>CM024669.1:22695353-24022586 GCA_014182725.1 Eucalyptus brandiana
TATTATATTTTGGCTAGGGCCGATCGTGTACCCACACACGACATTTTATCGGAAATGATAAAATTGATTATTTGATTGTTTGCTTGGAAAGACATGTATACCGGCTCGATGACTCCACGGAACATCTGGAGACAGTACGGTATGATAAATTGTGTGTATACCGGCTCGATGACTCTACGGAGCATCTGGAGACAGGACGGTATGATAAATTGTGTGTATACCGGCTCGATGACTCTACGGAGCATCTTGAGACGGGGACGGTATGATAAATTGTGTGTATACCGGCTCGATGACTCCACGGAGCATCTTGAGACGGGGACGGTATGATCTACCGGCTCGGTGACTCTACAGATTATCTTGAGACAGTACGGTATGATATACCGGCTCGATAATCCTATAGATCATCTTGAGACAGTACGGCATGATAAAGGGTCGGGTGGGACCGTAAAGCCACTAAATCTTGAGAGGGTCGGGTGGGACCGTAAAGCTACTAAATCTTGGAAAGGTCGGGTGGGACCGTAAAGCCACTAGATATTGATAAGGTCGGGTGGGACTGTAAAGCCACTAAACCTAAGGAATTGCTTGGTATTGGATGAATGACCTAGAAATGGTCCGACTGACTTGTAATCGACTAGGTCGATTGATCGATGATTCGATCTGAGAGTGACTTGATGTGATTCATTGCCTTGATTTGATGTTGTGAATTGAATGATTGAATAGCGATGGCCGTGAGGGGTCTTCTTGGTGTGTAATCGACTAGGTCGATTAGATCGATGCTTCGATCTATAATATGATTGCTTGGGTGCCTGTATGATCTGTGCTAACTTGCAGGAAGGAGCTGAGGCCAAGGTAAGTCCTCTGACTTGTGATGTGCTTAGGCAGCCTAAAGTGTATTGGTTTACTAATCGAGTCTTAGGGGGTAGGACTCGCTGAGACGTGGTCTCATTGGTTATTGAATAACCATTTCAGGACCCTGAGGAGAAGCTAAGGAAGAGGAACCTGAAGGGGAGAAAGACTTTTGAAGAAGAAGATGATCCAGAGAGGGATCTTGAATATAACCCGGATGTGGACTGAGATCCCATCCCTTTTGTAAATCCTGTCTTAGCATAGATAGGTGTGTGACAAGTATGTTGTGAATAGTATTATAAATATACTATGAGTTGCGCTGTTAATGAAAGTGTGGTTGTGAATTTCAATATGAAAAATATGGCCCGCTTTCCTATCCCATTGTTTTATTGTCTGGGGATTTATAACTGCTTCCGCATGTGCTTAATTAATTGAAAGGGTCGGCGATACATAGTCCTGGGATATCGCATTCTAAAATCGACCAAGTAGAAGGATGTGCGCGCGTCCGAGGATCGGGGCGTGACATCCCCTTTTTGTGGTATCAGAGCGAAGTTCAAGATTGGAGTGATAAGGAGCGTTGACCATGGGATAGTTGGTAGGAAAGGCCTTTAAATTCATGCTGGTGCATGTCTGTGTTAGCTGAGTGCTAAAATTGTTTGTTGTTTGAATCGCTCTGTTTCTAATTCGGTGTTGAATTGGAAGTAGGTGTCAGCTGTTTAGAGCGACACTATGAGCGATCAGGAGCCGAGGACTCCTGCTAAGAGGGCCAGTAGGGCCGTGACTCGGGGAAGAGCGCCGACTAGAGTTGGTACCCGAGGGGGCCGTGGTCGAGCGCCAGCACAGGCTAGCGCGAGTGGAATGATTCCACCTGTTATAGATGCTAGAGTAGCACCACCTCCTGTTGGTGCTGGGGTAGCAGCCCCAGGTGAGCAAGAATCTGTCGGAATCAACCAGGCTCTAGATGTTATGCGTGAGATGATGGGGCAACAGGCCCGAGATCAAGCTGCCGCCTTTACAGCCGCTGTTGAAGCAGTTGCCACTGCCGCTGCCAACGCTGCCATTACTGCCGCAGCTGCCGCCATACCTGCTACTGCACCCGCAGTTACACCTGCCGTCGCCCCTACTGAAATACTACCAGGAGTTATGGCCGCTG
Source organism: Eucalyptus brandiana (assembly GCA_014182725.1). NCBI lineage: Eukaryota > Viridiplantae > Streptophyta > Magnoliopsida > Myrtales > Myrtaceae > Eucalyptus > Eucalyptus brandiana. The sequence continues at coordinate 22,697,353 of CM024669.1, forward strand.
GGAGGCCGATTCACCAGTTAGTGGATCAGTTCTTAAAGATGAATCCGCCAAAATTTATGGGTACCAGAGACCCTGAGACCGCGTCTCTATGGGTACAGGATTTGGAAAAGGCATTTGCACTTCTGATGTGCAATGAGGAGGAAAATGTGTTACTAGCTGTGTACCAACTTCAAGGTAACGCCAATATATGGTGGAGATCTGCCAAGGATATTGTATTCCTGGAAGGTGTGGTCCAAGTGTGGGACACCTTCCTTAGCGCCTTTAATGATCAGTACTTTTCGAGTATTGCTCGAGAACAAAAGATAGAGGAGTTCTACCATCTCCGCCAAGGGAGCATGACAGTTGACTAGTATGGGGTCAAGTTCGCAGAACTATCACAGTATGCTCCTAAGCTGATAGAAGACCCTGAAGAGAAAGCTCGGAAGTTCAAAAGCGGTCTCCGTACTGAATTGAAACAACCTCTGCTACCATGAGACTTGAAAGATTACAGAGAGGTTTATCGGCGAGCCCAGATGATAGAGCGAGGATTGAATGAACAAGCTGCTTTATCTGGATCGAGGTTTAGCTCCCATCGAGAAAATATCCATCAAGGAAAAAGACCCATGTTTGGAAATAAATTTCATATCCCGTCCAACGGGAAGGGTGGAGTTGGCAAGTTTGGGTCAAGTAGGAATGATTTATGTCGCGCTTGTGGAAGTCGACATGGACCGAACCAGTGCCCTCGAAGGACGGGTGCCTGTTTTGAGTGTGGCCAACAGGGCCACATAGCCAGAGATTGTCCTAGAAAGCGAAGAGGACAACCGCAATTGCCGCCACCGCCACCTTTGGGACAGATCAGAGGGTATGCACCTCAGAACGCGCCGCAAGGAGATCAGCTGAGACAACCAGTTCAGGGTACAATGTACGCCATCACCGAAGGACTAGACAAAGGGAAAGCACCGCAGATGGAACACCACTAGGATGACGAAAAGAACAGGAATGGACTAACTAGGCACCGAGCAAATGAAGAATGTTTTTGAGGTGTTTTTATCGGAGTAGAGCAGCGGGATTTTGAGTGAAGGTTGTGAAATTTCCGTTGTTGTAATAAAGTGGTAGGAAAATGAATCTCTAACTATAGTTGTACTTAATGGGTTTGCTTATGTATAACTTTGATACCATATATGAAAAGATTTAGCTCAAGGAGCTTTTGTGTAATGAATTGTTGTTGCAATGTGATATAGTTTAATCCATTGAAGGAAGTTATATTGAAGACAGCGTTATGAGTTAGAATTTTAGAAGAATGGTGATCGAGATGGCTTGTATCACCCTGGAAAGACGCTTCACTTGACAAACCAGAATGTTTAGAAAATCTTGCAAGAGGATACTGGTAGGGGAAAAGTTGACGTTAAGATTTCGGAAGATGGAACATCGAGGTATTGTAAGTGATGATAAGTGTCAGACAGTATGGAACTTGAGGAGGAGACCTTGTCAGGGATTCACTATAATAGTTGCAGTATTTGACCATACAGTGTGAGGTAGGTCGAAATCAGTGTCAGCTCGAATGGTAGATCGATATAAGAATAGATATTGCCAGACAGGTTGCAAGTATCAGATGTGTTAGTAAGTGGGAATTCAGTAATGCAAGCTGGGAGGACTTTTACAGTCACGCGAGAATTCCGAGTGGGAATGGAAGTATGTTATGATGAACCTTGTGACTAGCTTGTCAGGGAATCAGAGAAGCAATGGTCCCTTTTGGATAGGGGTTGATAGACTGATGAAGTCGATTCACTTCAGTGCAGTATGAAAAGATCTTGATTGGAATAGGCAGGCAGAAGTGTATGTGTGTTAGGTAGTTCGTCTGCATGGAGTACTAGTGATGAACTTATATCGGATCTAGAACCGAGGTTCCCGATTTCAACAGATCAATTAGATAGTTCCTTTTGAGGCAGGATAGAGCAGAGTGTGCAGAATTTCAATTTGTTGAGATGAGATCAGAGGAAAGAAAGAACAGCCCGAGGGTCAGTTCAGCAGTCGGTAGTTGAAATTGCCGTGATCAGTGCCAGAGTGCAGGCTGCTCAGAATTGCCAGAATAATTGAGTTGTTGAGCATTGAAGGCCCTAAAAGTTCTAAATTGGTGAGTGCACCTTTCTGAAGGTGTCACCAATGAGGAACACCTTGCGCTTCAGCAAGGAGGGGAGAAATCTAAAATCGAAGTACGTAGGTCCCTTTGAGATTCTGAAAAGAATCGGGATCCTATCGTATCGTCTTGCATTGCCGCTAAGGTTAGCGCAAGTGCATGACGTCTTTCCTGTGTCGATGTTGAGGACATATGAGCCTGACACGACCCACGTGCTAAATCTTGAAGAATTAGGCGTGAACGATAGAGTGTCGTACATGAAAAGTTCGATTCAGCTTGTGGATCAGAAAGATCAGATTCTGTGTGTCAAGAAGGTCCCTTTGTTCAAAGTGGTCTAGCAACGCCACGGGACCGAAGCAGCAACCGGGGAAAGTAAGACTAGATGAGACGATGATACCCCCACCTTTTTGTTTAAGGATTGGTAAAGGTTTAAATTTCGAGGACGAAATTTTTATAAGAGGGGAAGAGTTGTGACATCCCATATTTTCAACCCCGTTTTCTGCTGAATAAATCGGGCATTTCATTGACGCATTTATAGGGTTGTTCTCAGAGCTGATCACTCTCGAGATAACTAGACTATCTGAGGAAACCATTAAGAATTTTAAGGCAAATAGACTTGAGAATTCGACCATGAATCGACTTCTCGACCGTGCTCATTTGTCGAGACCATTACGGCACAGATATAAATTGATTTGAGATCAGATACAGGTTGGTTCGATTGAGATATGTGGCTAATCGTGGGTGACACCACTAAATTGGAAAATTCTCGTCGACCAACACTAGACTCGATTTTCTTATCGTTTTGGTACCCCGTGTCCGTACTTGAATTCTCGAGATTTTCACGACAATCGAAAGTCGCCAATGAGTCGAGTGGGTTCATAGTGGCTCGAAGAAAATCGACCACGAGTCATTTGCACCGAAAAGTTCGAAAGTTACCGGTAGTCTAGGTCACGCTAAAAACGCGTCGAATGGAAATTAACCGCCAATTTGAGTCCGATTTCAGAAATTGAAGTTTTGGCCATGTCACAATAAATTTTAGGAGCATCGACTCAGTCTCAGAAGATTTTTCTGAAACCCGACACTTTTTGGGAAAAATTCGTCGCAGGGTTGTTTTAGTGCAGAAGATGCCAGAGATGGTTTTCGGTCACAAAATTAAGATGCAAAATGGGTTATTGGATGAGGAAAAATAGCAAGTGAAACATTGATACATCGATTGAATTTATGGTGGCCAATTTAAAATGAATCAAGAGAGAATAGAAGAGCACTTGAAGCAAGACCTTGAGAAATTCGTAACCCCCCATAAGCCTAGCAAAATGAACCTATTGAGAATTTGAAAGTGATGTATGTGTGTGTGATTGTGAGCCAAGGATAATGCTTGGCCAAGAGTGAGTCTAAAAGGATAGACTTGTGGAAAATATCAAGCCTAAGGGCCCCATCACTCACCTCTCTCTTATCTCCTCTTACTTGCTGCCGTCGAGGACTTCTCATCTTGCTCCATTTCACACGCCCGCGACTACGGAGAAGCCAGCGGAAGCAGGAAAAACCAGCAACGCCAGCAACGCCAGCAAAGCCGCCCATCTGCCTTGCTTCTGCTTTTGCTTCACTTTTATTCTTCTCTCTCAGATCCTTGCAGCTGCTCCACTCAACCGAACTCTCTTCCTCAGTTGTTGCCACTTGGCCATCGAGTCAACAAACCGGCGTCCCCTCCACCGAGTTGACTGCCACTCGTCCGCTTGCTACTAGCGTCTTCCACCTTCGCTGGTTTCACTTTACCGAAGCAGCTGCTGTTTCCTTGCCGTGTCTTCGATTTACTGGGTCAATTCCACTACAAGCGAAGCCTGTGTGTTGACCGGCGCTGCCGTCCCAACCTTCATCCATCTTCGCCGCTTCTATCTCCGTTCGGTCTTGTGAAGTCAAGCGAAGACTCCATCTTCATCCACCGAAGCCGCTCCTTCACGCGTCCACGCCAGCTGCTTCCCTGTTCCATCTTCGGCCACACGCCTGCTCTCCACCAACGTCGATCTTTTCTCCTCAAGCCACCGAAACCCGCTCGAAGCTAGCAACAAATTCGGCCCAGCTCGTTCAATCCCAGCAAGCCCAGTCTGTGAGCAAGCGTTTTTGCTCAATCCAGCCCGGCGTTGGCCCACGATTTCAAGCCTTTCGGCCTAGTTTGGCCTTCTCTTCAGCAGTTCAGCCCAAGATGGTTTAATACAAGTTGCAGCCCAGTAATTTGAGGCCCAATTCAGCAGCCCAATCTTGAAGCCCAAGCCCGCGAAGAAAGCCCATTTGCAGTCAAGCCCAAGCCTAAGAGCGAACCCGGTCCGAAGCAAGAACAAACCTCAATCGAGCTGAGATTTGTTGGGCCAAGTCCAAGGCCCGGTCCAAGTCCGCCGGTGTTGTCGAAAGTTCGATTTCGGCCGCCGTCGCGTCGCCGTCGCGGTGATTCGATCTCCGCTTTTACCAAGTGAGTTTTACTCACTAAAGCTTTCTTAGTTTGCTAATTATACTTAAGGTTTGTTAGATTTAATTAAATACAATTAGGTGGTTAGATTAGTTTAGATCAATTAAATTAGAGACTTAATGATGCATGTTAGGTGGTTAGAAATAGACATTAGCAAGTAGACATGCCATGTTATTTATGGAACGAGTCTCGGTAATTTTCCGGGCTCGTCTCGGCGTCCATTCGGCATTGCGGCCTAAATTGAATTTTTTGTATTTATTTATTTATTTTTGAAATTAGTTATTTATTTATTTATTTTTCTGGAAATTCAACCGGGATGGTCGGTGACCGGAAGTTTATGTTGATTGTCGTGGTGCAGTCCGTTTATTTAATTGAGCTTTATTTTGTGCGAAAATGATTTATTTGGGAATTATTTTAAATAATCTTAGAAAATTAATTGGAAATTAACCGGGCATCAGTTAATGATACCATAAATGTTTTAGTGGAATAAATAATATGGTGGGATTTATAAAAATGAGATTATTATATTTTTGGCTAGCCGATCGTGTACCCACACACGACATTTTATCGGAAATGATAAAATTGATTATTTGATTGTTTGCTTGAAAGACATGTATACCGGCTCGATGACTCCACGGAACATCCTGGAGACAAGACGGTATGATAAATTGTGTGTATACCGGCTCGATGACTCTACGGAGCATCTGGAGACAGGACGGTATGATAAATTGTGTGTATACCGGCTCGATGACTCTACGGAGCATCTTGAGACAGGACGGTATGATAAATTGTGTGTATACCGGCTCAATGACTCCATGGAGCATCTTGAGACAGGACGGTATGATCTACCGGCTCGGTGACTCTACAGATTATCTTGAGACAGTACGGTATGATATACCGGCTCGATAATCCTATAGATCATCTTGAGACAGTACGGTATGATAAAGGGTCGGGTGGGACCGTAAAGCCACTAAATCTTGAGAGGGTCGGGTGGGACCGTAAAGCCACTAAATCTTGGAAAGGTCGGGTGGGACCGTAAAGCCACTAGATATTGATAAGGTCGGGTGGGACCGTAAAGCCACTAAATCTAAGGAATTGCTTGGTGCTGGATGAATGACCTAGAAATGGTCCGACTGACTTGTAATCGACTAGGTCGATTGATCGATGATTCGATCTGAGAGTGACTTGATGTGATTCATTGCCTTGATTTGATGTTGTGAATTGAATGATTGAATAGCGATGGCCGTGAGGGGTCTTCTTGGTGTGTAATCGACTAGGTCGATTAGATCGATGCTTCGATCTATAATATGATTGCTTGGGTGCCCGTATGATCCGTGCTAACTTGCGGGGAAGGAGCCGAGGCCAAGGTAAGTCCCTCGACTTGTGATGTGCTTAGGCAGCCTAAAGTGTATTGGTTTACTAATCGAGTCTTAGGGGTAGGACTCGCCGAGACGTGGTCTCATTGGTTATTGAATAACCATTTCGGGACCCCGAGGAGAAGCTAAGGAAGAGGAACCCGAAGGGGAGAAAGACTTTTGAAGAAGAAGATGATCCAGAGAGGGATCTTGAATATAACCCGGATGTGGACTGAGATCCCATCCCTTTTGTAAATCCTGTCTTAGCATAGATAGGTGTGGGACAAGTATGTTGTGAATAGTATTATAAATATACTATGAGTTGCGCTGTTAATGAAAGTGTGGTTGTGAATTTCAATATGAAAAACATGGCCCGCTTTCCTATCCCATTGTTTTATTGTCTGGGATTTATAATCGTTTCCGCATGTGCTTAATTAATTGAAAGGGTCAGCGATACATAGTTCTGGGATATCGCATTCTAAAATCGACCAAGTAGAAGGATGTGCGCGCGTCCGAGGATCGGGGCGTGACACATTTCATTGGATGAGAGGCCCCATAAGCAATTTACTAAATGCTTTTGTACATGTACATCATGTAGGTCCTTTGCTGTGTGCGAAATCGCAAGCAAATTGCAAATGATCAAGCGGAGAATAAATTATATGAGAACATAACAGCGACACAGTGATTTAAGTGGTTTGGCATGTATTGGTTGTGTCCATGGTTGAAGCATACCATGGATTCTAAAGATCGTCTGCCCATAAGTTGAATGGAAGAATCGCTCGAAGTACTGCTTCAATTAGGAACATAGCATGTAGATTTCCTGCCCATTTTACTGTAAATACATTGTCTCCATCATCACTATCGGTAGAGGAATCCTCATCTCAAGAAAATTTTGGTTTTTCTTAGGTTGTGGAGAATCTTCAACAATGTTGACATCTTGTATAACATTGCATTCACCGTCATTATGGATATCTTGGCCAAACATATCAGTCAAAACTCCACAAGCTTCTGATTCTGTAGCTTGCAAATCATCCCAATCCTTAGAATCTCACATGGCTTCAGCGAGTTCTGCTAGGAAGTCATCACCACAGTGCTCCACAGTGATAAACTCTTGACCTTTGTCGCCTTAAGAAAACCAAAAGAAGAAAGAGATGATTTTGCAAGTTCTATGGCAAACAAGAAAGCAAATGTATACAATCTACAGTACATAATTTGCACTTAGTTCAGTGAGACACGATATTAGTATTATTGCAAGCAACCATAAGTAATTCGTAGCGAGTTTGGAAATAAGCCGGACAATTCACTTGTCAGTAGGACTACTCTGCCAAACCCACAAAGAAACAGGGATGGGATTAACGCTCAATGAACTAAACTCCAGTCCCATTCACATCCAAAGAGTCGGAATCGAATCGATCCGTAGTCTCCAAGTGCTCTTGTTAACCTTCACCGTGATGGTGGGATTGATGCTTTTCGTTTTCCATTTGTATACGCCGGAGACCGGGAGAGATTGGAGCCACGTTTTTCCAGTTCTTTTTTGACAATTCCGTTTTCGCCCATGCAATTTGCCTAACTTCTAATTTTTTCCTTCCCTATAAGTTTTTTCTGGTTTCATTTGACAGCCTTGGGTTCGTTTGGTGTGAAGGCCCCCCTTGCAGACACGAGTTTTGCATGTCGTACTAAAAGTTCTAGATTTACCAGACGTATCTCAAATTTCTTTAATTTACATTTTAACCTTTATATATAATTAATATACTTATTTCAATGAAATGATTTTAATTTTTTTTTTTTGGAAAAATAGCGTTTCCAACACTACTTGATTGCTTCTCTATGATGTCCAAAACATCTTGATTGTCATTGAAATTTCATAAGTCAAAGCTTTCTTTTATGGGATCGATCTTGCATTCAATATGGACAGTTGGATAAAGAGGGCAAAACGTAATCCGTCAAATTCATTTTGCAAATTCGATTTTCTTTTGTAACTTAACATGATCAAATTTATATTTACTTGAGAAAAGTTAATAAGAGTAAAGAAAATTAGTGACACATAGGCCGCAAAACTTTACAAAATATAAAGTTATGATCAATTTAACATTTTACTAAATATACACAAAAGGAGTTTACTGTTAACTGAGGTCGTGTTTATTTTGCTAAAAAAGTACTCTCTTTTTTTCACAATTTCTGATATCTAGAGCTTCTCCTCTTTTGTTGCTGCCTCGGACTCCTCACATGTTTTGATTGATTGAAATGATACCGATATCAAATCTTCTTTCACAATGTCGAGATTGCTTCGCCCGGGAAATCGAACTCTTGCCTAGTGACACTATCAATCAGTAGCCAAAAATGCTCCTTTTCAGCCAACAAGTATTGACAAATGCGTAGCTCGTTTACAGAATGCCTGGTTTGATGAATTTGTTGGTGATGTTGGAAGAAAGTAGGAAATGGGTCCACTATGGATGAATAAATAGATTGTCTATGTAGTCATGGTTTTCTTGCTTTGTCTAGTAAAGTTTGGAGGGAAGTCACCATAAACTGGTTGGAGTAGTTTAGTTGGAAGAATAATTTAGTGATTTCGCCCTTTGTTATAGAATTTGATAATTCATGCGTATATCTTGATTTGGACATTTATGTGGGAAGGAAAAGCATGGAGTAGATTGATTACTGACGATGCACTATCGCCTTTTGCCTAATTCTATGGTCTTCTCTATGGGTCTTCCTCTTGCCAGAGTTTGCCAGAGTATTGGCCTCGACCAAAGATAATTCTTTTTTCAGCTAATTTGGTGCTTGAATTGCGTTGTAGAGATTTCCTGTTATGTTGAATGGGATGGGACAAGAATGATATTTATGTGCCTTTATTAGTTTGGTAGTCATCTTGCCTTGCAAATATGGTCCATTTTCCCTTCTCATTTGGTTGTCGGCAATTGTTCAACTAATTCTTGCCAATCTTTTGGTGGCTTTGAGTTGTGAAGATCATCGAGGAATTTGCTCTACTCAAAATGGTATGTCGCAGCTTTCTTTATTTGCCTTTTTCTTTTTGTATATTCGTGGTGTATGTGTCACGCCCCGATCCTCGGGGACGCGCCCATCCTTCCATTTGGTCGATTTTTAATGTGCGATATCCCATGACTAATTATCGCCGACCCTTTCTTTTTATTACGCATGCGGAAGCAGTTATAAATCCCAAGACAATAAAACAATAGGATAGGAAAGCAGGCCATATTTTTCATATTGAAATTCACAACCACACTTTCATTTACAACATAACTTATAGTATATTTACAATACTATTTACAGCATAAAAGTCTCACACCTATCTACACTAAGACAGGGTTCACAAAAGGGATGTGATTTCAATCCACATCTGGGTTGTACTCAAGATCCCTCCCTGGATCATCTTCTACTTCAAAATACTTTCTCCCCTTCAGGTTCTTCCTCCTCAGCTTTTCTTCAGGGTCTTGACAAAAGCGGAGATCGAATCACCGCAACGGCGACGCGACGGCGGCCGAAATCGGGCTCGCGACGACTCCTACGAGCTTGGACCGGGCCTTGAATTTGGCCCAACAAACTCCAGCAAGGCTGGGCTTTACTGCTGGAATTGGGCTTCACAAAACTCTGCTGATGGGCTTTCTTCGCGGGCCGGTCTTAAATGGACTTGCTGAAATATTTTTGGGCTGGACTTCAAAGCTGAAGATGGGCCGATCTCTTGGGCTGGAATCCTACAAGCTGAGCTGAAACTTACAAGCTGATGGGCCCAATTTCGTTGGGCTTTGAATGGGCGTGAGGTTCGTGGACTGCTTCGGTCTTCGCTGGAAGGTGCTACGGCTTCGATTGACGATGGAGAAAATTCTCGGACAGCTTGCTGGCTTCTGTGGCCGACCAATCTCAGTGGAGAAGGGGCATTCGCTGGCAGCTTCAGTCAACAGAAGAGAAGAAGCTGCTGGTTCCATTGACTCCGTTGAAGACAAGTCGAAATGGGGCTGCAGCATCGACGTGGGTTGCTGGAACTTGAAGACACGCGTGAAGGAGCTGCGGTCTTCGCTGCTGGCGGTGGAGAACGATGGAGCAGCTTCGGTTTCGGTGGATGTGGAGCTGGCGTGAGTGGCCGACAAGGTCAACAAACGGTGGAGGAGAGGGCTTCTTCGGTGGTGTTGCTCGGTCAACAGGTTGCAAGGAAGAAGACTTGGAGTTGACTGTCGTGAGTGGAGAGTGTGGGCTTCAACTCGGTGGAATGAACTTCCGCAGCTTCAACCGTGGGCGTGAGGGAGAGCAGAAATGGAGAGAGAGATGAGTAGATGGCGTGAGGGACTCACTCAAGAAAAGCGGCAGAGAGAGAGAGGATTGTGATGAGAGGTGAGGGCCCCTTAAGCTTGATATTTTGCAAAATATCTTACACAAGTCATTCTAGGCCATGCATATATACTTGGTCTTCAATGATCCACCATCACACCTTCTTCTAGAAGCCAAAATGGTCCAATTGTTGTAGCTAAGTGGGGGTACACGAATTTGGGGAGGGGAATTGGCTTAAATGAATTCAATTTCTCCAATAAATTCCCAAATGAGGTCCAATTTCGACGTAGAAAAATCCCACATGATTTTCTATAAATCCCCGACACACAACGGCTTAGTCGGAAGTCCAATTTTCTATCAATTTAGCCAATCTAAACTTCCGTCAAATTTCCACGACGTCCAAAACGGTTTTCCGTAAAATTTCCCGAATCTCCGAAAAATCTTTTGAGACTGAGTCGATGCTCCTAAAATTTATTGTGACATGGCCAAAACTTCAATTTTGAAATCGGACTCGAATTGGCGGTTAATTTTCATTCGGCGCGTTTTTAGCGTGACCTAGACTATCGGGTAGTTTTCAGAACTTTTTAAGGCAAATGACCCGTGGTCGATTTTCTTCGAGCCACTATGAACCCACTCGACTCAATGGCAACTTTTGATTGTCGTGAAAATCTCGAGAATTCAATTACGGACACAGGGTACCAAAACAATAAGAAAATCGTCTAGTGTCGGCCGACGAGAATTTTCTAATTCGGTGGTGTCACCCACGATTAGTCACATATCTCTATCGATCTATCTCTCGATTTCAAATCGATTTTTAATCGTGCCGTAGTGACCTCTAAAGATGGACACGGTCAAGAAGCCGATTCCTGATCGAGTTCTCAAGTCTATTGCTTTAAAATTCCTTAATCATTTCCACAGATAGTCTAGTTATCTCGAGAGTGATCGGCTCTGAAAATAACCCTATAGACGCGTTAATGAAATGCCCGATTTATTCAGTAGAAGACAGGGTTGAAAATTCTGGATGTCACAGTATGCTTAACATTTTTATTCTTCGCATGAAGTAACCGCTTGATGATCAGCTCATGTGATTTTACTGTCAAGTTTGCTAACTCCTGCATAAAGGTTAGTTATGAGAGGCCTTTTTGTGTTTTAAGGAATTATTTCTTGAGAAATCTATTCCTTTTCAATTAGTAGAGGTTGCGCTTGATTCTAGCTATGTGAGAATTGAATTGACTTGAGCTTGAGTATTTCAACTTTTGCGATTGAGCCGAGCTCAAGTGGAGAAAATGATACTTGATCAAGTTTTGATTTTTGAGTATTAAAATCAGGTGGAGTACAAGTATCCAATAGTATCGACTCTTCATGAATTATTCATAAATGAGGAAACCCCTCCAGTTCATAGATCAATCCATCTTTTTGCACTACAGGAAGTCATTTCTCTTTTCTCTTTGCTATCAGACTTCCATGGATAAGGGGAAGAGTAAGAGCAACGCAAATGACAGAGTGCATCGGTTATTTTTGGGTGTTCTTTTGTAGTGCTTGTCACGCCAAATCTTTTTTTGGCACGCTTATAATCTTCTTAAGATGAGGAAAAAGAGTGGCAGCAATACCACATGCAAAAAATAAGAGCACTGAAGGAGTGTCTACATCTCCATTCATCTGTCCAACATCGATAGGAATAGGAAGTGATCCCTATGATGTATTCTTGAGCTTTGAAGGCTACAACAATCTCATAATGAACTGTGCCAATGTTTGTGTTCTAGGATGATAACAGCCTCCCTGTTGGCGAAAGGTTTAGTTCACGTGTCCTTCATATGATTATATGGTCTAATGTTTTCCACAAAACAAATGAGCCTAAGGTTTCATCCATGATCTAGCTAGAAAATATGACAAGGACCAAGACTTACATTGCAATAACAAGACCAAGACAAATAATTAGTGAATAGTAAGACAGGATTATTAATTTTTCTTCTTTTTGTCAAATAAGATCTATTGAGACCTACCCTCTCTAGCACGGAGGGAAATTACGCTTAGGGATATTGCCTAAAAGATAGGTCTATGGCTCATGATTTAGATTTGGACTCTCCCAAGCCCATAGCTTACGTGACATCGAACGTTCAAAATTTTAATCAATTAAGCTTGTACAAATTTTGACAAAGGAGCCACCACTAGCTCATTAAAGTCTACTAGAAATCAAGTGAAGTGTGGGAGCGTACTTCACTTCGTATGCAACCGGAAACTCTAGGGTCGAGGACTTGATCACACTAATTAGTGTCATTTCAATACCTAATTTTGTTAATTTTTTTTAAAAAGAATTTTTTTTGTCGGGCAGTCTGGATTGATTTTATGCATATCCACTAATATATAAAATAATCATACTGGTGCGCAATTACTAATATAACAATCAACAATTAAGAAAATCATTAAGTAAATTACGCAAGATAGCAAAGATCTGATGCCATGGAAAATGTAAATGTCAATCCTAACCAAACTAGAGAGAGGGAAAAATAAGTACGCAATTAAAGGTAATTGTCTTTGGTGACAATTGAAACCTTAAAGTATACTTACAAGAACTTATTCAATTTTTAGCACAATTTTAGAGTCAAGAGGCTTCCCATTTTTTAAAGAAAACAGCCCAAAAGTCTATTTTTAAACCTTTCAAAGGAATTATAAACTTTTTATTGGGATTTTATAATTTTTTTATGAATTTTCAGTTTTCCAAATTTTTTGAAATTATGATGAGCAAAAAAAAAAAAAAAACCTTTAAGAAACTTTTTTTAAAGATTTTTTTTTACTCATTTTCCGAATTTTCTAAAAAAATTACAATTTTTTTTGAAATTTCTAGTTATTATCAAAGTTTTTAAACATTTTCCCAAATTTTTAATTTTTAATTTTTATTATTTTTTAATTTTTAAATATTTTTCAAAAAAATTTTGCTATTTTTTAAAGTTTTCAAAAAATTTTGCAATTTTTAACATTTCATATTATTGTAATTTTGATATCATTATTAATACTCTTTCCTTCTTTTCTTTTTCTTTAATTTTCATTTTTTAAAAATATTTTTTAACTTTTTAATGTTTGATATTATTATATTCGGGAAAGCGGATTCGAACATCGTAAACCCAATCCCGCCCATTGACCCGATCCGACAACCCAGATCTGACCCCCATCCGAAAAGAACCAAATTTTAAATTTTAAATTTTATTTTTGGGTTAATACCCGAAAAACCCCCAAACTGGTATACTTGTGACAAATTTACCCCAAATTATTTTTTTGACCATGAAAAACCCAAAACCGGTAAACCCGTGACAATTTTATCCCGACTAACTATAAAAAACCCTAAATTGGTACATTTATGACAAATTTACCCCAAATTAATTTATTCGACTGCAAAAAACCCTAAACTGGTAAATTTGTGACAAATATACCCTATGCTAAATTGGATTAATACCACAAAAAAAAATCACAAAAATTGTAAATTATGACAAACAAAGCGTAAAATCCTAAATTGGTATACCGGTTAACTGTCACGTGTCATTTAACTTAATAATTTGATAATAAAATTTAACGAAAACTAATATAGGGTAAATTTGTCACAAGTGTATCAGTTTGGGGTAAATTTATCAAAGGTATACTAGTTTGGGGTTTTTGGTGGTCAAAAAAATAGTTTGGAGTAAATTTATCACAAAAGTATAGGTTTGGGGTATTAACCCTTTATTTTTTGTTTTTTTTTTTTTTTTTCTATTATTATTTTTTATTTTCTCTTTTTGTCTTTTCCCTGTTTTGTCCTTTTATTCTGGTCATCTTCTTCCTCTGAAGCTTTCTAGGGGTGAGCATGGTCCGGATTGGGCTGGTCCATCTCCTAACTCTAGGACTAACTTGCACAGTTCTAGTCCTCAATTTTTGAGACCGAGGACCGATCTTATAGAGCTTGGGACCGAGGACCGAACCGACCCAATGGATTTGGTTCGGTTTCAGGGTTAACCCGGGACTAACCAATAATTTTTTATTTCATTTTTGTACTATTTAAAAAAGCAATTGAGAACCATTCTGACTCAACGGGTTTGATCCGGTTTCAAGATCAACCCATGACCAACTAATAATTTTTTATTTCATTTTTTATATTCCTTGAAAGGACAACTGAGGATCATACCAACCAAATGGATTCGATGATGAGTGAGGTTAGCTAAGAAAGGCAAGTGGTGAGGGTTAAGTGAGGTGATCGTTGAATAGAATGAACATTGAATGTCGAGCAGGGAGCAACAAGCCAAGCGAGCATCAAGCAACAAGTGGCATGAGTGACCCAAAGCGAGCGAGGTAAGTGTCGAGTGGTGAGCATAAATTTTTTTTTTTCTTTTTTGATGACTCGTAAGCCGATAGGCGGCAAATAAACCCTGGGACCCACAAAGGAACCCACCACCCCCGTGAAGCGGGTTAGTCCACCTGTGACGTGCTGGGAATTCGAACTTCTCCCCTTTGTGAGGGGAAGAAAGCCCGAAGCCAACAGCGTCATTCAGTGCGGTGGTATGGCGAGCGGAGAATTTTTTTTTTCTTCTTTTTTGGCAATTTGAAGACTAAGATGATAAATAAGACATAAGAGAACAAATACTAAAGGATGATGCCATAAGGAGCTATTCATGCATTTTTGGATGCCGTGAGGACTTCTTACAAAAATATTTTTCTCATTCGTAAATTATAACTTTTGACACCGTAAAAAACATCAAAAATCTAAGTTATTAAACAATCTAAGTTATTAAAGATCTAAGTTATTAAAGAACAATGTAAAATTACTTGAACTTCTCACTAAAGAGCTATTTAATATTGTTGACACCATTTATTTTAAGGATTTCTCTATATAAAAAAAATTATAAATAATATATTATATATATATATAGTCAAGGTTGGTTTAGGTTGAACTGACCCGGAACTCTTAGAACCGAGAACTGACCGATCCAGGATCAATCCTGTTTTGTCCTTTTATTCTAGTCATCTTCTTCCTTCGAAGCTTTCATTCTCTACAACTTATTCTCTTTCATTTTTCGAACTCATACACACAAGCATCACAACATCCTCCACGGGCGACTGAGCTTACACCACCGCACCCCGTTGGTCATTTGTTTCAACCAGCATGGACCACCACAAAAAAAAAAAAAAAAAAAAAAAAAAAACGAGCTCACTTTCCGACATCTTCCATCACTCTGTCCTTGCATCCCGTTCAATGAAGGAGACACAACATATATCAAACAAAATGCAACGTAGCAATCTCATTATTCATGAAAACCAAGTTAACGACCAGCACCTTCAAATTCGAATAGAAACAGCAGCTATTTTTTACATATTTCTTGGAACATTTCGTCGAATGGGTTTCAGGCATCTAACTAAAAGTAATATAGCATATCGATGAACATACACCTTGGTGTCTCATTCATCCCGCATCAAACAAAAGACGTTTCAAGTCAATGAAAACATATTTAAACAGATCCTCGACATACTTTCACAGAAGCAAATAAAACCCCGGTCTCATCTTTAGAACAACAATAAGGCATTATATCGAGCGTGCGATGAGCACGGACTAAAGAGAGGTCATAGACCCGTTCTAAACTCTAGCTCGTGTCCAGACTCAAAAGAGAATAGCAAGTGACGCTCAAACACAACAAAAGGGATAGCTAATTTAAACCGAGCGTGATTGTGGACCAGGGGAAACGAGACCCTGCTATCGTTTCGGCTCCGTTTTAAATAAAGCCAAGCAATGGAGTTCCCAGAGACAAGTGTTTGACCGCGGATGTCCGTACCCCATGGCCGAACGCTACCTTTTTTTCATCAGTCCCCGTCGAGCACCCCCCCTTCTCTCTGCCAAATCAGCCGCGCTCCTCTCAGCCGAATATTTTTCTGTTAGCCCTCTCTCGCTCTCACGCGACAGCTCACCTATTCTAGAAGGCTTGGACACGCTCACTTCACTTGCTCGTCGCTTCTCTCGGCCGAATCATTCTGAATTATTTTCTTTTATTTTCTTTTCGTGGCCCTTCTAGGCCGGCGGCCACGCATGCTATGTAAACTTTTTCAAATTTGGAGAGCAGTCGTGTAACGGTGCGAAAGTTAGAGGGCTTTTGAGAATCATCCACAAAATTAAGAGCAAAAAAGGGGAATTAAAAGGAAAATCCGAAAAGAACCCAAGAAAAAAACCCCTTCCCCGCGCTTTCTCATACCCTAATCAATCCCAATTTGGGGAAGAATTCGGAAAAAGCTCACTCCCGTCAATTTTCCCCAAGTCGCTTCTCCTTCATCCTCTTCCAAGAAGGAAGAAAGGAAATGATGAACGTGTTCATGCCGAGGAACTTGGTGCCTCCCGCGCTGTTGGACGCGCTCCACGACGCGCTCAAGCTGAAGGGAGGTGTTTCTTCCAGGGGTGGGCCCCGCGATTTTCACGCCGTTTCTTCTCCCGATCCCGTGAGTACGTTGGGATTGGGCGGCGCTACGGCTTTTGGGTTCATTTTTTAGAATCGGGTTTGAGGTTGTTTTACGTCTTGAGAAGTTCGAGGATCTTCAGGCGAAAGGGTGGAAGCTAGTCGGCAAAGATCTTGTTCTCGTCCTAGTTTTATCTTTTGGTTTGTTACTCGAGGCTGCTAAATGCTAAACCAGGACTTGTAGTTGAGAAACGAAAGCGGAAGCATTGGGGTCAAGGTGCTGGTCAAGCAAGTCGAGAGGAGTTCTTCTGCCTGGGAAAAAAATGTCGATTCGATGGGGGATATTTCGGTTTCTTGCAGGTACGCAGTGTGTGGTTTCGTGTGTGAAAGAAGGGAGACCTCTACCTCGAAAAGGGTATACTTGTTTGTCTTGCGATGGATGGTATCGAAGTCCTTGCATCTAGATTTGAGATGGATGAGAAGGCATGCCTGTTCCTAGATAAGCCTGGCTTTGTTTGATTTTTTAGCGTGTAATCTTTATTGTTACTCGTCTCTCCAATTCAGTGCGACGCGTCACTTATCCTTATCCATGTATCCTTCTATGTGACCCCTTGATCTTATGCCTTTAGACACGCTTTTGTCTAAACAAATATGGCAGCAGCCTGTTGTCTCTCTTATTGTTTCACCATTTCCACGAATGTGCGGGCTGAGATTGGGATATTGGTAACTTCAATGGGGGGAGTTCTACAGACCAAAACTTCAGCAGATGTTAGCTTCGTAATTGCGAAGATGTTTTGTCTCCAAAATACAAGGTTTAAATCTTGGAGTTAATACTTTGAATTTAGTTCAAGAGTTACAAATTTGTTGTATCTTATTAAGGTTAAATCACTTTGAATGAGATTCATTATGCTTTTTCATTAAGTATGGGAAGCATCATGGGTAGCACTCTGCTTGAGTTGGCTGAACTGAGGAAGGGTTTCCTCTATACTTTTTTGAGTATTCTCTGTGAAAATTCTTTTATAATCCCATCTTGAGAGATAAATTGTATTTATCAGTTAGTATTGTCCTTGTGCAATGGGCTTTAAATGTTTTGAAGATACCTGTTGTCACCATTAATTGGTTATACCAACGCCGTAATGAGCACCGTGTTGTTCCTCTGGAGTATTACAGAGTTCTTCCATTTTCTGGATTGACAATATGTATCACAGGAATTCTTGCTGGTACCAATGATTTGATATAGCTGCTGCTATTGATTGTCCTCCAGTTCTTCAACTTTTATGTCGTTCATTATCTTAGATGCACAGAAGGAGATTCAGAAGCATATCACACAAAATGGTGGGAAATATTATGCAAAATTGACCAGGAAGTGCACTCATCTAATTGCAGAAATATCCTTTTCTTCTTCAAGATTAAGCTCCAGTGATTTGCTTGCATATTTTCCCTTTGATATCTGATTGCCATGTGAAAATGCACATATATTTATCTTGTCTTCACTTAAGAAAAGACTTTCAAGAGTTTGAAAAGAAAATCTGTATAATTTCAAGGTTTAGTGACAATTATAGTTTGAAATGGGAAATAGCTATACTTGATTTAATCCTGGTTTCTAGTAATATACTTAGTTGGGAATTTGATTACTCAAATGAGAAACAGTGAAACTTCTTGGCACGAGAATATCATTGACTTTGACTTCTAAACGAGGCTCTTGACTTCGCCAAGATCTCTGCATCCTCTGTTCCTTGCTTAACTCCATCTACAGCAAGAAACAAAGCACGTTAATAGCACCATACGAGCCATTTACCAGAAAACTTTCATATGCTAGGAATGCGTGGGCGTGACTAATAAAATTGATAAAAGGAGAATTCAGGTCGTACCAGGACCAGGTATATCAGGACTGTTCGAGAGCAGCTTCTTCCTGGACTTGCTATTCTAGTCGAAAAACTGTAGGAAGCCTCCCTTTGACCGTCTTTTCTCCACCTCCATCTCTCAATTACAGGTATCTAAAATGAACAGAAACAAAATTACAAACATAAAGAGATAGGAAGACCCAGAACAACCACATCCAGAGTAAATTTGCAACTTCAACAAGTGTATTCAACTATTTCTCAGATAAAACTATGCGAGAACGCATGAACGATAGACCCCGTTTATATTATCCAAATTTCAATAAACCTCCAACCCTATCCGCAAGCGTTTCAGGACTCACTACTCGGATAATTCTAAGCAAGAGGAAACCAAGATAACTTTGAGCACCTTCTCGGAAGATGCAAGACAAAGAGGCGATATTGCCTGAGAAGAAGGTTAAGAGAAAACTGGAGGTGGATTTGAATGAAATGCTTTTCCATTCAGAGAAGTTCGAAGAGGAAAGACTCATATCTACCAAACCCAATCCCTCTCTTCCCGCCAAAATAAAACTTCAACCAACTGCACCTCCGAGTTTTGAACAGTCTAGTTACTGCTGCATAGCGAGAATTAGAAAGCATACACCTTTAAGATGTCTCCCTGCGACATAAGTTCATTTCCTTTTGTTGAACTTTCAATAGCTATTTGAATTCATTTGACTGACTAGTCATCATCGCCTTTGCAGTTAACTGGCATTGTGGGATGCCTCATATCTCCAATAATGATTTCTTTGGGGGCAAGAGCTGTAAATTCCTATTTGCCTTAAAATTAGTTGCCTTTTTTTGAGTTTATTTCGGAGATCGTCTTCTGTATCATCAATATAGAGCGGCAATTACTGGTAAGTTTTTCACTTGATGAACGAGGTACTCTTGGTCATTCTATAAGGAAGTACCTTACTAGGTGCATGAGTTGGGAGCGGCAAGGCAAATAGATCGAGATTTCCCGAAAATTTTCCGTGTTTAATTGTTTGATCACGTGGAGTCCAAGTGATTGCATTGGATTAGAGATGTGTTTGGCCAGCTCCTGTATTAAGGCTAACCATGGGCATACCGATAAATTAGTCCAACAGTCTTGCTTGAGAAACCTTAATACAAACTTGTTTAGAAACTGAGGTCAAAGACATTTCTAATTAATAGTAGACTTATCATAAGGCACTTCAAGAAGAGTAGTGTCACAAACTCAACATGGATATAGCTTCAGGGTTAATTAAATGAATGCATATCATATAAACCAATATACCTATATGGAAATTGTTTATATACGACTTGATGGCTCATTCAAAATCTTCTTTGTACGAGGTGTGTTGGAATTTAGGGATTCCAAGTACCTCCTTTATAGGTTCCGAAGTCCCAAAGTATAGATTGGATCTAACTATACATCTACTCCTAATACTAGACTTCCTTTTTCGTCTTGTAAGACTGCAAATTTCATGGGGCTCTGAATGCTCTATCCAATGTCGCAATCATGTCCAACCTGGGATGTCATGGATTGATTCTTTGGATTTTCACAATTATTATGTTTGTCCCGAGATTATATGTGCAAATATAACAAGCATATTTCCAAAGTTGAGTTTATGGAATGATCGATCATAAGTTTTGTTAGCATGGGATATGTGTGTCTCCATTGATGAATTTGTAAGTTAACTTAAAAGATGTCGCGACGATACATTTGGGTCTTAAAACTTTCATTTTATGCACCTAAGCCCTCAACTTATTGTTCATCCACTTTAGTCTTCCCATTAGTCCTATTAGGTTTTAGTAGACAGAAAATGCCTTGTGGGTAGAAAAAAGCCACTTGTTATTATCCATCCATTGACAAAATTAACAAAAGGACTCACATATGTTGGAGTTACAACTTTTGGGATTTAAATGTACGAAATGAAGGTTTTGACTCACGTTTATTATTATAATTAATATTAGGATTTGCTCTCAAAGTGTCTCTAAAATTTTTTTGATTGGTCATATAATGTAGAGTTGAAATCTATAAAAAGATTTATCGCCAAGAAGCCCTAATCTAATCTGTGGTTGCTCTTAAAACATGATAAAAAGTATTATCCATGATCCAATGTAATTTTTCGGTACTTATGAGTCCACAATAAAGACTTCATGTGAAGTTTTGATCTAGACATGTGACTAACTTCTTAGGGAAAATTAACAAAATAATCATAAACTTTTTAATTTGGCCAATTTAATTCTAAAGTTTTTGACAATTTCTTAATGTAATTATTCTGATTAATTTTGATTAAAAATTACTGACGTGAATGTCGATCATTTGCTGTGATTTAGCCAATGTTGACATGGACAACTTTTTGCAATTTTTAAAAGAATCTTTTTGAATTCTTTTCTTTTACTTTCTTTTTATGGCTCGTGTCGCCTGGCGCGGGCATAGTGTGTAACTTTTTCGAAGTTGGAGAGCAGTCATGCAACGGTGTGGAAGTTGGGGGGTTTTTGAGAAGTTATCCACAAAAATAATATAAAAAAAGGGAATTAAAAGGAAAATCTGACAAGAACGCAAGAACAACCCCATTCCCGCGCTTTCTCATACCCTAATCCATCCCAATTTGAGGAAGAATTCAGAAAAAGCTCACTCCGCTCAATTTTTCCCCAAGTCTCTCCTCCTTCATCCTCTTCCAACTTCCGATTCCCTTCGCGCTTCATCGTTGCTCTCTCTTTCTCTCTCACTCACGCACATGCATTTGGATTTCGCAGAAATCCTTAGCAACGAGACCGATCATCTGTTGAGGAAGTCGCTGCCGGAGAAGGAAGATAGGAAATGGCGAAGACGAAGCCGTTTCAGGGGGGCGACCGTGTTCGTGCCGAGGAACATGAGTTTCTCCCGAGCTGTTCGACGCGCTCAAGCTGAACGGAGCAGAGGCCTTCCTCCGCTGCGACCTTCCAGGAGTGGGCCCCGCGATTTTCTCGCTGTTTCTTCTCCCCGATCACGCGCGTACGTTGGGATTGGGCGGCGCTAACGGCTTTTGGGTTCATTTTGAGAATTGGGTTTGAGGTTGTTTTACGTCTTCAGAAGTTCGAGGATCTTCAGGCGAAAGGGTTGTGAGCTAGTCGGTAAAGATCTTGTTCTCGTCCTAGTCTTATCTTCTGGTTTTTCCTCGAGGCTGCTAAATTCTAAACCAGGACTTGTAGTTGAGAAATGAAAGCGGAGGCATTGGGGTCAATGTGCTGGTCTAGCAAGTCGAGAGGAGTTCTTCTGCCTGGGAAAAAAATGTTGACTTTGATGGGGGATATTTCTTGCGGGTCCGCAGTGTGTGGTGGTTTCGCGTGCGAAAGAACGGAGACTCTACCTCGAAAAGGGTATACTTGTCAGTCTTGCGATGGATGGTGTCGAAGTCCTTGCATCTGGATTTGAGATGGATGAGGAGGTATGCCTGTTCCTAGATAAGCCTGGCCTTGTATGATTTTTTTAGCGTGTAATCTTTGTCGTAATTCGTCACTCAAATTCAGCGTGGCATGTCACTTATCCTTATCCATGTATCCTTCTATGTGACACCTTGATTCTTTTACCTTCAGACATGCTTTTGTCTGAACTAATATGGTGGCAGCCTGTCGTCTCTCTTATTGTTTCACCATTTCCGCAAATCTACAGGCTGAGATTGAGAAATTGGTAACTTCAATGTGGGGAGTTCTACAGACCAAAACTTCAGCAGATGTTAGCTTCAGAATCTGCGAAGAATATTTTGGCTGCAAAATACAAGGTTTAGGTCTTGGAGTTAATAATTTGAATTTAGTTTAAGAGTTGTGAATTTGTTGTATCTTGTTAAGGTTAAATCACTTTAAATGAGATTCATTATGCTTTTTCACTAAGTATGGGAAGCTTAGTACTCTCATTGAGTTGGCTGAACTAAAGAAGAGTTTCCTCCATATTTTTTGAATATTCTCTGTGCAAAGTCTTTTATGAATTTCATCTTGAAAGATAAATTGTATTTATCAATTAATGTTGTCATCATGCAGTGGGCTTTAAATGTTCTGAAGAAACCTGTTGTCGCCATTAATTGGTTATACCAATGCCGTGTTGTGTGCTGTGTTGTGCACCATGTTGTACCTCGGGAGTCTTACAGAGTTCTTCCATTTTCTGGATTGACAATGTATGTGTCACAGGAATTTCTGCACATACTGATTATTTGATATAGCTGCTGCTGTTGGTTGTCCTTTAGTTCTTCAATTTTTATGTCCTTCACTATCTTAGATGCACGGAAGGAGATTCAGAAGCATATCACACAAAATGGTGGGAAATATTCTGCAGAATTGACCAGGAAGTGCACTCATTTAATTGCAGAAATAACTTTTTCTTCTTCAAGATTAAAGTCCAGTGATTTGCTTGCATATTTTCCCTTTGATATCTGATTGCTGTGTGAAAATGCACATATCTTTATCTTGTCCTCACATATGAAAACACTTTTAAGAGTTTGAAAAGAAGATCTGTATCATTTCAAGGTTTAGTGACGATTATAGTTTGAAATAGGAAATAGCTATATATGATTTAATCCTGGTTTTTGGTAATATCCTTTTACTTGGGAATTTGATTACTCAGATGAGAAACAGTGAAACTTCCCAGCATGAGAATATCATTGACTTTGACCTCTAAATCAGTCCTAAAGAATTGTGTTCTGTGGTTCAAGGAAACAAGGTGTTAAACAACGTACAATTTGAACCACCAATTGTTAAAAGATCCTCAGTCACTTCTCGCTTTTCCAGTGTGAGTTAGGACTGCCTGTTGGTTGCTCAAAGCACATTGCTCAGCAATGTTATTACCATTGAATCTTTCTATTGGCCTCATATATGATGCTCTGTAGCACTGTGAGTCCCACTACAATGCCCTTGACTGGCTGTAAGCTCCAGAAGATAAATACAAGGTTGCTAAAAGATGGGGTCACATTCATATTTTGAATTGCGAATGGTTTGATCAATCAACATCCAGGAAAGGTTATATTTTAGTTACTGAAATACCTTGTTGCTATCAACTGTAGGAACATTTATGTTCTTTTTGAGCCATCTTGTTGTCTGCCTCTAATTTTGAGTGCTTTTGCCGACTAGCATGTCTTAATGAGGAGTCCTATCCTGTTCAGGGTAGTTCCATGTCTTTAGTGAAAACTGCAAGTAGTCAGCAAAATCAGTACAAAGTTATTAGAAGTTCACAGTCTCTCCCCTCTTCAATGGTTGGAGATCAGGACTTCCATTCCATTTCAGCTACTGACCATGCCGATCCAGATTTAGAAACTACTCTCTCACAAAATGTGTCTTCAATGTTTGTGGATCCCCATTTCCTTGCAAGAAAGGATAATAGTGAAGTGGCAGCTGTGCAATCCAATGGTGAAGTGAATCATGATGGTTGGGTTGCTGAAGACTCTAAAAATGAAGACAATGACCTGTATTTGTTAGAATGTAGGTTAACATCATCAAATGCTCGATTTCCCCAAGAGTGTTCCTAAAAGAAGTGATCTGCAACTACCATTCAAAGTTGGCTTGAAGATACAAAACTTGGTGATCTGATTTTGAAGGCAGTGGAGCCTTAAATGGTTCTGCTTGACACATATGATGACTGACTAAAGAGTATATCATCGTACACTGCTTTCTCTCGTTTCATTATGATTCTCCGTGCTCTTCATGTGAACAATGGGAAGGCTGAAATGTTAGTATTGCTTAATAGGACAGTAGTTGCTGATTCACATGACATTTGGCTGTCTTTCACATATGATTAGTGGCTGAAGGCTGCGATCCTTTAAATGGCTTTGTCAGCTTGCAACTCTCCAATTTGAGGATACCATGCACTTCATGACATGGGTGGCCAATTTTGCCGAATGAAATCATTGTGTTTACATGTTAAAAGATGACGTATGACTATAGTTAATTTGTGTTAAAGACAATCTTTTAGCTCTTCCCACTAATGGCATGCATATAGTTTCCAGGATGGTATATGCTTGTAAGTAATAAACGGTTTCATATGGTTTTCTTCTGGATCTCTTTCCTGCATTTGCTGCTGACCTTGCAATTTTTTGGCTGGTGAAGGTAAAGGATCTTTTTTCTCTTCATGTGTTGATCCTTTGCTTTTTGTTTATTGTGCAGCAGAACCTAGGATTTTTAAACTCGTTTTGAAGTCTTATGTTTGTTGGTACGGGTGTCACTGAATTTATTCCTTTTTGTTCTTTTGTGTTTTGGGCCACTGATGTCTTATCTTAGTCAACGGATGAAAGAGGAAGGGTCAAAGAGCCAATAGTACTCCATTTATCCTGGTATTGCTCCGGAAGACACTAGATAGAGTTCCGACACACCTTTGATTTATGTAGTTTCTATCCAATAAAAGCTGATGAAATCAGATTTTTCTAGATTAGTCTAACGGTCCGTTATATGTTAAGCCGGAAAATGACAAGTTTGATCCTCAGCAGAAGGCAAAAATCTTGTTAGTTTTTCATGTTACTCCTTTTAATAGCACTCTTGTACTATTGTTCCCCTGGATCAATGAAAATAATTAGACTAACGTGGACTCAATAAACTCACCATGAGCAGAACAAGCATGAGAGAAGAAAACACATTATGAATTAGGACAAAGATGAAAATTTGACAAATTTTATTAGGATATTGATGTATATTCCAAGCAACCAATAGCTTGACAAGTAAATGTCGACCCCCTTCAAACCTTTCATGAGGCTAGCAATTGAATGCATAGCATATTCTCATGTTCACATTCATGTATCGTGACTTATATTAGGTCACTCCTTTTCATTTCAAGGGGAAAAAGAAAAAAGTATAGTTATAGAGCAGCAAATGTATAGATAAATAAGAGTTACTTGGAGTTAATAAACAAAATGAAAAGTCCAGTGCATATCAAATTTACAACAAACATCAAAATTTCTCAAAATAATCTATGAAAAACTATGAGAACCCTATATCAAGTCTTATGCTGTGCATGACAAAATTTCTGAAACAGAAATTGATTTTTGGTCAGAAATCAATTTCTTAATTTCTATTCCCTTGACAAGTTTCTGAGCAAAAAAACCCGTTTGATAACGACTCAAAATTTTTATTTCTGAAACAGAAATCCGTTTGATAACAGAACAAAATTTCTATTTCTAGGAATAGAAATTGATTAGAGAACAACATAGGAAATTTATTTGGTTTCCCTCCTCGGTCAATGTATTGTTTACAAGCTCATCCTGCGTAGGTTGCATTAATATGGGTGCCATTAATGGCGCCTATATAACCTTGTCATTTTATCAAAAACTAGTACTATACAAAATTATCAACAAAATAAAATTAATGGTGTAAAGGAATATATGAGAATTCTACCTTAAAGTAACGTTTATGGTTAGGAACCAATCGGGGGAAGGTCGGTTTATTTTGATTCTCGAATTAAATCAGTCCGGTTGCTCATCCATAATTTCTTTATTGTTGCTCAATGAACCTTTAATGGCCCTTGCATAGCAAAGAGAGAGATTCTTTTGAATCTCTTGCCTTCAAATTAAAATTCAAGATTGTGTAACAATCTAATTATTTTGATTTTGCAAGAATTTTGAATCCGTAAAAAAATAAGGTTAAATTTCTAGGCACGTTTTTTATTCATCTATTACATAAAGAACTTTTTCTTCAACTGGCCATGTGCGTGCCTTTTCTAGGAGGAAAGAGCCCCATTGTTTTTAAGTAAGCATTTAAGAACTTTGGTCGTTTTTGAAAATTGGGGACCCATTCGATTGCCTTTCATCCTAAAGAGGAAGTTATAAAAAAAATTGAAAAAAAAAATACGAGCAAAATAAGAAAAAAATTAACAATAATTTGTGAAGTTAGGGTTATAAGTGAATTAAGTTAGCAAGAAAACGCAAGGTTCTTTTATATGGTTTGATTTCAGTTTCGATTTCTATTTTAAACCGAGAAGTTAAAAATTTCAAATTTTTCGATTTTTTTAATTTCTCTATTTCCGGAATAGAAATATGTTTTAAATAGAGAAATCAAATGGGTTATCAAAAGATTGCTTCTAAACCTGTTCGGGGAACAGAGAAACAGAGAAATCAATAAACAGAAATTTTGTCATGCGCGCCCTTACTAGAAAACACAAGTGGCCACACTTTCATCCAAAAGTTCCAAATTATGATTAGTATTGTCCGTTGTGTCACTTATAAATTCCTATGCAACATTTCCACAATAAAGACCGGTCTCTTGTCTCGCCATGAGCATAACCTAAGTGTTTGTAATTATGATGTCCCCTAGAGATAGGTATACATGATTATTCCACATTCACACACCTTCGAGGAAATTCAGGGGAAGAACAGGAATCACTCCAAAGTTGAACATTGGCTACAATCTTTTATTTATTTATTAATTTTTTGGGGTAGGTTTTGTCCGCATTTGCCTTGTCCCTTTCTTTGGTTAAAAGAGGACTTGGGAAATGCAATGAAGCAAGCAAGACGAAGGATGACTTTGACTTGCTTTCCCTCGCCTCACGCTATGAAATATGATTAGCTAACAATCATGATTTGGAAGTTGTATGCTTTCCACATAAATAACCAACTGAGATTGATTTAAATATGAGTATACATCACCTCCTTCACTACCTTCTTTTAAATATAATTTAAGCAAGCTGCAAATTAAAAATATGGAATGAAATATATCAAGCTGCTCTGATTACATCATAATTATATAAAAAGAATTATTACGAATTTTGTAATTCGATCCATTATTAAGTCGTAGTATGGGTGAAAATTGAAAACTATCCGCTAGAACCGCATTCAATTTTTTACGCAAATCTTCTTTGGTTCCCACATCCAATGACCCAACAACACGGCGGAAGACAGAGACCGTGTTTTCTCATTTTCACACGTGCAAAAACCAAAGATATTTGCAATCCATTTTACTTGCCATAAACCAAAGTAAAACGTCTATTTCAAATTTCCCTGTCCTAGTTTTAAACACTGAAGCTGTTTGACATTAAGGGTGTAGAAAATGAATTTGACAAACATTTCCACTAAAATTGCTAACAATAACGAATGACCAAAAGATACTTTTATGACTCATGAAAATGTTTGGACCTAAATTTTTGTCGATAATGAAAACATTTTTATTGGCTAATTACGTTAAGTGATATAAACAATAATTTTTATGATATAAGTACCTTGCCATGTGCATGAAAAGTACGTTTGAGAGTGATTTGCTTTTTGAATATCATGCTCTTCATGACTAGGGTGGTAAATTTTGCCGAATGAAATGGTTCTTTTTACATGTTAAAAAAGATGAGGTATGAATATAGTTATTTTGTGTTGAAGACAATCTTTCAGCTCTTCCCCTTTATGGCATGCATATTGTTTCTAGGATGGTATGTGTTTGTAAATAATAAAAGGTTTTGTATGGTTTTCTTCTATTTCTTTCCTGCATTTGCTGTTGACCTTGCAATCTTTTGGCTGGTGAAGGTAAACAATATTCTTTGTTCTCTTCATGTGTTGATCCTTTGCGTTTGTCTATTGAGCAATAGAACCCAAGATTTTTAACCTCATTTTGAAGTCTTAATATTTGCTAGTACTAAGATTATGGGTGTGAATGAATTTATTCCTTCTTGTTCTTTTCCATTTTGGGCCACTGATGTCTCATCTCAGTGGACTGATGAAAGAGGGAAGAGTCAAAGATACAATCTTATTCCATTTATCCAACTGTTGCTCTAGAAGACACTTAGGAGAGTACCAAGATACCTTCGATTCCTGTGGTTTATGACCAATAAAAGCCAGCAAAATGGGATTTTTCAGATCAGTTTAACAATCCATTATCTGTTAACTTGTTAAGCCCTAAAACGACAAGGATGTTCCTCATCAGAAGGAAAAAATCTTACTAATTTTAAATGTTACTCCTTTTAATAGCATTCTCTTAATATGGAGCAATTGTTTTTTTTTTTATCTTATATATGTGCTGAATTGTATCCGGACCAAAAAAAAAAAAATGTTGGATCTAATGTAAATCTCAAAAACAAAACAACTCACGAGCAGCAAAAGCGAAGCAAGCAGGGCAGAGGAAAAAGGATTTTATGAATTTAAATAAAGATGAAAATTTGACAAACTTTATCAGGTAGCTACTTTTGGATATGTTGATGTAATTTCAAGTAAAAGATAGCCTTCACATGTCAATTTCAACTCTTGCCAAACACTTGATGATAGACTAGCATTAGGATTACATGTATCAAATATTCGTGAGTTCACATTCATGGACCATGATTCTATATTGGCTCACTCTTGTCAATTTAAAGGAAAAAGAGCATAATTATAGAGCAATAATATTACCACATGTGCTATTAGATAAATATAAGTTGTTTAGAGTCAATAGGACAGTTTGATGTATAACATATTTATGTAGTATTGTCAAACATTTAGATTTTAATAAAACACCTAAGAGAAACCATGCAAACCCCATACAAAGCCCCCGCCGCAAAATACAAATTTCAGTACAATTATTATATCATAATTCATTTGCCCCGTCACATCATTTATAAATTAAATTTAGACAATATTTTCACCATAAATAATGGTTTCTATTCTCCCCATGTAACTAAGCAAGCAAGATGGTGGAAGACTTTGACGTGCTTTCAATTGCTAGAATCTTTTCCCCCCATTTCTTTTGAGTAGGTCTTGTTGGTTTAGCAAGTAAGATGGCGGAGGACTTTGATTTGCTTTTCCTCGTCAATCCTTCGCCCGCCCCCTCCTTCTTTCGAGTAGGTCTTGTTAGCTTTTGCCTTACCGCTTTCTTTGTTATTGAGTGAGCAAGATGGTGGAAGACTTTGATTTGCTTTTCTTTGCCAATTCTCCCTCTACCTCTTCTTTTAGGTCATGTTAGCTTTTGCCTTATTGCTTTCTCTACAACTAAGCAAGTAAGATGGTGGAAGACTTTGACTTGCTTTTCCTCACCAGTCCTTCCCCCTTCTTTTAGGTCTTGTTAGCTTTTGCCTTATCGCTTTCTTTGTAACTAAGGAAGCAAGATGATGGAAGACTTTGACTTGCTTTTTCTCACTAGTCCGTCCCCTCCCCCTTCCTTTTAGGTCTTGTCAGCTTTTGGCTTATCGCTTTCTTTGTTACTAAGCAAGCAAGTTGGTGGAAGACTTTGACTTGCTCTTCCTCACTGGTCCTTCCCCCCTCCCCCTCTTCTTTTAGGTCTTGTCAGCTTTTGCCTTATTGCTTTCTTTGCAAAGCAAGCAAGACGGTGGAATACTTTGACTTGCTTTTCCTCGCTAGTCCTCCCCCCTCCCCCTCACCCTCACTCTCTTCTTTTAGGTCTTGTCAGCATTTGCCTTATCACTTTCTTTGCAACTGAGCAAGCAAGATGGTGGAAGACTTTAACTTGCGTTTCCTCGCTAGTCCTCCACCCCCCTCCCCCAAAAAAAAAAAAATTCTATTGAGTAGGTCTTGTCAACTTTTGCCATACCACTTTCTTTGCAACTGAGCAAGGAAGATGGTGAAAGATTTTGACTTGCTTTCCCTTACCAAACAATTTTCTAAAAGGTAATTAACTCGGTTTCATAGAAAATTTGATATAGAAGTTTTGAAGAAGTCTTTTTTTTTTTTTCGTGATAAAGATTTCTTTTGCAAAATGCATATACTGACATGATCATGCTACATGAAAGAAATATCCCATTGACCCAATTTGGCGACGCGCTTGACTGTTGCAACATCATATTTATCCTAGAGTTATGAGTCCTCAATGATGGCCCATTGCAGTGTTGGGGAGAGAGAGAGAGAGAGAGAGAAAGAGAGAGAGATGGGGCTTAAGTTGTGGAGGGCATGGTTGGTGTTGTTTGGGTGAGTGACTGTAGGATGGTGACATTAATTTGCGGTGGTGGGGGCAGAGAGAGAGAGAGAGAGAGAGAGAGATGGGGCCTAAGTTGTGGAGGGCATGGTTGGTGTTGTTTGGGCGAGTGACTGTAGGATGGTGACATTAATTCGCGGCGGTGGGGGCAGAGAGAGAGAGAGAGAGAGAGAGAGAGATGATGTGGTAGAATAACAGATATTTCATGTGACAGTTGTATCATATGGTGTGATAAGTTGATGAAGAGTATTTTTGACATCCTAAAGGGCCATTAGGATGCAATTCGGCTAGTAGCCAAGAAAAACCACCATCCAAAACAACTTAAACCCATGAAAATTGGCCGAATAGATTATATTGACAAATTATCAAAAGGTTTAGGACTAAATTAATCAAATTTAGAGGTTTATGACTGAATTAACACAAATGCAATTGGTTTAGGACTTTTTCAATAATTTTCCCAGCTTTCTTCATTCCCTTATTTTTCACCATAACTTTGATCCCTAAATACCTAAGATAAAATTTTTTGTGTGCATATTAAGCACACGATATCAATCTAATTCCTGACGTCCTTAAGAGTACATAGGAGATTTGGCTGAATTGACCCTAATTGACGTCGTCGTCTAGATGTGGAGCTAAATGATATTGTGGGAAAGATTACATTTGGAAAACTAAAAAAGACTGGAGCCATATAAGTTCCATATGAGTCCCACTAGATTAAACAATTGATAAGTTCCACATGGTCACTCAATCATTGATTAAAGCAATGGGCAAGTGAAGAAAAAGCTCATGCAATTGTCGGGCCACATACAATGGGCTCCACGTGTCGAGGCATACCACACTCAAGCATGAGTTCCCCTAAGAAGAGCCATGTGAAAGCAAATGAAAAGATCATTACTTTTCTCTTTTTTTTTTTTTATTAACATGAATCGTATATAGACATGATTCAAACTCATTAAAAAAATATTATATATTGAATAAAATCTTGTTACTTTAAATTCATAACAACCTATTCTTTCAATTTTAGCCAATCCATATTGGAGTGGGGTCACTAAATATGAGTTAACAAATAGATTTTTGACCATTTCAATGCCTCCAGTAGTGAGAGGCTTTTATTTCAATAGGAAGGGAAAGCAAAATGTTGTCCATCTTCACTTTGATTTGTGCGGCCATGTGATTCCATTACAAAGAGAACAAACAAATGGCGAGCGTTAGTCAGTAAAAAAAGTAAATTTTCTCATCGAGGACGTGCAAATCCATGGTAAGATTGTGTGTGTCCCTAGCACATTGGGCTCACTTTTCGAGGCAAGAGAAGAAGTAATTTTAATATGAACACCTTGCAAAAATTCCCAAGTAAAGGAGATAATTTCGTTTGACAAAAAAAAGGAAAAAAAAAAAGAGATGATTCCGTGGTTGTTAAGGACTAGCATTGTGTCAAAAAATTTAATTTCCACTGTGATTTGCTTGGCTATGGGATCCAATAACAAAAATAATTAATGAGTGAAGTCTATAGGGGTCGTCTGGCAATTTTGAGGAAGGGATTGTTTTGGTGGTCTTCGTCAAAAAGGTTAGAATCAAAAGAAGTACAGTTGCCCCGTCTAAGAAATGCCATCTACCACAAGATTTTGCGTCTCCTCTGGGGCAAGAGAAGTACATCTTTATATAAAGTCCCAAATGCTTGTGCTTGAAGAGGAGAAATGCCAATCACCATAAATCATTGAGATCCTCATTTTTGTTCTGAGATATATTTGTATTGATAACTCCAAGTTGAGGCGTGAATGTGATCCTCAAATTGTACTATCTTTGGGGACTCACACAACTTGATTTGTCCAAGGCAAGTTCTTCTCAAACACTAAAACCCATTACAGGAATTTCATCTCTACATCACTCCTCCAGGTAAGCCCGACTTTCATTCTCTAGTCTATTACAATTGATAGGACAAAAATACATTTGATTATTACTCATTGCATAAAACCTGATATCCTTAAAGGCATACGAAACATTATTCGTGAAGTTCCCTCGACTTTTCCAAAATCATCATTACATATATATTGTTAATTTCCTTACTACAATCTTCCCATTAAACTAATCGGTTATGTACGGTTAGAATGGTTGAATCTAGTGGAATCGCATGCCAGCCTTTATCCTGATGTTGTTTTCTAAACATTTAGCCAACTTTGGCTTGGGCGTCCAAGACACGTGCCTCCACCTAAACATGGCACGTGATCATGTTCGCGCAACAGAAAGTCTAACACAGAACCGCATTGTCCGACTCCCCAGGCACAAGTTCTCTCGACTTCCAGATCTGAAGCATATCGAAGCCTCTACGACCAGAGCGAGAGCTTCGGCTTGAATCGGCGGAGGAAGCAGCGATCTTCTTTCTCGTGAATCCATCGAGCAGTACCCCCGAGGCCGTCGCGAAGAGCACCTGCAGTCGCTCCTTCCGAACCACCGGCTTCAAAGGACTGGTTTTTCGGCGGGCACCAATCAGCAGGTAAAATCAACTCGAATCGTGTCGAGTTTCGAACTTTTTAGTGTTCCGCTTGCTGTAATATCTGATCATGCACTCCGCTGAGGCATTTAGGTTCCTGGGTTTGGGGGGGTCTTCGTCGGAACGCGAGGGTCGTTTCTGGGATTTCCAGATATACCAGGGGAGTTACGATTTTATCGGAAGATAATAAGTTCCCTGTCTGTTGTTGGTGATTTTGTAGCCACTACTCGTCCTTCCTCATGATGTTCCGACTTGAGATGATCTGCAAATTTACCTCCGTGTCTTTCCAAACCAAGCTGGTCCAGGTTGAGGCGTGAACGTGATCCTCGGGATTGCGCTGCCTTTCGGGAATTGGACCCAACTCAATCTGCTTCGAGGCGACTTCTTCTCAAACACTGAAACCTATCACAGTGATTTCATCTCCAAATTGCTCCTCGAGGTAAGCACGACGTTCATTCTCCGGTCTATAACAATTGATAGGACAAAAACATTTGATTATTACTCATTGCTTAATGCCTAACATCCTCTATGGCACACAGAATGATACATTTGAAATTCCCTTGATACAAAAAGCCCGCTCGATTAAATTTACGAAAATACCCTTCTAGACACGATTTGGGGTCCATTGGCTCTATACGCACCCCAATTGTCCCAAATTACTTATTTTTCTGTTTAATGGTCGGAGCCAAAATTACTTTAAGTCCGAGACATCCAAAATACTCAATTTTTGCAGAAATAATTTTTTTTTTGAAAACATTTAAAAACTAGATTTTTTTCCAAATATCCATCGTGCTTCTCTTCAATAATCATACAAAATCTTTCAAGGCTACGGATTAGAATTGTCAACAACAAAAATTTATCTGAACAGATTAGATAAACTAGAGAATTTTTGGATGTCCATAAAACCATTTTCGATTATATTGGCAATTTTCGTAAATTCTGGAAAATGACAGAAAATTCAAATGTTTTCCGGAAATTATGAAAAATTCTCAATTGTACTATTTTTTTGTGCTGGTTACAATGGAAAACTTGAAAGTGAGCAAAGCTGCGGGTTTCAGTGCACTTACACATATTAGTTAATATGTGGACGATTTTAGGTGGAATTTTATCTTTGCGGATTGAATTGGAGAAACTCGTCATAAAGTGTGGATTATGCGATTTAACTTCTTACAACAAAGACATGACTTTTACGTATACATAGTGTAGAAAGTTACCGACCTACGATGGATTTGACAATATGATTTATGCATGTTTAGGGTGGGAGGGGAATGTAGTATTTACAAGAGTAAGAATGTCTTTAATAACAATATAATGGAATATTCACAAAGTCAATTAGAGCCATATTTGTTCTTGAGTTATGAATCCACAGATCTAATCAAGCTCTATCGCTGTGTCTAGCTCGATGCATGCTAGAGAAAGAGAGAAATGATGTGGTAGAATAAAATGTATTTCATATCACAGTCATATCACTTGGTGCGATAAGCTAATGGAAAGTGAGAATTTTTGACATTTTTTTGATATGAAGTATTTTTGACATTTAAGCACCCATTAAGATGCAATTCAGCTAATAACCAAGAAAAACCACCATCCGAAGCATCCTAAACACATCAAACTGAAACAGTACCAGACATTTCGCTAATCAGCAAGACGACTTCGCCAAACCAGCTCTAATCTACTCAAAAATAAACCAGACCAATTTGAACCATCATCATAGTGGACGAGAAATACCTGCATAATTTCTGCAATGCTGACTAGCACAAAAAATGTGTGACAAAATAATGATTCGAATACTGTGGAGCAAAACAAGACTGTCCAAGCACCCGTTTGCAAATGGCTCGTTGACCTCCACCTTAACCCTAGATGGTTCACACCATTATTTTTACAGATCTCTAGGGTTTGATTTACCCGCCATTGTGGAAAATCACTATTTATAAGGTTTTGAAGGACCTTTAGATTATTGCTTTGGAATATGTCACAGAGGAGTGGATTATGGTCCACAACAAAGGTAGGGGCGTACTTCAGTACTATAAGTAGTTGAAGTTAAAATTGCTTTCATACATGAGGATAATTAGTTAATCATTAGAGAGTTGCAATGAAGGTAAATTATTTATATATTCGAGGCTCAAATTTGTATGGACATTTGAGGTGTGACATCTGCCAAGGTTTATTTGCAAGTATTCCATGAAAAAGTTTCGAATTTATCTAAAAAATAGCCTTAACACGCATAAACGTAAGTTAACCCTCTTGAATTTTGGAATCAGGAATGACATTATTCATTTTCGTGACGATTCGATGGCCCAAATATTAACCCATTTTCTTGCAGAGGCTAGCGAAACGATGACTCTGACAAGTACGTGTTGTTAACAAAATTGAAGTTCATTCTCTTTAATCCCTAACATATATCGTTAGAAAGTTTTGCTTTCTTCTCATTTTAGTAAAAGAATGTATTACACAAAATAATTAGCAAACGATATTTATCTCTTAAATAGACTCATGACCTTAAATTTATTTTTCCCTACATCGCTAATTATCTGACTTTTTAGATCGCTAGGTCGAATTCTTTCCTAAAGAATCTCTCGTGATATGTTAATACCGCATATAAAATAGAGATAGACCTAACAACAAAGTTCAATCATTCCATCTATACCAAAGAATTATTTCTCAAGTTTGGAAATAATTGCTTTTGATTTAACATATTTCACAATTGGAAGCATGATTGTTGCAAAATAGAGCTCCTAAATTTGGAAGAATTTTTTGCTAAAAGTTTCAAACAAAAATTCCTCAAAATAACGTAAAGAAACTAGAAAGTTTTGGTGGGGCCAAGATTTATGAATGAATATGTAAATTTTTGTAAATACAGAAAACCATCAGTAATGGGTGTCGGGAAAGAGACATGAATGGTACATTTAGCGAGAACGGTTCAGGACTACCACCATTGTTACTTGTTAGGCAGAGGGAACTTGAGAGAGAGATAGCTTACCTTTCATCTTTTCATGTTTCTAATTCCTAAATGAAAATTTCTTATTTAACGATTTACAAATTTAATTGTAGTTTAATTCTTACCTATTACCAAAAAAAAAAAATTTAATTGTAGTTTCTATTATTATTTTTTTTTCTTTTTTGATCGATTAGGGATATTTGGTACTACATTTTATGAATACTGATAATCAGCGCTCGATGGAGATAGAGATAATGTATATGCATGTGCTTTCAAATTGATGCTTACATTGAACCACCGATCAAACGTATGGTTAAAGCAAATATGGAAAAGTTACTAGATGAAATGAATGCATGTGAGCCCATTGTAGCTGGACCTTGATGTCGGTGGGTGTCAGGATTGGAATGCACGGGGCTCATGTGCTTCCGAGAATGTCTCAGAAAATGGGCATCACCCATTCAAACTTCTATTAGTTTTGCATACGAGCAACGTATATAACATAGAACTCACGAATCAAAGACAAAATTAACGGAAATTTCCTCCAATCAGAAAAGTGCAGGCATTTAGAGGGTGAGGTCCATTGGGCAATAACTACATGACACTGCATTAGTTTGGCTAATGAAAATGGCATTAGACGGAAGGGGTTGTGAAAATGAAGTGGTGGACATGGTTAGGGTCGTTTACATATTAGGCTAAAAATAATAAGACTAAGGTATGATAAGGATTAGGCATAATGTGAGCTTATTCTCACAGGAAGATGCTTCCATGGAGTTTCCGACATAATTTCAATATCTTAGGTTTGTACTGAAAGAATCTGTCTTTAAATATCATACACGTGCGTAAAGTTATGTAGTTGTTCAAATGTGTTTTAAGGAAGTCGATTAATTACACTTCAATACGTTTAAATACGTGTTTAAATATTTAAACGTGTTTCAACTGTGTTTCTGAACAAGTAAGTGATGTGGGCTTTTTGGGGGCCTCTTTAGGGCCACCTAATCTTCTGCAGTGAACGACGTCAGCTTACTTAAGCTTACTTAACTGAAGGTCTTGTCTTCATTACCTATCTCTTTCTCAAGAACACGAACCTTCTTCGGCATTGCCTCAGGGAGAAATTAAGGTACACGTTATTCGGAGTGGAAAGCCAACAAGCTTGACTTGACTGGAGGGTGAGGTCCAAAAGAAGATAAAGGCAAGGACTACAAGCAATGGAGATAAAGGCAAGGACTACAAGCAATGGCAGAAAAAGCATCCTAAAAGCATCATTCGTTGTTCAGCAGTCCTTTTAAGTAGCAGAAAAGGCATCTTTGGTTTCAACTTTCCCCGTCTCTGATCGCGATGGACAAAGGGCAGAGTAAGAGAAAAAGAGCAGAAGAAGAGAGCATTGAGAGAGCAACCACTTCTTCATCCATCTCTCCAGAAGCCATAGGCATAGGTAGCGGTCAATATGATGTGTTCTTGAGCTTTAGAGGCCCGGATATTCGTAATGCATTCACCGATTGCCTCTATCAGAGTTTGCTCAAGGCAGGGACAGTACCAATTCAGGTGTTCAGGGACGATAACGACATCCCAATTGGTGAGGAATTTGGTTTAGAGATTTTCGATGCCATCGCACGGTCTAAGATTTCGATCCCCATCATATCCGAGAATTATGCTTCGAGTAAATGGTGCCTCCGCGAGCTCATTCATATGATGAACCACAAGAAGAGCACGTCACACATAGTTTTGCCCATTTTTTACAAAGTTTTCGCAACAGATGTACGGCATCTAACGGGAAAGTTTGGAGACGCCTTCCGTTGGAGTCCAAAGCGTTTTGATGAGAAGGATATCCAGCAAGGGCAACAAGCACTTAATGAAGTCAGTTATTTAAATGGATGGGAATCTGAGAAAATTGCCAATGGGTACTTCTTTGAACTTTTCCGTTTTCCTTTTTTTTTAAATAAGTTTTCTTCTTCACGCAAAACCGATGAAATGCAGATGAATTATTTTCACTGCAAGCTTAGAAAAGATCCCCAAAATGTCCCAATAAACAGCCATAATGCCTAGAAGACAACAAACACTAGTAGTCCCCAAGATGTCCCCAAAAACTAAACCAACGACAACTAAAACCAAAGCAACCTAGAGTCCCCAAGAATTTTACCTTTATCTTCCGTACAGACCAAAAACCATAGGGACGACATCCCCTTCAACCAATTGTTTTAATCACTAAACAATATGGCTACAGTAGACTCTAAGGCTCAGTCTTCCACAGCTTGATCGCCACCAGATAAAATCGACCTCCTATTACCACTGTGGGGTTGGATCAATTGATGGCATTGGCCATGTTTTGTTCATGATCTCTCATTGTTTTTGTTGTTTGACAGGCATGAGGGAAAATTGATAGAACTTGTGGTCAAAACTGTTCTAAGCAAGTTACAGAAAGATTTTCAGCTAGTTGTTCCTAGGCAACTAGTTGGACTTGATGGTCAACTGAAGAAAATCATGGATTGGATTCACAGTCCTTCCGTCAATGCTCGAATGATTGGGATTTATGGCATGGGTGGGATAGGCAAGATAACACTCGGCAAATGTGTCCACAATAAAGTCTTGGATAAATTTGAGGAAGCTAGCTTCCTTCCTGATATAAGAGAAAAAGCTACCCAGCACCACGGTATTGAGAATCTACAAAGGCAACTAATATCTGATATATTACATAGCAAAATTGATGTGCCTAGAATTGATGATGGAATTAATATAATCAAGTCTAGATTCAAAGAAAAAAAGGTTCTCATTATTTTGGATGATATAGATAATAAGAAACAATTGGATGCTTTGGCTGGGGAGCGTAATTGGTTTATGGCAGGAAGTATGATCATTGTTACCACTAGAAATCAAGCCATTCTTGATCAATGTGGATTTGAGGTAGACTACAAGTATGAATTGAAGGAAATGGATGAGGTGCATTCTCTGCTTTTATTTAACAGACATGCATTTCATATGGACCATTCTCCAAGGGATTTTGAGGGTATATGTCGTGATATCATATCCACCATGGGTGGGCTTCCTTTGGCACTTGAGGTCGTAGGGTCATACTTGTATAAAAAAACAAATAAAAAAGTATGGGAAGATGTGCGGAAGCAATTAAAAGACCTTTCACACTTACAAGACCAACCATATGGAGATGTTCAAAAGATATTACAGATAAGTTATGATACACTAGATGATGGACCAAAGCAGATTTTTCTAAATATTGCTTGTTTCCTAATTGACAAACAAAGCAAATATGCCATCTACATGTGGGAGGACTGTGGGCTTTATCCAAATCGAGGAATTGAAGAGTTGAAATTGAGGTGCTTAATTAAAATTGATGATAATGGTCTCTTTAAGATGCATGATCAACTGAGAGATCTAGGAAGGAGCATTTTTCGCCAAAGACTTGAGAAATCTAGCATACCAGGGGACTATGACTACGAGGGATTCCCAAGAGCACTAATAAATCCAGAGGTAACATGTGGCACTCCTTTCTTTTTCTCTCCCTCTTATTTTAATATATTTCATCTTATCTACTTTAATATTTCATTTAGGATGATTAGATGCTCTTACTTTCTAGGAAAAAAAAATCTATTTAAACATCCATTCATGTCCATCTTACATTAATTCTGACAGCAAAATGGATTATAAGTATCTCAACGATGAAAAAGTTACATCATTTGATTCAATTTCATTGATATAAAGTACATCTATAAAAATTTAATTTACAATCAATTTAAGATCCATTAACTACAGTTTTATAGTATAAATCTCGTTTATCAAAAACATGTGATTGCCATATCTAGTTGAAAATGAATGAAGATGAAGTATCAACATCATAGATCAAATAAATGAAGATTTCTTGGTTTAAAAAAGGAGAAGATATTATAATAATTGATAATTAATTAAAAAAATAAGATTGGAAAAAGTTTCATGCTTATGACATGTGCTTGCTTTCTAGCATGGCCGAATGTATCGTGGTGCTCCTGTGATTTAGTTTGATATTTTTTTCTCCATTTTGATTTTGAAGACATCCCTCCACTAGTTATTTCTATCTCCTTTCATTCTTATTTCCTCTTAATAGATAAGATAGTATTAATCCCCTTAAAAATATTTTTAGAAAAATCTTACTATTTTTTAAGGTTTTATCCCATTGACCTTGCTCATTTCTTTTAACAAACATTTCTATCTGCTATAAGTTGTTTATATTATTTATATTTGTTGGGACAACGCCTCTTTTGTGCCGGAAACCACTAGACTAACTTGACTATTTGAAAAAAAAAAAACTTGAATAATTAGAGGAAATGTCATGCTTATTATTAAATCCATACCTTTGTATTGATTATATATGATTTTCAGCATGAAGCCAATTTTCTCAACTATGTATCTCTTTTACTTAAATTATCAATGCTCATGTCATTTTATCATTATATATTGTCCATGTGGGAAGCCTCATGGCCGATCAATGGCAGGGGATTAACCCTAGCAATTAAACAAGAGATGTCAGGCAAAGAAAACAACTTTATGTTCTTGATGTAATTTGAAATAGTTCGTTGCTATGATTCAATATCACACTCTATTGTTGATCCAATAACTCCTTAACATTAGCAAAAAGAGAATACCATACGGATGTTTGAAAAATGCGAAAAAAAAAAAAAAGAAGAAGAAAAGAAAGTCATTTGTTTTGAATAGACAAAATTGCCGAAGGATGAAATTAGTGTGGAAAAAAATTAAATGATAGTGAGATGCGAGAGATTTTGATTAACTTTGGGAAATGAAATGCTCATGGGACTAATTACCAATTATTTTGACTATTTCAAATATGATTATGTCTATTTGGTATATCCTATTTCTTCAGCTCATCTTGGTGAAACATATGCAAATTGCGTGGAAACTTTTGATGAAAGTTTGAGGTCATGAAATCCCCTTTTCATATAGTAGATTTTTTTTAATGTAATACATAGTATAGATCGATATACAAGCGAATATTATTAAAGATAGTGTGGGGTATGATTACAACAATTTAGCTACTTTTCAGACAAATAGACTTAAGAGAATTTATACCCGTTGCATTTCACTGGTTAATATTTAAAGCAGATATAACGGCAAATGTGTCTAACCATAAAAGTGAATTTCTAACCAATTAAACTTTTGGGGGAAAATATAGGTATTATTATAAAAGTCAAATAAAGCCATAAGGAAATTTCTTTCACCGTCTACAACTAATTAAATGATCTGTTTTAGCAGGAAAGTTAAACAATATGTTTTTTGATTTATAAGATGGAAAAAGAAACGATGCTATTCTTATGGAAACCAACGTATGATGATTAAACAATGTTACCACGACACTTTTTAGTTAATCGGTTCATTTTCTAGTTATTCTGAAAGCGACTTATTTTTTTCAATCCTGGTCAAAACTACTAACCATTGTCGCCACGTCAGTTTTTAAAAACTTTACTGAAAAAAAAAAAAAAAACGTTTCAATTGTCAAAGAAATGAGTAAACACTTCACGCAAATAGTTAATGACGTTAAAGATATTTAGATACCTTCTAGAGATAAGGATATTTCTTTTAATTTTCTATATCTATTTTGATAATGCATATCATATTTGATTTCTTTTAGGGCCCGTTTGGTTCGACTTTTGGGGAATGCATTTGCCAAAATACAAATATCTTTGGGTGAAGGAGATTTTTCAAAATGCAAATATTATTTGGTAAAATTTGTATTAAAATACAACTTTGACCAAAATACCGTTTGGTAAAATTTGCATTTGTAAATTACTTTTATTAAATTAAAAAAACAAAAAAATTCTATTTTTCTTTTTTGAAATCCGGCCACCGGATCGCCGGAATCGGCGGCCAGACCGTCGGATCTCCGGGCGACCGGATCTGGCCGCCCGGGTCGCGCGACCTCGGGTGACCGTCGCCCGGGGTCACGCAACCTCAGGCGACGGTCGCCGAGGTCGCGCGACCCAGGCGACAGTCGCCTGCAACCTCAGGCGGCCGTCGCCTGGGGTCATGCGACCTAGGCAACCAGGCGACGGTTACGCGCGAGGCCGCTGGGTCGCGCGACCTCGGGCGGCCGTCGCGTGGGGTCGCCCGACCCTGGCGGCCGTCGCCTGGGTCGCGCGGTCGACGCCTGGGTCGCGAGATCCGGGCGTTGCCTGAGGTTCGGCGACCCTCAGGCGGCGGTCGCCGGCGCGCGCCATCCCTTCGCCGGTGGTCGTTGGCCTCCGATCAGCAGCTTAGAGAGGTTGAAGAAGATGAACAGTAACCGAGCTACTTGCATTCTCCGGATGCAACTTGCCAATGCACCTCAAGAGCTCTATTGGGCTAAAGGCTTTTAGACTCCTTTGGAGATGCAATTGCATCTTGCCAAAGTCGCGCAAAAATACGAACCAAACGCATTTGCATTTAGCCAAAGGACTTTGAGTCCAAATGAGCATTTGCAATGCTAAACCAAACAGGCCCTTAATTTCCCTCCATGTAAACTTTTCTATATATCTGAATATATTAAAAATTCTCCCTTTTTTTTTCTCTTCCACATTATTACATTTAACTAATGAAGTGAAAATAGGGTTCTTCCTTAGCTACTTATAGGTGGCCCGTCATCACTCTTTAACAAATTCTTTTAAAAATTATACATAAATCATTTAAAAATTTACAAGTAAACATTTGTACGTTGTAAACTAGTTTTATGTATTTCTTCTTAAATGAAAGTGAAAATCCATGCGCTACAAAATTTTGAAAAAGAAGAAGAAGCAAGGGATAAAACATCGAGGTGCATTTGCCTCAGTTGTTTTAAAGCAATAATTATTTTTTTCTTTATCTTTGCGTCATTTGTTTAACTTTCAAAAGGTCGTAAAAAAGAAGAAATAAATGTGAGTTTACATATCCATACATGTACGGGGGGAAGGATAAAAAGGTAATCGTGCAAATTCAAGATTTAAAAAAAGCAAAAACTAAAAAGTGAAAAAACTTGCAGAGACGCCCCGGTTCCACGACTTTTTGGGGGCAGCTTCTAGCGGAGATTCCAAGTTTTCTGAAGTGAGATGGCTTGAATGGGGCGTTTTTGGAAACGATGCATCTCTTTCGACGATCAACTTGCATTTCCCAAAATTATCGGTGCTGAGCTTATGTGGGAGAGGAAACGATGCGTCTCTTTCGACGATCAACTTGCATTTGCCAAAATTATCGGTGCTGAACTTATGTGGGGGAGGAATCACAAAGAATTGGGAAGGATGGAATTCATTCAGGGTAAGATTGGGAAAATAATACATCCTCTCTGCGATCTTGAGGTTTGTTTTTTGTTTAGCGAATCAACTCCTCATTTGATGGATTATTCTCCTTTTGTATTAGGCGTCAAAGCAGCTTAAAGTTCTCGACCTTCAAGGTTGTGATAATTTAAGATGTGCTCCTGATCTCTCAGCTTTCACGCAGCTGAAAATTCTCCTATTGAACTATTGTCATGGATTGAAGCGTCTCCACCCTTCTATTGGCGAACTCACAAGCCTCGTTACCTTGGAATTGCGTTCCTGTTGTGGCCTCAAGGAGCTACCAGAGGAGGTGGGTGGATTAAAAGATTTAGAAGAACTTATTTTAGATCGCTCTGGTATTACAGCAATTCCTTCGTCTATTGGTTCTTTGAGAAAATTGAAGACACTGAGTGCCCAGTCGTGTGAGTTACTGAGAGAAATCCCCAGCTCAATTGGGGATTTACAGAATTTGCAAGACCTTAACTTGAATAGTACTGCGATCAAAAAGCTTCCCACTGCTATTGGAGGGTTGAAAAATCTGCAGATTCTAAATCTCGGCTGTTGCAGTAGTCTGAAAGGGGCAATTCCAAGTGAAATCGGTGACTTGCCTTCCCTCAAGACTATCTATCTCAATCACACACCGATATTTGACCTGCCAGAAAGCGTTCGGAATCTTTCTTCTCTCTAGAGCCTTAACCTAAGGAGCTGTAAGGAGCTCCGGTCGCTGCCAGAGCTTCCTTCTTCTCTCCAGAGCCTTAACCTAAGGAGCTGTAAGGAGCTCCGGTCGCTGCCAGAGCTTCCTTCTTCTCTCCAAAGCCTTGACCTAACAGGCTGTATGGAGCTCCGGTCGCTGCCAGGGCTTCCTTCTTCTCTCCAGAGCCTTGACCTAACAGGCTGTATGGAGCTCCGGTTGCTACCAGAGCTTCCTTCTTCTCTCCAATGCCTTAACCTAATTGGCTGTAAGGAGCTTCAGTCGCTGCCAGAGCTTCCTTCGGGCTTAACACATCTTTGGGTCACTTGTCAGATTCTTGGACTGCCACAACTTTTTAGCCTCATTCGCCTAGAAGAACTCTCTCTTGATGTACTCCATTTACTTGAAGACATCTACGAGCTTTCCTCAATACCAGTGAAACTCTGTTTTGAGGAGAGGGATAAGCTGACATCACTTTGCCTCAACGGACCCACGTACTTGGAAGAGCTTTCAATAGAAAAGTGCAGTTCCATTGAATACTTGACCCTTTCACGATTGTTTCATCTGAAAATATTTCGCGTTGAGCATTGCAATAGCCTAGTTCAAATTCACAGCCATGATGATTTGGTGTGCTTGGAGGTCATATTTTTATATGACTGCAATTCCATTAGAAGTCTTCTCTGTCCAAGATCACGGTATTTGAAGAAATTAGTGGCTGTTGAGTGCGACAATCTAGTTGAAATTCAAGGTCTTGATGGTGCAGAGTTCTTAGAAGAGTTGGATTTTATAGGATGCAAATCAATGGAGACTTTGCCAGATTTGACGGGATGTGAGAAGTTACGATCTCTAAGAGTTCGAGACTGCAAGAAACTT
Source organism: Eucalyptus brandiana (assembly GCA_014182725.1). Classification (NCBI taxonomy): domain Eukaryota; kingdom Viridiplantae; phylum Streptophyta; class Magnoliopsida; order Myrtales; family Myrtaceae; genus Eucalyptus; species Eucalyptus brandiana. The sequence continues at coordinate 22,741,910 of CM024669.1, forward strand.
ACTCAGCTTCAGGGACTTAAAAAGTTGAATTTAATTAATTTGGATATTTCTGGTTGTGACTCATTGGAAGCAATACCGAAATTATTTGGATCAAACATCTTTAGAAATTATGAACAAGAGTTGTCTTTTGACTCATGGAGTGATGCTTCCTGAACAGAGGTAAATAAGCAATGAATTGTCATTTTTCGTTTGAGATTCATGACCTACTTTTCATTACTTTCTTCTTTTGACAAGAAGATTTTTCATGACAGGGTTCTGTACTTTCCTAAATTGCTAGTCTTACATAATTGAAGGAGTGGGGGAGTTGGCCGTAGAAGCTGACATGATGCTTTAGCCAAGATCAAGATGCAGGCCCTAATGTCAATGGAAGGCATGGAGGTTGATGAATTTCTGCTACTCATTATTGTATACTATGCCCAGAATTTCCCAGTGTCCAATGTTTATATTTTCTTTGAAAAAATCTATGGCCATTTTGAGTTACTTTGTAAGTTCTATTGTATGTCAAATTTGATAGATATCCTGTTTGGGAAAACCGTCTTTCGATTTTCCATAATGAACGAAACCCCTGTCAAGCTTCTTATTGTTCCCTTGATGTCCCTCATTAACCTTCTAAGATGAGCATCACTTCTCGGAATATGATGAACTGAGCTAAAATAAAATTCAAGGTTCAAGTGTTTCTATTTGGTTACAAAAAAATGTTAAAGTAGTTTTGGCTAGTCTGTCATATATGAATGTAGACCACCTTAACATTATTAGTAGTCAAACTGTTGTTTTTAAAGATTATCAAGCAAGGTAAACTGGTGCCGCTTCTATGACAAGTTTGGTTGGTCTATGTAATGATCTAGGCTTACTTTAGGACTTCAATTCAATTAATTGTATCGATGACCTTTTGCATTATTGGATAATTTTTTGCCTGTCTGTGAAACAAGCTGGGATGAGTAGCTCAAGAATTTGCTAATTAGTTTGCATCCCGTTTGATCCTATTGTTGTCATGGAATTGCTTTATGGCATGACTGATTTGGGCATGGCTAACTGTGCTGAGGAACTTCAAATTCCATACCTGAGACTGATCAAAATAAAGAACAGGGATTTTGTAGAGGAAGCTACCGCAACAACTGAGGACCATCTTGCGTACCAACCTTGAAGATGCTCTGGGCTGAGTGGAGTGTTACAAGGAAGTTTTGATGCTTCTGAATATTCAAACACTTGATCTGATCTCGACGTCACATCCCTGAATGATTGTAAATGTATTTTTTTTTTTCAATTAAATATGCTTTTTGTATGCTCATTAGGTTCTAGCTCTCCTTTAATCAAATACTAAGCTGCTGATTTTTTGTATGTTACCCTAATGCAGAGTTGTTCGATGTGGTTACATTCTAATGGTATCACTCCCGAATTGATAAGGCTTTGTAGAGGGAGGTATGCATTGCTAGGCTCCTCCATTTTTATCAGTTTATTTGTGTGATGATATCCTTTGAATGTTGTCATATAGGTTTCTGATTTGATAAGATCAGTTTTCATGTATGCGGCATTGGATGTAAAGTTGAAATTAACCTCCTCACAAACTAATCCGTATTGTTGATTTTGCTAATTGGATCTTGCAATATAACCCAGTAGCAAATAAATTTTTCTGTTCTGTAGTTTAGGCACTAATCCTTTCAGCATAATTTTATTAATTTCAATTTGTTCCTAAACACAAAAAGGAAAAGTGTTGCTAATTGCTTACTCCTTTTATGCCTGTTGGTTTCTTTTTCATCGGCCATCTAATAAAGTCTCTGTTCATTGTGGTCCTACTCTGGTATTGATATTTATGCATTTGTACCTTATCTCTCATGGGGTAAATTATGATGCTACGATCTTGGATTTATTGATAATTAGTTAGTGCTATCTTCCTTGTGCAAACTAAAGCTGCATTTGATGAAACTTGGAGAAAGTCCCCAGACACCATGGGTTGGAGATACGAGCAAGAATGAACTATGTCAGTATAGAAAGGCATTCTGGAGTTTTTTGCTATTGGCGTTTGTCATTGGCTCTGTGTTGTTATTACTCTTCAAAGGATTCTTCATATAAGTCGACCTCTTCTCATGTGGTGTATTAGTCCTTTGCAAGCTTTGAAATTGTGCTACTCTTTAGCAAAGGCTGCATCACAAATCGCTTGGAGGTAGCAACGGCTGCATCACAAATCACTTGGAGGAAGACCGCATGTGTAGATGGTTCTATATGTGGAGTCAAGCTTAAAATGAGAGTTCTTGACAAGATTACCATTTAGATGTCCACTTTAAGCTACGTTTTGTGACTAGGAGAGACTTTTTTCGTGGAAAAAGCAAATGCCAAGAGATCGGCAAATAATCTGTAAATTGCAGCCAAGAGTTTCAATGAACAGCTTTCCAAGAAGACAGGAGTTTCCCATTTGGAAGAATTTTGAACACAAAAGAATGGCATTCATTAGTGTAAAATCATCTCTTTGGTCTGGTTATGTCGGAATATTCATATGTAGGCATTTTGCAATCACTTTGGCGGTATAATCTAAAACTTGATTTGTTTAAGCATGAATCTAAAAGAAGAAGAGACACAGCCATGTACATTTTCATACCTAAAATCAAGTAGAGAGACTAGTTCGTTCTTGAAGAGCAGCATTACTTTCTCCTTCGAGATTCTCTTAGGTGGACGCATGGAGCTCATGTCGCTCGGAGTCGCACCTCCATGGTTGTTTTTAGCGTTTCCACCTCTAAAACCAGGTCTCTCTCTCTCTCTCTCTCTCTCTCTCTCTCTCTCTCTCTCTCTCTCTCTCTCTCTCTCTCTCTCTCTCTCTCTCTCTCTCTCTCTCTCTCTCTCTATGGATTTGTTCTTGTACACTTATGTCAATTTGATCAAGCACTGGGTTATAAAGTGAAGTATAGAGTTGTTTTATGCAATTCTCTATCAAAAGTTTGTCTGAGTCTCTAGTGTGGATGGAGTTTATGTGGGCTCTATTTCTTGAACGAGAATTGATGTAGAAAAAAGAGTTTATTCTATTCTTCTTTCGAGTTCTTCCTGCAATAAAAGCTAGTGGCATTGATTATCTGACACCATCTTGATTTGAGGTTTCTCTTTCAATGTGGTGTTAAATGACAAAGAAAGAATCGGTGGTTCACGTGAAAATGGCTATTTGAGTTGTTTGGAAAGGAAGGAAGCTATTGGTAGTAGCTATAATTTAGTGTGTTTATTGCAGAGGAGGAGGGGAAAGCGAAGAAGATAAGATCAAAATGGGATGGGAGAACGTTTGTCTCAGTGTTTGGTTGGTTCACCAAGTTGAAATTGGGGAGAGCATGGCAATCTTAGTAGCCACAAGAGAATTTGGGATCTTGGATGAAGAATGTGGCAACGGACTGGACCAAGAGCGGATTGTTACATGAGTTAGAATTGAAAAGAGGTGAATCTGTCAAATTAGAAGAACTTATGTTAGATTTTGCTGATATTACTGAGATTCCTACGTCTATCGGTTCTCTGATGAAGCTGGAGAAATTGAGCGCCTGCTGTTGTGAGTCACTCAGAGAAATCCCTAGCTTAATTTGAGATTTGCTGAATATGCAACATTTGGACATTAGTGATCCTGGGATTGAAAAGCTTCCTAGTGCTATTGGAAGGTGTTGAAAAATCTGCGCACTATAAGTCTCCTATCGTGCCTTGTCTGAAAAAGCAATTCCAAGTGAAATCGGTGACTTGTCTTCACTTGAGATTCTCTATATCACTTGTGCGCCGATATCTACCTTGCCAGAAAGCATTCGGAATGTTTCTTCTCTCCAATGCCTTAGCCTATTGGGCTATGACAAGCTCAGGTTACTACGAGAGCTTCCTTCAAGCTTGACATATCTGTTGATCTCTTGTCAGAGTCCCAGGTTGCCACAGCTTTCTAGCCTAATCCACCCAGAAAAACTCAATTTTAAGGCATGCCATCTAGTTGAAGATATCCATGAGATTTCCTCAAGACCCTTGAAATTCTGTATTGAGGAGTGTGATCAGCTGATATTACTTAAGCTCGACAGCAGTTCTTGAAGGGCATATTTATACATGACTGCAATTCCATTAAAAGGCTTCTCTGTCCAAAATCATGGTGTTTGGAGGAATTACAGGCCATCAGGAACAACAATCTAGTCGAAAATTAAGGTTTTGACGGTGTGTAGTTCTTAGAAAAATTGGATATTACAAGATGCATGGCAATGGAGACTTTGCCAAGTTTGACGGGATGTGAGAAGTTACAATCTCTAGTAATTAAAGACTTAGAGAAACTTACTCAGCTTCAGGGACTTGAAAAGATGGATTTTGATCTTTTGGTGTTCAAGGTTGCAACTCATTGGAAATGATGCTGAAATTATCTAGAACATGCGTCACTGGAAATTATGAAGAGATCTATCTCGATCTCTCTGTTGAAATATTATACTACAGTGATAATGATGTGATGAATCTTATACCTATATTACAACAGTGAGACGAGTCATGTTTCCTTGACAGAGGTAATTAAGCAGTAAACTATCATTTTTCTTCTAATATTCATGACCTACTTTTCATCAGTATCTTCTTTTGACAAGAAGGTTTTCCATGACAGGGTTCTGACTTCCCTAAATTGCCAGTATTACCTAATTGAAGGAGCAAGGGTAGTTGGTCATAGAAGCTGACATGATGCTTCAGCCAAGATCAAAATATAGATCCTAATGTCAATAGAAGGCACTGGTTATCTAGTAAGATTCTCCATCCTTGAATGGCCAGCGTGAGAGAGTGGAGTAACACTTTTCTTGAAGCTATATTTTTTAAGAATGATTTGCTCCGCACCGGGTATCTATTTGATTGATTTTGGAGACTCTGGATTTGCCAACATATACTTGCTGTTGAATACGTTATAGCAATGTTTTTCATTTATCCTTCCATTGGCAGCTTTTGTAGACTGCAAACAGATTAGCGACTTGTGAGGCTAGAATGAATATCAACATAGTTAGACAAGAATCACCTAGTGATTAACAGTTTCCCTCTCTATAAACTTGGGATTTGAATTTTTCATCTAGAGGCTAATGATCTTCTGGTACTCAATATTGTAAACTATGGCAAGTATCCATTTTCCCTATGTTCAAAATTCATATTTTCTTTGAAAAAATCCTTGGCCATTTTGAGTTCCTTTGTGAGTTCTTCTATGTGTCAAATTTGACTAATGGCGAGATACCCCATTGGGGATAAACACATTTCGATTTTCTCGTGATGAACCCTATCGGGTTTCTTATTGTTCCCTTGATTTTCCTCTTGAACCTTCTAGATAAGTATCAATTCCGGTAAGTATAAAGAAGGCGAGCTAAAATAAAAATCAAAGTTCAAGTATTTCTGGTTGGTGATAAATAAATAAAAAAATGGAGAGTATTTTTGGCTAGTCTCTCATGTATGATTCTAGACTGCCTATTCTTAACCAAATTATTATTTTGAAAGATTATCAAGCAAGGTAAATTGGTACTGCTTCTACGACAGGTCTGGTTGGTCTATAGGATGATCAAGGCTTACTTTGGGACTTAATTTGATGAGCTTTATCGATGATCTTTTGCATAATCGGGACAAATTTTTTGCCCTTTCTGTGAAACAAGCGGGGGCAAGGAGCTCAAGAACTTGCTAATAAGTCTGCATCCCATCTAATCCTGTTGTTGTCATGGAATCGTTTTATCACATGATTAATCTGAGTCTGGCTAACTTGGCTGAGGAACTTCAAATTCCATGCCAGAGACTGATCAAAATGAAGAAGATATATTTTGCAAAGGAAGCACCAAAGAATGGTGAGGACCATCTTTTGTGCCAACGTTGAAGAGGCTCATGGACCAACTGGAGTGTGTTTAGGAAGTTTTGATGCTTGTGAGGATCCAAAACACTTCATTTGATCTCAACAGCACATGCTTGAATGATTTAAATGTTGTATTTCCAGTTGAGTCTGCTTTTTGTATGCACTCGAGGTTCAACCTCTCTGTCAATCAAATGTGTAGCTGGCTGATTCTTTTGTATGTCATCCTGATGTAGAGGTGTTTGATGCCATTGCATTCTAATGTTATCACACCTGAACTCAGTGAGGCTCTGCAGAGGGAGGTATGCACTACTAGTCATACCATAACAATGAAAAAATAACCTGTGTGCTTATACTATATGAGCTATAGAATTTCACCTGAAAATCAGTAAGCAAGTATGCATGAGGACAATCTCCTCCATTTCTATCAGTTTATCAATGCGATACTATCCATTGAATGTTGTCATATAGGATTCTGATTTTTTTTTTTTTTGTCAATTTGGTAAAGCTTAGTTCTCATGCGATGTCGACTTTGTAAAGTTGAAATTCACCTCCTAGCAAATTTTATTGTACCGCTGATTTTGTTGATGGGGTATTGCGAAATAACCATGTAACAAATTCATCTTTCTGTTCTGCAGTCTAAGCACTTCATCTTCTCAGCATAATTTTATTAACAAGGAAAGTGTTGCTAGTTGCTTTCGTCTCCAAAGCTGAAGTGCACTTTCATCTTTGTGTTCCTAACCACAAACAAGAAAAGTGTTGCTAGTTGCTTTCGTCTCCAAAGCCTGTTGTTTTCTTTTTCATTGGCCAGCTGATGAGGTTTCTGTTCATTGCTGTCCAACTGCAATTGGGGCAAATGATGGTTTGTGCATTTGCACTGTATCTTTCATGGTGTATATTGTGATGCTCTGATCTTAGTTATCTTCATTCATTGATAATTAGTAAATCCTATCCTTCTTGTGTAGATTCAACTCTTATTTAATAAAATTCAGATAGCATCCCCGAACATCACAGGAAGGAGATGTGGGCAGGAATGAGGTATGTCATGAGACGTTATGGAAAGGCATTCCAAAGTTCTTCACCATTGGTGCTTATAATGTGCTACTTGTTGTTGATGTTCTTCTTATGATTCATAATAAAAAGGGACCTCTTATAATGTGTAGTTGTCCTTTGTAAGCTTTGAAATCGTGCTATTATTTAGCAAACACCGAATTTCAAAATGCTTGCAAGAGGACCGCATATGTGCAGGTGGTTCTGTACGTGAAGTTAAGCATGAAGTGAGGTTTATCAAAACGATTACCGTTTAGATGTCCACTTCAAGCTACGATTTTGTCAATGTGAGAGACTTCTTCATGGAAAAAGCAAATGTCATGGAATCAGCAAATAATCTATCAATTGCAGGCAAGATTTTCAGCGGAAAGATTCCCAAAAGACAGTAGTTTCTCATTTGGAAGAATTTTGAGCACAAAATAAAAGTGTTTGTCAATGTACAATCATCTCTCGGACTTGGGAAGTTCATGTATTGGCATTTTGCAATCACTTGTAAGTGTATAATCTCAAACTTGATTCCTTTAAGCATAAATCTATAAAGCAGAGTATACTTAGCCATACATTTTCCATACCTAGAATCAAATTTTCTTTGGCGTTGGCTACAGTTGAAGATGGATAAAAATGCCTAGAATAATCTCTGGAAGTGTGAAAGTAGCCCCTCCCAATATTTATACTCATTTGGTTTGGACAAAAACACTAAAGGGGTCATCTAATTGGTTAGTACTCGGACTATACTATACCAAATTGTGGTCATAGGTCATGCATTCAAGTTTCAATCAAAGCAATTTCTTTGGAGCCACTCTTAGATGTTCCTCTTTATCGTACTACATTACAATGGTGGAACTCTAGTAGTTAAAAGCTACTCACATCATAGTCTGATTCGCTCATCGTCCAGCTGAACTTTTGAGTCAATACTTTCTGGAGCTGAAGACAAGGCCGAGTAACTTGTTAAGCTAAATTTGAATCTTTAAGTACTAACTCATATAAAATGCAGGTCACGTTAAAGAGTCAAAACACTAGTTAAACATACTAGACATGAAATAATCTAATTTTCATAATATTAATTAAATATTACACGAGAAGAGTCGCAAATAAAGTGAACTATTGACTATATAATTTATTATTTAGTTGCTCAACCCTTGCCTAGGCATTTAATTCAAAGGGCAATGGCTTTGTGTTTGACTACTTATGCAACATTAGTCACGACCTTATCGATCGAATTGTTTTGAAGTTGGAACGTGAGTCGATCAAATGATTAATCGAATTGATTTGAAGTTGGAACATGAATCGACCAAATGATTATATGAACGTGTTAAACCAATTGAACCATTTGGTGCTACTGATGGTTACATGCTAACGATTTGGTTCGAGCTTGTTTATGATAGTTCCATCCCATTCACATTTTAGTCTATTAACAAACAATAACAACGAAAGTTTCGAAAGGACAAGAGAAGATTCTTTGGTTCGCCTCAATTTTTTTTAACCCCAGGCTTGATGGCATGGCACGAGAAATATGAAAGCTATCACTCAAATCACAATGGAAATGTTGAAGGCCTTTCGATTTGTTTAACACCTCCGAACTGCATGTTAGAATATATAGCTTCAGTAGTTTGCCATATGATGAATCATATAACATAGAGGAATTGAAATAGACAAATTGAGAAAATTAGGGAGTTAAAGAACCCGAAAAACGGAGGCTTAAGCAACAATTAGCCAAAAAAATAAATAAGAAAAGTTCTAAACAAAGAAATCGACCACGAAGTAGATCTAAATGTCAAATCCTACCAATGAAAGCAGTCTTCTTATTTTACAATCAGCTTCGTGTTGTTGAGCAAAGAGCTTACTGAAAAGAGAAGAAATTAGTAGGTCAAACAACTTTTACTTTGCATGGGAATGCAATGTATGCAGAATCATGTTGCAGATAAACCAAAAGGTAAGGAAATTCGGAGAAAAGAAAAAACTTTCAGCTAATATAAATATATATGAATATCAAGTATGAGTCATCTCATTTTCCTATGTTTTGAATGCTTTGAACGCTGGAGATCGATGAATGAAACAACAATTCGAACAAACATAATATCGGAAAGATCAAACACTGTAGCACTTTTCTGAATACTTAATTACCATTAGATGCATATAAAGATGAAAACCCGATAAACGAAATCACGACTGATCCCACCCTTTTTTATCTTGATGACGATGAGCATGATATTCCATAATTTCTACATATTAAAATCGATGCATGATGTTCCAGCATTGGAACCCTCGTTTGATACAAGCCTTGAACTTGCCCTCGACCGAATAAAGCTTGTATCTGGCCAGCCTCCTCTTCCTCTGCTTCTCTGGGTCATTCCACCACGACAGTTTTATTGACTTCTAAAATGTAAGAAATAGGCAAAGCCAAAGTCCATTCCACTTCCTGCATCAGGTTTGTCTATTCCCATCCCAAAGGCCATGGTAGCACATACAATCTGCACCTCTCCAGTTTTTGAACAGCTACTCTTTGACGGGCTACTAATCCAGCATGATTGTACACCTTCTTCATACGGCACTTCTCATTCAAGCATTTTGTGACATCAACGCATTCACTGTTCAAAAGGCCATATACAATGATTCTTTAGCAGCTCTGCAAGCTGCTTCAGTGGTTCCTTGGTCTTAGCTATGACCTCATATTTTAGATTTAGTCTGTCAAAGCTTGTCTCAAGAACAAGAGCATGGGGAACCCCAAGAGCTTTTAGGATATCCTGTAATGGATGTATAATTCAATCAGAATAGACAGATTATTTCAACATAATCAGGTGATTAATATGTAATTTTAGTACCTCACGAACTGACTGAGTGGTAGTTGCACTTAAAGCCATAACTGGGACATACGGAAAGTTCTGCTTGAGACAACCCAGTCCCCTACAATATGGATATAATGTCCCCATAGAATACAATACAACCACAAAAGTGACAACCAATGAGCTTTCAACGTTAATCAATCAAATGTACAAGAAAAGCTCAAACCAGCAGTATGTTCCTTTCATGAGATCAAACTGGCAGAGCAAATCCATTTAAGACCTTGTAAGAAACACAATCAATGATCACATGGTTGAACCTTTGCCTTTCTCAAGTTGTTAACATTAAGTATAGGTGTTAATAGAATAAATAGGGACCCAAGAACCAGCTTAAGAGACTGAGTATCATGCCAAACATAGAGAGGAGATTGGATCCTTATCCAAGCTGATGCCAGTTCCAATTAGTTTGGGAAGTAATTTGCGGTGAGTTCAGAAATAAGCCAGACAGTCCGCTTGTCAATAGGACTACTCCGCCAAACCCACAAAGAAACAGGGGATGAGATCGACGCTCAATGAACTAAACTCCAGTCCCATTCAAATCCAAAGTAGACTTACTATTCCATAGCCATCATCACAATAGAGACTAACCGCAATAAATCTCCTTAATTAGGAATATGCACGTTCAACCAAATGCACAAATTATCCGCGCAACACGAGCAATTAGAGCAAGACTATTATCCGCCATCATCATCGTGTGGACGAGAGCTACCTCCATCATCTCCGCAAACGCTAATTAGCATAAAAACGCGCTACGGGATAACGATTCGAGTTACCGCAGAGGAAAACGAGACGGTCCGAGCACCTGTTGGTGGACTGCTCGTCGAAGCCGAACTCGAGAGCCCAGCTCAGCAACCCAAGCTTTCTCCTCCTCCGAGCCCCGCTCCCTCCATGGAATCTCAACCCGTTCGAAGCGATTCGAACGATTGATGATGCCCGAGTCGGAATCGAATCGATCCGTAGCGTCGAATCGAATTCGAGCGTACTCGATGTGCTCTCGTTCTAGAACCTTGCCAGCGACGGCGGGATTGATGTTTTCCGTTTTCCATTTTTTATACGCCGGAGAATGGCAGAGGTTGGAGCCGTATTTTTCAGTTCTATCTTTGACAATTCCGTTTTCGCCCCTGAAGTTTGTTTAAGTTCTATTTTTGCCCTATCTTCTAAGTTTTTTTTCTGGTTTCATTTGACACGCCCTTGGGTTCGTTTGGTGTGAAGGCTACCTTGCAAACACGAGACTTGCATGTGGTTCTACAAGTTTTAGATTTGCGAGACGTATCTCAAATTTCTTTTCTGTTGCTGTTTTATCTGCTAAACAAATAATCGGCAAAGTAATAGCTTTTTCTTTAATTTACATTTTTACCTTTATATATATTAATATGCATATTTCAATGGGATGATTTTCAAAACTTTTGGAAAAATAGAGTTTCCAACATTACTTTATGGTTCGGCAAAAAAAAAACAAAAAAAAAACTACTCTATTGTGCCCAAAACATCAGGATTGTAATGGAAATTTCAAAATTTAAAAATCTATTTTATGGGATTAATTCTGCATTCAACGTGCACAGTTGGATAAAGAGGGCAAAAACGTAATCTGTCAAACCTGTTTTATAAATTCAATTTTCTGTTGTAACTTTCAGACATTAAAGAAAATCCTTCAGCTTAGAAAGCACTTCAGAACTTCATTTAAGTGGAAAATTGGAAATGGGATGTCGGTATCTCTATGGCATGATTACTGGCTTCCATGTGGCCCTCTTGATGGATTCGTCCCGCCCTCGTTTAGGGAAAATATGTGGCTCCCTGATTATGCAGTAGTTGCTGACTTATACACCCCGTTAGGCGACTCATTCTCTCGGATATTAATCAGATGGGGTGTAGCTTTACCAACTCTGGAGTCTCACAATGACAAGTTTATTTGGTGTGGCGATCCATCAGCCTCCTTCTCGGTCGCATCCGCATGGAATGCCATTAGAGTCAAGAGAGATCGGGTGGACTGGGCTCCTTTGATTTGGGATACCGATATAATCCCTCGCCATCGGTTTATTCTCGTGGCTTATATCAAAAATCGTCTTCCCACTCGATAATGCCGATTAATCGGGGCCGAATTGATTATAATCTATGTCCCTTTTGTAGTGAAGTTTCGGACTCAATTGAACACCTATTCTTCCGATGTCGCATCTCTACCTCATTGGCCTTCTTTTGGGCTGCCAGAAGTAACTTGACATGGAGGAATAGATGTTGGAGAGAGGTGCTCAATTGGGCCAGGAAATTCCTTATGGGGAAGGATTTCTACCACAGGATAGTTCGATTCTCTTTCGGTGCTTTATGCCATCTCATTTGGAAGAAGAGGAATGCGATTATTTTCAAGGGTGAATCATTGGTGGTCCCCGCCCTTAAAAATCACCTAATCAAGGTGGTTAAGGACAAAGCGTTCACATTTACGAAGTTCTTCCTTCCCCGAGGAACAAAAGACTGCAAAGGGGGTGGGGATTCGACCCCATGATCTTCTCCTCTCGTAGCCGATTCTCCTTAGCGTGCTGTTGTTTCAGTTTACTCTTGTTCTTGTAGTTGCAGGGTCCTTCCATCTCCGTTCTTCACCTTCAGCTTTTGAGGGCTACAGGGTGGGGAGGGTAGGGTTCCGGTTGGTTCGTTTTGTTTGTTGGCTTTTAGCTTCTGTGATTATTATATGCGCCCTGTGGCTTTTTATCGGATCCCCGTCACTCTTGCTCCTTTGTTAAGAGTGCTTGTTTGGATCCGTTCTTCTGTACTTTTGTCCTTTCTCATTAATATTATTACCTTCATCAAAAAAAAAAAAAAAAAAAGCTATAGACGCAAATGTGACCAAATATATTTGCTTGAGAAACGTTATGACAAGTAAAGAAAATTATTGACGTATAGGTTGCAAAACTTTACAAAGTGTAAAGTTGCTATCAATTTAATATTCTACTGAAGTACGCACAAGACGTTCACTAGTAATAATTAGACTACTATTTTTATGGAATATCGTGAACCACGGGCTTAGAGGATTTATGACCTCCAGAGAAAAAAAAAATTACACTCTCCAAAGAAAAGTTATCCAAGGATATTTTACAAATAAATTGCTGCAGTAAGGACAACGATGTAGGCCGTAGGAAAATTACAATCTATTAGATAATTTGCTAACAATCTGAGAAAAAAAATTATCATAAACTTAGACAGTTTTTTTTTTTTTTTTTTTTGCGTGATATATTCCAAAGATACACGAAATTTAAGTAACAAGAGAAAAAATACGTCAATTCGTAAATTGCTATTAATCAGGAAAGTTACGGATACTAAAGAAAGATTATCATAAATTATATGGATCTAGTCCGTTTTGCCCTCTCATGTGGTCGTCTTTGATTGTTCAAATGATTCTGCCAATATTTAGGTGGCCTTGGGTTGCGAAGAGTATGGTTGTTCTAATTAAAATGGTATGCCATAGCTTTCTTTCTTTCTTTTTTTGCCTTTTTCTCCATGTATGGTGGTGGTGTATGCTTAGAGAACATTTGTGATTCTCCGCATGAAATGGCAAGCGCCTTTTTCTCCATGTATAGTGGTGGTGGTGCATGCTTAGAGAGCGTTTGTGATTCTTCGCACGAAATAACAGCTTGCGGACTCCTATGTTGGATCCAATTGAATCAAAAACAGTCTAATCCAAATAGATTCAATTAACCTGTTTCAACCCATTTCCATACAATGCAAGTCTAATGATCCATACCCAACCCGAACACTACCCAACTCATACCCGATCTAACTCATATTACTAAAATACTTTCATATTTAACCCAATCTAAGAAAAGTCACAGTTAGAGCGTGAGATCGAGCTGAGCACAATAATTACATGCATAAACAAGGTCAATTTTCCAATAAGTGATTGGAAAGTCCTAGAAGCATAGTACAATTTTTAAATTCTAGAAATTACAAAATAGATAGAGATTTGTGGAGGCAGAACGAGAATGTCCTATATTTTCTTCTTTTCTAATTTTCTCCAATGCCATACATTGGAACCCATGGTTATATACCAGAATTACTTCCTATCAATTAATATTCATTTGAAAAACACTTTCTTCCTTAAGTTCACGACCTTCTTATTAGTGCTAAACAAAGCAGATTAAAAGATCATGTTAAAGCTTAAATTTTGACATATAGGTCCACCCTTTTACATTTAGTTGGTGGAACCATTGAGCAAAGTGCGTGGGGGTTGTGCTCTAAACATCGTCTCCACTTTCTTCTACATAAAATCATCAACATTCACTAACCTAGTAACGTAAACGTTTACCATCTCCAGTGGGCATAAGAATAAAGCAATTTGACTTGGCTACAGAAGCTTTACAAGCCTGATGTTGCATTGATCGAAATGCCTTGTTTCCAAGTATGATAACATTCATCAATTCTATGTCATCCAAGGCTTGCAATTCCTCATACTTAGAGTCCTGTGGTTGGAAGTCGAAATCCAAGAGCAATGTCTTTTATTTGAAACTGACGAAACCGACAATATTGAACCTTGAGTGACAGTGCTTTTACAGTCCTTCAACAGAAATAAGCCTTTTCAGCACTGTAATAGTTTTTGACCTAGATTGTCATGGAAAATGAAAAATGTGCACAAAGAAATCACAAGCCTTCATTTACACAAAACATTCCCATCAATGATGCTAGATTGCTAAGTTCAACACTTCAATGATCTGATGTACTCTCAAAGTATTTGAGAAATATAGGTATTTGTACATCATCCAAAACTGAAATCAACTTCTTTATTGACTAAAGAGTTCTAATATCTCATTTTGGGTCTTGAAGATTGTGGAAGTAATTGGCAAAAGTTATGGGTGTCTATTGGGCATTGATTGGATGAGAGGCCCCATAAGCAATTTACTAAATGCTTTTGTGCATGTACATTGTGTAGGTCCCTTGCTGTATGCAGAATCGCAAGCAAATTGGAAACGATCAAGGAGAGAACAGATTATAAGAAAAAAGAACTGTGACACACTGACTTAAGTGGTTTGACAGTGTTATCTATGTCCATGGGAGAAGCATAAACATGGATTCTAAACATCGTCCGGCTAGAAGTTGAGTGGATGAATTGCTCGGAGTACTGCTTTGGTCAGGAATATATCATGTAGATTTCCTACCCATTTAACCACCAAATATATTGTCTTCGTCTTCACTATCAGTAGAGGAATCCACCTCAACAAAAGTTTGGTTTTCCTTAGGTCGTGGAGAATCTTCTAAAAATGTCAATATCATGTATAACATTGCATTCACCGCCATTCCAGATGTCTTGGCCAAACATAGCAGTCAAAACTCCACGAGCTTCTGATTCCGCAGCTTGCAAATCATCCCAATCCTCAGAATCTTATATGCTTTCAGCAAGTTTTGCTAGGAAGTCGTAGCCACAGTGCTCCACAACGATAAAACTCTTGACTGTGGTCACCTTAAGAAAACCAAAAGAGGAAAGAGATGACTTTGCAAGTTCCATGGTAAAAAAGAGATCATATAAATACAATCTACAATACGTAATTTGCACTTAGTTCAGTGAGACACGATATTAGTATTATTGCATGACACCATATGTAATTCGCAGTGAGTTAGAAATAAGCCAGACAGCTCACCAGTCAATAGGACTACCCCACCAAACAAGGACAAGATTAAGGCTCAGTCAACTAGATTTAACCAGCTCTAGTATGTTCAAATCCAAAGTAGACTATTCTATAGCCATCATCAGAATAGCGACTAACCGCAACAAATCTCCATCTTAGCAATGCGCAATCAATTAATTTACAAACTATCCATGCAACACAAGCAATCACGTCATTCCCTAATGACCAGATACTGCGCATTTTGGCCAATAAGCAAGAAAAACTTTGCAGCATGCCCAGTTATCATTAGAGATAAGGGTTACTTTGTTCAACCAACATAATTATCTGACTGTGTATGCTCTTAGATAGTCAAGGAGGAATATTGGAAAGCTTACACTATGAGATTGCAGCCTGTTATCTGTGTTTTGAATATGAATATGATTATTGTCTATCACATTTCTCAAGTACCCATTGCAAAATAACGATTACAACAATACATCAACATCTACATAAAGTGGTAACCTAGTAAAAACACATTTTGTGGAGGCCAGCATTGCGATGGCATTTGTTTGCAATTGCTTGATTTAGGAAATACATCTAAACCTCAGAAACATCCTAAGTCAAATTGTTTTCATATCTGACCAGTGACCAATAGCAGATGAGAAATCAAACATAGAGGTTCCACCTGATGTAAGAATGACTAAAGCTCTCAGTGACACATAAAAGAGCCAATCGCATCTCTTCAAAAGCCTGCTGTCACCATAAAAGGTTTACTTTTCATAGAAATTAATAAATCAAGAGAAGAATTCTTACTTGAATTGCTTCATCAATAAGGTCAACTTCCAAGACACCTGGAATGAAAACAGCACCTATCCCTTGGATCTTGTGAGGACCTACCAGAACCAGTCAGCAGCAATCTATGAGACAACGTAAATCATTAAAACCAGAAAAGATTAAATCTGCAATTGTAATATCCAAGAGAGATTTGTGCTTGTTTTTCAAACAACTATCGGAGAGAGAGAAGTGCAAATATTTACTCATTCCAAAACCGTTTAATAAGGCCATAGATGCGGCAGAGACGGATGTGGATGGCACTTTTAGAAATTTCGAAGTTAATAGAACCTGCTGTAGAGTCCACATGCCCCAGAAGTTATAAGGCCTTAAATCAAGAAGCACCATTGACAAATCACAATAGTGCCACAGTTGAAATATGGAAATGATAACACCACTTCAAATCGAGAACTTCTGTTAGAAATATTGGCAATGCGCCATACAGTAAATCTCAGGAGTCAAACCTTTTGTATTTAAGTTTCTTTTTTGATCAGCCTATTTATATCAACAATTTATCATCTCATGTTTCAGCTTTTTGCAGAGACTGTTTCTCTCTCTTCCCATGCAATGATGCGAAACCATGAGCCTTGAACTATAAGGACTAAAAATGAGACTCCAACATATCAATCTCTCACAAGTCATCGACCAATCTTGATGAAACAAATTTGGATGATAAACTAGATTGTGCATGGAGATTTAATAATCACGAGAGGTATAACATGTTCAAGGGAACTAACCAGGCTTGCTTCCAGATAATACAGTGCTTTCAACAGGTTCAACACCATAGAGCTGACAAATAAAGGAGAACCAGTAAAGAACTTAGACTAGAAGGGGAGAAAAGGAATAACATGCAGCCGATGCAGCACTCTCAACACATAAAGAATGTTCAGGCACAAGGTTTTTTATTCAAGGCATCCATAGTTGATAATCACCCAAAATTGAGAATATTTTGTCTGAGTTCAACACATGACAAACAATATCATAAAAAAAATCTGCAAACAATATCATAAAAACAATATACCTTTATGTCAGGGTTTTGCTCTTTCAGAAACTTACCAGCACCAGTTATAGTACCACCAGTTCCTATTCCAGAATCAAAGGCATCTATTTTGCCACCCGAGCATTTCCATATCTCTGGTCCGGTTGTTTCATAATGTATCTAAACAGGACAATGACAGCCAAGCTGAGGTTGGTGGCATCACCTGCATATACAACCAACAAGACATGACAGTTGGCCACACATGTACCTTTGGGTTAGCAGGATTCTCAAACTGCTGAAGAATGTAAGAGTTAGGTTTCTTTGCCATTATCTACACTGCCTTCTGAATAGCCCCCTTCACGCCCTTGGCAGGGTTGGTCAGGACCAACCCAGCTCCCAAAGCACGGAGGATGATCCTTCTTGCCAAACTCATATATGCTGGCATTGTAACGATTAGCCTATAGCCCTTTGTTACCGCCATGAATGCCAAAGGCAATGCCAGTATTGCCATTGGTAGGCTCAATCAGTACACTCATCAGCAATTTGGAATTAAAAGTTAAAATGAAAAATGCATTAGCAGAAGAGCTTCATTTCTATATAAATTCATTTGCAACTGTGCATAATACCAATACATTGATTATTTGTCGTCATTCCCTAATGACCAAGTACCGCGCATTTTGGCCAATAAGACAAAAAACCTTTGCCGCGTGCCCAGTTATCATCAGAGATAAGACTACTTCACCAAAACCGCTCCGATCTATTCAAGCTTAGAGCAGACTATACCACAGCTATCATCGTCGTTGTGGTGGACGATAAAATACCTACACAACCTAACCTCTGCAAACGCTGATCAGAATAAATAAAAAAAAAAAAAGACGGGCGACGATGTAACGATTGAAGTTACTATAGAGCGAAACGACACAGTCCCAGGCACTTGCTGGAGGACTGCTCGTCGAAGCCGAACTCGAGAGCCAAGCTCAGCAAACCGAGACTTGTCTGCCTCCTCCAACCCCCGATGCTCCATGGAATCTCAACCTGTTCAACGCGATTCAAATCGATCGATCGATGATGCAAGTGTAGTAATCGAATCGAATCCTAGTCTCTCTCTCGAGAGTGCGCGCTCGAAGTGTTGTCTTCGAAGAAAAACCATGCCACCAATGGCGGGACTGATGTCTTTGGGTCTGCCTTTTTACCTGCTGGAGTGGAAAGAATGGAGGCACATTTTTTTTTTTTTAATTCTTTCAAATTTAAAAAAAAAAAAATTAAAAAAGACGGAGGCGCATTTTTTATTTTAAATTCTTTCAAAAATTTCATTAAAAAAAAATCTTTCAAAAATTCCGTTTTTCGCACCTGAATTTTGTGGGAAGCTCTATTTTTTGCCCCCCTCGTAAGTTTTCCTGGTTTCATTCGACACCCTTGGTTTGGGTCTGAATAAGTATTAGAAGAAGAGCAAGTATTTTACGCGAGAGTTACAAGTATACTACGTGATACATCAAGCCAAGCGTTATTTAACAAAGTGGTTGCGGGTTCAAACTAGTAGGGAATTGTCCAGTTAGTCCTAAAATTATATATGCATATATCAATTTGGTTATAAACTTATTAATTTTACTAAATGAATCCAAAATCTTTGCTAAAAAAATCTAATATAATCATTTTGGTCAATTTTCATTGAAAATTGCTAACATTGAAGTGTGTCACGTAAAACGGCCGATGGTGATTGGATCACCACATCAATGATTCATGACGAAAATTAACCTGGAATGACTATATTGAAATTTCTCGCAAAAATTTAAGACTAAATCAACGGAATTGAAAAAAATAGAATTGAATTGGTAAATATACAATAAATTTATGGCTGATTAGGTACTTGTTCTTACAACCGGCAAAGAAGCTTTACTATTTTTTTTTCTTTTTTTAAATTTCAAGTTATATAAACTCCGATTTGTGACATCTATAACATGGAATCCAAGAAGATCTTCTTTCCTTTCTTTGTTGCATATTTTTTTCCTATTCTTTTAGGGTTGTCCTTTCTTTCTTTTGTTTTTTTTTCTTTTTTTGTGTGTGGTAGTGACGGTCTTTATTTCCTTCATATGTTGAATTTATAACTCCATAGACCTAATGCCTTATCTCGAATTACATAAACACCCCCCTCACATCAACGTTAATACTTAACTATTGCGTAAAATACTTACTCAAGTCTCTCTTTTCTTTCCCTCCCTGTAGGAGATGACTTGCGTCTCAAATTTATAAAGTTTCGATGGTTATGTTCTTGACGGGTCTATGCTGAACGTTCTAATTTTGTTTTGTTTTTTTTTTTTTTTTTTTTTTTGGGAAAATACGAATTTTCTTAAAATTTGGCATCAAGAGCTAAATCATCATAACAAATGAAACTCAGGATATATGATGACAAGCTTGGGCTTGGAAAGCCCAATTGCCCAATGCGTTGGTTGGGCCGATTGGGTCGTTGATACTGGCGAAAACACATGTCGAGTTATCATATTGGGGGCGGTCGGGAGATTCGCTCGCTTAACGGCAACTTCAATGGAGACAGATTTGTTGTTTGTGATGGGCGGGGGTGGCGTGTTGATGGGGATCCAACCTCTCCTTTCCGAAGCTGACCATGGAATAGGGACGGGCCGCAGCAACCGTGCCTGCTAATGGAGTGGCCACGATTGAATTGAATGGGATGGGTTGGGGGGGCGGAGGGGCGGAGGGGCTTGGCAATGGGCACAAAGCTCTAGCGGGTCTACTGCTTTTGTGGGCTGAGGTCGTATGATGATGATTTACACGGATTTGAAAGAGCGATCCATTTCTTTCTTCTCTTTTCATTTCTGCTGTTCCTTCGTTTCGCACACGACCCATGTGGTAAAAACCCAAAGAAAAGAAGAGAAGATCAACGAGTGCGATGGCGACGGATGGTACGACCTTCCGCATTGACTTCACCATCAGAATCACATCGAGAATCAGAAAATACCAAAGAATGCCAGAAGAGATGGGGAGATGGAAGAGCGTTAAAATTGGTTGCAACTCGAGGATGAACAAGGTGAAGATTCAAACATTAGAATATGGAAAAGAGCAAGTTAAGGTGGACATATGTATTTTCCAGATGCGGGAATTCCTCGTATGTAATACATTTGAGTTTAGTTTATTAAGTCAAGTTAAGGTAGGACAACTAAGTCGACCCGCCATCGCCATACCAAAGTCCAACGACCCCTGATCGAGGGGGAAAGGTCCCACATTCGGATGCAAAGAGTAAATATTCAAATTTCCTTTATCAATTGTTGTGCATCAGCAAAAGAAAATATTGACAAAGTAGTATGGTTTCCTAGTTACATTTTTACCTTTGTATATATGTTTTAATGGATGGATTTACAAAATTTTGGAAAAATAGCATTTCCAAGACTACTTTACTGTTTGGCAAAAAATAGAGAACTACTTTATTATGGCCAAAACGTCCCGATTGTGATGGACATTTCACAAGCCAAAGTGCTCTTTTATCAGATCGGTCTTGCATTCAATGTGGATCATTGGATAAAAGGGAAAAAAGGTGATCCCTGAAATCTGTTTTGCAAAATTGATGTTCTATCATCAGTTCCCAACATTAAAGGAAAGTTACAGACGCAAGCGTGATCAAATTATCATTTGATGGAGAAAAGTTACCATGAGTAAGGAAAATTACTAAAACATAGGCCTCAAAACTTTACCGAGTGCAAAGGAGAGTTACGATCAATTTTTATATTTTAGTAAAATACACGAAAGAAATTTACTATTAACTAAATAAATATTATTTTTGTGGTAGTTTACCAAACAAAGGTTTCGGAGAATTTATGACCTCCAAAGAAAAAGTACACCCTCCAAACTCCAAAGAAAACCTGTGAAACGATGTTTTACGGGTAAAACTATTGTTAACGAGGTCAATTTCGTCGTCAAAGGAAAGTTACGATCCATCAGATAATTTACTAATCAAAGAAAAAGAAATTTACCCAAAACTTTGGCAAATTACTATATTAGGATAATACCCTAAAAAACTCCAAACTGGTACATTTGTGACAAATTTACCCTATGTTAGTGTTCGTTAAATTTTATTATCAAATTATTAAGTTAAATGACACGTGACAGTTAACCAGTATACCAATTTAAGATTTTATGTTCCATTTGTCACAGTTTACAATTTTTATGATTTTTTTGTGGTATTAATTCAATTTAGCATAGGGTATATTTGTCACAAATTTATCAGTTTAGGGTTTTTTGTAGTCGAATAAATTAGTTTATGGTAAATTTGTCATAAATGTACCAGTTTAGGGTTTTTTATAATCAGTCGGGGTAAATTTGTCATAAGTTTACCAGTTTGGGGTTTTTTATGGTCAAAAAAATAGTTTGGGGTAAATTTGTCACAAGTGTACCAGTTTGGGGTTTTTTAAGGTATTAGCCCTACTATATTTTGGGGAATATTACAAATCATATGACCTATATAACTTATGATGACAACCTTGAAAGTAACAGATTTTTCAAGCAATGACTCCTCCCCATGAGTGGTTGTTATGCAAGAGTGAGCAAATTTAGCCATAAAATCACATAAGCTGATCATACGGCAGTTACTTCATGTGAAAAATCACTAATGCTAAGCATACACCACGTCTATACAGAGATTAAAAAAAAAAAAAAAGAGCAAAGAAAGAGAGTTATGACATGGTACTTTGACCGGAACAAATCCCTCCATATGTTTTTCGCAACCCAGAGCCACCTAAAGATTGGCAAGGGAAAATGAGACCGGATCCGGTCTAATTAATGGTGATTCATTTTTGGTATTCACAAATTACCTACTAATTTTCCACATAGTAAGTTACCACAGACGTATCCATTTCATGACTTTTCTTCACAAGAAGCACTCAAGTTGAGCTTGAATATTTCAAATAAAGAAAAGAGCCAGAGCAAAATCAGTTCATTTTTAGGGCATTCTTCTGCGGTGCTTGTTGCACCCATTCTTCTCTCTGAATTCGCCTGTAATCTTCTCAAGAGAGTAGAAGCGATACAAATTCAAGTAGATAAGAGCACTGACAGAGCATCTACATATTTGTTCATCTATCCAACACCAATAGGAGTGGGAAAGTGATCTCTATGATGTATTCTTAAGTTTTGGCAGCTTAGGCACTCACAAGATCCTTTCTTCACGTCTTCCATCCATTTCCAAATCTGTTTTAACTTAATATGATTTATGAAATTTTGATCTTCAATAATTGATAACCATCGAATTTATGCTTATATTTTTAAATGAATGCAATATGTTTGAAGACATATTCTAATTCTTCTATAGCCCAACTTAGAAATGAACGTACACGTTAATTGGAAGTGGACCAAGCCAACAAGTTTGAATTGACTAGAGGGTGAGGCCTCAAAGAAGATAAAGACAAGGACTAAAAGCATCTGCAACTGCTCATTGTCCCTCAATTGCTAATTAATTAAATCCCATCGCGATACATGTTAATCATTGTGTGGTTTGGATGATTGCATGAGACCCTTTGGAAAAAGAAGGCTCCCACCATTCTTGACTTAAGTGGCACACCATATTTGACAATTGCAGTTTAAATTTATAATTAGTTGTGAATAAAAGCAATGTCTCTCCAGTCTTCACTAATTTAGCTTGGTTCAATTTCTTCTTCCACAAATTATATTTAAGCATTATATTAAAATGCTCTATTGTAAACTGTTCTAGCCATGACGTGGTCCCCAGTGTATCGTTTCTTTTCTAGAACCCATCATGAACTTCGTGGGAGGAAGGTGACCTTCTTTCATTCTAAAATAGTTTAACGTGCAGGAAATTTCTAGGAAGACATATGTGGATTGGATTAGAGAAACTCATCACTTAGTATGGTTTTCGTGTGATTTAATGGGGAAAATGATAAAAAAAGTCCTAAATTTATTGCATCTGTGCCAATTCAGTCATAAACCTTTTAATTTGGCTAGTTTAGTCCTCAATTTATTAACGATTTATCAATATAATTCATTCAGCTAATTTTGATTGAAAATTGCTGACGTGGATGGCATACGTCCTATGTGGCATGGCTAGCAAGGACTCATAGTTGTTGCCCACTTATCAGGGAAGGCTCTTAGCTCTTGCTTGCTGCATGTGAGGGCAGCAAGCCCTTCGCCTAGTGGTCCACGAGGGTATGTGGCCTTCACCTGCAACCTATGTAGCACGGACACGCGACACGCGACACGTGACACGACACGACACGACACGCGACACGTCATTTCTTAAAAAGTAGAGAATTTCGACACGTTCCGACACGTTATATATTAAATAAATAATTTAATTTTTAATTAATTTGATTTAAGGTCACAAATAAATAAATAAATAAAAACTTACAATAAATTTACACTAATAATATTAATAAATCTATTCATAAAAAAATTTAAAAAATATATTCATAATTAAAACGTGTGCATACTTAAAAATATATTTTTTATTCTAACAAAAATTATTTCCCTCAAATCCTCCCTCCTCGTTTCTCTCTCCCCTCTCCCCCTCTTTCCCACGCCACCACCCCAAAATCCTCCCCCTCGATTTCTGCAGATCTGCCCCCACTCTCTCTCTCCCCCTGCCCTTCCCCCTACGCCCACTTGCTCTCTGCGCCCCCATCAATCACCCCCAGCCCCCTCATCTCTTCCCCTTCTCTCCCCTTTCTCTCTCTCTCTCTCCCCCTCCCTTCCCCCTACGCCACCACCTGCTCCCTGCGCCCCCATCACCTGTGCCCCCATCAATCGCCCCCATCCCCTCGGTTTCTTCCCCTTCTCTCCTCTCTCCCCTCTCCCTCCCTTTCCCCCACGCCACCACCTGCTCCCCTGCGCTCCCCATCAATCCCCCTCCATCCCCGTTCTTCCCATGCTCTCTCTCCCCCGCCCCCTCAGTTTCTTCCTCACGATCTTCTCAACTCTTTCGGTCGCCTCCTCGTTGTCGCCTCCGGCCTTCCTCCTTCGCAACAGCTGCAGCCTCGCCGTCGCGGCCTCACCTCCGCTTCCTCGGCCTCTTACTCGACCTCATCTCTCTACTCACCGTCATCTTCTTCAACAATCTCTCTCGGACACGCGTGTCGAGAAAAGTTGACCGCGTGTCGGATTTCTCGACACGCGTTGACCGCGTGTCCGAACGTGTCCGGCGTGTCCGAGCGTGTCGGACACGTCGACACGTGTCGGACACGACTCGGAAGGCTCGGCAACGTGTCCGTGCTTCATAGCCTGCAACGTGTGAGGGTAGCAAGCCAATTAGCTACTTGAATATTTCAAATAAAGTAAAGAGCCATAGTAAATCAAATAATGAAATCAGTTCATTTCAGGGCATTCTTTTGGGGTGCTTGTTGCACCCATTCTTCTCTCTAAATTCACTTGTAATCTTTTCAAGAAGAGGAAAAAGAGTCGAAGCGATACAAATCAAGCAAGTAAGAGCACAGATGGAGTATCTACATATTTGTTCATCTATTCGACACCAACAAGACTAGGAAAGTGATACCTATGATGTATTCTTGAGTTTTAGCGGCTCAGGTACTCACAAGATCCTTTGTTCACATCTTCCATCTATTTCCAAATCTGTTTTAACTTGATATGATTTATGAAATTATGATCTTCAATAATCGATAACAACTGAATTCGTGCTTATAAACATATTCTAATTCTTCTACAGCCCAACTTAGAAATTAACGTACACGTTAATCAGAAGTGGACCAAGCCAACAAGTTTGAATTGACTTGAGGGTGAGGTCTCAAAGAAGATAAAGACAACGACTAAAAGCATTTGCAACTGCTCATTGTCCCTCAATTGCTAATTAATTAAATTTCATTGCGATAAAGGTTAATCGTTGTGTGGTTTGGATTATTGCATGAGACCATTTTGAAAAAGAAGGCACCCACCATTCTTGACTTTGGTGGCACACCATATTTGACAATTGTAGTGAGACCATTTTGAAAAAGAAGGCACCCACCGTTCTTGACTTAGGTGACACATCATATTTGACAATTGTAGTGATTTGGATGATTGCATGAGACCATTTTGAAAAAGAAGGCACCCACCATTCTTGACTTAGGTGACACACCATATTTGACAATCGCAATTTAAATTTGTCATTACTTGTGAATGACAGAAACGTCTCTCCAGTCTTCCACTAATTTAGTTTGGTTAAAATTCTTCTTCCACAAATTATATTTAAATATTATATTAAAATGCTCTATTGTAAACTATTCTAACCATGAGGTGGTCCCTAGTGTATTGTTTGCTTTTTAGAACCCATTGTGAACTTTATGGGAGGAAGGTGACCTTCTTTCATTCTAAAATAGTTTAATGTGTAGGAAATTTCTAAGAAGACATATGTAGATTGTATTAGAGAAACTCATCATTTAGTGTGGTTTCCATATGATTTTAATAGGGAAAAATTATTTATGAAGTTCTAAATTTATTATACTTATGCCAATTCAGTTATAAATTTTTTAATTTAGCCAGTTTAATCTTCAACTTATTAACAAATTTCCAATGTAATTTATTTGGATAATTTAATCGGAAATTATTGATTTGGACGATGACCTAACCATAGAGGGCTCTCGGCTCCTGCTTGCCGTGTATGAGGGCAGCGAGCCCTCGCCCTTCACCTGCCAATCAGCTTTTTGATTCACCGTTTTACCACGGTGGGACATCGATGTTCTTTTGAAATTTAGCCAACTTTGGCTCGGGCGTCCAAGACACGTGCCTCCACCTAAACATGGCACGTGATCATGTTCCCGCGGCAGAAAGTCAACACAGAACCGCGTCGTCCGACTCCCCAGGTACAAGTTCTCTCTTACTTCCAGATCTGAAGCACATCGAAGCCTCTACGACCAGAGCGAGAGCTTCGACTTGAATCGGCGGAGGAAGCAGCGATTCTTCTTGCTCGCGAATCCACCCAAGCAGTACACCCGAGGCCGTCGCGAAGAGCACCTGCAGTCGCTCCTTCCGAACCACCGGCTTCAAAGGACTGGTTTTTCGGCGGGCACCAATCGGCAGGTAAAATCAACTTGAATCGTGTCGAGTTTCGAACTTTTTAGTGTTCCGCTTGCTATAATTTCTGATAATGGACTCCGCTGAGGTGATTAGGGTTCTTGGATTTGGGGGCCTTCGGCGGAACACGAGGGTCGTTTCTGGATTTTATCGAGAGATAGTAAGTTCCCCGTCTGTAGTTGGTGATTTCGTAGCCACTACTCGTCCTTTCTCGCGACGTTCTGACCTGAGATGATCTGCAAATTTACCTCCGTGTCTTTCCAAACCAAGCCGGTCTAGGTCGAGGCGTGAAGGTGATCCTCGGGATTGCGCAGCCCTTCGGGACTCGGACCCAACTCGATCTGCTTCAAGGCGACTTCTTCTCAAACACTAAAACCCGTCACAGCTATTTCATCTCTGAATCGCTCCCGGAGGTAAGCACAACCTTCATTCTCTGGTCTATTCCAATTGATAGCACAAAGAATAAAATACATGTGGTTATTTATTACTCATCCCATAACGCCGAACATCCTTTTAAGGCATACAGAATAATACGTGTGAAATTCCCTCCACTTTTGTAAAATCATCATCAAATATATATTGCTAATTTTTGTTACTACAATCTTCTCATTTAAACTAATCGGTTGAATCTGGTGGAATCACATGCTGGCCTTTATCCCAGTATTGTTTTCAAAACATCAACGGTTCACTGAACTCCCTCGGGATGAAGGCCCCGTTCCATGAAAATTATGAAAATACCCTTCTACACCTGATTTTGGGTCTATTGGTCCTATACGTACCCCAATTGTCCAAAATTACTTAAAGCCTGAAACATCCAAAGTACTCAGTTTTTGTAGAAATAATTCTCTTTTTTTTTTTCTCTTGAAAACAGTTAAAAACTATATTTTTTCCAAATATCGATCGTGCTGGTCTATTCTCTTCAATAATCGCACAAAACCTTTCAAAGGCTATGGATCAAAATTGTCAACAACAAAACTTTATCCGAACAGATCGGATCAACTAGAGAATTTTTGAATGTCCATAAAACCATTTTCCATTATATTGGCAATAATCATAATTTCTGGAAAATGACAGAATATTGAAATGTTTTCTAGAAGTTATGAAAAAAACACACAGTTGTACTATTTTTTTTTTTTGGCTGCTGGTTACAATGGAAAACTTGAAAGTGAGTAAAGCTGCTGGTTTCAATGCATGTGGATTATGCAGGTTAAAATAGAGAAACTTGTCATAAAGTGTGGTTTTCATGAGATTTAACTGCTTACAGCAAAGCCGTGATATAGCATAGAAAGTTATTGATCTACTGACAATATAATTTATGCATGTGTAGGGTGGGAGAGAATGTAGCGTTTACAGGTGGAAGAACATCTTTGATAATATCATACTGAAATATTAGCAGGAGCCACATTTATCTGTTTAACAATATGGTTTATGAGTAGATCTGAACAGAATTGGTCATTCTCTACTCTGGTCCAAATTGTGCTTTCTCACGTTCGGCCTTTCTCTTGCAGAACAATTCGGAACTATTGTCCTCACTTGCTTTCTTTGATCTTTTCCCCCTTGAAGGTTTTCACCCGGGCTTGTTTAAGTTCTCTCTCCAATCTCGCACCTCTCTTCGCATCTCAGCTTGCAGGAGGTAATTGCTTTTTCATGTCTTATTAGCGTGTCGTTTCTATGGATTCGTCGCTTTGTTATTGGAATAATCGGCTGAACTAAGTGTATTCTGGGCCCCTTTTTGTCAATTGGGGATGTGGGGCGGTCGTTAAATAGCAGAGCAGGAGGAGGGTCTTTTATTCTCTCTTTGGAGTCGTTGTCACCTGTTAACGAGGTATGTGCCCAGCTCAGATTTGACTTCGTTGAAAAAAGAAAGCCTTTGTTTTCGACTATAGACATGGCTAATCCTATAAGTAGCCTTGCTGTCTGATTGTTGTATTGTAATTCAGTATTGATCTTTTGTTGAACTAGAACGAGTAGGTCTGCAAGCATGCTAGACTCTATTGCACGCAAAATTGCCACATTTCGCTTGAACCCATAGACCATTTCTTTTTTTATGCATTGTGAGGTTTTTCTCGGTTTGAAGGTCCTAGATCAATTTATAGAAAAATAAATCAGAAAAATAGTAGTAGGCTGGTTCTTGGATAAACTAGTTTGGTTCTTAATACAAAAACGGAGAACTAATTATAACGGTATTAGTTCCTGATTCTTGATTTAGAACCTACTCATCCCGAAGCCGATCATCCTAAGAGTAAGAGTCAGTCTTGTCTGAAGGAGATTTTGTTTGACAATTTTACCTCCCTATAGAACATTCCAAATGAGTGATATTCTGTTTTCCTCGAATTGTTGGACCATTAATAGTAGAAAGGATATTCCCTTTTAATAGTAAGAAAAAAAAAACTTGTTGATCTTTTGACACACACGAAAACAATCGGATAAATCGAGCCATACGGGCATATTAGGAGATTCACCTAGCTTTATATCACTCATTTCTTACACCTCTTTTTGTTACAAACAATTAATTTGTTCTTCAAAATGTGATTAATCAATTTAACCTGACTTATCACAAATTTTGGCCGATGATCCTATTCTATTTCCATTTAATTGGATAAAAAAAATCTTTGCGGTGATATTCTCAAGGTGCGCCCTCCAACATAAATGGGGACAAGCACTCAACGCCATTGTTGCAAACCTTGGTCGTCTCTGGGTTTTCCTCTGCAGCTTCCTTTTACTTTCTTTCTTCTCTTCTTCTCCTTCTTCCATTGAATCAGTACCTAGTTTCTAATCGTTCAGACTAACACAGAGAAAGAAAAGAGTGCATAAAAAGAGGGCACTGAGGTAGCATCTGCTTCTCCGTTTGGTGCCATCTAACAAATTATATCTCTATTTTACAGAAGATGTCAATCAACTTTTTAGATTTGAAAATTTGAAATGAAAGGCTTGGTGATAACACACCAATTCAAAATAAATTCATTTCACATGGCATTGTAGCATGTGGTGCTGGCATAAAATAGATGAAAGACAAATCACCATGAGTATTCGTTCATCTCTACCTCACATTTCCAGCTTCATTAAGAATATGACAATTTTAAACAAAATTAAAATATAAAATCACATTCCTAATCACTAGCTCAGTCCTTTCTTGACGTCTTCACACGTTTCTAATTCTGTTTCAATTCAATATTTTCTTTTAAATGATTTATTAAATTCTGATTTTCAATAACCAAATAAAAAACCGAATGTATGCTTATATTTTTGATTGAATGCAATATACTCGTATGCAGATTCTAGTACTTCATAGCCCAATTAAAAAATTAACGTCCATGTTACTCGTGTGGGATCAAGCCAACAGGTTCGACTTGAATAGGATGAGGTCAAAAAGAAGATGAGGTGTGGGGCTAAAAGCAGCTGCAATTGCTCCTAGTCAATCAATTACCGTTTAATTAAAGATTTCTTGTTCATTTTTTCTTGCGAGGTAACATATTCATGTTCATACTTGTTCGTAGAGATTAGTTCATCGATGCTTTTAGGCAAGAAAAGCATCTTTCATTCCAACTTTTCACCCTCAGATTGCCATGCATCTTTCATTCCCTTTTTTACTTTTAATTCATGTTCGTGAAGGTTTCTATGTGTCATGAATTCATAATTGAAAAGCCTTTTGGACATTAACTTTAAGTATCGCTGCTTCCTTCTAAAAGTAGGCCCAGACCACTTCGTTCCCTTCTTTTCTATGCTTTTTTCCTAAATTATCTTCTTCTTTTTCTAATATTTCGCATACGTCTTTTTTCAGTGGTTTACTTACTTTTCAAGAGCTGAATGATATGCCAACAAAATAGTAATTAAAAAATGACCTGGAAAAGAACTCAAGGACAGTGGACAAGTATTTCATATATCATTAGTAACTTAATACTAACGCGTCATGTTCATTTAGTGTCATTTAACAAATTACAGCTCTATTTTGCAGATAATATATCAATCAATAATTTAAATTTAAAAGTTAGAAGTGAATAGCGGTAACGTCATATCATAAATTCGTCTTATATATAATTACCGGCATGTGGGGTGAACATGAAATAAATAAGAGAGAGAAATGACAACAACCATCTGTTAATCTCTACCTCGCATTTCCAACTTCATTGAAAATATGCCAATTTTAAATAAATTTAAACTATGTAATCATCAAACTTGAATCAAAACATAAAAGAAGTGAAGCAACGGACCTAAAACGAATAGAGAAACAACATTCACACAAAAAGAGAATAGATCATGGGGGGGGGAAGAGAGAGAGAACCAAGCCAACAAGCATTCATCTTTCGTTGTTCATCAATCCTTTTAAGCATCAGAAAAAGCATCTTTCATAAGCCAAAAAGCATTTGCAAAAGCATCTTTCATTGTTCATCGATCCTTTTAAGCAGCATGAAAAGCATCTTTCGTTTCAACTTTTCCCTCAGATCGCCATGGACAAAGAGCAGAGGAAGAGAAAGAGAGCAGAGGAGAAGAGCACTTGGGGAGCGTCCTCTTCTTCATCCATCTCTCCAGAAGCCACAGGTTTACGTAGCGGTCAATACGATGTGTTCTTGAATTTTAGAGGCTCGGATACCCGCAAGGCATTCACCGATCACCTCTATCACAATCTGGTCAAGGCAGGGACTGTACCGTTTTGCGTGTTTAGGGATGAGAACAGCATACCAATTGGTGAGGAATTTGGTTCAGAGATTCTCGATGCCATCGAACGGTCTAAGATTTCGATCCCCATCATCTCTGAAAATTATGCTTCGAGCAAATGGTGCCTCCGTGAGCTCGTTCATATCATGGAATGCAAGAAGAGCACGTCACACATAGTGTTGCCTATATTTTACAAAGTTGCCCCATCGGATGTGCGGCATCTAAAGGGAAATTTTGGAAATGCCTTCCATTTGAGGCGGGAGCGTTATGATGAGAAGGATATCCGGGAATGGCAACGAGCACTTAATGAAGTCAGTTACTTACATGGATGGGAATCTGATAAATTTGAGGACGGGTACGTCACTGAACTTTTCTTGTTTTGATAAGTTTGTTTTCTTCTTCAAGCAAAACCAATGAAATGCAGATCAATTACTTTCACTGCAAACTCAGAAAAGATTCCTAAAATGTCCCAATAAACAACCATAACGCCTCGAAGACAACAAACACCAGTACTCACCAAGATGTCTCTGAAAACTAAACCAACAACAACAAAAACCAAAGCATTCCATAGTGCCCAAGAATTTTACATTTTCCTCCAGTATAGAGCAAATAACAAGGAAACGACAATACCTCCAGCCAATAGTATCAATCACTAAACAATAGGCTACAAATGACTCCAATTCTCGGTCTTCCGAAGCTTGATCACTACCAGATAAAATCGACCTCCTATAGCCAACAAGGGTTAGCGCAATTCATAAGGATCAATTACTTCACATAAACTATGTCTAGGTTCATAATCTCTCATTGTTTTCGTTGTTTGACAGGCATGAGGGAAAACTAATTGAACATGTGGTTGGAACTGTTCAAAGCAAGTTACAAGAAGATTTTCAACTAAATGTGCCTAAGCAACTAGTTGGACTTGATGATTGTCTAAAGAAAATTATGAATTGGATAGATAGTCCTTCCATCAATGCTCAAATGATTGGAATTTATGGCATGGGTGGGATAGGCAAGACAACTCTTGCCAAGATCATTCACAATCAACTCTCAAACAAATTTGTGCATGTCAGCTTCCTTCCAGATGTTCGAGAAACTACCAAGCGCTGTGGTATTACGTATTTACAAAGTCAACTAATATCGGATATACTACAAAGCAAACATGAAGTGTCTAGAATTGATGATGGAATTAATATAATCAAATCTAGATTCAAAGGAAAAAAGGTTCTCATTCTTTTGGATGATATAGATGGCAAGAATCAACTAGATGCATTGGCTGGGGAACGTAATTGGTTTATGGTAGGAAGTTTGATCATTGTTACAACTAGAAATGAAGCTGTTCTTGATCAATCTGAATTCGAGGTGGACTACAAGTATGAATTGAATAGATTGGATGAGGTGCATGCTTTGCTTTTGTTTAATAGGCATGCATTTCGTATGGACCATTCTCCGAAGGACTTTGATGGTATATCTCGTGATATCATATCTACCATGGGTGGGCTTCCCTTGGCACTTGAAGTCGTAGGTTCATACTTGTATAAAAAAAAGAATAAAGAAGTATGGGAAGATCTGCGGAAGAAATTAAAAAACCAACCACATGAAGATGTCCAAAAAATATTGCAAATAAGTTATGATGCATTAGAAGATGGACATAAGCAGATTTTTCTGGACATTGTTTGTTTCTTTATTGGCAAAGGTGGCGAAGTTGCACAATTTGCCATGTGCATGTGGGAGGATTGTGGGTTTTATCCAAATCAAGGAATTGAAGAGTTGAAGTTGAGGTGCTTAATTAAAATTGGAGATCATGGTAAATTTATGGTGCATGATCAACTGAGAGATCTTGGAAGGAGCATTTTTTGCCAAGGACAACCGCTTGAGAAACGTAGTGGACCATGGGATGACAACTATGAGGGAGTCCCAAGAGTAGTAAGACATCCGGAGGTAAAATATGGCACTGTTTTTTTTTTTTTTTTTTTTCTCTCCCTCTTATTTAATATATTTAATCCGGTCTATTCTAATATTTCATTGGGCATGAAAAGATGCTCTTACTTTCTAGGAAAAAAGATCTATTTAAACATCCATTTATGTACATCGTAGATTAATTGTGACACTAAATAAATCTTAAGTATCTCAAGGATGAAAAAGTTATATCATTGATTCAATTTCATCGATGTAAATTACATATGTAAAAATTTATTTGGCAATCAATTCAAAATCCTTTAACTACAATTTTAGACTATAAATCTCATTTACTTAAAGCGTGCAATTGTCTTGAAAATATTGATAATCAGAAGGACTATAATTATGAATGAAGACGAAGTATAAACATCATAGATAAAATAAATGAAGATTTCCTGGTTAAGAAAAAAGAAGGAAATAGTATAATAACCAATAAATAATTCAAAGCAATAAGATTGGAAAAAAATTTCACACTTATCACATATGTTTGCTTTCAAGTACGGCCAAATGTATTGTGGTGCTCTTGTGATTTAGAAATCGGATGTTTGATATATTTTTTTCTCTGTTTTGATTTTAAAGATACCAGTCCCTCAACTAGTTATTTATATCTATCTCTTTTCATTGTTATCTCCTCTTAATAGATAGCAAAAATCCCTTAAAAATATATACAAGCAAATCTTACCGTTTTTTAGGGTTTTATCCCATTGACCTTGCTTATTTCATGGATTAGGTTAGGCATATAATAAAGAGTGGATTTCCTTATAACAAACATCTCTATCTGCTATAAGTTATTTTATATTATTTATATTTTTTGGGCACTGCCTCTTTTGCGCCAGAATTCACTAGACTAACTTGACTATCTTTAAGATAAAAAAAGAAAACTTGACTAATCGGAGGAAATGTCATGCTTATTATTATATCCATAACCTTGTATTCATTATATATGATTTTCAGCATGAAGCAAATTTGTTCAACTATGTTTTATCTTTAACTTAAATTGTCAATGTTCATGTCATTTTATTATATATTGTCCATTTGAAAAGCTTTACAGTTTCATGGCTGATCAACGGCAAGGAATTAACCCTAGAAATTGACCAAGGGATGTTGGGCAAACAAAGCAGCCTTATATTCTTGATATAATTTCAAATAGTTCGTTCCTATGATTTAATATCACACTCTTTTGTTGATCCAATAACTTCTTAGCATTAGCAAAAAAACCACACCATACAGGTGTTTGGAACAATGAAAAAGAAAGGTCAATTCTGTTTTGAATGGACAAAAATGCTGAAAGATGATAAATAGTGTCGAAAAAAAATGAAATGATTGTACGATTCGAGAGATTTTGATTTAACTTTGGAAATTGAAATGCTTGTGGGACTAATTTCCAATTGTCTTGACTATTTCAAATATGATTATGCCTATTTTGTTATATCCTATTTCTTTAGTTCATTTTGGTGAGATATATGCGATTTGTGTGGAAACTTTTGACGAAAGTTTGAGGTTTGAAATCCCCTTTTCATACAGTAGATTTTTTTAATGTAATACATAGTATAGATCGATATACAAGAGAAAATTATTAAAGATAGTGTGGGATATGATTACAACAATTTAGCTACTTTTCAGACAAATAGACTTAAAGAGAATTTATACCCATTGCATTTCACTAGTTAATATTTAAAGCAGATATAACGACAAACGTGTCTAAGCATAAAAGTGAATTTCTAACCAATTAAACTTTTGGGGGAAAATATAGGTATTATTATAAAAGTCAAATAAAGCCATTAGGAAATTTCTTTCACCGTCTGCAACTAATTAAATGATCTGTTTTAGCAGGAAAGTTAAACAGTTTGTTTTTTGATTTATAAGATGGAAAAAGAAACAATGCTATTCTTATGGAAACCAACGTATGATGATTAAACAATGTTACCACGGCACTTTTTAGTTAATCGGTTCATTTTCTAGTTATTCTGAAAGCGACTTATTTTTCTCAATCCTGGTCAAAACTACTAACCAATGTTGCCACATCACTTTTTAAACAAACTTTACCCCCAAAAAAAAAAAAAACGTTTTGATTGTCAAAGAAATGAGTAAACACTCCGCGCAAATAGTTAATGACGTTAAAGATATTTGGATACCTTCTAGAAATAAGGATATTTCTTTTAATTTTCTATATCTATTTTGATAATGCATATCATATTTGATTTCTTTTAATTTCCTTCCATGTAAACTTTTCTATATATCTGAATATATTAAAAATTCCCCCTTTTTTTTTCTCTTCCACATTATTACATTTAACTAATGAAGTGAAAATAGGGTGCTTCCTTAGCTACTTATAGGTGGCCCGTCAACACTCTTTAACAAATTCTTTTAAAAATTATACATAAATCGTTTAAAAATTTACAAGTAAACATTTGTACGTTGTAAACTAGTTTTATGTATTTCTTCTTAAATGAAAGTGAAAATCCATGTGCTACAAAATTTTGAAAAAGAAGAAGAAGCAAGAGATAAAACATTGAGGTGCATTTGCCTCGGTTGTTTTAAAGCAATAATTATTTTTTTCTTTATCTTTGCGTCATTTGTTTAACTTTCAAAAGGTCGTAAGAAAAGAAGAAATAAATGTGAGTTTACATATCCATACATGTACAGGGGAAGGATAAAAAGGTAATCGTGCAAATTCAAGATTAAAAAAAAGCAAAAACTAAAAAGTGAAAAAACTTGCGAGAGACGCCCCGGTTCCACGACTTTTTGGGGGCAGCTTCTAGCGGAGATTCCAAGTTTTCTGAAGTGAGATGGCTTGATTGGGGCGTTCTTGAAAACGATGCGTCTCTTTGGACGATCAACTTGCATTTGCCGAAATTATCGGTGCTGGTCTTATGGGAGAGTGAAGAGGATTGGGAAGGAATCACAGAGGAGAGTGAAGAGGATTGGGAAGGAATCACAGAGAATTGGGAAGGATGGAATTCATTCAGGGTAAGATTGGGAAAAGAATACATCCTCTCTGCGATCTTGAGGTTTTTTTTTTGTTTAGCCAATCAACTCCTCATTTGACGGATTATTCTCCTTTTGTATTAGGCGTCAAAGCAGCTTAAAGTTCTCTGCGTTCAAGATTCTTGGAAGTTAAGATGTACTCCTGAACTCTCAGCTTTCACGCAGTTGAAAATTCTCCGATTGAACTATTGTCATAGATTGGAGCATCTCCACCCTTCTATTGGCAAACTCACAAGCCTCGTTACCTTGGACTTGACTTCCTGTATAGATGTCGATGAGCTACCAGAGGAGGTAGGTGGATTAAAAGATTTAGAAGAACTTATTTTAGATGACTCTGGTATTACAGCAATTCCTTCGTCTATTGGTTCTTTGAGGAAATTGAAGACACTGAGTGCCTACGGATGTGAGTCACTGAGAGAAATCCCCAGCTCAATTGGGGATTTACAGAATTTGCAATACCTTGACTTGGATAATACTGCGATCGAAAAGCTTCCCAGTGCTATTGGAGGGTTGAAAAATCTGCAGATTCTAGATCTCTCCCATTGCAGTAGTCTGAAAGGGGCAATTCCAAGTGAAATCGGTGACTTGCATTCCCTCAAGACTATCTATCTCAATCTCACACCGTTATCTGACCTGCCAGAAAGCGTTCGGAATCTTTCTTCTCTCCAAAGCCTTAACCTAAGGGGCTGTGAGGAGCTCCAGTCGCTGCCAGAGCTTCCTTCGGGCTTAACATGTCTGTCGGTTACTTGTCAGAGTCTTGGACTGCCACAGCTCCTTCGCTTCATCCACCTAGAAAAACTCAATCTTGAGGTACGCCTTTTACTTGAAGACCTCCGCGAGCTTTCCTCAATAACATTGAAACTCTGTTTTGAGGAGTGGGATAAGCTGACATCACTTTGGCTCAGCAGACTCACGCGCGTGGAAGAGCTTTCAATAAAAAAGTGCAGTTCCATTAAAACATTGGGCCTTTTAGGATTTATTCATCTGAAACAATTATGCATTGAGCATTGCAATAGTCTAGTTGAAATTTCGAGATTTAGAAATTTGGAGTCCTTGGAGGTCATATTTTTATATGATTGCAATTCCATTAAAAGGCTTTTCTGTCCAAAATCAGAGTGTTTGAAGAAATTAGTGGTTGTTGGGTGCGACAATCTAGTCGAAATTCAATGTCTTGAGAATGTGAATCTCGTAGTAGAGTTGGATTTTACAGGATGCAAATCAATGGAGACTTTGCCAGATTTGATAGGATGTGTGAAGTTACAATCTCTAAGAGTTCGAGACTGCAAGAAACTTACACGGCTTCAGGGACTTGAAAAGTTGAATTTAGTTGATTTGGATATTTCTGGTTGACTCCTTGGAAGCAACACCGAACTTATCTGGAACTCGCATCTTTAGAAATTATGAACAAGAGCTGTCTTTTGATTCATGGAGTGATGTTTCCGAATAGAGGTAAATAAGCAAAGTGAACAATCATTTTTTGTCCGAGATTCATGACCTACTTTTGATCACTTTTTTTGACAAGGAGGTTTTCTGATGGGGTTCGTACTATCCTAAATTGCTAGTCTTACATAATTGAAGGAGTGGGGCAGTTGGTTGTAGAAGGCGACATGATGCTTTAGCCAAGATCAAAATGCAGACCCTAATGTCAATAGAAGGCATAGAGGCTGATGAACTTCTGCTACTCATTATTGTATACTACGCCTAGAATTTCCCAGTGTCCAGTGTTCATATTTTCTTTGAAAAACCATTTTGAGTTACTTTGTAAGTTCTTTTATATGTCAGATTTGACTAATGGTAGATATCGTGTTTGGGACAAACGCCTTTCGATTTTCCATAATGCATGAAACCCTGTCAAGTTTCTTCTTGTTCCCTTGATGTCCCTCATTAACCTTCTAAGAAGAGCATAGCTTCTCGGAATATGATGAACCGAGCTAAAATAAAATTCAAGGTTCAAGTGTTTCGTTTGGTGACAAAAAAAGTAATTTTGGCTAGTCTCTGTCATATATGAATGTAGACCACCTTAACATTATTAGTAGCCGAACTGTTGTTTTGAAGGATTATCAAGCAAGGTAAAGGCGGTGTTGCTTCTATGACATGTTTGGTTGGTCTATGCGACGATCTAGGCTTACTTTGGGACTTCAGTTCAATTAATTGCATCGATGACCTTTTGCATTATTGGACAATTTTTTGCCCGTCTGTGAAACAAGCTGGGATGAGGAGCTCAAGAATCTACTAATTAGTTTGTGGGCATGGCTAACTGTGTTGAGGAACTTCAAATTCCATACCTGAGGCTGATCAAAATAAAGAAAAGGGATTTTGCAGAGGAAGCTACCGCGACAATTGAGGACCATCTTGCGTGCCAACCTTGTAGATGCTCTGGGGCTGACTGGAGTGTTACAAGGAAGTTTTGATGCTTCTGAATATTCAAACACTTGATCTGATCTCGACGTCACATCCCTGAATGATTGTAAATGTATTTTTTTTCAATTAAATATGCTTTTTGCATGCTCATCAGGTTCTAGCTCTCCTTTAATCAAATACTAAGCTGCTGATTTTTTGTATGTTACCCTAATGCAGAGTTGTTCGATGCGATTACATTCTAATGGTATCACTCCCGAATTGATAAGGCTTTGTAGAGGGAGGTATGCACTACTAGGCTCCTCCATTTTTATCAGTTTATTTGTGTGATGATATCCTTTGAATGTTGTCATATAGGTTTCTGATTTGATAAGATCAGTTTTCATGTATGCAGCATTGGATCTGTAAAGTTGAAATTAACCTCCTCACAAACTAATCCTGTATTTCTGATATTGCTAATTGGATCTTGCAATATAACCCAGTAGCAAATAAATTTTTCTGTTCTGTAGTTTAGGCACTAATCCTTTCAGCATAATTTTAATTTTATTAATTTCAATTCTGTTCCTGAACACAAAAAGGAAAAGTGTTGCTAATTGCTTACTCCTTTTATGCCTGTTGGTTTCTTTTTCATCGGCCATCTAATAAAGTCTCTGTTCATTGTGGTCCAACTCTGGTATTGATATTTACGCATTTGTACCTTATCTCTCATGGGGTAAATTCTGATGCTACGATCTTGGATTTATTGATAATTAGTTAGTGCTATCTTCCTTGTGCGGACTAAAGCCGCATTTGATGAAACTTGGAGAAAATCCCCAGACACCATGGGTTGGAGATACGGGCAAGAATGAGCTATGTCAGTATAGAAAGGCATTTTGGAGTTTTTTGCTATTGGCGTTTGTCATTGGCTCTGTGTTGTTATTACTCTTCAAAGGATTCTTGATATAAGGCGACCTCTTCTCATGTGGTGTATTAGTCCTTTGCAAGCTTTGAAATTGTGCTACTCTTTAGCAAAGGCATTGATTATCTGACACCGTCTTGATTTGAGGTTTCTCTTTGGATGTGGTGTTAATTGACAAAGAAAGAATCGGTGGTTCATGTGAAAATGGCTATTTGAGTTGTTTGGAAAGGAAGGAAGCTATTGGTAGTAGCTATAACTTAGTGTGTTTATTGCAGAGGAGGAGGGGAAAGCAAAGAAGATAAGATCAAAACGGGATGGGAGAACGTGTGTCTCAGTGTTTGGTTGGTTCACCAAGTTGAAATTGGGGAGAGCATGGCAATCTTAGTAGCCACAAGAGAATTTGGGATCTTGGATGAAGAATGTGGCAACGGACTGGACCAAGAGCGGATTGTTACATGAGTTAGAACTGAAAAGAGGTGAATCTGTCAAATTAGAAGAACTTATGTTAGATTTTGCTGATATTACTGAGATTCCTACGTCTATTGGTTCTCTGATGAAGCTGGAGAAATTGAGTGCCTGCTGTTGTGAGTCACTCAGAGAAATCCTAGCTTAATTTGAGATTTGCTGAATATGCAACATTTGGACATTAGTGATCCTGGGATTGAAAAGCTTCCTAGTGCTATTGGAAGGTGTTGAAAAATCTGCGCATTATAAGTCTCCTATCGTGCCTTGTCTGAAAAAGCAATTCCAAGTGAAATCGGTGACTTGTCTTCACTTGAGATTCTCTATATCACTTGTGCGCCGCTATCTACCCCCGCGAAAGCATTCGGAATGTTTCTTCTCTCCAATGCCTTAGCCTAATGGGCTATGACAAGCTCCGGTTCTTTGCCGAGCTTCCTTCAAGCTTGACATATCTCGTTGATCTCTTGTCGAGTCCCAGGTTGCCCACGGCTTTCTAGCCTAATTCACCCAGAAAAACTCCATTTTAAGGCATGCCATCTAGTTGAAGACATCCATGAGATTTCCTCAAGACCCTTGAAATTCTGTATTGAGGAGTGTGATAAGCTAATATTGCTTAAGCTCGACAGATTCAAGTACTTGGAAGAGTTTTGATAGAAAAAAAAAAAAGTGCAGTTTGATTGAAAGATTGGCCCTTTCACAATTAATCCATCTGAAATGATTATGCGCCAAGCATTGCGATAACCTAGTTGAAATTCACCCATGATGATTTGGAGTTCTTGGAGGGCATATTTATACACGACTGCAATTCCATTAAAAGGCTTCTCTGTCCAAAATCATGGTGTTTGGAGGAATTACAGGCCATCAGGAGCAATAATCTGGTCGAAAATTAAGGTTTTGACAGTGTGTAGTTCTTAGAAAAATTGGATATTACAAGATGCATGACAATGGAGACTTTGCCAAGTTTGACGGGATGTGAGAAGTTACAATCTCTAGTAATTAAAGACTGAGAGAAACTTACTCAGCTTCAGGGACTTGAAAAGATGGATTTAGATCTTTTGGATGTTCAAGGTTGCAACTCATTGGAAATGCTGTTGAAATTATCTAGAACATGTGTCACTGGAAATTATGAAGAGATCTATCTCGATCTCTCTGTTGAAATATTATACTACAGTGATAATGATGTGATGAATCTTATACCTGTATTACAACAGTGAGACGAGTCATGTTTCCTTGACAGAGGTAAATAAGCAGTAAACTATCATTTTTCTTCTAATATTCATGACCTACTTTTCATCACTATCTTCTTTTGACAAGAAGGTTTTCCATGACAGGGTTCTGACTTCCATAAATTGCCAGTATTACCTAATTGAAGGAGCAAGGGTAGTTGGTCATAGAAGCTGACATGATGCTTCAGCCAAGATCAAAATATAGACCCTAATGTCAATAGAAGGCACTGGTTATCTAGTAAGATTCTCCATCCTTGAATGGTCAGCGTGAGAGAATGGAGTAACACTTTTCTTGAAGCTATATTTTTTAAAAATGATTTGCTCCGCACCGGGTATCTATTTGATTGATTTTGGAGACTCTGGATTTGCCAACATATACTTGCTGTTGAATACGTTATAGCAATGTTTTTCATCTATCCTTCCATTGGCAGCTTTTCTAGACTGCTAACAAATTAGCGACTTGTGAGGCAAGAATGAATATCAACATAGTTAGACAAGAATCACCGAGTGATTAACAGTTTCCCTCTCTGTAAACTTGGGATTTGAATTTTTCATCTAGAGGCCAATGATCTTCTAGTACTCAATATTGTAAACTATGGCAAGTATCCATTTTCCCTATGTTCAAAATTCATATTTTCTTTGAAAAAATTCTTGGCCATTTTGAGTTCCTTTGTGAGTTCTTCTATGTGTCAAATTTGACTAATGGCAGATACCCCATTGGGGATAAACTCATTTCGATTTTCTGTGATGAACCCTGTCAGGTTTCTTATTGTTCCCTTGATTTTCCTCTTGAACCTTCTAGATAAGTATCAATTCCAGTAAGTATAAAGAACTGAGCTAAAATAAAAATCAAAGTTCAAGTATTTCTGGTTGGTGATAAATAAATAATAAAATGGAGAGTATTTTTGGCTAGTCTCTCATGTATGATTCTAGATTGCCTATTCTTAACCTGCAGTCAAATTATTATTTTGAAAGATTATCAAGCAAGGTAAATTGGTACTGCTTCTACGACAGGTCTGGTTGATCTATAGGATGATCAAGGCTTACTTTGGGACTTAAATTTGATGAGCTTTATCGATGATTTTTTGCATAATCGGGACAAATTTTTTGCCCTTTCTGTGAAACAAGCGGGGGCAAGGAGCTCAACAACTTGCTAATGAGTCTACATCCCATCTAATCCTATTGTTGTCATGGAATCGTTTTATGACATGATTAATCTGAGTCTGGCTAACTT
Source organism: Eucalyptus brandiana (assembly GCA_014182725.1). Classification (NCBI taxonomy): domain Eukaryota; kingdom Viridiplantae; phylum Streptophyta; class Magnoliopsida; order Myrtales; family Myrtaceae; genus Eucalyptus; species Eucalyptus brandiana. The sequence continues at coordinate 22,783,785 of CM024669.1, forward strand.
GGCTGAGGAACTTCAAATTCCATGCCAGTGACTGATCAAAATGAAGAAGATATATTTTGCAAAGGAAGCACTAGCAACAGCTGAGGACCATCTTTTGTGCCAATGTTGAAGAGGCTCATGGACCAACTGGAGTGTGTTTAGGAAGTTTTTGATGATTGGGAGGATCCAAAACACTTCATCTGATCTCAACAGCACATGTTTGAATGATTTAAATGTTGTATTTCCAGTTGAGTCTGCTTTTTGTATGCACTCGAGGTTCAACTCTCTCGTCGAGTCAAATGTGTAGCTGGCTGATTCTTTTGTATGTCATCCCGATGCGAGAGGTGTTTGATGCCATTGCATTCTAATGTTATCACACCTGAACTCAGTGAGGCTCTGCAGAGGGAGGTATGCACTACTAGTCATACCATAACAATGAAAAAATAACCTGTGTGCTTATACTATATGAGCTATGGAATTTCACCTGAAAATCAGTAAGCAAGTATGCATGAGGACAATCTCCTCCATTTCTATCAGTTTATCAATGCGATACTATCCATTGAATGTTGTCATATAGGATTCTGATTTTTTTTTTGTCAATTTGATAAGCTCAGTTCTCATGCGACGTCGACTTTGTAAAGTTGAAATTCACCTCCTAGCAAATTTTATTGTACTGCTGATTTTGTTGATGGGATATTGCGAAATAACCATGTAACAAATTCATCTTTCTGTTCTGCAATCTGAGCACCTCATCTTCTCAGCATAATTTTATTAACAAGGAAAGTGTTGCTTGTTGCTTTCGTCTCCAAAGCTGAAGTGCACTTTCATCTTTGTGTTCCTAACCATAAACAAGAAAAGTGTTGCTAGTTGCTTTCGTCTCCAAAGCCTGTTGTTTTCTTTTTCATTGGCCAGCTGATGAGGTTTTTGTTCATTGTTGTCCAACTGCAATTGGGGCAAATGATGCTGTGCATTTGCACCTTATCTTTCATGGTGTATATTGTGATGCTCCGATCTTAGTTATCTTCATTCATTGATAATTAGTAAATCCTATCCTTCTTGTGTAGATTCAACTCTTATTTCATAAAATTCAGATAGCATCCCCAAACATCACAGGAAGGAGATGTGGGCAGGAATGAGATATGTCATGAGACGTTATGGAAAGGCGTTCCAAAGTTCTTCGCCATTGGTGCTTATAATGTGCTCCATGTTGTTGATATTTTTCTTATGATTCATAATATAAAGGGACCTCTTATAATGTGTAGTTGTCCTTCGCAAGCTTTGAAATCGTGCTATTATTTAGCAAACACCGAATTTCAAAATGCTTGCAAGAAAACCGCATATGTGCAGGTGGTTCTGTACGTGAAGTTAAGCATGAAGTGAGGTTTATCAAAAAGATTACTATTTAGATATCCACTTCAAGCTACGATTTTGTCAATGTGAGAGACTTCTTCATGGAAAAAGCAAATGTCATGGAATCAGCAAATAATCTATCAATTGCAGGCATGATGTTCAGCGGAAAAATTCCCAAAAGACAGTAGTTTCTCATTTGGGAGAATTTTGAGCACAAAATAAAAGTGTTTGTCAATGTACAATCATCTCTCGGACTTGGGAAGTTCATGTATTGGCATTTTGCAATCACTTGTAAGTGTATAATCTCAAACTCGATTCCTTTAAGCATGAATCTATAAAGCAGAGTATACACAGCCGTACAATTTCCATACCTGGAATCAAATTTTCTTTGGTGTTGGCTACAGTTGAAGATGGATAAAAATGTCAAGAATAATCTCTGGAAGGGTGAAAGTAGCCCCTCCCAATATTTATACTCATTTGGTTTGGACAGAAACACTAAAGGTGTCATCTGATTGCTTAGTGCTCGGACTACACACCAAATTGTGGTCTTAGGTTATGCATTTAAGTTTCAATCGAAGCAATTTCTTTGGAGCCACTCTTAGATGTTCCTCTTTATTGTACTACTTTACAATGGTGGAACTTTAGTAGTTAAAAGCTACTCACATCATAGTCCGATTCGCTCATTTTCCGCTGAACTTTGAGTCAATACTTTCCGGAGCTGAAGACAAGGCCCAGTAACTTGTTAGGCTAAGTTTGAATCTTTAAGTACTAACTCATATAAAATGCAGGTCATGTTAAAGAGTCAAAACACTAGTTAAACATACCAGACATGAAATAATCTAATTTTCAGAATATTAATTAAAAATAACACGAGAAGATTCACAAATAAAGTAAATTATTGACTATATAATTTATTATTTAATTGCTCAACCAGAGTACCTAGGCATTTAATTCAAAGGGTAATGGCTTTGTGTTTGACTACTTATACAACATTAGTCACTACCTTATCGATCAAATTGATTTGAAGTTGGAACGTGAGTTGATCAAATGATTAGATGAATGCGTTAAACTGATTGAACCATTTGGTGCTGTTCACGGGTCTTTCCCCTTTTTCTCTTCTACTTTGGTTACATGCTAACAATTTGTTATGAGCTTGTTTATGATAGTTCCATCTCATATTACATTGACGTCTTATTAATAAACAATAACGACGAAAGTTTCCAAAAGACAAGAGAAGGTTCTTTGGTTCTCCTCAATTTTTTTACACTCCAGGCTTGATGGGATGGCACCAGAAATACAAAAGCTATCACTCAAATCAGAATGGAAATATTGAAGGCCTTTCGATACCCGGAGGGCCCCCCGCGGGTTGTCATTGCAGGGGTTTATGCTCCTCCTGCTGACTCCGACAGAGCCCCAGTGTTTCACCCCACCTGGGAATTTTCCCGGGTGGTTCTGCCCCATGGGCTTGGCGGGAGCCTTTTAGAGACCTGCTCAGGTCTTCTCCTCAATTTTTTTACACTCCAGGCTTGATGGGATGGCACCAGAAATACAAAAGCTATCACTCAAATCAGAATGGAAATATTGAAGGCCTTTCGATTTATTTAACACCTGCGAACTGCATGTTAAAATATATACCAAATGATGAATCACATAACGTAGAGGAATTGAAATAAACAAATTGAGGAAATTAGGGCGTTAAAGAACCCCCAAAACGGAGGCTTAAGCAGCATTTAGCCTAAAAAAAAGTTCTAAACGTCAACTCCTACCAATGAAAGCAATCTCTTCTTGTATTGCAATCAGCATCATGTTTTTGAGTAAAGAGCTTACTGAAAAGAGAATAAATTAGTAGGTTAGACAATTTTTACTTTGCATGGGAATGCAACGAATGCATAATCATGTTGCAGATAAATCAAAAGTAAGGAAATTCAGAGAAAAGAAAAAACTTTCGGCAAATATAAATATATATGAATGTCAAATATGAGTCGTCTCATTTTCCTATGTTTTGAATTCTGGAGATCAATGAATGAAACAATGATTCAAACAAATGTAATATCGGAAAGATTAAACATTGTGGCACTCTTCTGAATACTTAATTACCATTAGATGCATATAAAGATGAAAACCCAATAAAAAAAGAAATCTCTCTGTTTCCTCTCGACTGATCCCACCCTTTTCTCTCTTGATGACGATGAGCATGATATTCTGTAATTTCTACATATTAAAATTGACGCACGATGTTCAAGCATGTGCGCTTCAACCATCGGAACCCTCGTTTGATACAAGCCTTGAACTTGCCCTCGACCAAATAAAGCTTGTATCTGGCAAGCCTCCTCTTCCTCTGCTTCTCTGGGCCATTCCACCACGCAAGTTTTATCCACTCCTAAAATGTAAGATTTAGGGAAAGCCAAAGTCCATTTCAACTTCCAGCATCAGGTTTATCTATTCCCATCTCAAAGGCAATGGTAGCACATACAATCTGGACCACTCCAGTATACCAATTTTTTTATAACAGCTACTCTTTTACGGGCTACTAATCCAGCATGATTGTACACCGTCTTTATATGGCACTTCTCATTCAAGTATTTTATAACATCAACACATTCACTCTTCAAAAGGCCATACACCATGCCACAAAAATTAGCAAAATGATTCTTTAGCAGCTCTCCATGCCGCTTCAGTGGTTCCTTGGTCTTAGCTATGACCTCATATTTTAGATTTAGTCTGTCAAAGCTTGTCTCAAGAACAAGAGCATGGGGAACCCCAACAGCTTTTAGGATATCCTGTAATGGATGTATAATTTAATCAGAATAGACAGATTATTTCAACATAATTAGGTGATTATGTAATTCTAGTACCTAACGAGTTGACTGAGTGGTAGTTGCAGTTAAAGCCATCACTGGGACATACGGAAAGTTCTACTTGAGACATGCCAGTCCCTTATAATCTGAACGAAATGTCCCCATAGACTACAATAATGACAACCACGAAAGTGACAACCAATGAGCTTTCAACGTTAACCAGTCAAATGTACAAGAAAAGCTCAAACCAGCAGTACGTTCCTTTCATGAGATCAAACTGGCAGAGCAAATCCATTTAAGACCTTGTGTGAAACACAATCAATGATCACACGGTTGAACCTTGGCCTTTCTCAAGTTGTTAACATTAAGTATAAGCATTAATAGAATAAATAGAAACACAAGAACCACCTTAAGAGACCGAGTATCATGCCAAACATAGAGAGGAGATTGGATCCTTATCCAAGCTTATGCCGGTTCCAATTAGTCTAGGAAGTAATTTTCATTGGAGCTTATTTAAGTTGTGTCCTCTTTACTCAATATAATGAACGATCTGCTGCTAAGTGTTCCCAAACGACGGAACCTAAATCTTTTCATATATCATGGAACACTGAATTCTGTTATACTAGAACTTCACAGGGTTCTGGGCTTCAGGAGGTCTAGTGTAACACTGAGAAACACAGAAAAATGCAGAAGAGTTTGGAAAAAGAGTTTAAGTTGGCATATATAAAAGTTAACTTGCTTATATTTATCCAGAACAAGGACAACAGTTTTGCAGTGACATCACAAATAATTATTCCTTCTGAAGTGATTCTACCATGATCTTTCTTCATGTACCATGGTATGCCAAAGATTACACATACCTCACGCAATGCGCCTCATCTAGTAGTGCCTGCAACACATGATGGTCAAATATAAAATATTTACAAAGAACCTTTTAGAAGTTATGATGCCTTCTAATGACCGGCGCTTGCAGCAGTAGCTTATCAGAAACAATGCCTTTCTATGTCAATATCTCAAGAAATGATGGATTTCCCACAATCCTTTCAGGAGTTACACACAATAGCTTGCACGGTGGTTTGTCTTTTCTGAAAAGGCAGGCGAGGTAGAAGTGGAGATTAATAATTTGACAGTCACAACACTCAGCATAAATCACAAGCTTTCGTTTACACAAAACATTCCTTTCAATGATGCTGGATTGCTAATCCACACTTTGATGATCTGCTATACTCTCAATGTATTTGAGAAATATAGGTATTTGTACATCATCCAAAAGTGAAATCAACTTCTTTATTGACCAAAGCATTCTAATGTCATTTGGGATCTTGAAGAGTGTGGAAGCAATTGGCAAAAGTTATGACTGTCTATTGGACATTTCATTGGATAAGAGGCCCCATAAGCAATTTACTAAATGCTTTCGGCCATGTACATTGTTTAGGTCCTGTGCTGCATGCAGAATCACAAGAAAATTGGAAACGATCAAGCAAAGAAAAAAATTATAAGAGAAAAGAACGGTGAAACACTGATTTAAGTGGTTTGGCTGTATTGTCTATGTCCATGGAAGAAGCATACCATGGATTCTAAAGATCATCTGGCCAGAATTTGAGAGTTCTGCTTTGGTCAGGAACATAGCATGCGGATTTCCTACCCGTTTTACTGCCCAAAACATCATCTTTGTCTTCACTATCAGTAGAGGAATCCACCTCAAGGAAAGTTTGATTTTTCACAGGTTGTGGAGAATCTTCTATAATATCGACATCTTGTATAACATTGCATTCACTGTCATTACGGATATATTGGCCAAACATATCAGTCAAAACTCCACAAGCTTCTGATTCCACAGCTTGCAAATCATCCCAATCCTCGGAGTCTTGCATGGTTTCGGCAAGTTCTGCTAGGAAGACATTGCCACAGTGATAAACGCTTGACCTTCATCACCTTAAGAGAACCAAAAGAAGAAAGAGATAATTTTGCAAGACCCATGGCAAACAAGAGATCAAATAAACACAATCTACAATACATTATCTGCATTTAGTTTAGTGAGACACGATATTAGTACTATTGCAAGACACCCATAAGCAATTTCCAGTGAGTTCAGAAATAAGCCAGACGGTTCGCTTGTCAATTTGTCAATAGGACTACTCCGCCAACCCCACAAAGAAACAGGGGATGAGATTAACGCTCAATGAACCAAACTCCGGTACCATTCAAATCCAAAGTAGACTTACCATTCCATAGATCATCAGAATACAAACTAACCGCAATGAATCTCCTTAATTAGGAATATGCACGTTCAATCAAATGCACAAATTATCCGCGCAACACGAGCAATAAAAGCAAGGCTATTCTACCGCCATCACCATCGCATGGACGAGAGCTACCTCCATCATCTCTGCAAACGAAATAACGATTCGAGTCACGTAGAGGAAAACGAGACGGTCCGAGCACCTGGTGATGGACTGCTCGTCGAAGCCGAACTCGAGAGCCCAGCTCAGCAACCCAAGCTTTCTCCTCCTCCGAGCCCCGCTCCCTCCATGGAATCTCAACCCGTTTGAAGCGATTCGAACGATCGATGATGCCCGAGTCGGAATCGGATCGATCCGTAGTCTCGAATCGAATTTGAGAGTACTCGATGTGCTCTCGTTCGAGAACCTTGCCAACGATGGCGGGATTGATGTTTTTCGTTTTCCATTTTTTATACGCCGGAGAATGGCAGAGGCTGGAGCCATATATTTCAGTTCTTTCTTTGACAATTCCGTTTTCGCCCCCAAAGTTTGTTTAATTTCTATTTTTGCCCCCTCTTCTAAGGTTTTTTATTTTTTTATTTTTTTTTTTCTGGTTTCATTTGACACGCCCTTGGGTTCGTTTGGGGTGAAGGCTACCTTGCAAACACGAGACTTGTGTCACGGTCCGTGAATCCTCCCGTACTCGTGACACTTGTGAGTAGCGCTTGGGGTTATCTGGTGAAGAGTATGAGGCAGAAGGGTAGAACACAACTGGTCCGTGGGAGTGGCGTCAGGACGGTTGGTGCTAGGAGTTCTAGGATAGAAGGATTACATCACTTAGGAGCTCAAGACGGGGTAGGCCTCCCGTGCACAAACCGGTCGGGAGCCGATGCCGCTCTCCCGACGAGGCCATGGCAGGCCGAAACCAGTTGTCGTCCCTAAAAGAGAACCGCCGCCTTACTCGATGGACCGGACGCCCGAGCGAAGCCGGGCGTGGTAGGGTCTCGCACGAAGAATCATTCACCGTATCGTTCGTGGAATGACTAAAGAAAGGGCTGGCTCGGCGAATTCCGCTCGCTAGGCGCCCGCGGGTCGTTCCGAGGCCAAGGGAACTCTCGGCCCGTGACAAGTGGTATCGGAGCGGGAATCTCCAGTAAGCAAGTTGAGCAAGTCGGAGAATCGGACTCCTCGCTTATGTGCGGGTCAAGTAGATAAGTCCTAGTGGATGGGTCTTTGGGACGAGTCGACTTCTCGTCGAGCGGAATGCGAGTTAGAGAAGAACCGAACCCTTGCCGAATGGGGATAACGTTCTGGATCGATCGGTGAATTTGAAGAAGAGATCTACCGCTGCGTTTTCAACAAGAAAAGAACCTCCATTGGTCTCTTTGGGATCAAGATGCGATTAGGCTGGAATAGTGCCGCCAAAAGATGCGGTTGGCGAAAAATGCCACACTTGCCGGAAAGCGCGAGGTGACGAAATGGCCGAACGGCGGAGATCAAAAGAAGCCACCAATGGAGAAGAACCTGTTTTGTTGGGCGAGCGTGACCGTTCGATGTGAATTCCCAAAAGTGGCACATCAATGGTTAATTTACGCTAGGAAGCGACGGAGCGAGAGATCGCAACGAGGGCGTTGCGGGTGAGTGGGGAGAATGTCACGGTCCGTGAATCCTCCCGTACTCGTGACACTTGTGAGTAGCGCTTGGGGTTATCTGGTGAAGAGTATGAGGCAGAAGGGTAGAACACAACTGGTCCGTGGGAGTGGCGTCAGGACGGTTGGTGCTAGGAGTTCTAGGATAGAAGGATTACATCACTTAGGAGCTCAAGACGGGGTAGGCCTCCCGTGCACAAACCGGTCGGGAGCCGATGCCGCTCTCCCGACGAGGCCATGGCAGCCGAAACCGGTTGTCGTCCCTAAAGAGAACCGCCGCCTTACTCGATGGACTAGACGCCCGAGCGAAGCCGGGCGTGGTAGGATCTCGCACGAAGAATCATTCACCGTATCGTTCGTGGAACGACTAAAGAAAGGGGCGGCTCGGCGAATTCCGCTCGCTAGGCGCCCGCGGGTCGTTCCGAGGCCAAGGGAACTCTCGGCCCGTGACACTTGCATGTGGTTCTAAAAGTTTTAGATTTGCGAGACGGATCTCGAATTTCTTTTTCGTTGCTGTTTTATCTGCTAAACAAATAATCGGCAAAGTAATAGCTTTTCTTTAATTTACATTTTTACCTTTATATATATTAATATACATATTTCAAAGGGATGATTTTCAAAAAATTTGGAAAAATAGAGTTTCCAACACTATTTTATTGTTTGGCAAAAAATAAAAAATAAAAACTATTCTATTGTGCCCAAAACATCAGGATTGTAATGGAAATTTCATAATTTAAAACTCTAATTTATGGGATCAATTCTGCATTCAACATAGATAGTTGCATAAAGAGGGTAAAAACGTAATCCATCAAACCTGTTTTGCAAATTCAATTTTTTATTGTAACTTTCAGACATTAAAGAAAAGTTATAGATGCAAATGTGATCATATATATTTGCTCGAGAAACGTTATGACAAGTAAAGAAAATTATTGACATATAGGTTGCAAAACTTTACAAAGTGTAAATAAAGTTGCAATTAATTTAATATTTTATTGAAGTACACACAAGAGGATCACTCTTAATAAGTAGACTATTATTTTTATGGAATATCGTGATAGGCTTAGAGGATTTATGACCTCCAAAAAAAAAAAAATTAGACTCTCCAAAGAAAAGTTTTCCGAGGATATTTTACAAATAAATTACTACGGTAAGAACAACAATGTACCCCATAGGAAAATTACAACCTATTGAGTACTTTACTAACAATCTGACAAAAAAATTATCATAAACTTAGACAGTTTTTTTTTTTTTGGTTATATATTCCAAATCATAAGATACACGAAATTTAAGTAACAAAGGAAAGAATACGTCAATTAGTAAATTATTATTAATTAGGAAAATTATGGATACTAAAAAAAGATCACCATAAATTAGATGGATCTGGTCCGTTTTGCCTTCTCATGTGGTCATTGTTGACTATTCAAATGATTCCGCCAATCTTTAGGTGGCCTTGGGTTGCGAAGAGTATGGTTGTTTTAATTAAAATGATATGCCATAGCTTTCTTTCTTTCTTTGCCTTTTTCTCTATGTATAGTGGCGGTGTATGCTCAAAGAGTGTTTGTGATTCTTCGAATGAAATAACAGCTTGATGATCAGCTAATGTGAATTTACTCCCAAATTTGCTAACTCCTATGTTGGATCGGATTGAATCGAAAATAGTCTAACCCAAATAGATCCCGTTACAACCCATTTCCATACAATGCAAGTTTAGGGACTCATACCCAACCCGAACACTACTCAACTCGTACCCAATCTAACTCATATTATTAAAATGCTTTCATATTTAACTCAATCTAAGAAAACTCATACTCAAAACCCAAGTCAATGCGTGAGATCGAGTTGAGCACGACAGTTACATGCATAAACAAGATCAATTTTCCAATAAGTGATTAGAAAGTCCTAGAAGCATAGTACAATTTGTTAAATTCTAGAAATTACAAAACAGATAGAGACTTGTGGAGGCAAAACAAGAATGTCCTATATTTTCTTCTTTTCTAATTTTCTCCAATGCCATAAATTGAAACCCATGGTTATGTACCAGAATCACTTCCCATCGGTTAATATTCATTTGAAAAACATTTGCTTTCTTAAGTTCACAACCTTCTTAATTGTGCTAAACAAAAGAGATTAGAAGATCATGTTAAAGCTTAAATTTTGACATATAGGTCCACCCTTCTACATTTAGTTGGTGAAACCATTGAGCAAAGCACACGGGGTTGTGCTCTAAACATGGTCTCCACTTTCTTGTACATACAATCATTATACAGCTGAGACAATGTCAACATTCACTAACCTAGTAACGTAAACATGTACCACCTCTAGTGGGCATAAGAATAAAGCAATCTGACCTGGCTACAGAAGCTTTACAAGCCTGATGTTGCATTGGTTGAAATGCCTTGTTTCCAAATATGACAACATTTGTCAATTCTATGTCATCCAAGGCTTGCAATTCCTCATAACTCAAAGAGTCTTGTGGTTGGAAGTCAAAATCCAAGTGCAATGTCTTTTATTTGAAACTGACGAAACTGACGATATTGAACCTTGTGATAGTGCTCTTACAGTCCTTCAACAAGAATAAGCCCCTTCAGAACCGTAATAGTTTCTGACCTGGATTGTCATGGAAAACGAAAAATGTGCACAAAGAAATCACAAGCCTTCATTTATGCAAAACATTCCCATCAATGACGCTAGATTGCTAAGTTCAACACTTTAATGATTTGCTATACTCTCAAAGTATTCAACGAATATAGGTATTTGTACATCATCCAAAACGGAAATCAACTTCTTTATTGATTAAAGAGTTCTAATATCTCATTTTGGGTCTTGAAGATTGTGGAAGTAATTGGCAAAAGTTATGAGTGTCTATTGGACATTTGATTGGATGAGGAGCCCCATAAGCAATTTACATAATGCTTTTAGTGCATGTACATTGTGTAGGTCCTTTGCTGTATGCAGAATCACAAGCAAATTGGCAACAATCAAGGAGAGAACAGATTATAAGAAAAAAGAACTGACACACTGACTTAAGTGGTTTGGCAGTATTATCTATGTCCATGGGAGAAGCATACCATGGATTCTAAACAACGTCCGGCCAGAAGTTGAGTGGATGAATTGCTCGGAGTACTGCTTTGGTCAGGAATATATCATGTAGATTTCCTACCCATTTAACCGCTAAATATATTGTCTTCATCTTCACTATCAGTAGAGGAATCCGCCTCAACAAAAGTTTGGTTTTCCTTAGGTCGTGGAGAATCTTCCATAAATGTCAACATCATGCATAACATTGCATTCACCGCCATTCCGGATGTCTTGGCCAAACATAGCAGTCAAAACTCCATGAGCTTCTGATTCTACAGCTTGCAAATTATCCCAATCCTTAGAATCTTATATGGTTTCAGCAAGTTCTGCTAGGAAGTCGTAGCCATAGTGCTCCACGATGATAAAACTCTCAACCTTGGTCACCTTAAGAAAACCAAAAGAAGAAAGAGATGACTTTGCAAGTTCCATGGCAAACAAGAGATCATATAAATACGATCTCCAATACGTAATTTGCACTTAGTTCAGTGAGACACGATATTAGTATTATTCGAAGACACAATATGTAATTTGCAATGATTAGAAAGAAACCATACAGCTCACCAGTCAATAGGACTACCCTGCCAAACAAGGACGAGTTTTAGGCTCAGTCAACTAGATTTAACCAGCTCGAGTCCATTCAAATCCAAAGTAGACTATTCTATAACCATCATCAGAATAGCGACTAACCGCAACAAATCTCCATACTAGCAATGCGCAATCAATCAATTTACAAACTATCCACGCAACACAAGCAATTAAGGCATTCCCTAATGACCAGATACTGCGCATTTTGGCCAATAATCAAGAAAAACTTTGCAGCATGCCCAGTTATCATTTGTTCAACCAACATAATTGTCTGACTGTGTATGATCTTTAGATAGTCAAGAAGGAATATTAGAAAGCTTACACTATGAGATTGTGGCCTGTTATCTGTGTTTTGAATATGAATGTGATTATTGTCTATCATATTTCTCAAGTACCCATTGCAAAATAACAATTACAACAATACATCAACATCTATATAAAATGGTAACCTATAAAAAACACATTTTGTGGAGGCCAGCATTGCGGTGGCATTTGTGTGCAATTGCTTGATTTAGGAAATACATCTAAACCTCAGGAACATCCTAAGTCAAATTGTTTTCATATCTGACCAGTGACCAATAGCAGATGAGAACTCAAACATAGAGGTTCCACCTGATCTAAGAATGACTAAAGCTCTCAGTGACACATAAAAGAGCGAATCACATCTCTTCAAAAGCCTGCTGTCACCATAAAAGGTTTACTTTTCATAGAAATTAATAAATCAAGAGAAGAAATCTTACTTGAATTACTTCATCAATAAGGTCAACTTCCAAGGCACCTGAAATGAAACCAGCACCTATCCCTTGGATCTTGTGAGACTGACCAGAACCAGTCAGCAGCAATCTATGAGACAATGTAAATCATTAAAACCAGAAAAGATTAAATCTGCAACTGTAATATCCAAGAGAGATTAGTGCTTGTTTTTCAAACAACTATCGGAGAGAGAGAGATGCAAATATTTACTCATTCCAAATCCGTTTAATAAGGCCATAGATGCAGCAGAGATTGATGTAGATGACACCTTTAGAAATTTTGAAGTTAATGGAACCCACTCTAAAGTCCACATGCCCCAGAAGTATAAGGCCTTAAATCAAGAAGCACCATTGACATATCACAATAGTGCCACAATTGAAATATGAAAATGAGAACACCACTTCAAATCCAGAACTTCTGTTAGAAATATTGGCAATGCGCCATACAGTAAATCTCGGGAGTCATACCTTTTATACTTAAACCCATCTTTATTTGAAAGAATTGCAGTTCTTTTCTTTTTTGATCAGCCTATTTATATCAACAATTCATCATCTCATGTTTCAGCTTTCTGCGGAGACCGTTTCTCTCTCTTCCCATGCAATGATGCGAAACCATGAGCCTTGAACTCTAAGGACTAATAATGAGACCCCACCATATCAATCTCTCATAAGTCATCAACCAATCTTAACAAAACAAAATTGGATGACAAACTAGATTGTGCGTGGAGATTTAATAATCGCGAAAGGTATAACATGTTCAAGGGAACTAACCAGGCTTGCCTTCAGAAAATACAGGGCTTTCAACAGGTTCAACACCATAGAGCTGACAAATAAAAGAGAACTAGTAAAGAACTTAGACTAGAAGGGGCGAAAAAGAATAACATGCAGCTGATGCAGTGCTCTCAACACAAAAAGAATGTTCAGGCACAAGGTTTTTTATTCAAGGCACCCATAGTTGCTAATCACCCAAAATTGACAATATTTTGTCTGAGTTCAGCACGTGACAAACAATGTCATAAAAACAATGTACCTTTTTGTCAGGGTTTTGCTCTTTCAGAAACTTTCCAGCTCCAGTTATAGTACCACTGGTTCCTATCCCAGAAACAAAGGCACCTATTTTGCCACCTGAGCCTTTCCATATCTCTGGTCCAGTTGTTTCATAATGTATCTAAACAGAACAATGACAGCCAAGCTGAAGTTCGTGTCATCACCTGCATATACAACCAACAAGACATGACAGTTGACCAACATGTACCTTTGGGTTCGCAGGATTCTCAAACTGCTGAAGAATGTAAGTGTTAGGTTTCTTTGCCATTATCTCCACTGCCTTCTGAATAGCCCCCTTCACGGCCTTGGCAGGATTGGTCAGGACCAACTTAGCTCCAAAAGCACGGAGGATGATCCTTCTTTCCAAACTCATAGATGCTGGCATTGTAATGATTAGCCTGTAGCCCTTTGTTGCTGCCATGAATGCCAAAGGCAATGCCAGTATTGCCACTTGTAGGCTCAATCAGTACACTCTTCAGCAATTTGGAATTAAAAGTCAAAATGAAAAATCCATTAGCAGAAGAGCTTCATTTCTATATAAATTCATTTGCAACTGTGCATAATACGAATACGTTGATTATTTGCTGCCATTCCCTAATGACAAGATACTGCGCTTTTTGGCCGGTAAGCAAGAAAAACTTCGCCGCGTGCCCAGTTATCATCAGAGATAAGACTACTTCACCAAACCCGCTCGATCTATTCAAACCTAGAGTAGACTATTCCCTAGCCATCATCACCATCGTCGTGGTGAACGATGAAATACCTACACAACCTAACCTCTGCAAACGCTAATCAGCATATAAAAAAAAAAAGATGGGCGACAAAGTAACGACTGAAGTTACCATAGAGCGAAACGAGACGGTCCCAAGCACTTGCTGGAGGACTGCTCGTCGAAGCCGAACTCGAGATCCAAGCTTAGCAACCAGAGATTTCTCTGCCTCCTCCAACCCCCGATGCTCCATGGAATCTCAACCTGTTCGACGCGATTCGAATCGATCGATCAACGATGCAAGGGTAGGAATCGAATCGATCCGTAGTCTCTCGAGAGAGAGAAAGCGCGCGCGCTCGAAGCGCTCTCTTCCAAGAAAAACCATGCCAGCGATGGCGGGACTGATGTTTTTTGCTCTGCTTTTTTACTTGCTGGAGAGCGGGAGAGATTGGAGCCATGTTTTTTTTTTTTTTTTTTTTTTTTCAATTCTTTCGAAAATTCCGTTTTTGCACCTGAATTTTGCTGGAAGCTCTATTTTTTGCCCCCCTAATTAGTTTTCCTGGTTTCATTCGACACTCTTCCGTTGGTCTGCCTAAGTATCAGAAGAAGAGCAAGCATTATCTAACAAAGTGGCTGCGGGTTACAACTAGTAGGGAGATTGTCCAATTATTCTTAAAATTATATATACGGATGTCGATTCAATTATAAACTTATCAATTATATCAATTAATATGAAATCTTTGCTCAAAAATCTAATATAATCATTCTAGACAATTTTCATTGAAAATGGCTGACATTATAGTGTGCCACATAAGACGGTTGTGATGGTGGATCGAACGTCACATCAACAATTCCCGATAGAAATTGATCAAAATGATTACATTGAAATTTCTCACAAAAATTTAAGACTAAATTAATGGAATTGAAAAATTTTAAAATTGAATTGATATATATATATACAAAATAAATTTATGATTGATTGGGTAATTTTCCTTATAAACGGCAAAGTAGCTTTACTTTTTTTTTTTTTTTTTTTTTTTTTTTGTAATTTCAAGTTCTATAAACTCCAATGTGTGACATCTATAACATGGAATTCAAGAAGATCTTCTCTCCTTTCTTTGTCGCGTATTTTTTTCCTGTTCTTTTAGGGTTGTCCTTTATTTTTATTTTTCTTAGTTTTTGTGCCAATGACTTATTTATTTCCTTCATATGTTGAATTTCTAAGTCCATCGACCTAGCGCCTTATTTCAAATTATATAAACACCACCCTCACATAGACAGTATACTTAACTCTCGCATAAAATACTTACTCACATCTTTTTTCTTTTTTTCCTCTGCAAGGAGAAGACTTTACGTGTCAAACTTATAAACTTTGGATTGTCATGCTCTTGACGGGTCTACGTTGCACGTTCCAATTTTGCTTTTTTGGGAAATGCGGGTTTTCTTAAAACTCAGATAATTCGATTTAAAAAAGAAAAAATAATTAAAAAATAATTCGAATAAAAGAAAGAAAAGAAGAAGAAGAAAGGAGAGGAGAAAGTGATGATTTATAGATGTGTGAGATAAGAAAGATCGAGAGAGGAAAATGTTTTCCACTTTTCCTTTCATGAAAAATATTTTTCTCAATGAATTCATTTTCCGTGAAACGAACACTGAAAATTCCGGAAAACGTTTTCCTATAAATTATTTTCTGCGAAATGAACGGAGCCTAAGTGTTTCTACAAATTTTTTGTAAATTCTTCTACATTTCGGAAATAGTGGAGTAATATATATATATTGGTTGAAATAAACGTCTTTCATTATTTCATGTCGCTCCATGATTACAAACTAAGTAGACGTCTAAACAAATTAGGTCTCACAATATTTTTGGCGGATAAGGCCCTACATGGTAACACTTCTCAAAAGTGTTTATAAATACTTTTTTTTTGTTTTTGTTAGGGGAACAAAAAAAAAAGAGTAAACGCGTTTGTTTGCGTTTCGTTTTTTTTGCTTTTTCGTTTAACAAAATGAAACAGAAATCGAAACAACTTTTTGTTGTTTCTCTTCTCCAGAAACACTTCTGGCAAACCGAAAAAGAACAAAACGGGAACAAAATTGCAGGCCCTTCTCGTTCGTGCCCGTGCGAAGCTTCGTTCTCTCCCCCGACGTCTACCCTCTCCGGCGCCTCCCACTCGGGCGGACTCTCCGGCGACTCCCCCCTCCGGCGACTCTCCGGCGCCTCCCCACTCCGCTCACTCTCCGGCGCCGACAGGTGGTGCTCCGTCAACCGGCTGAAGCTTCCCAGTCCAGGTAATTGCTGCTGCTCCTCCATCTCCGTTCGAAGAGGGCTTCGGCGAAGGGGCTTCGGCGACAGCAACCTTCGCCGACCACCGCCGGACGCTCGCTCGAGCCTCAAGCGAGCGTCGCTCGCCCAGATCTGCGGCAGATCTGGGCGAGCAACGCTCGCTGCAGCTGCTCTGCCGAGCTCGAGCTGCTGTGGTCGCTCGGCAGAGCAGCTCGAGCGAGCGACGCCGACCCCCAAGGGAGCCGTCGCCCAGATCTGCCAGATCTTTGGATGAAAATTCAATTACTGGCTTCACCCGTTTGCCCCGTTTTCCCACACAAAATCCGAATCATCTCCATCCACCCTCTCCCTTCGCTTCGCGCCTTTTTTTTCATTCTCCGTTGTTTTTCTCTTCGTACTCGCCACTGCCAATTTTCACGCTTGGCATATCGTCTCGGATGATGACGACTCAGACTGGCCTCGGCTATTGCGGTTGAAGGAGCGATGCTGGACCGGTGGAGGTGCCGAGAGCGAAACCCAAGGAATCTCATCCTTCGAATCGGCAGATCGTATCCAGATGATGATGATGATGATGATGATGATCATCATCATCATCATCATCATCCATCCAACCTCAGCCTTGGCAATCGGATAAAAGGCTCTTGTAAACGGTGAACACCACCCCGCGTCCCCCTTTGGGCGCGGCATAGATGGGCGGAATAATGGAATTACGAAAGGCGGCAATGAAGTGGGAGCGAGCAGAACGAAGCAAAGAGTCGACGAGACATATTCTGGAGTGAATTGGAATTTGACTCGGAAGTTTAATCAGGCATGAAATGGTCCTGATGATGGTTCAGCGGTGATGGCAACGTAAGCCCGAGATGGCCCGGCGACGGATAAATCTGGTCCAGACATGGGCAAGGACAGGAAAGCGAGGACTTGAATCAGAGTGGCCGCAACTCGAATGTGGAATCTAATGGTGTGGTTTACTGTGAGGATGATCTAAATTGCTGGAGATGAATCAGGGGAATCCAGAGCTAGAGAGAGATGCGAAAAAAAATTTGGTCAGAGAAAAATCCGTCAAGTTTGCAAGGAAGGTGTTTGATGGAATGACAAAGCTGGACTCTGTCTCCAAGGATTCCCATTCGAGAGAGAGAGAGAGGATTAGCGAGCTTTATCTGGCGGTGAGAGCAAGTTCGAGTTTGAGAGGGCATGATGTTGTCAATTCTAATACAAAAAGCCACTGCTAGGGGCTTGGATGCTGTGTTGTTGAGAGAAAGGCTGTGGAAGAGTTGTGCCACAGAAATGCTGTTATGTACTAATGCTACTGCAGGCAAATAGATGACCGTGAGAGAGGCTATGAATGCTGCGTTTGATGAGGAAATGTCTGCAGATCCTATAGTATTTCAATGTGTCTTAAAGGTTTTTTTTTTTTTTTTTTGGCAGAAGTATGGACCTGAGAGGGCTGTTGATACTGCAATCATGGAGGCTAGTTTTGCTGGAGATGAAGTCGGTGCTGCTTTCTAGGTTCTCAGGCCTGTTGTGCAGTTTATGAAATTCAATTTTGCTATGCAGGCGATTGACTACGTTATAAATTCTGCTGCAAATATGAACTACATGTTGGCTGGCAATACATCAGTCCCTATAGTTTCAAGAGGAGCTGCAGCAGGAGTCAGTGCCCATCATTCCCAAGCCTCGTGAAGACATAGCCATCCCACCTGGAGGAAGCTTTTCTGGATCCGACCTCATTATATCACTCGTCACCCTCAGGATCTATTGGACTCAAGAATGGCTCATGGCGTGCGAAATGAGAGTTGCTCATGAACGGTGTAACATTTCTGGTTTGTCCCTCCAACAAAGTGCTTCCTCATCCTCTGGTTTTTCCAGATTGGCGGTCACTAATTTATTAATGCAGTGTGTTTAGTTGCATTATTTGAATGCGTTGTTGCCAAGGAGTGAATTTTTTGCGTGGTTGCAAATTTAATCGGTGTTTACTCAAAGTCTCCCTTTCAGTTGATATTAATATTATGATGGGATCAACATAAGCATAGAAAAATACACGGTACAAGTGCCCATTATAAGATCGTTGACGCAGGATGGGACCATTGTAATTACTCTACTTAACTCAGCTTCAACAGCCATGCTTTGTGTGGAAATATGAGAGCCATGGTGTGCGGGCTTTTCTTAATGTGCTTCTTCGAGAATGAACTGATAACTCTCTGTATAAGTAGACGTTTCGCAATTTTGTCATCAGAGAGGAGAAAACAAACAATGAAATCGTAGGAAGACAGTATGAGGATTTTTTTTTTAAAACCATGTGAAGGATAAAAAAAAAAAATTATCGCCACATGATTAAATAGTTAGAGCTAACATAGTCTAGCGACTCTCTGATTTAAATCCAAGAGTTGTCATTGTCATGAGGATCTTACTATATTGCTTTTCTTCATATATGTTCACCTCACTGCAATATGGAAGAAAGGATAATCGAGTATAAATTTGCTGGTTGGCTCAAGCTCTTCACAAGCCCGGCTCTCTCAGCTTACCTGCAGTAGTTGCAAACAAAACATGAATAAAGCTTTAGCTTTTTAGGCGTATTTTGTTCTTGTAATGTAAAACTCATATCTACCAACATAGCAACCCTAAATCAATAGATCTAAGTCTTAATAATGGTCTACCTTCCTGAGGCCTATATGTACGCCAATACAACTCTCAGCACAATCAAATATGATATGACCAGCTTGGCTTGTTTCCATTATTTTTTAGATCTCCCAACACATACATACGTTCACAGGAGAACTATAGAGAAACATCACAAGAATGAATTTACTCCACGTGGGAGAACTATAGAGAAACATTACAAGAATGAATTAACTCTAACACAATTTCTCTTAGCCTAACAAGTATGTTTTAAATTTGCCTTTACTCACCATGAACAAAATGAAATTAATGAGCATTTCATGAGAATGATAATTCTCATCTCGTTTAAACTTTATTTAGAAAAAGCATTTTAAAAAAAAAAAAAAATTAAAAACAGAAATTTTGTACAGTTTACCAAACGTGTTTCATTCTTTTTCTATTCTAGAACAAAAATTAACTGTAGCTATTCAAACGTGTTTCTGTTCTTTTTTATTTCAAAACAGTTTTATTTTTACACTTACCAAATGCGTTCTTTTGTTCAAAAACTGTTTCTGGAACAGAAACACTTTTTTTTATTTCTGTTCCCTGGAACAAAAAAAGAACAGAAACGTTACCAAACGCAGAGAAACCCAGTTGGTGGGAAGGGATTTTGGCCGATGGGCCTTAGAGATCCAATCAGCTACCTAGCTCGCTCCTCTCCTATAGTAGGCTAATCACATGCTCGTGTTGCGCTAGCAGGTTGTTGCCTTTAGAGATAAGAGACTGGATGCTCCGCGTTGGTTGTTCTTGATTTCAGAAGTAGAACAAAAGAAGCGTAGGGCTTCCATGCATGCCAGGGCTTTCACTTGCTCCGCCGAGTTCGCCCGTACTTCCTTCACAAATGCAGCCACGATGTTCCCAGACTCGTCTCTACAAACGCCGGCGATGCTTCCTGTTCCCTCTCCCTTCGTATACGAGCTATCCACATTGATTTTTAGAGTGCATTTCTTGGGTGGAATCCATTTTGTTGAGGAGATGATGTTAAGCCAAAGGCTGAAGTAGGCGCATCCTTATGATACAATTGATTACACATAATAGGAAAAATAAAATGTGGCAATTTCGGAATTTGATGGCTATCTATATAAAGGAATTGGTAGACGCAGAACACAAATACAACAAAGATCAAGTAAAACACTCTACCCTATGGTATATAAGAATCATTTTGAGGGACGTATAAGGCATATGGACAATTGACGATGATTGACCTCTGGGGAGTGGTGCCGAATGACACGATTGCTCGAGTGAAATCATTAGTAGAGCACCACCAAGCGTAATATTTTTTTTTTTGAAAATATTTGAATAAGTATTTGGGCTTCAATTTGGTTTAAAGAACGAGTTTTTTTTTTCTTATTAATTTTCCTCAAATAATTTCTCATTATTTTCATTATTTGAGAAAAATATTACAGTTGTTTTGAATTTAATTTTGCTTAAATGATTTTTTTTTTAAATATCTAGGTCCATGCCAACCATGCCCAGATTGTACCGACTCAAATATGCCCCAGTGCTCAGTATTGACACCTAAATTTCGGCGACCCAATCATTTATTTATTGCATAAAAAATTAGAGATTAATTTTAACCCCTAAAAAAAAAAAGAACTGCATAGTATATAATTTTAGTTGCACTTGTTTATTTGTTTATCACTTTTGCATTTGATCAGCGTCGGATAAGCTTTAATTTTACAAGTTGACAATTCGGCATTTTCAAAAAGGATTCATATTATTCTTCTAATATTCAGTATATATTTCATATATTCACGTGATTTATGCATTAAGCGATATATTTTATAGAGATTGAAAGTTTAAGGATGAAATATCAAGAGGGACTATTGCACGGGGCATGTATTGAGTAATATATTCTTCGACTCAAAATAAGAAAGATCACATGATCAAAGGGGATTTCGTGCGTGAGCCAAAAAGGAAAAAAAATGTTCTGCAAAAACTCAAATCCCTCGACTATAAGAAGGCTGTTCGCGTAAGAAGAGGGTTGGGGGGGCGGCGGGGCTGGCTTTTTGGTGGGGAAAAGGACTTTTTTTTTTTCGGAAAAAAGGGGGTCAAGGTCAACAAAAAGTGTTTCCTTTGCTGTTTGTCTGACTGTGTGCAGAGAGAGGGGACGTGTGAGAAAGAAAAAAGGAAAACAAAAAGAGAAAAAAGCAAAGGTCTTCTTCTTCGTGCAGCCGAGCTCCTCGCCGACCCCTGCACTCGCCGCCGCTGCTGCCGACGCCAGCAGCCGCACCTCCGCCCGTCGACTCCCTCCTTCCGCTGAGCACCGCTCGCCCATCCCCGTCGCCACTGCCGCCCGTCCCTCGCTGGTCGCCGTCCGCGACGCCCGCAGCACCTCCGCCCGCCGCCTTCCTCCTTCCGGCGAGCATCGCTCGCCTGTCCGCGACGCTTGTAGCGCCATCCGCCGCAAATCCTCCTGCGACCGGCCGGATCCCACCAAACGAGGTGATCTCATCAGCGCGTTGCCAGACGAGGCGATCCGCCGCATCTTCTCGTTTCTGCCCCTCGAAGACGTCGTGAGGACCAGCGTCCACTCCAAGCGGTGGCGATACAGATGGAGGCCACACATTGAACATACGGCCAAGAGAACACACGTGAATAGAGAGGAAGAAGGAGAGGGGCGTTACGGCCAGTACTCTAAGTCATACATCCTCACGGCCACGCTTTCATCGATCCTCATCGCTGCCGTCGGCGTCCTTGGTGCCATCTGTTGCTGCCCAGACGAAGCTGAGAAGCTGCTGCCGTGCTGAACATCGGTGTGATTCGCAAGTGACACGTGAAAGAACAGGGAGAGTACACGGAGGAGGGATAAATTGTGAAAGCTGGTCCACAATTTGAGAGGGAATTGGTGCATGAGTTTTGTGGGTAAAAGTTAGTGGGAGAGCTGCACCACGCCCACTGAGACGAATTCCACATGCAGAAAATGTCAAAAAGAGAAGGCGTTTACGAAGTCTCTTTCGCCCGACGCCGGTAACAGACTTCAAGGACCCGAGCGGCTTCCCTGTTGCTGTCATAGCAGCGATCTTGCAGCCTTGCTGCCGTTTCCTTGGCGAGGTTACCTACCGTGACGGCTAGTCGTAGCACCCCAAATCAAGCCTATAGTCATATAAGTTGCCGCGCCCCTCCAAGTTTCAAAGCTGGCCCGTCGATTGTCGCTGAACCACCACTTGAGTCATCAATGGAGCTCTTTGGCGAGCCGCAATCCTTGCTTAACCGAGCACCACCACACACCGCCGCTCAACGGATCGGTTCAAATTTGGTAATATTATTTGCGGAATTAGGTAATTATCTTATCAAAATTTGATTTGAATATTTTATTGTCTAATATATATGCTTTTCAATATCTTACATGCATATATGAATGGAAGGCGTATTTCTAATTAGGATTTATTGCCTAAGGTGCAACTGCACATCAATTTTTTATTCCATCTATAATGCTTTAAATGGAATAATTAATCATGCGGGAATAAAATTGATATTTTGATCTTTAAGGCTTAAGATCAATTTATCGATTTTATTAGTGAAATAATCAAATTGATTATATATTGTTTCCTAATTTGAACAATGGATAATGTCTTTGATGACCGTGAATGATTTGGTACTTATTTATCCCAAAAATACAAAAAAGGATTGCATTTGCATATCATGTAGATTAGAATTGATTTCTTAGATAGAATTGCATGATAGAATAATTTTATTCTTTTTTAATTATATTAGAATGCATGTTTAGATGGTATCTAGGTTAGGCAATATATTTGAATTAAATTGCATGACATATAGCTTAGGTTTCATTAAACAAGAGAAAATCCTAAAAAAATTGGGTGACTACGAGTTAATTAGGAATTATATCTAGGGCTTTTGATGTGAATTTCAAGCTAACGTTGCAGATACTTTTGTTACTACGAGTAAGTCCCGTAATTTATTCATTATTTAGTTGGGTGTTAAATTGATAGTTTGTGCACTCGTATGATCACCTCACATGTTAGGGAAGTAAATTAGAATCAATTCAAATTGCATGCAAAATATGTTTTCAAAATAAAATAAAATAAAATAAAATAAAAAGGAAAGTACCGAAAATGCGTTTGAGAAATTTAGCGTAATCAAGTCCCTGAGTTTATAATCTCTGGTTTGTAGGAGTAACCACAAAAAATAGATTAGGGCGACTCCTAATTGAAAAATCACTGACATGTTAAACAGTTGAATTTAAGTCGTCAATTGATATGGTTTGGAAGAGCCCGGGCTAAGTTGAAGTTAAGTAATCCATTAGCCAAACCTTTCAGTTAGGTCACGACATTCAGTCCAATTCACGCTTCACCAAGCAATAAGGCCTGAAAACTATGTCAGTTGTAATTAAGGTCGGCAATCATATTGCTTGTGATTAAACCTAGAACGAAACTAGCTTATGAACATATGTCATATCCCAAGACATAGTTCGACCATGAGCACTGACCCAATTTCCATATATTGTAATCTAACATGCCGATATGAGATATACTAAAAATAATTCACCCATCTATAGATTTTCAATGTATGTCCAAAATAATAATTTAACTCGAAATCCATTCAATGCTCAATCCAATCTTATTAAATTAGATGCGATGAATAGTTTAATTTTCTCTTAATTCTTAAAGTGCGTGGGTTAAGGAAATATGTGGTTGGGCTATGTGGTTTATTTAGTGCATTGCATGGTTTATCGAAAATAATAAAAACCAAAGACCATAATTCAAATAATTATAAAAGACCAAGATAAATAATCAATGACTAGAGAGGCACAATTATTAATTTTTCTATTTTTGGCCAAAACATACATATTAGTTCTCCTTCGCCTAGATTGATATAAAATGAAAGCGTGACAAATTTTGATTATGACTCACCATCAGAAAAATAATCCCCATTTATGGTCATTTGACAATATATTTAATTGTAACATCAAATAAAAATCATTAATTTTTAAAATGATGTACAATACAACTTGTCATATATGATTGTGGTGAATGTCACGTGAAATTACTGAATCTCTTACAAATTCAGAATAGTATGTGCATCTCGTAGATGGTCATATTATGTCAATATTCATGATATTGCATATCTCTATATTGCTTCGGGGTCTACATAATTGATTACCAGTACTTGTATTAGACATTCCGGTTATGTACAGAAGGCCTTCAGTTCATTCGTCTCAGCGCTTCGAAGCTCGCCATAGACGTTGAGACAGCCTCTGCAGAAATCTACTAAAAAAGACTTTGATTCCAAGAATCAAGTTGCTGAAGTGAGGCCCACTGCGACCCAACTCCACCATGGATGAAAGCCTCACGAACCGGGACGACACAAACTCCTCCAATCTGTGCCATCATACCCCGCCAAACTTCGACACTCATTTGTCAACGAACCACTCATCAGACAAGCTAGCGCCACTCACCGCCAAGTTAGTGCCACAGCCCGTCCTTGCATCATCCTCAGGAAGATAATGTCAGCATCAAGTAACCACCACATCTCCGCCAAGTTAGTGCCGCTGAACCCTCCATGTTATCACAACAATTTCGCTGTGAGAGCTGGCAATTTTTGTTCACATGTAATAATCGGGTCTTGCAATCGTGTCAAGCAGCGCTTCCAAACCCGGACCGTCAAAGAACCGGTTTGGGTTCTAGTCTAAAGGTCAACTGGTCGAATCGTCCTATTGAACCGTCGGAACTGAAAACTTCTGTGTCCGTGGTTAAGGACCTCTGCCCCTCCATTACCATGTAGTCTTCCAATAATTGCGGATGATGGAACTAGAAGAACTATGCGGCTCAAGATCATGCGTAAGTCAAAACCTTTTGCCCTCAAGAGAGTTGACACCTGAAAGGTTTACCTTCATGAAGAGGCTTTGAGACAATTGTCGTAAGGATTAGAACTGTATTTACAGTCTTTCCGATTCAAAGACTCGCCAAAGTGTGCAAGGAAGGTTTGTCGCTGACACTCATCCTGAAAATTTCACAAATTAGAGAGGAAACACACGTTTATCAATAGACTTTTCTCTATTTAGATGTGCGGAATTTGAGTTTATCCCAAAGGTTCCATTATAATTTGAATATGTTGCCAACCGACCCATCTAATGATCCAGCACCCGGACAGGTTAATGCCAGACCAACACTAACAACAATCAATAGAACAAAGTGAAAAGTGTAAAAACAAAATAGAAGCATCACTTAGTTGAGATCATCAGAGATAAATTGAGAAATTGGATTACCTTGAGTTCACAATATTGCTGCATTTTCCTAGCTTGAGCCATTGCACTTTTAAAGATTTCGGTTTTACATCCTTGACCACTCGTTGTTAACATGCACAAAACCCGGCCAAAATCCTTTTGCCATATAGAGCACTGCACAGTACTGGTAGATTATCTCTTCCTGCCCTCCCTGATTCTTGGTAATAGCTTTCGATTGACTTGAACATTGTGTTGTGGACAACAAAACGCTGACCACATGCCATAATTAAAAATAAATAAATAAATACTGAACCAACAAAAATTAGTTGAAATGTGACAAAAACATTATTATAGAAAGTCAAGTTAGATCAGATTCATTTGCCACTCTTGCAGTAAAGAAAAGAATTTTATCCTAGTTTAACTTAATTTCAGCATACCAAAGTTCCATGCATGAAAGAAAGAATTTGACTTGAAAAAGACATAATTTGCTAGTTCCCGCAATCAATAGCCAAGGATGACAATTTAGCAGGCCACTGGACCATGGAACTAGCAAAGTTTACTTCCAAGCACATTAACAAACCGATGAGTGAAACTAAAACATTAGAAAAAAGTGAATTAGTTGAGTATTTGCCAGCATGTCACCTTGATTCTAAAACTGAAAATAGGCAAAGGCTTAGAGTCCATTTCAACTTACAACATCAGGTTTTGTCTATTCCCATCCCAAAAGCAATGGTTACTCATGCAACCTGGACCTCTCCAGTATGCCATTTCTTTTGAACAGCTACTCTTTGATGGGCTACTAATCCAGCATGATAGTATAGTCTTTATACCACACTTAACATTCAAGTATTTTGCAACATCAACACATTTGCTCTTCAAGAGACAATACACTGCCACAGAAATTAGCAAAACGATTCTTTAGCAGCTCTCCAAGCTACTTCAATGGTTCCTTGGTCTCAGCTATGACCTCATATTTTAGGTTTGGTCTGTCAAAGCTCATCTCCAGAACAAGAGCATGGCGGATCTCGAGAGCTTTTAGGATATCCTGCAATAGATGGACATTTCAATCAGATCCAAATGATTTTTTAACATAATCTGGAGGATAATGTGCAAGTTTCGTACCTCATGAACTGGCTGAGTGGCAGTTGCAGATAAGGCCATCACTGGGATGTATGGAAATGTAGGTATTGTTACATCATCCAAAACGAAAGTCACCTGTTTTTATTGACCAGACAGTTCTAATAAAGTCATTTTGGATCTTAAAGACCGTGGAAGTAATTGGCAAGTTAGGAGTGTCTACTATAAGTTTGATCGGATGAGAGCCCTCAAAAGCAATTTATTAAATGCTTTTGTACAGATACCTTGCATAAGGTCCTTTGCTGGGAGCAGAATTACAAGCAAACTGGAAATGATCTAGGAAAGACATATTTTTAAGAGCAAAGAACAGTGACAAACTAATTTAAGGGGATGAGCAGTTTCATCTACGTCAACGGAGGAGCTGTTTCACAATGACCAAGAGGGAATTGCAATAAGTAATAAATCAATTTCTCCCTAACCAAAACCCCAGTTGCAATGGTCAATCAAAAATGAATGAGACGAGTGGAAAGCGTTTCCCAAGAGTTTTATGAGAAGGACACTCTAATCTCTCCCAATCAAAAACCAAGACAATCTGTTCTCAATTCTTCTCATTGTCCTTGTTGACCCCAATATACCTCAGCAACAAAAAAAAAAAAAAAAAAGGGATACATGGGTTGCAGAATCATTGTTAAAAGAACAAAAAGTCGTGCCCAGATCTCCCAACTTTTTGTCAACCTCCTAAACAACTGGACCATTGTGGCCAGACTCCTGGGATTTGCCCAGTAACTATTGTGGCCTCCAGGTGTCCACAATTGCTTCACCGAAAGGCCAACCCTGTACAATACTTAGACATTCTTCAAGCCGCATATCTGGTCCATGCAATTACACGGGCCAATCCCAAGCCAAATGAATCAAAAACTCGAGCCACAAACTTAACAACTATTGACCAAATTAGTTTTGGGCATGGGGGTGGAGGCGGAAAAGAGTGAGACAAATTCACAGTTTTCAGAAGCATACCGTGTATTCTGAAGATTCTCTGGCCAGAAGTTGAGTGGATGAATTACTTGGAGTACTGCTTTGATCAGGAATATAGCATGTGGGTTTCCTACCCATTTTACTGCCAAAGATATCACCTTCGTCTTCACTTTCAGTAGAGGAATCCACCTAAAAAGAAGTCTGATTTTTCTCAGGTTGTGGAGAATCTTCTATAATATTAATATCGTGCACAACATTGCATTCTCTGTCATTAGGGGTATCTTGGCCAAACATATCAGTAAAAAATCCACAAGCTTCTGATTCCACAGCTTGCAAATCATCCCAATCCTCAGTGTTTTGCATAGTTTTGGGAAGTTCTGCTAGAAAATCATCACCACAATGCTCCACAGTGATAAACTCTCGACCTTTGTCACCTTAAGACAACCAAAAGAAGAGAGTGATGATTTTGCAAGTTCCATGACAAAAAAGAGATCAAATAAATGCAATCTACAATATGTAATCTACAGTAGGATGCCATACTTAATTGTAGACAAGACAGAGATAAGTCAGACATTTCGCTAGTCAATAAGACTACTCTACAAAACCCACCGAGAAATGGGGATGGGATTAACACTCAATGAACTAGATTTAACTAGCTTCGCTCCATTCAAATCCAAAAGGGAGAGTATTCCATAGCCATCGTCAGAGTGACGACTGACAGCAATAAATCTCCTCCTCTACGATTGCACAATCGATCAATGACAAATTATCTTTGCAACACAAGCAATTACAGCAACTACGTTGTTCCCTAATCACCAGATACCACGCGGATCGGCTAATAACCCAGAAAAGCCACCATCCAAAGCAACCTAAACACATCAAACTGGAACAGCACCGGACTATTTGTTCGTCAGGAAGACTACTTCGCTAAACCAGCTCCGATCTATTCAAACCTAAAGCAGACTTCCAGAAGGACCTACACAACCTCTGCAACGCTGACTAGCACAAAGAGTGCTCTATTCAAACCTAGAAAAAACTATTCCACAGCCATCATCGTCGCGGGACGAGAAATACCTACATAACCTCTGCCAACAGTAGTCAGCAGTGCATTGTAGAGCTTTCCAACGTCACCTAATTTACCCAAATCGGATGACCAGATTGCTGGATATATTGCTGCAGGGTAATGCTTGATCCTTCGGATGTTCACTTTGTTAGATTTCCCCAATAGTGTTCTTAAAAGAAGTGATCTGCAACTAAACATTCAAAGTTAGCTTGAAGATACATACTTGGTGATCTGATATTGAAGGCAACGGATGTTAGACATAAAAATTATCATATGCGGAAGCCAAAATCGATAAAAGACAAACCTCCAGCCATTGTTTGCATTCACGTTCGTCGAATGTCCTGAAAAATCAAGAAAATAGGCACACTCTACTAACCAAATCTCTTCACGTACTGATGGTGTATTCTCAATGTGAAGATTTTGTGTTAGACCTTGATCACCCGTCAGAAATGAACGTACGTCTCTATTTATACATCGTCTCCCATCAAGACGAACGGTTGTCAACGAAAAGGCACGAAGCGTGGAAAACTTCATGTCGAATAGTCGTAACTTTTAGGAGAAAATTTGGGTATAAATATGGGATCACTAAAAAATAAATAACATTCTCCCACTTGATCCCATCATTTTCATCATACGAATCATTCAACTAATTCCACGAAAACTTTATGCTTAAAGAAAAGAAACAAAACACATGGATCATGGCGACATGTCCTCTAAGAGTGAGTAATACCTTCCATGTATCACAATGCATCTTATTTCTTTAATATCAGCCTATATGTGACAACATATCTTAATGAATAAACCTCATGTTTATTCCAGAATCAAGGATAAATGTTATTCTCATAAACAACAAAATGTGTACACAAAAATTGAGAATCAACATTACAACGAATAAGAGTTCCATACAACAAAAATTGTTCATATGTCGACAAATCACATAATGGGACCTATTCCCATACTAGTTACATGATCCTTATACTTCATCGGTGGCATGCCTTTAGTTAAAGGATCAGCTATCATCAATTCAGTGCTAACGTGTTCAATGACCACTTTATTCTCCTTAACACGCTCCCTTATGGCTAAATACTTAATGTCGATATGCTTACTTCGACGCCACTTTTGGCATTTTTAGCCATAAAAACTGCAGCTGAATTGTCACAATATATTCTTAATGGCCTAGAAATAGAATCAACAATTCTAAGCCCATCAATGAAACTCTTCAACCATACACCATGCGAGGTAGCCTCAAAACAAGAAACGAACTCAGCCTCCATAGTGGAAGTAGCGGTCAAAGTCCGCTTGGCACTTCTCCATGACACGGCTCCGCCAGCTAACATGAAAATGTATCCAGATGTTGATTTTCGTGAATCAATGCAACCCGCGAAGTCCGCATCCGAATAACCGATCACTTCCAGGTTGTCAGTCCGTTTATACATAAGCATATAGTCTTTGGTACCTTGAAGGTATCTCAACACTTTCTTTGCAGCTCTCCAGTGGTCTAAACCTGGATTACTATGATATCTTCCCAACATTCCAACAGCAAAAGCAATGTCAGGTCGAGTGCAAACCTGAGCATACATCAAGCTTCCAACAGCAGAAGCATATGGAATGTTGCACATTTGTTCCCTTTCTAGATCGTTCTTCGGGCATTGATTCAAATTGAACCTTTCACCCTTCACAATGGGTGCTATACTTGGTGAACAATCTTTCATCCGAAATCTCTCTAGGACCTTATTGATATAGGTTTCTTGAGACAGTCCTAAAATTCCTCGAGATCTATCTCTATGGATCTTAATGCCAATGACATAAGATGCCTCACCCATATCCTTCATGTCAAAACTCCTAGAGAGGAATTGTTTCACCTCATGTAGCAACCCCTTATCATTGGTTGCAAGTAGTATATCATCCACATATAGCACAAGGAAACAAATTTTGCTCCCACTAACCTTCTGGTATATACATTGATCCATGACATTCTCTATAAAACCAAATGAAGAGATAACATCATGAAACCTTAAGTACCATTGGCGGGATGCTTGTTTCAAGCCATATATAGATTTCTTAAGCTTGCACACCAAATGCTCACCTTTACTAGAGGAGAATCCTTGAGGTTGTTTCATGTAAACCGCCTCCTCTAGTTCTCCATTGAGGAACGCCGTTTTCACATCCATCGATGTAATTCCATATCAAAATGGGCAACCAATGCCAAAACAATACGAAGAGAATCTTTCTTAGATACAGGAGAAAAGTCTCGGTATAATCGATTCCTTCCTTTTGAGTGAATCCTTTGGCAACAAGTCTAGCTTTATATCTTTCAATGTTACCCAATGAATCTTTCTTAGTTTTGAAGACCCATTTACAACCAATAGCCTTCGCACTATCAGGTAACTCAACCAAATCCCAGACTTTGTTAGATGCCATAGAACTCATCTCTTCCTTCATGGCATTGTACCACAAATTGGATTTATCACTATCCATGGCTTGTGAAAACGTTTGGGATCATTCTCGGCTCAATATTGTAGTCGACTCTTGTAAATACACAATATAATCACTAGGAATAGCCGATTTCCTTGTTCTAGTAGATCTTCTCAATGTTGGATCAACATTCTCTTGAGGAGCATGTTGCTCAACCGATTGTTCAACAGTTTCGGTAATTCTTGAACAACCTGGATCTACCGGATTAATATCGCGAGGTTGTGGAACTTCAGCAATTGGTTGTTCAATAGCCGGCTGAACTGAAGGGGCATTATGAGCAACAACCAATCTTAAACTTGAGGTGGAAAGTTGAGTGTCTGAATGATCTTCCTTAGGAACATGATCCCTTGGTCGATCGCTCCCACTGATCAAGTCATTTTCAAGAAATTTAGCATTTCTTGATTCCATAATCCTAGTGGTATGAGATGGACAATAAAACCTGTATCCCTTGGACCTTTTGGCATATCCAATGAAATACCCACTTATGGTCCTTGGGTCCAACTTCTTTTCTTGTGGATTATAAATTCTTACTTCAGACGGGCATCCCCAAACGCGCACATGATGTAAACTCGGTTTCCAACCCTTAAATAACTCAAAAGGTGTCTTTGGGACAGCCTTGGTCGGAACTCGGTTTAATATGTACACTTTGCCGTCTTAAGTGCTTCAGTCCATAAGAATTTAGGAAGTTTGGAGCTACTAAGCATACTACGCACCATGTCTAATAAGGTCCGATTTCTTCTTTCCGCTACGCCATTTTGATCCAGGAGAACCGGGCATAGTATATTGGGCTACTATCCCATGCTCTTGAAGAAATCTTGCAAATGGACCAGGTGCTTGTCCATCTTCAGTGTATCTACCATAGAATTCTCCACCTCTATCTGATCTCACGATCTTATTTTGCTTATTGCATTGTTTCTCTACTTCCGCCTTAAATACCTTAAAGGCATCTAATGCTTCATATTTATTATGAATCAAGTAGAGATACATATAACGTGAATAATCATCTATAAAGGAGATGAAGTATTTCTGACCACATGAGTCCATATCCGGACTACAAATATCTGTATGTATAATTTCTAATATTTCTGTACTCCTCTTGGCACCTTTCTTTGACTTGTTAGTCTGCTTTCCCTTTATGCAGTCTACACAAGTATCACAATCAGTAAAATCTAAAGTATCGAGTACTCCATCATTTACTAATCGCTTAATTCTTTCTATGGAGATATGTCCCAATCTCCGGTGCCACAACATAGAGGAATGTTCTTTCACAACACATCGTTTCATACCAGCTTTATTTTGAACATGCATCGCATCATAATAGGCATTGTCTTGTAAATTAATTCGAAAAAGACCATCGACAAAATACCACTCCCAACAATTTCAGATTTAAATGATAAACGAAGTTTGAATCTGAAAAGTTAAAAGAGTATCCCAAAAGTACAAGTCTTGAAACTGAAATTAAGTTTCTAGAAAAACTAGGAACATAAAAGGTTTTTCCAAATCTAAAACAAAACCACTATTGAGAACTAGTCTATATGTCCCAATAGCTTCCACATGCGAACGCATCTTGTTTCCAGAATAGATGCTTTGTTCACTTCCCACTGGCTTCCGGTGGTTTTGAAAACCCTGCAAGGAATTCGAAATATGGATTGTAGATCCGAATCAATCCACCAAGTGTTGTGACTTACATCAGTCATATTAGATTCATAACAAACACAAGAGATTGGATTACCTTTCTTCTCGAGCCAGGCCTTAAATTTGACACAATCCTTTCTCATATGCCCCTTCTATCTACAGAAGAAACACTTGGATTCTTTCTTAATGTCAGCTTGGGGAGGTATTTTACCTTTTCCCTTATACTTGCCATAGCCCTTATTCTTTCCTTGTGTTGCCAAATGAGCACTTTCTCCCAACCAGTCTTTCTTCCTCTTGAACACACATGGTCATGAGTTCATTAATAGACCATTTATTCTTATGTGTGTTATAAGAGATCTTGAAAGGTGCATACTGTTGTGGGAGAGTGTTCGAACATAATACACAAGGAAGGATTCAGATATCTCAACCTCAAGGTTCTTAAGCCGAGCTGCAATGTTCCTCATTTGCATGATGTGCTCACGCACACCTCTAACACTAGTGAGCTTCAATGATGAAAACTTCATAATCAGGGTCATGGCATGCGCCTTCTCAGAACTTTCAAACTGCGCATCTATGGCCTCCAATAAAGCCTTAGCATTGCTATGCTGAGCAACTGAACCACGAATACTAGGAGATATCTTAGCTCTTATAAACATGGCACAAACGCGGTTGGACCGCTCCCATTGGTTATAAAGAGTTATCTCAGCTGGAGTGCTCGAATCGTAGGAGCGGGTGGTTCGTCTTTCCTTATAGCATAGTCAATGTCCATCCACCCTAATTGAAGAAGAACGACTCCTTCCAAACTTTATAGTTCTCACCATTCAAGTATTGGAACATCAAACTTAAATTCGAGAGAAATTCACGGGTTGCGAAACCGCATATCAAATAATCATGCTTATGTCACAAAATTTGAGGCAAATAAAAATAAATCATGTTTTACCAATGTAAACATGTCACAATATGAATCACATAACATAAAAACTACCTGTGGGCTAAGTTTTTAATTTAAATAGATTCATAATTACATCATGAAGAAACTACCATATTATATTTATTTTCTTAATCCCTGTGGGTAAATTAAGAAAAATAATATGATATTTCATCCTAATTAATCATATTAATATAATGAAAATTCCTGTGGGATAAAATTCATCATATTAATATAATTAATTACAATCAATGTCCATTTCTAAATATGATCCGGAGGCTTTTAATATATAATTTAATTAATTAAAGATGCTGTGGCCACTCTCTAATTAATTAATTATATGGACCATTGGACATTTAATTTCATGCATAAAAAATATTCATAACAATGCATGAAATGACATAATAAATAAATACATCAAGGGCAGAACAGTAAATAAATAAATTGGCCAAGGGCATGATTGCAAAAATTTAAAAATTTGGGGCAAAAGTGTAAAATAGGAGCCGCGGTGGGAGAACGACAGGCGCGTGCCGAGCACGTGCGCGTCCAGCGCACAGGCGCGTGCTCGGCACGCGCCAGAACCCGCGCGGGCGCGTGCTCCGCACGCGCGCCGTTCAGCGCGCAGGCGCGTGCGTTGCACGCGCCCGGCAACTGCCGCGCGCGTGGATCCCACAGAGACTTCCACCGCCCGATTAGCCTCCAGCGAACATCAATATACCGGAAAAACTCATGGCCAACGTTCCTGATGGCGGTGCGACCGAATGGGTCCGAAATCATGGGGTGGGTCGCCGGAATTTGTTTGGAATTTGGGAGTTTCTCTCTTGGCCTCAAAATGCCGAGTTACTACTGTTCATCTCTCAAATGCCCCAAAAATACACCGAAAATATACCAACAATTCGAGAAAAACAAGGCAAAGGCATTAACGTGCTCTGATACCAAATGTTAGACATAAAAATTATCATATGCGGAAGCCAAAATCGATAAAAGACAAACCTCCAGCCATTGTTTGCATTCACGTTCGTCGAATGTCCTGAAAAATCAAGAAAATAGGCACACTCTACTAACCAAATCTCTTCACGTACTGATGGTGTATTCTCAATGTGAAGATTTTGTGTTAGACCTTGATCACCCGTCAGAAATGAACGTACGTCTCTATTTATACATCGTCTCCCATCAAGACGAACGGTTGTCAACGAAAAGGCACGAAGCGTGGAAAACTTCATGTCGAATAGTCGTAACTTTTAGGAGAAAATTTGGGTATAAATATGGGATCACTAAAAAATAAATAACAACGGAGTGTTAAATGGTTCTGCTTGACACATATGATGACCGATTGAAGAGTATATCATTGGACACTGCTTTCTCTCATTTCATTACGATTCTCCGTGCTCTTCATCTCAATAATGAGAAGGCTGAAATGTTAGTACAACGTAATAGGACAGTTGTCGCTGATTCACATGACATTTGGTTGTCTTTCACGCATGATTAGTGGCTGAAGGTAATGTGATCCCTTAAATGTCCTCGTCAGTTTTCAACTCTCCAATTTGAGGAACTTATGATCTTTTCTCCCTTATGTTTACCTTTTAAAAATTTACCAATTCAACTTTAAGTCATTCAATTTGCCAATTGAGTCCTAAACCTTTTGACAATTTATCAATGGAGTCCATCTTGCCAAAATTGCTAATTTCATGTTGGGATCAAGTCAATTTTTCGGTGTTGCATCACAGAGTAACACTTAGCACCTTGCCATGTGCATGAAAGATACATTTGGGAGTGATGTGCTTTTCGGATATCGCGTTCTTCATGACAGGGGTTAGCAAATTTTGCCAAATGAAATGTTTGCTTTTACATGTTAAAAGATGACGTACGACTACAGTTCTTTTGTATTGAAGACAAACTTTCAGGTCTTCCCATCAATGACACGCATATTGTTACCAGGATAGTATATGCTTGTAAAACGGTTTCATATGGTTTTCTTCTGAATTTCTTTCCTGCATTTGCTGTTGACCTTGCAATCTTTTGGCTGGTGAATGTAAAGAATCTTCTTTGTTCTCGTCCTGTGTTGATCCTTTGCTTTTGTTTACTGCGCAGCAGAACCCTAGATTTTTAACCTCGTTTCCAAGTCTTAAATTTGGTGGTGCTGAGATGATGGGTGTGAATGGATTTATTCCTTTTTGTTCTTTTCCATTTTGGGCGACTTATGTCTCATCTCAGTCAATGGATGAAAGAGGGAAGAGTCAAAGATCCAATGTTATTCCCTTTGTCTTACTATTGCTCTGGAATACACTTAGAGAGCACCAATATACCTTTGATTCCTGTGGTTTATGACTATTGAAAGCTGACAAAATCGGATTTTTCGGATCAGTTTAACGGTCCATTATCTGTTGAGCCAGAAAACAACAAGTATGTTCCTCAGCAAAAGGCAAAAATCTTACTAGTTTTACGCGTGACTCCTTTTAATGGCATTCTCATAACACGGAGCCTTTATTATATAAATCTAATAGATGTGTTGAATTGTATCTGGACCAAAAAAGAATGTGGGATCGAATGGAAATCTCAAAAGAAAAAAAAAATTCACGATCTGCATAAGCAAAGGAAGCAGGGGAGAAGAAAATGGATTTCATAAATTTAAATAAAGATGAAAATTTGACAAACTTTATAAGGGAGCTACTCTTGACTATGTTGATGTATATTTCAAGTAACATATAGCTTTCACATGTCAATTTCAACTCTCCTCATGTGGTGATAGACTAGCATCAAGATTATAGGTATTGCATATTCATGAGTTCACATTCGTGGACAATGATTTGTGTTGGCTCACTCTAGTCAATTTAAGGGAAAAAGAGTATAATTATAGAAAAATAACATTACCATGTATGCTATCACATCAATATTAGTTATTTAGAGTTAACAGGAAAATTGAAGAGTTTGATTTATAATGTACTTACATAGCATTACTGGACATCTAGATTTTATTAAAATACTTAAAAGAAACTGTGCAGACCCCATAAAAAGCCCCATCATAAAATGACAATTTCAATATAATTATTATATTGCAATTGGTTTTTTCCATTGCATCATTTATAAAATAAGTTTGTACAATATTTTCATGATAAATAATGGTCTCTTGTCTCCTAATGCAACTAAGCAAGCAAGATGATGGAAGACTTTGACTTGCATTCAATCACTAGAATCTTTTTTCCCCTTTTTCATTTGAGTAGGCCATGTTGGCTTTTACCTTATCCCTTTCTTGGCAACTAAGCAAGCAAGATGATGGAAGACTTTGACTTACTTTTTCTCCCCCTCCTTTCCCCCCCTCCCCCTTTCTTTTGAGTAGGTCTTGTCGGCTTTTCCCTAATCACTTTCTTTGCAACTAAGCAAGCAAGATGGTGGAAGATTTTGACTTGTTTTTTCTTGCTCGTCCTATTTCCCCCCTTTCTTTTGAGTAGGTCTTGTTGGCTTTTGCCTCATCACTTTCTTTGCAACTAAGCAACTAAGATGGTGGAAGAATTTGACTTGCTTTCCCTTACCACAGAATTTTCTAAAAGGTTAACTCGATTTCATAGAAAATTTGATATAGAATCTTCAAAAAAGTATTTTTTCATGATAAACATTTCTTTTGCAGAATGCAAATACTGGCATGAGCATGCTACGTAAGAAGAAATATCCCATTGACCCAATTTGGCGTTGCCCTTAACTGTGACAACAACATATTTGTTCTTGAGTTAATCCATATATGATATAGGTCACTAAATATGAGTGACAACGGGAATGGAAAGCAAAATGTTGTCAATCTTCACTTTGATTTGCGCGGTCATGTGATCCCATCACAGAGGGAACTAACAAAAGGTGAGAGTTAGTTGGTTAAAGAAATAAATGTCCTCATCGAAGACGCACAAATCCACGGTAGGATTGTTTGTATCCCAAGCACATCTGGCTCATCTATTGAGGCAAGAGAAAAAGTAATTTCCAATATCAACACCTTGTAAAAGTAACCAATTAAAGGAGATGATTGCAGGGCTCTTTTGAAATAGTATCATATGAAAACTAATTTCCATTGTGAACACCTTGACTTATTCATTGGTTGATGGGGCAGGTAAAGCAAAGGGTGAGGACAAAGCAAAAAGTATCACCCATCTTCAATTTGATTTGAGTGACCACACCATTTAATTACAATCTAATTGTTGCGTCGTTTAGCAATACGGGTGTCAGTCAATCAATAATTCGAGTGGCCACGTGGAGCCATTGTGAAAAGTTGAGGATAAAGCAAAAAAGTATCGCCAATGTTCCAAAAGTTAATTTCCTCTGTGATTTGCTTGGCCACGGGCTCTAATAACAAAAGGAACTAACAAGTCAAGTCTACAGGGGATCGTCTTTCCAATTTCAAGGAGGGGATTATTTTGGTGGTCCTGGTCAAAAAGGTTAGAATCAAAAGAAGTACAATTGCCTCATCTAAGAAACACCATTTGCCACAAGATTGCACGTCTCCTTTGGGGCAAGAGAAGAAGTAAAGCTTTGTATAAAGTCCCAAGTGCTTGTGCTTGAAGAGGAGAAATGCCAATCACCATAAATCACTGAGAGGCTCTTTTTTGTTATGTGATATCTAGTTTTGATTGCTCTAGGTTGAAGCATGAAGGTGAACCTCGAATTGCATTGACTTTCAGGATTCTGACACAACTTGATTTACTTCAAGGCAATTTCTCCTCAATTACTGAAACCCTTCATCGTAATTTCATCGCTACATCACTCCTCGAGGTAAGCCCGACCTTCATTCTCCAGTCTATTACAATTGATAGGACAAAAACACATTTGATTATTACTCATGGCATAACACCTAACATCCTTTAAGGCATACAAAATGTTACTTGTGAAATTCCCTCGACTTTTTAAAAATCATCATCACATATATTGCTAATTTTTCTTACTTCAATCTTCTCATGTGAACTAATCAATCATTTTGACCATAAAAAAATCAGTTATGTATGGTTAGACCGGTTGAATCCGGTGGAATTGCATGCCGGCCCTTATCCTGATGTTGTTTTCAAAACATTGATGATTGACCGAACTCCCTTGGGACAAAAAGTTTGCTCGACGAAAATTGCGAAAATAACTTCTAGACCCGATTTTGGGTTCATCGGCCCTATACATACCCCAATTGTCCCAAATTACTTAAACCTTGAAACATCCAAAATAATAAGTTTTTGTAGAAATATTCTTTTTTTCTTGAAAACAATTAAAAAACTAGATTTTTCCAAAAATCGATCGCGCAAGTCTACTCCCTTCAATAATCGCACAAAACCTTTCATAGGCTAAAAATTAGAATTGTCAAGAACAAAAATTTATTTGAATAGATCAAACTAGCTAGAAAATTGCTGGATGTCCATAAAACCGATTTCCATTATATTGGCAATTTTCGTAATTTCTGGAAAAATGACAGAAAATTCAAATGCTTTCCAGAAATTATGAAAAATTCACGATTGTACTTTCTTTTCTTTTCTTTGTTTTGTGCTAGTGACAATGGAAAACTTGAAAGTCAGCAAAGCTGCTGGTTTCAATGCACTTGCATGTATTTATTATGTGGACAATTTTTAGGTGGACGTTGTCTTTGCAGATTAAATTAGAGAAACTCATCATAAACTATGGTTTTCGTGCAACTTTACTGCTTATAGCAAAGACATGACTTTTACGTATATATAGTGTAGAAAATTATTGACCCATGATGGATTTGACAATATGATTTATGCATGTTTGGGGTGGCAGGAGAATGCAGCATTTACAGGAGTAAAAACATCTTTGATAATAATATAATGGAAGATTAACAAGCCGGTTAGAGCCACATTTATCTGTATAACAAAATAGTTTTAAGTGGATATGAATAGAAGTGGCCATTCCGTACTCTATTCCAAATTGTGTGACTTGACTAGGCTTGCCATCTGAAAACAATTTAATAGCTACGGTCAATCAGCATATGGTCTACCAATCGATCAATAATAATTTGAGACTATCGTCTACTACTGATTGGTCCTCTCTCTCTCTCTCATTTCTCACTTTAGCTTTTGCATTCGGCCTCTCTCTTGCAGAACAATTCGAGATTATCATCTACTGTTTAGTCCTCACTCGCTTTCTCTATTCTTTTCCCTCTTGAAAGTTCTCGCCCAGGCTTTTTTACAATCTCCTCTCTCTCCGTTCTCAGCCTGTCTTCGCATCTCAGCTCGCGGGAGGTAATTGCTTTTTCATCTCTTATTAGCTTGTCGTTTATATTGATTTGTCGCGCCTTGTTATTAGAATAATTGACTGAACTGAAAGTGTTCCGGGCCCTTTTTGTCTATTGGGGATGTGGGGTGGCTGCTGAGTAGAGAGGAGGGTCTTTTATTCTCTCTTTTGGAATCGCTGTTGCCTATTAAACTTCGATGAAAAAGGAAAGCCTTTATTTTCGACTTTAGATGTGGCTAATCCTATGATGCCCTTGCTGTCTAATTGTTAGTTGCATCGTAACTTAGCATTGATCTTTTGTTGAACTAGAACAAGTAGTTCTGCAAGCGCACTAGACTCTATCGCATGCAAAATTGCCACATTTCGCTTGAATCCAGAGGCCATGTTTTTTATCCGATGTGAGGTTTCTCTGTGTTTGAAGGTCCTAGATCAATTTAAGGAAAAA
Organism: Eucalyptus brandiana; assembly: GCA_014182725.1. Classification (NCBI taxonomy): domain Eukaryota; kingdom Viridiplantae; phylum Streptophyta; class Magnoliopsida; order Myrtales; family Myrtaceae; genus Eucalyptus; species Eucalyptus brandiana. Next base: position 22,823,891 of record CM024669.1, read on the forward strand.
TAAATCAGAAAAATAAAAGTAAGCTGGTTCAAGGTCAACTAGTTTGGTTCTCAGTTACAAAAACAGAGAATTGATATTACAAAATAACCTGATTTTGAGTTTAGAATCTACTCATCTCAAAACCAATCATCCTAAGAGTAACTCTTTTTTTAAGAGATTTCATCCGACAATTTTACCTACCTATAGAACACTCCAGATCAGTAATATTATGTTTTCCTCGAATTGTTGGACCATTAATCCTATAACATATGTTCCCTTCACCTCTAATTCATTTTCTTCCCTCTTTAGCAAGAAAAGAAAGAAAGAAAGAAAAACTCATTTTTCTCCCTTCAAAGCTTTAAAAATTGATCGATTCTTTACTTGGAAAAAAGAAAAGTAAATAAGTAATAAAAAAGTATGGGGAAAGTATGTGCATTTTAACCATATCGCTACTTTTCACCTGCTCTCAACTAATGATAGTTTCAATCATCACAACATAAAACATACCAAAATCCATAGCATGATACTTCTTAATTTTTTACATGATATCTAATAGTAAGAAAAAAAAAAACTAGTTCTATCTTATGACACATGCAGGAAAACAATTAAATAAGTCTAGTCATATGCACATGCTAGGAGATTCACCCTGCTTTATATCACCCATTTCTTACACCTCTTTTGTTGCAAAGAATAAATTCGTTCTTCAGATATGTGATTAATCAATTTAACCCGACGTTTCTCAAATTGAGCGGACAATCTTATTCTACTTCCATTTTATTGGATAAAAAATCTTTTTGGTGATATTCTCAAGGTGGGCCCTCCAACGAAAATGGGGACAAGAACTCAAGCTATTGTTTCAAATCTTGGTTGTCTCTGAATTTTCCTCAGCAACTTCCTTCTACTTTCTTTCTTTCTTCTCTTTTTCTCCTTCTTCCATTGAATCAGTACCTAATTTATAGTCGTTCAGACTAACATGGAGAAAGAAAAGAGTGCATAAAAAAAGAGTACTGAGGGAGCATCCGCTCCACCTTTTAGTGCCACCTAACAAATTATATCTCTATTTTATAGTCAAGATATCAATCAACTTTTAGATTTGAAAATTTGAAATAAAAGGCTCAATCATAACACACTAGTTCAAAATAATTTCATTTTAAATGGAATTGTAGCATGTGGTGCTGGCAGGGAATAGATGAAAGATAAATAACCACGAGCATTTGTTTAAATCTGCCTCACATTTCCAACTTCATTAAGAATATTGCAATTTTAAACAAAATTAAAATATAAAATCACATTGACAATTAGTAGCTCGCTCCTTTCTTGATATCTTTCACAAATCTCTAATTCTGTTCCAACTCAATTATTAACTTTTAAATGGTTTATCAAATTATGGTTTTCAATAACCAAATAAAAAACTGAATGGATGATTATATTTTTAAGTGAATGCAATATGCTTGTGCACATATTATAGTTCTTTATGGCCCAATTGAAAAATTAACGTACATATTACTTATGAGTGGATCAAGCCAACAAGTTTTGACTTGAATAGAATGAGGTCCAAAAGAAGATAAGGTGAGGACTAAAAGCATCCACAACTGCTCCTAGTCAATCAATTACCAATTATTTAAAGTTTTCATGTTCGTTTTTTCTTGCATCGTAACAGATTCATGCTCATACTTGTTCATAGAGATTAGTTTATCGATCCTTTTATCCAGCAGAAAAGCATCTTTCATTCCAACTTTCGCCCTCAAATTCCCATGCATCTTTCATTCCCTTTTTTGCTTTTAATTCGTGTTCATGAAGTTTTCCATGTGTCATGAATTCATAATTCAAAAGCCTTTTGATGTTACCTCTAAATATCACTACTTCCTTCTAAAAGTAGGCCCAAACACACCATTCCCTTCTTTTCTATGCTTTTTCCTAAATTATCTTCTTCTTTTTTTAATATTTCACATACTTCTTTTTTCAGTGGGTTATTGACTTTTCAAGAGCTGAATGATATGCCAACAAAATAGTAAGAAAAAAATGACCCGGAAAAGAACTCAAGGACAGTGTACAAGTATTTCATTTGTCATTAGTAACTTGATACTAACGCATTATGCTCATCTGGTGTCATATAACAAATTATAGCACAGATAGTATATCAATCTATAATTTAAATTTAGGAGTTAAAAGTGAATAGCTCGGGTCTTATATAGAAATATTGGCATGTGGGGCTAGCATGAAATAAATAAGAGAGAAATGACAACAATCATTTGTTCATCTCTACCTTGCATTTCCAACTTCAATAAGAATATGGTGATTTTAAATAAAATTTTAAAAAAAATGAAATCATCGAATTTGAACCAAAACATTAAGGAAGTGAAGCAAGAGACCCGAAACGAATAGAGAAACAACATTCACACAAAAAGAGAAAAGACCATAAGAGAGGGAGGGAGGGAGGGAAGGAGAGAGAGGGAGAGAGAGAGAGGACCAAGCCAACAATCATTTGCAAAAGCATCTTTCGTTGTTCATCAATCCTTTTAAGCAAAAGATAAGCATCTTTATTGTCAACTTTCCCCTCTTAGATCACCATGGATAAAGAGCAGAGTCAGAGAAAGAGAGTAGAGGAAGAGAGCACTCAGGGAGCATCCTCTTCTTCCTCCATCTCTTCAGAAGCCACAAATTTATGTAGTGATCAATATGACGTGTTCTTGAGCTTTAACGGCTCAGATACTTGCAAGACATTCACCGATCACCTCTACCACAGTCTATTCAAGGTAGGAACTGTACCGTTTTGCGTGTTTAGGGATGAGAACAGCATCCCAATTGGAGAGGAATTTGGTTCAAAGATTCTCGATGCCATTGTACGGTCTAAGATTTCGATCCCTGTCATCTCTGAAAATTATGCTTCAAGCAAATGGTGCCTCCACGAGCTCATTCATATCATGAACTATAAGAAGAGCGCATCACACATAGTGTTGCTTATATTTTACAAAGTTGCTCCATCGAATGTGCGGCATCTAAAAGGAAATTTTGGAAATGCCTTCCATTCGAGTAGGAGCATTTTGATGAGAAGGATATCCAGGAAGGGCAACGAGCACTTAATGAAGTCAGTTACTTAAATGGATGGGAATCTCAGAAAATTGTGGATGGGTACTTTACTAAACTTTTCATAAGTTTTCTTCTTCTCACAAAACCGAGGACATGCAGATGAATTACTTTCATTGCAAGCTCAAAAAAGATCCCCAAAATAAACAACCAAAATGACTTGAAGACAATAAACTCCAGTACGCTCCAATAGTCCCTGAAAACCAAACCAACGACACCTAAAACCAAAGCATCCCATAGTGCCCAAGAATTTACATTTTCCTCTAGTATAGAGCCAAAAAAACAAAGAAATGACAATACGTCCAACCAATAGTATCAATCACTAAACAATAGGCCTCCAAATGACTCCAATGCTTGAGATTCAAAGCTTGATCACCACTAGATAAAATCAACCTCCTATAGCCAACAAGGGTTGGCTCAGTTGATAAGGATAGAATGCTTCGCATAGACTATGTCTAGGTTCATAATTTCTCATTGTTTTTGTTGTTTGACAGGCATGAGGGCAAATTAATAGAACGTGTTGTTGAAACTGTTATAAGCAAGTTACGGGAAGATTTTCAGCTGGATATGCCTGAGCAACTAGTTGGACTTGATGATCGTATGAAGGAAATTATGAATTGGATCGACAGTCCTTCCATCAATGCTCGAATGATTGGAATTTATGGCATGGGCGGGATAGGCAAGACAACTCTTGCCAAGTGCATCTACAATCAACTCTCAAATAAATTTGTGCATGTTAGCTTCCTTCCAGATGTTCGAGAAACTACCAGGCGCCACGGTATTACATAGCTACAGAGTCAACTAATATTAAATATACTAAAAAACAAAAGTGAAGTGTCTAGAATTGATGATGGAATTAGTATAATCAAATCTAGATTCAAAGGGAAAAAGGTTCTCCTTCTTCTAGATGATATAGATGACAAGAGTCAACTAGATGCGTTGGCTAGGGAGCGTCATTGGTTTATGGTAGGAACTGTGATCATTGTTACAACTAGAAACAAAGCCATTCTTGATCAATCTAAATTTGAGGTAGACTACAAGTATGAATTGAAAGAATTGGATAAGGTGCAAACTTTGCTTTTGTTCAATAGACATGCATTTCATATGGACCATTCTTTGAGGGAGTTTGAGGGTATATCTTGTGATATCATATCCAACATGGGTGGGCTTCCCTTGGCACTTCAAGTTGTAGGTTCATACTTGTATAAAAAAAATGAATTGACAGGTATAGGAAGACGTGAGGGAGCAATTAAAAAATGAACCACATAGAGATGTCCAAAAGATATTGCAAATAAGTTATGATGCATTAGAAGATGGAAATAAGCAAATTTTTCTCGATATTGTTTGTTTCTTTATTGGCAAAGAGAGAAGATTCGCCATGTACATGTGGGAGGACTGTGGGCTTTATCCAAGTCAAGGTATTGAAGAGTTAAAGTTGAGGTGCTTAATTAAAATTAGAGATGATGGTCGGTTTGAGATGCATGACCAATTGAGAGATCTTGGAAGGAGCATTTTTTGCCAAGGACAACCACTTGAGAAACGTAGCGGACCATGGGACTACGACTACAAGAGAGTCTCAAGAGTACTACATTTTGGATTGGTAAAATATGGCACTCCTTTCTTTATTTCTCCCTCTTATTTTAATATATTTAATCTAATCTATTATAATATTTTATCTAGGATTGACATGTGCTCTTACTTTCTTGGAGTAAACATCCCCTTATGTCCATCTTAGATTTATTGTGACAGCTAAAGGATTATAAGTATCTAAAGGATGAAAAAGTTATACCATTTCATTCAATTTTATTGATATAAATTACTTGCTCGACAATCAATTTAAGATCTTTTAACTACAATTTACACTATAAATCTTGTTCACTAAAAGCATGTAATTGTCATATCTAGTTGAAAATATCGATAATCTAAAGGACTATAATAATGAATGAAAATGAAGTATAAACATCATAGATCAAATAAATGAAGATTTCTTGATTAAAAAGAAAAACAAAAGATAGCATGTGCCAAAAATAATAACTAATAATTAATTCAAAATTATAAGATTGGAAAAAATTTCACACTTATCACATGTTCTTGCTTACTGATGTGGCCAAATGTATTGGTGGTACTCTTTTGATTTAGGAATCCAATGTTTGATATCTTTTTTCTCCATTTTGATTTGGAAGATACTTGTCCCTCTGCTCTACTAGTTATATCTATCTCTTTTAATTCTTATTTCCTTTTAATAGATAAGATAGCGAAAATTCCCTTAAAAGTTTTATTAGGAAAATCTTACTTTTTTTAAGGTTTTGTCACGTTGACCTTGCTCATTTCATGGATTAGGTTAGGTGTACGATAAATAGTGTATTTCCTTATAACAAACATTTGTATCCACTCTAAGTTACTTATAGCACATAAAACCATTTGTAATAAAAAAATTCCATGAAAACGGCTAATTAGAGGAAATGCCATATTTATTATTATATCCATACCTTTGAGTATAATGATGCTCAGCATGAAGCCAATATTTTAGTTAAATTAACAATGTTCATGCCATTTTATAATTATATATTATCAATTTAGGCTGCCTCATGATATGATTTATACACTATTTCTAATATCACCACGTCACTTGTTAAACAGACTTAACAAAAAAAAAGTTTCAGTTTAAAAAAAAAATGATTAAACACTTCACAACAACAGATATGATGTTAAAGATATGTAAATATCTTCTAGAGATATTTAGGATATTTTCTCTGAGTTTCTATATGTATTTAGATCATATCTGATTTGATTTTCTTTGATTTCCTTAGATAGTCCTGTAATAGAGTTTATAAATAGGCTCTCAATGTAATCTCTTCTATATATAGAAATATATTGAAAATTCCCCATTTTTTCTCTTCGACATTATTATATTTAATTAATGAAATGAAAATCAGGTGTTTCCATAGCTACTTAGAGGTGGCCCACTGACACTCCTTAACGAATTCGTTCCAAAAATTATACGAAAGTCATTAAAATTTACAAATAAACATTTGTATTTGGTAAAATGGTTTCATGTATTTCGTATTAAATAGAAGTCAAAGTGCACATGCTACAAAATTTGAAAAAAAGAAGGAAAAAATAAAACATTGAGTTGCATTTGCTTTAGTTGTTTTAGAGCAATAACCATTTTTTCTTTATTTTCACGTCATTTGTTTAATTTTCGAAAGGTCATGAAGAAAAAAATTAAATGTGACTTCACGTGTCCGTATTTGTACACTGGGAAGGATAGGAATTACAAATCGTGCAAAATCTGAGATTTAAGAAAAGAAAAATCTAAAAAGTTAAAAAAAAAAAAAAAAAACTTGCAGAGATGCCCCTTATGGTTCCGCAAAATTTTGCGGAGATGCCTCTACTGGTTCTGCGACATTTTACGGGCAGATTCGAGCATGAACTCCAACGACGATCTCCTTTATGAAGTGAGATGGTTTCAGTGGATGGTCGAGCAAAGTGATTTGTCTATTTGGATGATTAATTTGCATCTACCGAAATTATTGATACTGGATTTATCATATAGCACCATCATAGAGGATTGGCAAGGATGGAGTTCATTCACTGTAAGATTGGAAAAAGAAGATATTCTTTTTGCGATTTTAGGGTTTTGTTCTTGTTTAGCCGATCAACTCATTCTTTGACAGCTAATGTTAGAGGTATTATGAACCCTGTCAGAAGGGTGGAGATTAGAAAGTTTGCTGTTGCGAATAAGCTTTGCCTTATTGGGCTTTTTGAAACTAAAGTTCCAGAGCCTTTGTTTGGTTCCATATCTTCCAATATTTTGAGAGGCTGGAATTGGATTGCGAACTATGATTTTGCTCCGCGCGGTAGAGTCTTGATTGGATGGGATCCAGCTACTGTCAGTTTTGAGTTGATCTTTTCGAATGACCAAGCCATCCATGGGTGTTTGAAGGGGTTATGTTCTAATTTTACTTGCTGTGTTTCTGCCATTTATGGAGAGCATTCCTTTGTGCGTCGGAGGCCTCTTTGATCTGATCTTCTCTATTGTGACGAACTTTTTCAAGACTATGTTGGAGAAATCTTTCCAGAGTCTTTTGAAGCTGACAAAACGTTTCTATCAGTCTAAGTCTGGATATTCGGAGACCGAAGATTAAAGTCTCAAGACTTTATTATCTCAAGACTCAAGACTCAAGACTCAAGACTCAAGACTCTAGACTCAAGACTATTCTCACCGCGGTCTTTCTATTCCAAAGTAGCAAAGGAAATCCAGAGCCGAAGCTTATGGTTGAGGATTCGATCCTATCCTCGGAAAAGATCCCTTGGTTGGATAATCATCTCGGAGTCTTTGTTTGTTCTTATCTAGATCGATTAAAGATCCGATGGTTGTCGAAAGTATTCTTGGAATGTTCTATTCTTGGAAACCAAGATCCTGATTGTATGGGCGAACATGATTGATGGGCTATCGCCAGACTCCTTAAATAGCTCAAATGATCTTCGTAATTGATTCCGTCCAACGGGTAGATTGGAGGAATTCCTTTGGTAAGTGCCAACGGCTATGATGGCATAAAGGAGTATAAAATGAAGACATTCCAGTTGTTTTAGAGAGTGTGATTGATAGAAAAATTCCAGTAGTCCGAAGATCCTTGATTATTAGTCGAGACCATTTTGAGCGAAATTGTAAACACAGAGAGTGTTCATTTCTAGTGACACCTTGAGAGTGTGGAAGATCGTCTACACCAAGAAGTCAAGGAAGATCATCACCTGTAACATCTCTTTGTTCATAGTGGAATCCAGCCAATTGGCATCGGCGCAGAAGAAGAGTGGACGTAGGCTTGACATAAGCCGAACCACTATAAACCTCGTGTCTAATTCTCTCTTTCCCTTACTCAGTCTTACGATTGTTTTTCTTAATTGCTGCAAATCGTTTATTTATCTAAATAGTGTGTAATTATCAAAAGAAAAATCTTTTATACCTATTCACCCCCTCTAGGTAATCGTACTAGCTATATCAATTGGTATCGAGCCTCGTGTTCTTACTTTATTTGAAGTGTTTTACTTGAGTAAAAGATCCATGGCTAGTATGCTAGCATCGGGCTGGTGGAAGGTCAAAGCAATACTGAGACCACCCTACTTCGATGGAAAGGATTATAACATCCGGAAGAACAAGATGAAAGCTTTCCTACGATCTAAGGATCCTCCGGAATGGGATGTTGTGGAGAGAGGAATCACTCCTATTATCGCATCGCATCCGAAAGAGGGAAAGAAACCGTTGAGACCAGCGGAATGTCTCAAGATGAGATAAACAAGAGACAAGCACTCGATGCAAAAGCAATTTATTCTTTATATTGTGCTTTGTCACCAACCGAATATAATGAGAATATCTTCTTGTGTCACAAGCAAAAGAAGTCCGGGATAGATTACATATCACCTATGAAGGGACAGACCGAGTGAAGGAAACCAGAATTAATATTCTTCTTGGTCAATACGAAGCCTTCAAAATGAAACCAGGAGAATCTATAACCGACATGTTTGCCGTTTACGATATTGTCAATGGACTTGATAATCAAGGACAGAAAATTACCGATCCTATGAAGGTGAACAAGTTGCCGAGAGGACTCTCCAAGGATTGGAATCATATAAAGACTTCAATACGAGAGACGCAAAGAATTATGCCATTATCGTAGATGAGCTGATTGGAACTCTTCGTCTTACGAAGTGGAGCGAATTAATGAAGACGAAGATCCAAGAGGTAAGAAATCCATTGCATTAAGATCTAATGATGACTCGATGATACAGATTCGAAGAAGATCGGATGATGAGGAGCTTGCTCTTATGATAAGAAGATTCGAAAGCTGAATAGAAAAGGAAGAAGGTTCAACTCAAGAAAACAAAGTTTTCGAAACAAAGCAAACCAAGTATGCTAATGAGGAACCAAACAAAGATGTAGTCTACGCTTCGAATGTAAGAAAAAGGGACACATCGGACCCTAACCTGTCCTCTTCGAAGAAGAAGAGAGGAAAAACCGAAAAATCTCGAAAAGCTCTCAAAGCCGAAACCCGGAGCGAAACGAGTGTGAAGAAAGTGATGAAGAATATGCCAATCTATGTCTAATGGCACAATCGGACTCGAGACTGGATCGGATTCGGACGGTGAATTTGAGGTAAGTGATTTTAAAATTCTGTCAAAGTCTCTAAATATATTGATGAGTTATGTTTCAGTCTTAAGACTTCTCTCAAAAAGATTTCCGAACCGAAAAGGAAAACTCAGCTTTAAAACGAAAGGAAAATATTTTAGAAGAAAAAGTGAAAAGTCTAGACTTGAATGTTTCTACTCTTAAAGAGAATGAAGATAAACTTTCAAAAGAAAATGCTTTCTTGAAAACCGACTTATCAAATATTTCAAAGAAATTTTCAATAGGGTCCGAAAAACTTGAGAAAGTTCTTTCGGTCAAAGACCTTACTTCAACAAGTCCGGTTTAGGCATGACAGCGAAACAATCCCTTTGATTGATTTTCCGAAAGTAAAAGAAAGAATCAAGAAGAGACCATCGAGAGAAGCATACAAAAATCATTTCAAAAGGGTTTTTGTAAAGTCCGTAGGTCGAAATGCTCTAAGGTGTTCAAAGTGTAAAGTCAAGATCACTTTGAAAAAGAATGTCCTATGATCCGGAAGCCTCGTTAAAAGGGTATGGCCTAATAATGTTTTTCCTACTAACACCAAAGGACCCAAGAAAATTTGGGTACCAAAGAAAGCTTGAAACTCTCTTTTGATTACGTGTCTCTGTCAAAAGAAGGTAAAATGGTATCTTGACAGCGGATGCTCAAGACACATGACAGGAGACTCAAATTGCTTTATAAAGATTGTTCAAGTAAACGGTGGAAAAATTTCATTTGGTGGAAACAGGAAAGGAAGCATTGTGGGATTTGGAACTGTTAAAATTGGAAATCTCACAATAAGCAATGTTTCTTTAGTGGAAGGACTCAACTATAATCTTCTCAAAGATTAGCCAACCGTGTGATACTTGGGTTCAAGATCTCTTTTCAAGAAGGGATATGTTCTGGAATAAGTAAAGACTCAACTCAGTCTTTTATGGGTCGAAGGCATGGCAATATCTATCTTCTTGATGTAAGACCAAATGAAACGCAATGTCTCATCTCAATTCAAGATGAAGCGGTCTTATGGCATAGAAAGCTTGGCCATGTCAACATGAAGCAATTAGCCAAAATATCATCAAAGAAGCTTGTTCAAGGACTACCAAAACGCCTTATCAAAAGTCGACTCATGCACACCATGTATTGGGAAAACAGGTAAGAAATTCTTTTAAGCCTATAAAACATATCTCTACTAATCATGTTCTCCGTTGCTTTGCATATGGATCTCTTTGGACCAACAAGAACCCGTGAGCATTGGAGGTAAGAAATATTGTCTAGTAATTGTAGATGATTACTCTCGTTTTACCTCGGGTATATTTTCTTGCAAGTAAGTCGAAACCTTTTCGTACTTTGAAAAGTTTGCTAAAAAGGTTCAAAATGAAAAAGGATGTGCTATTTCAAGTATTAGAACAGATCATGGAAGTGAATTCGAAAACCAAAACTTTACAAAGTTTTGTGATAAATCTGGTTTTAATCATGTATTTTCCTCTCCATATACTCGAACAAAATGGAGTTGTGGAAAGAAAGAATAGATCTCTTCAAGAAATGGCTAGAACACTTTTAATTGAAAGTAAAATTTCTTCTCGATTTTTGGGTGAATTTGTTTCAACAAAGCATGTTACATTATCAATAGAGTCTTTCTAAGACCCATTTTAGAGAAAAACCCCCTATGAATTATTCAAAGGTAAGAAGCCTACTTGTCTCATATTTTCATGTGTTCGGTTGTAAATGCTTTATTTTGAAAAATGCAAATGATCGAGTTGGTAAGTTTGAAGAAAGATCGGATGAAGGCATTTTCCTTGGATATTCTATGACAAGCAAGGCTTACGAGTCTTTAACAACAAAAGCCAATCGGTGGAGGAATCTTTGAATGTCAAATTTCAAGACTCAACGCAAGTTGAATCTAGTCGACTCAATATGAAGAGTCCGAATCATCTCCAGATCTTTCAAGTCTTACAACTCAAGAAGCATCTCGGTCTACGGAAGTCCATCATCAAAATGTTCTTGAAGATTCAAATAAAGAAAGAGATCATCAACCGGGAAAATCAACCAAGAATCGGAAGCACAAATCCAGTCATCCCGAAGATCTCATTATCGGTGAAATCAATGAAGGAATCCGCACGAGATCAAAAAGACGTGAAGAATCTAGTCTTTGTGGCACTAATCTCCGAAATTGAACCAAAAAGCATAGAAGAAGCTTTATCGATGAAAGTTGGATTGAAGCTATGCAAGAAGAACTCGAACAGTTTAACATCAATGATGTCCGGGATTTGACATCAAAACCAAAAGGTAAAACTGTTAATTGGAACCAAATGGGTATTCAGAAACAAGATGAACGAGGATGGAAAAGTCGTACGGAACAAAGCCAGACTCGTGGCCAAAGGATACACGCAAGAGGAAGGAATAGACTATGATGAGACCTACGCACCGGTAGCAAGGTTAGAAGCTATTCGTCTATTACTTGCGTTTGCTTGTTATAAAAATTTCAGGTTATTCCAAATGGACGTCAAGAGTGCATTTCTAAATGGATTCATCCATGAGGAAGTTTATGTGGAACAACCACCGGATTTGAAGACCCAAAGAAGCCGATTCGTCTTTAGGACGAAAAGGCCTTGTATGGTTTAAAGCAAGCACCTCGAGCTTGGTATGATAGGCTAAGTAAGTTCCTAATACGTAACGGTTTTGTCAAAGGTAAAGTAGATACTACCTTATTTATCAAAAAGGAAAACAAAAGCTTTTTACTTGGTTCAAATATATGTAGACGATATTATATTTGGATCTCCTAATGAAAGCCTATGCAAGAAATTTTCTAAGTCTATGCGGGATGAGTTTGAAATGAGTATGATGGGAGAATTGACATTCTTTCTTGGACTCCAAGTAAAGCAAATGAAGGAAGGAACTTTTATTCATCAAGAAAAGTATGCAAATGATCTTGTCAAAAGATTTGGATTGGAAAATTGCAAAAAGACCGACATACCAATGTCATGTTCTCTCGAAGATAGATAAGGATGAAGAAGGGAAGAAAGTAGACCAAAAGCTATATAGGAGCATGATTGGTTCACTTCTTTATCTTACCGCTTCTAGACTCGATATTTTGTTAAGTGTTTGTGTCGTGCTAGGTTTCAATCGATCCTAGAGAATCACATCTCAATGCCGTGAAACGAATTATCAAATACATTGCCTCATCCTCAAGCATCGGTCTTTGGTATCCAAAGAAGGGAGACTTTGATCTTCCGGGGTACTCGGATGCGAGATCCGCCGCTTGCGAGTCGATAGAAAGAGCACTTACGGAACTTGTCGGTTACTTGGAAATAGAACAAAGTATCTTGGTTTTCAAGGAAACAAAGTACCGTGGCTCTTTCAACAATGAAGCGAGTATGTAGCCCTTGGAAGTTGCTGTTCGCAAATTCTATGGATCAAACAACGACTACAAGACTTTGGCATTGAAGACTCATGCACGAAATCGAGATGTGACAACACCGGCGCGATCAATCTTACCAAAAATCCAATTCTTCATTCAAGAGCAAAGCATATTGAGATTCGACACCACTTCATTAGAGATCATATTCAAAACGGAGAAATCTCGATTCAATTTGTTGATTCAAAAAGTCAACTAGCGGATATTTTCACAAAGCCTTTGGAGAAAAATCAATTTGACGCTATCCGTTCAAGACTCAACATTTTGAAGCTTGAAGAAGTTAAAGTCTAAAGACTCAACAATCCTTAGACTCTAATCTCTCGGTCTCAAGATCTTCGACTCGAGACATTCATGGCTATAGGCGTAAGTGGCTATTCGAACTCGAAAAGGTACGATTTTGTTCGGTTATTATCCGTGTAAATCAAAAACTTGTCTTTTCAAAAAGATTAATTTTGGCGATTATTGATTTTCAAAAGAAATGATCGTACTCTTTCCCCGCGACGATTGAACTTCCTTTTTCAAAAAGTGAGTTAAATATATATATACAGCTTTTTCACAATCGTCAAAACCCTAAAAAAGTACTCTTCCCCGAACTGTTTCAATCTCTTGATTCATCTTCGAGAAAGTGGTCATTTTTATTTGGGAAGCAATCGAAGGAATCTCTCAAATCGACAAAGAAGAATGTCTTCTTCGAGGAAATCATCAAGAATAGCAAGCAGGGGTCCACAAAGAATGGAGAAGGGACCAATACACTTCGATCTTATTGAGGAGGAAGACTTTTCAAGTCAGCAACAAAGTCCGATTCGTTCTCATCCACGTCATTCATCGCCTCCTACCCCACATGGTGAAAGTCATCATCTTGAAGAAGAGATAATCGAGGACGCCGACCCTGTAAGAGTCCAAAAACCCTCTTATATCTACAAGCTTTATCGTGCGTTGAAAATCACCGGTACACCTTTGAATTACATAGACGATTTCCTTAAGGATAAGAACTATGGAAATGAATATCTTTTCTGCGGAAAATGGAGGAGTTAGGAATTGCTCCGAAAGGAAAAGCGAGAGGATGCACTTGCAAATATTCCAAGTGATCCTCGTGTGCCGGACAAAATTTAATTGACGGGAACGATGATGATAAAATGTTCCTTGAGTTTCAACCGAGAATGGGTGTGGCGGCGAAGACGAAAGGAAATCGATTGGATTTGTTTAAATCCGAGGAACAGGAGAAAGTATATGGCGGATCGTTGAAAAGAGGGGTGATAAACCCTCGAAGTGTTGATTTTGATTTTCTAGACGCCATCAACATGAACTTGAGAGAGAAGTTGAACTTGCTTCAACTAGAGAATTTTTGCTCTGACTCTACGGACGGGTACGCTCATTTAACCGCTTATTTCTATTCAAATCGAGCTTTTTGGATGCGAATAGAATTTCGTTCGATGTTCGAGACAAAGTCTACGTGGTAGATGTGAATATGTTGGCGACATTGTTGGAGTTGAACGAGGGCGTTATCTTCCAATCAAAGTCTCACCCGCACGTACTACTACTGGATCTTGTCAAGGATAGGGACACGACAAGAGAGTTACCTATTCCGGGATGAATGCAATCAACATTGTGCTTCATAAGATCGTAATCAACTATCTCGGACCAAAGTCTACATCAAAGACTTCGTGTCTTATTCTCAAGCAAAGTTGATGTATGCAATCAACGGAAGGAAGTTCTCTCTCCCGCACACGATTCTTTTCCATATGTACGGAAAGCGGTGTCAAAAGACAAGGGACAATTGCCTTATCCTGGTCTGGTGACCAAGATCTTTAGACACATGAATATTGAACCGCCCCATTCACTTTGTGTTCGACCGTGCGATAAGATGGTGGTAGGTTTGAAGATGCTGACGAAGATGCGTCTACAAGAGCTTGCAAAGGCAATGGAGAAATTCGAGTGAAGACTCTGTCCCATCTCGCTTCAAAAAGAAAAGGAAAAGAAATTGTTGGAACCCCATCGAGGAAGAAGAAAAGGACTCTCATCTTAGAGGATGAAGATGAAGAAGATGAGGATCCCACAATCGTTGCTTTAACAAGAACCAGACGTTCTGTGCCTCGATCAACAGAACTTCAACAGGAACAGAGAGAGGAAGAGGAGCAAGCAAAGATCAGAGAGAAGGAGAAAGAAGGAGAAAAGGAGAGAGGAGGAGAGAAAGAACAGTCAGATCGGACTACGGAGATAAGGGAGATCAAGAACATGATCATCACTATTCTCCTTGTGATGTCCTAGAGACGGGGGAGTTGGCGAGCAAGAAAGGTCTTCACCACATGCGCCAACGGTGAAGGTCCGAGATCATCTCCCAGAGAGACGGAAGAAGTTCGGGTTTCTAAATTGCTCGAAGAAGGACACGATACTTCGAACCCAAATCTGCATGATTTCACGGAAGCTACAACGTCCGCATTCACTCCATCCGAAAAGGCCGATGCAAGTACACGGACGGATAACTCAAAGAGATTTTCGTCGTATTATTGATATTCTTATGGATATGCGGGGACAGATTTTTGCTCTAGACTATGAGATTCAATCCATCAAGAATGCTGGCCAAGCATCTTGATTACCCCTGGAGGACAGAATGAAAGACCTCGCTCTACAACTTCAAGCAAATGCAAAAGGAGAGGAGGTAGCTCGGTTAAGGGAAGACTTGAAGAGGCTAGAAGGCTTAGTCCGTCTATGGGAGATTTCCAAATCGTTCGCATTCCCAAGCGAGACTTGATCCCTTTCTCACTTTTTCATGATGACAAAAAGGGGGAGAATCAATTTGAACAATCAACACCATCAACCTTCAAACATCATTTTATCTTTTAATCTTTGAATTTGTGGTTATGTGTAGTCATTTTTTTGAGTTTGACTTGAGTACTCTTGATTTGTGGATTTAAATGCTTGACTGGTTGCGTTCATATCAAGTGTTGTTTTATGGTATTACTCACGAAAGACTAACCAATTTCTTTGTGGATGCAGAATGTGGTTGTTTTATTAATATTTGTGAGTTAGCCATATTGCTTGAAAAATGTTTTTGCAGGTCAAAGTTGTTCAAATCTACAAGGAAGTTTTGTCACCATCAAAAAGGGGAGATTGTTGGAGAAATCTTTCCGAGTCTTTTGAAGCCGACAAAACGTTTCTATCGGTCTAAGTCCGGATATTCGGAGACCGAAGATTAAAGTCTCAAGACTTTATTATCTCAAGACTCAAGACTCAAGACTCAAGACTCAAGACTCTAGACTCAAGACTATTCTCACCGACGGTCTTTCTATTCCAAAAGTAGCAAAGGAAATCCAGAGCCGAAGCTTATGGTTGAGGATTCGATCCTATCCTCTGAAAAAGATCCCTTGGTTGGATAATCATCTCGGAGTCTTTGTTTGTTCTTATCTAGATCGATTAAAGATCCGATGGTTGTCGAAAGTATTCTTGGAATGTTCTATTCTTGGAAACCAAGATCCCGATTGTATGGGCGAACAGATTGATGGGCTATCGCCGAGACTCCTTAAATAGCTCAAATGATCTTCGTAATTGATTCCGTCCAACGGGTAGATTGGAGGAATTCCTTTGGTAAGTGCCAACGGCTATGATGGCATAAAGGAGTATAAAATGAAGACATTCCAGTTGTTTTAGAGAGTGTGATTGATAGAAAAATTCCAGTCCGAAGATCCTTGATTATTAGTCGAGACCATTTTGAGCGAAATTGTAAACACAGAGAGTGTTCATTTCTAGTGACACCTTGAGAGTGTGGAAGATCGTCTACACCAAGAAGTCAAGGAAGATCATCACCGTAACATCTCTTTGTTCATAGTGGAATCCAGCCAATTGGTGTCGGTGCGAAAGAGTGGACGTAGGCTTGACACAAGCCGAACCACTATAAACCTCGTGTCTAATTCTCTCTTTCCCTTACTCGAGTCTTACGATTGTTTTTCTTAATTGCTGCAAATCGTTTATTTATCTAAATAGTGTGTAATTATCAAAAGAAAAATCTTTTATACCTATTCACCCCCCTCTAGGTAATCGTACTAGCTATATCAGACTATGCTTGGATAGTAGCGGGAGATTTCAATGCAATCAAGGACCCTTCTGATCGCTTTGGTAGCTCTAACGCCTGGATCCCCTGTTTTGATGAATTCAAGCTATGTCTGGACCAAACGGAACTTGAGGATCTCAGGTACTCTAGCCTTCGGTTCACCTGGTTGACTTCAGCGGGTGCGGCTAGGAAGATGCGGAAAATTGATAGAGTTCTCGTCAACTCTAAATGGAGAATGCACTTTTCATACTCGGAGGCGTCGTTTCTCAATCCTGGAATTTCTGATCATACTCCTATGGTTGTCAGGGTTGTGAATCTGCGTCCAAGGAGGAAGCCTTTTAAGTACTTTGATTTCTGGGTTGAGCACCCAGACTTCCATTCTATGGTTTTGCAAGTGTAGGATAGTCAAGTTTGGGGAGTTCCCATGTTTAAGCTAGTTTCGAAGCTGAAGTTGTTGAAATCTCGCCTCAAGGCTCTTAATCTGGAAGCTTTCTCGGATATTTCTCTAAGAACTCTTGAAGCGAGGGAAGCCTTGCGTTCTACTCAGCATCTCCTTCAGTTGGATCCTGAAAATATTCCACTAGCTGAACTTGAAAAAGGGCAGCGCCGTGCTTTTACAGACCTTCATGGTCAAGAGGAATCATTCTATAAGCAAAAATCTAGAATTAGATGGCTGAAGGAAGGAGATCATAACACGAGATTCTTCCACAATTGTGTTAAAGCTAGACATCTCAATAACTGAATCCTCTCTGTCAAAGACACTGCAGGTATGGTGGTCTCGGATCCTGATTTGGTGCCCCAAGTTTTTCTATCTTTTTTTTCGGATCTCCTTGCTCCTCGAGCTGGCTTAGCTAAGCCTGATCTTCAAGAGCTTACTTCTCTTATTCAGAAGCTACTGTCCGATAGCCAGGTACGTTCCCTAGCTTCACCAGTCTCTGATTTGGAAGTTAAGAAGACCTTGTTCTTGCTTGCAAAGGGGAAAGCCCCCGGTCTAGATGGTTTTACAGCATAATTCTTTAAAAGTAACTGGGATATCGTGGGCTCCATAGTTACAGAGGCTGTGAAAGATTTCTTCTCCTCAGGTTGTCTTCTTAAAGAAGTTAATGCGACTATCCTAGCTCTAATTCCCAAGGTGCCGAATGCATGTGAAGTGAACGACTTTAGACCGATTGCTTGCTGCAATACTGTCTATAAACTTTGTCACGCCCCGATCCTTGGGCACGCACACATCCTTCTCTTGGTCGATTTTAATATGCGATATCCCAGGACAATTTATCGCCGACCCTTTCAATTTTAAGCACATGCGGAAGCAGTTAAAATCCCCAGACAATAAAACGATGGGATAGAAAAGCAGGCTATAATTTACAACCAAACCTTTATACATGGCATTGGACAGAGTACTTCACAAACTATTCGCAACTTCAAAGTCTCACTCTATCTACACATATACAAAAGGGTTCGCAAAGAGATGGGATTTAAATCCTCGTCTAAGTCATACTCGAGATCATCCCGATCCTCTCCCGATTTCCTCTTCACTCGAGATCATTCTCTTCCTCTTTCACTTGCGAGTCTCATTCACAAATTCCTCCTCCTTAGCTTCTCGTCGGGATCCGAAATGTTTTTCCCCAAAGCGGGATGAGACTACGTCTCAGCGAGTTCTACCCCACTAAGCCCGATTAGTAAACTATTATACTAAAGGCTGCCTAAACATGCATAGGTCAGAAGACGTACTTTAGCATCAGATCCCACCTGCAAGTAGGGGTGAGCGTGGTTCCGGGTAGAACCGGGAACCGGAACCGAACCGGAGGAGGGTCCGGTTCGGTTCCCGGTTACGAGGAGGCCGGTTCCGGTTCCCGGTTTCTTTTTTTTTTGGGAACCGGTGGTTCTCGGTTCCGGTTCCAGTTCCCATTGGAACCGGAACCGAACCGAACCGTCTTGGGAACCGGAACCGGAACCGGAACCGGTCCGGTAAGTAAAAACTAAAAAGCCCCAAATTATTTGAATTAGGTCTATAGAAATCAAAAACCCTAAAAGTCGTTCTCTCTCTTCCACAGACGCTTTCACTTCGTTTCACGGTTTCACACTTTCACTCACAGACTCACGGTTCTCTCTCTTCGCTCGTCCGTTCTCCAGTCCACCTCTGCTCAAGTCGACGCCACCACCGGTCACCCTCAACGCCATCGACGGTCGCCCTCGACGCCACCGCCGTTGATCTCTGCTCGAAGGTCGAGGCTACCTCTGCTCGCTCTCGACGGAACCGCGGCTGACCCCTGGGCCCTGGCTCACCGTTTGCCCTCGACGCCATCGCTCACTGACCCCTGCTCGAAGTCGAGGCCACCTCCTCTCGCCCTCGACGGCACCGGTCACCACCGCTGACCTCTGGCTCGCCGATCACCCTCGACGCCACCGTCGCTCGCCCTCGACGCCACCGCTCGCTGACCCCTGGTCGAGGCCACCTCCTCTCGGCCTCGACGCCACTGCGCTGACCTCTGGCTCGCTAATCGCCCTCAACGCCATCGTCGCTTGCCGTCGACGCCATCGTCACTCGTCCTTGACGCCACCACTCGCTGACCACTGCTCGAGGCGACCTCCTCTCGCCCTCAACGCCACCGCCGCTGACCTCCGGCTCGCATTTTTTGAGCATATATTCACTAGACCATCCCTGCAATCTATTTCCTCCAGCATTTTCTTGCTTAAATTTTTTCAGTTGTCATAGTGCGGTTTGTATCGTCTTCAATGCCTGGTTTTCCGAGAAACTATTTACATTTAAAATTCAGGAAAATTATACAGCACCTAGGATGGTTCTTGCTGCGTCTGGGGTTGAGCATGAAGAGCTCTTGTCCATAGCAGAACCACTTCTTTCAGACCTTCCTAATGTTGCTCGTCCCGCAGCCAGCATCCAAGTATGTTGCTGGTGATTTTCGGCCTTGATCGATTCAGGGGTATTTCTCTAGTTATTTTCTAAAAGAGATTAGAAAAGGGAATAACTAAATTGTCACTTATCCCTCTGTTTTATCTGTGCAGAGCACACATATTGCTCTTGCTTTTGAACTTCCTGGTGGATGGATTAAGGAAAGGGATGCAGTCATTTTGACCGTGATTCAGGTTAGCACTAAAATCTTTTACCCTCCTGAGTTTGGTGGACCATCACAGTGTTGTTTCTGTGTCGTCGCTTGTCCTATAAGGATCCCTTGCGACTTTTGCTTCCTTGGTTGAATCAAGATGGGTGACATTTCATTAGTCCTGCAGATGCTTATGGGAGGTGGTGGTTCATTTTCTGCTGGAGGCCCAGGAAAAGGAATGCATTCCAGGCTGTGTAAGTTGTGTCCTGACCTTAATTTTGTTGACAAACTGTTCTCTGTTTCAGTGCAAGATATCAAATATTCAGGCTTTCATTGATTGATGAGCACGGTTCTTCATGCACCCTCTTGCTTTTGTTGGACTAGTAGACCTTGTAACCTTGGAACACATTACCTAAGATTAATGCATCTGGTCATCTTGAATACGCAGATCTCCGTGTGTTGAATGAGTACCAACAGATTCAATCTTTTCGGCATTCAACAGCATTTTCAATAGAACTGGGTTGTTCGGCATTTATGCTAGCACTGTAAGACTGATTCATATCTCCTCCTTTCTCTTGCTAAATTTGCATTCCTTCTGCTGGACTGTGCTATTGGTCATCAATTTTGTAGATGTCTGATTATGTATTTGTATAGAAATATTAAGTCTTATGCTCCGATGGTACTGGCTTTAGTGGATGGATACGCACCTAAAACAGTCTATCGAAATGGAAATGGAGCTTGTGTTTGAGGAAAGCCCCCAATTCAGAAGAGCCCCTCCTGCTGTTAGAGTGGATTCCATGTTTGAGGAGATACATGCTAAACTACCTGGGGTGCCGCTCTTCCTCAAAAGACTAAAGTATATCCTTATCAACCCCTGATGCGCATTCCTAATTTGAACGTCAGCATGCCGAGTTACTAAGCTGTTTAGTTATCCTGTGCAGCAAAAGCAGCAGTTTGACTATCACTCTGTTGAGGTAAGCTTGCGCTTGGGAAGCAGTTTGATTTGTGGGATGATTAGATGCATAGCTGAGGCAAGTTATTAATTTTTTTGGTGGGCTCATTGATCCGAATAGTTGCTGAAATCCGTTGAAATTGTTCAATAGTCTTTTAAAATTTTAGTAGTCTATTCTACATATCCCTTTTGATATCTCCTAGGTCCTTATGAAGCATGTATCCCCTTAGCATGTGGCATAGGCACTTCATTTTGCTGGGTGTGTAGACTATCATTTTTCCATCCCCCTAGTAAATTTAAGGTAATACACTTTTGTATCTCTTTCCCACCACATAACACTACAAGTTCTCGGTGTTTATTCGGTGCTTTTTGTGGGCAAATGGACTACTATAGAGATGCAAGTAAAGACCTGGTTCCTAAATTTGTTGTGATCTATTTAGTACTAGAACCAAATATATTAGATTGTTGAATGGGTTTTGCCATAAGGCTATCAAATGGAAAATCAAGGTCATTGATTGTTATTTTTTAATGATAGATCACCTAGTTACCATTCTTGTTAGGTTCGACATAACACTATCATAATGATATTGTTTGTTCGGTGGATGCATTTCTGTTGTCTCTCAAATTTCATTTTTGTTATCTTTCATCTGAAATTTGGTAAGTCTAAGTATCTAGTGTTTGATGACCTATCTTCATGAATTGCTGTAGGGGCTACAAACGATTTTTCAAACGAAGTCTTCTTGAGACGTCGGAGTACCTTAAAGATGATACTCTTTCAGTACATTGTATTGTTGGTGTTGTTAGATCGCATACAGAAGGACCAAAGATTTTCTCCATACCTGTTCCACCTTCTAGTATAGGCCAAGATCTTGGCAAGCTTTTGGAGAGTGGGAAGGGAGCTGACGTAAGTTTTGAAGTAGATGGTGAAGTTTATCCTGCTCACAAGCTGGTACTTGCTGCTCGATCTCCTGTATTCAGGGCCCAACTTTATGGTCCGATGAAAGATCAGAATACAAAGCAAATAAGAGCTGAAGACATGGAGCCATCAGTTTTCAAGGTCTAACTTTGCTGCCTTCATCTGTCTTCTTTGTAATGGAATTTGTTTAAGTTGGTCTATGTGCTTTGTGCATCTAGATTCTGCTCTTTCATGTTTAATTTTATTATGTCCTAGGTTGAGTCTACTCCAGTTATCTCCTCACATGTGGCATCATTACATATGTTCAGTGACGTCAACTATTTTTTGTCAAACGTAGGAATCGTTTCTGTGTTGTCTTTGTTGGTTGAGCTTAGTGTTATTAATTTAGGTGGCTTAAGTATTTGAGTGCTATTGGGCAAAGATTTAGCAATTAAAGGCAGGGATTTCTTTTTCAGAAAAGGTTTTACAAGAGTTAAATAATGAATATGGTGCTTATTTTTACTGACTGTGCTGTGAAATGTACCGTGTGGTCTATTTCAGAGAGATAAAGTCAAGGATATTCTGAGGTATACAATCTCCTCGAAGGTTTTGCTTTCTTATTGATGAACAACAGGAGCAACCCGCCCCTATCCTCCCCCCAAAAAAAAAAAAAGAAAAAAAGAAACCAAACCACCAAAAAAAAGAGCCCCCTTTTCTTTCCCTTTTGTGTCGTCTCTTAACTTACTTCCTCCATGCCTGGATGCTACTCAGTCCATTTCTCCTCTATGATTATATGTACTAAATACTTCATTATGGGAAAATTGTGCATTTTATGACTTCCCTTTTGTCATCAGATGGATATAATTTAAAAATTGCTTGGAGAACCTGGGTAGTCCTGCTTTATGTGATTGTAAATTGATTAAAGTCCAAATAAAGTACTCTTTAGGGAAGCCATTTTATGTGGTAAAAAAATTCATCCATTGTCTATGTGGCTCTTGATTTGATCAGCTGCAATTAAGTTGTTTGTCCTCTAACAAAAAGTTTTTTGTAGTCTGAACTCATTCCTTTTATCATGCTAGTAGAGAAAAAAAAATGTTATTTTGCTCTGGTGATGGCGCTCCGTGAGAATTATGTAAGAGTTGATCTTTTCCTTTATAAGTGATCTCTAGGTTGGTTGTTTTCCCAGTTCTCCTTACTCCTTAGTGTTTGCCACTGTACACACTATTGATGTTCTTTGGCTTCATATTTGTTGCACCATGGCACATTTTGGAGATCTCATGTCTATCATCTCTTTTTTAGACTATGAAGAAGAATGATATTTGGCAAAGACAGGAATTATTAAAGGAAAATGCAATTTTTGCCATCTGAATATGAAGATTGAATGATCTGATAACTGAAAGCCTTTCCTTGGGGATGAACATTTTAAGGAATTTATTTAGCTTGATAGCAATGGTTTCAGCTTGATCTGAACCTCTTTTGATTGATCCTCCTTACAGATACTAAGATTGTTTGAGAGTTCATGAAGATTTGCAGGCAAGACATGAAAACCAGAGCGCTGGTTTTCCAAGAGTGGACTATCCTGATTCTAGGAAGCAGGGCTTTGTTGTTGTTCCAGAGCCTTCTCCTGAAATAGTTGTCCATCAGCATTTTATGCCAGCTCAAGCCCAGCCTAAATTGGAGGCCAAGGCTAGCAAGCCAGTTACTGCCGATTCTTGTCCTGTAGGAGGCGAACCTGCTCAGTCATCTGGATTCTGAACACCAGGTTCATGAATTTTCAAAAGAATATTCTCGATTTCCTGGCGTTGAATCTAGAGTAGACAATCTGGACTATTCTATTTCCATGGATCCTGTAAAGCCCATTGATAAGAGAATGGAAAATCTAATGATAAGGCCCCCTGAGATGCCGGCCATTGAGCATGGTAGGTTGCCAAGTGAAGAACAAAGAAAGGCAGAGATATTGAAGCAAAAGGTACAGAAAAATCTGAAAGGGGACATTTTCCCCGATACTTCCTATATGTTTTCTCAGACTACTCAAGCCACAATTTCCGAGTCCTCTGCCCTTTCGGCACCTGAAGTTCCTTATTTGCATGATATTCGACCGGTGGAATTCCAAAACATGTCTCAAGCACCTAATGTTGGTATCCCAAGATCAAATTCACAATCCAGGATAGTTGTCCAAGCAGAACCTGAAATTTTAATCATGATACTCATTTTCCTCCTCCAAAACCTACCAAAATTGCACTAAGAAAAGAAGGCCTTGGAGCTAAGGATCAATTCTTGGATAACCGTTCTGCAAAGGTCGGGGACTTGAATGCAGAACTACAGTTGGAGGATGGAGTCCAGCAACCATTCAATAATCTCGCAAACTATGTCAATTCAGAACATTTTCCATCTTCCGAAGGTTGTTCTTTATAGGACCGATATTCTATGTTTCTAAAGTTAGTTTTCTGTTTTTCCCCTTTATATTTTTTTTTATAGTTGTTTAATTTCTCTTCTGAAGGTTCAGCAGAGGATCTCATCAAGCAAGATCTTCGAAATGTTGCTGAGGGTGTAGCTGCTTCTGTTCTTCAGTCGGCTCTTCCTTCTAATCCTGATTTAACAGTTTATGAAGGAAATGAGTCCACTCATGAAGCATACCAGGATAAAAATGTGCAGCAAGAAGCTGACACTGAGGTGATTGAGCTCTTTTGTGTTCATAAAGTGTTTGTATACATGAGGTTGCATTGTCCTTCAAGTGCATTCAATTTGATGATCATGTACATCTGACATTTTGATGATGCAAAAGACTCATAGCTCATGCTTTGATGCAGCTTCTGATAAAGACTAAAGTGTCTTCAAGTTCCCAAAGATTTTTGCCAAAGTCAGCACTCCTCTGTTGGAAATTGGAATGGCTAGATGATCCCTCCACTGAGAACGAAGAAGAGGTAAAAGGCCACCACATTTGGATGATGCAAGTCAGCAAGGTTGATTGCCTCATTCCAGAAATCATATATCTGCCTCAGCATAGCAACAGTGCCGACTGAAGAACAGAAGCTGCATCAAAGCATGAGCTATGAGTCTTTTGCTGATTTAAACAAGTTTTCCCAGGTATGCCACCTGCATAAAGTTAGTAGGATAGCGGGGAATGCACAATTTTTCCCAAGACATCATTTGATAGAAACGTGCGGGTGAACTTACCTTTATGATTTTATGAATTCTGTGTTCATTATAAGTAGATGAAGCTAAGTTTGGCTCTTATGCCTACAAGTACAATTATGGCCATTGTTAGAGCACATTTCATCCATCATGTGCTCGAACTATTGGCTCTTATTACACTCATGAATGTAAAAACAGCTTGTTTATTACTTCTAAAATGCTGTTTGCTGTTTGTGTTATATTATCTTCAATGAATGACAAGTTTGTTTATTATTGCTGCATTCATTTTCATTTTTTTTAACTAAAAATGAAAAAAAAAAAAAGAACCTGTTGGAACCGGAACCGACCCCGGAACCTGTGACAGGGTAGGTTCCAGGTTCTCGGTTTTGACGGGTAGGTTCCAGGTTCCAAAAAATGAGGAACCTGTACCCGAGGGTAGGTTCCAGGTTCCAAGCGGAACCTGTAAGGAACCGGGAACCGCTCACCCCTACCTGCAAGTCAGTACAATTTACAATAAGCACTCAAGCAATCATATCACCGATCAAGCATCAATCAAATCGACCTAGTCGATTACAAGCCAACAAGACCACTCACGGTCATTTCCATTCGATCAATCAATTCACAACGTCAAATCAAAACAATGATCAATCGACCTCGTCGAGTACATGTCGATTGGATCATTCCCGTCGTTTTCCTTATTCAGTCTCAAATCGTACTCACGACTTCGCAAGCCTAGAATACCAAATCTTGGCAACAAATTACAGTCCCGAAGGACACGACCTACCTTTAGGTAGCAAATTACGACCCAATGGGTGCGACCTTTAATAGGTGGCGGATTACGGCCTTATCAGGCGCGACCCGTATCGGGTGGCAAATTACGGCCTTATCAGGCACGACCCATATCAGGTGGCTAATTACGGCCTTATCAGGCGCGACCCATATCAGGTGGCTAATTACGGCCTTATCAGGCGCGACCCATATCAGGTGGCTAATTACGGCCTTATCAGGCGCGACCCATATCAGGTGGCAAATCTCAGCCCAACTGGCATAGCCATACTTCGGCGGCTTCCGAGGTTTAACTCACAACCTCTCACAGTCAAATTCTAATTGAATGCCGACACGATCAATCTTGGGATGAATCCCCACATACTCATCAACTCACTCAATTTTCACAAGATATCAACATACTTGATGGATCTCGGCCAAGAGTATATTCAAGTCACTCTCACAACTCTACTCACTTTACAACTCAACAAAGCATTATAAATGCTGAATAAACATACTTGGCCATTTACCAATCAATAATTCAATCTCAATCAATTCCAATCAATTTAGGGTAAATCCCTAAAATATCATCATTTAATTAATTCCATGCAACGTGGAGCTCAAATAAATAACCGGACTGCGCCACGACGATCAGCACGAGAATTCGGTCGTCGGCCATCAAAATCATAATTTCCGAAAAATAAATAAATAATTAATTAATTTCGAAAATTAATTATTAATTATTAAAATTCAATTTAGCTCAAATTAAAGCCCGATTAAATAAATGGACTTCACCACGGTCATCCACGTAATATTCCGGTTCGGACCATCTCCCTTGAATTTTCGAAAAATAAATAATTATTTAATTTAATTCCGAAAATTAATATTTAAATGACAAAAATCCCACTTAGGCCCGAATCGCCAAATTGAAGCCCGATTAGGCGTCGGAAAATTCCCGAGATGCTTCCAATAATTAGTAGACCACGTCTACTTGCTAATTGCACAATCCATTTAACTAAATCACATCACAATTGGCTAATAAATGCTAATTTAATCTAATCTAACAACATAAACATAATTAATTAAATCTAAACCAACATTAAGCATAATTAGCCACTAATCTTGGATTAGTGAGATTACTCACCAAATCGCGCGCAAATCGGATCAATCCGACGGCGGCGACGCGAGGAACGATTGTTCCCAAAGCACGGCTCGAGTTCGGGGCCGGGAAACGGCTCGAAACGGCCCACGAACCGGCTGAAACCCACTCGGCCACTTGCTGTTCAAGGCTGGCCGAGGCTGGTCCGGCGGCTAGGGAGGCAAGGGGAGGCCGGCGAAGGGTGAGGGGATCACGGGGGAGGTCCGGCGGGGCTGGCGGCGGCCGGAGGCGGCCGGGGATGGCTGGACGGAGCTGAAACAGGGGCTGGTCGCGGCTGGGTCGAGCGGCGGACGGCGGCGGGCGCGGGCGAAGCGCGCGGGCGCTCGGGCGCGGCACGGCAGCGGTGCGGCGGTGCGGCGGCGGGACGAGCGGCCGGGCCGCTGTCTCGGCTCCTCCCGCTTCGGTTCGCCGGTTTGCACGAAGAAGAGGGGAAGAAGAGAGTTCGGTCGCGTGAGGGGGAAAAAGAAGAAGAAGAGAGGGAAGAGAGAGAAGAGAGAGGAGAGGATAAGTCTTGACCAGTCAAAAGAAAAAAGGAGGGAGAGAAAGTGGGCGGTGGGGAAATCACACGGATGGGGGAGGGAAAAGGGAGAGAGGAGAGAGAAAGAAAAAGAGAAAAGAAAGAAAAAGGAAAGAAAGAAGAGAGAGGGAGAGAGAGGAAAGAGAGAGAAAAAGGAAAGGGGGAGAGAGAGAAAAAGAAAAACAAAATGCATACTTCCATTATGCAAATTTTCCTTTTCTCTTTCTATTTTAATTTGATCTTCAATTTTCTTCCGATAATTTCTTTATTGAAATTTCGGACTCGTCAATAAATTGACGAGCGATGAGACAGATCCTAAAAATAAGAATTATGACGCGCTTAAAATTCGATTCCCGAAATCGAGTCCAATTTCGTGGTTAAAAATCGGTTGGACGTGATTTTAGCTCAATCCAACAAATTAGGTAGCTTTTAGGGATTTTACAGCTGATACATCCCTTAACGGCTTCACCCAATAGGTTAGTTAACTCGTGAGTGATCAGCTCAGAGAAAAAGGCCATAGGCACGTCGACGAAATGCCCATTTCACTTTATCGAAACGGGGTCGAATTTCAGGATGTCACAAACTTATCACTAAGATCTTGGCTAATAGAATTGCGCCTGTACTTCAGGATATTGTTAGTCCTTCCCAGAATGCGTTCGTAAAGGGAAGAAGAATAAGAGATAATATCTTATTGGCTCAAGAGCTGTTTGCAGGTTTCCACCTAGACCCATACCTCCCAAGATGTGCGGTCAAAGTGGATTTTCGCAAGGCCTATTTCACTGTGGACTGGGATTTCCTAGAGCTTACTCTTACTGCCTTTCGGTTTCCTCTGTGGATTATTCGTCGGATTATGGCTTGTGTGCGCACACCCAAGTTCTCTATCTCTATTAATGGGGAGCTTCATGGCTTCTTCCTAGGAGGCAGAGGCCTTAGGCAGGGCGACCCAATGTCACCTCATCTATTTACATTGATTATGGAAATCTTCTCGGGAATTTTGAACCAAAGGTCTTCGGCTAAGGAGTTTAAATGTTATTGGAGATGTAAGTCTCCCAAGCTTACTCATCTGTTTTTTGCAGACGATGTGTTCCTTTTTTGCCAAGCAGATTGGAAGTCGGCTGTGATCCTTAAAAGAAGCCTCGACATTTTCTCTTCATGGAGTGGTCTTCTCCCCAACAAAAATAAGAGTGACATTTTTCTTTCGGGAGGCAATCATGCTTTGTGTAACAGAATCCTCCTAGCTTTTGGCTTTCAGGAAGGTAAACTCTCGATTCAGTATCTTGGAGTGTCGATCATCTCAAAGAGGTTGAGTAAGGCTGATTGTACTTAGTTAATTGACCGCATTACTGCGCGAGCCCACTCCTGGTCCCACAGGTTCCTCTCGTTTGCTGGGAGACTTCAGCTTATAAGGTCAGTGCTTCACGCTATTCAGTCATTTTGGGCTAGTGTCTTCACTTTGCCCTCTTCGGTTATCCTGGGGATTGAAAGCATTCTTCGTAGATTTCTTTGGAAAGGCACTTCCTTGGATAAGGGAGGTGCTAAAGTCTCATGGGCGGATGTTTGTTTGCCTAAGGAGGAAGGGGGGCTGGGTATTCAGTCTATCAAGGATTGTAACAGAGCCTCAATGTTGAAATTTATTTGGATTCTCTTTACGGATAAGGAATCTCTGTGGTGCCGTTGGATCCACTCCAACTTCTTAAAGAAACATAACTTCTGGGTTGCCCCTCAGCCTTCAGTTTGGGCATGGAGTTGGAAGAAGATCCTTCAACTTTGGGGCTATTGTAAACAATCCTTCGGTTGGGAGGTCAGTAATGGCCGTTCTATTTCATTGTGGTTTGATAGTTGGTTGCCTTGTGGCCCTCTTCATCTACAAGTTCCTGAATCTTTTTTGTTGGACCCTGACGTTCCTGCGAGGGCAACTGTGGCGTCTTTGTATTCTTATGCTGGCAGATCCTGCAAATTGCGGTTGGAGAATTGTGGTTCTTCGCTTCCTCCTCTTTCGGTTGACCGCGATCGTTTTGTGTGGCGTCAAGATTCATCGGGGGCCTTCTCCGTAGCTTCTGCTTGGAACGTCATCAAAGCTTCTAAAGCCAAAGCACCTTGGACTTCTTTTGTGTGGGACAAGGATTTAGCCCCTCGGTTTCAATTTCTTTTGTGGCTTATTACTAAAAACCGCTTGCCAACGCAGTCACTTCTTCTCTCATATGGAAGGATTGATTACTCGATTTGCACTTTTTGTAATACTCAGCCAGACTCGACCGACCATTTGTACTTTGATTGCAATATTTCAAATACCATTGTGTACTTTTGGGCAACCAGGTGCAATTTGCCGTGGAGGAATAGCACTTGGGCGGAACACCTTGCTTGGGCTATGAAATTCCTTGCTGGTAAGGACTTCTTTCATAGTCTCTCCCGCTATTCCTTTGGAGCTCTTTGCTATCTAATTTGGAAGAAAAGAAATGCTATGATTTTTTTGAGGGGAATCTCTTGATATTCTCGCTTTGAAGAACCATTTGATAAAGATGGTTAAAGATAAAGCAATTACCTACAAGGATGTCCCTGACACTCCAAGGAATCAACGTTTACAGAGAGGTTGGGATCTCGACCCAATCATCTTCACTTAATCTTACGGGGATTCTATCCTTTGTTCCCGTTCGGTCGTCTCCAGCTCGGATGATTCTGGGCTTTGCTTTCAGCACTGCGCATAATCCCTCACTCGGTTTCCCAAGCGTCCATGGAGGTCTGGTGGTTGAATCTGGTGGCTGGGCTGTGTCTGTTTTTTGCTCTATTTCTGATCTTGCCTCTTATGGCTTTTGCGCGGCTCCCTTCCACTCTTTTGTTCGCATTTAGAGTGTAAGTTTTGGTGTCGTTTTTTGTACATTTGTCCAAAGCTTATCAATATATTCTTACCTTTACCAAAAAAAAAAAAAAAAACTCATTCTTTGACAGCTTATTCTTCTTATGTATTAGGCATCAAAGCAATTAAAAGTTCTCAACCTTGAATGTTGTCCTAATTTAAGATGCACTCCTTATCTCTCGGCATTCACCCAGTTGAAGGTTCTCACCTTGAGCCATTGTGGCGGACTGGAACATCTCCACCCTTCTATTGACAAACTCATGAGCCTTGTTTCCTTGGATTTGAGTTTCTCTGGACGTCTCAAGGAGCTACCAGAGGAGGTGGGTGAATTAAAAGATTTAGAAGAACTTAAATTAGATTCTTCTGGTATTACAAAGATTCCTATGTCTATTGGTTTTTTGAGAAAGCTAGAGAAACTGAGTGCCTTCTATTGTGGGTCACTGAGAGAAATCTCTAGCTCAATTGGGGATTTACAGAATTTGCAACAACTTCATTTGAGTCATTCTGCGATCGAAAAACTTCCTAATGCTATTGGAAAGTTGAAAAATCTACGAACTCTAAATCTCTCACGGTGTGATAATCTGAAAGGGGCAATTCCAAGTGAAATCGGTAACTTGCCTTTCCTCAAGATTCTCAATATTGATTTCACACCGATATCTTAACCTGCCATAAAGCATCCGGAATCTTTCTTCTCTCCAACACCTTGAACTATCGGGCTGTAATGAGCTCCGGTCACTACCAGAGCTTCCTTCGGGCTTAACATATTTGTCAAAGCCCCCGATTGTAAGAACTCCATCTTCAGGTATGCCATCTACTTGAACACATCCCAAGCTTTCCTCAAGATGCTTGAAACTCTGTGTTGAGGAGTGTGATGAGTTGATATTGCTCAGGCTTGACGGATTCACGTACTTGGAAGAGCTTTTAATAGAAAAGTGTAGTTCCATTGAAAGATTAGACCTTTGTCAATTGATTCGTCTGAGCATTGCGATAACCTAGTTGAAATTCAGGGCCATGATAATTTGGTGTTCTTGGAGGTTATGTTCATATATGATTTGATTAGCTCAGTTCTCATGTATGTAGCACTAGATTTGTGAAGTTGAAATTGACCTCCTCGCAAATTATCCTAAATTGTTGATTTTGCTAATTGGATCTTGCAAAATAACCGGTAGCAAATACATCTTATTGTCCTGTAGTTTAGGCACTTCACCTTTTCAGCATAATTTTTTTAACTTCAATTATGTTTCTAGACACACACAGGGAAAGTGTTGCTAATTGCTTACTTCTTTTAGACCTATTGTTTCTTTTTCATCGGCCAGCTAATGAAGTCTCTGTTCATTGTGGTCCAACTCCAATTGGTGTCAATGTTTATGCAATCTTACCTTATCTATCATGGGGTAAATTCTGATGCTACAATCATGGATATCTTCATTTATTGATAATTAGTCAGTGCTATCTTCCTTGTGCAGATTCAGATTAAAGTTGCATTTGATGAAACTTGAAGAAACTCCCAAAACACCACGGGTTGGAGATATAGGTAAGAATGAGCTATGTTAGTATGGAAAGGCATTCCGAAGTCATTTGTGATTGGCATTTATCATTTGCTCCATGTTGTTAATACTCTTCGAAGGATTCTTGATAAAGGCGACTCTTCTCATGGGGTGTAGTAATCCTTTGCAAGCTTTGAAATTGTGCTATTCTTTAGCAAAGGCCGCATCACAAATCTCTTGGAGGAAGACCGCATGTGCAGGTGGTCTTATATGTGAAGTCAAAGCATAAAATAAGATTTTTTTAATAGGATTACCATTTAGATTTCCACCTCAAGCTACAGTTTTGTGACTGGGAAAGATTTTTTTGTGAAAAAAGCAAATAATTTGTCAATTGCACTCAGTTTCAATGAAAAGGTTTCCAAGAAGACTGTAGTTTCTCATTTGAAAAAATTTTGAACACAAAATAAAGGCGTTCATTAGTGTAAAATCATCTCGTTTGGTTACGTTTGAAAATTCATATGCAGGCTTTTTGCAATCACTTTGGTTTTATAACCTAAAACTTGATTTATGTAAGCATGAATGAAAAAGCAGAAGAGACACAGCCATGTACATTTTCATACCTAAAACCAAGCAGAGTGACCAGTTTGTTCTTGAAGAGCAGTACTACTTTTCCCCTTCGAGATTCTCTCATGTGGACGCATGGAGCTTATGTTGGACGCAAATTGCGTAACCCAAGATCTCCATAACTAGAACAAGAACATGCATAATTGAGTAGAAAGATTAACGCACCTGTTTTGGGATCCATTGTTCTTGAAGCGGAAGCAGAAACACAGTGTTCCACACGCAAGTCCTTCTCCTCTATTGCCCTCTGTATCATTGGCTCAATAAGGCGGCCCCCCTCACGTGTAGCATTAGGTAAACGCCCCTTAGGTGAGGATACATGTGAGAATTAGGGTTAGAGGAGAGACTTGAGCACTATTTATAGAGTTTCCAGCCAGACCCTCTCATTACGGGCCAGGCTCAACTCGGCCCACACTAGCCAGCCCATATTAAACTAATTAAGAAACCTTCTATCTCACCTTAGACCAACCTTGTTTTATGGTAACCGTAAAAACAGTAAATTACAATATCAATTAATTTAGTCCATATCAGGAAAACTCTTACATTCTCCCACTTGGACTATATTAATTGAAATCGTATCGTATGTGCGCACATTTGGTCCAGAGATAATTCTTAATAGTCAATCATATCCCATAAAGTCTTAAACACCGAATAATGGCGGTAACTGCATGTATACACATAGAGCCTTCCATGGTCACGAATGTTCTCAACTTTATTGATATGAATTCAATATGGTAGTGTGGCAAATGGATAACATCTCTCATAGAGAGATCCCATTTGTCAGTCACCATTCTCTTACTTTAGGTGTCACAAAAACTTGTGCCACTAGAGAATGCTTTATAGTTCCAATGAACTCACATATGTCTTGTCCTTATGGTTAACCTTTCTTTATGTATCACACGACATATGCACAAGGCTAATAACCGGATGCTCGGATGCCCCTAGCCTTCACTCAAGGTTTATACAATCTCTTGAGACTTTATCAATATGTATTCAACATAATAACAACACATTCAAAAATATTTTATTGAATGCAAAAGTTGATACATATCAAACCGTTACAAAGTGTAACGAACACGGATGAAACCTTTACCAGAGTAAAGCCAAATTAGCTCCCACTAAACAATAGTATCCGAAGATACTCCTAGGCCCATGCTAATGACATGTCACTCAAATACACATGGGCGTAGGCCTTTAGTTAGTGGATCTGCAACCACATCATATGTGAAAATATGTTATATTATAAGTCACCTTTCTGTACCGTTTCTTTATGGTCAAAAATATTTGACCACCATATATTTAGACCCCTTAATACCTCTGTAGTAAATAAATAATACTACAAATTTGTTATCTCAATACAACCGTATGGGTCTATCCATCAAGTTAAAATGATCAACTCCTTCATGAGGTTCTAGAGCCTAATAGCCCAAGTAACAACATAAAAGAATGTTACTAACACTGTATACATAGTATAAGATAACATAGAACTTTATTTACTGCACTTCCTACTAACATGAATACAACCTTTTAACCATATACGAGATGTATATGTCATTAGGACTTAAACACAATCTTTGCAGATAGTGTCCTAATTTCAATATCAGATAAGACATAATTTCAAGCAACTAAGGCTTCCATCATCTTATAGCAGTGCAGTCTGCAAGCAAACCTCTTTTCAAGTGTTGCAGAATGGAATGCTTTATGGACAGTAAGCAAAATTCAATTGCTCTTTTTATCAAGCAACAAATCATATGTTCACAACTTAAAATTTGAAGTAGTAAAAATCTCAATAATAATAAAGTTATTAATTACAGAAAAGGTGACTGAAAACCAAGCAATATATATAATTAGCATCATGTGAGTATTGTGTAACTTGACATACAAGTACACATCCAGAGAATTATACACATAATCATATAATCACCTTTGGGCAGAATACATAATATATAGTTGTACACTCCTCACATGATAGCGATTATAAGAATATATTCCAATTCTTCGTGAATTCATCACCTTTGGGCATATGAATCACTAGAATCAGTCACTCCTCCACCACACTATCATGTATCCCTCCATGAACTAATACACAATCACCTCCTTTGGGAGTATGACTACGCATTGACCAGGAGACATCCCAATCATCATACGAGACCAAAATTTCTCAAACCCAATCAAGCGTGCCACTTTGGCGGTCACTACTCAATTGAATCCTTGAAATTCTCTCATACCAAGGATATAAAGTTTACTACTCATATACATCATATACATGTGATTTTAACTTTAGTGATAGGGGCATGTTATCACTAAAATCACATATCATGTTAATTACATTGTTTTATCCATTAATAAAAATTAATCATACATATATATAAATATATATACAGCGAACCTGAAATACAGATTCCAATGAGATCATTGATCACAGTAACACAAGAAACTTCTCATAACAGAGAATAAAACATCTCTTATGCACCACAATTACATATTACCAAAACAACATTAAAAGAATGCCGATCCAAAGGATTCCTCACAAGTTAACATCAATAGCAATACAGGATATTCTAGATTGACAAGCTTGATAACTAATTCATTATCACTCATAAGTTCATAAGACAAAAATGACTCCAAGGCCAACAATTGATTTATTAATCAATTTTAGGTAACAAATATCATTACTTCAACCAATGGCCTATAAATTGAGTTAAACCACAGAACTAAATATCTAAACTATAACAGTAGATACTATTACTCTGCATAAATATTATCATACTCCTTAACCATAAAAATCTTCAACTTGATAGACATTAACAAGTGACCAGATGAGTTCATGTACAATATGCAGTAACTTAATCGACATGTATTACCCACATACAACAGATATGTAAATCAGTACAATCAGTTTGGTCACGAGTTCTTAAGATATCCATCATTCAAAGATTACCAGCGTGTCAAGGAGTATGCATGAGCAACAAAAGTTTCATAACCTTTACTATTTCTCATCAGCTTAATACATAGCTCAATTACTATTCATAATGACTGTATCTCATTAAGCCAGTTTCAATTCACAATAAAGTTTAATTTTTATTGATGAATCACACCATTATGATGTTTATGTGATAACATACCTGTAACCCAACACTTATATTTCCAATTTCACAGAAAATACAAGAAAAATACGCAAAAATACACTAAAAATACACGTATTTAGGGTTCCGTATATATTTTCACATCCATAAAATTATCAAACATGTAAAATAAATACACCACGACGTAGAGGACGGCCATACGAATCCAACACCACCAACCACGCGTCGATCGGAGCCTCCACGCGCCTACACGCGCCGCCTGAGTGCGCGGCGCGTGGAGCTCACGCGCGGCGCGCGTTCGATGCCCAGGCGGCGCGTGACCGCGCGTGGGGCGCGTGCGGCCTCCTCCGATGACGCGCCGCCGAGCGTCTTGCTCATCTCGTCGAGCCCAGTCCGAATTTATGATTTAATTTTATTTTTATTGAACAAAAAGTCTCGAAAATCACAAATTAGGGCAATATATGTACTAATTAGGGCAAAACCTTTATGTGTTCAAGTTCTAGGGTTATGATTGCTCTGATACCACATGTAACATCCCGGGCCCCACTGTGTAATATTGTCCGCTTTGGGTCACCCGCCCTGACGCGGACGAACCGCCATCCCAATCACGATTTTTTCCCTCACGGCTTTAAAACGCGTTACACAGATTAGAGAGACCAAGCCTTATAAGCTAACGAAGACCTCCCTCCCTAGGTGATGTGGGACAAGAGAGGAGGCTGTCACACTCTCCACCTCTTAACAAAATAGCGTCCTCGCTATGGCCCCACAGACGTTAGAACAGAATTCGAGCTGTGGTCCCACACGCGGTCGGGAGTCAGCTTTGATACCACTTGTAACATCCCGGGCCCCACTGTGTAATATTGTTCGCTTTGGGTCACCCGCCCTGGCGCGGACGAACCGCCATCCCAGCCACGGTCTCTTCCCTCACGGCTTTAAAACGCGTTACACAAGTGAGAGGGACCCAAGCCTTATAAACTAACCAAGATCTCCCTCCCTAGGCGATGTGGGACAAGAGAGGAGGTTGTTACACTAACTTGTAACATCCCGGGCCCGCACGGCACGCGTTTGATGCCCAGGCAGCGCGTGGCCGCACGTGGGGGCGCGTGCGGCCTCCTCCGGCGACGCGCCGTCGAGCGTCTTGCTCGTCTCGTCGAGCCCAGTCCGACGAATTTGTGATTTAATTTTATTTTTATTGAACAAAAAGTCTCGAAAATCACAAATTATGGCAAGATCTGTACTAATTAGGGCAAAACCTTTATGCGTTCAAGTTCTAGGGTTATGGTTGCTCTGATACCACATGTTGGACGCAAATTGCGTAACCCAAGATCTCCATAACTAGAACAAGAACATGCATAATTGAGTAGAAAGATTAACGCACATGTTTTGGGATCCATTGTTCTTGAAGCGGAAGCGGAAACACAATGTTCCACGCGCAAGTCCTTCTCCTTTATTGCCCTTCGTATCACTGGCTCAATGAGGCGGCCCCCCTCACGTGTAGCGTTAGGTAAACGCCCCTTAGGTGAGGATACATGTGAGAATTAGGGTTAGAGGAGAGACTTGAGCACTATTTATAGAGTTTCCAGCCGGTCCTCTCATTACGGGCCGGGCTCAACTCGGCCCACACTAGCTAGCCCATATTAGACTAATTAAGAAACCTTCTATCTCACCTTAGACCAACCTTGTTTTACGGTAACCGTAAAAACAGTAAATTACAATACCAATTAATTTAGTCCACATCAGGAAAACTCTTACAGCTTATGCCACTCGGAGTCGCTCTTCCACGGTTATTCATTGAGTCGCTCTTCCACGGTTGTTCATGGCATTTCCACCACTAAAATCGATTCTCTCTCTCTCTCTCTCTCTCTCTCTCTCTCTCTCTCTCTCTCTCTCTCTCTCATGTGGACGCATGGAGCTTATGCCACTCGGAGTCGCTCTTCCACGGTTGTTCATGGCATTTCCACCACTAAAATCGACTCTCTCTCTCTCTCTCTCTCTCTCTCTCTCTCTCTCTCTCTCTCTCTCTCTCTCTCTCATGTGGACGCATGGAGCTTATGCCACTCGGAGTCACTCTTCCACGGTTGTTCATGGCATTTCCACCACTAAAATCTCTCTCTCTCTCTCTCTCTCTCTCTCTCTCTCTCTCTCTCTCTCTCTCTCTCTCTCTCTCTCTCTCTCTCTCTCTCTCTCTCTGATCAAGCAAGCACTGGGGTCTAGAGTGAACTATTTGGTTGTTTTATGCAATTCTCAATCAAAGGTTTGTCTGAGTCTCTACTATGTATGGAGTTTATGTGGGGTCTATTTCTTGAAGGAGAATCTGTGCAGAAAAAATAGTTATTCTATTCTTCTTCCGAGTTCTTCTCGCAAGAAAAGCTAGTAGCATTGATTATCTGACGTCGTCTTGATATTTGAGGTTTCTCCTTGAATGTGGTGTTAAATAACAAAGAATGAATCGGTAGTTCGAGTGAAAATTGTTGTTTAAGTTGTTTGGACAAGGACGAAGGCTATTGGTAGAAGCTATAACATAATGTGTTTATTGCAGAAAAGAGGAGAAAAAAGCAAAGAAGATCATATCAAAGCCAGGATGGGAGAAGGTGCATCTCAGTGTTCGGCTGGATCACCAAGTTGAAATTGGAGAGTGGCAATCTTAGGATCCACAGGAGATTTGATCGTGGAAGAAGAATGTGGCAATGGACTGGTACAAGAGCAGATGGATATGTGAGTTAGAACTGAAAGAAGGTGAATCTATCGAATTAGAAGTACTTATATAAGATTTTGTTGATATTACTGAGATTCCACACCTGTTGGTTCTCTGAGAAAACTGGAGAAATCGAGTGCCAACTATTGTGAGTCACTTAGAGACATCACTAGCTCAACTTGGGACCAACAAAATTTGCAAGATATGGACATTAGTGGTTCTGGGATTGAAAAGCATCCTAGTGCTATAGGAGCTCTCCAAGTGAAATTGGTGACTTGTCTTCGCTTGAGATTCTCTATGTTACTTGAGGAAGTTTTGATGCTTGTGAGGATCCAAAACACTTTATCTGGTCTTGACAGCACATACTTGAATGATTTTGATGTTGTATTTTGAGTTGAGTCTGCTTTTTGTATGCTCGAGAGGTTCAACCTCTCTGTTAATCAAATACATAGCTACTGGTATTTTTTTTTTTTTTATGTCACTCTGATGCAGATGTGTTTGATGTTGTTGCATTCTAATGTTACCACTTCTGAACTCAAAAAGGCTTTGCAGAGGGAGGTATGCACTACTAGTCATGCCATAAAATGAAAAAAAATAACCTGTGTGCTTATACTATATGAGCTGTGGGATTGCACCTGAAAATCAGTATGCACATGAGGACGATCTCCTTCATTTCTATCAGTTTATCAATGTGATACTATCCTTTGAATGTTGTCATATAGATTTCTGATTTTAGTAATTTGCTAAGCTCAGTTCTCATGCAATGTCAACTTTGTAAAGTAGAAATTCACCTCCTAGCCAACTATCTTGTATTGCTGATTTTGCTAACGGGATATTGCAAAATAACTAAGTAATAAATTCATCTTTCTGTTCTGTAGTTTAAGCACTTCACCTTCCAGCATATTTTTATTGACATTAATTGTGTTCTTAAACACAAACAAGAGTACTGTTGCTAATTGCTACTTCTCCCAAGCCTGTTGTTTTCTTTTTCATGGGCTAGCTCATGAAGTCTCTGTTCAATCGCGGTCCAATTGCAATTGGTGCAATGATGCTTGTGCATTTGTACCTTATCTCTCCTAATGTAAATTGTGATGCTCCGATCTCAATTATCTCCATTTATTAATAATTAGTAAATCCTATCCTTCTTGTGTCGATTCAAGCTGCATTTCATAAAATTCAGAGAAAATTCCCAAACATCACTGGACGAAGATGTGGACCGGAATGAGATAGGTCATGAGAGGTTAAGGAAAGGCATTCCAAAGTTCTTCGCAAAAGGTGCTTATAACATGCTCCATGCTGATCATCTTGATAGGGTTTTTGATATAAAAGGACCTCTTCTAATGTGGTGCAGT
Source organism: Eucalyptus brandiana (assembly GCA_014182725.1). Lineage (NCBI taxonomy): Eukaryota > Viridiplantae > Streptophyta > Magnoliopsida > Myrtales > Myrtaceae > Eucalyptus > Eucalyptus brandiana. The sequence goes on from CM024669.1 coordinate 22,863,148, forward strand.
AGTCCTTTGCAAGCTTTGATATCATGCTATTATTTAGCAAAGGTTGAATCTCAAAATGCTTGTAGGAATGCTGCATGTGCAGGTGGTTCGAGATGTGAAGTTAAGCATAAAATCATGTCTGTTAACAAGATTACTGTTTAGATGTCCACTTCAAGCTACAATTTTGTGAATGCGAGAGACTTCTTTCATGGAAAAAGCGAATGTCATGGAATCAGTAAATAATCTGTCAACTGCAAGCAAGATTTTCAGTAAAAAGCTTCCCGAATGATAGTAGTTTTTCATTCAGAAGAATTTTGAGCACAAAATAAAAGTGTTCATTAGTTTACAATCAGCTCTAGTTTTTCATTTAGAAGAATTTTGAGCACAAAATAAAAGTGTCTGTTAGTGTACAATCAGCTCTTGGATCTCGGGAAGTTCATGTATTGGCATTTTGCAATCACTTTAATAGTATAATCTTAAACTTGATTCCTTTTGAGCATGAGTCTATAAAGCAGAGTGGACACAGCCATTCATTTTCATACTTGAAACCAAATTTTCTTTGGCGTTGGCTACAGTTGAAGACTGATGAAAAAAAATGTGAAGAAAAATCTTTGGAAGGGTGAAAGTAGCCCCTCCCAAAATTTATACTCATTTGGTTTGGACCAAACCATTGAATGGTCGTCTACTTGGTTAGTACTTGGCTCCACTACGCCAAATTGTAGTAGTTGGTCATGCATTCAAGTTTCAATCGAACCAATTTTTTTGGGGCTAGTACTCTCAGATGTTCCTCTTCATCGTACTACATTACATTGGTGGAACTTTAGTAGTTAAAAGATACAAGATAATCATATATTCCGATTCAGTCATTGTCTACTAGAACTTTAACTCAATACTTTCCGGAGCTTGAGACAAGGCCAAGTAACTTGTTAAGCCAAGTTTGAATCTTTAAGCACTAAATCATACATAATGCGGGCCGCACAAATGAGTCAAAACATTAGTTAAATATCTTAAACACGAAATAATCTAATTTTGAGCATATTGATTATATATAACACGAGAAAAATCACAAGTAAAGTCAATGTATTGATTATATAATTTATAACATAGCTACTCAATAACACAAGAATGATAGTATGCCATTTCTTTTTATAGCATACAATCTAGACCTCTTCAGTATGCCATTTCTTGACGGGCTACTAATCCAGCATGATAGTACAATGTCTTTATACACCACTTCTTATTCAAGTATTTTGCAACATCAACGCATTCACTCTTTGCAAGGCAATATACTATGCCACAGAAATTAGCAAAATAATTCTTTAGCAGCTCTCCAAGCTACTTCAGTGGTTCCTTGGTCTTAGCTATGACCTCATATTTTAGACTTAGTTTGTCAAAGCTTGTCTCAAGAACAAGAGCATGGGGAATCCCAGAAGATTTTAGGAAATCTTGCAATGGATGGATAATTCAATCAGAATGAACAGATTATTTCAACATAATAAGGAGATTAATATATAAGTTTAGTACCTCGCAAATTGAGTGAGTGGCAGTTTCAGCTAAGGCCATCACTGGGTCACATGCAAAGTTAGGCTTGAGACATACCAATCCATAATCTGGACGAGGATCGTGTCCCCATAGACTACCTTAATGACAACCACAAAGTGACAATCAATGAGCTTTCAACGTTAATCAGTCACAAGTACAAGAAAAGCTCAAATCAGCAGTCCGTTCCTTCGAAGAGATCAAACTGACAGAGCAAATCCAGTTAAGACCTTGTAAGAAACACAACCAATGATCACATGGTTGAACCTTTGCTTTCTCAAGTTGTTAACATAAAGTATAAGCGTTAATGGAATAAATAGGGATACAAGAACTAGCTTAAGAGACTGAGTATCCTCCCGAACATAGAGAGGTGATTGGATCCTTATCCAAGCTTATGCCGGATCCAATTACTCTAGGAAGTAATTTCCATTGGAGCTTATTTAAGTTGCGTCCTCTTTACTGAATATAATGAATGATGTGCCACTTGAGTGTTCCAAAATGACAACCTAAATCTTTTCATCAAACAAGGAACAGTGCATCCTGTTATATCAGAACTTCACATGGTTCTGGGCTTCGGAAGGTCTAGTGTAACACTAACAATTTTATTGAGGCTAGAAACCCAGAAAATGCAGAAAAGTTCGGAAAAATAGTTCAAGTCAGCATATATAAAAGTCAACTTGCTTATATTTATCAGGAACAAGAAAAACAGTTTTGCAGTGGCAACATCACAAATAATTATTCCTTTTGAAGTAACTCTAGCATGACCTTTCTTCATGTACAAGGCATGCTAAATATTACGCATACCTCACGCAATGTGCCTCATCAATAACAAAACCAGCTAGTTGTGCCTGCAATGCATGATGGTTGAATATAATACATTTACAAAGGAGCCTTTTAGAAAAAAGTAATGATGCATCAGAAACAATCCCTTTCTATGCAAGCATTTCAATATCTCAAGAAATGATGGGTTTCCCACAATCCTTTCAGTAGTTACATACAATAGCTTGCATGATGGTTTAACTTTTCTGAAAAGGCTGGCAAAGCAGAAGTGGAGATTAATAATTTAACAATCACAATACTCAGCATAAATCACAAGCCTTCGTTTATGCAAAACATTACCTATCAAAGACGCTAGATTGCCAATCCACACTTTGACAATCTGCTGTACTTAAAGTATTTGAGAAATATAGGTATTTGTACATCATCCAAAACTTATGTCAACTTCTCTATTGACCAAAGAGTTCTAATATGTCATTTTGGATCTTGAAGAGTGTGGAAGAAATTGGCAAAAGTTAAGATTGTCTATTGGACATTTGATTAGATGAGAAGCTGCATAAGCAATTTATTAGATGCTTTTGGACATTGTCGCGACCCAATTTTTCGGGGTTTGGACCACCTAAAACTAAGTTAATGGATTACTAAGTCTTTAAGCTTAGCTCGGGCTCTCCCAAGCCCATACCAATTCGCAACTTAGGTTTGAATTCTTAACATGCAAATGATTTTCAATCGGAGTCGCCACTAATCTATTTTTGGTGGGTCGATTAGAAACCCAAGTAAAGTAACGGGATATTTACTTTACTTCTACGAACCAGAGATTTATGAGTTCGGGGACTTGGTTACACTAGACTATTCTAGTGCCCTTTCGGTACCTTTTATTTCATCTTTTAAAAATGTTTGGCAAGCAATTTAGATTGATTTTAATTTAATTTCCTAACATGTGAGGTGATCATACATGTGCGCATACCACCAATTTAACACTCAAGAAATCAATTAAATGATGTAGAACTTACCTCAAAGCAACGAAAGCATCTGCGAGTATCAAATTGAAATCCATATCAACAATCCTAGATATGGTTTCTAATTAACACGCAATTTCTTTTCTTTTTGTTTTCACTTATTAAACGAGGCTATAATCTATATGCAATGCAATGCTTTTAATCTATGAAATGATATGGCATGGCAACATGTCCTAAACCATATAAATTTTTTATGATCTCTTAATGCAATTTAAATTAACCAAAATGACTTAATTCTAATGACGTGCAATGCAATGCAATGATGTATAAAATTATTTCAACTAAAATGATATGCAACATTGCAATTTAATATGCGAGTTATATGTCAAATGACATTTATTAAATGGCCTAATCTAATGACGGCAATTTCCAATTAAAATTGAACCTAACAATAGTCACTAAAATGACATGCATTTCATGGACTTAATCTTGTATGACATGCAAATGACGTTTTTTATTTAAAAATGCAATCTATCTTAGAAATTGCAACTAATTTATCCTAAGACAAATTTTATGAAATTTGAAATGGTCTAGCTAGATTAAGATTCTATCTAGTTTAACTTAGGGATTAAGTCATATTAAATCCTAATTTAAACTAAGACATTATCTAAATCTAAAATGCAATTTATTTAAAAAATGATCTAAATTTAAAATGAGATATGCAATCACAATCTAATATGCACAATGATCTTTTTTGTGTTTTTCTTTAAGAAATTGAAACGAACAAATATTTAAACATGCAATTCAAATAAAAACTAACAACCTAAATGAATGCACTTTTTTTGGATTTTTTTTTTATTTATTTAAAAATTCATGATAAGATTGCAATCCTAACATGCAAGATAAAAAAAAACAAATCTAATTCTTATTCGGATTTTTATTTGATTTTCTCATTTAAAAATTCGGAATCGATCGCGATTTTAATTCTAAGACTAAGAATAACCCTAATTTGAATTTTTTTGATTTTTTTCTCTTATAAAGATAAAATTGATCTAAACACACGATATCAAATCAAGCCGACAATATTGATATCCAAAAATTGGCGAACCATATCTCGCGCATGAGATCGGGTTGACCAATTTTTATTTTAAATCGCGAATCAAATCTCGGGCTTGAGATTGGATTGTCGATTTTTATAAGGGATTGCGAGTCGGATTTCGATCACGAAAATCGGACTATCAATCCCTCACTCGAGGGGCACTTTCATGTTTGTCTATCATATATCTAGGAACAATCCTACTAAAGAAAACAAATAAATAGGTGAGAATAACCTTAAAATAATAATAATAATAAAGTAATAAAAGAAGAACTACCTAAATGATCTTTTTCTTTTTTTCTTCTCGCGAGGCTTGTGCCCGTGTGGTGGTCACCGTCGGTCCGGCAAGGGCGTCGCGGTCGTGGCTCCAACGAAGGTCCGGCGAGGGGCAGCGGCGTTGCGGGGCTCTTCGTGGGTGTTGATCGCGAGTCGCTCGGCTGCGGCGTGGACTAGCAAGGCCGCGGGACTGCAGGAGCGTCTTCACGGGGCAAGGGCGACGGAAACGGAGGCACGCCTGTGGATCACTTGGCTCGGGTAGAAGCTGCGGGTCGGCGATGGTGCGGCGAGCGGGAAGATCGGGGCAGCGGCTACGGGGACGCCGAGGTGGAGGCGCGGCGTCGGATGAAACGAGCCGTCGGAGTGGGGCTCGGGCGCGGCGGTCGTGGCTAGCTTCGGGGCAGCCGTGGCTAGCTTGCTCGTGGAGAGTGGAGCGTCGAGGCTTCGGGTCGTCGGGCGGGCGTTGAGGCGCGGCGTGGTGGAGGAAGCTTCGCGGATGGAGGAAGCTTCGCGGATGGAGGTTGCAGAGGAGGAGCAACAATTTGGGGAAGATGGTGAATAGTAGGGGTCAAATCACTCTTTACTTTTCACCTCTCCCTCTCTCTCTCTCTCACGTCACTCTCCCTCTTCCTTCGTACTCTCTCTCTTTTTACTTTCCAACTTCACGGATGGCTTCTCCCTTCTTTCACTTTTTCCTAATTTTTTCAAAGAAGCTCCACCTCTTCCTCGTACACGGTTGCTTTTATAGGGGTAGAAGATAAGCTTTCGATTTCCCCCTCAAAATCTATATCCGCGATACATCTTCACCAACCGATAATTATTGATAAGAATTCCAGATCAAGATAAATATTTTCTCAAAATCCAAATCTCACAAAAATATTTTTTCACACATGTGCCATATCCAAAGATTCATATTGGGAAAATTTCAAAATTTCTATTTTTCCAGGAGATAATTAAAACATGGGCTTGGGCCAACGAGCTCACTTCATGGGCCTGATCCATCTAATTTGAATATGTCCACCATTGGTCCAATATAAAACGCCAATTAAAATAAAATAATAAAAATGCATCTAAATCTAAACGGACCGTCAAAATCTAGGTGTCAATTTTGCCCCCTCTTTGAAGGTGAGCTCGTAGAGGTTGCCTTCAAAGATAAATTGAGACCTAAATTTTGACTACGCACATGCACTTGAATGATTGTTTGATTTGATTTGATTTGATTTTTTTGGGAAAATGAATTCCATTTTAAAATGCAATTAATGAAAATGCTAATGCAAATGCATGATGTGAAAGGAAAGAGCGTACCTACAATTACTTACCGGTCGGTGCGGTAGAGCATCTTGAGGTACATGATAAATCCATATTTACTCCACAAGTACCTAACTCTCACTCAGGTTTCTTGAAGAGTGTAACAGGTAATAGGTTGAGACATCCAGATCCAGACTGAGATGCCAAGATTTTTGAACTCAAAATACCTAGATCCAGACTAAGGTATAATGAGAAAGATCGAAGAACATTCACATCCAGAGTGAAATGTTCAACAAAGAGAATTGAGACATCCAGATCCATCGAGATGTCAAGATTTTTTAAAAACTCAAAATACCTAGATCCAAACTAAGGTATAACGAGAAATGTTGAAAAACATTCACATCCAGTGAAATGTTTAGACGAAAATAATTAGGACATCCGGATCCAAACCGAGATGTCGAAATTTTGAAATCGAAATACCTAGATCCAGACTAGGTATACGAGAATTATTGAAAAACATTCACATCCAGTGAAATGTTTGAATGAAAATAATCAAGACATCCGGGTCCGGACGGAGATGTCAAGAGTTTGGGACTCGAAATACCTAGATCCGGACTAAGGTATAACGAGGAAGATCGAAGAACATTCACATCCATAGTGAAATGCTCTAACGAAAGTAATCAAGACATCCGGGTCCCGGACGGAGATGTCATGATTTTGGAAGCTCGAAATACCTAGATCCGGACTAAGGTATAACGAGAAAGATCGAAGAACATTCACATCCAGTGAAATGCTCTAACGAAAATAATCAAGACATCCGGGTCCGGACAGAGATGTCATGATTTTGGAAACTCGAAATACCTAGATCCGGACTAAGGTATAACGAGAAAGATCGAAGAACATTCACATCCAGTGAAATGTTCAACGAAAGAATGGAGACATCCGGATCCAAACCGAGATGTCTAATTTTTGGAAAATGGTAAAGAAACTTACCCGGAATATTTTACCTTCAAGGAGGGTAGAGTGATCAAAAGTAGTTAATGTTACATATCCAGGACTCGTACCTTTCTACGGTCGCCTAGCATTGCAACATTGATTATCCGACCAGGACTCGAACTTCTCTTCGATTGCCTGAATCTGAAGAAAAATCTTTGGGGACAGCTCGATCGAGTGTCGGTGTTTTCAAAAGGGAATACCTGCACAATGACAAGTATTTAAGGTATGGATAGAGATATACTTACCTGGTATCATCTCTGTTCCTAGGGGAAATGTCTTCTGCAAAACATGGTCATAGGAGAAGCAATATGCATTTGTGATCACAAACATGCATTAATTTAAGGGAGGTTCATGCGCTATGATTTATATCAAGCCTGCACCACCTAATTTCCATTGGGAAAGATTTCACAAAGAATGTTCCAATCTGAACACATGAGTGTCATGGATGTGCCAAATGGGGGACCTTTTGGTCTGAAAGGACTTTTCACTCATCCTCATTAAAATGGGTTGTTTTATCCCGACTTTTGATGCAGGATTTTGACATTCACTTCATCTCACCATCGTCATGCCGAACAAGGGTCCGAGTAATCTCGCAAGTGGTACGAACTTACCAATCTGAGAGGTCTTTAACAGGGACCGTAATGCGGGCTTGGTCATTGGCTTAACAAAGGAGACTCTTTGAGCCGAGGCTATTGAAAAATGACATTTCGCAATTGTCTAGAGGTTTACAAGTCAAGAGACATACGAAATGAAGCAGAAATTATCTTACTCGCACTTCTTCAAGTGATGCTTTCAAACATATGAACTTCTACGTTAATTCAAGTGCCATAATCTGAAGAGACTTTGTAAGGGACGTAACATATGTTGGGTTCATGGGTTGAGAAACAAAAGGATCATTTGGCTCAAAAAGTGTTTAGGGGTCAAAGTTGGTGATCATCTTGACATTTCCAACAATTTTCCTCCCCATCGTCGAAGATTTTCTTCACATCACAACTCCACTAATTGCAACATCTCAACATTTGAGTTTTTTTTTTTTTTTTCTTTTATTTTGGGTACCACCTTGTTGGAGATACGACTCACTTCATCAAGTGTTTGATTTTTCTTTGGGCATTGGCCTTGCTTTTACCAGGCATACCGCTTTTTCATGCCCCATTTTTGCACTCTCTTTTTTTTGGACAAAGTCTCCATTTTTATCAACATTGTAAATCATGCTACTTGAGTGGTTTGATTTTTCTTTCCTTGCCCCAGTGTGGGGGATGATCACCAATTGGGCTTAATGTGAAATGAATTCATAGGCTCAATGGGGCTATGCAATGGATAAAGTGTATAGGATAGAGAAAGAACGCTCTTCGTCGTCCTAAGGCACTTTAAATTATCGTACAAGTCACTTTGTAAAAGCAATACTTGAAGATTGATGCAAGTGTGAGTAAGAAAATTCTTATCATTCATTTCAAATCTTGTCCCAAGTATGGGACGATTCTTGACAAGGATAATTTAAAAAGCTCTTCATGTGTGTGGGCTCAAAGGGCTGAACAATGGATTTACTGTAGTGTTTCGGGTAGAAGAAGAAGCCGCCTCTCATCACCTCGGTTGACGTACCCTTTGCGAGATCACCCCTTTTCTCGTAGGCATGGAATTTTTCACACAACTCACTGGGGTTGGTGTATGGAACAATGTATGGAACAAGGTCTGCCTTTCATCATTCCAAAGTATCCCATTTGGCACATTCAATTTATCTCACATAATTCATCAAGGAAAACATGCAAGATTTGCAACAAGTTTGGACAATTGAATTTGCAACTCAATGAGGCAATTTATTTATCATAAAATATTTACAATTCAAAACATGACACAGCAAATTCAATCATGGGTAATATTTTTTGACATCATCTCGAATTAACTCGGAGTTTGAAAACTCACGACCATTTATTTCGTTGGGATGGCACCTCTTGGAAGTACCTTTCTTACCACATATAGGCTGTAATTTGGAGCGAACTTGCCCCCAGGATCCTCCACCGAAGAATGATGGTTCTCTTTTACTTGCCCCAAATCTTTTTCATTGCAAGTGCGCTTTAAACCTGTTGATCACAAGTCAAGTTTATGATCATTGAAACTTGATACGCTATTCTCGAGATGTCCCTTGTCATAACAAGTTATAGAATTATGCACTTTGAAATAAGAAGCAAATGAGTCGACAAACAAACAAGTTTAATCTGCTACAAGCTTTGTAAAAATGCTTTTTTTTTTTTACAATGAAATGCTTTTTTTTTTTTTTTTTAAAAAAAAAAAAAAAAAAAAAAAAAAAGGTTTTTGGGAGGAAACATGAGAAAGTCCAGCCCTCAGGATTTCTCCGTGGATGATATTTTTTCATTTCATGGTTCGATATCGTCATTGGACTGGTTTGGTATACTCCATCATGTCCTCAAAATTGGAAATAAAATTGTAATTTCATTGATATTCATCAATCAATTACATTTATTGAATGGAAAATGCGAATTCAAGTCCTAAAAAGAAAGTGAAAAACAATCGCTAGATAGCGATAATAACTCCTAAAAAGCGATAAAATTCCTAGAAAGCGACAAAAATTCCCGCGCAGGGGAATGTGCAAAAGTAATAAGTTACTCTTGTGGGTCAGGGCCCATTTCTTCCAAAGGTCCTTCATCAATGGCATTCACCCTATCCTCATGCTCGGGTAGAGGATTCTTTTTGACATTCGGTTGAGCGGCATCGAAGGCAAACGCCTTGGTGTCCAAAAGTAAGTTTTGGATCTTATGTTTCAAAGTCAAGCATTCATCGTCGAATGTCCTACTTCCCCCATATGATACTCGCACTTCTTGGAGGGATCGTAGTTGGAAAATTTTTCAGCATTGGGTCGCTTTGGCTCATAAGACAGCAACTCTTTCTTTTGAAGAACCTTCAAGACTGGGACGAGAGGGCCGGGAAGAGGAGTGAATTGCCTCTTAACAAATTGCCGAGGGGGCGAGACGGTCGGCCTTCCCCTTGTTGATTCTTAGGGACATGAACAACTGGAGGCTTGCTAGATTGTGCATATGTGACATTGACTTCCGTGCTTGGTTCCTTGTCTTTCTTCATGGTGAACCTTTTGCCTTGATTGGTTGGTTCATTGAACCATCCATCTCTTAGCCCAACTTCAACTGTTCACCCACCGGGATAAGTTGGTTGAAGTTCTCAACGTATGTGCTAGCCATTCGATTGCGAAACTCAAATGGAAGGGTCTTGACGAACAACTTCATCAGCTCCTTGTCAGCAGGCTCCGGAGTGACTTGAGCGGCCAGATTTCTCCACCTCACAAAGATACTCCTTGAACGACTCGCTTTTCTTCTTCTCCATCCGCTCAAGATCCTCCCGGGAAGGTGCAATATCCATGTTGAACTTATATTGCTTTAGGAACGCATCGGTCACTTCAATCCAGTGTCGAGAAGGTTTATATTCTTCATTATGTACCAATTCGGTGCAGGCCCGTCGGACTAGCATGGAACGATTGAATCATGAGAGGCTCATTCTTGACATATTGGGCCATGCGTACGTGGTACATCCGCAAATGAGCGGGCGGGAAGTACCATCGTACTTCTCGAACTCGGCATCTTAAATTTCTTTGGCATCTTGACTTTCTCATACACTGACAAGTCGAACGGAAGTGAGCTCTGTGATCCTTGCAATTGCTTCACCTTCTCTTCTAGCTTTGTGAAGCGTTCATTTTGCTCCGTCTTAGGAACGTTATCAAGCTTAGCCTTTTCAGCGGTGATCAACGGTGGGTCATCTTCCAGCCCAGGCATGTCGTCGTCAATCGTTTGAACCTTGTTTGCTTGCTTCGGGATAACTACTTCGGGGAAGAGTGGGTGCAGCCGTTGGATTTGCTTGGAGGAATTGAGCCGATCCGTCACAAGCTGTATAGAGGTGAGTACTTGTTGGAGTTGAGTCTCCACAGCGGACATACGATCACGCATTTCAGCTTGATCAGCCATTCTAGCTCTTAATCGAGTGATGATGGGAGAGCGTGAAGGATCCGTTATCACCTAAACCAAATGAACGAAAATATGTAAACACGAGGTGTAAATAGAGAGCCAATCCATGACAACAATCTATTTTAGTCAAGCAAAGTTCACACATGAAAAGGATTTCCTAAAAATGGATTAAGAAAACAAAGACATGGGATGCCCCCAGTAAGGACGAAATTTCCTAAACATGAACTAGGAAGAGCCAAGACACTAATTGAAAACAAATTTCCAATTTTTCAAATGATTCATTGCATGGCAATTTCCTCATTTCATTCATAATTGACAAATGAATTAAATCAATGATTGACCTAAATTGTCATGGACCGACCAAAAGCATGACAAACTAAGTAAATTGCATAGTATAGGGATAGAAGACTTACTTCACCAAATAAATGGCAACCACACAGACATGCACATGAGATGTGAGGCTCGATTTCTACTCTAGACAGGCTTAGCAAGGTGGAGCCACAAGGATTATCAAACTAGCCACGGGCTTGTGGACTATGTCGGGTCCTCATGATTCCGGCTTAGTCGAAGAGCCAACTCGGGTCGCGGGCATGCGGACCGAGGTGGGTATTCTTGACACCATGAAAGAAACCGGGATTGAGATGGGCGACTCGCACCGCGAGCATGCGGTCGAAGTGGTATCCATCTCAATACCATCCTAAATAATCCTATGCGGCCCGGAGTCCGGCGGCGGGTTGTGTGTGTAAAGTGTAGTGATAAATGCAAAGCATGCATATCAATTTAAATCAAACAACACTTCAAAAAAAAAAAAAAAAATAATAAACCATACATCACTAACTCCAACCTGCAAGGCAAGGGTTAACAATCACTTCCCCTTATACCTCCCAATCTGTAAGAACATTTAACACCTTAAAGGTTAGGGACGTACCTGGGATCCTTGCTGCCAAGCAAAAATATTTTTTTCAAAAAAGAAAATTGGCCTAAGTCCACTAAGAGTTTCAACTCAAGTCCCCAGCGGAGTCGCCAAGCTGTCGCGACCCAATTTTTCGGGGTTTGGACCACCTAAAACTAAGTTAATGGATTACTAAGTCTTTAAGCTTAGCTCGGGCTCTCCCAAGCCCATACCAATTCGCAACTTAGGTTTGAATTCTTAACATGCAAATGATTTTCAATCAGGAGTCGCCACTAATCTATTTTTGGTGGGTCGATTAGAAACCCAAGTAAAGTAACGGGATATTTACTTTACTTCTACGAACCAGAGATTTATGAGTTCGGGGACTTGGTTACACTAGACTATTCTAGTGCCCTTTCGGTACCTTTTATTTCATCTTTTAAAAAATGTTTGGCAAGCAATTTAGATTGATTTTAATTTAATTTCCTAACATGTGAGGTGATCATACATGTGCGCATACCACCAATTTAACACTCAAGAAATCAATTAAATGATGTAGAACTTACCTCAAAGCAACGAAAGCATCAAGAGTATCAAATTGAAATCCATATCAACAATCCTAGATATGGTTTCTAATTAACACGCAATTTCTTTTCTTTTTGTTTTCACTTATTAAACGAGGCTATAATCTATATGCAATGCAATGCTTTTAATCTATGAAATGATATGGCATGGCAACATGTCCTAAACCATATAAATTTTTTATGATCTCTTAATGCAATTTAAATTAACCAAAATGACTTAATTCTAATGACGTGCAATGCAATGCAATGATGTATAAAATTATTTCAACTAAAATGATATGCAACATTGCAATTTAATATGCGAGTTATATGTCAAATGACATTTATTAAATGGCCTAATCTAATGACGGCAATTTCCAATTAAAATTGAACCTAACAATAGTCACTAAAATGACATGCATTTCATGGACTTAATCTTGTATGACATGCAAATGACGTTTTTTATTTAAAAATGCAATCTATCTTAGAAATTGCAACTAATTTATCCTAAGACAAATTTTATGAAATTTGAAATGGTCTAGCTAGATTAAGATTCTATCTAGTTTAACTTAGGGATTAAGTCATATTAAATCCTAATTTAAACTAAGACATTATCTAAATCTAAAATGCAATTTATTTAAAAAAATGATCTAAATTTAAAATGAGATATGCAATCACAATCTAATATGCACAATGATCTTTTTTGTGTTTTTCTTTAAGAAATTGAAACGAACAAATATTTAAACATGCAATTCAAATAAAAAACTAACAACCTAAATGAATGCACTTTTTTTGGATTTTTTTTTATTTATTTAAAAATTCATGATAAGATTGCAATCCTAACATGCAAGATAAAAAAAAAAAACAAATCTAATTCTTATTCGGATTTTTATTTGATTTTCTCATTTAAAAATTCGGAATCGATCGCGATTTTAATTCTAAGACTAAGAATAACCCTAATTTGAATTTTTTTGATTTTTTTCTCTTATAAAGATAAAATTGATCTAAACACACGATATCAAATCAAGCGACAATATTGATATCCAAAAATTGGCGAACCATATCTCGCGCATGAGATCGGGTTGACCAATTTTTATTTTAAATCGCGAATCAAATCTCGGGCTTGAGATTGGATTGTCGATTTTTATAAGGGATTGCGAGTCGGATTTCGATCACGAAAATCGGACTATCAATCCCTCACTCGAGGGGCACTTTCATGTTTGTCTATCATATATCTAGGAACAATCCTACTAAAGAAAACAAATAAATAGGTGAGAATAACCTTAAAATAATAATAATAATAAAGTAATAAAAGAAGAACTACCTAAATGATCTTTTTCTTTTTTTCTTCTCAGCAGGCTTGTGCCCGTGTGGTGGTCACCGTCGGTCCAGCAAGGGCGTCGCGGTCGGGTGGCTCCAACGAAGGTCCGGCGAGGGGCAGCAGCGTTGCGGGGGCTCTTCGTGGGTGTTGATCGCGAGTCGCTCGGCTGCGGCGTGGACTAGCAAGGCCGCGGGGCTGCGGCAGGAGCGTCTTCACGGGGCAAGGGCGACGGAAACGGAGGCACGGCTGTGGATCACTTGGCTCGGGTAGAAGCTGCGGGTCGGCGATGGTGCAGCGAGCGGGAAGATCGGGGCGGCGGCTACGGGGACGCCGAGGTGGAGGCGCGGCGTCGGATGAAACGAGCCGTCGGAGTGGGGCTCGGGCGCGGCGGTCGTGGCTAGCTTCGGGGCAGCCGTGGCTAGCTTGCTCGTGGAGAGTGGAGCGTCGAGGCTTCGGGTCGTCGGGGCGGGCGTTGAGGCGCGGCGTGGTGGAGGAAGCTTCGCGGATGGAGGAAGCTTCGCGGATGGAGGTTGCAGAGGAGGAGCAACAATTTGGGGAAGATGGTGAATAGTAGGGGTCAAATCACTCTTTACTTTTCACCTCTCCCTCTCTCTCTCTCTCTCACGTCACTCTCCCTCTTCCTTCGTACTCTCTCTCTTTTTTACTTTCCAACTTCACGGATGGCTTCTCCCTTCTTTCACTTTTTCCTAATTTTTTCAAAGAAGCTCCACCTCTTCCTCGTACACGGTTGCTTTTATAGGGGTAGAAGATAAGCTTTCGATTTCCCCCTCAAAATCTATATCCGCGATACATCTTCACCAACCGATAATTATTGATAAGAATTCCAGATCAAGATAAATATTTTCTCAAAATCCAAATCTCACAAAAATATTTTTTCACACATGTGCCATATCCAAAGATTCATATTCTGGGAAAATTTCAAAATTTCTATTTTTCCAGGAGATAATTAAAACATGGGCTTGGGCCAACGAGCTCACTTCATGGGCCTGATCCATCTAATTTGAATATGTCCACCATTGGTCCAATATAAAACGCCAATTAAAATAAAATAATAAAAATGCATCTAAATCTAAACGGACCGTCAAAATCTAGGTGTCAACAGACATGTACATTGTGTATATCCTTTGCTGTGTGCAGAATCACAAGCATATTGGAACCGACCAAGCAGAGAATAAATTATATGAGAACACAACAGTGAGACAGTGATTTAAGTGGTTTGCCAAGTATTGGCTATGTCCATGGTTGAACCATACCATGGACTCTAAAGATTGTCTGGCCAGAAGCTAAGTGGAAAAATAGCTGGTAGCTTATCTCTTCCTGCCCTCCCTGATTCTTGGTAATTGCTTTCGATTGACTTGGACATTGTGTTGCGGATGGCAAAATGCTGACCACATGCCATAAAATATAATTACTGAACCAATAAAAAAAAAGTAGAAATATGACAAAAACATTATAACTGTAGGTTAAGTTAGATTAGAGTCTTTTGCCACTTTTACAGTAAAGAAAAGAACTTTATCCTAGTTGAACTTAATTTCAGCACACCAAAGTTCCATGCTTGGAAGAAAGAATTTGGCTAGAAAAATAGCCAAGAATGACAATTTAGCAGGCCACTGGACCATGGAACTAGCAAAGTTTACTTTAAAGCACACTAAGAAACCAATTAGTGATACTTAAACATTTGAAGAAAAGTGGACTAATCGAGTATTTGCCAGCATGTCAGTTCGATTCTAAAACTAAAAATAGACAAAGGTGCTGAGTCCATTTCAGCTTACAACATCAGGTTCGTCTATTCCCATGCCAAAAACAATGGTAGCACGTACAACCTGGACCTCTCAAGTGTGTCATTTATTTTGAACAGCTACTCTTTGACGGGCTGCTAATCCAACATGATAGTACACCATCCTTATACCGCACTTATCATTCAAGTATTTTGCAACATCACATTTACTGTTCGAGAGGCAATATACTATGCCAAAAAAAATTAGCAAAATGATTCTTTGACAACTCTCCAAGCTGCTTAGCTATGACCTCATACATTATATTTGGTCTGTCAAATCTGTCTCAAGAACAAGAGCAAGGGGGATCCTAAGAGCTTTCAGGATTTCAATCAGTCCCAAATGATTATTTCAATAAAATCTGGAGTTTAATGTGCAAGTTTCGTACCTCACAAACTTGCTGAGTGGCAGTTAAGGCCATCACTGGGACGTATGGAAAGTTTTGCTTGAGACATCCCAGTCCTCTATAATTTGGACAAAAATCGTGGACTGCAATAATGACAACAAAGAAAGTAACGATCAATAAGCCTTACCCGTTTATAATCATTCAAATATACAAGAAAAGCTTAAACCAGCAGTATGTTCCTTTCATGAGATTGCGCTGGCGGCACAAATCCAGTAAAGACCTCATAAGAAACACAACCAATGATCCAATGGGCAAAGTTTTGCCTTATATCTCAAGTTGTTAATATCAAGCCAAACATGGACACTTCCAATCACTTCCGAAAGTAATTTCCATTGGAGCTCATTTTAGTTGTGTGCATTTTGCTTTGTTTGATTAACGATGTGCTGCTGACTTTTTCCCAAAAGAAGGAACTAGGTCATTTCCAGAATTAGTTATTTCAACATTGCATTATGTTATACTAGATCGTCACAGAAGGTCAGGGTTTCATAAGGTTCAGTGTAACACCAACAATGTACTTAGGCTAGAAACATATAAAATGCAAAAAGTTCAAAAAAGAGAGTTTGAGTGAGCATATATAAAAGTTAACTTGCTTTTCCTTATCTAGGACAAGGACAGTTGTTTTGTAGTGGCAACATCATAAACACATATTCCTTTTGAAGTAACTCTAGCATGAACTTTGCTTCAGATGCAAGGATGCCAAAGAGCATACCTCACACAATGCGCCTCATCAACAACAAAACCAGCTAGTTGTGCCTACAATGCACGACAATCGAGTATCAAAAAGTTAAAAAGAAACTTTCAAAAAAGTTACAGTTTATCAAAAATAGTACCTTTCTATGCAAGCATTTCAATATCTCGAGAAATGATGGGTTTCCCACAATCCTTTCAGGAGTTACATACAATAGCTTGCAAGATGGATTTTCCTGAAAAGGCAAGCGAAGAAGTGGAGATTAATGACTTGATAATCACAACACTCAGCAAAAAAAAAAAAAAAAAAATTAGAAGTCCGATAGAAACCCCATAGCAACAATTATAGCCCAACATTTTATGGCAAAATGATGATTGTATGGTATGATATACTTCTCTAGGAACACTAAGATCCTAAAATTTATTTTTAAGGCGAACATCTTAGGCATGAATCTTCTCATTAACTACATGAAAAATGTGCATTCATTACAACACATGGAGCATAGCATTTATGGCAGGATAAAGATCGTATGGTAAGATATACTTCTCTAGGAACACAGAGAGAGAGAGAGAGAGAGAGAGAGAGAGAGAACCCATAGCAACAATTATAGCCCAACATTTTATGGCAAAATAATGATCGTATGGTATGATATATTTCTCTAGGAACACTAAGATCCTAATCTTTATTTTTAAGGCAAACATCTTGGGCATGAATCGTTTCATTAACTACATAAAAAATGTGCATTCATTGCAACATATGGAGCATAGCCATTTTATGGCGGGATAAAGATCGTATGGTAAGATATACTTCTTAGAAGGAACACATAGAGAGAGAGAGACATAGACAGAGACAGAGACAGAGACAGACAGAGACAGACAGACAGACGAGGAGAGAGAGGGGGGAGGGAGAGAGAGCTAAACCTTGCCTAAGATCTTGGAGGACAGCCGATGCTTGGGCAGCAGTTTGCTGAGACTTCAAGAAAGTAGACGGTATTCCACACTTGAGGGCTAGAGTAATTATTTGATCCTGGATGATTGATAGAAGGGGACATATAATGACTGACACCTGGTTTAAGAGTTGCTGGCAGCTGAAACGAAGGGTAAAAACATCAGAAGAACACATGAAGAAAAGATGGGATGAGGGAATTATCCTTTCATTCACCTTCAGCTGATCAGAAAGCACTGGTTGTCACTATTTGTATTATATTTACTTCAGCTAGAAAACATATATAAACTATTTTAAGACTGAATAGAAAACACTTTAGAATAACTCAACTTAATAAATTCGGAATAATAACTTCCTTCAAGATTCAGTAGACCAAATATCCGCATGCTACCAAGATCCATTATATGATCACCCTGGTAGAGATGATGACATAGCACATACCTGCAGGAGATATAGACATCTACAATCTGTATTTGGTGCAAGTAATTTGAAAACTTATTCCTCTTTGACTTGATAACCCTTTTGAATTGGACCTGAACTATGACTGACAACAACACTTACATGCAAAAACAAGATAAATTTTCCAGTAAGTAATTAGAAGGTCATAGAAGCATAGCACAACCTCGAATTCTAGAAATCGCAGCATAGATAGAAATGTGCGAAGGCAGAACAAGAATGTCCTGCATAATATTCTTTTCCTACTTAGTCAGATCCTGTACATTGGATCCTGTACATTGGAGGAACCCATGGTTCTGTAGTTGAATCACTTCCTATAGCTTAATTTGCATTTGGAAAACATTTGTATCCTTAAGTTTGAGCACAAGCTTTGCAACAGTGCCAACAAAGCAGATTCCAAGATCATTTTAAAGCTTAAATTTCAATATACAATTCTATCCATCTAGTATTTAAATAGTGGAACCATTAAGCAAAGTGCACAGGGCTTGTGCTCTAAACATTGTCTCCACTTTCTTCTACATACAATCATCACATTGTGACAATTTTAACATTCACTAAACTGGTAACATAAACTTTTACCACCTCCAGTGGGCATGAGAATGAAGTGATCTTGCTTGGCTACAGAAGCTTTACATGCCTGATGCTGCATTAGTCAAAATGCCTTGTTTCCAAGACAACGTTTGCCAGTTTTATTTGAAACTGACGATATTGAACATTGAGTGACAGTGCTCTTACAGTCCTTCAACAGAAATAAGCTTCTTCAGCACCGTAATAGTTTCTGACATGGATTGTCATGGAAAATGAAAAAAGTGCACAAAGATCACAAGCCTTCATTTATGCAACACATTCTTATCAAAGACGATGGATCGCTAAGTTCCACACTTTGATGATCTGCTATACTCTTCAAGTATTTTGAGAAAATTGGTACTCATACATCATCCAAAACTAAAGTCAACTTCTATATCGACCAAAGAGGTCCAATATGTCATTTTGGATCTTGAAGATTGTGTAAGTAATTGGCAAAAGTTATGACTGTCTATTGGACATTTCATTGGATGAGAGGCCCCATAAGCAATTTACTAAATGCTTTTGTACATGTACATCGTGTAGGTCCTTTGCTGTGTGCAAAATCACAAGCAAAATGCAAATGATCAAGCAAAGAATAAATTATACGAGAACATAACAGTGACACAGTGATTTATGTGGTTTGGGATGTCTTGGCTATGTCCATGGTTGAAGCATACTATGGATTCTAAAGATCGTCTGGCCAGAAATCAAGTGGAAGAATCGCTCAAAGTACTGCTTTAGTCGAGAACATAGCATGTAGATTTCCTGCCCATTTTACTGCCAAATATATTGCCTTCGTCATCACTATCAGTAGAGGAATCCTCACCTCAAGAAAAGTTTGGTTTTTCTCAGATTGTGGAGAATCTTCTATAATATGGACATCGTGTATAACTTTGCATTCATCATCATAACGGATATCTTGGCCAAACATATTGGTCAAAATTCCACAAGCTTCTGATTCCACAGCTTGCAAATCATCCCAATCCTAAGAATCTTGCGTGGTTTTGGCAAGTTCTGCTAGGAAGTCATCGCCACAGTGCTCCACAGTGATAAACTCTCGACCTCAGTCCATCTTAAGAAAACCAAAAGAAGAAAGAAATGGCTTTGCAAGTTCCATGGCAAGCGAGAGATCAAATAAATACAATCTTCAATACGTAATTTGCACTTAGTTCAGTGAGACGATATTAGTATTATAGCAAGACATCATAAGCAATCTGCAGTGAGTTCAGAAATAAGCCAAACAGTTCACTAGTCAACAGGACTACTCCGCCAAACCCACAAAGAAACAGGGATGAGATTAACGCTCAATGAACTAAATTTAACCAGCTCTGGTCCATTCCAATCCAAAGTAGACTATTCCATAGCCATCATCAGAATAGTGACTAGCCGCAATAAATGTCCTTATTAGCAATGCACAATCAACCATTTCACAAATTATCCACTCAACACAAGAAATCATGTCATTCTCTAATGACCAGATATTGAGCAATTTGGTCAATAAACAAGGAAAAACTATCGCCTAAAGTAACCTAAAACGTCAAACTGGAACGGTGCCAGACTTTTTGCCCATCAGTAAGACTACTTCACAAAACCCACTCCGGTCCATTCAAACCTAGAGAAGACTATTCCACAGCCATCATCGTCATGGTGGACGAGGAATACCTACACAACCTCTGCAAACACTAATCAGCATAAAATAAAATAAAAAAGGTGGGCGATAAAGTAACGATTCGAGTTACCGTAGAGGGAAAGGAGATGGTCCAAGCACTTGCTGGCGGACTCCTCATTGAAGCCAAACTCGAGAGCCAATCTCAGCAACCCCGAGCTTTCCATTGAGTCTTAACCTGTTCGACGCGATTCGATCGATCGATGATGCAACAGTAGGAATGGAAAATCGATCCGTAGTCTCTCTCTCTCTCTTTCTCTCTCTCTCGAGCACACGCTCGGAGCGCTCTCTTCGAAGAAAAACCATGCCAACGATGGCGGGACTGATGTTTTTTCGCTCTGCCTTTTTTACCTGCTGGAGTGGAGAGGCTGGAGCCATTTTTTGTTTTTCAATTCTTTAGAAAATTCCGTTTTTGCACCTGAATTTTGTTGGAAGCTCTATTTTTGCCCCCCTCATAAGTTTTCTTGGTTTCATTTGACACCCTTGGGTTGGGTCTGAGTAAATATTAGAAGAAAAGCAAATATTTTACGTGAGAGTTACAAGTGTACCGTCAACGTGATACATCAAGCCAAGCGTTATTTAACAAAGTGGCTGCAGGTTACAATTAGCAGGGAGATTGTCCGATTAGTCCTGAAATTATATACACGTATATCAGTTCGGTTATAAACTTATTAATTTTACCGAATTAATTCGAAATCTTTGCTAAAAAAAAATATAATATAATCATTCTAGCAATTTTTCGCTGAAAATTGCTAACATTGCAATGTGTCACATAAGACGACCAATGATAATTGGATTATCACGTCAACAATTTCTGGCGAAAATTGACTGGAATGATTAATTGAAATTTCGCACAAAAGTTTAGAACTAAATCGACAAAATTTATAAAATTTAAAATTAAATTGGTATAAGTACAATAAATTTATGACTGGTTGGGTAATTTCCCTTAAAATTGGCAAAGCAGCTTTACTGTTTTTTTTTTTTTTTAAATTTCAAGTTATATAAACTCCGATTTGTGACATCTATAACATGGAAACAAGAAGATCTTCTCTCCTTTCTTTGTCGTGTTTTTTTTCTTGTTCTTTAGGGTTGTTATTTCTTTTTCTTTTTTGCCAATGACGTTCTTTATTTTCTTTATATGTTGAGTTTCTAAATCCATGGACCTTACGCCTGATCTCAAATTACATAAAGACCCCCCTCACGTTGACGGTATACTTAACTCTTGTGTAAAATACTGACGTCTTTCTCTTTTCTATTTTTTTTTTTCCTCTGCAAAGAGAAGACTTTGCGTGTCAAACTTGTGAAGTTTTTTTTTTTTTTTTCAACTAAATTATAAAGTTTGGATGGTTATGTTATTGATGGGTCTATGTTGAACGTTCTTATTTTGCTTTTTTGGAGAACGCGGGTTTTCTTAAGACTCAGCATCATGAGCCGGATCATCATAGGAAATGAAACTCAGGATATACGAAGACAAGCATGGACCTGAAAAGCCTAATTATCCAAGGGGTCGGCCAAGTTGATATTGGCGAAAACACGTGTTGAGTTATAATACTAGGGGAGGTTGGGGGATCGCTCACTTAATCGCAGCTTCAGTGGAGGCAAATTTGCTGTTTGTGATGGGCGGGGTGGTGTGGTGACAGGGATCTAACCTCTCCTTTCAAAAATTGATCTTGGGATAAGGGCGGGCGGCAGCTACCGCGCCCGCTAATGGAGTGACCGTGATTGAATTGAATGGGATGGGATGGGGGGGCTTGGCAGTGGGCACAAACCTCCAGCGAGTCTTCTGCTTTTTGAGGGCTGAGGTTGGGCGATGATGATGATTTACGCAACAGATTTGGAAGAGCGACCCGTTTCTTTCTTCTCCTGTTGCTGCTGAGTTCCTTCATTTTGCACGTGACCCATATGGTAAAAACCCAGAGATAAGAAAAGCAGACCAACAAGCGCGATGGCGACAGATGATACAAGCATCCCCATTGACTTCACCATCAGAATCATATCGAGAATCAGAACATACCAAAGAATGCTGGGAGAGACAGAGAGACAGAAGAGCGTTAAAAATGGTTGCGATTCGAGGATGAACAACGTGAAGATTCGGACCTTAGAATATGAAAAAAAGAAAGTTAAGGTGCACATATGTATTTTTCCAAATGTGGGAATTTCTATGAAGGGCTTGCCAACCGATGCGAAATGAGACAACACTAAACTTGGTCGCAATTTCAACACTACTGTACTGTTCGGCAAAAGAAAAATCACTACTTTATCGCACTCAAAACTTCTTGTTGGTGACGAAAATTTCACAAGTCAAAGCTCTCTTTTAGAAAATTGGTCCCGCATTCAATGTGGACCACTGGATAAGAAGGGGGGAAAAGTTGATCCGTCAAATCTATTAAGTCATAAGTTTGCGGACATTAAATGAAAGTGACAACCGTAAAATAATCAAATTTATATTCCATTAAAAAAGTTATGATGAGTAAGGAAGTTTACCAACATATAAGTCTCAAAACTTACGAAATGAAAAGGAAGTTACTATCAAATTGAATATTTCACTAAAGTTTTAAAAAAAAAATTACCGTTAAGTGAATAAAATATTGTTTTTATGGAATATGAAGAATCATAGGTTCCAGAGAATCTACGCCCTCCAAACAAAAATTACATCCTCCTAAGAAAAATTACTAAAGGATATTTCATAGATAGTAAGGATGATTACATATGCCTAAAGGAAAGTTAAGATTCATTAGGAGAAATTTACTATAAACTTAGGCAGATTACTATTTTTAATAGAATATTACAAATTATAGGACTTACAGAAATTATGATAACAAAATGGAAATTACATTGTGCCCAAAAAGTTTTGATAGGATTAAAAAGGATTCGTTTCAGGCTTCGCAGTTATCCTTATTTCTGTAGATTCAAGCTTGACGGGACGATACTAGAGATATGAAAACTGTCCTCAAATCAAACTGGAACTATGGAAAGCCTTTCAGTTTGTTTAACATTGGCACAAGGCGTTTTTAGATTATCTAGTTTCGGAAGCATATGTTGCCATATGATGAATCGTACAACGAAGAGGAATTGAAATAGACAAATTGAAGAAACTAGGGGGTTAAAGAACCCCAGAAATTAGGCGTAAACAACATTTGGCCAAAACAAGTCGTTGCCAACATAATCGACCCCAAAATAGATCGAAACGTCAATCCTACCAGATACTAAGTATTCATCTGGTTTTGCAATCAGCATCAAATTTTTACTAGGAAAAGAGCTTACTAGAAAGAGGAGAGATGAGCGGATCAGACAATTTTAATCAGCTCCATGAACTAAATTCAATCATCAGAACATTTTGCATTTGGTGCGCATGTTTTTAATGCCCACGGGCGGTGCATCGGTGAAAATTTTGTTTTACGATATTGCAGGTTGGGTCATTTGTGACTTGTGCGGAGAGGAAACTTCTCGCAGGACCTGAGCGAGAGCATCTTGCCTGTCGAGTCCGTGTTGAGGCTGCCGCTGAGTACATGAGGGTACGGTGCGTGATTCAAATTTGATGAGTGCGAGGTAGGGTGAATCCTCGAGCTGTACTTTGAAGGCCAAGTTTCTGTCATACCTTTTTCCTGCAAGTTGAAAATGCAAACGTCGTGGCTGCAGAAGTAGCAAAGCACGGTCGTGAAGTCAGGCCACGAGTCCAAAAGATCCCGACCCGCAATTTTTGATCTTACTATCTAACCAATTTGGTCAATGTGACTCTACGTGTGTTGACCTCGACTTGCCCAGATCGCCAATGTAATGGTCAACGTTCCCACTGGACCCTGCCATCAGATACAAGGATCCCAAAGAGCATACCTCACACAATGTGCCTCATCAACAACAAAACCAGCTAGTTGTGCCTGCAGTGCGCGATGGCCAAGTATCAAAAAGGTAAAAAGAAACTTTCAGAAAAAGTTAGTGTATCAGAAATAGTACCTTTCTATGCAAGCATTTCAATATCTTGAGAAATGATGGGTTTCCCACAATCCTTTCAGGAGTTACATACAATAGCTTGCACAACAGTTTATCTTTCCTGAAAAGGCAGGTAAAGCAGTGAAGATTAATGACTTGACAATACCAACACTAAACCAAAAAAAAAAAAGTTTTAGAATTCCAGTAGAAATCCCATTGCAACATATGGAGCATAGCCCAACATTTTATGGCGGGACAATGATTGTATGGTATGATATACTTCTCTCCGAAGGCTAAGATGCTAAAATTTATTTTTAAGGGAAACATCTTAGGCATGCTTCTTTTCATTAACTACATAAAAAATGTACATCCTTTGCAACATATGGAGCAAACCATTTTATGGCGGGATAAAGATTGTAGAGTAGGATATGCTTGAGAGAGAGAGAGAGAGAGAGAGAGAGAGAGAGAGCTAAACCTTGCCTTAGTTCTTGGAGGACAGCTGTTGCCTGGGCAGCAGTTTGCTGAGATTTCAAGAAAGTTGATGGTATTCCGTACTTGGGGGTTAGAGCAATTATTGGATCCTGGATGAGAGATAGCAAGGGAGATATAACAACTGTGACACCTGGCTTAAGAGTTGCTGGCAGCTGAAATGAAGGGTAAAAACACCGAAAGAGCAAATGAAGGGATGAGGGAATAACTCTTTTGTTCACCTTCAGCTGATCAGAAAGCACTAGTCATCACTGTTTGTCTTATAATTACTTCATCACTATTTATATATGAACTACTTCAAGACCGAACAGAAAACATTTCAGGATAATTCAACTTAATAAATTCAAGTTAATATCTTCCTTCGTGATTCAGTGGACCCAATATTTTGCATGCTCCCCATCTCGTATGAAAGGACAACCATTTCAAACCAATTATGGAAATGATCACCTTTAGTTGAGATGATGACATAGCACATACCTACATAGGAAATATAGACATCTACAATCTGTATTTGGTGCAAGTATTTTGAAAACTTATTCCTCTGACTTAATAACCCTTTTGAATTGGACCTGAAATACGACTAACGACAACACTTACATGCAAAAACAAGATAAATTTTCCAGTCAGTAGTTAGAAGGTCCTAGAAGCATAGTACAAACCTCAAGTTCTAGAAATTACAGAATGTACAGAGATGGGCGAAGGAAGAACAAGAATATCCTGTATTTCAGCCCAAACTTCTCAAAGGTTCTAACAAAGCAGATTGCAGGATCATTGTATAGCTTAAATTTTGATAAATAGGTCTACCCGTCTAGTATATAATTAGTGGAACCATTCACCAAAGTGCACAGGGCTTGTGCTCTAAACATTGTAAACATTGTCTCCACGCGTACTTCTACATTCGATCATTACACAAATGAAATAATGTTAACTTTCACTAACCTGGTAACATAAACTTTTACCACCTCCAGTGGGCATGAGAATGAAGCAATCTTGCTCGGCTGCAGAAGCTTTGCAAGCCTAATGTTGCATTGGTCGAAATGCCTTGTTTCCAAATATTACAACATTTGCCAATTCTATCTCATCCAAGGCTTGCAATTCCTCATAACTCAGAGTTCCTTGTTTGCATGTCGAAGTCTGAGAGCGATGTCTTTTATTTGAAACTGATGATATCGAACCATGAGTGACAGTGCTCTTACAGTGCTTCAACACAAATAAGCCTCTACAGCACCATAAATAGTTTCTAACACATGGTGATGGAAAATGAAAATTGTGCACCAAGAAATCCCAAGCATCCATTTTGCAAAACACACCTGTCAAAGATGCTGGATGCTAAGTTCAACACTGATGTACCGCACTCTCAAATTATTTGAGAAATATAGCTATTGTTGCCTATCCAAAACAAGAATGAACCGTTTTTATTGACCAAACAGTTCTTATATAAGTCATTTTAGATCTTCTAGACTGTGGAAGTAACTGGCAAGTTAGGAGTGTCTAGTATGCATTTTATTGGATGAGAGCCCTCATTAGCAATTTACTAAATGCTTTTATACAGGTACACCGTGTAAGGGTTTTTGCTGAGCAGAATTGCAAGCAAACTGGAAATGATCAAGGAAAGACATAATTTTAAGAGCCAAGAACAGTGACACACTAATTTAAGGGGACAGGCAATTTCATCTACATCAACTGAAGGAATAGTTTAACAGTGACCCAGAGAGAATTACAATAAGAAATAAATCAATTTCTCACTAACCAAAATGCCAATTGCAAGAGTCAGTCAAAAGCGAATGAGACGAGTGGAAAGCGTTTCCCAAGAGTTTTCTGAGAAGGACTGATCAAATCCAGGTCCATGAATCAAAAACTTAAGCCACAAACTTAACAACTATCAACCAAATTAGCTTTGGGCATAGGAAAAAACATGCCAAGCCACCATGCTTTTCTTTCTTTTTCTTAATCCCTTCGAACCAGTGGAGGCAGAAAGGAGTGAGACAACTTCACAGTTTTCAGAAGCATACAATGGATTCTAAAGATCGTCTGGCTAGAAGTTGAGTGGACGAATTGCTCAGAGTACTGCCAAATATAATATATCATCTCCGTCTTCACTTTCAGCAGAGGAATCCACCTCAAGAAATGTTTGATTTTTTTTTAGGTTGTGGAGAATCCTATATAATATTAACATCGTCACAACATTGCATTCGCTGTCATTAGGGGTATCTTGGCCAAAAATATAAGTCATAACTCCACAAGCTTCTGATTCTGCAACTTCCAAATCATCCCTATCCTCAATGTCTTGCATAGTTTCAGCAAGTTCTGCTAGAAAATCATCGCCACAGTGGTCCACAGTGATAAACTCTCGACCTTCATCGCCCTAAGAAAACCAAAAAAAGAGAGATGATTTTGCAAGTTCCCTGACACAAAAAAGTGATCAAATAAATACAATCTACACAATATGTAATTTGCGGTTAGTTCAGAAACAAATTAGACATTTCGCTAGTCAAGAAGGCTACTCCACAAAACCCACAGAGAACTAGGGATAGGATTAAGCAGCTCCTCGAGTCCATTCAAATCCGAAAGGTAGACTATTCCATGGCCATCGTCAAAATGACAACCTAACCGCAATAACTTTCCTTATTAAGGAATGCACAATTGATCAATTCACAAATCATCCCCGCAACACAATCAATTACGTCATTCCCTAGTCACCAGATACCACGCAATTCGGCGAATAGCCAAGAAAAGCCACCATCCAAAGCAACCTAAACACATCAAACTGGAATAGCACCAGACATTTCGCTCGTCAGCAAGACTACTTCGCTGAACCAACTCCGATCTATTCAAACCAAAAGCAGACTACGAGAAGGACCAACACAACCTCTGCAAACGCTAATCAGCATAAAAAATGGGCGACGAGGTAATGACAATTGGAGGTACCGCAGAGGGAAACGAGACGGTCCAAGCACTAGCTGGCGGACTGTTCGTCGAAGCCGAACTCGAGAGCCAAGCACAGCAACCGAGCTTTCTCCACCTCCTCCAAGCCCCGATCCTCCATGGAATCTCAAAATGTTCGGAGCGATTCGAGCGATCAATCGATCGATGATGCACGAGTCAGGAATGGAATTTCAACCTTCTCAAGAGCGCGTGCGCGCCCCCGAATTGCTCTTGTTCGAAAAACCTTGCCAGCTATGGCGAGACTGCTGGCGAATGGGAGAGATTGGAGCCAATTCCGTTTTCACGCCCAAAGTTTGTTGAAATTCTATCTTCGCCCCCGCCCTCGCCCGCCTTCTCCTTCTCTCCAAAAGAGCCTCTTTCCTGGGCTTAAGTCATTCTTGAATTCGGTAGAAGGTAACGTGGGTGAAAGGCCTCTTTGCATCCATAAGACCATGAGAAGTCATCTCAAATTTTCTTTTTATCTGTTGCTGTGTATCAGCAAAAGGAAAAATTAATAAAGTAATACTTATCTTAATTTACATTTGTACCTTTTACCTCTATATATATTTCAGTAGAACGAACTTCAAATAAATTGGACAGATAGGTTTCTAACACTACTTTAGTGTTTGGCGAAAAAGAAAACACTGTTTTGTTGTGCTCCAAATAATTTGGAAAGATAGGGCCTGCATGTTTTCACTTCTGAAATGTGTTTATAAACAGATTTTCTTTTTTTTTTTTAGGAACAAAAAAAGAACAAAAACGCGTTTGTTTGCGTTTACATTTTTTTTTTTTTTTTTCGTTCTCGGAACAAAATTGAAAAAAAAAATAAAAAAAAAAACTTGTTTTCGTTCTCCAGAAACACTTCTGGCAAACCGAAAAAGAACAAAAATAAAGAAACAAAACGGGAACACTTCTGGAGGTCCCTCGTTCATGCCTGAAGCTTCGTTCGTGCTCTCCCCCGGCGTCTCCCCTCTCCGGCGCCTCCCACTCGAGCAGACTCTTTGGCGACTCCCCACTCCGGTGACTCTCCGGCGCCTCCCCACTCCACTCACTCTCCGGCGCCGACAAGTGGTGCTCCGTCAACCGGCTGAAGCTTCCGAGTCCGGGTAATTGCCGCTGCTCCTCCATCTCCATTCGAAGAGGGCTTCGGCGAGAGCAACCTTCGCCGACCACCACCGGACGCTCGCTCGAGCCTTAGCGGCGTTGCTCTCCCAGATCTGCGGTAGATCCGGGCGAGCAACGCTCGCCGCAACCGCTCGCCGAGCTCGAGCCGCCGTGGTCGCTCGGCGGAGCGGCCTTGAGCGAGCGACGCTAACCCCCAGGGAGCCGTCGCCCCGATCCGCGGATCCGGGCGACGGTTGCTTGCCGAAGCCGCTCGCTCGCTCGGCAGAGAAGCCGCAGCTCCACTGCCCGGCTCGCTCGAGCGTGGCTGCTCGCCAAGCGAGCAAAGCAGCGCAGTTCAGTCGAGCGAGCTGGCAGCAGCTCGCTCGACCGTGGCTCGCTCGGAGCAACGCAGCTCGGTCATGGCTCGCACGGAGCCTGCTCTGCCGAGCGAGCTGCTCTGCTAGCTCGCTCGACCGTGGCTCGCTCGAAGCAGGTCGCTCGACCGTGGCTCGCTCAGAGCAGCTCCGTCGAGCGTGGCTGCTCTGCCGAGCGAGCTGGTAGCTCGCTCGACCGTGCCCCTCAATTGTTTCCGCTTCCCGTCCTCTCTTTTCTTTTCGTCTCCTTTGACCCGCGAAAATGTAGGCTGCAGGAAGAGCTCTCGCCTCAGGCCCGTTCGAATCGTCTCTGGCTCGTTCTCAAGGGAGTCCGTGGAGAGGTAAGTGAAAAGCGCGCTGTCACGCCCCGATCCTCAGGCACATGCACATCCCTTACCTTTGGTCGATTTTAAAAATGCGATATCCCAGGACTATGTATCGCCAACCCTTTCACTTATATATGCACATGCGGAAGCGATTATAAATCCCCAGACAATAAAGCAATGGGATAGAATAGCAAGCCATATATTTTCCTTACTGAAAATTCACAACTACATCTTTTTACATGCAAACGAGGTCTGACAAGACAGGATGGGATCTTAGTCCTCATCCGGGTCGTACTCGATGTCGTACTCGGGGTCCTCCACGTACTCCTCTTCGAGTTCCTCAACAATGATCTTCTCGACAGATTCATGCTCCTTAGGCTCCTCATCCAGGTCTTGAAATGGTTATTCAATAACCACTGAGACAACGTCTCAGCAAGTTCTACCCCCTAAGACCCAATTAGT
Organism: Eucalyptus brandiana; assembly: GCA_014182725.1. Taxonomy (NCBI): domain Eukaryota; kingdom Viridiplantae; phylum Streptophyta; class Magnoliopsida; order Myrtales; family Myrtaceae; genus Eucalyptus; species Eucalyptus brandiana. The sequence continues at coordinate 22,892,914 of CM024669.1, forward strand.
AAAATAATATACCTTAGGGCTGCCTATGCACAACATGAGTTAGAAGACTTACCTTGGCCTCAGATTCCACCTGCATATTAGCACAGATCATATAGGCACCCAAGAAATCATATTATAAATCGAAGCATCGATTTAATTGACCTAGTCGATTACACTCTAAGAAGACCACTCACGGTCATCTCCATTCAATCATTCAATTCACAACATCAAACCAAGGCAATGAATCACATCAAGTCACACTCGGATCGAATCATCGATCAATCGACCTAGTCGATTACATGCCATCCAAATTATCTCTTGATCAACCATTTATCATACCGTACTGTCTCAAGATGATCTATAGGATTATCGAGCCGGTATATCATACCGTACTGTCTCAAGATAATCTGTAGAGTCACCGAGCCGGTAGATCATACCGTCCTGTCTCAAGATGCTCCGTGGAGTCATCGAGCCGGTACACACAATTTATCATACCGTCCTATCTCCAGATGCTCCGTAGAGTCATCGAGCCGGTATACACACAATTTATCATACCGTACTGTCTCCAGATGCTCCGTAGAGTCATCGAGCCGGTAGATCATATCATTCCAAGCAAATAATCAATTAACTTGACTTTATCATTCTCGATAAAATGCCATGAGTGGGTACTCGATTGGCCTTAGCCAAAACATAATAATTTCCTTTTTATAAATTCCACCATTTTCTGTAGCACACTCAGATCATTTTGGCATTATCAACCAAAGCCCAGTTCTTTTTCAATTAATAACCAAAGATTATTCAATTAAAGAATAATTCATTCTTTCACAAATAATTCAATTCAAGTATGAAATAGGGCTCAATTAAATAAATGGACCGCGCCACGACAATCAGCACGAAATTCTGGTCATTGGCCATCCCAGTTGAATTTCCGGAAAATAAATAATTAAATAATTAATTTCGAAAATTAAATAAATAAATACAATAAATTCAATTTTGCACAATATAAAACTCAATTAAATAAACGGACTACGCCATGATCATCAGCATAAAATCCCGGTCATGGCCATCCCAGGTTGAATTTCCGGAAATAAATAATTAAATAATTAATTTCGAAAATTAATATTTAATTCCTAAAAATACCACCTAGGCCCGAATCGCTTAATTAACACCCGATAAGGGACGGGAAAAATCTCAAGAAGCATCCAATAAATAATACAGGCAATTCTCTATCTAATTACACTAATCACACCACTAATATGCAAACCAATTAACTAATAATCACTAATCAATTCTAATCTAACAACCTAATTACACTTAATTAACACTAATCAACCTTTAAGTATAATTAGCGCACTAAGAAGGCATTAGTGAGTAAAACTCACTCAAAACGACGGGCTCGACGTGAGGATCAACTTTCCTCAAAGCGGGCCGAGCATCCGGGCTCGGGAAGGCGGCCAAAACGGGCCAAAACCCACTGTCATACCCATTTTCTGCACTCTCCGTGCGCGGCTGGAACAGGCGGTTCCGGGGCTGATTCGAGCCGGACAAGGGCAGCTAGGGTCGGGTGGAGTTCCGGTGGGTCGAGGTGGCGGCGCATGGTGGCCGGAGGGAGCTCTGGCGGGCCTCCACCGTCCCTCACGACCACCGAACAGCAGCTGGCTAGACGGGGTCGTGGACGGCAACTCGACTGGATGGGGTGGTCGACACGGTTGGGCGGTCCCGGGGCTGTGACGGTGCATGGCGTGAGGCGGCAACAACGGCCTTAGCTCAGATTTCGGTTGCTGGTTGTGACAGCAAGCTGCTGTCTCTGTTCTCCCCTTGCTGGTTCGAACGGCCGAGAGGGAGAGGAGGAGAGAGAAGGGCGGAGGGCGTGCGGATGACCGCGGAGCAGTGGCGGCGGCTCCGGCTTCGGTGGGCAACGACGGCGGCGAGAAGCGGCGACGACAGCTCGGTCTTCGGTGGTCTTCCGCTTGTTGGTTCCTTGCACATCAAGAAGAAATGGGGAAGAAGAAGCACCGACGGAAGAGAGAGAGAGGAAGAAGAGAAAACCAATTTCTCTCCCCCTCTTTGGTCTTCGAACGGGGCCCACCATAAGGCTGTCATCCACCCACCTTTTCAAGGCCCAAAATACCCCTTCTAGAAGACTTTGGGTAATTTAAAATATTGGGTCTCTGGGCATACGAATTTGCTAGGTTTTCTTTCCAATTGAGCCTTAATTCCTTTTGAATTAAATCAAATTGACCCTCATTAATTTATTCAACACCCCATCATTCCAATTGGTATTTTTCCATACCAATGTAGCCCACTTGCATCTCAATTTCACAATTCATGGCTTCAATTGAATGAAAACGGCCCTCTTTATCCAGTCGAATTTAGAACCCGAAAATCTGGATGTCACACGCGCTCCTTCCCACGGTACATTCGATCTCGAGGTGGTACTAATTGGAATCTTGGAGTCTGCAGCGCGCCGCGTCAACTTCAATAGGACCCTCGACCTTGCACTTGTTTCGCGGTGAGCGAAGGGTGAAATCTAGAGGTGAAAAACTTGAGCTTTTGAATGATTTGGTGGTTTCCATTGTCGTTTGTTTCCAAACTTGAGTATTGTACATAAATCTGGCAATTCCGATTGGTCTTTTGGTCTGTCGATTAGTAATATGTACCGCGGCCCCAAAATGTGACCTTGGACCAGTATAATTCTTGCTCCAACAATGTGCTTTCTTTATTTCATTCTTTTGTGTGCTGAAGCTACTATAGATGCTGTTAGATAAACAAAAGTTTCCATTCCTTGACACAATTTTGTAGGGGGAGAGAGATAAAAGAAAATAGGCTGTAAAAATTTAGTTCATGGGCAAGATATAATAATGTTAAATGAAAATTAAAGGTTAACAGAAGGCACTAAAGGCCATCATTATTTGCACAAGTGAAAAAGGTGAATCTTGTCGTCTGAATTCCATACGAATTCCTTCTACTTATGTTGGCTACCTAAAGTTGATAAAGATTAACAAACTGGCATGTCTCATGGCTTATTTCGAAAGAAGGTAAGAAGTAAGGATAATGCTGCCTTGTGTTTGTTGAAGTTCATGGTTGCATATTGTATGTAGCATTACAATGAAATGCTCAGGCTGATCATTTGGATTTCATAGCTCAAAAATAGGTTGGAGAGAGAGCATTCTGGTTGGTTGATCATTGCTAGTCATAGGCTACATGTAGTTCTTGTAGCTCAAATGCAGCTTATGATCTGTTTTACACAAGTTAGTTCAAGAATTATTGTTTTTTAAAGTTAAGTCTTCTTAGCTTGCATCTCTTGATAATGCTTTTATGTATGACATATATAGTATTATGTTATTGATTTAACTGATAACTCATATGCTGCTCAACCGATCAAAGATTAAATGGCATCAGAGGCACAAAAATTCAGTGCAAAGTGGACCGAGTCGGTGACCAACCTATTTATCGGTTTGTTGGTGGATGAGGTCAAAAAGGAAAATCGGACCTCTTCTACTTTCAACAAAGCAGGTTGGAGGAATATCCAAAATGAATTCTTTAGACAAACAGGGTGCCAATATACCATGGTCCAGCTGAGAAACAAGGTGAACAAACTAAGAAAACAGTATGGTAGTTTTCAGAAACTTATGTCTCAGTCTGGATTTGGTTGGGATAATGTTAATAAAAGAGTTACTGTCGACGATCCAAGCATCTGGGAAGATCACATCAAGGTATTTTTTTCTAATTTTTTGGTCATTTTGATGTCATTATATATGTATATTTTAAATTGTATAATTACATTGCTGAAATTTAATTACTGTGAAAATTGTAGGAGAATGTAGAGTGGGCCAAATTCAGGAATGATGGATTTCCCCAATATCCCGAGCTATGTATTGTATTTGGTGGTACATCTGCTACTGGGGAATATGGCCTTGGAAATGCTGAAAATGTGACAGTGTCGGAGGAAGCTGACAACGGTGATGGCAATGGAGGTGGTGCCAACAGTGGTTACAATGCATGTGGTGACAACAGTGGTGGCAATGCCTATGGTGATGCTGGTGATGGCCATACAGATGACTTCGGTGATCACCACACTGATGAGATAGTCTTCCCATCAGACGATGCTGGAACTTCAATTCGTGGAAAACACAGATTGGATAGGACTCCAAACACTAAGAGGAGAAGGAAGAGTACCCAAAACAGTATTGATGACACTTGCAAAGCCATACAAGACTTTTTGTAAGTTAAGTCAAGTCAATCTGGTAATGGCTCTGCGACCTCCGGGGTTATGCCATCACCTGTGGACCCTTTCTCCATAGAGGCTGTGATGGATATTCTATTAAGTATGCCCGAGATAAACCAAGAAGTTTACAACAAAGCAGTGGATCGAGCATGCGATAGTGCCTCATGGAGGGTGGCTTTCATTAAATCCACCCCTGAAAGGAGAAATGGACTTCTTTATCATCTTTAAAGATGTTTGGAAATATATTATGGATTGAATGGCCTTGCATAAGATTGTATAACTTTATGTTATGTATTAATATTTAGTTTTTAAAGATATTAGTGTTGAGACTTTTGCTACTTACATATAATGGCATCTTCTATTGAGACTATGACTTATGTTATTGATTGTTATTGGATATATTTTCAAAATCTATATTGATGTTTGTATATTTTTGTGATCGTATAGGTACTATGGAAGAGGGATCGGATAGTATATGTAGTGAACAGGTAGGACAAGTTCAACAATTCTTGGATGATGATGATCTTCGCATATTTCTAGCGTGGTTGTGCACGGTTGCCATTGACAGGTCCGTGCATACAAGAGAACCTATTAGGGACAGCAAATTATTAGGATCCGAATGGATAATGGAGATGATTTCTGAACATTCAGATAGGATATATGAAGCCTTCAGGATGGAGAGGTATGTTTTTCTGAATTTATGTGATTTGATGAGAGTAAGAGGTTGGTTAAAAGATAGTCGATATATTCGAGTAGATGAACAAATTGGGATATTCTTATCTTTGGTTTGTCACGGTAGCTCAAACCGAGATTTATGTGAGAGATTTCAACATTCTGGAGAAACGATCAGCAAGTATTTCAACAAAGTGTTGAAAGCAATTATCCAACTTTCAAAGGAGATAATCAAACCACCGTCTTTTGATGTCATCCCACAAGAAATTCTTATGGATCCTAGTCATAAGCGCTACTTCAAGATATGATTTCTATATCGACTTTATATCGTCAAATACATGTTGTTCATAATCTTATATAATCTTATATTGACAATAAAATTGACAGGACTGCGTAGGTGCTATGGATGGCACCCATATAAATGCTATTATCCCAGTGTCTGAGCAGGTTCGATTTAGAGGCAGGAGAGGGACTACCACCCAAAACGTGTTGTGTGTTTGCTCATTTGATATGAAATTTACTTTCGTGTATGTTGGATGGGAATGATCTGCCAATGATTGTCGAATGCTTTCGGCAGCACTTGAAACTCCTCGATTGCAATTTCCCCGACCACCACCTAGTATTTATTTTGTTTATATAGACATTTGTGATTATATTATGGTTGAATATCACAACAAATTTATATATATCATGTTGTAGGGAAATACTATGTGGTAGATTCTGGTTATGCAGCACTTCCGGGATTTTTAACTCCATTTAGAGGGAACGATACCATCTCAGCGAATATAGAGGGAGTGGGAGACGGCCAAGAACAGCAAAAGAGTTATTCAACTACAAGCACTCTTCACTAAGAAATGTAATTGAGAGGTCATTTGGGGCATTAAAGAATCACTTCACCATTTTGAGACATATGCCTCCATTTACAATTCGGAAGCAAGCACTTGTTGTAATTGCATGTTGTGCTCTTCATAATTACATTCATGATCAAGATAGGATGGACAGAAATTTTTCCATTTATGGAGATCCGGAGTATCCATTTGGACCTACGAAGTGGAGGTTGCGAGATCCTAGTCATGAGCAGGAAACAGGATGAACATGCTTAGGATAAGTATTGCAAATAAAATGGCAAGGGATCACAATATGCAGGAGATTTGTTGACTTTTGTAATATTGTTTTTAAGTATTTACTGTGATGAAGTTGAACAATGAACTATAATGCTTCATTATTGTGATGTCATGTATGGAAGGATTCATGTTGAGATGTATAAAATACTCTTTTTTTTGCTAGTTCTTATTGTACGAACTTTACTTATAATTTTTTTTTAAGTATGCATATATGATTATGTGGGAAATATTTTTCTTCACTCACCATTATCAAAATTAAATTGATGAGAATTTCATGAGAATGAGAATTCAATCAAGTTTAAATGTTATAAAAATCAAAAATAAAAAAAGCACTTGAAAAAAATTTGATTCTAACTTTACATTTTAAATTTTCTACCAAGTATGAAAAAATTTATCTTCACTCACCATGAACAAAATAAAATTAATGAGCATTTCATGAGAATGACAATTCTCATCTCGTTTAAACTTTATTTAGAAAAAAGCATTTTTAAAAAAAAAATTAAAAACAGAAATTTTGTACGGTTTACCAAACGTGTTTTTTGTTCTTTTTCTATTCTAGGAACAAAAAAAGCGTAGTTACCAAACGTGTTTTCGTTCTTTTTTATTTCAAGAACAGTTTTTTTTTTTTACACTTACCAAACGCGTTCTTTTGTTTGTTTTTAGGAAACGAAACACTTTTTTTTTTGTTTCGCTCGGAACAAAAAAAAAACAGAAATGTTACCAAACGAGCCCATAGGTTTCTAACACTACTTTAGTGTTTGGCAAAAAAGAAAACACTTTTTTGTTGCGCTCAAAACGTCTTGACTGCGACGGAAATTCCATAAGTCGAAGCTCCCCTTTTACGGGACCGGTCCCACATTCAACGTGAACCACAGGATAAGAAAGGGAAAAAAACTAGTTAATCAAATTTGTTTTGCAAAATTGACTTTTGGCTATAATTTGAATTCGTAGACGTTAAAGAAAAGTTACGAATGCAAAGGTGAATAAACTTTCATTTGATAAAAGAAAAATTAAGATGAGTAAGGAAAATTACCAACATATAAGTCTCAAAACATTACAAACTGTAAAAGAAAGTTACTAAATTCAGATATTTCATTAAACATACAAAAAAGAAATTTACCATTAACTGAATAAATTACTGCTTTTATGAAATATTACAAAGCACAGACGCGAAAGATTTATGCCCTCCAAACAAAAATTACATCCTCCACAAGAAAAATTACAAAAGGATATTTTACAGATAAATTACTATTAGTGAGGATGATTATTTACACTGAACGAAAGTTAAGATCCATTAGATAATTTACTAACAATAAGAAAAGAAATTTAATATAAGGTAGATTACAATTTTTAATGAAATATTACGAACTATGGGACCTACAGAGCCTACGGCTACAGAAACGAAATTATGTTGTCTTCAAAAGTTATGAGATGATATGTTACTAGGAGATTACTTTTAGTAAGAAAAATGACCGATACCAAAAAAAATCACAATCAATTAGACAAGATCAGGTCCATTTTCCTGTCGAATTTGGTCGTCGTTGATCATTAAACTGATCCTTGCCAACCCTTAGGTGGCTTTGAGTTGCGAAGAGTATGGAGGAATTTGTTCAAATCAAAATGGTGTGTCTTAACTTTGTATAGATTTGCAGATTCATCTGGTTAGTTTTGGGATTTTCATCTTCCATTTAGTTGCCTATGTTCTTGTGCTAGTGTATAGGTGTAATGCTTACTTCCTCCAGAAGCTTTCTTATTCTGCCCAGATTTAGTGATTTTCTTAGGGGATTTAGTCGTCGTTTAGAAATCTTTGACTAGTTTTTTATGCGTCAGATTTGACTAATAGCATAAATCATGCCTGAAACAATCACATTCTGATTTTTTGACATGATAATTCAAGCTATTGTTTTACACCAAGGTGGATTAGTTCCATTGATACTCCTCTTGGACCTTGGAATGCGAGAATGAACTTGCAAAGCACATGAAAAACTGAGATCCAAAGATTTGGATTAGCAGTCAAGCAATCGAGTCCTTCCAATTTTATACCTAATGTCAATTGAATTGGCAAACAACAAGGGTGATCCCTTTTTCAACAAAACAGTAGGGGCCATAAAGGTGAAATTCCTTAAATATTACGAAACCGTCCCACTTTTGTTCGGTAGCCACTATCTTGGATCCAAAGTTCAAGTTGGAGGAGCTTGAAACTCTTCTTGTTTCATATTACAAACATTTGGGACTTAGTTAGGAGTTCTAAGTGGAATGCAAATTGGTGATAACAATGGGATGGCTCTCAAATATGTACATGGCATATGCCGGCTAATATTATATGACAAGTTCTATCCCACGGACAAACAACGCGGCCTCTTTGAGTAATGCCCACAAACCTATATTGTCTTTGTTTTATAAGTAGAAAAAACACCCCACTGCCCGCTAAGTCTTTGTCTTCATTGTTTACCAATGAGCTGGGGTAGTACTTGGGAATAGACTACTCCAAGCATATCGATAGAATTGGTGAAAATAACCTCAAGGACCTGAAATGGTGGAAGAGGTGAACTACTCACTCATTCCACCGGCGTACATGGCACCTTCAAAATCTATGTTCGCTACAAGCCCCCTTTTGGAAGTCAAATAGATCCAACTTGTTTGCGTAAATTTTAGAAATGGTTACTGTAGGGGTTAATTAGCTTTTACAAGAATTAACTCATAACCAACACGGACGCGAGAACAACAATGACACTATATTATTTGAATCATGGTGAGGGACATTTGAGTGGAGCCATCAATTAGAGCACCACTAAGTGGAATTTTTTTTTTTCAAATTATTTGAAAATGTCATAATTGGGTTTAACAGAATGTGTGTTTTTATTAATTTCCCTCAATTAATCTCTCATTATTTCTACTATTTGAACAAAAAATTATTTTTATTGATTTTTTTTTTCAAAAAACTAGGCGCAGACCAACAATGCCGAAGTGGTGTCGTCCCTGGCATGCCCTAGTGCCCAATCTTAACAATGCTTCGTCATGTGACAGGGCCCAAATACTATATCGGCTGTGGTTAAAGCCTAATAAATCACATCGACTGTGATTAAACCCCAAATCAGAATCATCGGTAAACATATATCATATATCAATACGTAGTTCGACAATGAGCGCTAATCCAATATCTATATATCATAATCCAACATGCCAATATGCTATATATTAGAAATAATTCACCCATCTAAACAATTTCGATGAATGTTCAAAATAACAATCAACTTGGAAATCCATTCAACGCTTGATCCAATTTTATAGAATAAGATGCCATAAGGTAATTTAATTTTTCCCTTAATTCTGAAAGTGCAGTGGCTAAGGAAAAATATTATTGGCCAGTTTGGATTATTTAGCGTTTAAACAAGGTAAGTCTATGACCAAAAGAAAAAAAGGTAAGTCACTCCTACCATTTCTGTGTTTTCATGGAAAAACTGCATTGCGTGGTTTATCAAAAGGAAACCCTATGTTATGCAATTTGACCATTTCTGCATTTTCAGTAAAAACTGCAATACTTGGTTTAATGGAAGGAAACCGTATGTCATGCACGTTTCAACTGGTTTGAAGAATACTCCTGCATTTAATGAAGTTTTTCAATATAACTTAGAAAGACGTACAAGAATCATTTGACTATTTCGGGGATTAGAAAATCAAGTTCATCCCCTTGTTGCTCCGCCTCCAAAGAAAAGTCCCCCCCCCCCCCCCCCAATTTTCTTTCCCTTCCCTCAATCCGAACACATATTGGACGTGAATCAATTTTATTATTTCACTAAAGACTGTTGACCTTGAAGATACCTATTTTTTTTTTTTCATTAAGTTTAGACTTTGATTTTGATCAAAAGTTAACCCCTGCTAAGATTATGATTGATCGCTATAATTGAGTTGTGCATTGCAAGAGCTTTCCAACATCGCCTAGTTTGCCCAAATTGGATGACCAGATTGCTGGATATATCACCGCAAGGGAATGCTTGATCCTTTGGATGCTCACATGTTCAATTTCCCCAATAGTGTTCCTAAAAGAAGTGATCTGCAACTACCATTCAAAGTTAGCTTGAAGATACAAAACTTGGTGATCTGATTTTGGAGGCAACGGAGCCTTAAATGGTTTTGCTAGACACATTCGATGACTGACTAAAGAGTATATCATTGTACATTGCTTTCTCTCGTTTCATTATGATTCTCTGTGCTCTTCATGTGAACAATGAGAAGGCCGAAATGTTAGTACTGCCTAATAAGACAATTGTCACTGATTCTAATGACATTGGGCTATCTTTAACATATGATTAGTGGATGAAGGTAATGTGATCCCTTAAATGTCCTCGTCAGCTTGCATCTTTCTAATTTGAGGAGCTTATGATCTTCTTCTCCCTTATCTTTCCTGAAAAATTGTCTAAAAAGCTCTAAACATTTTGACAATTTGCTAATTTAGTATTAAAATTTTCAATTTTACCAATTGAATCCTTAACCTTTTGACAATTTGTCAATTGAGTTCATCTTGGCAAAATTGCTAATTTCATGTCGAGACCAAGTCAATTTTTCAGTATCGCGACACAGAGCAACATGTAACATCTTGCCATGTGCATGAAAAGTACATTTGAGAGTGACATGCTTTTCAGATACCTGCGCTTCATGACAAGGTTGGCAAATTTTGCCAAATGAAATTGTTGTTTTAACAAGTTCAAAAGATGACATATGACTACAGTTATTTTGTATTGAAGACAACTTTTCAGCCCTTCCTGTAATGGGATGCATATTGTTTCCAGGATAGTATATGCTTATAAATTATAAATGGTCTCGTATGGTTTTCTTCTGGATTTCTTTCTTGCATTTTGCTGTTTACCCTTCAATCTTTTGGCTGGTGAAGGTAAACAATCTTTATTCTCTTCATGCGTTGATCCTTTGCTTTTGTTCATTGCACAGTAGAACCTAAGATTTTTAACCTCTTTTTGAAGTCTTAAATTTAGTAGTACTAAGATGATGGGTGTGAATGAATTTATTCCTTTTTGTTCTTTACCATTTTGGGTCGTTGATGTCTCATCTCAATCAACGGATGAAAGAGGGAACAGTCAAAAATCTAATGTTATTCCGTTTATCTTTGTCACGCCCCGATCCTCGGGCACGCACACATCCTTCACACTTGGTCGATTTTATAATGCGATATCCTAGGACTATGTATCGCCGACCCTTTCATTCATTTAAGCACATGCGGAAGCAGTTAAAATCTCCAAACAATAAAACGATGGGATAGAAAAGCAGGGCCATATTTTTCATATTGAAATTTATAACCAAACTTTTATACAAAACACAAACCACTTCATAACTATTCACTTCAAAATGGAATTCTCAAAAGAAGATAGACTCTCAGTCCATCCGGGCCGTACTCAAGGCCCCTCTCGGGATTATCTTCTCCTTCCAAAATCCTTCTTCTCAAGTTTTACCTCTGAGTTCTCCTTCTCAGACTCCTCCTCATCAGCTCCTCATCGGGGTCCTGAAATGTTTTCCCCAAACTGGGATGAGACTACGTCTCAGCGAGTTCTACCCCACTAAGCCCGATTAGTAAACCATTATACTATAGGCTGCCTATACACGCACGGGCGGAAGACGTACCTTGGCCTCGATTCCACCGCATATTAGCACAGTTCAATAGGCACCCAAGCAATCACATCACAGATCGACATTTCGATCAATCGACCCAGTCGATCATATGCCAACAAAACCACTCACGATCAATTCCATTCAATCAATCATTTCACAATATCAGATTAAAGCAAAGATCAATCGACCTAGTCGATTACATGTCAGTTGGATCATTCCCCAATCGTTTCCCTTATTCAATTTCAAATCGTACTCACAACTTCACAAGCATAGACTACCAAATCTTGGCAACAAATTACAGTCCCGAAGGACACGACCTATCTTTAGGTAGCAAATTACGGCCCAATGGGCGCGACCTTTATCAGGTGGCGGATTACGGTCTTATCAGGCGCGACCCGTATCGAGTGGCAAATTACGGCCTTAACAGGCGCGACCCATATCAGGTGGCAGATTACGGCCTTAACAGGCGCGACCCATATCGGGTGGCAGATTATGGCCTTCTCAGGCGCGACCGACTCCAAATTCGGTGGCAAATCTCGGTCCAACTGGCATAGCCATACTTCGCCGGCTTCCGAGGTTTAACTCACAACCTCTCACAGTCAAATTCTAATTGAATGCCGACACTGATCAATCTTGGGATGAATCCCCACATACTCATTAACTCACTCAATTTTCACACGATATTAACATACCTGATGAATCTTAGCCAAGAGTATATTCAAATCACTCTCACAATTCTACTCACTTTACAACTCAACAAAGCATTGTAAATGCTGAATAAACATACTTGGCCATTTACCAATCAATGATTCAATCTCAATCAATTCCAATCAATTTAGGGTAAATCCCCAAAATATCACAATTTATTTAATTTCATGCAACGTGGAGCTCAAATAAATAAACGGACTACGCCATGACAATCAGCACGAGATTTCGATCGTCGGCCATCAAAATCTTAATTTCCGAAAAATAATTAATTTATTTATTTATTTCGAAAATTAAATAATCAATATTAAAAATTCAATTTAGCTCAAAATAAAGTTCCCGATTAAATAAACAGACTTCACCACGGTCATCAGCATAATTTTCCGGTTCCAGACCATCACAGTTGAATTTTCGGAAAATAAATAATTATTTAATTTAATTCCGAAAATTAATATTTAAATACTAAAAATCCCACTTAGGCCCGAAAAGCCTAATTGAAGCCCACTAAGGTCGGGAAAAATTCCGAGGCACTTCCAATAATTAGTAGACTACGTCTACTTGCTAATTGCACAATCAATTTATCTAATTCGCATCACAATTGGCTAATAATTGCTAATTTATTATAATCTAACAACCTAAACATAATCAATTAAATCTAAACCAACCTTAAGCATAATTAGCCAACTAATCTAGGATTAGTGAGATTACTCACCAAATCGCGCGCAAATCGGATCAATCCGACGGCGGCGACGCGAGGAACGATTCTTCCCAAAGCACGGCTCGGGTTCGGGGCCCGGAAACGGCCCAAAAGCGAGCTCAAAGGTGCTGGAAACCCATTTCGTGGGTCTCTGCCCTTGGCTGGTCGGAGCAGATCCGGCGGCTAGGGTGGCGAGGGAAGGCCGGCGGAGTGCGAGGGGGACGCCGGGGGGCTGTGAGGTGGTCGGACGGAGGTAGGCGGTGGCCGGAGGTGGCCGGATTGAGCTGGACAGAGGCGGAGGAGGGGTGAGGTCGCACGGGGGAGGACGGCAGCGAGCGGCGGACGCGGGGGCGTGCGCGGCGTGCACGGGCGGCGGTGCGGCGGCGGGACGGGCGGCGACGGCTTCGGCGAGCTGCGGTCTCCGTTCTTCTTCAACTTCTGGTTCGCCGATTCCACGAAGAAGAAAGCAGGAGAAGAAGAAAGAGGGGGCTGGGTTCGGTCACGTGGGATGAGGGAGAAGAGAGAGAAGAGAGAGAGAGAGGATAAGCTTTTGACTAGTCAAAGAGGGAAAAGAAAGAGAGAGTAGGTGTGGGGAAGGGGTGTCCGCACGAAGGGGGAGGGGAGAGGAGAGAGAAAAGAGAGAGAAAAAGAAAAAGGGAAAAGAAAATAATATTCTAAATAAGAAAGCACCATTTTCTTATTACCTCTATTATTTTCCTTTTCTCATTCCCTTTTTAATTTCTTTCAGTCTTTGATTTTTCCTCTGATAATTTCTTTCTTGAAATTTCGGACTCATCAATAATTGACGGACGATGAGACAGGATCCTAAAAATGAATTGTGACACGCCCGAATATTCGATTCCCGAAACCGAGTTCAATTTCGTGGTTAAAAATCGGTCAGATGTGATTTTAGTCCAATCCAACAAATTGAGTAGCTTTTAGGGATTTTACTGCAGATACATCCCTTAACGGCTTCACCCAATAGGTTAGTTAACTCGTGAGTGATCAGCTCAGAGAAAAAGGACCCTAAGCACGTCGACGAAATGCCCATTTCACTTTATCGAAAACAGGGTCGAATTTCAGGATGTCACAATCTTAATATTGCTCTGGAATACACTTAGAGAGCACAGAGTTACCTTTAATTCATATGGTTTCGATCCAATAAAAGCTGGCTAAATCAGTTTTTTCAAGATCAGTCTAAAGGTCCATAATTTGCTAAGCTAGAAAATGACAGGTTTCACCCTCAAGAGAAGGCAAAAATCTTACTAGTTTTACATGTTACTCCTTTAAATAGCACTCTCGTAATATGGAGGAATTATTCCGTAAATTTAATATATGTGCTAAATTGAATCTAGAGCCACAAAAGTGATGGATTTAATTCAAATCTAAAAAAAGAAAAAAAAAACTCACGAACAACATAAGCAGAGCAAGCAAGGGAGAAGAAAATGGATCTTATGAATTCGAGTAAAGATGAAATTTTGACAAACTTCATCAGGTAGCTAATCTTCGCTATGCTAAGTAACAGATAGCTTTCGCATATCAATTTCAACTCACCTCAAATACTTGATGACGGACTAGCTTTAGGATTACATGTATCGCATATCCGTGTGTTCACATTTATGGACTGTAATCTGTTTGGGCTCACTTTTATCAATTTAAAGGAAATGAGTATAGTTATAGAACAATAACATTACCACTTATGCTATCAGATCAATATGAGTTATTTGGAGTCAATAGGCAAATTGAAGAGTTTGATGTGTAGCGTATTTACGTAGCATTGTCGGACATCTAGATCTTATTAAGACTATTAAGAGAAACTGTGCAAACCCCATACAAAGCTTCATTGTAAAATACAAATTTCAGTATAATTATTATATTGTGATTGATTTTCTCCATCGCATCATTTATAAATTAAATTTATAAAATATTTTCATGATAAATAATGGTCTCTAGTCTCCCAGTGCAACTAACCAAGAAAGATGGCAAAAGACTTTAACTTGCTTTCAATTGCTAGAATCTTTTTCCCCACTTTTCTTTTTAGTGGGTCTAGTCGGCTTTTACCTTGTCCCTTTCTTGCAAAGTGGCAAGCAAGATAGTGAAGACTTGGACTTGCTTTCCCTTGCCAATGCCTTTTTCCCCCTTTCTTTTGAGTAGGTCTTGTTGGCTTTTGCCGTACTGCTTTCTTTGCAACTAACCAACCAAGATGGTGGAAGACTTTGACTTGCTTTCCCTCACCAAAGAATTTTCTTGAAGGTAATTAATTCGGTTTCTTACAAAAATAGATAGGCTTTTTGAAAAAGTATTTTCTTCGTAATAAAGATTTCTTTTGCAAAATGCAACTACTGACGTGAATATGCTATGTAAGGAGAAATATCCCATCGACCTAATTTGGCATCACGCTAAATTGTTGCAACAAAATATTTATTCTTGAGTTTTGAATCCTCATATGACGCCCCATCGCTTGGGCTCGACATTATATCTAATTGAGCTCCAACACTGCGTCTAGCTCGATGCATGCCAGAGTTACTCAAACGCGATGCTAGATCTAGTCAAGCGTCATTGTAACTTTGAGGAAGCCATGACAAAGAAGAGAGAGAGAGATGCAGACAAAGATGGGGGCTAAGTTGTGGAGGGCGTCGTTGGCGCTGGTGGGGGGAGTGACCGTGAAATGGTGACATTAATTGGCCATGGTGGGGAAGGGGGAGTAGTGGAAAGAAAGAGAGTAATGATGTGATAGAATAAAGGTTTCTCACTTGAGGGTGTATCACGTGATGCAATAAGTTAATAGAAAGTGAGTATTTTTGACATTTAAGCATCCATTTAAATGCAATTCGGCTAATAACCAAGAAAAACCACCATCCAAAGCAACCTAAACACAATCAAACTGGAACAGTACCAAACATTTTGCTCGTCGGCAAGACTACTTCGCTGTACCAGTTCCGATTTATCAAAAAATAAACCAAGACCAATTTGACCCATCATAATGGACAAGAAATACCTACATAATATCTGCAAAGCTGACTTGTGTGACAAAATAATGATTCAAGTGCCGTGGAGCAAAATGAGACAATCCAAGCACCTATTGGAGGACTGCTCGTGGAAGCCGCACTCGAGCACCAAGCTCAGTAATCGAGCTTTCTCTACCTCCAAGCCCCGATCCTCCATAGAAGTCAACCTGTTCGAGCGATTCAATCCATCGGTTGATGGTGCACAAGTTGGAATCGAACTGATTGCTAGTCTTTGCCAAAAGCATGCGCTTGAAGTGCTCTTTTAGAAAAACCTTCCTAGCGATGGAGAGATTGATGTTTTTCCTTTCTACTTTTATATATGCTGGAGAATGGGAGAGATTGGAGCCATATTTTTTTCAATTTTTTCGGAAATTCCATTTTCGTACCTGAAGTTTGTCTAAGCTCTATTTTGCCTTCCTGTAAGTTCTTCTGGCTTCGTTTTACACCCTTGGTTCTTTTTATTTTTATTTTTTTGGATTTGAGTCATTGTTGACCTCGGTAGATAAGGAATATGTGTGAAGGCTCCTTTGCAAAACGAAGACTTGCGTGTCGTACTAAAGTTATAGATCTATGAGAAGTATCTCAAATTTCTTCCATCTGTTGCTGTGCATCAGCAAAAGAAAATATTGGCGAAGTAATATAGTTTCTTAGTTACATTTTTACCCTTATATATATTTCATTGGAATGATTTACCAATTTTGAAAAAATAGCATTTCCAACCCCCCAGGGGAGGGGGGGATTTCCAACAAAGATTGGCATCGGTCAACAATCAACAAAAACTAGATGAGAAGGGAAAATTAGACAGGATCCCATCTAAGTAATGGCGATTCTTATTTGACATTCGTAAATTACCTATTAATTTCCACACAGTGCACATGTATCAATTTCAGGACTTTTCCTCACAAGTAGTCAAGTTGAGCCTGAGTATTTCAAACAAAGGAAAGACCCAAAGCAGATCAAACAGAGAATGCATCAGTTCATTTTAGGGCGTTCTTCTATGGTGCTTGCGGCACCAATTATTTGACTTGGGTTAGGTTGTAATCTCCTCAAGAAGAGGAAAAAGAGTGGAAGCGACACAAATGTAGAAAACAACAGGAAAGGGAAAATGATCCCTTGATGTATTCTTGAGCTTTAGAGGCTCAGGTACACATAAGATTCTTTCTTTTTGTCTTCCAGCCATTTCCAAATCCATTTTAACTCGATATGATTTATGAAATTCTGTTCTCCAATAATCAAATAGCAACCAAATTCATGCTTATATTTTTAAATGAATGGAATATGTTTGAAAATATATTCTAGTTCTTTTATAATGCAACTTAGAAATTAACGTACACGTTAATCGGAAGTGGACCAAGCCAACAGGTTTGACTTGACTAGAGGGTGAGGTCTTAAAGAAGATAAAGGCAAGGACTAAAAGCATCTGTAAACTGCTCCGTGTCCCTCAATTACTAACTAATTAAATCCCATCGCAATAAAGGTTAATCGTTGTGTGGTTTGTATGATTGCATGAGACCCTTTTGAAAAAGAAGGCAACCACCATTCTTGACTTAGAGTGGCACGCCATTTTGGGTCTGTTCATTTCCTTTTTTTCTTTTTTTTCTTTTTTTGGTTAAGGTCCTTTTTTTGTGTTTATTATATCTGAAAATTGCAGTTGAAATCCGTCATTAGTTGTGAATACCGACAATGTCCTTCCAGTCTTCCACTAATTTAGTTTGGTTAAAATTCTTCGTCCACAAATCAATTTTAAAGATTTAATTAAAATGCTCTATTGTTTACTGTTCTAACCATGTTCTAACCATGAGATGGTCCCGAATGTATTATTTCTTTTCTAGAACCCATCATGAACTTCACGGGAGGAAGGTGGCCTTCTTTCATTCTAAAATAGTTTAATGTGTAGGAAATTTCTAGGAAGATCTTTGTGGATAGGATCAAAGAAACTCATCATTGAGTGTGGTTTCCATGTGATTTAATGGAAAAAAATTATCAAAAAAGTCATAAATCTATTATATTTGTGCCAATTGAGTCTTAAACGTTTTAATTTGACCATTTTAGTCATCAATGTTTTGACAATTTATCAATGTAGTATATTAGGCCAATTTCAACTGAAAATTATTGATGTGAACAACAACTGTTCTGTGTGGTACGGCTAGCAAGGACTTGCAGCCCTCACCCAGTGGCCAAGGAGTGCTCTCAATAATTGTTTTGGCATCAAAGTGAGTGCCGTACAAAAGTTTTGGCACTTGTATTGTATTACCTCGAAAGCAAAATGTTGTCAATCTTCACTTTGATTTGCGCAGCCATGTGATCCCATTACAAAGAGAACTAACAAAAGGTGAGAGTTAGTCGGCTAAAGAAGTAAATTTCCTCATTGAAGACGTGCAATCTACGATAGGATTGTTTGTATCCCAAGCACATCTAGCTGATCTTTTGATGCAAGAA
This sequence comes from Eucalyptus brandiana, assembly GCA_014182725.1. Classification (NCBI taxonomy): domain Eukaryota; kingdom Viridiplantae; phylum Streptophyta; class Magnoliopsida; order Myrtales; family Myrtaceae; genus Eucalyptus; species Eucalyptus brandiana. Next base: position 22,911,388 of record CM024669.1, read on the forward strand.
AAGAAGTAATTTCCAATATGAGCACCTTCCAAAAGTTGCCGATTAAAGGAGATGATTGTGGGGGCTTTTTTGAAATAGCATTATGTGAAAACTAATTTTCATTGTGAACACCTTGATTCCAACGTAAAAGTATCTAGTCATTAGTTGATGGGGCAGGTTGCTAATTAAAGGACATGATTGCGGAGTTCTTTTGAAATAGCGTCATGTGAAAACTATTTCCATTGTGAACACCTTGACTCCAACATAAAAGTATCTAGTCATTGGTTGATGGGGGCGGGTAAAGCAAAGGGTGAGGATAAAGCAAAAAGTATCGCTCATCTTTAATTTGATTTAAGTGGCCACGCGGTCCAATTACAATCTAATTGCTACATCAATCGGCAATATGGGTGCTAGTTTATCAATAATTTGAGTGGCCACGCGGAGCCATTGTCAAAACGTGAGGATAAAGCAAAAAGTATCGCCTATCTTTAGAAAGGTAATTTCCACTATGATTTGTTGGCCATGGGATCCAATAACAAATAGAACTAACAAGTAAAGGCTACAAGGGTCGTCTTGCCAATTTCTAGGAAGGGATTGTTTTGGTGGTCTTGGTCAAAAAGGTTAGAATCAAAAGAAGTACAGTTGCCTCCTCTAAGATAAGCCATCTAACACAAGAATACGCGTCTCCTTTGGGGCAAGAGAAGAAGTAAAGCTTTATTTAAAGTCCCAAGTGCTTGTGCTTGAAGAGGAGAAACATCAATCACCACAAATCATTGAGACTCATTTTTGAAGGAGATATATTTGGTTTGATAGCTCTAGGCTGAGGTGTGAAGGTGATCCTCGAATTGTATTGTCTTTCGAGACTCAAACACAACTTGATCTACTTCAAGGCGACTTCTTCTCAAACACCCATCAAAGTAATTTCATCTCTACATTGCTCCTCGAGGTAAGCTTGACCTTCATTCTCTCGTTTGTTACAATTGATAGGACAAAAATATATTCAATTATTACTCATGGCCTAACGCCTAGCATCCTTTAAGGCATACAAGATATTTATTGTGAAATTCCCTCGATTTTTTCAAAATCATCATCATATATATTGCTAATTTTTCTTATTAAAATCTTCTCATTTAAACTAATTGGTTATTTTGAACCTAGAAAGAAAAAACTGTTGTGAATGGTTAGACCGGTTGAATATGGTGGAATTACATGCTGGCCCTAATCTTTATGTTGTTTTCAAAACAGCAATGGTTGACTGAACTCTTGGGACAAAAAAGCCTGCTTGATGAAAATTGCGAAAATACCCTTCTAGACTCAATTTTGGTCCATTGGCCTTATACGTACAGCAATTGTCCAAAATTACTTAAAGCATGAAAGATCCAAAATACTCAGTTTTTGTGAAAATATTTCTTTTTTTTTTAAATATTTTAAAAACTATAGTTTTCCAAATATCGATGGTGCTAGTCTATTTCCTTCTATAATCACACAAAACCTTTCACAGGCTATGGATGAAAATTATCAACAATAATTTTTTTTTTAACAGGTCAGATCAACCAGAGAATTTTTGGATGTCCATAATACCATTTTTCATTTTATCAGCAATTTTCGTAATTTCTGGAAAAATGACAAAAAATTCAAATGTCTTTCGTAAATTATGAAAAAGTCACAATCGTACCATTTTTTGTGCTGGGTACAATGGAAAACTTGAAAGTGAGCAAAGCTGCTGCTTTCAACGTGCTTACACATATTTAATATGTGGACAATTTTTAGGTGGACTTTCTCTTTGCAGATTGAATTAGAAAAACTCATCATAAAATGTGGTTTTCATGCGATTTTACTACTTAGAGCAAAGACATGACTTCTACGTATATATAGTGTAGGGAATTACTGACTTACAATGGATTTGACAATATGATTTATGCATGTTCAGGGTGGGAGGATAATTTAGCATTTACAGGAGTAAGAATGTCTTTGAAAATAATATGATGGAAGATTCACATGTCGGTTAGAGTCACATTTATCAGTTTAACAAAATGGTTTCTAAGTAGATATGAGCAGAAGTGGTCATTCCGTACTCTGGTCCATATTGTGTGGCTTGACATAGCTTGCCACCTAAAAACAATTTTATTACTACTAGCCAATCAGCCATATGAAGATATAGGTCCATCAATAATAATTCGAGACTATTGCCTACTACTAATTGGTCCTCTCTCTCTCTCTCTCTCTCTCTCTCTCTCATTTCTCACTTTATCATTCGCATTTGGCCTCTCTCTTGCAGAACAATTCGAGACTATCGTCTACTGATTAGTCCCCACTCGCTTTCTCTATTCTTTATCCCTCTTGAAAGTTCTTGCCCAGGCTTGTTTATGGTCTCCTCTCTCTCCGATCTCGTGCCTCTCTTCGCATCTTAGCTTGCTTGTGGTAATCACTTTTTGATCTCTTATTAGCATCTCGTTTATTTTCATTTTGTCACTTTATTATTGGAATAATCGGCTGAACTAAGTGTGCTCTGGGCCCGTTTTGTCTATTGGGGATGTGGGGGTGGTTGCTGAATAGCAGAGGAGGGTCTTCTATTCTCTCTTTTGGAGTCGTTGTTGCCTATTGACGAGGTATGTCCCCAGCTTAGATTTGACTTCAGTGAAAAAAGGAAAGCCTTTTGTTTTTGACTTTAGATGTGGCTAATCCTATGACGGTCTTCCTATCTAATTCTTAGTTGCATCGTAATTTAGTACTAATCTTTTGCTGAACTAGAGCGAGTAGGTGTTCAAGTACACTAGACTCTGTTGCTCGCAAATTTGCCACATTTTGGTTGAATTCATCGACCATTCTATTTTTTTTTTTTTTTTTATGCATTGTGAGGTTTCTCTATGTTTGAAGATCCAAGATCAATTTATGGAAAAATAAATCAAAAAAGTTAAAAGTAGGCTGGTTCTGGGTCAGCTACTTTGGTTATCAGTTATAAAAGAGGAGAACTAATCATTACATAATAAGTTCCTAATTCTTTGTTTAGAACCCATTTATCCAGAAACCAATCATCCTAAGAGTAAGTCTTCTCTTAAGAAGACTTCATTCAATAATTTTACTCCCTCTAGAACATTCCAAATGAATAATATCATGTTTTACTCAAATTGTTAGACCATTAATCCTAGAAAGTATATTCCCTTTCACCTCTGATTCATTTTCTCCCTTCTTTAGCAAGAAAAAAGAAAAAAAAAGTTTCTCACTTCAAAGCTTCAAAAATTGACCAAGTCTTTACTGAAAAAAGGAAAAGTAAATGAGGAATTAAAAAGTATGGTGAGAGTTTGAGCATTTCAACTATATCGCTACATTTTACTTGCTCACGACTCACGACAATTTCAATCATCGCAATATAAAACATGCCAAAGTCCATAGTATGATACTTCCTAGGATCTTTTACATGATATCCAATAGTAAGAAAAAAATATAAATCGATCTTATGACACACTCATGAAAACAATCGAATAAATTGGGCCATACACGCATATTAGGAGAGTCACCTAGCTTTATATCACTCATTTCTTACACCTCTTTCTTTTCAAACAATAAATCCTTTCTTCAAAATGTGATTAATCAATTTAACCTGAATTATCACAAATTTAGCCAATTATCGTATTCTACTTCCATTTCAGGTCATTCCTTTGCGGTGCTTCTTGTGTCTTTATGCTTGTATTCATAATCTCAATAAGAAGAAAAAAGAGTGCATAAAAAGAGAGCACTAACGGAGCATCCGCTCCTCCGTTTGGTGCCATCTAACAAATTATAGCTCTATTTTATAGGGAAGATATCAATCAACTTTATAGATTTGAAAATTTGAAATGAAAGGCTCAGTGATAGCATACTCATTCAAAATAAATTCATTTTATATGGAATTGTAGCATGTGGTGCTAACGTGAAATAGATAAAAGATACATAATCACGTTCAATAATCTCAATAAGAAGAAAAAAGAGTGCATAAAAAGAGAGCACTAAGGGAGCATCCGCTCCTCTGTTTGGTGCCATCTAATGGCTCTATTTTATAGACAAGATATCAATCAACTTTTTAGATTTGAAAATTTGGATTGAAAGGCTCGGTGATAGCATACTAATTCAAAATAAATTCATTTTACATGGAATTGTAGCATGTGATTCTTGTGTGAAATGGATAAAAGATAAATAACCACTGGCATTTGTTTATCTTAACCTCACATTTCCAACTGACATTGTTAAACAAAATTAAAATATAAAATCACATCTACAATTACTAGCTTGGTCCTTTCTTGAAGTCTTTCACACATTTCTAATTCCGTTTCAACTCATTTATTATCTTTTAGATGATTTATCAAATTCTGAGTTTTAATAACCAAATAAAGACCAAACGTATACTTATATTCTTAATTGAATGCAATATACTTGTACGCAGATTCTAGTTCTTTATAGCCCAATTGAAAAATTGATGTACACGGTACTCGTGGGTGGATCAAGCCAACAAGTTTGACTTCAATAGTGTGAGGTCCAAAAGAAGATAACGCAAGGGCTAAAAGCATATGCAACTGCTCCTAGTCAATCAATTACCAATTAATTAAAGATTTCATGTTCGTTTTTCCTTATGTGGTAACAGATTCATGTTCATTATTGTTCCTCGAGATTAGTTCATCGATCCTTTTTATGCGCAAAAATGCATCTTTTTGTTCCAACTTTCGCCCTCAGATTTCCATACATCTTTCATTCCCCTTTTTACTTTCAATTCATGTTCATGAAAGTTTCTGTGTATTGTGAATTCATAATTCAAAGGCCTTTTGGACATTACCTCTAAATATCACTGCTTCCTTCTAAAAGTAAGCCTGGACACTTCATTCCCTTCTTTTCTATGCTTTTTCCTAAATTATCTTTTATTTTTTGAATATTTCGCATACTTCTTTAATCACTGTTTTACTGACTTTTCAAGAGTTGAATGATATGCCAACAAAATTATAATAAAAAAATGACCCAGAAAAGAACTCAAGGACAGTGTACAAGTATTTCATATATCATTAGTAACTTAATACTAACGCGTTATGCTCATTTGGTGTCATTTAATGAATTATAACTCTATTTTGCAGACAATTTATCAATCAATAATTTAAATTTGAAAGTTTGAAGTGAATAGCTTGGCAACATCATATCATAGATTTGTCTTATATAAAATTATTGGCATTTGGGGCCAACACGAAATAAATAAGAGAGAAATGACAACGACCGTTTGTTCATCTCTACCTTGCATTTCCAACATCATTAAGAATATGACAATTTTAAATAAAATTAAAATGTGAAATCACAAAATTTGAATGAAAACATCAAAGAAGTGAAGCAAACAACCCGAAACGAATAGAGAGGCAACATTCACACAAAAAGAGAAAAGAGGGAGGGAGGGAAGGAGAACAAAGATGGTCTAAGATTGATTGAAGTTAAGTAAGAGGGGGAGTACCTTGTTCTGAGCCGTTTGAAGAGAGAAGAACGTATTAGCTTGTCAGAGAAGCTCGAGTTTGCTTGGAGAAATAAGTTAAAAGTCCTTGAAAAATGTTTGGATGCATGTTGGGTGGAAATGATGTTAATGGAACTTAATTTCATTGATAGACTTAATTATCGTTCATTCTATTCATCCTTAAAAAGGAAGTAAGGCCAATTGGAAGAAAAGTGCAATTTTCGCATTTCCTCTCATTTCTATGCACTTTTAGAAAGAAATAAAATGTGGGCCCAAAAGGAAGTATTTCCCTTTCATTTAGAATCATTTTCATCGACTTCCTTCATAATCAAAACAATTGATCAATTGAAAATTTTTCCTTGATTAATGTTTTAGATTTAGTTAATTTTACATATGAGCAATGCCCAAAACTCGAAACCCGCCAAATTAAAAACGTGATTGATGGAAATTCCCTCCAATTAGGAAAGTGCACACATCCGGAGGATTTGGTTTATTGGGCAACAATTACATGACACTTCATTAGTTTGGCCAATTGACATAGGAATACATAGAAGGGGTTGGACTAAAATACAACTCAAGTGCCAAAACTTGGTATGGAGGGACACTTAAGTGCCAAAATTGGAGGCAAATGGATTACTCAAGTGCAATCCGGCCAAATTGCTGACATGGTAATTTTTCAGCGAGCTGAGTGCAAAACAACGTCGTTTTGCATGCCGACGTGGCTACAAAATGCAAAAACGATGTCGTTTTGTCTCTACGTGGTAAATAATTAAATTAAATTAAAAAATAAAATTATTAAAAATATTTTTTTAAAAAAACTTTTATAAAAAGGGGGTGCCAAAGAAAGGCGGCTGAGGGCCGAGCCCTCACCATTGCCGCTGGGAAAGGCCGGCGATGGAGGGGGAGTGTCGGCGGGGTCACCGGGCCCGACGGCGGGGAGGTAGCGAGGGCCGCGACCCTAGCCTAGATTGCCGGCCCCTAGCCGGGCCCGGCGACCTCGGCCGATGCTCCCCCAGTGTCGCCGGCCCTTCTTGGCGACGGTGGGGAGGCAGCAAGGGCCCACAAATCCTCGCCCAAATGGGGCGAGGGTTGCAGCCCTTGCCCAGATCCGGCAAGGGCTTGCGAGCCCTCGCCACCGCCGCCCAAGAGCGGGCGACCTCGGCCGTCCCTCCCCCTTAGTCGCCGGCTCTTCCGGCGGCGGCGGCGCGGCGAAGGCTCGCCCTCAACCGCCTCCCTTCGCCCCCTTTTATAATTTTAAGTTTTTTTTTTTATTTTTTAAAATATTTTAAATAAATTTAATTTTTTATTTAATTTAATCTAATTTAATTAATTTTTAATTTCATTTAATCAATTTTTATATTAATTATTTACCACATCAGAGACAAAACGACATCGTTTTTGCATTTTGTAGCCATGTCAGCATGCAAAACGACTCCGTTTTGTACTCACCTCGCCGGAAAATTGCCACATCAGCAATTTGGTTAGATTTTGGCGAATTGGTACTTAAGTGATTCATTTTGCTCTGATTTTGGCATTTAAATGTCCCTCCGTGCCAAATTTTAGCACTTGTACTTTAGTCGAAGGGGTTGTGAAAATGAGGTGGTGGAGATAGTTAGGGTTGTTTATGTATTAGGATAAAAATAATAATAGCAAGGTCGAAGATTATGAGAAGGATTAGGCATTGTGTGAGCTTATATCCAGAGGAAGATGCTTCCATGGAGTTACCTACGTAATTTCAATATCTTACCTTGTAATGAAAGAATTCACCTTCAAATATCATACACATGCGTGAAGTTATGTAATTGTTCAAATATGTTTTAAGGAAGTCGATTAATTATAATGTAATTTGTTTAATTTCAAATTTATGTTTCTAAACAAGTAAATGATGTGGGCTTTTTGGGGGCCTCTTCAGGGCCACCTAATCTTCTGCAATGAAATGATGTTAGCTTACTTAACTGAAGGTCGTGTCTTTATTACCTAAGGAATTAACGAACACGTTATTCGGAGCCAACAAGCATTTGCAGAAAAGCATCCTAAAAGCGTCTTTCGTTGTTCAACAATCCTTTTAAGCAGCAAAAAAATGATCTTTCTTTTCAACTTTCCCCCTCAGATCACCATGGACAGAGGGCAGAGTCAGGGAAAGATAAAGAGGGCAAAGGAAGAGAGCACTGAAGGAGCATCCACTTCTTCATTCACCTCTCCAGAAGCCACAGGTGTAGGTAGCAGTCAATATGACGTGTTCTTGAGCTTTAGAGGCTCGGATACCCGCTATACATTCACCGATCACCTCTATCACAGTCTGATCAAAGCTGGGACTATACCGGTTTGCGTGTTCAAGGACGAGAACAACATCCCAATTGGTGAGGAATTGGGTTCAAAAATTCTCAATGCCATTGCACAGTCTAAGATTTCAATTCCCATCATCTCCAAAAATTATGCTTCGAGCAAATGGTGCCTTCGCGAGCTCATTCATATCATGGACCGTAAGAAGAGTGCGTCACACATAGTGTTGCCTATATTTTACAAAGTTGCCCCATCGGATGTGCGGCATCTAAAAGGAAATTTTGGAGATGCCTTCCATTCAAGTCAGAAGCATTTTGATGAGAAGGACATCCACGAAGGGCAACGAGCACTTAATGAAGTCAGTTACTTAAATGGATGGGAATCTCAAAAAATTGCGGACGGGTACTTTACTAAACTTTTGTTTATTGATAAGTAAGTTTTCTTTTTCTCGCAGAGTTGAGGAAATGCAAATGAATTACTTTTACTGCAAGCTCAAAAAAGATACCCAAAATAAACAGCCATAATGCCTAGAAGACAACAATCACCAGCACGCCCCAAGATGTCCCTGAAAACTAAACCAACGGCAATTAAAACCAAAGCATCCCACGATGCCCAAGAATTTACATTTTCCTCCGGTATAGAGCAAAAAAAAAAAAAAACAAAGAAACGACAACACCTCCAACCAATAGTATCAATCACTAAACAATAGGCCTCCAAGTGACTCCAATGCTCGGTCTACAAGCTTGATCACCACTAAATAAAATCAAACTCCTATAGCCAACAAGGGTTAGCTCAGTTGATAAGGATAGAATAGTTCGCATAGATAATGTCTAGGTTCATAACTTCTCATTATTTTTGTTGTTTGACAGGCACGAGGGAAAATTAATAGAACTTGTGGTTGAAATTGTTATAAGCAAGCTACCGGAAAATTTTCAATTGGATGTGCCTAAGGAACTAGTTGGACTTGACAATCGTATGAAGGAAATTATGAATTGGATCGACAATCCTTCCAACAATGCTCGAATGATTGGAATTTATGGCATGGGCGGGATAGGCAAGACAACTCTTGCCAAGTGCATCTACAATCAACTCTTGAATAAATTTGTGCACGTTAGCTTCCTTCCAGACGTTCGAGAAACTATTAGGCAAAAGGGGATTACATATCTACAGAGTCAACTAATATCGGATATACTACAAAGCAAAAGTCGAGTGTCTAGAATTGATGATGGAATCAATATAATCAAATCTAGATTTAAAGGGAAAAAGATTCTCATTCTTCTGGATGATATAGATCACAATAGTCAACTAGATGCGTTGGCTAGAAAGCGTCATTGGTTTATGGCAGGAAGTGTGATCATTGTTACAACTAGAAATAAAGCAATTCTTGATCAATCTAAATTTGAGGTAGACCGCAAGTATAAATTGAATGAATTGGGTAGGGTGCAAGCTTTGCTTTTGTTTAACAGACATGCATTTGGTATGGACCATTCTCCGAGGGAGTTTGAGAGTATATCTCGTGATATCATATCCAACATGGGTGGGCTTCCCTTAGCACTTGAAGTTGTAGGTTCATACTTATATAAAAAAACGAATCAAAAAGTATGGGAAGATGTGCAGGAGCAATTAAAAAATGAACCACATAGAGATATCCAAAAGATATTGCAAATAAGTTATGATGCATTAGAAGGTGGACATAAGCAGATTTTTCTCGATATTGTTTGTTTCTTTAATGGCAAAACAAGCAAATACGCCATGTACATGTGGGAGGATTGTGGGTTATATCCAAATCAAGGTATTGAAGAGTTGAAGTTGAGGTGCTTAATTAAAATTGGAGATCGTGGTGAACTCCTAGTGCATGATCAACTAAGAGATCTTGGAAGGAGGATTTTTTGCCAAGGACAACTGCCTGAGAAACATATTGGACCATGGGACGACGACTACGAGGGAGTCCCAAAAGTACTAATAATCGATGCACAGGTAAAATATGGCACTCCTTTCTTTTTCTTTCCCTCTTATTTTAATATATTAATCTGATATATTCTAAAATTTCATCTAGGATGAATAGATGCTCTTACTTTTTAGGAAGAAAGATCTATATAAACATCCATTTATGTCCATCTTAGATTATTTGTGATAGCTAAATGGATTATAAGTATTTAAAGGATGAGAACGTTATACCATTTGATTCGATTTCATTATTTAAATTACATTTGGAAAGATTTGATTGACAATCAATTTAAGTTCCTTTAACTATAATTTTACACTATAAATCTCTTTTACTAAAAGCATGTAATTGTCATATCTAGTTGAAAACATTGATAATCTAAAGACTACAATAATGAATGAAGATGAAGTATAAACATCATAGATAAGATAAATGAATATTTCTTGATTAAAAAAAAAAAAAGATGGCATGTGCCAATTATAATAACTTATAATTAATTCAAAACAATAAGATTGGAAAAAATTTCACACTTATCACATGTTCTTGCTTACTGGTACAGCCATATGTATTGGTGGTAGTCCTATGATTTAGGAATACATTGTTTGATATTTTTTTCTCCAATTTGATTTTGAAGATACCCTTCCCTCTACTCTATTAGTTATATCTATCTCTTTTAATTATTATTTCCTTTTAATAGATAAGATAGCAAAAATCCCCTTAAAAGTATTTTTAGGAAAATCTTACTGTTTTTTAAGGTTTTATCACGTTGACCTTCATTTCATGGATTAGGTTAGATGTATGATAAAGAGTGGATTTTCTTATAATAAAAATTTGTATCTGCTATAAGTTACTTATAACACATACAACAATTTGTCATAAAAAGATCCATGAAAACTTGACTAATTAGAGGAAATGCCATACTTATTATTTTATCCATAACTTTGAGTATAATGATGCTTAGCATGAAGCCAATCTTTTTAGCTAAATTACCAATGTTCATTTCATTTTATTATTATATTGTCCATTAGGCTACCTCATAATATGATTTATACACTATTGTCCAATGTCACCACGTCACTTTTTAAACTTACTTAACAAAAGAAAAAAAAAGTCTTAGTTTTCGAAGAAATGATTAGACTCTCCATTGTTAATGATGTTAAAGATATGTAGATATCTCCCGCAGATATTTAGAATATCTTCTTTGATATTCTATATCTATTTTGATTATGCATATCTGATTTGATTTTTTTTATTTCCTTAGATAGTCCTGTAATGAAGTTTATAAACAGGCTCTCCATGTAATATTTTCTATATATCGAAATATATTGAAAATATTCCATTTTTCCTCTTGAGCATTATTACATTTTACTAATAAAATGAAAACCGGGTGTTTCCATAGCTACCTATAGGTGGCCCACTGGCACTCTTTAACAAATTCTTTTGAAATTATTAGACAAAAGTCATGAGAATTTACAAGTAAACGTTTGTATGTTGTAAAATGGTTTCATGTATTTCGGTGAAAGTGCATGTCCTACAAATTTGAAAGAAAAACAGGAAAAGATAAAACATTGAGTTGCATTTGCTTGAGTTATTTTAGAGCAATAACCATTTTTTCTTTATTTTCACGTCATTAGTTTAATTTTCGAAAGGTCGTCAGCAAAATAAAATAAAAAAAATGTGAGTTTCTTTTTTTTTTTTTTTGGTCAGTCCTACTCTATTCCTACTCTACACTCACTTGCAGACTTGTGTCTTGCCTCTTGCAGGGCGTGGGAGTCGCAACCCACTCTCGAAACTTACGCGTCCCTACCCCCATCCCCCTGAGGAGGTGGGGATTTGAACCCCTCACCTCCCCCTTCCATATTGGAAGGGTGGCCACTGGAGCGAACCCCAGTGGTTAAAAAAAAAAAATGTGAGTTCACGTCTCCATATTTGTACACGGGAAGGATAGAAATGTTATAGATTGTACAAAATCCAAGATTTAAGAAATGCGAAGGCTAAAAAGTTGAAATGCTCGCAGAGACGCCCCTCCTGGTTCCCCTCCAGCACCCCCTCCAGGTTCCCCTCCCGGTTCCGCAAAATTTTGTGGAGACGCATCTCTTGTTTCCATTTCCGTGACAATTTGCGGGCAGCTTCAAGCGGAACCTCCAACGACGAACTCCTTTCTGAAGTGAGATATCTCGAGTGGATGGTCAGGCCAAGCGATTTGTCTCTTTCAATGCATCTATCGAATTTATCAGTACTGAATTTATATAGGAGCGTGATTAAAGAGGATTGGCGAGGATGGAGGTCATTCATGGTAAGATTGAGAAAAGAAGATATGTCTCTACGAGTTTAGGGTTTTGTTTTTGTTTAGTCGATCAACTCATTTTTAACAATTTATTCTCCTTTTTTATTAGGCGTCGAAGCGACTTAAAGTTCTCATCCTTCGAAACTGCTATAATTTAAAACGTACTCCTGATGTCTCGGCTTTCACACAGTTGAAGAGAATCAGCTTCTACAGTTGTTACGGACTGAAGCATCTCCACCCATCTATTGGAAAACTCACGAGCCTCGTTTCCATGGACTTGAGGTTCTGTAAAAGTCTCAAGGAGCTACCAGAGGAGATGGGCAAATTAAAAGATTTAGAAGAACTTTTATTAAGTGGCACTAGTATTATAGAGATTCCTACGTTTATTGGTTCTCTAACAAAGCTGGAGAAACTGAGTGCCGATTTTTGTGAGTCATTGAGAGAAATCCCTAACTCAATTGGGGATTTACATAATTTGCATTGTCTTGAAATGCATGGTTCTGAGATCGAAAAGCTTCCTAATGCTATTGGAATGTTGAAAAATCTGCAGATTCTAGATCTCTCTCAATGCCATCGTATGAAAGGGGCAATTCCAAGTGAAATTGGTGACTTGCCTTCCCTCAAGGTTCTCGATCTCAATCGCACACCGATATCTAACCTGCCAGAAAGCATCCGGAATCTTTCTTCTCTCCAAAGCCTTTACCTAAGGGACTGTAAGGAGCTCCGGTCACTGCCAGAGCTTCCTTCTTCTCTCCAACGTCTTGACCTACAGGGCTGTAAAGAGCTCCGGTCATTGCCAGAGCTTCCTTCTTCTCTCCAACGTCTTGACCTACAGGGCTGTAAAGCGCTCCGGTCGCTGCCAGAGCTTCCTTCTTCTCTCCAAGGCCTTGACCTAGGGGGCTGTAAGCAGCTCCTGTCACTGCCAGAGTTTCTTTCGTCTCTCCAAAGCCTTGACCTACAGCGTTGTAAGGAGCATCGGTCGCTGCCACTTCCTTGACCTAAGGGACTGTAAGGAGCTCCGGTCGCTGCCAGAGCTTCCTTCGTCTTTCTGACGCCTTGACCTACGGGGCTGTAATGAGCTCCAATCACTGCCAAAGCTTCCTTCAGGCTTAACAGATCTGTCGGTCACTTGTCAGAGTCTTGGACTGCCACAGCTTTTTAGTCTCTTCCACCTAAAAAAACTCGATCTTGAGGTACGCCATTTACTTGAAGACGTCTGCGAGCTTTCCTCAGTACCATTGAAACTCTGTTTGGAAGAGTGGGATAAGCTGACATCACTTTCACTCGAAGGACTCACGCACTCGGAAGAGCTTTCAATAAAAAAAGTGCAGTTCCTTGGAGGTCATGTCTTTATGTGATTGCAATTCCATTGAAAGGCTTCGTTGTCTAGAATTACCGTGTTTGAAGGAATTAAAGGCTGTTAGGTGCAGCAATCTAGTCAAAATTGAAGGTCTTGACAGTGCAGAGTTCTTAGAAAAGTTGGATTTTGGGATATGCAAATCAATGGAGACTTTGCTAAATTTGACGAGATGTGAGAAGTTATGATCTCTAATAGTTCAAGACTGCAAGAAACTCACTCAGCTTCAGGGACTTGAAATGTTGAATTTAATTTATTTGGATATTTCTTATTGTGACTCATTAGAAGCAATATCGAAATTATCTGGAACGCACATCTTTAGAGATGAGGAACTGTTTTGAGTTCTCTATGGAAATATTATCTTGCAGTGATAATAATGTGAGGAATCTTATACTCATATTACAACAGTGAGACTAGTCATGTTTCTTCAACAGAGGTAAATAAGCAGTGAACAATCATTTTTCTTCGGAGATTCATGACCTGCTTTTCATCACTATCTTCTTTTGACAAGAAGGTTTTCCATGACAAGATTCTATACTTTCCTAAATTGCTGGTCTTGCACAATTGAAGGAGTGGAGGAGTTGGTCATAGAAGCTCACATGATGGTTTTGCCAAGATCAAAATGTAGACCCAAAAGTCAATAGAAGGGATAGTAAGATTCTTCATCCTTGAACAGCCAGCATGAGCGAATGGGGTAGTACTTTTCTCGAAGCTCTATTTTTTAAGAATGATTTTCTCCACACTGGATATCTATTTGATTGATTTTGGAAACTCTGGATTTGCCTCTGTATAATTGTTGTTGATTACGTTATAGCAATGTTTTTCATTTATCCTTCCATTGGCAGCTTCTGTAGACTGCAAACAAATGGCAGCTTGCGAGGCAAGAATGAAAATATAACAAAGGTAAACAAGAATTACCTAGTGATTTACAGTTCCTCTATCGGCAAACCCGGGATTTGAAATTTTCATCTAGAGGCCAATGAACTCCTACTACTCATTACTGTATTATTGTATTCTACGCCCATAATTTCCCCATGTCCAAAGTTCATATTTTCTTTTCAGAATCCTTGGCCATTTTGAGTTCCTTTAGTTCTTTTGTATGTCAAATTTGACTAATGGTAGATGTCCTGTTTAGGACGAATACCTTCTGATTTTCTGTGATGAATGAAAACCCTGTCAAGTTTCTTATTGTTGCCTTGATGGCCCTCATTAACGCTCTAAGAAGAACATCACTTCCCAGTATATATGGTGAACTGAGCTAAAATAAAATTCTAGGTTCAAGTGTTTCTGGTTGGTGACAAAAAAATGTTAAAAGTAGTTTTGGCTAGTTTGTCATGTATGAATGTTGACCACCTTAACATTACCAGTTGGCAAACTATTGTTTTGAAAGATTATTAAGCAAGGTAAATTGGTGTTGCTTCTATGACAGGTTTGGTTGGTCTATATAACGATCTAGGCTTACTTTCGGACTTCAATTTAATCAATTGTATCGATGACCTTTTGCATTAAAGGACAATTTTTTGCTTGTCTGTGAAACAAGCTGGGACGAGGAGCTCAAGAATTTGATAATTAGTTTGTATCCTGTTTGATCCTATTGTTGTCATGGAATTGCTTTATCACATGACTGATTTGGGTGTGGTTAAGTGGGCTGAGGAACTTCAAATTCCATACTTGAGACCGATCAAAATAAAGAAAAGGGATTTTGCAGAGGAAGCATTAGCAACAGCTGAGGACCATCTTGCATGCCAAACTTAAAGACAATTTGGGGCTGGCTGGAGTGTCCCAAGGAAGTTTTGATGCTTCTGCATATTCAAATACTTGATCTGATCTCAACATCACATCCCTAAATAATTGTAAGTGTATTTTTTTAAAAATTAAATATGCTTTCTGTATGCTCATTAGGTTCTAGCTCTCCTTTAATCAAATACTAAGCTACTGATTTTTTGTATGTTACCCTGATGCACAGTTGTTCGACACGGTTGCATTCTAATAATATCACTTCGGAATTGATGAGGCTCTGTAGAGGGAGGTATGCACTGCTAGGCACCTCCATTTCTATTAGTTTATTCGTGTGATGATATCCTTTGAATGTTGTCATATAGGTTTCTGATTTGATAAGCTCGGTTCTGATGTATGTGGTATTGGATTTGTAAAGTTGAAATTGACCTCCTCACAAACTATTCCACATTGCTGATTTTGCTAATTGGAACTTGCAAAATAACCCAGTGGCAAATGCATCTTTCTGTTCTGTAGTTTAGGCACTTCACCTTTTCAACATAATTTTTTTAGCTTCAATTCTGTCCCTAAACACAAACAGGGAAAGTATAGCTAAATGTTTACTTCTTTTAATTCTGTTGGTTTCTTTGTCATTGGCCAGCTAATGAAGTCTCTGTTCATTGTGGTCCAACTCCGATTGGTGTCAGTCAATGTTTACACATTTTTACCTTATCCGTTATGGGGTAAATTCTAATGCTATGATCTTGGATATCTTCATTTAATTATAATTAGTCGGTGCTATCCTCCTTATGCAGATGAAAGCTGCATTTGATGAAACTCAGAGAAACTCCCCAAACACTACGGGTTGGAGGTATGGGCAAGAATGAGCTATGTCAGTATGGAAAGGCATTCCGAAGTTATTTGCACTTGGCGTTTATCATTTGCTCCATGTTGTTAATACTCTTCGAAGGATTCTTGAAAAAGGCAACCTCTTCTCAAGTGGTGTATTAGTCCTTTGCAAGCTTTGAAATCGTGCTATTCTTTAACCAAGGCCCCATCACTAATCGCTTGGAGGAAGACTGCATGTGCAAGTGGTTCTATATGTGAAGTCAAGCAAAAAATGAGATTTGTTAACAAGAGTACCATTTAGATGTCCACTTCAAGCTGCAATTTTATGACTGGGAGAGGCTTTTTTCTTGAAAAAGCAAATGCCGTGGAATCAGCAAATAATCTGTCAATTGTAGCCAAGAGTTTCAAAGAAAAGGTTTTCAAGAAGACAGTAGTTTCTCATTTGGAAGAATTTAGAACACAAAATACAGGCGTTCATTAGTGTAAAATGATCTCTCTAGGCTGGTTATGTCGGAAAATTCATATGTAGGCATTTTGCAATCGCTTTGGTCGTATTATCTCAAACTTGATTTATTTAAGCATGAATCTAAAAGCAGAAGAGACACGGCCATGTACATTTTCATACCTAAAACCAAGTAGAGAGACCAGTTCATTCTTGAAGAGCAGCATTACTTTTCCCCTTTCAGATTCGCTCAAGTGGATGCATGGAGTTCGCGCCGCTTGGCAAATTCTCGATCAAGTACTGGGTTCTGGAATGGAGTATTGAGTTGTTTTATGCAAATTCTCGATCAAAGGTTTGTCTGAGTCTCTAGTGTGGATGGAGTTTATATGGGGTCTTTTTCTTGAACGAGAATTGGTGTATTTTTGGTTGGTGATTAAGAAATGTTTAAGTAGTTTTGGCTAGTCTGTCATATATGAATGTATGCCTTTCTTAAAATTACCAGTAGTCAAAATGTTGTCTTGAAATATTATCAAGCAAGGTAAACTAGTGCTGCTTCTATTATAAGTTTGGTTGGTCTATGTAATGATCAAGGCTTACTTTGGGACTTAAATTCAATCAGCTGTATTGGTGACCTTTTGCATAACTAGACAATTTTTTGCCCATCTGTGAAAAAAGCTGGGGCGAGGAGCTCAAGAATTTGCTGATTAGTTTACATCCCATTTGATCATATTGTTGTCATGGAATTATTTTATCACATGACTGAATTGGGTGTGGCTCACTTGGCTGAGGAACTTCAAATTCCATACCTGAGACCAATTTTGCAGAGAAAGCATCAGCGACAGCTGAGGTGCCAAACTTGAAGAGGCTCGTGGGCCAAGCAGAATGTTCTAAGGAAGTTTAGATGCTTGTGAAGATCGAAAGCATTTGATCTGGTCTCAACAGCATGTACCTAAATAATAGTAAATGTACTTTTTAAAATTGAATCTGTTGTTTGTATGTTCGTTAGGTTCTATCTCTTTGTTAATCAAATGAGTAGTTGGTGATTTTTGTGTATATTATCCTGATGCAAAGTTGTTTGGTGTGGTTGCATTCTAGGGACATCACTCCTGAACTTGATGAGGCTATGCAGAGGTAGGTATGCACTAAGCTCCTCCATTTCTATCGGTTTATCCTTCGAATGTTGTCATATAGGTTTCTGATTTGGTAAGCTCAGTTCTCATGTTTGCAGTATTCAATTAGTGAAGTTGAAACTAACCTCCTCACAGTCTATCCCGAGTTGCTGATTTTGCTGATTGGATATTGCCAATGATCAAGTAGCAAGTACGTCTTTCCATTCTATAGTTTAGGCATTTCACATTTTCAGCATAATTTTATTAACATTAATTTTGTTCCTGAACACAAACGGGGAAATTGTTGTTGCTAATTGTTTACTTCTTTTAAGCCTACTTTTTTTCTTTTTCATCTGCTAGCTAATGAAGTCTCTGTTCACTGTGGTTGAACAACAATTGGTGTAAATGATGTTTTCACATATGTACCTTATCTTTCACGAGGTAAATTGTGATGCTACAATCCTGCATTTCTTTATTTATTGATAATGAGTCAGTCCTATGCTCATCGTGTAGATTCAAGCTGCATTTCATGGAACTTGGAGAAAGTCCCCAAACACCACATGATAAATATGCGGGCAGGAATGAGCTATGTCATTATGAAAATGTATTCTGAACCTAGTGGCGTTTATCATGTGCTCCGCGTTGTCAATACTCTTCAAAGGATTCTGGATATGAAGCTGCCTCTTCTCATGAGGGTTATTTGTCCTTTGCAAGCACAAATCGCTTGCAGGAAGACCGCACGTGCAGGTGGTTTTATTTGTGCAAGTTAAGCATAAAATGAGATTTGTCAAGGAGATTACCAGTTAGATGTCCACTTCAGGCTACAATTTTGCGACTAGAAAAATTGGATGCCATGGAATCAGGAAAAAATCTGTCAATTGCAGCCAAGAGTTTCAGCGAAAAGGTTTACAAGAAGACAGTAGTTTCTCATTTGGTTGAATTTTGAACACAGAAGAAAGGTGTTCAGTAGTGTAAAATTATCTCTCTGGTCTAGTGTTACCTCAGAAAATTCATATGTCCGCATTTTGCTATCACTTTTATTGTATAATCTCAAACTTGATTTATTTAAGCATGAATCTAAAAGCTGAAGAGACCCAACCGTATATATTTTCACACCTGAAACCTATTTCTCTCTAGCATTGGCTGCAGTTGAAGACTACTAACAAAACGTGGACAAAATTTTTGGAAGGGTGAAAAGAGCCCTTCCCAAAATTTACTCATTTTTATTGAACAAAAAACTTGTAAGGGTCATCTAATTGGTTTATAATGAGATGATACTCCACCAAATTGCGGTCACTGTTTCACACATTCAAGTGTCAATCGAAGCAATTTCTTTGAGGTCACTCTCAAATATTCTTGTACCCTCTACTAGATTACAATGGTGGAATTTTAGTAATTGAAAGCTACTCGCAAGGTATTCATGGTTTGATGTGCTTGTTGTCCCCTTGAACTTTGACTCAATTTTTCAGAGCTCAAAACAAGGCCAAGTAGCTTGTTAAGCCACATTTGAATCTATAAGTACTAACACATATGTAATGCAGGTCGTGTTGAAAAACTTGTTAAATGTACTTAACAGGAAATAATTTAATTTCAGAATATTGGTCAAACATTACACGAGAAAAGTCGCAAGTAAAGTCAATGTATCAGCTCTACACTTTATTTACTTAGCTGCTTAGTCAGTGTCTAGGTAATTAATCCAAAGGCCAGTAGCTTTGTGTTTGACTACTTATGAAACATCATTCACAGCCCCGTCAGCCGAATTGATTTGAAGTTGGAACTCGTGAATAGACCGGATAATTGGATAAACATTCTGAACCGATTTGAGCTGATATGGTTTTGTTCATGGTTTCCCCCCCTTTTTCTCTTCTACTTTCGTTTCATGCTAACAATTTGCTTAGAGCTTGTTTTTGGAAGTTCTCACATTTTACATCAAGATCCTATGAATAACAGCCGTTCAAACAATAATTATATAAGTTCCCAAAGAACAAGGGAAGAGTCGGTTCAGGCTCTTTGATTTCCTCATATTTGTAACTCGAAGCTCGACAGGATGGTAGTTGAATATGAAAACTGTCCTCAAATCAGAATGTAAGTATAGAAGGCCTTTCAGCTTATTTAACACCTGCTAGCTGCATGTTAGAATGTATAGCTTTGGTAGTTTGCCATATGATGAATCATATAATGCAGAGGAATTGAAATAGACAAATTGAGGAATTACGGAGTTAATGAACCCCAAAACGGGGATTTAAAACAACATTTGGCCAATAATAGAAGTTCTAAACAACGAAATCGACCACAAAAGTAGATGTAAACGTCAAATCCTACAAATGAAAGTAGTCATCTTATTTTGCAATCAGCATCATGTTGTTGAGAAGAGAAATTAGCAGGTCAGACAATTTATACTTTGCACGAGAATGCATGCATGCATGCATGCAGAATCATGGTGCAGATAAATCAGAAGGTAAGGAAATTCGGGGAAAAAAAACTTTTGGCAAATATAAATATATGTGAATATCACATACGAGTGGTCTCATCTTCCTATGTTTCGAATGCTGGAGACCGACCGATGAATGAAACAAGGCTTCAAACAAACATTATACTGGAAAAATCGAACATTGTGGCACTCTTCTGAATACCTAATTACCATTAAATACATTGTAAGATGATTAGCCAATAAACAAAGCAAACCTCTTTGTTTCCTCCTGACTGATTTCATCCTTTTCTCTCTGGATGATGATGAGCATGATATTCCGTAATTTCTACATATTAAAAATCGACACATAAAGCTCGAGCATTTGCACTTCAACCACCGGAACCCTTGTTTGAAAGAAGCCTTGAACTTGCCCTTTGACCAAATAAAGCTTGTATCTGGCCACACTCCTCTTCTCTGCTTCTCCGGGTCATTCCACCACGTTTATCGACTTCTAAAACGTAAGAAATAGGCACTCTTTACTCAATATAATGAAAGATGGGCCACTAAGTGTTCCCAAACGATGGAACCTAAATCTTTTCATCGAACAAGGAACGCTGCATTCTGTTATATAGAAACTTCATAGGGTTCTGGGCTTCAGAAGGTCTAGTGTAACACCGACAATTTGGTTAGGCTAGAAACATAGAAAATGCAGAGAAGTTTGGAAAAAGAGCTTAAGTTAGCATATATAAAATCTCAAACAAGCAGTACATTCCTTTCATGACAACCACGAAAGTGACAACCAATATGCTCTTGTGGTCAATCAGGCAAATGTACAATAAAAGCTCGAACCAGCAGCATGTTCCTTTCAAGAGATTAAATTGGCAGAGCAAATCCAGTTAATACCTTTTAAGAAACACGATCAATGATCCTGTGGGTGGACCCTTGCCTTTCTCATGTTGTCAGTATATAGTATAACCATTAATAGAATAAACAGATACCCAAGAACAAGCTTAAGAGACTGAGTATTAAGCCAAACATAGATAGCAGATGGCATCTTCCTTTCATGAGATTGAACTGGCCGAGCAAATCCAGTTAATACCTTGTAAGAAACACAATCAATGATCACATGGGTGGACCTTTGCCTTTCTCAAGTTGTCAGTATATAGTGCAACTGTTAATAAAATAAATAGATACACAAGAACCAGCTTAAGAGATGGAGTATCATGCCAACCATAGACAGCAGATGGCATCCTTATCCAAGCTTATGCCACTTCTAGCCACTTCCAATTACTTTAGGAAGTCATTTCCATTGCAGCTTATTTAAGTTGAGTGCTCTTACTCAATATAATGAATGATGTGCCACTAAGTTCTCCCAAACGATAGAACCTAGATCTTTTCCAAAGCTCAAACAAGGAACATTGCATTCTGTTATATTAGAACTTCACAGGGGCTTCAGAAGGTCTAGGGTAACACTGACAATTTAATAAGGCTAGAAACACAGAAAATGCAAAAAAGTTTGGAAAAAGAGTTTAAGTTAGCTTATATAAAAGGAAACTTGCTTATATTTATCTGGAATAAGGACAATAGTTTTGCAGTGGCAACATCACAAATGATTATTCTTTTTGAAGTAACTCTAGCATGATCTTTCTTCATGTACAAGGCATGCCAAAGATTATGCATACCTCACGCAATGTCCCTCATCAACAGCAAAACCAACTAGTTGTGCCTGCAATAAAATATCATTGGATACAAGAAATTATAAAGAACCTTTTTGATAAAAACTTACAGTGCATCAAAAACAATACCTTTCTGTGCAAGCAATTCAATATCTCGAGAAATGATATTTTTCCCCCAATCCTTTCAGGAGTTACAAGCAATAGCTTGCACGGCATGATGTTTATCTTTTCTGAAAGGGCAGGCAAAGCAGAAGTGGAGGTTAATAATTTGACAGTCACAACACTCGACATAAAAGTTTTAGAAGTCCAATAGAGCTAAACCTTGCCTTAGTTCTCGGAGAACAATTGCCAATTGGGCAACAGTCTGTTGAGAGTCCAAGAAAGTAGATTGCATGCTGTACTTGAGGGTTACAGTAATTATTTGATCCTAGATGAGAGATATATTTGATCCTAGATGAGAGATAGTAAGGGAGATATAACAACTGTGACACCTGGTTTTAGAGTTGCTGGCTGCTGAGACAAAGGGTAAAAACATCAGAAGAGCAAATGAAGAAAGGAAGGGACAATGGAATTATAATTCTTTCACCTTCAGTTGATCAGGAGGGACCAGTTGTCACTACTTGTTTTATAAGTACTTTCAGTACATATATCAACTACTTCAAGACTAACAGAAAACACTTCTAAAAAATTCAACTTAATAGATCCAGATTTATATCTTCCTCCTTAATTCAGCTATCATTAATTTTGCTTGCAACTAAGATCCATTGTAAAGGAAAAAGAAGCACATTAATTTCAAACCAATTATGGGAAAAAGAAGCCATAGATCATCACCCTTTGTTGAGATAATGGCATAGCAAGTAACTGCAAAGGAAATATAAAAATCGAGAACCCGCATTCGGTGGAAGTACTTTGAAAACTTATTTCTCTTTGACTTAATAACCCTTTTGAATTGGACCTGAATTATGACTGACAGCGACACTTAACATGCATAAACAAGATGAATTTTCCTGTAAGTGATTAGAAGGTCCTAGAAGTGTGCACAAACTTCAAATCCAAAAAATTACAGGCCAGATAGAGAAGTGCAAAGGCAGAACAAGAATGTACTGTTTTTCCTTCTTTTCTACTTTTGTCCAATGCCATACATTGGAACCCATGCTTATGTACCTGAATCACTTCCTATAGCTTAATTTTCATTTGAAAATCATTTCCTTCCTTAAGTTCACAACCTTCGTAAAAATGCTAAACAAAGCAGATCAGAAGATCATGTTAAAGCTTAAATGTTGACATACAGGTCTACCCTTAAACATTTAATTGGTGGAACCACTGAGCAAAGTGCACAGGACTTGTGCTCTAACATTGTGTCCAGACACTTCTACATACAATCATCACCCAATTGAGACAATGTTAACATTCACTAACCTGGTAACATAAACTTTTACCACCTCAAGTGGGCATGAGAATTAGGCAAACTTGCTTGGCTACAGAAGCTTTACAAGCCTGATGCTGCATTGGTCGAAATGCGTTGTTTCCGAAT
Organism: Eucalyptus brandiana; assembly: GCA_014182725.1. Taxonomy (NCBI): domain Eukaryota; kingdom Viridiplantae; phylum Streptophyta; class Magnoliopsida; order Myrtales; family Myrtaceae; genus Eucalyptus; species Eucalyptus brandiana. The sequence goes on from CM024669.1 coordinate 22,934,436, forward strand.
ATGACAGCATTTGCCAATTCTATGTCATCCAAGGCTTGGAATTCCGCATAACTCAGAGTCCCTTGTTTGGATGTCGAAACTAGAGAGCAATCTCTTTTATTTGAAACTAATGATATTGAGCCTTGAGTGACGGTGCTCTTACAGTCCTTCAACAGAAATAAGCCTCTTCCATACCTAATAGTTTCTGACATGGATTGTCATGGAAAATGAAAAATGTGCTCAAAGAAATCACAAGCCTTCATTTACACAAAACATTCCTATCAAAGACGCTGGATTGCTAAGTTCCACACTTTGATGTTCCACACTTTGATGATCTGCTGTACTCTCATAGCATTTGAGAAATATATGTATTTGTACATCATCCAAAACTGAAATCAACTTCTTTATTGACCAAAGAGTTCTAATATGTCATTTTGGATCTTGAAGAGCGTGGAAGTGAGTGGCAAAAGTTATGACCGTCTATTGGACATTTGATTGGATGAGAGACCCCATAAGCAATTTACTAAATGCTTTTGGACATGAACATTGTGTAGGTCCTTTGCTGTGTGCAGAATCACAAGCAAATTGGAAATGATCAAGCAGAGGATAAATTATAAGAGAAAAGTATAGTCACACACCGATTTAAGTGGTTTTGCAGTATTGTCTATGTCTATGGGAGAAGCATACCATGGATTCTGAAGATTGTCTGCCCAAAATTTGAGTGGATTGTCTGCTCAGAGAACTACTTTGGCCAGGAATATACATGAGGATTTCCTTCCCGTTTTACTGCCCAATACATCATCTTTGTCTTCATTGTCAGTAGAGGAATCCTCGCCTCAAGGAAAGTTTGATTTTTCACACGTTGTGGAGAATCTTCTATAATATTGACATCATGTATAACATTGCATTACCATCATTACAGATATCTTGGCCAAACATATTGGTCAAAACTCCACGAGCTTCTGATTTCGCAGCTTGCAAATCATCCCAATCCTAAGAATCTTGCATGGTTTCAACAAGTTCTGCTAGGATGTCATTGCCACAGTGCTCCGTGGTGATCAACTCTCGACCTTCGTCACCTTGAGAAAAGCAAAAGAAGAAAGAGATGATTTTGCAAGATCCATGGCAAACAAGAGATCAAAAAAATACAATTTCCAATACGTAATTTGCACTTAGTCAAAGAGACACGATATTGTTATCATTGAAAGACACGATAAGTAATTTGCAGTGATATAAGCCAGAGAGTTCACTTGTCAATAGGACTACTCCACCAAACCCACAAAGAAACAGGGGAAGAGACTAACGCTCAATGACCTAAACTCTAGTCCCGTTCAAATCCAAAGTAGACCGTTATTCCATAGCCATCATCAGACTCGAGACTGACCGCAAAGAATCTCCTTAACTAGGAATGCACGTTCAATCAAATGCACAAGCTATCCCCGCAACACAAGCGATTAAAGTCATTCCCTGATGACCAGATATCACGCAATTTGGGCCAATAATCAAGAAAAAACCGCCGTCCATCCGAAGCAACCTAAGCACATCAAGCTGGACCAGTGCCAGACATTTCGCTCATCAGTAGGACTGCTACTTCGCTAAACCCGCTCCGATGCATTTAAACCTAAAGCAAGACGATTCCACAGCCATCATCATCATCATCATCGTGGGGACGAGAGCCACCTCCATAATCTCCGCAAACGCTAATTAGCAATAAGAACGCGCGACGAAATAACGATTCGAGTCACCGTAGAGCGCGAAACGAGATGGTCCGAGCACTTGTTGGCGGACTGCTCTTCGAATCCAAACTCGAGAGCCGAGCTCAGCAGCTGAGCTTTCTCTACTTCCGAGCCCCGCTCCCTCCATGGAATCTCAACCTGTTCGAGCGATTCGAGCGATTGATGATGCCCGAGTCGGAATCAAATCGATCTCTAGTCTCGAATCGGATATTCAAGCGAGCTCGAAGTGCTCTTGTTGCAGAACCTTCCCAGCGATGGCGGGAATGATGTTTTTCGTTTTCCAATTTTGTACGCCGGAGAATGGGAGAGATTTGGAGCCATATTTTTCAGTTCTTTTTTTGACAATTCCGTTTTCACCCCTGAAGTTTGTTTAAGTTCTATTTTCGGCCCGCCCTACGACTTTTTTCTGGTTTCATTTGACACCCTTGGGTTCGTTTGGTGTGAGGGCTCCGCTTGCAAACACGAGACTTGTGTCACGGGCCGAGAGTTCCCTTGGCCTCGGAAACGACCCGCGGGCGCCTAGCGAGCGGAATTCGCCAGGCCAGCCCTTTCTTTAGCTGTTCCACGAACGATACGGTGAATGATTCTTCGTGCGAGATCCTACCACGCCCGGCCTTCGCTCGGGCGTCTAGTCCATCGAGTAAGGCAGCAGTTCTCTTTTAGGGACGACAACCGGTTTCGGCTCGCCATGGCCTCGTCGGGAGAGCGGCATCGCCTCCCTCCCGACCGGTTTGTGCACGGGAGGCCTACCCCGTCTTGAGCTCCTAAGTGATGTAATCCTTCTATCCTAGAACTCCTAGCACCAACCGTCCTGACGCCACTCCCACGGACCAGTTGTGTTCTACCCTTCTGCCTCATACTCTTCACCAGATAACCCCAAGCGCCACTCACAAGTGTCACGAGTACGGGAGGATTCACGGACCGTGACATTCTCCCCCACTCAATTCGCAACGCCCTCGTTGCGATCTCTGCTCTGTCGCTTCCTTGCGTAAATTAACCATTGATGTGCCACTGTTGGGAATTCACATCGAACGGTCACGCTCGCCCAACAAAACAGGTTCTTCTCCATTGGTGGCTTCTTTTGATCTCCGCCGTTCGGCCATTTCGTCACCTGCGCTTTCCGGCAAGTGTGGCATTTTTCGCCAACCGCATCTTTTGGCAAAGACTATTCCAGCCTAAACAAAGCATCTTTGACCCCACAGACCAATGGAGGTTCTTTTCTTGTTGAAAACGCAGCAGTAGATCTCTTCTTCAAATTCACCGATCGATCCAGAACGTTATCCCCATTCAAGCAAGGGTTCGGTTCTTCTCTAACTCGCATTCCGCTCGACGAGAAGTCGACTCGTCCCAAAGACCCATCCACTAGGACTTATCTACTTGACCCGCACATAAGCGAGGAGTCCGATTCTCCGACTTGCTCAACTTGCTTACCGGAGGGATTCCCGCTCCGATACCACTTGTCACGGGCCGAGAGTTCCCTTGGCCTCGGAAACGACCCGCGGGCGCCTAGCGAGCGGAATTTGCCGAGCCGCCCTTTCTTTAGTGTTCCACGAACGATACGGTGAATGATTCTTCGTGCGAGATCCTACCACGCCCCCAGCTTCGCTCGGGCGTCTAGTCCATCGAGTAAGGCGGCAGTTCTCTTTTAGGGACGACAACCGGTTTCGGCCGCCATGGCCTCGTCGGGAGAGCGGCATCGGCTCCCGACCGCCTTGTGCACGGGAGGCCTACCCCGTCTTGAGCTCCTAAGTGATGTAATCCTTCTATCCTAGAACTCCTAGCACCAACCGTCCCGACGCCACTCCCACGGACCCGGTTGTGTTCTACCCTTCTCGCCTCATACTCTTCACCAGATAACCCCAAAGCGCCACTCACAAGTGTCACGAGTACGGGAGGATTCACGGACCGTGACACTTGCGTGTTGCACCAAAAGTTTTAGATTTACGATGTGTATCTCAAATTTCTTTTCTGTTGCTGTTTATCCGCAAAACAAAAAAAAAATGACAAAGTAATACCTTTTCTTTAATTTACGATTTTACCTTTATATATATATATATATATTAATACTCATATTTCAATGGAAGGATTTAAAAAAATGGAAAAATAGCATTTCCAACAATACTTTACTATTACTCTATTGTGCACAAAACATTATGATTGTCATGGAAACTTCATAAGTCAAAGGTCTCTTTTATGATATCGGTCTTACATTCAAGGTGGATAGTTTGATAAAGAGGGCAAAAACATAATTCGTCCAATTTGTTTTGCTTGAGAAAAGTTATCACAAGTAAATAAAATTATTAAAACATTGGTTGCAGAACTTTACAAAATATAAAGAATGTTATGATCAATTTAATATTTTACTAAATATACACAAAATGAATTTACTATTAACTAAGACTCTGTTTATGTTGCAAAGAAAGTACTTTTTTCACAATTTCTTATATTTAGAGCTTCTCCCGGTGCTACTAGTTACTACGGAAAAGGTTAGTTTATCTCTCTCTCCCTCCCTCTCTAACATAACATTCAAACCTCGTCAAATCGAAGGAATAATCGTTCAATTTTGTTGAGAAAATATGTTTTGATTGATCGAAATGATAACGGTATCAAATCTTCCTTCGCTTTGTCGGGATTACTTCACTCGAGAAATTGAGCTATTGCCTCATGAGACTATCAATTCGTAACCAAAGACGTTCTTTTTCAGTTGATAAGTGTTGACAAATGCATAAGTCATTTACAGAATGCTTGGTCTACTGAATTTGTTGGTGATGTTGGAAGGAAGTCAGAAATGGGTCGATCGCGGATGAATAGATAGAATGTCTATGTAGTCATAGCTGTCTTACTTTGGTTAGTAAAGTTTCAAGGGAAGCCACCATAAATTGGTGGGCCTAGTTTAGTTGGAAGAACAATTTGGTGAATTGGCCCTTTGTTATAGAATTTGATAATTCATGCATATATCTCACTCTGGACATATATCTCACTCTGGACATTTATGTGACAAGGAAAAGCATTGATCGGATTGATTACTGACATTGCACTGTCACCTTTTGCCTAATTCTGGGGTCTTTTCTGAATGACTTCCTATTCCCAGAGAAATCGGACTATTCTTGCATATCATAAAATTGTGAAATATTGGCCTAGACCCACAATAGTTTTTTTTTTTTTTAAAGCCGATTTAGTACTTGAATTGTGTTGTAGAGATTCCTTGTTCTATTGAATGGGATGGGAAGGGACGATAATTGCATGCCTTATTTTGATGTAGTGTTTATTAGTTTGGCAATCATATTGCCATGCGGATCTCGTCCATTTCCCCTTCTCATCTGGTTGTCATCGATTGTTCGACTGACTCTTGGCTTTGAGTTGTGAGGATTATGGAGGAATTTGTTCTAGGTATGCCACAGCTTTCTTTCTTTGCCCTTTTCTCTTTGTATAACCGTGGTGTATGCTTAGCATTTTTTGTTCTTCATGTGAAGTAACTATTGGATGATCAGCTTACGTGATTTTACTGCCAAGTTTTATTGCTAAGCCTACTAACTCCTAGTTATGTGAGGATTGAGTTGACTTGAGCCTAAACTCAAGTGGAGAAAACAATACTTTATCAGATTTCGATTTTTAGCATTTTATATTATTATAATTTTTAATATCATTATTAATATTCTTTTTTTCTTTAATTTTACATTTTAAAAATATTTTTTTAACTTTTTAATAATCGATATTATTATATTTAGGAAAATGGGTTCGGATGGGGTAATTCAATCCGGACCGTTGAGCCAATCCGACAACCTGGATCCAACCCGCGTTCGCGAAGAACCCAATTTTAAATGTTTCATTTATTATTTTTTCTTTTCTCTTTTTATCTTTCCCCCTGTTTTATCCTTTACTTCTGGTCATCTTCTTCCTCCGAAGCTTTCATTCTCTGCAACTTCTTCTCTTTCATTTTTCGAACTCATACACCCAGGCATCACAACATCCTCCTCGGGTGCTGGAGCTTACACCACCGCACCCCGCCGGTCATCCGTTCCAACCAGCATGGACCACCACCGAAATAAAACGAGCTCACTTTCCAACGTCTTCCATCACACCGTCCACTCATCCCGTTCAATGTAGGAGACACAATATATATCAAACAAAATCCAACGTAGCGATCTCATTATTCATGAAAACCAAGTTAATGACCAGCACCTTCAGATTTGAACAGAAACAGCAACTATTTCTTACATATTTCTTGAAACATTTCATCGAATGAGTTTTAGGCGTCTAACTAAAAGTAATACAGCATGTCGATGAACATACACCTCGGTGTCTCATTCATCCCGCATCAAACAAAAGACATTTCAAGTCGATGAAAACATATTTAAACAGATCCTCGACATGCTTTCACAGAAGCAAATAAAACCCCGGTCTCATCTTTAGAACAACACTAAGGCATCATATCGAGCGAGTGATGAGCACAGACTAAAGAGAGGTCATAGACCCGTTCTACACTCTAGCTCGTGTCCAGACTCAAAAAGAGAATAGCAAGTGACGCTCAAACACAACAAAAGGGACAGCTAATTTAAATCGAGCGCAATCGTGGACCAGGGGAAACGAGACCCTGCTATCGTTTCGGCTCCATTTTAAACAGAGCCAAGCAACGGAGTTTCCAGAGACAAGTGTTTGACCGCGGATGTCCGTACCCCCATGGCCGAACGCTACCTTTATTTCCATCAGTCCCCGTCGAGCCACCCCCCTTCTCTCTGCCAAATCAGCCGCGCTCCTCTCAGCCGAATCTTTTTCTGTTAGACCTCTCTCTCTCTCTCACTCGCGACAGCTCACCTATTCTAGAAGGCTTGGGGACGCTCGCTTCACTTGCTCGTCGCTTCTCTCAGCCGAATCATTTTGAATTATTTTCTTTTATTTTCTTTTCGTGGCCCTTCTAGACCGGCGGCCTATCAAACTATTTAAACTTTTTCAAAGTTGGAGAGCAGTCATGTAACGGTGCGAAGGTTAGAGGGCTTTCGACAAATTATCCACAAAATTAAGAGCAAAAAAAAGGGGAATTAAAAGGAAAATCCGAAAAGAACCCGAGAAAAAACCCCTTCCCCGCGCTTTCTCATACCCTAATCGATCCCAATTTGGGGAAGAATTCCGAAAAAGCTCACTCCCGTCAATTTTCCCCAAGTCGCTCCTCCTTCATCCTCTTCCAAGAAGGAAGAAAAGGAAATGATGAACATGCTCATGCCGAGGAACTTGGTGACTCCCGAGCTGTTGGACGCGCTCCACGACGCGCTCAAGCTGAACGGAGCTGTTGCTTCCAGGGGTGGGCCCCACGATTTTCACGCCGTTTCTTCTCTCGACCCCGGGAGTACGTTGGGATTGGGCGGCGCTACGGCGTTTGGGTTCATTTTTTGAGAATCGGGTTTGAGGTTGTTTTTAACGTCTCGACAGCTATGGGCTCGTCGTTTTGCAGGGGAAGTTCGAGGATCTTCAGGCGAAAGGGTGGAAGCTAGTCGGTAAAAATCTTGTTCTCGTCCTAGTTTTATCTTTTGGTTTTTTACTCGAGGCTGCTAAATGCTAAACCAGGACTTGTAGTTGAGAAACGAAAGCGGAAGCATTGGGGTCAACGTGCTGGTCAAGCAAGTTGAGAGGAGTTCGTCTGCCTGGGAAAAAAATGTCGACTCAATGGGGGATATTTCGGTTTCCTGTGGGTCCGCAGTGTGTGGTATCGTGTGCGAAAGAAGGGAGACCTCTACCTCGAAAAGGGTGTACTTGTTTGTCTTGCGATGGATGGTGTCGAAGTCCTTGCATCTAAATTTGAGATGGATGAGAAGGCATGCCTGTTCCTAGATAAGCCAAGTCTTGCATGATTTTTTAGCTTGTACTCTTTGTCGTTACTCGTCTCTCCAATTCAGTGTGGCGCGTCACTTATCCTTATCCATGTATTCTTCTATGTGAGCTCTTGATTCTTATGCCTTCAAACGTGCTTTTGTCTGAACAAATATGGCAGCAGCCTGTTGTCTCTCTTATCGTTTCACCATTTCTGCGAATGTGTAGGCTGAGATTGGGAAATCGGTAACTTCAATGGGGGAGTTCTACAGACCAAAACTTCATCAGATGTTAGCTTCGTAATTGTGAAGATGTTTTGGCTACAAAATACAAGGTTTAAATCTTGGAATTGATACTTTGAATTTAGTTCAAGAGTTGCGAATTTATTGTATCTTGTTAAGGTTAATTCACTTTGAATGAGATTCATTATGCTTTTTCATTAAGTATGGGAAGCATCGTGGGTAGCACTTTGCTTGAGTTGGCTGAACTGAGGAAGGGTTTCATCCATACTTTTTTGAGTATTCTCTGTGCAAATTCTTTTGTAATCCCATCTTGAGAGATAAATTGTATTTATCAATTAGTATTGTCCTCATGCAGTGGGCTTTAATTGTTTTGAAGATACCTGTTGTCACCATTAATTGGTTATACCAATGCCATAATGAACACCGTGTTTTTCCTCTGGAGTCTTACAGAGTTCTTCCATTTTTCTGGATCGACGATATGTGTCAAAGGAATTCCTGCAGGTACTGATGATTTGATATAGCTGCTGCTATTGATTGTCCTCCAGTTCTTCAATTTCTATGTCGTTCGTTATCTTAGATGCACGGAAGAAGATCCAGAAGCATATCACACAAAATGGTGGGAAATATTCTGCAGAATTGACCAAGAAGTGCACTCGTTTAATTGCAGAAATATCCTTTTCTCCTTCAAGATTAAGGTCTAGTGATTTGCTTACATATTTTCCCTTTGATATCTCATCGCCATGTGAAAATGCACATAACTTTATCTTGTCTTCGCTTATAAAAAGACTTTTAAGAGTTTGAAAATAAAATCTGTATAATTTCAAGGTTTAGTGACAATTATAGTTTGAAATGGGAAATAGCTATACTTGATTTAATCCTGGTTTCTGGTAATATACTTAGTTGGGAATTTGATTACTCAAATGAGAAACAGTGAAACTTCCTGGCACGATAATATCATTGACTTTGACTTCTAAACGAGGCTCTTGACTTCGCCAAGATCTCTGCATCCTCTGTTCCTTGCTTAACTCCATCTACAGCAAGAAACACTGCACGTTAATAGCACCATATGAGCCATTTACCAGAAAACTTCCATATGCTAGGAGTGCGCGGGCGTGACTAATAAAATTGATAAAAGGACAATGCGGGTCGTACCAGGACCAGGTATATCAGGACTGTTCGAGAGCAGCTTCTTCCTGGACTTGCTATTCCAGTCGAAAAACTGTAGGAAGCCTCCCTTTGTCCGTCTTTTCTCCACCTCCATCTCTCAATTACAGGTATCTAGAAAGAACAGAAACAAAATTACATACATAAAGAGCAGATAGGAAGACCCAGAACAACCACATCCAGAGTAAATTTGCAACTTCGGCAAGTGCATTCAACTATTTCTTAGACAAAACTACGCGAGAAGGCATGAACAATGGAGACCCAGTTTATATTATCCAAATTTCAATAACCCTCCATCCCTATCCGCAAGCATTTCAGGACTCACAGCTCGGGTAATTCTAATTCCACGTTTGCCAAGAATCGACCCAACAACCACTTTCGGTGCATTATCCGAACCAACACCAAGCATTCCCACATAACTCAAATGAAACACGATTCATTTACACAGCATTTCCCAAAATCCTGAACCCCCCTTTGCTTGTAGAACACGACCTCACTACCTCGCCCTGCTAAGTCCAGACTCTAAACTGAAGTGGAGATTCACACATAAACAGAACAGTAGCGCACACCGACAAAATCACAAATTTTTCGCGCGAACCCAAGATTCACACTTACCGTCCGCCGAATGTTGGTGTGAGGATTAGAAAGAGCACACGGAGTCGCGCATCAAGCTAACGACAGTAGATCTGAGCCGGCATTGCCGGCGAGATGGCCGGCGAACGGGCAAACGCCGGGATTGCCCGGCGGACTTGACCCCAATTACAGAGAGAGATCTGGCGAGACGAAGAAGATGAGGAGGAGGAGGAAGAAGAGGAGGAAAGGAGAGAGAATGCGAGGAGTTCGAGAGTTTAAAAATGGTGGAAAAAAATGAAAAGTAAAATGGAATTTGTGTCCAAAGGAAGAAGGAAGAAGAGAGAGAGAGAGAGAGAGAGAGAGTGACTGGTTTTTGAGCATTAAAATCTGAGGAGGAAGAGACAGCGATCTTGCTATTAAAAAAGGATTTTTTATTTTTATTTTTTTATTTTCTCTATTTGTTTTTTTCAGAGAGCCAGGGTGCCGTGTCCGACCGCCACGTGTCAGTCTTGTGAGTTAAGCCAGTTTAAATTGGAGAAAAAGTTGCTATTTCCTTTTTGCTGGTTGGTGTCTTTTTGTTGTCCTGTCAGAAAGGGTCAGGGGAAAGGTTCTTGCTTCCCAAATCTAATGGGATTAATTTTTCGTTATTATTGTTATTTTGCATACTTGGTAGGTTGCAATTTAGGAGAGAGTATGTTCTTTCGAGCTAAAAAATTTGTTGGCATATCATGTTGTAACTAATAATGTTTTATAGAATGAGTTACACAAAATGGTATTCCGACTTTAAAAAAAAATTGAGTCATATAACTTACCTACTTTGTCATGAAAAAAAAGTCAAGAATATACATTTCAATTCGATAGTGACAAAAATAAATTAAGTGACTAGATTGCACATTTGGTAATAAATTAGGGAAATGCGATGACTTTCTTCCTTATTTAATCAAAGAAAGTAAACTCATCAAATGAATGGATTAAGTTGAAAATAGTTCGACTTAAATTGATCAATTTAACTCATTTTGACACATTTTAACGCAATACAAATTTAGTGATTCGTAATCAAGCCAATTAATACCAAATATATGACTAGAACACTTTCATATTTAACCTAATTTAGGAAAATTCATGCTTAAACTGAGATGAGAGCGTAAAGTGAGCACAAGATTGAATGAGGACAAGAGAGGAAAAAAGAGTCATAGAGGTGAATTGAGTTTAAGTAAGCGGCAAATCCATTTACACATATTATTATAGTTTTTACCACCCTAAAACCATTTATGACCAATTTTTTGGAATACAGTCAATTTATATAATAACTCATCATATCAAATATAGATTAAAAAATAAGTCTATGATTCTTTTGACAAATCTAAAGAATAATTTAAGGATCATATTGAATAAATTATTATCACATGTTGAATCAAAGTTTATTGATAATTAACGTCAATTTCTCTTAAACGATCTTTTCTCTTGCTGGGAAAGAAACGGAAAAGACAAATCGTTTGGCTGTAGTGCGCGTCTCCAAATAAATGAATTACGGTACTCAAAGACATCAAGCATGATTCACGTGTTTCCTTCTTTTCATTTTCTTTACCTATTTTACCTCTTACACGATGCTACAGAATAGTCTTGGGTTGAGGGTCAAATATTGCCACTTTTTTTTTTGGCCATACAAACACTGCCACTTAAACGCATGAAATGTAGACCCCCTCCATTGACCAAAAACAAAGCCAATTTCGGTCTTGGTAGAACAAGACAATGTGATACTCAACATTTAATCAAAATCGACGTTGGATCGTTAGGTAGCTTATATGCTAAGACCATGTTAGGTAGCTTATCTGCTAAGACCATGTTCCTTTTTTCTGAATGTTGCATGCACATTCCAAATGAGTTCGTTGTAGTCCCACTTTTGAAATGGAGTCGCTGTACGAACCTTTCTTGACAGTCAATAATCCAACCTTTTAGAGGTTCCAATTTTGAAGGTTCTTGGAAATTTCCATACATGCAATGACAATATATAGTCTACAATATGACCATTTGAGTACAATCCCTATAAGATTTGGGATAAAGAATGCTTAAATAGATATGATACAAGCCAAGGAAAATATACAAATGAGGAATACCCCACGACAAGTAGTCTAATTAGAACTAGTGTTTCTTGTTGCATCAAAGTCACCATTAATTTGTCTTTTTCTTTTTCTTTTGGGAGACTTAAATCACTTTATCCAATTTGATCTCTCTTATGATGTACAATCATGCACATGTACCTCATAGAAGCATTTGGCATCATCACAACTCAGAGTCATAACCAAAAAACTAGCCGGGTTATAGCCACTAGGATCCTCTTTAAAATGATAAGGGGACCATCTCAAATTCCCGAACAAGGATAATCACATTCCAATCCTTTAATAAATATTAAAGGGTTGAGATAGTTCATTCGCATCGTTTATCCCTTATTGTAACCGTAAAATTTTCCCATTCATTACATAATGTTTGATTTAGGTCATGATCATTAAGTATCGCCTATAATGTAAGTTTCGATGATGGCAAACCCATCACCACAACTAAACGGTATGTCAGTAATTCATTATTTAATAGGACCGAAGGGCACAAATCAATCGCTTTCAGTTACAACACAACTCAAACTTGTAATTTTGGTACTTACGTGATCATAGAACCAACCAAGCTCAATGATAATTAACTAGTTACCACTTCTAGAAAATAGGAGATTTCTGTTGATTGATAACAATAATCTATAGGATTATTTGTTTATTTCTCAATTATCTATTTCGATCCATGTAACAGCTGTTCTTCCTCTAATATCCCATGCAATCTGAGCTGCAGTTACTACCCTCTTACAAGCTTCCAAAATACATTTGCCCTCACGTGAAGATTTACTAAGGTCCGGGCTCTCCTCTGTGGTCTTCAGAGGACGATGGGTATACCCCAAAGTTTCTTCTTCATTTCCTAGGCCGAAGAGAATCCCCCCAGTCCAATATATTTCCAAAACAATCCTTTTCAAATGACTGATGCACGCACTAACATTCAGAGGAACAATTTTGTCCTCACTTCAAAAGGCAATAAATGAATTACCTCCTTCTGGGCCAATACTGTCAATTTCCCTCACCTTGTGCGATGCTATGCCGTCATCAAAACCGTGCTTATTCCAACTACTCTGAGTGCAAAGCGTTGGCTGCAATTCTATATATATATATGCAATCATCACCGTGAATTGTTATGCAAATACAACAAAGAAGCAACTGATAAGTGCCACGTGAGAGCATTATTAGGCAGTTGACACGTCCAAGTCAAAATGAATCTAACGTTGTGCCTGACCCAAGAATAATAAAATCATGTTAAATCCCTCGGTATCAAATTGTGGATGCACTGCCATGTGCTCTCTGTGAAAAACTATTGCCTAAAGGGGATCTAAGATCCCGGTCCACTAATGACTTGAATAATCCAATCCACCGATGCAATGCTTGCTGACCAGCAAGCTGGCAGTGTTCAATAGTTGGATTAACTGATGATCGCACTCTGATAAGGGTTTTCAACCAATCGATTGTATCTTTAGATATACTACTTGGAAAATTGAATCTGCAAGTAAACTAACTTTAGATGCAGTCATGATATGCATTCATCACTAATTCAAAACGGGAAAGAAGAATTGCAACATGCGCTTGTATAATTGGATTTCGTTGTTATTCTTTGCTGAACTGAAACAAGAAACTTTTTCTTCTGCAGTCAAGACCGGTGGGCGTGTTCCCATATGCCTCTCTGGTTTATATGTCGACCCACATTTTGTTTCCCCATGCGAAAATAATTAGTTCCAGACAAGGAACATGTCACATATGAAAGGAAAAGACAAACATGAGATGACAAGACCATCACAACTGAAGAATTCTGTGTCCATAGCTAAGGACCTTTGCCCCTCCATTACCGTGTGGTCTTCCAATAATTGCGGATGATGGAACCAGAAGAATTGTGCGGCTCAGATCATGCGTAAGTCGGTATGTGTCGTCCATCAAGAGAGTTGACACCTGAAACGTTTACCTTTATGAAGAGGTTTTGAGACAATTGTCGCAAGGATTAGAACCATATTTACAGTCTTTCTGATTCACAGACATGCCAAAGTGCACAAGTAAGGTTTGCCACCAACACTTATCCTGAAAATTCACAAATTGGAGAAGAAACACCCATTTATCAATAGACTTTGCTCCATTTAGGTGAGCGGAATATGATTTTAGCCCAAAGGGTCCAACACTTTGCGAATATGTTGCCAACAGACCCATCCAGCATCCAGACGGGGTAATGCCAGACTAACACTAAGAATAATCAATAGAACAAAGTGGAAAGTGTAAAGACAAAATAGAAGCATCACTTAGTTGAGATCATCAGAGAGAAGTTGAGAACACAAATTGGATTACCTTGAGTTCACAATATCGCTGATTTTTCTAGCTTGAGCCAGTGCACTTCTAAAGATTTCAGTTTTACTTCCTTGACCACTCCTTAACATGCACACAACCCGACTGAAGTCCTTTTTTGCATATAGAGCAATGCGCACTGCTGGTAGATTATCTCTTCCTGCCCTCCCTCATTCTTGGTAACAGCTTTCAATTGACTTGGACATTGTGTTGTGGATGACAAAACGCTGACCACATGCCATAAAAAAATATTTACTGAACCATCAAAGTTGAAATATGATAAAAAAATCATAACAGGAGGACAAATTAGATCAGATTCATTTGCTACTTTTACAGTAAAGAAAATAACTTTATCCTAGTTTAACTTGATTTCAGCACAACAGATGCCATGCGTGGAAGAAAGAATTTGATGTGAAAAAAACACATAATTCGCTAGTTGCAATCAATAGCCAAGGATGACAATTCAGCAGGCCACTGGACCATGGAACTAGCAAAGTTTACTTCCAAGCACACTAATAAACCGATCAGCGAAACTAAAGCATTAGAAAAAAGGTAAATTAGTTGAGTATTTGCCGGCATGTCAACTTGACAACTAAAAACAGGCAAAGGCTTAGAATCCATTTCAACTTACAACATCAGGTTTGTCTATTCCCATTCCAAAAGCAATGACTGCACATACAACCTGGACCTCTCCAGCATGCCATTTCTTTTGGACAGCTACTCTTTGACGGGCTGCTAATACAGCATGATAGTACACCGTCTTTATACCACACTTATCATTCAAGTAATTTGCAACATCAACGCATTCACTCTTTGAGAGGCAATATACTATGTGACACAAATTAGCAAAACGATTCTTTAGTAGCTCTTCAAGCTGTTTCAGTGGTTCCTTGGTCTTAGATATGACCTCATATTTTAGGTTTGGAAGTCAAAGTCTTGAGAACAAGAGCATGGGGGATCCTGAGAGCTTTTAGGATATCCTGCAATGGATGTACATTTCAATCAGATCCAAATGATTTTTTCAACATAATCTGGAGGATGATGTGCAAGTTTCATACCTCATGAACTGGATGAGTGACGGTTGCAGTTAAGGCCATCACCGGGACATATGGAAAGTTTTGCTTGAGACATCCCAGTCCCCTATAATATGGACGAAAAATCATGTCCCCGTTGACTGCAATAATGACAACCGAGAAAGTAATGATCAATAAACTTTACTCGTTTACAATCATTCAAATATAGGAGAAAAGCTCAAAACATGGATACATTCCTTTCATGAAATTGCACTGGCAGAGCAAGTCCAATAAAGACCTTATAAGAAACATGATCAATGATCACATGCATGAACTTTTGCCTTATATCTCGAGTTGTTAATACATGGTATAAAAGTTAAAAGAATAAGTAGGGACACAAGAACTAGCTTAAAAGACCTGACTATTGTGCCAAACATGGACACCTTCACTTACTTCCGAAAGTAATTTCCGTGAAGCTAAATTTAGTTGTGTGCATTGTGCTTACTATGATTAATGATGTGGCACCGACTTTTTGCAAAAGAAGGAACTAGATCATTTCCAGAATGAGTTATTTCAACATTGCATTCTGTTATACTAGAACTCCACAGACGGTCTGGGTTTCAGAAGGTTTAGCATGACACCAACAATGTAATTAGGCCAGCAACACAGAAGATGTAAAAATGTTCGAAAAAAAAGAGTTTGAGTGAGTTATCTCTATCTGGAACAAGGACAGTAGTTTTGCAAAGGGAACATCATAAATACTTATTCCTTTTAATGTAACTCTAGCATGATCTTTGCTTCAGATACAAGGATGCCAAAGAGCATACCTCACACAATGTGTCTCATCAACAACAAAACCAGCTAGTTGTGCCTGCAGTGCATGATGGCCGAGTGTCAAAATGTTAAAAAGAAACTTTTAGAAAAAGTTACAGAAGTGTATCAGAAATAGTACCTTTCTATGCAAGCATTTCAATATCTTGAGAAATGATGGGTTTCCCACAATCTTTTCAGGAGTTACCTACAATAGCTTGTGCAATGGTTTATCTTTCCTGAAAAGGCAGGTAAAGCAGTGAAGATCAATGACTTGACAATCCCAACACTAAGCCAAAAAAAAAAAAAAAAAAAAAAAGGTTTTAGAAGTCCAATAGAAATCCCATTGCAACATATGGAGCATAGCCCAACATTTTATGGCAAGACAATGATTGTATGGTATGATATACTTCTCTTGGAAGGGTGAGATGCTAAAATTTATTTTCAAGGGAAACATCTTAGGCATGCATCTTTTCATTAACTACATAAAAAATGTACATCCTTTGCAACATATGGAGCAAACCATTTTATGGCGGGATAAAGATTGTAGAGTGGGATATGCTTCAGTAGGAAGAGAGCTAAACCTTGCCTTAGTTCTTGGAGGACAGCTGCTGCCTGGGCATCGGTTTACTGAGAGATCAAGAAAGTTGATGGTATTCCGTACTTGAGGGTTAGAGTAACTATTTGATCCTGGATGAGAGATAGTAGGAGAGATATAACAACTGTGACACCTGGTTTAAGAGTTGCTGGCAGCTGAAACGAAGGGCAAAAACATCAGAAGAGCAAATGAAGGGATGAGGAATAACTCTTTTATTCACCTTCAGCTGATCAGAAAGCACAAGTTGTCACCATTTGTCTTATAATTACTTTAGCTAGAAACATATATGAACTACTTCAAGACTGAACAGAAAACATTTCAGGATAATTCAACTTAATAAATTCAGATCAATATCTTCCTTCGTGATTCAGTGGATCCAATATTTTGCATGCTCCCAAGATCCATCTTATAAGAAAGGATATCCATTTCAAACCAATTATGGAAATGATCACCCCTAGTTGAGATGATGACATAGCACATATGTACATAGGAAATATAGACGTGTACAATCTGTATTTGGTGCAGGTAATTTGAAAACTTAATCCTCTTTGACTGAATAACCTTATTGAATTGGACCTGAAACATGACTGGTGACAACACTTATATGCAAAAAAAAAAAAAAAAAAAAAAAAAAAAATCCAGTAAGTAATTAGAAGTTCCTAAAAGCAAAGCACAAACCTCAAATTCTAGAAATTACAAAATGGACAAAGATGGGTGAATGCAGAATGAGAATGTCCTGTATTTCAGCACAAACTTCTCAACAGTGCTAACAAAGCAGATTGCAAGATCATTTTATAGCTTAAATTTCAATATACAGGTCTACCTGTCTAGTATATAATCGGTGGAACCATTCAGCAAAGTGCACAGGGCTTGCAATTCCTCATTACTCAGAGTTCCTTGTTTGCATGTTGAAATCTGAGAGTGATGTCTTTTACTTGAAACTGATGATATTGAACCATGAGTAACAGTGCTCTTACAGTCCTTCAACACAAATAAGCCTCTTCAGCACCATAAATAGTTTCTGACATGTCGTGATGGAAAATGAAAATCGTGCACAAAGAGATTCCAAGCCTTCAATTTGCAAAATACAACTGTCAAAGACACTGAATGCTAAGTTCAACGCTTGGATGATGTACCACACTCTCAAAATACATGAGAAATATAGGTATTGTTACATATCCAAAACAAGAATGAACTGTTTTTATTGACCAAACAATTCTCATATAAGTCATTTTAGATCTTATAGACTGTAGAAGTAACTGGCAAGTTAGGAGTGTCTATTATACATTTGATCAGATGAGAGCCCTCATGAGCAATTTATAAAATGCTTTTGTACAGGTACATTGTGTAAGGTTTGTTGCTGAGCAGAATTGCAAGCAAACTGGAAATGATGAAGGAAAGACATAAGTTGAAGAGGAAAGAACAGTGACACACTAATTTAAGTGGATGAGTTGTTTAACAGTGATTAGGAGAGAATTACAATAAGAAATAAGTCAATTTCTCACTAACCAAAACCCCAATTGCAAGAGTCATTCAAAAACAAATGAGACAAGTGGAAAGTGTTTCCTAAGAGTTTTATGAGGACACTCTAATCTCCTGATCAAAAACCAAGACAATCTGTTCTCAATTCTTCTCGTTTTCCTTGTTGACCCCAATATACCTCAGCAACAAAAATATATAAAAGTACGGGTGCAGAATTATTGTAAAAACAATAAAAGGTCATGCAGAGATCTGCCACCTTTTTGTCAACCTCCTAAACAACTGGACCATTGTGGCCAAACTCATGGGATTTGCCTGGTAACTATTGTGTCTTCTTCAGGTGCCCATAGTTTCTTCACTGAACGAGCAACCCTGTAAAGTACTGAAACATTCTTCAAGCCACACATTTGGTCCAAGTAATTACATGCGCTAATCCCAAGACAAATCTAGGTCCGTGGATAAAAAACTTAAGCTACAAACTTAACAACTATCAACCAAATTACTTTTGGGCATGGGAAAAAACATGCCAAGCCACCATGTTTTTTTTTTCCTTAATCCCTTCAAACTGGTTAGGACAGAAAGGAGCAAGACAACTTCACAGTTTTCAGAAGCATACCATGGATTCTAAAGATCGTCTGGTCAAAAGTTGAGTGGAAGAATTGCTCAGAGTACTGCAAAATATAATATATCATCTTCATCTTCACTTTCAGCATAGGAATCCACCTCAAGAAATGTTTGATTTTTCTCAGGCTGTGGAGAATCCTCTATAATGTTAACATCGTGCACGACATTGCATTCGCTGTCATTAGGGGTATCTTGGCCAAACATATCAGTCAAAACTCCACAAGCTTCTGATATTGCAGTTTGCAAATCATCCCAATCCTCAATGTCTTGCATAGTTTCAGCAAGTTCTGCTAGAAAATCATTGCCACAGTGCTCCCCAGTGATAAACTCTTGACCTTCGTCACCTTAAGAAAACCAAAAGAAGAGAGAGATGATTTTGCAAGTTCCATGACAAGAAGAGATCAAGCAAATACAATCTACACAATATGTAACTTGCGGTTGGTTCAGAAATAAATCAGACATTTCGCTAGTCAAGAAGACTACACGGCAAAACCCACAGAGAACTAAGGACAGTATTAACCAGCTCCTCCAGTCCATTCAAATCCGAAATATAGACTATTGCATGGCCATCGTCAAAATGACGACCTAACTGCAATAAATCTCCTCATTTAGGAATGCAAATTGATCAATTCACAAATCATCCCCGCAACACAATCAATTACGTCATTCCCTAATCACCAGATACCACGCAATTTGGCTAATAGCCAAGAAAAGCCATCATTCAAAGCAACCTAAACACATCAAGCTGGAACAGCACCAGACATTTCGCTCGTCAGCAAGACTACTTCGCTGAACCAGCTCCGATCTATTGAAACCTAAAGCAGACTACGAGAAGGACCAACGCAACCTCTACAAACGCTAATCAGCATAAAAAATGGGTGACAAGGTAATGACGATTCGAGGTACCGTAGAGGGAAAGGAGACGGTCCAAGCACTTGCTAGCGGACTGCTCGTCGAAGCCGAACTCGAGAGCACAACCGAGGTTTCTCCACCT
Source organism: Eucalyptus brandiana (assembly GCA_014182725.1). Classification (NCBI taxonomy): domain Eukaryota; kingdom Viridiplantae; phylum Streptophyta; class Magnoliopsida; order Myrtales; family Myrtaceae; genus Eucalyptus; species Eucalyptus brandiana. The sequence continues at coordinate 22,953,871 of CM024669.1, forward strand.
CCTCCAAGCCCAGATCCTCCATGGAATCTCAACCTGCGGAGCGATCCGAGCGATCGATCGATCGATCATGCACGAGTCAGGAATGGAATTTCAACCTTCTCAAGAGTGCGTGCGCGCCCCCGAGTTGCTCTTGTTCGAAAAACCTTGCCAGCTATGGTGGGACTGCTGGCGAATGGGAGAGATTGGAGCCAATTCCGTTTTCGCGCCCAAAGTTTGTTGAAATTCTATCTTCGCCCCCAACCAACCCCCGCGCCTTCTACTTCTCTCCAAAAGAGCGTCTTTCCTGGGCTTAACTCATTCTTGAATTCGGTAGAAGGTAACGTGGGTGAAAGGCCTCTCTGCATCCATAAGACCATGGGAAGTGAGAAGTCATCTCAAATTTTCTTTTTATCTGTTGCTGTGTCTCAGCAAAAGGAAAAATTAATAAAGTAATTCTTATCTTAATTTACATTTGTACCTTTTACCTCTATATATATTTCAGTGGAACGAACTTCAAATATTTTGGAAAGATAGGTTTCTAGCACTACTTTAGTGTTTGGCGAAAAAGAAAACACTATTTTGTTGTGCTCAAAACGTCTTGATCGCGACAAAAATTCCATAAGTCGAAGCTCCCCTTTTACGGGACCAGTCCCACACTCAACATGGACCACTAGATAAGAAAGGGAAAAAACTAGTTAATCAAATCCCCACCTTCTCAAGGAGGGATGGGGTAGGGATCCGTAAGTTTCGGGAGTGGGTTTTGACTCCCACGCCCTACAAAAGGCGAAGTGAGTGTAGAGTAGGAATAAAGTAGGAATGACAAAAAAAGAAATTATTTTGCAAATTTGACTTTTAGTCATAATTTGAATTTGTAGACGTTAAAGAAAAGTTACGAATGCAAAGGTGACGTCCAAACAAAAATTTGATAAAAGAAAAATTAAGATGAGTAATGAAAATTACGAACATATAAGTCTCAAAACATTACAAAGTGTGGAGAAAATTACTATCGACTTAGATATTTCATTAAACATAAAAAAAAAAAAAGAAATTTACCATTAACCAAATAAATTACTATTTTTATGAAATTTTACAAAGCACAAACTCCAAAGATTTATGACGTCCAAACAAAAATTACATCATCCATAAGAAAAATTACAAAAGATATTTTGCAGATAAATTACTATTAGTGAGGATGATTATGTACGCCGAACGAAAGTTAAGATCCATTAGAAAATTTACTAATAATAAGAAAAGAAATTTACTATAAATTTAGGTAGATTACAATTTTTAATGGAATATTACAAACTATAGGACCTACAAAGCTTACGACTGTAGAAAGGAAATTACGTTGTGTTCAAAAAGTTATGAGATGATATTTCACTGGGAGATTACTATTAGTGAGGAAAATGACCGATGCCAAAGAAAAATCACGATCAATTAGATAGGATCCAGTCTATTTTCCTTTCAAATTTGGTCGTTGTTGATCATTAGATTGATCCTTGCCAATCCTTAGGTGGCTTTGAGTTGCGAAGAATATGGAGAATTTGTTCAAATCAAAATGATGTGCCGTAGCTTTACATAGATTTGCAGATTCCATATGGGTAGTCTTGGGATTTCATCTTCCATTTCGCTGCTTTCATTCTTGTGCTAATTTACAAATATAATGCTTACTCCGCCCAGAAGCTTTCTTATTCTGCCTAGATTTAGTATCTTTTTTTTTTTTTTTAGGGGGTTACTTGCCTTAAAGAAATTTTGACTAATTTATCATGCATCAAATTTGACTAATAGTAGAAACATGCTTGAAACAATCACATTCCGCTTTTCTGATATGATAATTCAAGCTCTTGTTTTACACCATGGTGGATTTGTTCCATTGATACATGTCTTGTACCTTGGAATGAGAGAATGAACTTGCAAATCACATGAAAAACGAAGAATTTATTGAGACTAAGACCTGAAGATTTGGATTAACAGTCAAGCAATTGAGTCATTACATTTTAACACCTAATGTCAATCGAATTCGTGAATAAGAAGGGTGATACCTTTTTCAATGAAATAGCAGTGGCCATAAAGGCAAAATTCCTCAAACATTACAAGAACGTCTCACTCTTATTTTTTTTTGGTAGCCACTGCCTCGGCTTCAAGGTTCAAGTTGGAGGGGCTTACAATGCTTCTTGTTCCATATTACAAATCTCTGGGACTGAGTTAGGAGCTCCAACTGGAGCACATATTGGCGATAACGATGAGTTGACTCTCAAATATGCATGTGGCATATGTTGGTCGATATAATACAATCCATCCACAGAGAAAAGATGCAGCCTCATTAAGTAGTGTCCACAGACCTCTATGGTCTTTGCTTCGAAGAACACCCCATGGCCCGCTAGGTATTCATCTTCATTGTCTACCGGTGAATTGGAGATGTAATTGGGAATAGACTACACCAAGCACATTAATAGAGTTGGTGAAAATAACCTCGAGAACGTGAAACAGTGGAACTTGTGACTTACTCATTCCACTTACATATACGGCACCTTTGAAGTCTATGTTCATTACTAGCCAACTTTTGGAAGTCAAATAGATCCAACTTGTTTGCGTGAAATTTAGAAATAATTACTGTAGGGTGAAATTAGTTTTTACAAGAATCAACTCTAGAGGAATGTACCCAACATGGACACAAGAACAACAATGACATTGTATAGTCCAAATCATGGTGGGGATATGAATTAGTATCGAATAAAGAGGGAAGAGTCAAAGATCCAATGGTGTTCCATTTATCCTACTATTGCTCTAGAAGACACTTGGGCTTCATTCGTTTCGCGGAAAACAATTTCCAAGAAAAGTTTTTCGGATATTTCAAGGTTCATTTAATAGAAAATGAACTAGTTGAGAAAAATATTTTGCATTAATAGCAATTTTTTTTTCTAAAATAGGGGAAAACAGTTTCCTCACTTACTCTATCTTATCTCACACCCTTGCTAGCCTCTTCTTCTTCTTTCTTTTCTTCTTTTTAAAAAAATTTGAAATTTTTTAATCATTTTTCGTTTTTTTTTTCCTTTTTTCCTTCTTTTTCGGCCCATCCCGTGGTTGGTGATTGACCAAAGAAGAAGGAAAAAAATATAAAAAATATAAAAGGTAAAAATAGAAAAGTAAAAGTAAAAGGAAAAAAAGCGAAAGAAAATTTAAAAATAAAATAATCAAAATTTAGATTTTTAAAAAAATAAAAAAAATTATTAAAATGAGTGCACAAAAAGAAATCAAATTGAATTTTCCACACTAAATGGCGAAAAATATTTTTCAATTCATTCTCATGTTTCAAGCGAACACTGGGAAATATTGTTATTTTCTTAAAAAATAGCTTTCTGGAAAATATTTTCTAGAACCACAACATTTTATGCGAAACGAATGAAGCCATGGAGAGTGCCTAAATACCTTTGATTCCCAGGATTTATGACTAATAAGAGCCAGCAAAAATCAGATTTTTCATATCATCATAACTGTCCATTATCTATTAAGCCAAAAAAACGACAAGTATGTTCCTAGCAAAAGGCATAAATCTCACTAGTTTTACATGTTACTCCTTTTAATAGCATTCTCATGATATGGAGCAATTACTCTGTAAATCTGATATATGTGTTGAATTGTATCTAGACTAAAAAAATGTTCGATGTAATGTAAATCTCATAAAAAAAAAAATCACGATTAGCATAAGCAAAGCAAGCAGGAGAGAAGAAAATTAATTTTATGAATTTAAATAAAGATGATAATTTGACCAACTTAATGAAGTAACTACTTTTGGCTGTGCTGATTTATATTTTCAAGTAACATATAGCTTTCAAATGTAAATTTCAGCTTTCCTCAAACACTTGATGATAAATTAACATCAGGATCAAACCTATTGCATACTCTTGTCATTTTAAAGGAAAAATAGTATAATTATTGAAGAGTTTGATATATAACATATTTATGAAGCATTGTCGAACATCTAGATTTTATTAAAATACTTAAGAGAAACCGTGCAAACCCCATAAGAAACCCAATCGTAAAATGCAAATTTTGGTACAATTGTTATCTTATAATTTTCTGCCGCATCATTTATTTATTAAGTTTATACAATATTTTCAAGATAAATAATGGCCTCTCCTCTCTTGATGCAACCAAGCAAGCAAGATGGTAGAAGACTTGACTTGCTTGTAATCACTAGAATCTTCCCCTTAGGTTTTGCCGGCTTTTATCTTATCCCTTTCTTTGCAGCTAAGCAAGCAAGATGGTGGAAGACTTTAACTTACTTTTTGTCCACCTTCCTTCCCCCCCCTCTTTCTTTTGAGTAGGTCTTGTCAACTTTTGCCTTATCACTTTCTTTGCAACTAAGCAAGCAAGATGGCGGAACACTTAGACTTGCTTTCCCTCACCAGAGAATTTTTTAAAAGATAATTAACTCGGTTCATAGAAAAATTGATATAGAATCTCTGAAAAAGTCTTTTTCTTGATAAAGATTTCTTTTGCAAAATGCAAATATTGACATGAGCATGTTATGTATGGAGAAATATCCTATTGACTCAATTTAGCGTCGTGCTTGGTTGATGCAACAACATATTTGTTCTTGAGATATGAATCCTTGATGATGGGCCACTACGGTGTTGGGCTCAACATTAGATCTAATCGAGATCCGATGTCACGTATGGCTCGATGCATGTCAAAATGACTCAAATGCGACGCTAGATCTAGTCAAGTGTCATTACAACAAGATGCCTCTATTTTGTAGTCGAGCCATGACAAAGGGTTGGGGGGGGAGGGAGGGAGAGAGAGAAAGAGATTGTGGGAGAGGGGATAGAGATAGGGGATAAGTTGTGGAAGGCATCATTGGTGTTGGTTAGGGGAGTGATTATGGGATGGTGACATTAATTGGTAGTGGTAGGGAAGGGGGGTTGGCGGAGAGAAAGAGAGAGAAACGATGCGGTAGAATAAACGGTATTTCATGTGACAATTATATGGAGGAGGTTTGGCTGAATTGCCCCAAATTGATGTTGTCATCTAGACATGAAGCTCATTGATATAGTGAGAAAGATCATGTTTGGAAAACTAAAAAAGATAGGATCCATATAAGTTCCTCTTGAGTTCCACTAGATCAAGAAGCTTGTAACGAGTAGGGAACGTACGAGGTACCTCTCAATTGTTGGTCAAAGCAATAGGCAAGTGAAGAAAAATCTCATGTAGTTGTCACACCACATACAATGTGTTCCACATGCTGGGGTTACCACACTCGAGCATGAGGCCAACTAAGAAGGAGTCCCGTGAAAGCAAATGGAAAAATCAATTTTTTTTCATTGATTAATATAGACATGATTAAGACTCATTAAAATATATATTAAACAAATACTTTGAATTTATAAAAACGTATTTTTAAATTTTAGTTAATCCATATATGATTCGAGTCACTAAATATGAGTTAAAATGTAAATTGTTTACCATTTCAATGCCTCTAGCAGTGAGAGGCTTTCATTTCAATGGGAAGGGAAAGTAGAATGTTGTCCATCTTCATTTTGATTTATGCGGTCATGCGATCCCATTACATAGAGAACTAACAAAAGCTGAGAGTTAATCAATTAAAGTAGTAAATTTATTCAACAAGGATGCTTAAATCCTCGGTGGGATTGTGTGTATCCCAAGCACATCTGGCTCATCTTTTGAGGTAAGAGGGGAAGTAATTTCCGATGTGAACACCTTGCGGAAGTTGCCAATTAAAGTAGATGATTGTGGGGCTCTTTTGAAATAGCATCGTGTGAAAACTAATTTCCATTGTGAACACCTTGACTTCAACATAAAAGTATGTACTCTTTCAATTAATGGGGCAGGAAAAGCAAAAGGCAAGGATAAAGCAAAAAGTATCGCCCATCGTCAATTTGAATTGAGTGGCCAAGCGGAGCCATTGTCAAAAGGTGAGGATAAAGCAAAAAGTACTGCCCATCTTCAAAAAGTTAATTTTCACTATGATTTGCTTGGCCAATGGATCAAATAACAAAAAAAACTAACAAGGAAAGTCTACAGAGGGGTCATCTTGGCAATTTCGAGGAAGGAATTGTTTTGAGCTCTTGGTCAAAAAGGTAAGAATCAAAAGAAGTCTTGGCAATTTCGAGGAAGGAATTGTTTTGAGGTCTTGGCCAAAAAGGTTAAAATCAAAAAGAGACATGCGAGGAAAATTCTAGAACCCGTCGTGAACTTCATGGGAGGAAGGTGACCTTTTTTCATTCTAAAATAATTTAATTTACAAGACATTTCTAGGAAGACATTTATGGATTGGATTAGAAACTTATCATTTAGTGTGGTTTCCATATGATTTAATGAGGAAAAATTATCAAAAAAGTTCTAAATTTATTATATTCATACCAATTCAATTATAAATTTTTTAATTCAACTTATTAATAATTTTCCAATATAATTTATTTGGATAATTTTGATTGAAAATTATTAATTTGAATAATGAGCGTCTTATATGGTATGGCTAGTGATAACTGGCAGCCTGATCACGAGGGCTCTCGGCTCCTGCCTGCTGTGCGTCAGGTCCGCGAGCCCCTCGCCCTTCGCCTGCCAATCAGCAGCTGTTTGATTCACCGTTGTTCCACGGTGGGCCACCGACACTCTTTTGCAATTTAGCCAACTTTGGCTTGGGCGTCCAAGACACGTGCCTCCACCTAACCATGGCACGTGACCATCTTCCATCACAGACAGACAACACGGAACCGCGTTGTCCGACCCCCGCGGATAAGTTCTCTCTACTTCCAGGTCTGAAGCACATCGAAGCCTCTACGACCAGAGCGAGAACTTCGGCTTGAATCGGCGGAGGAAGCAGCGATCTTCTTTCTCGCGAATCCACCCAAGCAGTACACCCGAGGCCGTCGCAAAGAGCACCTGCAGTCGCTCCTTCCGAACCACCGGCTTCAAAGGACTGGTTTTTCGGCGGGCACCAATCAGCAAGTAAAATCAACTTGAATCGTGTCGAGTTTCGAACTTTTTAGTGTTCCGCTTGCTATAATTTCTGATAATGGACTCCGCTGAGGTGATTAGGGTTCTTGGATTTGTGGGGTCTTCGGCGGAACACGAGGGTCGTTTCTGGATTTTATCGAAAGACAGTAAAAGTTCCCCGTCTGTAGTTGGTGATTTCGTAGCCACTACTCGTCCTTTCTCGCGACGTTCTGACCTGAGATGATCTGCAAATTTACCTCCCTGTCTTTCCAAACCAAGCCGGCCTATGTCGAGGCGTGAAGGTGATCCTCGGGATTGCGCGGCCTTTCGGGACTCAGACCCAACTCGATCTGCTTCGAGGCGACTTCTTCTCAAACACTGAAACCCATCACAACTATTTCATCTCTGTATCACTCCTGGAGGTAAGCACAACCTTCATTCTCTGGTCTATTCCAATTGATAGCACAAAGAATAAAATACATGTGATTATTTATTACTCATCCCATAACTTCTAACATCCTTTTAAGGCATACAGAATAATACATGTGAAATTCCCTCGACTTTTGCAAAATCATCATCACATATATATTGCTAATTTTTGTTACTACAATCTTCTCATTTAAACTAATCGGTTGAATCTGGTGGAATCACATGCTGGCCCTCATCCCGGTATTGTTTTCAAAACATCAACGGTTCACTGAACTCCCTCGGGACAAAGGGCCCGCTCCATGAAAATTATGAAAATACCCTTCTAGACCTGATTTTGGGTCCAGTGGCCCTACACGTACCCCAAATGTCCAAAATTACTTAAAGCTTGAAACATCCAAAATACTCAGTTTTTGTAGAAATAATTCTCTTTTTTTCTCTTGAAAAAAGTTAAAACTTATATTTTTTTCCAAATATCAATTGTGCTGGTCTATTCTCTTCAATAATCGCACAAAACCTTTCAAAGGCTATGGATCAAAATTGTCAACAACAAAGCTTTATTCGAACAGATCAGATCAACTAGAGAATTTTTGAATGTCCATAAAACCATTTTCCATTATATTGGCAATAATCATAATTTCTGGAAAATGACAGAATATTCAAATGTTTTCTGGAAGTTATGAAAAAATACACAGTTGTACTATTTTTTTTTTGGCTGCTGGTTACAATGGAAAACTTGAAAGTGAGCAAAGCTGCTGGTTTCAATGCATGTGGATTATGCAGGTTAAAATAGAGAAACTTGTCATAAAGTGTGGTTTTCATGAGATTTAACTGCTTACAGCAAAGCCGTGATATAGCATAGAAAGTTACTGATATACGATAGATTTGACAATATAATTTATGCATGTGTAGGGTGGGAGAGAATGTAGCGTTTACAGGTGGAAGAACGTCTTTGATAATATCATACTGAAATATTAGCAGGAGCCACATTTATCTGTTTAACATTATGGTTTATGAGTAGATCTGAACAGAATTGGTCATTCTCTACTCTGGTCCAGATTGTGCTTTCTCACGTTCGGCCTCTCTCTTGCAGAACAATTCGGAACTATTGTCCTCACTTGCTTTCTTTGATCTTTTCCCCCTTGAAAGTTTTCACCCGGGCTTGTTTAAGTTCTCCTCTCTCCAATCTCGCACCTCTCTTCGCATCTCAGCTTGCAGGAGGTAATTGCTTTTTCATGTCTTATTAGCGTGTCGTTTCTATGGATTCGTCGCTTTGTTATTGGAATAATCGGCTGAACTAAGTGTATTCTGGGTCCCTTTTTGTCAATTGGGGATGTGGGGCGGTCGTTAAATAGCAGAGGAGGGGGAGGGTCTTTTATTCTCTCTTTGGTGTCGTTGTCACCTGTTAACGAGGTATGTACCCAGCTCAGATTTGACTTCGTTGAAAAAAGAAAGCCTTTGTTTTCGACTATAGACATGGCTAATCCTATAAGTAGCCTTGCTGTCTGATTGTTGCATTGTAATTCAGTATTGATCTTTTGTTGAACTAGAACGAGTAGGTCTGCAAGCACGCTAGACTCTATTGCACGCAAAATTGCCACATTTCGCTTGAACCCATAGACCATTTCTTTTTTTATGCATTGTGAGGTTTTTCTGTGTTTGAAGGTCCTAGATCAATTTATAGAAAAATAAATCAGAAAAATAGTAGTAGGCTGTTTCTTGGGTCAACTAGTTTGGTTCTTAATACAAAAATATTCCGATTCTTGATTTAGAACTTACTCATCCCGAAGCCAATCGTCATAAGAGTCAGTCTTGTCTGAAGGAGATTTTGTTTGACAATTTTTCCTCCCTATATAGAACATTCCAAATGAGTGATATTCTGTTTTCCTCGAATTGTTGGACCATTAATAGTAGAAAGGATATTCCCTTTTAATAGTAAGAAAAAAAAACCTGATTGATCTTTTGACACACACGAAGACGATCAGATAAATCGAGCCATACGGGCATATTAAGAGATTCACCTAGCTTTATATCACTCATTTCTTACACCTCTTTTTGTTACAAACAATTAATTTGTTCTTCAAAATGTGATTAATCAATTTAACCTGACTTATCACAAATTTTGGCCGATGATCCTATTCTATTTCCATTTAATTGGATAAAAAAAATCTTTGCGGTGATATTCTCAAGGTGCGCCCTCCAACATAAATGGGGACAAGCACTCAACGCCATTGTTGCAAACCTTGGTCGTCTCTGGGTTTTCCTCTGCAGCTTCCTTTTACTTTCTTTCTTCTCTTCTTCTCCTTCTTCCATTGAATCAGTACCTAGTTTCTAATCGTTCAGACTAACACGGAGAAAGAAAAGAGTGCATAAAAAGAGGGCACTGAGGGAGCATCTGCTTCTCTGTTTGGTGCCATCTAACAAATTATATCTCTATTTTACCGAAGATATCAATCAATTTTTTAGATTTGAAAATTTGAAATGAAAGGCTTGGTGATAACACACCAATTCAAAATAAATTCATTTTACATGGAATTATAGCATGTGGTGCTAGCATAGAATAGATGAAAGATAAATAACCATGAGTATTCGTTTATCTCTTCCTCACATTTCCAGCTTCATTAAGAATGTGACAATTTTAAACAAAATTAAAATATAAAATCACATTCCTAATCACTAGCTCAGTCCTTTCTTGACATCTTTCACACATTTCTAATTCTGTTTCAACTCAATTATTTTCTTTTAAATGATTTATTAAATTCCGATTTTCAATAATCAAATAAAAAACCGAACGTATGCTTATACTTTTGATTGAATGCAATATACTTGTATGCAGATTATAGTACTTCATAGCCCAATTAAAAAATTAACGTCCACGTTACTCGTGTGGGATCAAGCCAACAAGTACGACTTGAATAGGGTGAGGTCAAAAACAAGATAGGTGTGGGCTAAAAGCGGCTGCAACTGCTCCTAGTCAATCAATTACCATTTAATTAAAGATTTCACGTTCCTTTTTTCTTGCGTGGTAACATATTCATGTTCGTTTGTAGAGATTAGTTCATCGATCCTTTTATGCAAAAAAAGCATCTTTCATTCCAACTTTCACCCTCAGATTGCCATGAATCTTTCATTCCCATTTTTACTTTCAATTCATGTTCGTGAAGGTTTCCATGTGTCATGAATCCATAATTTAAAAGCCCTAAATATCACTGTTTGCTTCTAAAAGTAGGCCCAAACACTTCATTCCCTTCTTTTCTATGCTTTTTCCTAAATCATGTTTTATTTTTATGAATATTTCACATACTTATTTTTTCAGTGATTTACTGACTTTTCAAGAGCTGAATGATATGCCAACAAAATAGTAATAAAAAAAATGACCCGGAAAAGAACTCAAGGACAATGTACAAGTATTTCATATATCATTAATAACTTAATACTAACGCATTATGTTCATTTGGTGTCATTTAACAAATTATAGCTCTATTTTGCAGACAATATATCAATCAATAATTTAAATTTAAAAGTTAGAAGTGAATAGCTTGGTAACATCATATCATAAATCCGTCTTATATAGAATTACTGGAATGTGGGGCGAGCATGAAATAAGTAAGAGAGAAATGACAACAACAATTTGTTAATCTCTACCTCGCATTTCCGACTTCATTAAGAATATGCCAATTTTAAATAAATTTAAAACATGTACTCATCAAATTTGAACCAAAACATAAAAGAAGTGAAGCAACGGACCTAAAACGAATAGAGAAACAACATTCACACAAAAAGAGAATATATCATGGGGGGGGGACAAGAGAGAGAACCAAGCCAACAAGCATTTGCAAAAAGCAACTTTCGTTGTTCATCATCAATCCTTTTAAGCATAAAAAAAAAAAAAGCATATTTCGTAAGCCAAAAAGCATTTGCAAAAGCATCTTTCGTTGTTCATCGATCCTTTTAAGCAGCATAAAAAGCATCTTTCGTTTCAACTTTTCCCTCTCAGATCGCCATGGACAAAGAGCAGAGGAAGAGAAAGAGACCAGAGGAAGAGAGCACTCGGGGAGCGTCCTCTTCTTCATCCATCTCTCCAGAAGCCACAGGTTTACGAAGGGGTCAATACGATGTGTTCTTGAACTTTAGAGGCTCGGATACCCGCAAGACATTCACCGATCACCTCTATCGCAATCTGATCAAGGCAGGGACTGTACCGTTTTGCGTGTTTAGGGACGAGAATAGCATCCCAATTGGTGAGGAATTTGGTTCAGAGATTCTTGATGCCATCGTACGGTCTAAGATTTCGATCCCTGTCATCTCCGAAAATTATGCTTCGAGCAAATGGTGCCTCCGTGAGCTCGTTCATATCATGGAATGCAAGAAGAGCACGCCACACATAGTGTTGCCTATATTTTACAAAGTTGCCCCGTCGGATGTGCGGCATCTAAAGGGAAATTTTGGAAATGCCTTCCATTTGAGGCGGGAGCGTTATGATGAGAAGGATATCCGGGAATGGCAACGAGCACTTAATGAAGTCAGTTACTTACATGGATGGGAATCTGATAAATTTGAGGACGGGTACTTCACTGAACTTTTCTTGTTTTGATAAGTTTGTTTTCTTCTTCAAGCAAAACCAATGAAATGCAGATCAATTACTTTCACTGCAAACTCAGAAAAGATTCCCAAAATGTCCCAATAAACAACCATAAGGCGTCGAGGACAACAAACACCAGTACTCACCAAGATGTCTCTGAAAACTAAACCAACAACAACAAAAACCAAAGCATCCCATAGTGCCGAAGAATTTTACATTTTCCTCCGGTATAGAGCAAAAAACAAGGAAACGACAATACCTCCAGCCAGTAGTATCAATCACTAAACAATAGGTTACAAATGACTCCAATGCTCGGTCTTCCAAAGCTTGATCACCACTAGATAAAATCACCCTCCTATAGCCAACAAGGGTTAGCGCATTTGATAAGGATCAATTACTTCACATAAACTATGTCTAGGTTCATAATCTCTCATTGTTTTCGTTGTTTGACAGGCATGAGGGAGAACTAATAGAACATGTGGTTGGAACTGTTCTAAGCAAGTTACAAGAAGATTTTCAACTAAATGTGCCTAAGCAACTAGTTGGACTTGATGATTGTCTAAAGAACATTATGAATTGGATAGACAGTCCTTCCATTAGTGCTCGAATGATTGGAATTTATGGCATGGGTGGGATAGGCAAGACAACTCTTGCCAAGATCATTCACAATCAACTCTCGAACAAATTTGAGCATGTCAGCTTCCTTCCAGATGTTCGAGAAACTACCAAGCGCCACGGTATTACGTATTTACAAAGTCAACTAATATTGGATATACTACAAAGCAAAAATGAAGTGTCTAGAATTGATGATGGAATTAATATAATCAAATCCAGATTCAAAAGAAAAAAGGTTCTCATTCTTTTGGATGATATAGATGACAAGAATCAACTAGATGCATTGGCTGAAGAACGTAATTGGTTTATGGCAGGAAGTTTAATCATTGTTACAACTAGAAATGAAGCTGTTCTTGATCAATCTGAATTCGAGGTGGACTACAAGTATGAATTGAATGGATTGGATACGCTGCATGCTTTGCTTTTGTTTAATAGACATGCATTTCGTATGGACCATTCTCCGAAGGACTTTGATGGTATATCTCGTGATATCATATCTACCATGGGTGGGCTTCCCTTGGCACTTAAAGTCGTAGGTTCATACTTGTATAAAAAAAAGAATAGAGTATGGGAAGATGTGCGGAAGCAATTAAAAAATCAACCACACAGAGATGTCCAAAAAATATTGCAAATAAGTTATGATGCATTAGAAGAAGGACATAAGCAGATTTTTCTCGATATTGTTTGTTTCTTTATTGGCATATATTACCATGGCGGAGTTGCACAATTCGCCATGTACATGTGGGAGGATTGTGGGTTTTATCCAAATCAAGGAATTGAAGAGTTGAAGTCGAGGTGCTTAATTAAAATTGGAGATGATGGTAAATTTATGGTGCATGATCAACTGAGAGATCTTGGAAGGAGCATTTTTTGCCAAGGACAACCGCTTGAGAAACGTAGTGGACCATGGGACGACAACTATGAGGGAGTCCCAAGAGTAGTAAGACATCCAGAGGTAAAATATGGCACTCTTTTCTTTTCTTTTTTTTCTCTCCCTCTTATTTAATATATTTAATCCGATCTATTCTAATATTTCATTGAGCATGAAAAGATGCTCTTACTTTCTAGGAAAAAAAATCTATTTAAACATCCATTTATGTACATCGTAGATTAATTGTGACACTAAATAAATCATAAGTATCTCAAGGATGAAAAAGTTATATCATTGATTCAATTTCATCGATGTAAATTACATATGTAAAAATTTGTTTGGCAATCAATTCAAAATCCTTTAACTACAATTTTAGACTATAAATCTCATTTACTTAAAGCATGCAATTGTCTTGAAAATATTGATAATTAGAAGGACTATAATTATGAATGAAGACGAAGTATAAACATCATAGATCAAATAAATGAAGATTTCCTGGTTAAGAAAAAAGAAGTAGATGGTATAATAATCGATAAATAATTCAAAGCAATAAGATTGGAAAAAAATTTCACACTTATCACATATGTTTGCTTTCTAGTACGGCCAAATGTATTGTGGTGCTCTTGTGATTTAGAAATCGGATGTTTGATATATTTTTTTCTCTGTTTTGATTTTGAAGATACCGGTCCCTCAACTAGTTATTTATATCTATCTCTTTTCATTGTTATCTCCTCTTAATAGATAGCAAAAATCCCTTAAAAATATATACAGGCAAATCTTACCATTTTTTAGGGTTTTATCCCATTGACCTTGCTTATTTCATGGATTAGGGTAGGCGTATAATAAAGAGTGGATTTCCTTATAACAAACATCTCTATATGCTATAAGTTGTTTTATATTATTTATATTTTTTGGGCACTGCCTCTTTTGCGCCAGAATTCGCCGGACTAACTTGACTATTTTTAAGATAAAAAAAGAAAACTTGACTAATCGGAGGAAATGTCATGCTTATTATTATATCCATAACCTTGTATTCATTATATATGATTTTCAGCATGAAGCAAATTTTTTCAACTATAGTTTATCTTTAACTTAAATTGTCAATGTTCATGTCATTTTATTATATATTGTCCATTTGAAAAGCTTTACAGTTTCATGGCTGATCAACGGCAAGGAATTAACCCTAGAAATTGACCAAGGGGTGTTGGGCAAACAAAGCAGCCTTATATTCTTGATATAATTTCAAATAGTTCGTTCCTATGATTTAATATCACACTCTTTTGTTGATCCAATAACTTCTTAGCATTAGCAAATAAACCACACCATACAGGTGTTTGGAACGATGAAAAAGAAAGGTCAATTCTGTTTTGAATGGACAAAAATGCTGAAAGATGATAAATAGTGTCAAAAAAAAGAAGAAATGATTGTACGATTCGAGAGATTTTGATTTAACTTTGGAAATTGAAATGCTTGTGGGACTAATTTCCAATTGTCTTGACTATTTCAAATATGATTATGCCTATTTGGTTATATCCTATTTCTTTAGTTCATTTTGGTGAGATATATGCGAATTGTGTGGAAACTTTTGACGAAAGTTTGAGGTTTGAAATCCCCTTTCCATACAGTAGATTTTTTTTAATGTAATACATAGTATAGATCGATATACAAGCGAAAATTATTAAAGATAGTGTGGGATATGATTACAACAATTTAGCTACTTTTCAGACAAATAGACTTAAGAGAATTTATACCCATTGCATTTCACTGGTTAATATTTAAAGCAGATATAACGACAAACGTGTCTAACCAGAAAAGTGAATTTCTAACCAATTAAACTTTTGGGAAAAAATATAGGTATTATTATAAAAGTCAAATAAAGCCATAAGGAAATTTCTTTCACCGTCTGCAACTAATTAAATGATCTGTTTTAGCAGGAAAGTTAAACAGTATGTTTTTTGATTTATAAGATGGAAAAAGAAACGATGTTATTCTTATGGAAACTAACGTATGATGATTAAACAATGTTACCACGGCACTTTTTAGTTAATCGGTTCATTTTCTAGTTATTCTGAAAGCGAATTATTTTTTTCAATCCTGGTCAAAACCACTAAGCAATGTCGCCACGTCACCTTTTAAACAAACTTTACCGAAAAAAAAAAAAAAAAAACGTTTCGATTGTCAAAGAAATGAGTAAACACTTCACGCAAATAGTTAATGACGTTAAAGATATTTAGATACCTTCTAGAGAGACAAGGATATTTCTTTTAATTTTCTATATCTATTTTGATAATGCATATCATATTTGATTTCTTTTAATTTCCCTCCATGTAAACTTTTCTATATATCTGAATATATTAAAAATTCCTATTTTTTTTCTCTTCGACATTATTACATTTAACTAATGAAATGAAAATAGGGTGCTTCCTTAGCTACTTACGGGTGGCCCGTCGACACTCTTTAACAAATTCTTTTAAAAATTGTAAGTCATTTAAAAATTTACAAGTAAACATTTGTACGTTGTAAACTAGTTTTATGTATTTCTTCTTAAATGAAAGTGAAAATCCATGTGCTACAAAATTTTGAAAAAGAAGAAGAAGCAAGAGATAAAACATTGAGGTGCATTTACCTCAGTTGTTTTAAAGCAATAATAATTTTTTTCTTTATCTTTGCGTCATTTGTTTAACTTTCAAAAGGTCGTAAAAAAAAGAAAGAAATAAATGTGAGTTTACATATCCATACATGTATAGGGGAAGGATAAAAAGGTAATCGTGCAAATTCAAGATTTAAAAAAAGCAAAAACTAAAAAGTGAAAAAACTTGCAGATATGCCCCTGGTTCTACGACTTTTTGGGGGCAGCTTCTAGCGGAGATTCCAAGTTTTTTGAAGTGAGATGGCTTGAGTGGGGCGTTCATAGAAACGATGCGTCTCTTTCGACGATCAACTTTCATTTGCCAAAATTATCGGTGCTGGTCTTATGGGAGGATGAAGAGGATTGGGAAGGAATCACAGAGGATTGGGAAGGAATCACAGAGAATTGGGAAGGATGGAATTCATTCAAGGTAAGATTGGGAAAAGAATACATCCTCTCTGCGATCTTGAGGTTTGTTTTTTGTTTAGCCAATCAACTCCTCATTTTGACGGATTATTCTCCTTTTGTATTAGGCGTCAAAGCAGCTTAAAGTTCTCTGCGTTCAAGAATGTTGTAATTTAAGATGTACTCCTGAACTCTCAACTTTCACGCAGTTGAAAATTCTCCTATTGAGCGGTTGTGATGGATTGGAGTGTCTCCACCCTTCTATTGGCGAACTCACAAGCCTCGTTACCTTGGACTTGAGTTACTGTGGACGTCTCAAGGAGCTACCAAAGGAGGTGGGTGGATTAAAAGATTTAGAAGTACTTTTTTTAGGTTCCACTGGTATTACAGCAATTCCTTCGTCTATTGGTTCTTTGAGGAAATTGAAGACATTGAGTGCTGCCGAGTGTAAGTTGACAGAAATCCCCAGCTTAATTGGGGATTTACAGAATTTGCAATATCTTGACTTGCATGGTACTGCGATCGAAAAGCTTCCCAGTGCTATTGGAGAGTTGAAAAATCTGCAGTTTCTAAATCTCCTCTGGTGTAGTAGTCTGAAAGGGGCAATTCCAAGTGAAATCGGTGACTTGCCTTCCCTTAAGGATCTCAATCTCTATAAGACAGCGATATCTATCCTGCCAGAAAGCATCCGGAATCTTTCTTCTCTCCAAAGCCTTGACCTAACGAGTTGTAAGGAGCTCCGGTCGCTGCCAGAGCTTCCTTCGGGCTTAACATGTCTGTCGGTTACTTGTCAGAGTCTTGGACTGCCACAGCTCCTTCGCTTCATCCACCTGAAAAAACTCAATCTTGAGGTACGCCATTTACTTGAAGACATCCGCGAGCTTTCCTCAATAACATTGAAACTCTGTTTTGAGGAGTGGGATAAGCTGACATCACTTTCGCTCAGCGGACTCATGCACTTGGAAGAGCTTTCAATAAAAAAGTGCAGTTCCACTAAAAGATTGAAACTTTCACAAATGATTCATTTGAAACGATTACGCATTGAGCACTGCGATAGCCTAGTTGAAATTGAGGGCTGTGATAATTTGGAGTCCTTGGAGGTCATATTTTTATATGAATGCAAGTGTTTGAAGAAATTCAAGGCTTCTGGGTGTGGCAATCTAGTTGAAATTCAAGGTCTTGACGGTGTGAAGTCCTTAGAAGAGTTGGATTTTACAGGATGCAAATCAATGGAGACTTCGCCGGATTTGATGGGATGTGAGAAGTTACAATCTCTAATAGTTCGAGACTGCAAGAAACTTGCCCAGCTTCGGGGACTTGAAATGTTGAATTTAACTTATTTGGATATTTCTGGTTGTGACTCATTGGGAGCAATACCTAACTTATCTGGAACGTACATCAAAAGAAATTATGGACTATGTCGCTGGTTTTAGTTCTCTTTGGAAACATTATCTTGCGGTGATAATGATGTAATAAATCTTACACACGTATTACAACAGTGAGAGGAGTAATGTTTCTTCAACAAAGGTAAATAAGCAATGAACAATCATTTTGCTTCTGAGATCCATGACCAACTTTACATCGCCATCTTCTTCTGACAAGAAGGTTTTCCATGACAGGGTCTAAATTGCTAGTCTTACATTATTGAAGGAGTGGGGGAGTTGGCCAGAAGCTGACGTGATGTTTCAACCAAGATCAAAATGTAAACCCAATAGAAGGCATAGTAAGATTCTTCATCCTTGAAATGCCGGCATGAGCGAAAAGAGAAATTTTTAGAATGATTCACTCTACAATAGGTATCTATTTGATTGATTTCGGAAACTCCGGATTTACCTCTCTATAATTGCTGTTGATTACGTTATAGCAATGTTTTTTGTTTATTCTTCCATTGCCAGCTTCTGTAGACTGCAAACATATAGCAGCTTGCGAGGCAAGAATATAAATACCAACAAAGATAAACAGGAATTACCCAGTAATTAACATTTCCCTTATTGAAAAACCTGGGATTTGAGATTTTCATCTAGAGGCTGATGAACTTCTACTACTCGTTATTGTATACTACACCCAGAATTTCCCAATTTCCAATGTTCATATTTTCTTTGAAAAAAATCCTTGGCCATTTTGAGTTCCTTTGTAAGTTCTTTTGTATGTCAAATTTGACTAATGGTAAATATCTTGTTTGGGACAAACACCTTTTGATTTTCTGTGATGAACGAAACCCCCGTCAAGTTTCTTATTGTTCTCTTAATGTCCCTCATTAACCTTCTAAGAAGAGCATTGCTTTTCGGAATATGATGAACTGAGATAAAATAAAATTCAAGGTTCAAGTGTTTCTGTTCGGTGACAAAGAAAATGTTGAAAGTTGTTTTGGCTAGTCTGTCATATATGAATGTAGACCCCCTTAACATTACCAGTAGTCATACTGTTGTTTTGAAATATTATGAAGCAAGGTAAACTTGTGCTGCTTCTATGACAGGTTTGGTTGGTCTATGCAATGATCAAGACTTACTTTGGGACTTCAATTCAGTCAACTATGTCGATGACCTTTTGCATAAGTAGACAATTTTTGCCCGGTCTATGAAACAAGCTGGGATGAGGGGCTCAAGAATTTGCTAATTGGTTTGCATCACATTTGATCCTATTGCCGTGGAATTGTTTTATCATCTGATTGGGTGTGGCTAGCTTGGCTGAGGAACTTCAAATTCCATACATGAGACCAATCAAAATGAAGAAAAGGGATTTTGCGGAGGAAGCATCAGCAACAGCTGAGGACCATCTTGTGTGCCAACCTTGAAGATGTTCTAGGGGTAACTGGAGTGTCCAAAGGAAGGTTTGATTTGTGTGAATGTTCAAACATTTGATCTTGTCTCAACAACACATACCTGAACGATTGTAAATGTACTTATTTTAATTAAATAGGCTTTATGTATGCTCATTAGGTTCTACCTCTCCATTAATCAAACACATGGCTTCTGACTTTTTATATGTTACCCTGATGCAGAGTTGCTTGATACAGTAGCATTCTAATGATATCACTCCTGAACTTGACGAGGCTCTGAAGGGGGAGGTATGCACTGCTAGTTGTACCGTGAAAGACTAACTTGTGTGCTGATACTCTATGAGCTGTGGAATTTCACTTGAAATTAGGACACAAGTATGCATGATGACAATTTCCTCATTCCTGTCATTTTACTAGTGTGATACTATCCTCTAAATGTTCTCAGATAGGTTTCTGATTTGATAGGCTCAGCTCTCATGTATGCGGCATTGGATTTGTAAAGTTGAAATTGACCTCCTCACAAACTATCCTGTATTGCTGATTTTGCTGATTGGATCTTGCAAAATAACCAAGTAGCAAATACATCTTTCTGTTCTATAGTTTAGGCACTTCACCTTTTCAACATAATTTTATTAACTTCAATTCTGTTCCTAAACACAAACAGGGAAAGTGTTGCTAATTACTTCTTTTGAGCCTATTGGTTTCTTTTTCATCGGCCAGCTAATGAAGTCTCTGTTCATTGTCGTCCAACTGCAATTGGTGTCAATGATGTTTACGCAACTATACCTTATCTCTCATGGTGTAAATTGTGATGCTAGGATCTCGGATATCTTCATTTATTGATAATTAGTCAGTGCTATCTTCCTTATGTAGATTGAAGCTGCATTCCATGAAACCCGGAGAAAGTCCCAAAACACTGTAGGAATGAGCTATGTCATTATGGAAATGCATCCTGAAATTCCTTGCTAATGGCGTTTATCATGTGCTCTGTGTTGTTAATACTCTTCAAAGGATTCTTGATATAAAGCGACCTCTTCTCATGTGGTGTTTTAGTCCTGTGCAACCTTTGGCATTGTCCTCTCCTTTGGCAAAGGCTGAATGACAAATCACTTTCAGGAAGACTGCATGTGCAAGTGGTTCTATATGTGAATTGAAGCATAAAATGAGATTTGTTAACATGATTACTAGTTCTAACTTGGCTGAGGAACTTCGAATTCCATAACAACAGCTGAGGACCATTTTCTGTGCCAACCTTGAAGACGCTCTGGGGCCAACTGGAGTGTCTTGAGGAAGTTTTGATGCTTGTGAATATTCGAACACTTGATCATGTCTCAACAGTACGTACCTAAATGATTGTAAATGTATTTTTTTTCAATTAACTATGCTTTATGTATGCTCATTAGGTTCTATCTCTCTGTTAATCAAACATGTAGCTGCTGACTTTCTGTATGTTACCATGTTGCAGAGTTGTTTGATAAAGTTGCATTCTAAATATATCACTCCTCAACTCGCTAAGGCTCTGAAGGGAGAGGTATGCAGTGCTAGTTGTACCATGAAAAACTTAATTGTGTGCTTAGACTATATGAGATATGTAATTTCACCTGAAATTAGTACGCAAGTATGCATGATGACAATCTCCTTCATTTCTATCAGTTTATTAGTGTGATAATATCTCATAAATATTCTCATGTAGGTTTCTGATTTGATAGGCTCACCTCTCATGTGTATGTGGCATTGGATTTGTAAAGTTGAAATTGACCTCCTTGCAAACTATCCGCTATTGCTGATTTTGCTAATAGGATATTGTGAAATACCCAAGTAACAAATACATCTCTTTGTTCAGTAGTTTAGGCACTCACACCATTTCAACATCATTCCGTTAGCATCAATTTTGTTTCTAAACACAAACAAGGGAAGTATTGTTAATTGCTTACTTCTCCAAGTCTGTTCTTTTCTATTTCATCAGCCAGCTAATGAAGCGTCTGTTCATTGTGGTCCAACTGGTGGAATGATGTTTATGCATTTGTACCTTATCTTTGATGGGGTAAATTGTGATGCTACGTATCTTGGTTTTTTTCATTACTGATGATTATAGTCAGTGCTATTCGTATTGTGTAGATTCAAGCTGCAATTCATTTAACTCGGAGAAAGTCCCCAAACACCATGGGATGGAGATGCGAGCAGGAATGAGCTTTGTCATTATGGAAAGTCATCCTGAAGTTCTTTCCTGTTGGCGTTTGTGTTGTTAGTACTCTTCAAAGGATTCTGGATGTGAGGCGACCTCTTCTCATATGGTGCATTAGGCCTTGGCGAGCTTTGACATCGTGCTATTCTTTAGCAAAGGCCGAATCACAAATTGCTTGCTGGAAGAATGCATTTGCAGGTTAAGCATAAAATGAGATTTGCTAACAAGATTACCAGTTAGATGTCCACTTCAAGCTATAATTTTGTGGCGGAGAGATTCTTTTTGTGGAAAAAGCGAGTGCCATGGAATTAGCAAATAATTTGTCAATTGCAGGTAAGAGTTTCAATGATAATGTTTCCAAGATTCTCATTTGAAAGAATTTTGAACACGAAATATAGCGCTCGTCAGTGTAGAATCATCTTCCTAGTCTGGTTACATTGAAAAATCATATGTAGGCATCTTGCAATCGTTTTGATCGTATAATCTCAAACTTGATTTATTTAAGCATGAATCTAAAAGTAGAAGAGCCACATCCATGTACATTTTCATATCTGAAACCTATTTTTCTCTGGCGTAGGCTACGATTGAAGACTATTGAAAAATGTGGGAAATTTTTGGAAGGGTGAAAAGGCCATTCCCAAAATTTACTCATTTGGTTTGAACAA
This sequence comes from Eucalyptus brandiana, assembly GCA_014182725.1. Taxonomy (NCBI): domain Eukaryota; kingdom Viridiplantae; phylum Streptophyta; class Magnoliopsida; order Myrtales; family Myrtaceae; genus Eucalyptus; species Eucalyptus brandiana. The sequence continues at coordinate 22,975,967 of CM024669.1, forward strand.
AAAACTATAAAAGGGTCATCTTATTGGTTAATAATCAGACTCTTCCACACCAAATTGTGTTAACCAGTCACGCATTGAAGCCTTAAGCGAAGCAACTTCTTTGAGGTCACTCTTTGTTATTCCTGTACCCTTGTACTAGATGACAATGGTGGAATTTTAGTAGTTGAAAGGCTGAAAGCTACTGGCAAGGTACTCTGTCTGATTCGCTGCTTGTCTACTTGAACTTAAACTTTATTTTTCCAGAGCTCAATACAAGGCCAAGTAGCTTTTTAAGCCAAGTTCGAATCTATAATTACTAACACAAATATAGTGCGGGTCGTGTTGAAATACTTGTTAAACATACTTAATGTGAAATAATTAAATTTTCAGAATATTGATTGAACATTTCACAAGAATCACAAGTAAAGTCGATGTATTGAGTCTACAGTTTATTTACTAAGTTGCTTAACCAGTGTCTAAGCCATTATTCCAAAGGGCAATGGCTATGTGTTTTGACTACTTTTAGAATTTTAGTCACAACCTTATCGGCTGAATTGATTTATAATTTGAAAACTGTGAATCGACTGGATAACTGGATGAAGGTGTTAAACCTGGTGAACCGGTTCAGTTCTGCTCATGGGTTTTCATACTCTCCTTCTCCTTCGATTTCATGCCAGAGATTTGCTTTGACCTTGTTTTTGAAAGTTCTATCACATTATACATCAAGATCCTATAAATTACAACCATTTGAACAATAACTACGCAAGTTTTGATAGAATTAAAGAGGGTTCCCTTTGGGCTTTTCAGTTTTCCACATTTTCGTAACTCCGGTCTCAATGGGACGGCATTCGAAATATGAAAATTGTCCTCAAATCAAAATGGAACCATCGAAAGCCTTTCAATTTGTTTAGCACCGGTGCATGTCATTTTAGAATATCTACTTCAGCAATATATGTTGCCATATGATTAATCGTACAACAAAGAGGAATTGAACTAGACAAATTGAGGAAAAGGGGGTTAAAGAACCCCAGAAACAAGGCGTAAACAACATTTGGCCTAAACAAAATCGACCACAAAATAGATGGTAATGTCAATCCTACAAATACAAGTATTCATCTGGTTTTGCAATCACCATCACATATATTGGGAAAAGAGGAGAATTGAACAAATCAGACAATTCTACTTTGCATGGGCATGGATGCAGAATCCTGTTACAAATGTATTAGAAGGTAATAAAATTCAAAAAAGAAAAAGAAAAATTTGCAAATATAAATATACATTACTATCACGTATGAGTCAGATGAAAAATTGGTAATATAGATGTACGAGTCGTCTCATTTGCCTGTGTTTTAAATGCTGGAGATCGATGGATGAAACAACGAATCAGATGAACATAATATCGGAAAGATTGAACATTGCGGCACCCTTCTGAATATTTGATTACCATTAGATACATATAAAGATGAACTCCCAAGGAGCACAGCAAATCTCTCCGTTTCCTCTTTCTCACCCTTTTTCTCTCTTGATGAGGATGGACACGGTATTCCGTAATTCCTGCTAATTAGAATCGACGTGCGAAGGTCGAGCATTTGCGCTTCAACCATCGGAACCCTTGTTTGAAAGAAGCCTTGAATTTGCCTTCGACCGAATAAAGCTTGTATCTGGCCACCCTCCTCTTCCTCTTCTTCTCCGGATCATTCCACCACGATGCTTTTATCGCCGACTCCTTCACGTTGTCTAGTCTGTGCGGGGGTGAAGCGTGCTCGAGCATGCGAGGCCGGGATTTGGCTACGTACATCTGGTTTTGGTTAAGAGTTTGAATCGTCATGATCTCTAGACTCCGGCCAACTCCATGGGATCGATAGCTCGGTGACCACGGGTCCATCTGTGTCCTCAATATCTCCCCTCTCTCTCTCTCTCTCTCTCCCGGCCTCGGCCTCTCCCCTTTTCGGATGGGAAGGATTCTTTTTTCAGAGAGAGAGAGAGAGAGAGAGAGAGAGAGAGAGAGAGAGAGGAGGGGTCTTTCTAATGTTATGATATGGAGATGACAGCAAACACAGAGGTGGTTCTTTCTGTTGGGGATGGAGACTTCCATGTAAGAGAGATAGACGACCAGGATTTGGACCTTCTATTTTTAACATTGGATATAAATCCATGCACCTTTTCCCCCCTTTCTTTCGAAATTACGATGATGCTTTTCTTTTGTTAAGTGAAGTTTAGGGGTTACATGCGACTAAGGCTTCTAGATCTTTGATACTAACCCATGATGCCGGATTCGGATTCAGCTTCGGAGGCGAGAAAAATTCGTCCCTAATCGACTACATTCATTAGGTTCATCAGTCGGAAGTTCAATTATTCAAAAATCAAAGAAAGATCCGCAACAATAAATCAAATTATTAATTTTTTATATAAACGTGATCATGCACATACCTAAATTGCGGTTATTCTTGGTTTCGATCGTCCCTTTTTTTGGTTCTTCTTATTGCCAGATACAGCACGCTTTGTTCCCCCAGAAATCGCTTAGCTTGAGCAAAAGGCACGACGAATGCAAATTACAGCGAGCAAGGTAGAGCATTACAATATCTGCATAGATGGCTGCTCATTTTGGTGAATGGCTCAGCAAGACAATTTGGCTCCTGTCGAGTATATATCCATCAAATTTATACACTCGCGGCACATCAAGGAAATTCAATAGTAACTTCGTGTTGGGAAACCAGAACTCAAAAGCATAGTGTGGCCGTGGTCAGGTTTCGACCAATGGGCTTTCTGAGGCAACTAAATTCTCTTGAGAAAAAGCGACCCAGAACAAGAAGACGGAACCGAAGTACTCATTCGCAATGAATCCTTTCCATATGCACATCAGAATTGTTAATTGGATCACTAAGTAAATGATGTCCTTATATGCAAAAGCTATTTACATAAGAAAAAAATCCCTGCAGCAAATAGCTCCGACAGTTCATGAATTGATTGTCCAGCTAGTTAGTCTCCACTCTGCACTTTGTTCTATTCCGAACATTCTTTTTAGTTGTCTTGGCATTATCCAAGTGTGAAATCTGCAATAATTTTAAATGGTCAAATAAGCTGGCTCAAAAGTTAAGAAGAATGTCAATTCACTTCAGCTTTTCTTATAGGAGAAATAAGGAGAACTAAAAGGTGCTGTCCACTTACTATAGAAGACTTCCATTCGATTTTGTCATTACCATCTGCAGTACCCTGCTGAGATTGGTCCCGTATATGATGAAATATGTGCACAAGAACAGCAGCATCAAGAGCGGCATATTCCAGCTGCGAACATTGTGATTGTTACAGTTACATCAAAGGGCTACTGCTCTAATCATATTTCAGGAAACACCAACGGTTAACTTTTCTCCTTTTCTTTTCTGCGCTGTGTTTGCTCCTTAATATACTTTATGTTTCTCTCTCTTTCTTGGAGTTGAAATAGCAAATGGCGTTTGCTAAAAATTAAAAAAAAAAATAAAAAGGAAAAGGAAAGCTTCTTTTAAAAAATATCAGCATAAACATTGTTTTAAATAGACACCACGAGAAATTTTTGTTGCACTAAAGATCTCAAGAAATCGCTTAAGCAAATGATTATCATGTCTACTGACCGTAGGCTCTCTAATGTTCAGAGCATTAAGATATAATTGGAAGTCTCCATGAAGTTCTGTGTACTGATATCGTTCTTCCAGATGCATTCCACGCATTATAGTATGCTATTGCAACCATTTGAGTTCTGCTATTAAATCATGTGATCTTTCCGGCAATTTCCTTTCTGAGGCAATAATATCAAAAGAAAACGGAAAAAGAAAATATAAAATAACCTGATTTTGATTCAAAGGTCGTTGCTCCCAGTTGCTATTCCTTCTTGTCTTGTTCAAACCAGCACCAAGTATTTCCTAGTTAGAGGCAAGAGATAACAGTAAAAGTACTTACTCATCAGGGCAAAAAGCAACCTCAAAGGCATGCATCACAGATTCCAACATGAGTTCTGAGCAAGAAGAAATCACATTCCCCCCTTTTCACCACTGTTAGTAAGCGAGGCAGCAATACTAGTCATACAATGCAAGTCCACTTTACCTCAGCAAGCCCCGAGAGACCACCACTAGATTCTTTATATACATTCTGAATGTCCAACAGCATTTCAAAATGCTTAAAACACCCCAGAGTTTCATAGGAGCTGGCGAGTTGCTTCATATCACATTGAAAATTATAGCCTGCATAGGCCAGGAACATCAGGAAATTCTGTGGAAAGCTATTCACTTGAGCAAAACAAACATACTGAAACATTCAATGCCAGTCACCCTTAGTCATATCAGTACCAAACATGCACAAATAATTATTCCTTGTCTAAACTCTTGCTTTATGATGCCCCGATGTACGTCTGGTACCAGAAATTCCAAATTCTTATGTCAGTACAATGATTTTCTTTTCCCTAGATTAGAAGACGCATATTGGTTATACCTGATTAAGGCTGATGCTTGGACCAAGAAGCAAAGGATAGAATACAATTACGCTAAATAATTTCTCATACCAAGCTTTAGAATACTTGAAGACTGTAAAATACGACTCAGGCAGTTATCCAGAATATGTGGCACATCCCCTGACAATTTTATTAGATCAATGATGTAAACACTTCTGCTGGAAGCAATCTGCATGATGGACACCTGAAAATCAAAATAAACATCAGACTTAATTAATTTCTGACATTAATGGATGACCTTTTAAGATATTTGTGCTGACACAGAGGTCATTGTGGAACGAGCCAATCAGAAAAGTGACAAAAAGTCATGACAATTGACACGAAGTTGCCAACCTGAGACCTGACGGTGCCTTGATCTTCTCCACCAAATTGCAGCCACAACTTGCTCAACCAAAACCTCTAAATCACCTCAGCAGAGCAAGCAGCTGCTGTAATTTGGCTGAAGAGACCGAGTCACTCCTTAGAGCCAAATAACATACAACAAGAGAGCTAAGTCGACAGCAGTAAGGACATTGATTGGTGAGACTAGCCATGCCAATGGCAACCACATATAAGATGGTGAGAAGTGGAGACAAAACCATTGTCTTCTTGTATTGCCATATCCTCTCCATGGTCCTATACCATCTACATCTGCCTTGTCTGATTTAAACCATTGTGATAGTAGTTAACAGATGTCAAAAGGCATATAGATACTCTTTAGCATTTTACACGAATCTTCCAAATGCAGCCTTCAAATGGGTCCTACGTCTGGCCAAGCATTTTACACGAATCATCAAATTTTTTTGAAAGGAAGCGCACTATATAACAAGTACAGCACATCTGAAATCATCTTAAAAGTTTCGTTCTCAGCACGCCATTGTTGAATATCATACTTCATAGTTGATTTCATGGCCGTTGAGACGTAAGAAAGATAGTGGCAATCACCAAAAGCTTGACGATAACTCTTGATCATTAAACCATTTAATTTCTTTTCTGGCAACAAGGAATTTGTTTGGAACAAAAAGGCACAAAGACAACTTTCAGCGAGTAAATAAAACCTCCAAGAGATTATGCATAGGAAGATGAGGACAAACAGGACTTAGTAATTACCTTGTTAGGCTTGCTGCCCTTTAGATAATTGGGTTTCCATTCACAGTCCACACCAACAACTTTAGATTCTTCAATACGGTATGTTGCTGTATGCAAACTATCCACTCGATCAACCCAAAAAACATCTTCAATGCCCAGTTCTTTGAGGCACAGATAGTGCTTACGATGCAGAAAAGTTGCATCCAATTCTAAACAAGCCAACGGTTATAAATTAGTATATTTGAAAAAGAGAATGCAACATTACTGAGAAAATCCTACTGTTGTACTCCACAACATGAGATCACCAAGGACTAAATATCTAGGCATAGCATACTTACACCATACTGATGATAGTGCAACAGAATACACGTTTATCAGAGAAGTTTAATACCCAACGTATACGAAGGTCTACGAAAAACTTTTCAAAGTCCACATAATATGGCAAGCATATGATTTTAGATCATCAGGCACAAGCAGAACTATTCTTTTCCTCAATCATGGAGAACTAGAGACCTAATTGCAGATGCAACTGTCAGATTCAAGATATCAAATGATTCAGCAATTTTTGAGACATAATGACTTCATTCTTCCCCAGATACAACTCAAACCAAGATTTACAAGTTATAACAACAAGAGAATGTAAGCAAAACATCCATTCAGTTCACCAAATAACAATATACTGGCCATAAGAATCCCAATCAGTTTGCCACATTCTCTGACAAAATGCAAGCAATATATTGATAAAGATATTCACATTAGAAGGTATATTCGAACAAAGATAGCCATCTACATTGATCAATGCAATTGCCCCATACTTAACTCAATAGACAAGAATGCCAACACCTCGTTAACTGTGCCTATAGCATCTTATGCATAGTCCAGGTACCTTATGCAAACAAAGCAGGCAGAAACCTTATCTAAGGTTCCAGTAACCTACTTGAGGCATCTAGTTGGATTCTAGTAGCACAATAGAGGTTCCAATCACAGCAATGACTGACAAAAAACTGTTTCAGCAAAACTAGTGCAACAACACAGTTTTCTAAACTTACAAGTTGGAGAAAAGAAATTACAGCAATATGTTTATCCTAATATATCAGCAAACAAAATAGATTTTGGCACACCTTTGGCTTTTGGAAAACCTTGAAGAGAGTATCGATCACACAATTCATCAACTTTTTCTGGATAACCAGCTTCCATTGCCAAATAGACCTTTAAAGTGGAAGAGAAAAATCTTAATAGAATAAACAAAAGCACGTAAAGTCTCCCTTCTTTATGTCTAACGACAGCTACTGGTAATATGTTATTTCAAAACTTATATTTCAAAACTTAAACATCACCTTCAGGGAAAAGGCAAAGGCAAGGAGGAAAGAACAACAGTAATAGGACAAATGTTCATCACAAAGGAGGAGGTGGTACCACAGGAATTGCTTGCTCAAGCCACAAGATATCATCTATGTACACAGCTCAAATGCTATAGTTACATCAGAAGACATACTTATGACTAGAAAATTAATCACATTTCTCTATGAAAGGACCAAGAACCATTAGACATTGCACCAAAGTCCAATAGCAGGAGATAAAACGTGCGATTACTGAAACAGTTCTGCCAATACCTGTTCCTAAGAAAGACAGGACACAGGACTGATAAAACTATTTGAGGAACCCCTGTAGAAGGCCAAACTGCCAACCTCAAAAGATTGATACAAATCTACTAAAGTTGCAAGTTAAAATCATACAACTTCAAGTTCATCTAAAGAAAGATGCCACAGTTGGAACAAAGCATTTTAGACTACTACCAGGTATTCAATAAGCTGTATATCACCCTTTGCCTTTGACTCGGCAACATCCCAACACCCTTTTTCTGCTAGCTGCTTCATTGAACTACAAAAGAATAAATTAGTCTTTCAATACAATGGCTGCAGTAAGAAATTTGGATTTCCATGCACTATCAGCAACATAATAAATAAATCTAAAGCAAATGTCACTTCCAGAAAATTTTAACAGCAAAGAAGTACCTTTCTTTACATTGATGATATACATCAGCAAATTCTTGCCGGAGATTGTTTTTCTTTATTGTCACGTAAGCATACTTCAGCATTTGTCTGTCTATATATTCCTGGACAAGTACACATAACATTGGCTTGCCCATAAATGTGGCCCACTTCTCTGCAGCCCTAAATTCTTTCTTTTCCATCATAGCAAGAAGGAAGGATTTCCCAAATTGGTGAATAGAAAAGTGCTCCAATAGAGTCACTGCTGTCATATAGGACTGGGACATTATCAACTTGAAAATATATTGCTCAAGAAATGTCAATGCAGTGACTTGTCTAAAGTTAATGTCTGTAGCTTTAAGTTGGCATATAACATTCTCAAGGTTTGTCAGTCTCACATCATACACTTCTACTATCTTCACAAGTATCCTCTCATCATGATATACATAACCCTGAACCATATCAACAAATAAATGCGCAGCTAAGTCCTTCGCTTGCATGGAGTCCGCAAGGTTAGCTTTCAGAAAACGACGGAGAGAAGATATTATCAAGTGACTGAATCCCTCACAGTAAATGTCAAATATGGGTAGTGCATAGAGACAGTGTATAACAAAAGTAGCAGGTCCAGGTCGGGGCCCATTATTTAATACTTGATGAACTTGATGTTGAAGTGCCCCAAACTTCCTAGTTGCCTTCAAGGTACCTAAGCATTAGAACAAAAGGCAATATCTCTAAGAAACGAAGTCCAGATAGCCATAAATCAAGGGGATTCCAAGCATCTATGAAAAGAATGACGGATAGCGACATCCAGTAAATGACCAATTATTCCTCATCAAAAAGTGTAATGCTATGTGCAGTGTGACAGTAGTTGTAAATACTGAGATGCACAATGTACTGCATGTGTGTCCTCTAATTGCTGAGATTTGAGGACAAATGTCTTACATGGCTCAAAACTTCAGCTTGTTCTTAGAATAAAACTAGCATCTACAGAAGAGCCTCCTCTTTGGAAGAGAAGTTCAAGAAAAAGTTGACATAAAACCAGAAGATGCAGGCAAGTCGATCATCTGATACATATAGGAATTCTAGAAAAGTCATTTGCTCGCATATACTGCATATGATGTGAAGTACCACTAAGGGAAAATGGAATATAAACGTGGCGAGAGACTTTTGAAGGGGAAGGCATTCTTATACCAGAAGCATAACATTCTTTAATGAGGTACAAGAATACAATTGGCGAAATGTGGGATAAATCAGACAGAGAGTGTAGAGTTAGGGTCCACGATTCATGAGTTTCCTCTTCCGGCTGCTTGACGATTTTATCGTTCCATCCCATGGAAGCAGAACTGTCCCACAAAGAAAAAAACATTGGTTTTGAGATAACAAGCATCATACCGAGTCCTGTTTATCATCCATAAGAATGACAGAGCAGCCAGAACCAAAAATCACACACTCCAAGCACTCTCATAACCATTCACCAAAAAAAGTTGCTATCAATTCTCCAAACAAAGAAACTTCATCTGAAGGCTCATTTCTATGCACCAAGACCAAAGAGGCAGAATTCAACCAAGTTAAAGAGACAGAAAAACAAAGAACCCAATTTAGCAATTGGATTGGATGTCCTCTGCGACTGAACCAGGGTGGGGAAGTTCAAGCAGGCTTTGAGGAACCTAGGCAGAACTAGAAGAAAAAGCTGTTAAACCTGTCCAAGCTTCGGGCATGTCAGGAATGACTTCTATGTTTTTGTTTTTGCTTAATCTATATATTGCAGCTCACACACTTTTAACTTTTTATAAATGCGAAACTCATGAAACTTTCACCGTACTCATATGTTGACACATACATTCACATATAACTTTTTCATAATTTTCCGAAATATGAATAATAGCTTAAATTTTGGTGGGAAACCTTTTATTTAAGTCCAAACAAACGTGCCCTTAAAGTACGATTGAAGTGGTCATACTCATGCCATTACTTGGTTAAAACTAGCCAACCTACAGCAAGTACCATGGCAAAACACCAAATTACCTCATGCTTGGGAAACACTGCACCAGACGACAAGAATGATAATTGACGGAGTTCCAGCACAACACGTCTCACACGATTCCTTAAAACTGCAACTTTTTACCGTTTTCCTCTACATAATATGTAAAACGAGACTCTAAGAAGTGCCAGGCTGCCAGCTAAAGAATCATCCAGCACACGAGCTAAGCTCAGTCGTGATAAAGTGCTCAACAACAGAAGCCAATTGAACTGGGAAGTAGAGCAAATCAACGAACTCAAAACAAGCAGCCGCCGCTATTCTCGCACCACACTCAAAAAGTCACTCCAACGAGAGCAAAAACACTTCAACCTCATCCCGCCGTCTCCGAAACATCCCCCAGTAACTCCATTTCGGGCCAAATTAAGCCATGCCCTCTTCTCTCTCCCCCCTCAATTACCCAATGAACCCTTCTGCACATAGACCGAAAACGAACCGAAGCTCAAAATCCACAGCAGGCAATGGAATCAAGCGACAAATTGCTCCTTCGACCAATGCAGCAGCAAGAAGAGAACCAAAAATAGCAAATGATGCAGCGACCAACGGATGGAAAAGACGCGAACGACGAGTCGGAAGAACACAAGCGAGTCATTACCGGAGAACGCGACCCGTGATCAGCGAGCTTCCGAGTCGCATCCGGTTGGGCAAGAAGCGGAGGGGAGAGAAATGAAACCCTAATTAAATCAAAATGGGCACCTGACAAATTGAAGAACTCGTGGTGGGCCCCACCGGATCTTTCCCCAAAATAACATATTACTGTGTTATGCCCTTTTTCGGCCTCCTTTTTATATCTCTAATGATGAAGTATAAACAAACACGCGCGACAACTAAACAAATAACCGTTTTGTCTTATGCAAGGTCACGAGTTTAATTTAGGTCGCGAGAGAATTTCTTTATGGCCCGTCCTAGCGTACCTGGTATGGATAGTCCTCTTAACCCCTAGTACCTTGATATTATCGCAACGGTGAGTTCATTAATTTTAGACCTTCGAGTCATAAGACAATATAGCTAAATTACGACTTAAACTGAACATTCATTAATGGAAATAGAACTCTTATGGTAATTCCTAAATATGCGTTTGGCAATCAAGAGAAAATTTAAGATCAGATATATCTCACATTTGGTACCTACTCAATTTAGGATAAAATAAAATATAATATATAACATAGATAAAATTATCATATGAAGGAAGTGAGATAAAAGTTGATAGGATCTTTAATATCTATCATAAGAAAGTTATTCTTCTCGAATAACAAACTGTTTAAATTGATAAAATTAAATTTATATTCAAAATAAAAAAATAACAATTTATTTTTTTAATTTAATGTTATTTTTTATTTATATATTCAAATTTAATTTTCATCTTATAATATAAACTCAATATATATTTATGCTTATCAGATAGTTTTGGTATTTTTAAATAAAATTTTATTAGGGAATAATGAAAGGAAAAAATAATTAAAAAGAGTAAGGAAAAAAAGCAAATAAAAATAACGTAGGCAAATGTGTCATGAGAGATTTTTTCCTTTTCCTTTATAAACTTTTAGGTTCATTTACACCGATATATTGTTTATAGCAAATGACGTATATATTAAGATCTAAGTATGTTCAAACTTCATTATTATAATTCGTCAAACAACATATATGATAAAACAAAATTTATAGATTTCATATGTTATCATATTCAATTTTATCTTAATAAGAAATCCAAACGACCTAATATATATTAAAGGGGTCCACCAGCATTGATCGTTCTTTCTGCCCCTTTTCAGATCTTATTATGAGAGGGATGAGTTTCCGTGAAGGGTCTAAGATTTTTATGATGATATTCCTGGAAGTAAGTGCCTAGGTCTTGGCTTCCTAACCCCATTTTGCCGACAAAGAAAAATATTAAACCAAATCCAAAGTGGTTTCCGAAAACAAAAAAAAAAAAGACAAAACAAAAAAAAAAGAAGAAGAAGGGATGATGTCGAATTTAACGGAGCTGCTTATGTTTTAATTGCAAAATCGAGCTGCTGACGTGGCATCTAACTGATTTGTCATGGATGAGAAAATCATCGAAGAGTGGAAAGTGAATGCGAGAGAGAGAGAGAGAGAGAGAGAGAGAGAGAGAGAGGGAGGGGGGGAGGTGTGGCCCAATGACGGGCCCAAATGGACCTGAAATCGATATGGGTGGGCTTAGGGTTTGGGCCCAACCCAACTGGACCATCGGCATGTGCTAATCGATTACTAAACAGTGTCCAAGCTCATAGGCCATTTTGGGCCTGCCTTGATCGTTGCCCACGGAATTTGCGGAAGCCCGGCCTCTTCCACCTTGACTGTTTGATCATACAGACCGCACGGCGAGACCCCGCCTAATCAACGATCGAGATGATACTGGTCCATATCATCGGCAGACCATGCAATAACGTTTACCCTAGACCTGCCCGCCTGTCCATCGATCGAGTTCTATAACTTTTCTTTTCTTTCTTTTAGGCACATAACATTTTCTAGCTCGACCTTTTTTTAAGGTCAGAATAGCTTCTTGGGGTGCAAGGCCTTTTTACCGATTCAAACTTTTCACGTTTGAAATGGACGACGTAAGCAACGCAGCAATTCCGGTCAATCTGTAAATTCTGCAGATCTTTCGTCCTGTGTTTCTAGGGGTGCGCATGGTAAAATTTCGTTTCTCAATTTTCTATTTCTCTGTTTTATTAGGGAATAGGTTTGGAAGCAAACAGTTTGTAGAACGCAAATTGATTTTTCTATTTCAAACAGTTTGTTTCGAAATTGTTTTGGAGGAGAAATCGGAAGCCTAAAAATTTTAGGCTTTACATTTTCGAAGTAGAAATAGAAATTATTTCTCGGACCCAACCCGCGGATCCGACCCGGGTCGGTTTTATTTTGTTATTTTAATATAAAATAATATTCTAATAAATAAAAAATAAATATTTTATATCAAAAAATCGAAATGTTTTATTTTCAAAAAAATATTTAAAAAAATGTTTAAAAAATGTTTTATTTTCCAAAAAAATCGAGAAAAATCAAAAATAATTTATTTTCCAAAAATATTAAAAAATATTTTATTTTCACAAAAATCAAAAAATCAAAAATATTTCATATTTTCAAAAATGCCAAAAATCCAAAAAAAGCCAAAAATTCATGAAAAAGCCAAAAAAATTCAGAAAAAGCCAAAAAGACTTGTATTTTTCCAAAAATACCAAAAAAGGTAAAAAAAAATCCCTTTTATATCCAAAAATTAGAAAAATACTCAAAAATGTTTTTCCTCCCAAAAATGCATGGAAAATCCCTCAAAAATACATTATTGTAGGCAAATACTATGTCATGGATTTCGGTTATGCAAAGCAACTCCGGGATTTTTAACTCCTTTTAGAGGTGACCGGTATCATTTAAATTAGCATAGGGGTAGAGCGAGACGGCCAACAACCTGCAAGAGAATTGTTCAACTATAGGCATTTTTCTTTAAGGAATGTCATTGAAAGATCATTTGGGGCATTGAAGAATCGCTTTTTCATTTTGAGGCACATGCCCTCATTTGCACTTCGAAAGCAAGCACATATCGTAATTGCATGTTGTGCCATCCATAATTACATCCGTGATCAAGACAAGATGGATAGGAACTTTTCCCTATATGGAGATCCGATGTACTTGGTGAACCTACGCAGGATGACCTTGCAAACATTCGTTGACCGAGGAGGGAAACCAAATAAATACGTTTAGGAAAACCATTGCCAATAAAATGGCAAGGGATAATAATATGCCGGAAATTCCATGAAATTGTATTTTCAACTTTTGTAATGCATTAGTGTTATTTCGACTATTATTTTGTATTTAAGGATTTCCTATGTTGTTATCTAATCAATTTCTATTTCTAGCACAATTTCCATTTTATTAATTTCAAATCTCTCGCAAATTGCGCCTACCTCCATGTCAACTAGTACCTACCATAAAATCACTTCGTGGTCTCAAAAGAATGCAAAAAAATGTAGTGACTTAAACCCGAATCTTGAATGAGGAGAATAAATACATTAACTATTTGCATATTAGCATTTGAAACTACCAAATCTTTTATAGTTTGCATATTAACATTTTTTATACTAATTACTAGCTTTTATTTACATAAATTGCTAATGTTTTGAAGTTCTTAACTACTCTATCGAATTACCAATATAAATTAAAGTGATTTACCAACTTTTATCAAATTAAATTACCATCACAAGCACCAAGAAGAGTGAGGTAAAAGGATGGGGACAACATGATTCATAGAAATAGAAATTTTTTCGTTATCAAACGGATTTGTTTCGAAATAGAAATTTTGAGTCGTTATCAAACGGGTTTCTTTGCTCGAAACTTGTCCGGGAATAGAAATTGAGAAATTGATTTCTGGCCAGAAATCAATTTCTGTTTCAGAAATTTTACCATGCGCACCCTAGGTCTCCTGAAGCTTTTCTTGCTTGCTTCCCTACGTAAAGAAAGTCAAAGTGCAAGGTCGATGCGAACCCTAACCAAAATCACATAGGAGTCCTGCAGCTTGTATGTGTTATTGATGAGCATCTCTGAGATCCTTGTCATGACTCGGTCCCCTTCCCGTGTGCTTGCAAAGTTGTGCGATGAGGCTTATTTAGTAACTCATTATACTTTGTAATTTACACTAGCCATGAATGACTTTATGTTCTCCGATGGTGTCTAAAAATAACGGAGGAATGCAATTTGATCTCATAAGTTATGATGTGGATTTACTAGTGAATTTGCACGCGTCACGTGCATGCGAAAAAATTGATACTGGCAAGATTAGCAAGTTATAATATTATGAAATACTTATGTAACTAAGTAGTGTTGAAAGAAATTATTGGTTAAACTATTTTAAAGAAATCGTGTATGTGGATTTGTATACGTATAAATATCTTAAGATTTGAATTTTATTTAGGAAGTTTGTCATAGGAAAAAAAAAAGATATAAATTTTAATATTCAAACATGTAGGAGATGATATAGAATAATTAATTTATACATTTGCCCATGAGTACAATATTCATCATGTAAGTATTTAAGAATAACTGAGTATAAAGGAAAAAAAAGATTTAAAATCCCTAAAAGGTAAAGAGGTCCCACTCCATTTTTGTGGTGGGTTCACTTTCAATTTTCAAGAAGGAAAATCAATTAAGATTTGCAAACATATGCACTTACTTTACTATCTATGAACTCTTATCTCTAGTGTAGGTTTTATCTGGTCAAACAAAAGGTTTGACGCGATACTAAATAAATAAACTTTGAATTTGAAATCAGACTTTTCGGCGTAACCTACTACATAGACTATCATATTTTGCAATTTCGCAATACTAACATCCAAGCCAAGCCATGGAAAGATGAATAGCTGACTTAGCTTCCCATTCAACTTATGCGTTGCGGAAACAAAAGCAAACTTAAGGAAATGTATATATATATATATATATATATATTGGTATTTCTTTCCTCTCCTTCCACTCGAGTTATTTCGTCTCTTTGCTTCAGTCATTCTTGGAGGACACACACGTAGTTAAATAAACACACATATTATTGAACTGTCCTTTATATGTTTTGCTAGTATGTTCAACTTGACTAATGACTCAGTCAGGTTCTATCTATGAACCAGCCTTGTTATATGAACTAATGGCACCATTTTTTCAAGAAAACGAAGGTCAAGATTAATCTAATGCTTGGTTAACCTACTCTAGAGGCAGTATCGCAGAAACTGAGTCGCAATTCCATTGAAATTTTACATTTCCTAATCTCCAAATAGAAGCAAATTAGGTCCTTCCCTTCACTTCAAAATGAGGCCACCGTCCACCAAAAACATGAAAGTAGGGGTCGAAATTCTAATGCAGGCCGGGGAAATGTGAGGAAGATTTTCCCAGATTGTGCTCCCACAACCCTCGAATTTTCCCTGAAAATCATGTTGGCTAATCATTCGAACATGGAAGTAGCGCAGAACTTGTGATGTTACTGGCGCTGTACCACGACCAAACAGCGTAAGTATATTCTTTTTGTTCTATACTTGCCTTTTGTTCTAAAACTAGGGTGATGTATATGACTATATATCATGCATGCACGAGAAATGATTGGATGATAATCTTTAATTTATTGTGAGAATAATAGTATGTTCTACATTACAAAAAACTAAATAAGAAATAATTATAAATTATTATAAGGTCCATTCATTCAAGAATTTGGACTCAATAAATTATTATTGTTACAATAAACCAAATAATGTTATGCTGGCAAACCCTTGCATGCATACATCCCTACAAATACGTTCATAGTAGCTTCTCCATGGATGCCAAGTGTCAACCTCCTTCCTTTCCTTTTCTTTGTCCGTCTCCTTCCTTTCCTTTCCATTCCTTTCCTCTTTATCTTCTTATCTAATTTTGCCCTTTGCATCTTGCAAATCGGAAAGGCCCCTTAGGTCTTTACCCAGGTACTAGACAAAGTTGTATCAAGAAGCGACTTCGCTTCTTGTCGCAGTAACGAAACGACTTAATCCTTGATACCCTACTAGTATGAGTTTACGTTAAATGTGTGTTTTCTAAAGTTTTTAAACATCACTTTATTGATTATATCTAATTCTTGCGAGTATCAGTAGCAACTTTCAACATGACATCCTTTTGGGGAGGAGCGTTAGCATGAATACACTTCAAAATCATAAATCTTAATCAAATACACATGGATCTCTTCGTCATTGCGCACATGTTGACATCCCAAACATGATTTGTGCAAGTGGGTTTTTTCTATTGTTTTCCATACCAGGACACTTTCAAAGTTAGGTCAAAATCGTGTGAGAGCAAGAGGCATCGGGTTTATTCCTCATATTCTCCTTTATATTTTTTAATGGGATCGAATGGGTCTTTACCAAGCTTGGCTCAATAGCTTTGGGTTTTATTTATCGTTCAAGCACACAACTCAGCACGCATAATATTTTTGTCTAGAGATGATCAGTTCTGTGTCCAATTCCCATCCAACCCAATGGAATCGGTCATTTTTTTCTCACCAAAGAGTGTTTGTGCACAACAAAAGAGAGTGATAAATCTTAAGATGTTGGCAGAAACAACGATGAGTGAAGAGTCGTTGTGTCGCAGCTTGTGATGCCATTGGACAAGATAATATTTAATTCATAGTTTACTAATTTTTTTGAAGAAATAAAAAGAAAAAGTATATGTAGATAGTCCAATTCAATCCAATTCCCCCTTGAAATCGAGAAGTGGACTGTTCGGACACTGATTCCACTTTTAAAAACCACAAACTTGACCAACACTTTTGAGAACCGGATCCAATTGGCCGGTTTAGGCTCGTCCAATTTAGGCGATTCTCGATCCAGGTGGTCCGTTTTGCACTCCTATTTTTGTCTCCTCTTTGTTCCCTTTGGAAAATGTTTATCCCTATTCTTCTGTGGATCGTAATCTAGCATGGAAGGTGAAATCCCGATTCTTGCAATGACAATGTTTTCATGACGCGGACAGCGACAAACTCTGCTAGGTGGAAACCCTTATTCCGACAAGCCAATAATATTTAGCCCATCCACGTTCGCTCACCACACAAGACAACCTAATATTTTAACGTTGAACCCGACGAGTTCGCAAGAGGAATTCAACTGCCGAAAATGGGCAACGGTCGTGTTCAACGGAACGCGGTTGCTCTGAAGCTCTGCCTGTAACTTCCAAAAGCTTTCTCGATCACATTGTTTACTGCCTACGCAGGTACGCGTCGATGCCACCGTGTGTCCCCGTGGATTTTCACTCTCTCTCTATCAAACCCCACATCGAGAAAACTTGGAACAGGACATTTTTTTCATCTGGGTATCTCCCGGATTGTGCCAATAATGAAGCTGTCGGTCGTTTGACACGATTCGTTGGTTCGTTAATCTCGGTTTTTATTGGGTAATTTTCGCCCAATCTTCTTGGGTGTCAGTCCTATATTCAGCTGATGACTCCAAACGACAGACTTCTTGGCGCTTGGAAGTGTCCAAAATGCAATTATTATTTTGGCACACGCAAGAGCGTAGTTACGTATCTGACCAATTTTTGGTTGGTTTTCTTGCCTTTTGGAGCCCCTATAGAATCTATTTTTTTTTTTTTTTTTTTTTTTTTTTTACTTTAGTGAATTGTTATGGAGTTAGTGGTTTCCAAAGGTGAAGCTTCTTTGTACCTCCCGTAGTGGTGGGCCAATATTGACTCCCTATATAGTCCCTGCTGGTTTAGCAGCACTGGTTTTGGTATCTATAAACACTCCCAGGTTTTAGAACTGGTGATGTTGAAGAGGCAACTTCAGGAGGAGGATAAGGAGGGTGGTTCTGGATCGGCTCAAGGATCAAAAACAAGGCCTAACATTAGGTAGACTTACTTTACTAGGGACCATTGTATTCTAGTTTTAGTGTGTCTCTGACTGTGAATCACTATTCTTAATTACTTTGCAGTTATTGGAGAAATGTGACCGGAGGTCTTTCGCCAGATGAATTTGCATTTCTTCTTGAGCCTCTCTTTCGGAAAGTGGTATGCTTTGTATCAGTCACCAGCTGTGTTGCTTCGGCAGAACTCTCAAGTCTGATTCTTTACAAAATGAACAATGATTTCATATAACTGCTATGCTTAGTATGTGACTCTTCGGTTTTCTCTATAGGATATTGCAATTAATTTCACCTGGCTTAGTGATGTTCGGTCATGTCGTGGATGTAGTTTGAATTTCCATTTAGAGGTTGTTTTCTCATGGCGATTTGGAAGTTTGGTCAGCAAAGCAGGCATTTTAATCTCTGCCACTTCCATTATAATCACAAAAATATATGGCTTAGGCAAAGTATTTTTCATCACAAAGATGTAGAGGCTTTTTTCCGTTTCTTGTTTCTTATGAAAGATAGATACTTCATGAAGTCCTGATTTGCTCTACTATTTCATATAAGAATTTTCCCATTATTTGTTTCTGAAGTGATTTGTTTGTTGGGTTCATTTCCATGGATGAGAGATCTGTGAATCCTGTTCTCATGACTATTTTTTGCCCCCAACCTCTTTTTTTTCAGTGAAGGGAATGGATGTTTTTATTGATCAATCAAATGAATTCTTCCATTTTCTAGTTATTTATTTTGATAGGTATGCTGTGCAGAGTTTCCATGTATTCGAAAACATCGCACTCTGGAAACATAAGATCTGTCCTGCATGTTGTCTGACCAAATCACCTGTTTATGATTGTGATCTAAACAGGACAGAACTATTGTTATTGTGTATCTCAGAACTATTTGACTTCCAGTCTGATTTACATCCTGCATCAAGCAGGTTACTGAGGAAGTGGAACGTGCAATATTGCGTTTTTCTGATCCATCCTTAAGGTCAGTGTTCCTTCTTTTTCTGCATCAACCTTCAAGGTTTGTTGCGTATCAGAGGAAGCCATATTGATTTGTTTTCGTATTAGTATTTTCACACTAAACAAAATCTGGTTTCAAGTTCAAGATAAGTTGTTTTCAGACATCATATCGAGAATTTAACATCCCTTATGCACAGGAGAATTTATCTATTTCTAGTCTATATTGCAGAGTGCTGTCTAATCCTGTAGGAACTTCTGAAGCAAGCAGTCTGCGACTGCAATTTTTTACCAAATTACCAGCAACCATCTTCACTAGCTGTCAGATAGAAGCCGAGGATGGTACTCCTCTTTGGATTGAACTAGTTGATGGAAGGACTAGTGAAAGGGTAACAAGTGGCTCCCTATCTTCAATGAAAATCGAAATCGTCGTCCTTAACGGTGATTTTGGGTCGGACGAGGGAGAGGATTGGACAGAGAAGGAATTCAATTGCAGTATCACTCATGCAAGGGAAGGGAAAAGGCCATTGATAACCGGGGAGCTGACTGTGGTGTTGGAAGGAGGAATTGGTTGTCTCCCTAATTTAATCATCACCGACAACTCGAGCTGGATGAGAAGTCGGAAATTCAGGTTAGGAGCTCGAGCTGTTCAAGCAGAAATAAGAATAAGGGAAGCGAGAAGTGAAACTTTTGTCGTTAAAGATCATCGAGGAGAGTGTAAGTTTGCAATGCCTTTCATTTTACGATAACGATTTAATTTTCGACCATCAATTCTTGATTCTCTATATGTGGACCTTGAAAAGACTGATTGACACGTTTTCTCTGTTGTGTGCAGTGACCAAGAAGCACCACCCTCCATCTCTGTGCGATGAAGTGTGGCGTTTAGAGAAAATAGCCAAAGATGGCGCTTTACACAAGCGCATGATTTTGAGAGGAATTAACACTGTTCAAGATTTCCTCCAGCTGTATGAAGCCGATGCGATTTCTCTAAGAAACGTAGTGACCATTTCTCTTCTACCTGTGCTAAGTTCCTTTTCCTGTACGCGTTATTCTAAGCATTGTTAACTAAATCATGCTACTTCTTTTGTGGTGCACTGTTATTTCAGGTACTTGGCTCTGGGATCACCAAGCGGACATGGGAGACAATTGTCGGACATGCCAGCACCTGTGTGGTTGATGATAACAAGATGTACACTTACTACCAAGCTTTGAACAAGGCCAGTATACAGTTCAACTCGGTAATGAAAGTTGCTCAAGCAACATTCCACGGCCAAACTTGCCAGTCTCTAAGCAAATTGACCCACTCTCAGAAGGTACATGAATCATAACCTGAAACTTTTTCATCTAGTAGCTGAGTGTGAATCCATTTGGAGCTATAGAAGGCCCCGCATTTGATGCAATAGTTTGTTTACATGGCAGAATATATACTACAAGCACTTCTCTTATAATTCCCAAATTAGTTTGATTTTGGATTTGATTGAATCTGCTGCTTGGTTGACAGATTTTGGTGCAGAACTTGAAAAGGCAAGCTTACAATAACAA
Organism: Eucalyptus brandiana; assembly: GCA_014182725.1. Lineage (NCBI taxonomy): Eukaryota > Viridiplantae > Streptophyta > Magnoliopsida > Myrtales > Myrtaceae > Eucalyptus > Eucalyptus brandiana. Next base: position 22,996,384 of record CM024669.1, read on the forward strand.
GAATCAATGGATGCTGCTCAATGCCCCACCCAGCATCACTCCTCTGAGAGCCCTGACCATCTCGCCTACAGGGCCTTCAATTGGCCCGAGCCCGCCTCTGCACCATCTAGATTTCACAGAGCTAATCCAAGGTATTGTGATATTACATCACTTCTATCTATCTTTTTCTTCTTGGCCTTCTTAATCTTTCATAGTTTAGTATTCCTATTTCTTTATTGGCACATCCACCATTTTGCACATCTACAGCTGGAATAAAACCACATCTTTATTCAGATAGACCAGAAGTGACTCCTGAATTTAATTGCTCATTGGCTTTAACATTGCACTGCTACAATGTCTCAGAGAACAGACAACCAGATTGTCTGGGGCCACAGGGTCACGTTCCCGCGAAAATCTTTAATCCCACCATGGCAAACAGCTTAGCAAGGCAGGACTTCTCATCCAGATTTAGTGCATTTGAAAGCAGTCATCATCCTGGTTACTCACGAGGACCATTTGCGCCGAACATCCATCTATATACTGAAGACCTTTTTAAAGTGCCATCGCCAATCCCTGGCAATTTGATGTGTACACCAGAGCATACTTTTGTCATCGAATCAAGCGGTAGGGCAGATTTTGGGATCTGTCCATCTCGCACAGGTTCTGGAGTCCACAAATCTAGGATTTCAAGGCCCAAGGTGGCATGGTGCAAGATCCGTGCCGTGGTGAAGTGGGGATCAGTCCGGCGTGTGGTGGCTGCAAAGAGAACAGCAATGTTCAACTTTGCGCTTTATTAAGCTGCATATATAGAAAGTCCCGACTCCGACAGAAATTTAGCTCCAAGAGCACGAAGCTCTCGTCCACAGAATCCAATCATGGCTCGCTAAGTGTCATTATTTTGCAGGAAAAAAAATGGAAATTCATAATACTTGATGCGCAGTGATTGGTTTGGATGGATGAGAATGTCATGTTCAGGCAGTACCAAATTTCTCCAAAGCATCTAAAGATAAGCTGCCCTAGATGCGTCGATTTCATGTTATGAGTAAGCATCTAAGGATAAGTGCCAATAGAACGTGTCTTCTTTGCATAGAACGAGCAAGCTGATCTTATGAAGTGCCTCGAGGTTTCTTCAAGAATTGCTTGGCATTTTTTGTTCCAACCCATCAATCTCTTAATTTGTGAGCTTATTGCTCTGATGTATTAGGCAGACTTTTCTTCGTTTTCTAGGTGGATTAACTAAATATGAATCGACTGTCAAGGTAAGTGTTCTAGGGATAAAAGGTATCATATTTTCTTCGGGAGAATTACCAAAAAAGTCCTAAACCTATTGCATTTGTGCCAATTCAGTCCTAAACTTTTTTTTTTGGCCAGTTTAGTCCTAAACCTTTTATAATTGTGCCAATTCAGTCCTTCCGGCCAAAATTGGCTGGCCGGGCGAGCGTGGACGCCCGGCCGGGAGACAGTGGCCGGCGAACAATTTTTTAATAATTTTTTAAAAAAATTCGATTTTTTTAATTTTTTGATTTTTTTGATTTTTTTAATTTTTTATTTCTTACCTTCTTCTTCTTTCCGGCCGGCGGCCGGCGCCGGGAGGCGAGGGCCGGCGAGGCCGACCTCGCCGCCACCGGCTAGGCTCGCCCCCGCCGGCCACCGGCGAAGGCGAGCCTCGCCCGCCGGCGGCGGCGGCCGCCGTCGCCCGGCCCAAGGCGAGGCTCGGCCTCGCCCGGCCATGGCGAGGCGAGCCTCGCCAGATCTGGTTACGGCCTCGCTAGTGGCCGGCGAGGCCGCCGTTGCCGGATCCGGCGAGGCCGAGCCTCGCCTTGGCCGAGTGACGGCCGCCTCGCCGTCGCCGGGCGAGGTTCGCCCTCGCTTGCCACCGGCGAAGGCGAGCCTCGCCCGGCGACGGCGAGGCCGCCGTCGCGAGATCCGGCGAGGCCGCCGTCGCCGGATCCGGCGAGGCTCGACCTCGCCATGGCCGGGCGAGGCTCGCCCCCCGCCACCGGCGAAGGCGAGCCTCGCCCGGCGACGGCAAGGCCGCCGTCGCCGGATCCGGCGAGGCTCGACCTCGCCATGGCCGGGCGAGGCCGAGCCTCGCCTTGGTTGGGCGACGGCGGCCTCGCCTTGGCCGGGCGACGGCGGCCTCGCCGTCGGCCGGGCGAGGCTCGCCTTCGCCGGTGGCCGGCGGGGGGGGCGAGCCTCGCCGGTGGCGGCGAGGTCGGCCTCGCCGGCCCTCGCCTGCGGCGGCGCCGGCCGAGGAAGGAAAGAAGGAGGTAAAAAAATAAAAAAAAAATCGAAAAAAAATTCGAAAAAAATTAAAAAATTTCGAAAAAAAATTTAAAAATTATTAAAAAATTGTTCGCCGGCCAGCTGTCTCCGGCCGGCGTCCACGCCGCCCGGCCGGCTAATTTTGGCCGGAAGGACTGAATTGGCACAATTATAAAAGGTTTAGGACTAAATTGGCCAAAAAAAAAAGTTTAGGACTGAATTGGCACAAATGCAATAGGTTTAGGACTTTTTTGGTAATTCTCCCTATTTTCTTCCATAAGATTACGAGTTCGATTTACATTGTGAGTGAACTTATAATAGCTTATGCTAACATTTTCTGCCTGCTAGCATTTTGATGGGATTATTTGTGATGTGGTCATCAACTTTAGACCTTTGAGTCATGGGTGATGTGGAATAGTTACGGCTCAAATAAAAAATTATTACTAAGTACTTATGATAACTCTAAAGGATTGTTAGCATTGGTTGCCTCTTTTTTACTGCTAAAACAAGAAAAACAAAGAAACCGAGTAAAGGGTGGTTGCTTAAAGTGGGGTTCATTTCGAATCTAATCGAGCTGCTACCTTCACTGACTCCGTGATTTGTCATAATTGACTAGGAAAATTTTTAGACGTCGAGTTTGTGCAGATCGATCATGTCGCAAGGCATCGATGCGCGGACAAGCATGCCAATGGGGAAACACAACAGCTTTCCAAAATTCAAGTGCAATGCTGCTTGAGATTCGTATTACAAGAGCATAACGATTAGAACTCTCTACTAGACGTGATAAGCTAACGAGGCATCTAATTGACTTCATAATCGAGAAATCACCAAAAGAGTAAAAGTAAAAATGAGAATATCAAGTAGTGTAGCCATAGGTGATTTTGGGCTTACCTCAATCAGTCCCGGAGATGCCAGAATAGGTCACCCTTTTGAACTCCTGCTGAATCCATGGGCTGGCGAAATAAGGAGGTTCCACCGTGGAGACATTCTTTAATGGAACTTTAGCCAGTCATGACCTCCATCAAGTCCGAGGGCTCAACCTTCGACAGGCAAGGGATTTCGCCCAAAGTGAGAATTGGTTAGGGTTATAAACTTATAATTTATAATCTAATCGAATTGAGTATAATTATATGTGTGATAGCATCTACTATACTAGAAGTATCAATGAACCCATAATATCATATTGGGGAGGAAGTATAGAATTAGAGATTGATTGAAAAGCAAAATATGTGCTCGTGTGAGTAGGTAATCCAAATCCAGGTCGATACCCGCAAAAAGATCTTTGAACAAGGCTTTAACACCATGCCAAATACAGGATTCCAATCCTAGCCAGAAAGGGAGGGAAATGGCTACTCACTCCACAAGGCCAGCCACTTCCACGTGATCGGAAAATCATATTACATTTGACTGTACACTATATAGACAAAGCCCATCTCAACCGGTAATTATATTTGCTGTACGGTAAGACCCACGTAATAGATACTTTATATGATATAAATTTACACTGTCTGTAAACCATGCAATAACTTCTCTAGAACCGTTCATTTACAGGGTTTTTTTTTTTTTGGCACGTATAGTTATGTCACTATCATTCGGGCCAGGCTGGATGGCATTTCAGCCAATGAAAGGAGAACGAAAAGAGAAGCTTTATCAATCTCAAAACAACCTTTTAGCTTGACTTTTAAGTTCAGACCAGCTTCTTGGCTCGAAAGACCTTACTGATTCAAACTTCCACGTTTGAAGGGACGCAAGCAGTTCAGGTCAATGAGCAAATTCTGCAGATTTTTCCTCCTGTTTTCTTTGTCTCCTGAAGTTTCTTGCTTGCTTCACTACAAAAAGAAAGGTCGATGTGAACCCTAACCAGATCATACATGAGTCTTGCAACTTGTATGTGCCTAAATGAGCATCTCTTTCTTTGTATGAGATCCTTATGGTGACTTGTCTCCTTCTCACGTGCTTGCAACGTTGTGATGAGGCTCATTTAGTAACTCATTACACTCAATAAATTACACTAGCTAGACATGATATAATGTCCTCCGATGTAGTCTAAAATAAAATCCAAATGCCGTGTGGTCTCATAAGTTATGGTATGTATCTACCAACAAATGTGCATGCTCGTCATGTGCATGTGAAAAATTGACATTGACAAGAATAGCAAATTATATTTTAAAAAAATCATATTATTATGAAATATTTAAATAACTAGTTAGTGTGGAAAGATATTATTGGTAAAACTATTTTGAAGAAATTTGTGTAAGTGGAAATGTATTTCAATATTTGAATTTTCTTTAGGAAAGTTGTTATAGGATAGAATACTTTAATTTTAATATTGAAACATGTAAAAGATGAAATAGAATTATCAATATACGCATTTGCCCATGAGTCAATATTTATCATTTCGGTATTTGAGGATATTTTAGCATAAAGGAAAAAAGATTTGAAATCCCCAAAAGGTAATTGCGCGAGGTGGGTATATTTCAACGATATATATAGGGATATCATGCGCAAACAAAAATGAAAAAATATATACCGCAAGGATACATTTTTTAGACCTATATAATACCTCGCGTGCAATTTGTTTGGGGGGGAGGAATTTCGAAAAAACTTGGAGCAAAAGGGAGGGCTTTCTTCGGTTTTAGGAGAGAAAAAAAAAAGGGAAGAGAAGAGAAAATACGTGAGCGGCAGAGAGTGAACAGTGAGGTTGATGCGAGGAGAGAAAAAAAAAGAAAAGAAGAACAGTGGTTCTTCTTCTTCGTAGGTTTTGCCTACGGTGTTCCTCTGCTACCCGAGCTACCGCGTCGTCGCAGCCGCACCACCGCGCCTCCGCTTCCGCCGGCCACCGTTGCTCGTTGCTCCACCCGCGGCGACGCGACGCCAGCAGTCCCGACGCCGACCTGAGGCTCCGCCAAGCCGCGACCCAATCCCTCGCTCCGCCGCAGCAGATCTGCCCCGAGATGCCGCGACGCTGCTATCGCCCCTGACCTGAGCGCAATTCGCGCTGCCCGAGCGACGATCCACAGGAGCCCGCGCCCCGATCCGATTCTCTCACCGGACGCTGCGCCCTACAGCCAGATCCAGACGCCGAAGCTTCTCGCCGCAGCTGCCCGAGGCCTCCTGCCGTCCCTGCAGCGCCCCACCGTTCGAAGCCTGTGACCCGACGACCCGTGATCCACGATCCGCGCTCCGACTCCGTCAACCCTTGCTGCCCCGCACCGGACGTGCTGCTCGTCGTGCCCTCGCCGGAACCCTTCGCTGGAGCCCCGAACCGGTGGTCAAGATTTTTTTTTTAAAAAAAGAAAAATCGAATTAGGTAGATTTGCTTTATTTTATTAGGCGGGTTTATTTTATCTTATTTTATTTTTTATATCTTGGTTTCTTTGTTTGAAATATTTCTCTATGCATAATTGGAAATCTTTATATATCACATAATTTGTAACCGCGTCAGGGTTTTTTATTTCATCTATAAGGCTTTAGATGAAATAATTAATCAAGTGGGAATGAAATTGATACTTAAGATCAATTTATCGATTTTATTAGCGAAATATTATTTCTTGATTTGAATGATATGTGATACTTTTTGGGTAATTTTGAATGGACTTGATTGCTTTATTTATCTTGAAATATATCTAAGTTAGAATATTGCATGTTTTAGAGTTATTTGCAAATTTAGGCTAATCATTCTATTTATCATGAATTTTCGAAAATAAAAAAATCAAAATTCAAATTAATCAATTTAGGTTGCTAGATTTTAATTTGGATTGCATGTTTAATTATTTGGCAATTATTAATTTCGAAAATTAATAAAAAAAAAACAACAAAAACCATCATGCATGTGTCACGGACCGATCGATCAACTCTCGATCACTTTTCGATTTACCCATGCGGCCTTAAGGTTTTACCCCTAAACAGCCTTTCAACACTCACTCACAAGGAACTTCTATAGAGAAAAACTCTTGATGAGAGAGAAGCTCTAGTTTTATATATCTTGTGAATGAGAATACAATGAGGGAACTTCTAGAGAGAGAAACTGTTGATGAGAGAGAAGCTCTAGTTTTATATATTTTATGAATGAGAATACAATGAGAGAAACTGTTGATGAGAGAGAAGCTCTAGTTTTATATATTTTATGAATGAGAATATAATGAGGGAGGAGACTCATTTATATACAAGTACAAGGCAAACCGTATCTGTAGATATCCCTTAGATCTAATGGTGGAGATTGCACCTCCCCATTTACCAACTACCAGCATTAATTACACAACTACCAGTTACTCGCATTTATAACGTATGTGTATAAATACAGTATCGCCCGTCCCCAGGAGAATACTCTAAGTCTTAGGGTATAAGCCGAGGGTTTTTAATGTGTCACGCCCGTGCTAGAGAAACCTCTTGGACATGCTTTCTTTCGGGCCGTGACATTCTCCCCCACTTAATCAAGTGACGCCCTCGTCGCGTCTTTGGCAAGAAAAGCTTCGATCTCTTTCTTGAATTGCTAAAGACTTTCCTCGGGCTCCCAACTGGCTTTACTCTCTAGAAGACTCTTCCATCGAATCAAATACTCTCGCTTGGGTGCGCAATATCGCTTCCATATGACTTGATCCGCCAAGATGCTCTCGACCTCTCGATCATACGAGATTTTTGCCCCGAGTGGCGCCCAATGAGACTCCCCACAATCCGGATCTTCCTTATCAACTTGGAAAGGTTTAAGCATACTTACGTAAAACACTGGATGCACCCTGAGTTTTGGCGGTAGCTCCAGCTTGTAGGCGACCTTCCCGACCCTTTGCAGCATATGAAATGGGCCTTCGTAGCGACAGATCAACCCCTTGTGCACGTCCTTGTAGCGAAGGACCGCGTGTAACTTGGCCAACGTTTGGTCTCCCACTTGAAACTCCACGTGCCATCGCTTCTTGTCCGCCCATTTCTTCATGCGCTTGGAGGCTTTGTGTACACTTGTGCCAACTCCGCCTATTCTTGCATATTTTTGGCGAACTTGTACGCGGACGGACTACTCCCCTGGTAACCCGAAGCTATAGTGCTTGGGGTGTTTGGTTGCTGCCCAGTCACAACCTCGAACGGACTTTGGCCAGTCGACTCGCTCCGCTGCAAGTTGTAGGAAAACTGGGCTACGTCGATCAACTTCGCCCAATTCGCTTGCGTCGTGCTCATATAGTGCCGGAGATAGATCTCCAAGAGTGCATTGACCCGCTCCGTCTGACCGTCGGTTTGGGCGTGCAAACTCGTTGACATGTTCAGCTCTGACCCCAGTAGCTTGAACAACTCGGACCAGAAACGTCTTATGAAGCGGGATCCCAATCGCTCACGATCTTTTGTGGCACTCCCCAATACTTCACCACATGCTTCATGAAAAGTTTGGCCGCCTCCTTGGCCGGGCAATTCTTTGTTGCAGGCACAAAGGTTGTATACTTGAAGAATCGGTCAACCACCACCATTAGAGTTTGACACCCTTCAGACTTTGGCAGGTTGACGATGAAGTCCATGGAAATGCTTTCCCATGGACGAGTCGGAACGGGAAGTGGCTCCAAAAGACCCAGCCACGAGCGTTGTTCCAGCTTGTCTTGTTGGCACACCAAACAAGTCTTTCACATAGGCTTCAACGTCATCTCGCATTTGAGGCCAGTAATACCGATCTTCGACGAGGGCCAACGTGTGGTGGATCCCTAGATGACCCGCCCACTTCGAGTCGTGGCACTCACACAAGATCTCCCTCCTCATCTACCCATGGAAAGGCATGTATAACCACCTTCCCTTGGTGTAGATGAGCTCGTCTTCCCACCAAAATTGTCGGGTCTTGCTCTCCTTGGCATACTTGATGAGGGCTTGAGCTCTTGGATCATGCATCAACCCCTCTTTGATGCGGTCGACCCACGGGCAACTTGGTCGACTCACCGTGTGGCTCATGAGTTCCGTCCTTCGACTCAACGCATCTGCCATGGACTTGGCCTTCCCTAGCTTGTACTTCAACGCGTAGTCGAACTTCACAAGAAAATCTTGCCATCGAGCTTGTTTTGGACTCAACTTCTTTTGTGTCTGAAAATAGCTCGTGGCCACGTTGTCCGTCCTCCAACGAACTTCGACCTTTGGAGATATTGCCTCCACGCCCAAAGGCAATGGACAACCGCGATCATCTCCTTCTCTTGCACGGTATATCGGCGCTCGGTATCATTTAGCTTGCGAGACTCGTACGCCACCGGATGGCCATCCTGCATAAGCACACCACCAATGGTAAAGTCTGAAGTGTTAGTCTCTACCTCATAGGGCTTGGTGTGGTCGGGCAGTACCAGCACTGGCTCCTTGGTCATGGTGGTCTTCAATCAATCAAAGGCTCCTTGGCATCGATCTGTCCACTCCCACGCCTTTTCTTTCTTCAATAGGTCAGTGAGTGGCACGGTGATGCTTGAGTAGCTCCGGATGAACCGCCGGTAATAATTGGTGAGGCCCAAGAACGACCTCAACCCTGGCACCTTTATTAGCGGCTCCCATTCGACAATCGATTAAATTTTGGCCTTGTCCATGCACACTCGTCCACCCTTGACGGTGTGCCCTAGGAGCAGAACTTCCTTTTGGGCGAATGCACACTTCTCACGCTTGACGTACACCTCGTTCTCGCGCAAGACTTGGAAGACTTGCCTTAGGTGTTCGACATGTTCTTCCAGCGTCCGACTATAAACCACAATATCATCTAGGTAAATCATTACAAACCGATCTAGGAAAGGGTGAAGTACCTTATTCATCATTGTGCAAAAGGTAGCCGGAGCATTGGTCAAACCGAACGGCATTACGAAGAACTCGTAGGATCCATACCGCGTCACACAGGTGGTCTTTGGCTCGTTCCCTTCAGCGATCCGAACTTGGTAGTAGCCCGATCGAAGATCCAGCTTGGTGAACTACTGAGCTCCCCCAAGTTGATCAAAAGGATCTGCAATGAGCGGGATCGGGTACTTGTTCTTCACAGTCAGCTTGTTCAGCGCCCGGTAGTCATTGCACATCCGGAGTGACCCATCGTGCTTCTTTTGGAACAGGATCGACGCACCGAACGGAGCTTTGGATGGTCTTTATATAGCCCACATCAAGCAGCTCCTTGAGTTGCCTCCTCAACTCTTCTAATTTAGGTGGCGCCATACGGTAAGGCGCCATGGCGGGTGGTCGAGTGTCGGGCACAAGCTCGATCCGGTGATCCATCTCTCTCTTGGGTGGCAGCTTTTTTGTAGCTCCGAAGGCATGACATCCTTGAACAAGTCGAGAACTTGGGTTGCTTCCATTGGGACTTCCTTCCCTTCACCCTTGCTGTCCTTGATCTTCAAGGCTGTCAGGAAGGTCATTTCACCCTTCCTTATTCCTTTGGTGAGTCGTATGGCCGAGATCATCTTCCAATCATGATCTGACTCATGGTGGACTGTAATCACGCATTGGCTATTCTTGTCCAACACGCATATGCACTCAGCAAACGGGACTACAATCGCATGGATTCTATCTAGGAATTTGATTTCAATGACAATATCATAGTTTTCAAGTGGAATTACCTTTAGAGTTTCTTTGTCTTTCCACAACCCGAGTTGTAGCTTCACGTCCCTTGCAACCTGATCACAGGAACTTCCTTCGAGTTCACCGTTTTGAGCCAATCGGCTCCCTTCTCAACCCATAAGTTAAGTTTCTTTGTAGCTTCCTCCGATATGAAGATGTCGGATGCTCCCGTATCCACGAGCGCACTCATCGTGGTCACTTCGATCTTCACGTTTGCAAACATCAAGCCTTTGGGCTCCTTCGCCTTCTTAGGCCCTGTTTGGTAACCATCCAAATAGGGCCAAATTCTGATTCTTTGTTCTTAGAATCAGTTTGGGCCTAGAATCGCGTTTGGTAAAACTTTTGTTCCCGGAAACAGATTGTGAATAGAATCAAGAACAAAAAAAAAGTTGGTTCTTGTTCCGGGAACAAATTTGAGAATCAAAATCAAGAGCTCTTCCTTCTTCCTTTCGGCCATCTCACGACCGCTGTCCACCACCGCTCGCCACCATCCGCCATCGGCCGCCGCCGATCGTCGGAGGCTCACTAGACCAAGGCGAGGTCCGGCGAGCTCGCCGAAGGCTTGCCTAGCCACCGGCGAGGCTCGACCTCCCCAGATCTGGCGAGGCTGAGCCTCGCCGGTGGCAAGGCGGGCCTCGCCCAGCCCCGGCAAGGCCGAGTCTTACCGGGGCCGGGCAGGGGCTGGGCAAGCCTTGCGATGCCCAGCCCCACTGGTGGCCAAGCGAGGCTCACCCAGCCCCGCCGGTGGCTTGGTAGGCCTCGCCCAGCCCCGGCGAGGCCGAGCCTCGGCGAGGCTAGGCGATCCTCGGCGAGGCTAGGCGAGCCTCGCCCAGCCTGTCGGTGAGGCTCGGCCGACGAGGGCTGGCGACGCTCTGGCGAGGTCGCCAGTCCTCGTCTGGTCGGTCGCCGGTCCGGCAACCGGCTACAAGAAGAAGAAGAAGATAAGAAAAAGGAAAAAAAGAAAAGAAAAAGGGGAAAAAAAGGAAAAAAAGGAAAAAGAAAAGGAAAAAGAAAAGAAAAAAATGAAAAAAAGGAAAAAAATGAAAAAAAGGAAAAAAAGAAAAGAAAAGAAAGTAAAAAAGTAAAAGAATTATTTAAAAATTAAAAGAAATTGATTTGGAACAGAATTAATGAGCACGGTACCAAACGCGATTCTATTCCAGAATCAAAAATTTTGGACAGTTACCAAACGGCTTAAAATGCTTAGAATCAGTTCCTGGGAACATAATAAAAAAGAATCAGTTCTGATCAAAATCTACTCCCGGGAACAGAATCGTTACCAAACGCGCCCTTAGAGTTGATCGTGTTAAGGAGTTGCAACGATCCCAACCGCGCTTCCTCCCTAGGCTCATCCTCTTTGCAAAGAGCAACCAACTTGGCCTTATTCGGGCAATCATGCGCCATGTGCGGACCATCGCAAAAAAAACAGCTATATGAGTGTACATTCCTTTGTCCTCCACCACTTGGCCCCGCATGAGCCTTGTGTTGATTAGCCGGTGGTTTGCCTCTAGTCGGGCGGTTATATCTCCCTCGATCTCTCCCGCCAGTGGCATTGTCCCTAGGACGAGTGTCCGATCGGAATGTGGAAGGCGACGCCTTGTACTCCACGAGCGACTCGGCTACGGTCATGGCCATAGTGAGATCTCCCATGTTGTACCACTTCAACTCTAGCTTTGTCCATGGCTTGAGGCCACCCATGAACTGGTAAAACGCTTCAACCTCATTCATCAATGGGGATTTGGAGTAGCAATTCCGAAAATCGCTTAATGTAATCGCGCACACCGCCTTTTTACTCGAGATGCTTCAGTTCGTCACGAGCTTCCTCCTCCGTGTAAGTAGGGAAGTAGTTCCGTCGGAACTCCTCGACAAAACCATCCCAGGTCGTGATAGGATTCCCACACCTATCATCCGACCGACGACGCCACCACAACAATGCACTATCAGCTAAATACATTGATGCAGTGTTTACCCATGTTTGGTCGTCGTTGATTCCCATGGCCTGGAAGTATCGCTCCATGTACCACAGAAAGTTGTCCACATCTTTGGCCACTCGCGAGCCTCAGAACTCCTTTGGTTTCGGCGTGTCCACTCGTAGACCTTGCACCGTGATCACACCGTTCACACGTGCAGCTTGTGCTTCAGCGAGCTTACCCATAAGCTCCGCGATCTCCGTGCGCATGGCCGCCATCATGGCCTCCAAGGGTTCGCACCGTTGTGTCAGTTCCTCCTGCAAGGTCCCCAGCAACTCGTGGCGGAGTTCTCCCATGCCGGTCTTGAGCTCTTGCACATCCACAACCAGCTCCTCCCTTCCGGCGTCAACTCCGTCCACGGTCTGGGTCAGGTCATCGACCGATCCTTGGATATCGAAGACGAACAACTCTAGCTTCGCCATCCATTGCGCAAGATCCCCCATTGGATCCCTAGAACTCGAACCACCACAGCTCTTCTTCCCCTTGGCAGCGCCCTTCTTGGCGTTCCACTCACGATCAGCGCAGTCACCACCCATGGCTAACGCCTCATCATATCGTGGATCAGCCATTGCACTTGCATTTGGATTGCAAATCAGCTCTGATACCACTTGTCACGGGCCGATCGATCAACTCTCGATCACTCTTCGATTTACTCGTGCGGCCTTAAGGTTTTATCCCTAAGCAGCCTTTCAACACTCGACTTACAAGGAACTTCTAGAGAGAGAAACTCTTGATAAAAGAGAAGCTCTGGTTTTATATATCTTGTGAATGAGAATACAATGAGGGAGGAGACTCCTTTATACACAAGTACAAGGCAAACTGTATCCGTAGATCTCCCTTAGATCTAACGGTGGAGATTGCACCTCCCCATCTACCAACTACCAACATTAATTACACAACTACCAGCTACTTGCATTTATAACGTATGTATACAAATACAGTATCGCCCGCCCTTAGGAGAATACTCTAAATCTCGGGGGTATAAGCTGATGATCTTTAATGTGTCACGCTTGTGCTAGAGAAACCTCTTGGACATGCTTTCTTTCGGGCTGTGACACATGTGTCATGTAGAATTAGGGCATATTTAGTACATCATTGCATATTAGGGTTAAATTGCACTTAGTTTAATTTTAGATAATATCTTTTCTTAATTTATTATAAGTTTACGTATTTTTTAGATATATTGCATTTTAGGATTATTTAGGTTAAGATAATGTTTTAGTTTAAATTAGGATTTGGCTTAACCTAATTCCTAATATAAATTAAATAGGATCTTAATCTAGTTAGGTAATTTTCACATTTCACCAAATTTCGAATTTCATGAAAAATACAAAAATGTCATAGGTTAAATTAGTTTTATTATTTAGGATAAAATGCATTCTTTTAGGAAAAAAATGTCATATGCACATCATTAGGGTTAGATTCATTGGGATGTATGTCATTTAGTATTTTTGCTAAGCTCATTTAATTAGAAATTATATGTCATTAGGATTAGGTCATTTAGTTAATATTGCATTGCATATTGCATGATTTCATTAATTAAGAGAAAACAAAAAAAGAAATTGCGTGTTAATTAGAAACCATATCTAGGGTTGTTGATGTGGATTTTAATTTAACATTACAAATACTTTCATTACTTTGAGGTAAGTTTTTGCAATTTATTTATCGTTTATCTGGATGTTAAATTGGTGGATTGCGCATCCGCATGATTACCTCACATGTTAGGGAAAATGATTTAAAATCAATTCAAACTGATTGCCAAACATTTTTGAAAATAAAAGAATGGTACTGAAAGAGCATTAGAGAAATTTAGTGTAACCAATTTCTCGTACCCATAATCTCTGGTTCATAGGAGTAAAGTAAAACTCCCGTTACTTTACTTGGGTTTTTAATCGACCCACCAAAAATAGATTAGTAGCGACTCCTAGATAAAATCTATTTGCATGTTTAAAAAAAATTTGAACTTAAGTCGCGAATTGGTATGGGCTTGGGAGAGGCCGAGTTAAGTCTAGGCTTAACAATCCATTAGCCAAACCTTAGGTGATCCACACCCGAAGAAATTGGTCGCAACAATGGCTTAGCGGCACTAGCCAATTTCACAATGAAAAATAGTTGAAAGAATTTTGTTTGACATTTGGCGCCTATGGCCATCATCGGGATAATTCGTACTACAATTTGTACAATCACCACTAGAACTTGTAGCGACGTAGCCCCTAGTAGCAATTGTGTAATCTCTGGTAAATCTCTTACTGGCGATTTCGACGGCTGCCAAATACTAAATAATTATCATTAAAAGTCAAACTTCTTGTGGTACAATTGCAAAATGAAACATGGCCAATCGTGCTGCAAGCGCGGTCTTTCGCTCTTGGTACATTGGATTATTGTTTTCAAAGATATCAAGGGTCGTCCTCTAGGCTTGAGTTAAGTTGCATTTTTGGAGAAACCGATGTAAATTTGGATGTCATGTTGATACTGAATATGTTATATTATAAAATGATTTTGCATTAAGCTAAAGGAAGGACAATTTCTAATAACATAGCAGAATCACAGAGAATCCACTTTTTATTTATCTTATTTATTTATTTTGATAATCAAAGACAATCCACTTTGGCTGCGTTCGGCAATCAGGAAAAAATTCGAGATATGATATGATTTATCCCATCTTACGTTTGGTGCTTGCTCTAAATAGGATAAAGTCGGATATAATGAGGATATAGGCCGAATAAAATTATCTCATGGGGGAGGTGAGATAAATGTATATATGATTTATATTATCCATAATAGGAAAGTTATTTTTATCCTATGCCTACAAGATTCATAAGTGAACATTGAGATCCAATTTCCCAATTTAAATAACTAAACTAAAAAAATATAAACAAAATAAAGTAAAATAAATGAAAAATAAAAACAACCTAATTGATTTTCCTTTTTCTCTTGTCTTTTTTCCTTTCCATGCAAGGCTTGTGTGTGGTGGTGGCTGGTCGCCGTCGGGCACCGATCACGGTTGTCGAATCTCCGGCGTGGGGACCTTGATGGGATCGTGCAAGTGCTTGAGACGTTGGGAAACGTGGTAGGGCAGCAAGCCCAGAATTAAGCCATCGCTGCCACTATTATAGCCGCCGCTACCACTGTCGCCACTGTTGCTGCCGCTACTGCTGCCACACTTGCCGAGGTTCCACCTAGGAACGTGATTGCTGACCGACCGATGCATAAGCTCGTAGAGCAATTTCTGAGGTTGAACCCACCAAGGTTCATAGGAGAAGGTGATCCCAAGGCTGCAACTCTTCGAATCCAAGAGTTGGAGAAAACCTTTGCAAGGTGCTCGGAGGAAGAGAATGTGGTCCTTGCAATCTATCAGCTACAGGGAAATGCAAGTACCTGGTGGAGGGCCACCAGAGGGAGTGTATTTCCAGAAGGCGTGGTTCCAGTGTGGAACGCCTTCGTTGAAGCAAGGTAAACTAGATATTCTTATGATTATATTCTTGCAACAAAATGGCCTGTCCTGTATTACATTGGAACATTATTTCTCCAGCATAAGAATGTAGTCCTGCAAGATGAAGATATTCCTTATACTAATGTGCGAATTGATTTCTTTCGTCTTGTCACATGTTAAACTTACTATGCCATTTAATATTTTCATGTCTTTATTTTCTCTTAGTGCAGTCCTGGCAGGAGCCATCTGCATTTTTGGGAGAAGTTAAGAAACATTACTGTAAGTTTCTTTTTCATACGGCATACATGTGCATATGGATTGACCACATTGTGTTCATTAGCGTTTTTATTTGTCCATGAAGTTTCACCGAGTATAAATGTGACGACCCGAGCGGCGGTGCGCGGGGAGGAGGGATGGCGGTGCGTCCGCGCCTCGGTCCCCGGACGTGCGCAAGGAAGGGGTCCTCTCCCTCTTGTCCCACATCGCTTAGGGGGGGAGTCCAGGGCCAATTTATAATGGCTTGGGCCCCTTAATATGTGTGACGCGTTTTAAAACCGTGAGGACTTAGTGTCCAAAGCGGACAATATCACACAGTGGGCCCGGGTCGTTACAAATGGTATCAGAGCCGACTCCCGACAGCGTGTGGGGCCACAACGAGGACGCCCTTCTGCTAAGGGGGGGAGAGTGTGACGACCCGAGCGGCGGTGCACGGGGAGGAGGGATGGCGGTGCGTCCGCGCCTCGGTCCCCGGACGTGCGCAAGGAAGGGGTCCTCTCCCTCTTGTCCCACATCGCTTAGGGGGGGAGTCCAGGGCCAATTTATAATGGCTTGGGCCCCTTAATATGTGTGACGCGTTTTAAAACCGTGAGGACTCAGTGTCCAAAGCGGACAATATCACACAGTGGGCCCGGGTCGTTACAATAAACCTCCTTGATGTGCATCTGTGCAAGATTTCACCAAGAAGCGATCAGACTGAAATCTTGCCTAACATTCTTGGTTATTTATAATCAAACGAAACCATTGTTAAACCCTTCTCCCATACTTTCCCATACTTCCCTCTGTGCATACTGATAAAACCAGGGTTTATACCACCACTACATTGTTAATCACATTCCCCTCCTTCTTACTCTGTCGCTGAAGGGAGAAGTTGCGTTGCCAGAGAGTTGGACAAAGAGGTGGTTGCGGAGTCTTGGCAGGGAAGATGTTGCAAGGAAGATGAATCAGTTGGTAATGATATTAGCTATAGGCCTAAAAGGAGTTGTAGTGTTATTGCTAGGAACAAGAGTGCACGATAATCATATAGGCATAACATTTACAACAGCTTGCTACCAACTTCTAGAAGCGAATCAGAAAGGATGTAGGCTGTCCGCTGAAAAGCGTTCTGTGAAACTGTCTCGCCAACTCTTTACTTGTTGAAGTTAATGTAAAGCTTGAGTCTATTATATTCAGTGCATTGTCTCTATTCTCTGCAATTCATCGTCCTGGGAAAAAAATCAATGCCAAGTACAAATCTCATAGTTCGAAGGGTGCTAAATATCACGTTTGCCACTAGTTATTGAAAATTACTACCGGCCAAGATAACTGTCTGGTTCAATAGTGTGGTTTGCTCCATGGTCTGAGCTTTTCTGGCCTCTAAGGCACTTGACATGAATGCTTTCTAATACATTGCCTTTGGTTTTGGTATATCGCAATAATGTCGTATTGGCTCACTTCTTGCTGAAGCAATATTCTCCGGACAAGAACTTTTGTAAAACAATATTCTAATACTAGTTCATAGTGACCCAAATCATTTTGTTAGTTTAATCTTACAAAAACCTCCTCAACTCAATTGGCGAGGCTACAGCCAAATAAATCAGGATCCAGATGACATCAACGAATTTTTATTAATAGAACTGATTGCAAGCAGAGCGAAGATGCGAAAAGGTAAATAAGAGGCCGACCACAGAGTGCTCAAACTTAATAAGCAAATTCAACGCTACCAATTTGCTCATAGTACTTTTTCCTTCATAACATGTTCTCTACGCTCCTAATTCACTCGAAGCTCTGGCGAGGAACGGAAGGGTGGCAAAGGCGTTGCAGGTCACGGGTCGTCGGGTGGAAGCCGGTGACGGGCGTGCGGTGGCTTGGCGATCAGCAGCGACGAACGGGCTGCTGCTGGGGCGTTCGGGGCTGGCTGCAGGGCGGGGGCGGAGCAGAAGAAATGGCGGCCGGCGCGGAGGACGGCAGGCGGAGGCGCAGCCGGCAGCAGCGACGGCGGGTGTTGCAGGTCGCGCGGCAAGGGGGCTCGGCGACCGGCTCGGGCTGCTGGCGTCGCGGGCTCGGGCAGAGGGAGGTACGGCAGCAGTGGCGATGCTCGGGCGGGCTGCTGGTGGTCGCTCAGAAGAGGGGGCTCGGAGCGGCGGTGGCCGGCAGCAGCGACGGCGGGTGTTCAGGTCGTCCGGCGAGGGGGTCGGCGACCGGCTCCTTCTTCTTCCTTTCCTTTTTGGTTTTTTTCTTTTTTTTCTTTCTCTCTCTCTCTCTGCCTCCCGTCCCTCGCACGTCACCTCTCTCTGTCTCTGTACCCTTTTGTTTGACTTTGACCCAACAAGCCAGTCCCCCTCCCCACGAAGCCAAAAAAAAAAAAAAAAAAAAAAAAGAAGTCCCCCCTTTTTCCTCCGTACATGCCCTTTTATAGGCGAAGGATTTATATTTTATTTCCTCTTTTTTTTTCACTTTTTCTCCGTACGTGGCCCCTTTTACAGGCGAAGGACTTATATTTTATTTCCTTTTTTCACTTTTTCGATCTACCCTTTCAAATTTAAATCCTTTTTCAATATGCATGAAAATTAACTTTTGCTTGCACATAGCCTCCTTAATATATCATCGAAATATATGTACTTACATGCAATATTCTCTTTTATCTTTTTCTAATGTTTCATCCCAAACATTCCTTTCATTCAAGAAATATCCATCGGTGTATATATTGCCTAAATATATAAAAAATCTTAAGTCATATCATCGAATATTGGAAAAATAGAACAAATCATTTTCGAAATATATCTATCTCCCAATTCATAAAATTAAAGCTCATCAATTATCGAAAATAAATAATATAAACTAAATAATGAATGCTTCTAAAATAATATGTTATTTTTGTTTATGAACTAAAAATTAATCTCTAATTTTTAATATAATAAACAATTAATCGGGTTGCCAAAATTTATGTGTTATTAGTCAGTATATCATGTTTATCTAATAGTAGACTTGTTAAAATGGGTTATAAGACTTTTTTTGATTTTATGAATGACTTAAATTCAAAATAATATGGGTATTAAATAAGTTTACAAACTCTCCCTTCATTTTAGATTTTTTTAAATTAGTTTAAATATGAAGTGTTTTAGAAATATGAGTCAAATCATATATGAATTAGGTCGAGTATGAATAACGTGACCGATGGTGATGAGGCGGCGGACTTTGCCTTTTTGCGTCGTTTTTCCCACGTTTCTTTAATTCCACCGTCCTAATTAGCTGGCAACATAGCTGTCTTTTAATATTGTTTGGACAGAAGTCACGTGACCACAAGAGAGATGTGGACAAGAATAGACCAACGCGAGGATTGGGGTTAGTGGTTTTTTTATGTGTCCATCTAAGACACTTTTAAGTTCAGGACGACCTTAGAACGTTTTCCTACGTTTTTAGAATACTCAAAATAGAAACAAATTAACAGTGGAGTCTCTTATATCCTTAGCAGGTCGGCTCTAAAATAAGTTTTTGTGGACTTGATTTTGGATAGTAGAGTGAATTTTATTTCTCAGATCACTTCTATAACCCCATTTTGCATGAAATGTTACTGTATGGTCTATATATCTCATGTTGAAACCCAATTCAACAATTGATCCCTTGGGCTCATAGTGAGATCTACCTTGATTAATGATTGAGATGATATTGGATCACACATTTTGTAGAGCATATAATAATTTCTCATTTCAAACCTTATTGTTTTTCTTAGGCCTTCATCAAAATCTTATTCCCTTAGACCGTATTAGTCAAACACGTGTATCATTTCAATGGGCCTAATTCCCAGCTCTTGAACATCACACATGAAGACGTGATCGAGCTTGGACTGTAGGTGAAGCTTGCCTCGTTCTTCCTGGACCTTCATTTCCAGTGGTTGCTTGCGACCAGCCAGAGGAAGAAGCGAGTGAAAAGAAAAAAAAAAGAAAAAGAAAGAAAGATAAATGAAAAGAAAAAAGGAAAGAAAGAAAAGAAAGTATTAAAAAATATAGGAATAAAAATCGAAAAAATATTCAAATATTGTTAAAAATTATCCGACGGTGCCCCGTAAAACACCTTGTTTTCATTTTAGTGCTGAATAGCCAATTTTGATCGGACGAACTGAATTGATATAAATATAAAAAATTTAGTACTCAATCGATTAAACAAAATATTTATAATTGAATTGGCACAATTATAATAAATTAATAATTTTTTATTATATTTTTTCCTATTTTGACACGTGAATAAAATTTCCCAACTTTTTGATGAGATGCTTCAATCATTACACTACATCCTCAAAAAAGAATGTTGATGTATTGCTTAAAACACTTACCTAACCTACCGAGTCAGCTCAGCAATTGGACTTTTAATTCTCCATGTTCTCTATATATAATTCTATGTTTAGACTTTTCAACTAATGGTGTCCCGTTAGTTGGTTAGTTTTGAAAATTATTATCTTTCAGCCCAAAAAAAAACCCACCACGTGAGGGAGGGAAGGAGGGAGGAAGCATCGTGGGGCATATATAAGGCTGTTCTCCACCAGGCGAAAATTCTCACTTCTTTGCAGGTTGCGTTAGCTTTGGCGCAACATTATTCACCGATTTGCTCGGTTCTTCTTGTAAAGGTATATGTGCAAGCACCTACTTCCACTTGTATTATATTTCGCTGAATTATGTGTTGAATCATTTTGATCTCGCACTCAGATCATACAATCAATTCATCATGATAAAAAGGTAAACTGTCTCTTGGATTGATGCTTCATAATATGTTTGTAGACTCAATGCTCACATTGAACTAATTCCACAGAGTTTTCTTGATGGAGAACAATAACTACCCACAAACTTATCCGAGTTTCCAGTACTTTCCACCTCCATCAGCATGGATCGATCCGAATTCTGTATCATCCCATGACAATAACACCCCAACGTGGGTTATTGTTGGTTTAGTCATTGTTGCCATCATGCTTTGTGGTTTCCTTTTCTATTGCATTCGGTGGCGGGGACCGCAGGGGCCGCAAGGGGAGAAGGGGCAGCGAGGGGAGAAGGGGCAGCAGGGGGAGCGAGGGCCGCAGGGGCCGAAGGGGGAGCCGGGGGAGCCGGGGAAGCCCATTTTTATTCTTTGGTGAGAAGTGCAAGCATGGAGGAGTATCTGCCTTTTTCAAGTACAAATGCCCTGACCGTGGGCACTGGATTGGGCGGCCTGTCTAATCTAGATAATAAATGAGACAGAAATTATACTAGTCTTTCTTATCTTATTGTATGCTTATGAATTTAGAAGATTCTATTTATGTTTGTGTGTGAAACTTAAATGATGCACGGTGATAGATCGTCTACTCTACTCTACAATGTTGGAGATTCAATACAATGAATAACTTTTGTGTTGGAGGGTTTTTTGAATTTCTTCTTATAATAAATGAGCAGTTTTATGGTCATCGATAAATAAATTTTTAAATTATAACAAATTATAACTATTTGCATTTTTTCGTAATTTCTATACAAAATGTCATAAATCGACCAATCAATCCAACATACATAATAAAAGAGTTTCGGCTCTTGGTGGAGAACCGTTTGACAGATTTGCTCTATTATTGCCTCATATTCCAAAAAGTCATTGGAACTAAGTCAGCTGGTGATATAGGCAAAATAGAACGGACTATTTTATTCGATTTTTTAGGTGGGCTTTGTACTCCAATATGTACAGGGGGGAACTACTAATCCCTACTTGAAATGAAGTGCTGAGGAAGGACATATCCAAGAAGAGTTCTGTGAGTGAATGGAAGTGCAGTTGTGACATATAATCCTGAGAGTCTGACGATCAATGGATGAGACGACATCAATTGTTTCTCATAGGATCCAGCTAGCATAACGATTCCTTAATTTATATCGGTGTTGTCGTGGCTATGGTTTTCCATTGCCAAAAGATGGGAATCAGAAGAGCAAAAGGAGTAGTGGGATGGGATCCTTATAGTTTATCTAAAGAAATAAAATCCAACTGATGATGCCTAATAAAACCCCACATTGCCTTTTTAGTAACTTCCATTGTTCATCGATGTAATTAGGCTTAGCCTCGTAGCCCTCTAAGGGACCATGTGCTAACTTGCAAGAAATCAAAACCAGTATCTTGTCTTTCCATGTACTATAAACTTCTTTATGATGCAAAAAACAGAGAAGTAAAAAGATAAACAATTATCAGAAAATTATCAAGCTTAGACATTGCACTACTAGACAACCACACCACCAATCAAACACGAGGCTTGATAGAGTTGGAAGATAAAGCAATCAAATAGCATGACCAAGCTATGCAGAAGGTACAATATATAATTAGGAAAAATAGAAAAAAGCATCCTACGTAACAAGTCAAATGAGTAGAATCGAGCTTTTAATAATGGAGTTGAATTGAGTTCAATTTCTAGCCCTATATACTATATTGTGTCGAGCTCGAGCACAAGGATTTGAAACCAAATTTTGTTCACATTCATGCTTCAATGTCAAAGTGTTGATTTCAAGTCAGACTTTGTGTAGAAAAACTACTTCAAATCAATAAATAGCTCGATTTCATCTTTATAATTTTTTTGTTAAATGAAATAACTTATCTTATAGTCTTTAGGGCATTGACCCCACTAAAAATATATGATAGTTCCATCTTGCATGCTGACAAGTATGATGCGAGTCGTCTTCAAAATTTCATGAACCTCCTCCGAAACATGAACATATCCAATCAAAGCACGACTCCTGAAAAATAAAACTGCAATCAATCTTGCAAGAAAGTTTTTAAAAAAGAAAAATTGGAGCATCTCTTCTTAGCGTGCCCCTGGACGAAACCGATTTGGACGAACCCCGCAGTAAACATCCATTTCTCAGATCATAATGTAACACGAATTGAAGTGTTATTGACTGGGGCAGTTCTGGGAAAAGCAAGTAAAATGTTTGGGCCAATGAGGACACGACTGGGGCAGATATCATATTTTTCAGGACGACGAAGACCATGAAATCATGTGCTATATTGGTCAATGAGACAAAAAAATCAAAGATGCTGATGAGGACGCGGTCGGGACAGAAATCATACTTTTTCACGATGACGAAGACCATAAAATCAACGATGACGAAGACCATAAAATCGAAGACCATAAAATCAACGACGACGAAGACCATAAAATTAAATGCTTTTGGTCGATGAGACAAAAAAATCAAAGATGCCGATGAGGACGCAATTGGGACAGAAATCATCCTTTTTCACGACGACGAAGACCATAAAATCAAATGCTATTGTTCAATGACACAAAAAATCAAAGATGTGGCCGACGCAAGCTTTCGGGACTGAGTGCAGGGTCAGTCAAAGGAAAGTGCGACAAAATTTCCCTTACTTGATGGATTTCCAAGATTATTGATACAAAGTTCGAGAGAACCGGCAACAATTCATAAAAAATTAACCTAATGTAGAATCAATTTCTTCCCACGATTAAATGGACCAAAATCAACTCAACCCCTCTAATCTCGTAATGAATAAAAATAATGCCAAAATGATAAAAACAGACAAAAGCAAACACAACAAGTTTACGTGGAAAATTCAACGTGAAAAAAATTATGGACGATTCAAAAACTTTCAAGCGGATTAATATATATGAAGTAAGAAACTCTAATCGCAATTGGAGAAATTTGAGATAATTTAGAAAAAGTGTTCAATGAACAAAACGGATTGGCAAATGAAACTGATGGACTTGCCTATCTCGACTCATCTGTCTTGGTCTTATAACAACATATTGAAATTTGAGTAAACTCCGACGATATTTGGCCTTCGATTCTAGACCGGATGTCACAGCCCATTTCCTGTCTTCTCCGAAAGAGCAGCCCGACTTTCTTTTCCTTTATTGCATTTTTGACTTTTTGACCTTTTCTTTTATTTATTAACATTAACCGGGCCCCACGCAGGTAGACCCAGGCAACATTAATATCTAGTACAATCGATAAAAGAAAAGCATGACCGTCAATTTGATTGCCAAATAACCTATCAATAACTTATCAATGCTGTTAGAAATTTACCAACTTTGAAATGAATTAAAGAATAACCAACTCTTTGGATATTTTACAAGCATCGTAAATAAATTGCAAAAACTATAATAAGTGAATTTATAAACTTACCAACTTCTGCTCACTCTCCTCATCATTTTGATTTTTTCATTTGTTGATGATCTCTAAGTACCCCTCCAAATGTCTCTTTTCCGTGTGATGAAATGAAACTCATTATGTGATAGACTTGAATCGGATGGTTGAAACAGGAGGGTTGTTTTTGGAGGCCTACAAGGACAAACTACAAGTAAAATGTAGCTTGTGATTGAGTGCTTGCAACAAGAAAAATCGAAACACATTAAGTGTTCTTGAGATCTATCTCTTTGCTGCTTCATTATAATCTATTTAGTTTTGATCCTAAAAGTTAGCAAGGGTGCCAAAATCATTTGTATACATATGGAAGAAGTGGTCAAGCTTAGAGAGAATGCAATTGTTTAGGTAAGAGACGAAATACGTGAATGATTATTTGAAACACTTAGAAGTGTGGTTAAATAATTTTGGGGGAGAATATGTCTACCGTGTTGTGTGCACAAGGTGTGAGAACATCTATTGAAAGAGATCTAATAATTATTTATTCTATAGTGAGATAGCCGTAGGAGGAGTTGATTCTGCGCAATACAAAGTTCTTGGTAATTGCACTATTGGCTGAAGTAGTGAATTTCAATCTAATGGGGCTGCTAGAGCTAGAAGAGAAAGCATATCCTAATTGAAACTCTATAAATAGCTTTTGTAATTTCTTTATCCCTAAACCCTATAAGTTTCTTATTGCAAATTAACAGTTTAATTGCATATAATTTTTTTTTTAAATAAGGTGCTGGTTCTAGAAAGATAAATATTTTTATATGTATAAAAAAACACTTCACCCCTTCTTTTATGTATTTGGACCTAACAATATGGATTGCCACGTTGGAGGTGTCAAATTTTGTAATATCACAGTAATGTGACTTGTGAGCCTTGTTAATAATTTAAGGATTTTACTAAGGACAATGAAAAAAAATCATTATTTTTGAAATTTTTTTTATGAGAACTTGAGATGGAGTTCGAAGCTTTACACTATAATTTAGTTTATAATATTAGAGTTGGATCGAGTTTGATGCGAGTATATATATTGTATTGAGTTGAGTGTGAGCACGAGATTGAGAAAACCGAATTGTCATATTTTTGAGATAATTGCACAATCTCTCCTAAAATTATTATACTGAAATTTCAAACCTATTAAAGTATAAACTTTTTAACTGAAATAACGTAGACTTAAACTTAGAAGGGAAAAATGCAATAAACCATTTTAGCTAAATCTCAATGAATTCATTTAACATGGCGTTTCAATTATTTTCGACTATTTAAGTGTAACGACGACATCATGACATGATAAGACGATGCAGTTTTTCTTTTGATTTAAGCACCCGATAGAGAAATGTCAATAGGCTTATTTTTGGAATTTAATACTCTCCCTTGCGCCTTATTGTAGGCCAAGGCACGAAAGAATATAATGGGGATCCATCCTTGTCTGAAAGTAGATGCACTAGTGGAAGTACCGCTTGTCACTTCCATGTCATCAATGAGGCTATCTAATCATTCATTGTCTGGGTAAAAGACGATGATCACGTGCTTCCGTTCGCCAGCAATTAGTACACTGCTAAGCTGCCATGAAAATAGGATTGCATCTCCATAATTTTATCCATTTGTTTGTTGACGCGATGGCTAAGAAAAATGGTCCGTCCATATTGCTTCTTTTGGCTTTACATAATCTCCTCCATTCAACAAGTTCAAAAAAAAAAAAAAAAAAAAAAATCTCCTCCTTTCAAAAGGTGTTCTAATTTCCAATCTAGTTTTTGACCATGACAACCAAAAATACAGATTCCATCGGTCCATGAGAAAAGCTAATGTTGGCTGATGAAAAGCTGGAGTATTATTGCCTATTTAGAGCACATAGATATTTTGCTTTAATTTTGGCTCGGATGATTAAATAATACGATCGAGAATGAAGATGGAACTATAGCACAAATGTAACAAGAGTGTATCTTTGATTAAGAGAATGGTTTAAAATACATTTCATAAAAATAATTATTTATATTGCTTAAAAAATAAACGAATTAAAAATTTGTTTACCTTCTACGAAAAATATTTGGATATAAATTATTATGAAAATAAAAATGTTTCTTATCAAATAATTACTTCGAGTGATATAAACGATCATTTTTACGAAAATATATATCAAATTATTTATTTTTTGCGAAACAAAAAAAAGTCTAAGGGTGCACATGACAAAATTTCTATTTCTTTATTTCTCTATTTTTCTATTCTCCGAAATAGGTTTGGAACAAAAATCCGTTTGATAACGTAATTTCATTTTTTTTATTTATGGAACATATTTCTATTTCAGAAATAGATTTGGAGCATAAATCAGAAGTTAAAATTTTTAACTTTTCTTATTTCTAGAATAGAAATGGGAAATCAAAATTTTTCTTATCGTTCCTCTTGTCACTACCCGTTGCCCATTTGCCGCCTGTGGGATGCCAGATGCTCGCCGTCGGCCTTGGCCACTAGATGTCGGTCGCCAACCACTGCACTCCGACTGCCCGTCGCCAGATGCTGGATGCCCACCAGTCGTTGGTCACTCATCGCTAATCATTGGATGCCAGAGGCTCACCACCAACCATCGGATGTTTGTCAGCGACCGTCCGCCACTCACCACTGACCACCGGATGTTGACCGCCCGCCACTTGCCGTTGGACTCCAGCCATTGGGCACTCACCCCCAACCTCTTGTCACCGAACTACGAATGTCGGACGTCAGATGTTGAACACCGGACGTTGGATGCCGGCCGCCGATCATCGGACTCTGGTGTCGGACTTCAGACTTTGGCCACTCGCTGCCAGTCACTGGTCTTGGCGCCGGACACCGAACGTCGGACTTTGGCTGCCTGCCATCGGTCATCGGACGTCAAACGCCGGTCACCGAACGTCGGACTCCGGCCACCAGACGCTGGTCGTTGCCACTACTAGAAATAGAAATTTATTCTGTTATCAAATGAATTTTTATTTCAGAAAACACATTTCTTTACTTTGAAACTCGTCAATGGAATAGAAATTGAGAAATCAATTTCTGACCAAAAATTGATTTCTGTTCCGAAAATTTTGTCATACACGCCCTAAATTACCAAATTGATTCAGAAATTCTTTTCTTAGGTTGGGGTCAAAGTGGAATTCCATGTTCAATTATGCTCACCGAATGAAGCCCATCTCTTAAAATGATGAAAATGTTGTACGTGTAAGATATGGAATGCGTCTCCAATCAACGCATACAAATCGCATAACTGAAAACTAGGGATAGAAACAGGATGAAGAACCAAATAAGATCCCTGAACATTTTCTCGATTATTGTCCTCTATTTGATTTTACAGTTTGGGATTCCTTTCATGATTCCATGACCATTACATTAAGTGTTTTGAGGTGTCATTGTGGATAATCTTCCAATTACTTATAATCTTCCATTTTGCGAGGCCCATCTCTTCGGCCTAGCAAAATGTTAGTATTTCAAAATCGTGCATTAGGAAGCCACTTTTGTGGGGAATTTGTTTTCTCTCTAAATTTTCCAAGGCTAAAAATGAATTTGAAAATTGCTCATCCTGGTCCAACTCCTTTATCTTGAGGAAGGAGTGCGGTCCTTGACATTGTCTAGACGAAAGATGCCTTTTCTTTCCGTGGTATTTGAACAATCATCAATTCTTTGGAAGTGTCAAATTCTTTGGAAGCTGACACGATCTTTCCATTCTATGTTCCCTCAGCATCCCATTTGAATTTGGTTAGATCAAATGAAGAATATGGTTCTTCTTGCTCTTTTTCTCAATCCATGCCATGTTGATTACATGATTTTTGGGAAGTATCCCAATGTTCCTTAGTAGGTGTGTATGAGAATCGTAATTGGCAAATCTGAAACCTTTCTGGACCCTTCCAATACCAAGCGGGCCGATGTTTGGATCTCCAAATTCAGCCATCATGTTTTGGCAGAGCATGAGATTAGTTTTAGATTGAAAGGCATGATGCAAAACAAATTCAGAATGGAAATTGCTGAAAATAAGCAGCAACGAAATTACCTCAACAGAAAAGATGCATAACTTATGAAAAGAGAAAAATAATAACGGAAAAGATACATAGTTATCGTGCCCGGTTGATCCAGTGCCTCGACTTCAGAACAGCTGATCGTCTGAAGGATATGACGCAGAATTTGTTGATCTTCTCACTGCCCTTAAATATTCAGTAGCCCTAGAACTTCAGGACTTGCTTAGGATGGCTTCCAAGTTTCCCCAATGATTTATCCAGTGCAATGTGGAAATCACTAAAAGAAACCAGCCCCGTCCTGCAATTTTGGAGAAATTCATATGCATCCACAGTCCAAGCACACTATCTTGAAGATAAATACTATTAGAGACACTATAAAGATATGAAGACCTAAATACAGCAATTTGAGTGGTGGTTACTGAAGACATACTCGTATTTTAACTTCCCATCCGGCATTAGCTCGAGCAAGTGATCTATCATTCTTTTGCACCCCGTTACATCATTTAAACTCATCCAATTATGCAGCCAAAATCCCCTCAAAGAAAGATCCTGCAAACCGTAAGAACCATTGTCTCATTGATTTATGTACTCCCCTTAGTCTTGACTCTAGGGATAATTTTTTTTTTTTCACTCAAATTTGGTTGCGTCAAATACTGAAATTGAGATTTTGGGCCAAATTTAGACAAAAAATAAAAATAAAACTATAGGGCATTGACCAAGATTGAGACCGAAACGTAGACAAATCAAATTGTATGGCTTGACTGAAATAACCTTCTAACCATCAGTGGAAAATTTAGTTCGCCGCTTCTTAATTTACCTTGAAGATAAAATATGAAGTTGACACTGTAATTGGTTTCTTAGACATCCCACCATATGTCACCATGGCTCCTCCTCGCCAGAGAACAAAAACTAAATCATATCTCTACAGAAAGATAAGGGAAGCACTAAACACGAATTTAACACTTGTCCAACCTAAAAAATTTCGTCACCAAGGAAGCAGCGTTGCCACTAGTGCGGTTTAATCCTAGGGCAGGGTCTTTTAGATCACCCTAGTAGCAAGTCAATAAGATGTAAATAAAGAACTCAAGTGTCGATGGCCAAACATGGATGTGTTTCATGCATGAGAATATGGTAGAATGGATTAATGGATGGATGATACCAGTAGACTCTTGACATTCTTTATTTCTAATTGGCTCTCGGTGAACACTTCTTCAGCACCAAGTTTCTTCAACGCCTCTTTTGCTTCATCAGAGCCAGCTCTGTCACAGGAAAAGGATGGCCATGAAAGCATAGTAAAATTCAAATTTAGTTACTGATATGCAGTGCTAACTGCTAAGTTGGAAAACAAATAAAGAATTCTACCAAATTTGTGCTCAAATGTCATAGCATTAACTAATAAGTTGGTTGAGAGAGCCCTACTAAATTAATGCGTCAAGCACCACAAAGTGTTTTCTGACCTCTTTTTGTGTCTCATCATAGAATTAAAAGAAAAGGTGGAAAATTTCACTCCAAAAGAAGTTGCAAAGCAAAGAGAGGTCTTAGATATACTAAAAGGAAGTTTCCACCAATAACCGAAAAAGATGGAATTACCAATGCCCCGCAGTATGATGATCTAAACATACCAGCAATCAATGTCTAGAACACATGATGATTGCAAAAATAGTAGAAGAAGCATCAACAGTAACAAGTCACTTCTGATAAGCAATGCAGAAAGATCTCTGTTCAATTCACACTACAGTTAACTGCCTTTGCCTTCGATAGATTCAACAAACAAGTCCTTCTAGTCTTTCCAATTACATGTTACCTCACAACAAAACCTCATCTTTATATTGGGAGATTAAAGGATGTTAGTTGATGTACCTACACAAACCTAAAGTACCTTCTTATTTTCTTTGATAAGTTCAACATAATTAGTTCTTCAAAATGCCCTCATAACAGAACCATTCTTGCATGCCAATGCATGTACTAATGCTCAGTCAACCACATAAATTCCTGTCCATTGTAGCACCTAGCCAAACACTATAATTACTTCAAGCTTAAAAGGGTTAGCTATAGTAACACAAGCTGAAGGTCCACTTCTCCCTGTTATTTGATGCAAGAGATCTCAATCAATCATACCAGCTTCCAAAAAACAAACCAGAGATACGAGAATGCTAAATATTTTGGCACATTTTCAATTTGTAAATTGATATATCATCGCCACAACTGAACATAATCAACATTTTTGTGCATCTGGCAATTTTTCATAACTTTTAGTCCACTAGCAACATTCATAATTAGAACAGGAAAAGACAGGGTTGCCACAAGTAATTCAGTCCCCAAAGAGTTCCAACTTGTCATCACAGAGGTTGAATTTCAAATATAATTCAAGCTATGTAACCATCAAAAGCTACTTCAGAAGCTGAGTAGACAAGAGCTCAATGCGTCCCAGGAAAAAAAAGGGCTTCTAGAAGGCAGATCACAGAAAAGAGAAATAAAAGCAAACCCACACATACCCTTGCTATCTAAAGTCTACACAAAAGTTTTAAGCAACAGTAGTTTGACAAAAGTTATGTGGTATCAAGTTTACTGAAAGCTTTCAGAGAGCACCTGTCCCTAATTATGTTGATGCTATGGATTCCACGGGATTTCGCAATTTGGATGAGGCATCGATCCACCATACTCCTAGCCCCATTTTGCACAATCGAATCCCCTAATGATTATAGCTGATTAGGACAACTTAGGATAAATTGCTTACGGTGAAAGTTGGGGGACAGCTAAGAGACTCCTGTATTGTCTATATGCTGGGTTCCAAAGAGGCGAAGTCTTCAAGCATTCTCAAAGCGGTTGGAGGATTAATTGAAATTGTCGCAGCATATTCAATAGGAGAATTCTTATCCATTTTTTGCCACACACTCTGGTCTTTCACAATGTAAGTTTGCCATGTCCCCGAGCACAAAAACTATTCACCTTTCAACACACTCAAATTTACAATGGGTAAGTGCTAGACATGGATTTTCTGCATAACAAAACAAGTCGGTACTTATGGAATGCAAAAGTTTCTTTTATTTATGAAGACAAATACTAAGGTGTGTATAACAATTTTGATTTTATTTTGGTTGATATTCCACTCGTTTCTCTTCTGCATCTAATCAAATTTTCGCCAGGTTGAAAATGTTAAACATGCTGGAGCAAATATAGAAGATTATCCTTTGGCTGGATAAAAAATCATTCAGAAGTGATAAACTAGATGAGCATGGCTGGTCCACCGTTAATCTGATATCACTTTAAGACTTAGGTAATACTGAAAGAATGTTTCACCAAAAGAGAATGGAGAAGGAATGACTAAATCGCCAGGAGAAAGATCCTTCATGGCAGAGCCAACTAAGTGCACTTCGCCAACTCCTACACGTACTCCGACTGCGGGCAGTTGTGGCCTCACCGGACACACACCTAGATCAAAGTTTATGCATGAATGATCAAATAAACCTCACGCAAAGTAATAAATAGTACATGGATGGATTATGATCTGACTTTGTAACTACATATCAATGTTCCTCAGGAAATGGAGCAACAATTGTCAAAGTCAAACAGTGAAGTCATAAAAGATGCATTAGGCGCCTCAGAATCTCGCAGTTAGACTTTTATTCTCTTCCAATATGTCAGCAACCAAAGATAAACTCACCATGACATATAATCCACTCGTCGATCAAGTCCATGGGTGAATAATGAGTAAGAAGGCGCCGATCGCACATGAGGCATAAATAGGACATTATCGCAAATCATTTTAGTTTTTTTCGTGAATTCAGCTTACTTTCTAAGGATGAAGCGAAGCCTAAAATCAAATTTATAGGACACAGAAGCCATCACGGATATGTCAGTAGCCTCGAGGTCCCCGAAACATCGAACTCCTCCGCGATGTGCTCAGTCCACCATCAAAAACAGCCCAAAAACGTTCACCAAAATCAAGCTTAACCGTTGAGCTTGGATCCGAAGGAAAGGCCGGTCCGTTATCGAGGCCCGCCCATCATTTCAACGGGCCCAATTCACGGCTCCTGAACATCGAACGAGAAGACGCTGCGCGATTGGGCCATTCTCTCTCTCTCTCTCTCTATGGACTGAACTGTTGAAGCTCGCTCCGTTCTTCTTGGAGCTTCATCTCCGGTGATTCGAGCTCCTCGATCTCCCGAAGCGATTCGCCGCGAACAGGAAAATGAGGCACCGGCTTTTCACCATCGCGTCGCAGAGTCGTGGCAGAGAGCAGCCGTCCCCGCTTGCCTCGCGCTTGTTTTCGCGGCTTAGCTCGCAATCGGATCGGTGGGTTCCGGTCATGCTTCGACTATGCTCGTGATTTTCTCCGATGTTCTCTTTTTCTCTTCTTCTTCTTTATTGTCGGTGATCGAATCGACGATCGTGGTTTCATCGTGCAGGCCTTCGTTCGGCATCGCCTTCGACATTGACGGCGTGGTCCTCCTCAGTCACATTCCCATCAGCGGTTTTCCTCGCACGCTCAAGAGATTGTACGACGATTCTGGTAAAGCTTTCGCCATCGCTTGCTGATATACCTGCGAGGTTTATCTCATGCTGGTGATCGTGCTATTTCTGTAAGAGTTTTTCTAATTGTGGGCTACATTAATTGATATTGTAATTTACCGTTTTACGGGGTTTGGTCTAAGGTGAGATAGAAGGTTTGTTAATTAGTCTAATATGGGCTAACTAGTGTTGGCCGAGTTGAGCCTGGCCTGTAATGAGGGAAACTAGCTGGAAACTCTATAAATAGTGCTCAAGTCTCTCCTCTAACCCTAATTCTCACCTGTATCCTCACCTAATGGGCGTTTATCTAACGCTACACATAAGGGGGCTGTCTCATTGAGCTAGTGATACGGAGGGTAATAGAGGAGAATGACTTGAACGTGGAATATTGTGTTTCCATTTTCGCTTCAAGAATAATAGATCCCAAAATAGGTGCGTTAATCTTTTTACTCAATTGTGCATGTTCTTATTCTAGTTATGGAGATCTTGGGTTACGCAATTTGAGTCCAACATGTGGTATTAGAGCTTTCATAACCCTAGAACACGAACGCAAAGGATTTTGCTCTAATTTGAGATTTTCGAGATTTTTCATTCAATAAAAATTAAATTAAATTATATATTCGGACTGAGCTCGACGAGATGAAGAGAACCGTGGATGGTGCGTCGCCGGAGGAGGCTGCATGTGCCCCCACGCGTGGCCACGTGCCTCCTGGGAGTCGAACACGCGCCGCGCACTCAGGTGGTGCATGCGGGCGCGTGGAGGCTCCGATTCGCACGTGGCTGGCGGCGATGGACTCGTATGATTATTCTCTACGTTGTGGTGTATTTATTTTGCATGTTTGATGATTTTATGGATATGAAAATACATGCAAAGCCCTAAATACATGAATTTTTAGTGTATTTTTGTATATTATCACATAAACATTATAAAAGTGTGATTCATTAATAAAAATTAAACTTTATTGTATTTTATTAATGAATAAGACAATGTAATTAGCATAGCATGTGATTTGAGTGATATGATGCCCTTATCACTAAAGTTAAATCACATGTATATAATGTATGTCAGATGTAAAGATTATATCCCTGGTATGAGAGAATTTCAAGGATTCAATTGAGTTGTGACCGCCAAAGTGGCATGCTTGATTGGGTTTGAGAAATTTCGATCTCGTATATTAATTATGATGTCTTTTGGTCTAATGCATAGTCATACTCCCAAAAGAGATGATTATGTATTAGTTCATGGAAGAATACATGATAGTGTGGTGGAGGAGTGACCGATCCTAATGGTTTATATGCCAAAATATGATGAATTCACGAAGATTGGAATATATTCTTATAACCACTATCATGTACAGAGTGTACAATTGCATGTCATGTATTCTGCCCAAAGGTGATTATGTGATTTTGCATATAACTCTCTAGATGTGTACTTGTACGTCAAGTTACTCACATAATGCTAATTATATACATTGCTTGTTTTTCAATCACTTTTTTCTGTAAATGGTAACTCCGTCACCGTTGAGATTTTTGCTGGTTCGAATTTTAAGAGATGAAGAGAGGATTTTCTGTTTGCTATGGAGATGACAGATGTTCATATGGCTCTTACTGTCGATCGGCCAGTAGATCTTACTACTGAGAGTATAGAAGCTTAGAAAGCTCATTTTACTGCCTGGGAAAAGAGCAATAGAGTTTGCTTACTATCGATGAAGCATTCCATTCAGGAACACTTGAAAAGTGGTTTGCTTACAGACTGCACTGCTAGGCAGATGATGGAAGCCTTGATGGCTAGAAACCGTGTCTCACCTAATGTTGAGATAAGAACACACATGCAAACACTATTTACTATGAAGTATGATGGTTCTGATGGAGTTAGAGATTATGTTATGAGAATGGTAGATTTGCAGAAAAAGCTTTAGGCTCTCAATGTTGTTATTCTCACTGCTTGCA
Organism: Eucalyptus brandiana; assembly: GCA_014182725.1. Taxonomy (NCBI): domain Eukaryota; kingdom Viridiplantae; phylum Streptophyta; class Magnoliopsida; order Myrtales; family Myrtaceae; genus Eucalyptus; species Eucalyptus brandiana. Next base: position 23,030,420 of record CM024669.1, read on the forward strand.
TTGTGCATCGAGCTCTAAATAATCTTTCTCCTGATTTTGGGATTATCAAGACTAATTATAGTTCCCAAGATGAAACTTGGTCAGCTAATGACCTAATTGCAAGGTTGGTGGTAGAGGAAGAGAAATTGAAGAAAGATAAATGACATATTGCTCTTTATGCTTCTAATTTTGCTAGTGACAAGGGTAAGAAATTTGAAGAACTAGACCCACAAAGGTAATTCAAAAGTTGCTAGTCCTTCAACAACAAAGGAAATTCTGAAGGTGCAGGTCTTTTTAACACTTTGGGTCCTAAGAAAGCATTCACCAAGAAGGATGGTGTTCTTTGTTACTTTTGTAGGAAGAGAGGACACGTGAAGAAATGTTGCAGCAAGTTTAAGACTTGGTTGTCTAAGAGAAGTAAGAGGAAGCCTAAAGGTAATGATTCTTTGGTATTTGTTTATGAATCCAATCTATTTGAAGTTCTGACCAATTTCTGGTGGCTAGATAGTGGTGCAACTAATCATGTTGCATTTACCATTAAGGGGTTCATAAACCGAAGGACGCCAAATTAGGATGAATCAAAGCTCACTGTTGGAAACAGCATTGGAGTTGACGTCGAGTTCGTGGGAGATGTTAATTTGATTTTAGGTTCTAGTTTTCGGATGATGTTAAGAAACACTTTTTACATACCTTCTTTTAGGTGGAATTTAGTTTCTGTGTCTTGTTTGGACATGTGTGGATACTCTTTTGAAATAAAGAGTAATACTATTTCCATGCTTTTTTATTCAAATAAGATTGGGTGTTGCAATTTATCTGATGGATTATATCGATTAAGCTTATCTCCCAACGACATATACGTTGCTTATTCAGCTGAAAATGTTACTTCCAAAAGGCCTCTACCTAAGGAATAGTTTTATGCATTGTGGCATAAACGTTTTGGTCACATCTCTAAAGATAGAGTAGAAAGGCTTATAAAGACTGATATCTTGTATACTCTTAAAGGTGATAAAGAGACTTGTATAGACTGTTGTAGAGGTAAGATGACTAAGGTAAAGAAGAAATCTACTGTACGAAGTTCAGACTTGTTGGAGGTTATTCACACTGATATTAGTGGATCGTACACGGCTACCTTGTGTAGAAATTTTTATTTCATCACATTTATTGATGATTTTTCTCGATATGGATACTTGTACTTGATTAAAAAAAGTCTGAGTCTTTTAACAAATTCAAGATTTTTCGGACTGAAGTGGAGAAACAATTGGGAAAAGTTATTAAGATTGTCAGATCTGATCATGGTGGTGAGTATTTTGATAGACACGGTGATGCTGGCCAACTTAAAGGGCGGTTTGCTAAATACTTAGAGGATTCTAGGATAATGGGTCAGTTTACTATGCCCGAAAGTCCTGAACAAAATGGTGTAGCTGAAAAGCGCAATCGTACAATTATTGACATGATGAGAAGTATGATTAGTAGGACCAATTTACCTAATTTTCTATGAAGTGAGGCTTTGAAAACAACTCTTTATATTCTAAATCGTGTTCCTACTAAAGCGGTTTTATTGACTCCTTTTGAGTTGTGGACTAGACGTAAACCTAACTTGAATCATCTTAAAGTTTCGGGATGTCTAGCAGAAGTAAAGTTATATAATCCAACATTGAGTAAACTGGATTCCAAAACTACTCGGTGTTACTTCGTGTCTTACCCAGATCACTTAAAGGGGTATTGGTTTTATAACCCTAATGGAGGTACAAGAATTGTGGAATCTCAGACTACAAAATTTTTGGAATTTGTTGTCGGTGAAAATGGTAGCTACTCACAAGCTATCAAAGATGATAGTATGGTGGGGATTACTGGATTCCTGTCTCACTGTGCTGTTGTGGCACATGATCCTATTGTTGAGACAAATGCTGATGAAATTCCTCAAGCCCCTCAAATTCAAAATGAGGTTGAAGTAGCTCCACTCAAAAGATCAACTAGAGAAAGACGTTCAGCTATACCACTAGATTATCTAGTCTACTTGGGAGAGCATGAATATGATATAGGTTGTGTTGTTGATCCCGTGACTTATACTGATGCCATCTCATGTCCTCAATTAGATTTGTGGTTAGATGCGATGAAAGATGAGATGCAATCTATGAAACATAATAGTGTTTGGGAGCTTGTTGAATTGCCTGAAGGTTGTAAATCTATTGGTTGCAAATGGGTATTCAAGACTAAAAGGGATTCCAAAGGAAATATTGAAAAGTTTAAAGCCAGACTGGTAGCTAAGGGTTTCACTCAAAAAGAAGGAATAGATTATCAAGCAACATTTTCTCCAATTTCTTCTAAAGATTCTTTTAGAGTGATATTGGCATTGGTATCTTATTACGATATGGAGTTACACCAAATGGAAGTTAAGACTACTTTTCTAAATGGAGATCTTGATGAGGAGGTTTATATGATGCAGCCTGAAGGTTTTATAGCTAATGACTCAGGTAAGCTTGTTTGTAGATTGAAAAAGTCTATTTATGGCCTTAAGCAAGCTTCTAGACAGTAGTATTTCAAGTTTCATAGTGTTGTTACTTCATTTGGATTTATTGAGAACAAAGTAGATCAATGTATATACACCAAGGTTAGTGGGAGGAAATATATTTTTCTAATACTTTATGTAGATGATATCTTGCTTGCTAGTAGTGACATTGGTTTACTGCAAAGACAAAGTGGATATTATTGAAAATTCTTGACATGAAAGACTTTGGTGAAGCGTCTTTTATTCTTGGCATTGAGATCCATAGGGATCGCTCACGTCGTTCATTGGGTTTGTCTCAGAGGGCATATATTGATTGCATTTTAGAAAGATTCAATATGCAGGATTGCAATCCAGAAATTGCTCCTATTGTTAAGGGTGATAAATTGAGTCTTTCACAATGTCCTAATTCAGATTTTGAGAAAGCTCAAATGAAGGATGTACCTTATGCTGGTGTGCTTGGTAGTATCATGTATGCTCAAGTTTGCAGTAGGCCAGATGGTGCCCTTGCAACAGGGCTTCTAGGCTGATATCGGTCTAATCCAAGACACGATCACTGGGTTACTGCCAAGAAGGTTTTAAGGTACTTAAAGAGAACAAAAAATTATATACTGATTTATAGATATGTTTCAGACTTGCTGTCACGCCCCGAACCTCAGGCACCCGCACATCCCTTACATTTTGTCGAATTTAAAATGCGATATCCTAGGACTAAGTATCGCCGACCCTTTCATTTTAAATATGCACATGCAGAAACAATTATAAATCCCTAGACAATAAAACAATGTGATAGAAAAGCAAGCCATATATTTTTCTTACTGAAAATTCACAACGACATCTTTTTACATGCATCTCATAGTATTCTACAATACTATATATACGCAACTCTGATTTAACGTCTATTCACATGCAAACAAGGTCTGACAAGATAGGACGGAATCTCAATCCTCATCCAGGTCGTACTCAGGGTTATCCTCAGGGTCCTCCTCCACGTACTCCTCTTCGGGTTCCTCAACAGGGATCTCCTCATCCGATTCATGCTCCTTAGGCTCCTCATCCAGGTCCTGAAATGATTATTCAATAACTACTGAGACAACGTCTCAGCAAGTTCTTCCCCCTAAGACCCGATTAGTAAACTAATACACCATAGGGCTGCCTACTCACAACATGAGTCAGAGAACTTACCTTGGCCTCAGATTCCACCTGCATATTAGTATAGATCAAATAGGCACCAAAGCAATCACATCAAAGATTGAAGCATCGATCGAATCGACCTAGTCGATTACACGCCAACAAGACCACTCACAGCCCTTTCCATTCAATTGATCAATTCACAACATCAAATCAAAGTAATAATCAATCGACTTAGTCGATCACATGTCAATACGACCCACGCTTGGTCGGCACATTCCATACTATCTATAAAGTCCTATCAAATCAAGACTGCTCACCCAAAGCTGACAATTAGATAGTATAACTTGCTCAAAGCTGATAATAAAGTATATTGCTCACCCAAAGCTGATAATAAAGTATACTGCTCACCCAAAGCTGACATATCGCTCGTAGGTCGATATAGTATACTGGTATACTGCTCACCCAAAGTTGACATATAGCCCGAAGGTCAATATAGTATACTAGTATACTGCTCGCCCAAAGCTGACATATCGCCCGAAGGCCGATATAGTATACCATATGCTCACCCAAAGTTGACATATTGCCCGTAGATCGATATAGTATACTGGTATACTGCTCACCCAAAGCTGACATATCGCCTAAAGGCCGATATAGTATACCCCCGATGTTCACCAGAAGCTGCCGGCCATACCTTTATAGTATGCTAAAAATAATCATTTAATCAAATCACAATTTTTATCCTTTCTAATAAAAATACCCGTGTGGGCACACGGACGGCCTTAGCCAAAATAATATAATTTACTTTCCACAAATCCCACAATTATCTGAAGTCCACCAAAACACTTTTGGTGCTATCAACCGACACCTGGTTATTTTCCAATTATTAATCAAAGATTATTCCATTAAAGAATAATTCCCAATTTCACAAATAATTCAATTCAGCACAAAATAAAGTTCAATTAAATAAATGAACTGCGCCATGACAATCAGCACCAAATTACGGTCGCTGACCATCCCAGTTGAATTTTCAGAAAATAAATAATTAAACAATTAATTCCGAAAATTAAATAAATACATACAGTAAATTCGATTTAGCATAATATAAAGCTCAATTAAATAAACAGACTGCACCACGATCATCAGCATAAAATTTCGGTCACTGGCCATCTCAACCTTAATTTCCGAAAATAAATAATTAATTAATTAATTTCGAAAATTAAATAATTAATATTAAAAACTCAATTTAGCTCAAAATAAAGCCCGATTAAATAAATGGACTTCACCACGGTCATCAGCATAATATTCCGGTCACTAGCCATCCCAGTTGAATTTTCAGAAAATAAATAAATAATTAATTTAATTCCGAAAAATAATATTTAAATACCAAAAATCTCACTTATGCCCGAATTGCCTAATTAACACCCGATAAGGGTCGGGAAAAATCCCACGAAGTATTCAATAAATACTATAGATAATTCTCTATCTAATTACACTAATCACACAACTAATATGCAAAACAATTAACTAATAATCACTAATCAATTCTAATCTAACAACTTAATTACACTTAATTAACACTAATAAACCTTTACGTATAATTATTACACTAAGAAGGCATTAGTGAGTAAAAGTTACTCAAAATGACGGGCTCGACGCGAGGATCGACTTTCCTCAAAGCGGGCCGAGCATCCGGGCTTGGGAAGGCGGCCAAAACGGGCCAAAACCCCACTGTCATACCCATTTCTGCAACCCTCTGATCGCTGCTGGCAGGGGCGGTTCTGGCGTCGGTTGAGGCGGCCAAGGGCGGCTGAGGGCGAGGCGGAGCTTCGGCGATGTCGATGGTGGCTGGAGGAGGTCGGGCGACGGCCTGAGGTGGCCAAACGAGACCGACCAGAGGTGAAACAGAGGCTGGGCAGAGGCGGTAGCTTGACTTGATGAGGCGAACGGCGTTCGAGCGGGCGAGAGGGAGACGAACGGCGGCGAGGCGGCGTGCGGCGGCGATGGCAGCTCCGGCGCGATTGCAGCTCCTTCAAACAATGCCGATCGCTGCTTCTACTTTTGCTGGTCGATTCTATTCGAACTAGAGGGAGGAGAGGGGCGGAGATGCGTGGATGGCAGCACGGCGGCGGACTCGGCGCTCGAGCAGCTTTGGTGCTTGTGGGCATGTGACGATGACGGCGAGAGGCAGCGACGGGCGGAGCTGCTGCTGCTGCTTCGGCTTCTTTGGTTGTTGCGGAAGAAGAAACCCCAAAGAAAGGGGAAGAAGATGGAGATGCAGGGGAGAGAGACAGCGACGAGGAAGAAAAGGGGGAACTGGTTTCCCCTTTTTCCTCTCTCACACTCTCTCTCTTATGTCATCCGCATGTGGGCCACCATGGGCTGCCCTCCACTCACAATTCAAAGACAAATTTGCCCCTTCTAGAAGCATTTATGTAGGCCAAAATATGGGGTAGAGGTGGCATACGAATTTTGCTAATTTTTTTATCCCAATTGGACCTTAATCCCTCTTCATTCAATTTAAATTGACTCCTATAATTTCATTCAATCACCTCGTCATTCCAATTGGTACTTTTTCCCTATCAATATAGCCCACTTGCATCCCAATTTCACAATCCCTAGCTTCAACTGAACAAAAACGACCCTATTTATCCAATCGAAATTAGAACCCGAAAATCTGGATGTCACATTTGCAATTAGCAGGGTATTCAGATGTAGATTTTGTTGGTTGTCAAGATGATAAGAAGTTAACGACATGATACATATTTATGTTGGCAGGAGGTGCAGTATCATTGAAGAGCGAAAAATAGAAATTCATATTTTCTTCTACCATGCAAGCAGAGTTTGTAGCATGTTTTTTAACTGCTACTCAAGCTATTTGGCTCCAAAACCTCATTAGGGAGTTATCAGTTTTTGATTTATTTAGATAGATCCATACAGCTATATTGTGACAATAACTCTGTAGTGTTGTTTACTAATAACAACATGAGTCTCAAGGGGTCTAAATACATGGAGGTTAAGTTTTTGACTATAAATGAATCAGTGTAGAATGGTGATGTTGCAGTAGATTATATTCCTACAGATAATATGATTGCAGGTCCACTAACTAAAGGCCTATACCCGTGTGTTTTTGATCGAAATGTCATTAGTATGAGTGTCTTGGGATGCTGTTATTTAGTGGGAGCTGTGTTTTATTTTTCTTTATATAAAGTTTACATCTGTTTTGTTACTATTTAGTAACACTTTGATGTGTGTGTGTATATATATATATTGTTGAAAGTCTCAAAGGTATTACTTAAACCTTGAGTGAAGGCTAGGGGCATCCGGGCATCCGGTTATTAGCCTTGTGCATATGTCTTGTGATACATAAAGAAAGGTTAACTGTAAGGACAAGACATATGTCGGTTCATTGGAACCATAAAGCATTCTCTAGTGGCACAAGTTTTTGTGATGTCTAAAATTAAGAGAATGGTGACTGACAAATGGGATCTCTCTATGAGAGATGTTATCCATTTGCTACACTACCATATTAAATCCATATCAATAAAGTTGAGAGCACTCATGACCATGGAAGGTTCTATGTTTATATATGCAATTACCGTCATGATTCGGTGTTTAAGACTTTATGGGATAGGATTGACTATTAAGAATTATCTCTAGACTAATATGTGCACATACAATACGATTTCAATTAATGTAAGAGTTTTTTTTAATTGTGGATTACATTAATTGATATTGTAATTTACCGTTTAACGTTTACCATTTTATGGGGTTTGGTCTAAGATGAGATAGAAGGTTTCTTAATTAGTCTAATATGGGCTGGCTAGTGTGGGCCGAGTTGAGCCTGGCTCGTAATGAGGGGGACTGGCTGGAAACTCTATAAATAGTGCTCAAGTCTCTCCTTTAACCATAATTCTCATATGTATCCTCACCTAAGAGGCGTTTACTTAACACTACACGTGAGGGGGCCGCCTCATTGAGCCAGTGATATGGAGGGTATTAGAGAATAAGAACTTGCACGTGGAACATTGTGTTTTCGCTTCCGCTTCAAGAACAATGGATCCCAAAATAGGTGCGTTAATCTTTTTACTCAATTACGCATGTTCTTATTCTAGTTATGGAGATCTTGGGGTTACGCATTTGCGTCCAACAGTTTCACCTCTCTTCCAATGTTCTATGTTCCGAATTGATTGCTACCGAAATTTCTGATGGACTATAAAGGGCGGCGGATATCGAGATTCGTATCTGAATCTCGATATCTGCTATTTGTAAATTGCTATCACTTACTTTATGTTCTACATCTTTTCAGGAAATTTGAAGATACCTTCCGTGTTCTTAACAAATGGTGAGTGTTCGTGATTGCTTAAATGTGTTAGTAACCTTTACTATTACATTTCTCACTTCCGATGTGTGTTAGCGAATGTGACCGTCGTTCTATAGAGTCATTGCCGGTGAGTGCCGTGATATGATGGTCAAACTAAAGTTTTCAAGTTGCAAGCTGGGCATCATATGCTTATTGTGGTTGATTATTCAGTTATTAGCAAGCATTGGTACTTTTAAGATCTAATAGTAATCGTCTTGATGATTTTGAGATTGCTGCTATCTTATGTTTAAGTCATTCAAGCAATTTGAATCTGTGATGCCTTTTGAGATGCCCTTACCTATAATCGTTCAATATTACTCCCTTGAGATAAGAAATTTCGCTTGTCAATCTTGAAGAAGCGATAATTAGTTTTTACTGCATGCTGCTAATAGCAATGGCTGGTGCAGGAGGTGGCTTTTCTGAATCCAAAAGAGCCCAGGACTTAGGTCAACTAGTAGGAGTCAACATTTTACCTTCACAGGTAGTTCGTCTCTCGTGTTAGAAAATCTGCTTGCCCTCACGATTTTGCTTGTCATCAGGTCCAGAATTACTTTGTTTCGTTTCTCTCTCATATTTTGACCAAGATAATTTGCAGGTCATACAGGGCCACACACCTTTTAAACAACTGGTAAATAGGTATGGATTTGTTGGATTATCTCCATGACCAATGTCCAACGAGAAATGCAGCATAGTAATGTAAATCAGAACTGAGCATTTTCTGTAACATTTGCTTTTTTTTTCATTTATCTCGCTCGTGATTATGGAAATTGCGAAATAAAATATAGTGCATGTGTATTATTAGCTTGATAAGAATTCTCCTGTGCTTTGTTCTTGGAAACTAGGGGAATGCACTACCTATATTATATTATATGAGTTGAAAAGACTGAGAAGAGTGCCAATGCATGTACTAACTATTCTAAAAGAATTCTGCGTAGGCTTTTCTATTTTACTCGTGAATATGCTTCTCTATTTTATTCATCTGTTTCCTAATTGAGGTTTTTGCACAGATTTGAGAACGAACTTGTCGTTGCTGTTGGCAAAGGAGAACCTGCTGCTGTGATGTCCGAATATGGATACAAGTAAATATTTTGACCACTTCTCTAGGTTTGCAAATGTACCCAGCAATGTCTCAATTACTTGTTCATGCATGCAGGTGTGTGGGTGGGGGAGGGGAAGAGAGAGAGGCAATAGGGATAAAGATATGTATTTAATAAAACTGATATCGATGGATATTACTTTAATCTAGGTAATACGTAGGAGCAAGCAAAGTTAATAGAAAGCACTCAAGTTCTCAGGGACTTGAGTAATCGGAGAGGAGTCCTCTCCATAAATCATCTTAGTTTTCTGTGTTCAATACTCCTGGAATAAGAACTCCGACAACTTGATTCTCCTTTTTTTCCTCTCCGGTTGACCCTCTTTCTGCTTATATCTTTTCTACGCAGAAATGTTCTGTCACTTGATGAGTACACTAGCTACTTCGATGCCATTGATCCACTGGCACCATACAAGAGATGGACAACAAAGGCAGACATTGACCAGAATAGCAGTTCTAATGAGATGGCGAAGAGAAAAATTGCTGTGCAAACACAGAGAGTTCAGGCAGCATTTGTAGTCAGTGATTCTGTTGACTGGAGCAGAGATATTCAGGTTGTGACCACTCTAATGGATCTTGTCCTTTCTTAGATTATATAATTCAGCTTTTGAGTCCATACTGGGATTTTAGTCACACGAATTCTAAATCTTTGAACTGATTATCGAAAGACACTAGGCTTTGTTCTTTTGTTCAGTAAATACTCTGCAACTTTAGTCATCATCTTTTTAGAAGTCTAGTGTGCACTGAAATAAAGTTTGAAAGAAGTGATAAAATGGAGTGTTATCATCTATCTATTTGTGATATTCTTATCTTTCCCTTGAATACCCCAGTGTTATATCCAAAGTTTCACTGGCTTGGAATGGAATTTCAAATTCCAGCCAAATTTGGGTGACCCATCACGCGATAATGGATCTACATGGTCACACCGCCATTAGGAAGAAAAACCCTTAAATTTTTCGGTATATTACTGATCCTTGGAGGTTAATCGAGCGATGAAATTTTGGTGATTAGGATTTTAGGGCAAATCATTTTAGGCTTAATTCCGATCAATATGTTAGTCGTTTTTGCCGAATCTTGAACCTATGGGTTCGTCTTGGCATTTTCTTCGAAACCCGTTGATTAATTTGATCGAACATGGGCAGTGTAAGAAGACCCAGGCGATGAAATGAGGACAGCTCGTGGCGAAGGAATGGCGGAATGAGGGCAGCTTGTGGTTTTAGAATTAATGAGCCGATTTAAATGTGATATACACTAGCTACAAAAAGTAATACAAAGAACATATCTTTGGATGATCGACGATTGACAATCGATAATTGAGAGTGTTGATAATGATCAACCAAATCATTCACACAAAGAGCAATTGCTAGCACAATTGCAATTGTGAGATCTCTTAATTTTTCTCTTAGGTTCAACATGAGATAGGTGGTGTGTCTGAACTAGAAGCTCGACACTTGTGAGGCTGGATTTGAAGAACGTCAAAACCTGCAATGCAAAGAGATCAGATGTTCTGCATCTGAAGAACGTTAGAACCAGTATTACTAGAAGATATTAGATTTTTGTGTGGTCAAAATTCCAAGAACTTCATAACCGGTGTTACCAAAAGGCATCAAACATTTGTAATCAGAGTCTGAAGAACGTCATAATCATTGCCACGAGGACATCAGACGTTTGTGCTGAGGATCCGAAGAACATCGAACCAAATTTGGAGCACAGTACAAGGATAATATAATTAGCCCATTTATCTCTTCTGTGTGTTTTTATTAAAATGCACGAAAATCCTTTGGAAACACATGTATAAGCATTCTTACTTGCATTGCGATCAGACTTTGATCTTAATTTACTTATATATGCATGCTTGTTTATCAAAACAAATACCAACAGAAAATTCCCAAGCTAGTTTTCGAGGGGACAAGTTTCTTTGCTATGTGCATTGGGGAAGTTATTGCACTATATCAATCACTTACTTGTGACATCCTGAATTTTCGACTCGTCCCGATAAAACGAAATAGGCATCTTGTCAACGCGCCTATGATCCTTTTTCTTTGAGTTGATCACTCACGAGTTAACCAATCTATTGGGTGAAGTCGTTAAGGGATATAACCGCGATAAAATCCCTAAAAGCTACCTAATTGGTTGGATTTGACTAAAATCGCGTTCGGTCGATTTTAACCATGAAATTAAATTCATTTTAAAAAATTAAACGTTCGAGCATGTCACGATTCATTTATAGGACGTTGTCTTGTATTTTGGAGAAATTTCATCGAGTTCGGGATTTTTACGGAAAATCACTTCGGACGTCGCAGAAAATTAACAAAAATTTGGATGGCCAAATTAAAAGGATTTTTGGCCTCCTTACCGAGTTAATTGGTGATGGGGACTTGTGGAATTGATGTGGGCTTTTTCTACAACAAAATTGGACATCAAATTGAGGGATTGAAGAAGAAATTGAAGTCCCAAAACGAGTGAAATTCGGACCTAGGCATGGGGGTGCAACATTTGCTATCAAAGTGGATAATTCATGAAAATAAAGGCAAGAAAGTATTGGGGGAAAGCAAGTAGATAAGATTGAAGACTAATGGGGCATTCTAATGATGATTATAGATATTTTAGTTGGACTTTCTTCCCCTCAACTTCTCAATCAGGTTTCGCACGTCTCTGCCCATTCCTTGCAGCTTCATCTTCTTTCATTTTCTTCTCCTGCCGAGCTCCCATTTCGCTGCCCTGTTTTCATTTCATCTCCCTGCACTTTCAATTCCGTTCATTCTAGACAACCGAAGACCCCACGACACCAGCAGCTGCTCCTCCATTATGTTCTGCCCTTCATCCGCCAACTTGTTCCACCAGTCAACGTCCGCTTCCTCCATTTTGTTTCCCCTCCACCAAACGCCAACAAACTGCCCAAAATCCCACCGAAGCTGCCACGTTTGAGTCAAAGTTCTCAGCCTTGCGCCCACGACGTTGACTCCATCTTCGCTGGTCTCCACCAGGTCTCCATCCCGCAAGCCCAGCAAGTTGTCGTCTTCAGCAGCCCATAATTGCACGAAGCCCACGCCCCACCGTCAGCACACGCCAGCTGTTCCCTCCTTCGAAGCTGCACCTCCACCGAAGCCAGCGAAGCCCTGCCACGAAGCCAGTCCACGTTCCTCTCCATCTTCGCTGCTTCTCTCGGTCAATTCCCCAGCGAAGCCATTCTGCCCGAAGCTGCTCCTCTGCCCGCTCGTCCGTGTCTCTCACACGAAGCCAGCATCTTCGTGGATCGGCCCAGCAACTTGCGTCTCCAAGCCCAGCCCAGCATGGCCGCAAATTTCAGGGCTTCTTGGCCCAGCCCATCTCAGCACAAGAAGGCAGCCCATCTTCAGTCAAGCCCAGCTTGCATTTGCTCAGCCTAACTTCAGTGAGCCCAATTCAGCGAGGCCCAAGCAAGTTCAGCTTATCTTCAGCCAATCTTGGGCCCGCAAACTAGGCCTAGCCCGCGAAGCCAAGCCCATTCCAATGCAAAAACAAATCTCAAATTGAGCTGAGATTTGTTGGGCTAATTCTAGGCCCGATCCAAGTCCGTCGACGCTGCCGAAAGTTCGGGTTTCGGCCGCTGTCGCGCCACCGTTGCAGTGTTCTGGTCTTTGCTTTGCACAAGTGAGTTTTGCTCACTAATCCCTTCTTAGTAGGCTAATGATGCTTATGGGTTGATTATATTTAATTAAGTGTAATTAGCTAGTTATATTAGAGTAGAATAATTAAATTAGAGATTTACCTATGCATGTTAAGAGAATGGTTAATGTAATTAGCAAGTAGACATGTCCTATTATTTATTGAACGACACTTGGAATTCTTCCAGTTTCGTCTCGGCTTCCACTTAGGCATTACGGGCCTAAATTGGATTTATTGCTATTTAATAATTAATTTTCGAAATTAATTAATTAATTAATTATTTTCTGGAAATTAGATCGGAATGGTTGACGACCGGAATTTTATGCGATTATCGTGGTGCGGTCTGTTTAATTTATTGAATGCTAGATTGTGTTGAATTAATTTATTGATGATTTTATGATTATTTTCTAAATTAATTAATTTTGAATAATTAATTGAAAAATAACCGGGCGTCAATTGACAGCGCCAAAAATGTTTTGCTGGACTACATAAAATGATGGGATTTGTGGAAAGGAAATTATTATATTTTGGTTAAGGCCAACTGTGTACCCACACACGACATTTTATCGGGAGGGATAAAAATGGTTATTTGATTGTTTACTTGGAATGACATGTATACTGCCTCGATGACTCTACAAGTTATTTTGAGACAGTACGGTATGATATACTGGCTCGATAATTCTACAGATCATCTTGAGATAGTACGGTATGATAAATTGTATGTATATCGGCTCGGTGACTCTACAGGTTATTTTGAGACAGTACGGTATGATATACCGACTCGCTAATTCTACAGATCATCTTGAGACAGTACGGTATGATTTGATAGCTCGATGACTCTATATGTCATCTGGAGATAAGATAATATACTATCTATATATCACCTAGGTGAGTAGTCTTGGATGTTGATCAGACTTATAGATAGTATGGAAGGGGCTGACCAAGTAATAGTATGGATGACATGTAATCGACTAGGTTGATTGATCGACGATTTGATTTGATTGGGTGATGTGATGTGATCGTGTATATTTGATATATGTATTGACTTGCAAGAAGGAACTAATGCCAAAGTAAGTTCTCTGACTCATGTGCTTAGGCAACCTAAGGTGTATTGGCTTCCTAATTAGGTCTTAGGGGGTAGAACTTGCTAAGACGTAGTCTCATTCCGGTTGTGGGACAACATTTCAGGACCCAGATGAGAAATTTTAGAAACCTGAGGGGAAAGAACTCGAAGAGGAGGACCCTGAGGAAGAGTCCGAGGAGGATCCCGTGGATGAGCTGGAGTATGACCCAGATGAGGACTAAGACCTCACCCCATTTTGCAAACCTTGAGTGTAAAGTGTTATGATACATTTCAGACTCTTGTTAATAGTATTATAATATATACTATGAGGTTTGCCTTTTATAAAAGTGTGGTTGTGGTTTTTCGGTTGAAAAAAATATAGTTCTACTTTTCTATCCTATTGTTTTATTATCTGAAGATTTTTATATCCTTCCACATGCGTATTAAAATGAAAAGGTTGGTGATGCGTCCTGGGACATTACTATTAATTGACCAAGTGAGGGATTGACATGCATTCGAGGATCGGGGCATGACATTACCTGATTCAGAAACTTTCCTTATACGCAACTCACTTGGAAGAATTGCCGAAAAGGTCCTAAACATTTTACACTTTTGTCAATGTCATAAATGTTTCAATTTTACCAATTAAGTCTTAAATCTTTTCATCTTTTGCCATCAAGTTGATTCGACCAATTTTGATTGGAAATCAATAATGTGGCATTGGCCGTCCTATGTAGCATGGTCAGCGCTAATATGGATAATTTTTAATAATAATTTAATAATTTTTTCAATTTATTTATTTATTATTGTTTTCCTTCTTCTAGCCGATTGCTAGGCCTCATGAGGTTAGAGTCTCACCCAGCCATGACTAGGCTCAAACTTGCCTAGTGATGGCGAAGTTGGGTTCGTTTGTGTTAGGCAAGCCTTGCCAAAGGTCGACGAGGTCGACCTCATCGACCCTTGCCTCTGGCTAGCTATTGGCAATCATTGAGGCCTAGCGATCGTCAGCCATCACCAAGGCCCAAAGAATTGGCTAGAGGAAGAAGAAGAAGGGACGAGAAAAAAAAAGGATGATAAATCAATAAAAAAATAATTCGTATTAATTATTAAAAATTATTTACATCAACACTGATTGTGTTATGTTGAACAGCAGCGCCTACATGAGCGATTTCAACTAAAAGTGGTTAGATGGATTTTATTGGCAAAAGGTAAAAGGTTTTAAAACTTAATTGACAAAATATTGAAGGTTTACGAAAAATATGGAAAATATTTAGAATTTTTTGGACAATTTTCTTCGTGCAACAAACGCGGGCAACCCGTTAATGTAATTCACCTCAGCTTCATTGGGCTCGACCTATAAATTAATTTGAGTAGCCCATCCAATTTCATGGAGAGTTGCCAGATGGGTCCAAAGGCTTAAATATCACAGGCCCGACGTCGCTAATCGCTGTCGTAAGCCGTCTCTCTCACGGCCGCGCGATAGCTCCTCCGTTCTGCTTGTTTCCGAGCCAGAGAGCTCGCAGCGGTCGTTCAAACTCCGCCGCTCCATGAAAGCAATCTGCAGCAGCCATAAATGGAGTTCGATCGAGCTCGGGATTTACCGCTTCAAGCTCTATATCACTTGACCATGACAACGAGAACGAAAGCTGAGTCTTCTCTTCACGATTTCCATGTTTGATTCAGCTAGTAGTACTGATTCTCGGTCTTTTCCTGAATTTCCAGTGGCTTCTTCATTCTCTCGATCGCCTCTGGTCCGCCAGCAATCGCTGCCGATGGCTGGCTCGCCTCTTCCCCGACCGCTTCGGAAGCGTGTATTCGGAGTGCTCTGTACTTGTTCGTTTCTCATTCGCCGGCTCAGATCCTGAGCGTCACTGCGCTTAATTAGTTTGCAATTGTCGACTTAAATCAAGATCGATGTGTTTTGGAGTTTATGGAACATGCATAGGAAAAATTAAATATAAATGCAGCGGAAATAAAAATAAAATCAAACCATTTTCTCCAAGGACGTTGTTCGTACATTTTAATAACAAATCAAAAGAACAAAGAGAGCTAAATGGATTACATCTTGTAACGTGCCCAAAATGACTTTGGTTTAGATGTTATTCAATTCGAGCATTACAAATGTCGGATATATAGTTTAGACACAATATTAATTGTACGTTGAATGGAAAAAAGAACTCGTGTGTAATCACCATTATAATTGCACCAACAATCTCGTGAAAATAATTCTCCACACTCTTGATATTTCAGTCACAGCACCAATGAGAGAGAAAATCTATTTTCTCCTCACGTGGTGCAAAATGGACAGCCAGAATTGGAAACTACCCTAATTAGGCCAAACTGGCCAATTGGTCTAGTTCCCAAGAGTGTCGATTTAGTTCTCGATTCTTAAAAGTGGAACCAATATTCGGATGGTTTAGTTCCCAATACCTAAGGGGAATTGGATCAAGCCGACTACATATATATATTTTATTTCTTCATAAGGAATTATAGGACTTAGTTAATTGTTTCCAAGGAAATATGAACATGTAATTAGACAATAAGGTATTTGGATAAAGTATAGAATTTATCTCGAGTTCTAAATTTATTCCTAGTCATGCTTTGGATAATAAAATATCCGGATAGGAAAATGAAAGAAAAAATAAGTGACCGATTCCCAATAGTAAAATCAATTGGTCCGATCCTCGATCCTCAATTTTGCGAGCCAGTCATCCCGATCCATCCCCTGATTTCATCTTGGAAATGGACCAGACCGTAACCAATAACCCAAACTCTCACGTGCGCAAATTACACACTTATTTTCTTTTTGGTAAATGTTGCTGATCGCATAACATGCTGATCGTGCACGTGTCCACATTGTTGTGTGTGGTGGGTGCCGCACCTGGTCGGCAACGGTCGCTGACCGCGTGCTGCACATTGTCAGCAGCGGTAGCTGACCGCGTGCGTGCACCTCCCTTTTTATTTTATTTTTACAAATAATTATTAAAACATAAGAAGGCGCAACCGGCCTATGGCATTTTGGGCAGATTAATATGTGTCCACTCTAGGCGTGCGTGTGCATCGTATGCACGCACGCTCATGACCAAACAATAAAATAAAATTTATCTTAATTTAATTTCAGTCTGACTTAATTCAATTGTTGTGATTGCAAACATTTTTGCAATATTGTCTTTCTCATTTAACGTCATCTTGAATTGGTTATGATGTATAATATTCCTAATTTTATTATTAAGTTGGTGGTAGAACTTATGTTAATGCATTAATACTTGCAAGAGAATTGATTGCCATGATTGACTTATAGTAATATGTCATGGATATTCAGATAGTGTGAATGTCTTAAGAATATAAATTTACACTGTCTGTAAACCATGCAATAACTTCTCTAGAACCGTTCATTTATAGGTTTTTTTTTTTTTTTGGCACGTATAGTTATGTCACTATCATTCGGGCCAGGCTGGATGGCATTTCAGCCAACGAAAGGAGAAGAAAAGAGAAGCTTTATCAATCTCAAAACAACCTTTTAGCTTGACTTTTAAGTTCAGAACAGCTTCTTGGCTCGAAAGACCTTACTGATTCAAACTTCCACGTTTGAAGGGACACAAGCAGTTCAGGTCAATGAGCAAATTCTGCAGATCTTTCCTCCTGTTTTCTTGGTCTCTTGAAGTTTCTTGCTTGCTTCACTACGAAAAGAAAGGTCGATGTGAACCCTAACTAGATCATACATGAGTCTTGCAACTTGTATGTGCCTAAATGAGCATCTCTTTCATTGTATGAGATCCTTATGATGACTTGTCTCCTTCTCACGTGCTTGCAACGTTGTGATGAGGCTTATTTAGTAACTCATTACACTTAATAAATTACACTAACTAGACATGATATAATGTCCTCCGATGTAGTCTAAGATAAATTCAAATGCCGTGTGGTCTCATAAGTTATGGTATGTTTTTACTAGCGAATGTGCAGCATGCGAAAAATTGACATTGGCAAGAAAAGCAAATTATATTTAAAAAAAAAAACATATTAGTATGAAATATTTGAATAACTAGTTAGCGTGGAAAGAAATTATTGGTAAAACTATTCAGAAGAAATTGGTGTATGTGGAAATGTTCCAATAATTCAAGATTTAATTTTCTTTAGGAAAGTTGTTATAGGATAGAATAATTAAAATATTAATATTGAAACACCTAAAAGATGAAATAGAGTTATCAATATATGCATTCGCCCATGAGTACAATATTTATCATGTAAGTATTTGAGAATATTTGATCATGAAGGGAAAAAAGATTTGAAATCCCTAAAAGGTAAGAGGTTCTACTCTATTTTCGTGGTGGGTTCACTTCCAATCTTCAAGAAGGAAAATCAATCGAGATTTGCAAACATATACTAAATAGACTATCATATTTTGCAATTTTAATCCGACCCAAGTCTCAGAAAAATGAATAGTTGACTGAGTTTCCCATTCAACTTAAGCTATGCGGAAACAACAGCAAATTCAAGGAAACATTTGTTATTAATAGTATTTTTTTTAGGCTATTTCTTTCCTCTCCTTCCACTCGAGTCATTTCATCCCTTTGCTTCAGTCATTCTTGGAGGACACACACATATATACATACATAGATATTATTGAACCGTCCTTCATATATAGAAGGCAACGTCAATGTGGAAATTATGTTTTTCTAGTATGTTCAACTTGATTGATGAACGTTAGTTTCTATCTATGAGTCCGCCTTTTTAAATGAACTAATGACACCCTTTTCTCAAGAAAACTAAGGTCAAGATTAATCTATTCTAGGTCAACCACTTCAGGATAGTATCACAGAAACTGAGTCGCGATTCCATTAAAATTTCACATTTTCTCATCTCCAAATTGAAGCAAATTAGGTCCTTCCCTTCACCTGAAAATGGATCCACCGTCCACCCAAGACATGAAAGTCAAAGGGGTCGAAACTCCTGTGCAGACTGAGGAAACACGTTAATCATAAGCTGAAGAAGATTTTCCCAGAATTTTCTTCCACAACCCTCAAATTTTCCCGGAAAATCATGTTGGCTAATCATTCGAACGGGGAAGTAGCGCAGAACTTGGGGTGTTGCTCGCATTGTACCATGACCAGACAGCGTAAGTATATTCTTTCTGTTCTGAAACTAGGGTGCGTGTATCCGGTTGCACATCATGCATGCATACATTCGTACAAATTCGTTCAGAGTAGCTTCTCCATGGATGCCGAGCGTCAACCTCTCGCTATTGTCTTCCTTTCCTTTCCTTTGTCCCTCTCCTTCCTCTCCTTTTCTTCCCTTTTCACTCCTTTTCCTTTGTCTTCTTATCTAACTTTGCTATTTGCCTCCTATAATTTGAAAAAGCCCCTTCGGTCTTTACGCAAGTACTAGACAAAATTTCATTAAGAAGCAGCTTCACGCCGCATCGCAGTAAGGAAATGACTCGATCCTCAATACCCTACTAGTATGAGTTTACATTAAAATGTGCGTTTTATAAAGTTCCTATCCATTCTAAGTTCACTTTATTGATTATATTTTAGTTCTTACGAGTATAGATTGCAACTTTCAACACATCCTTTTTGGGGGACCGTTAGCATGTATCCGCTTCAAAACCATAAAATCTTAATCCATTACACATGGATCTTCATCATTGCTCACATGTTAACATCCCAAATATGATTTGTGCAGATGGGCTTTTTCTGTTGTTCTCCATCGACCAAGACTTTTTCAAAGTTAGGTCAAAATCGTTTGAGAGCAAGAGGCATCGGGTTTATTCCTCATATACTCCTTCCTTGTATTCTTTAATGGGAACAAATGGGTCCTACCAAGCTTGGCTCAGTAGCTTAAGCTTTTACTCATCATTCAATCACACAACTCAACACACATAATCATTTTTATGCAGGGGTGATCGATTCTTAATTCGATTTTGTCCAATGGAATGTGACTTTTTTTTTCCCAACTAAAGAGTGTTCGTGCACAACAAGAGAGAGTGAAAAATCTTAAGATATTGATGGAAGCAATAATGAGTGAAAAATCATTGTGTTGTATCTTGTGCCATTAAACAATATAATATTTAGTTCACATTTTACTAATGAAATAATATATATATATATATATATGTAATTAGTCCTATCCGGTCTAATTCCTCTTGGAACCTAGGAATCGGGAACCGGATTGACACTCTCGAGAGTTGGACCCAATCGGCTGGTTTAGTTTGGGCCGATTCAAACAGTCCATATTGCACACCCATATTTTTATCTCCTTTTCTTTCCTTTGGAATGGAATATGATTATCCCTGTTCTCCTGCGGATGGTAATCTTAGCATGGAAAGTGAAATGCCGATTCATGCATGACAATGTTTTTTCGACACGGACAGTGACAAACTCAGCTCGGTGGAAAACCTTATTCGGACAAGCCAAGAAAATTTACTTGATGCCCATCCATGTTCGCTCACCACACAGGACAACCCAATATTTTAACGTTGAACCCGACGACTACTTAAAAAGAAGTTCAACTGACGAAAAATGGGCAACAGTCAAGTTCAAATCTTGATCGTCCATTCCCTCTGGAGGACGACCCCGCTCCACGGAACGCAGTTGCTCTGAAACTCCTCCTGTAACTTCCAAAAGCTTTCTCCATACACATTGTCTCTTGCACGTCGATGCCACCGTGTGTCTGAATAGATTTTCACTCTCTCTTCTCTCTCTCAAACCCCACGTCGTGAAAATCAAACACCCCGTAATGGATACAAAACTCTTCTATTAACGCCCTCGGTGGAGTGGCCGATGTTAGTCGCCCCTTTTGCATATGGGGCGATTAAATATTTGCAACGGAATAAATAAACCTGTCGCTTCTTTGAAAAGGCAAAAAGAAAAGGGGGTAATTTTGTATTTGATCGAGCCATCATCTTCCCTAACTGCATGACGTTGAGGTGATCATTTTTCGATTCGGTCTAGTTCCACCAAGGAATCGGGAATCAAACTGGGAGGACCGGTTTCCAATTTTTGGGACTCGGGGCCGGACTAGTTGATCCCAGACTGAGAACTAGATCGGGTCCGGTTTGGTCTGGTTTCAATGGGACTAATCGCTTTTTCCGGTTTGTATAAAGTAGGAACTTCTGTGCAGGAGTGGGACTCGAATTTTGAGCTGAGCGGGCTGTTTCGGGAAACATTTTGTTCTGCGCGTGCTTCGAACTCGCGTGCGGTTTAGTTGCATGCAGCTCTTGTTCTGAAGTGAATTGGCATACTAGAAGCGTCGCTGTGATTGAAAGTCCAACGATTTGGACTTTTGCATTTACTGGTGGATTATCCAGGGGATGATAACTCGTCCTCCCGATTTGTCTTCCAGTATGGAAATTAGTAAAAATGCAAAGTTTAATAGATTCTTTGGAATAAGCATGACGGTGGAATTTGCGAGAGGAACTGAGTGAGGGACTGAGGGAAACTAGGAAAGATTAGGGTTTTAAAAAAAACTAAATATACATTATATAATCGATCCAATCTAATCGATCATATTCTCTCTTTGGAACTAGAAATCAGACCGATAAGCCACCGATTCCAAAAATAGGAACAAGAAACCGGACCGTCGTGCGTGGAAACTGCCCAAAACCAGCCAGTCTTTTCTAGTCTGGTTCGGGCGGTTCTCATTGCACACCCATTACTGACTTGGGTAAATTCTTTGGATGCCAAATGCAACTAAGATCGATATGGGTGGTCTGAGGGGGTCTACATGGGAGGACCTACACAAACTGGACTATCTGCATATGCCATTAGTAGTTAAATAGTGCCTCACCCGTAGGTGAGTTTGGGCGTACCTGATCATCAGGCACGGAGTCTCCATAAGCCCCTAGTGCTCCCCCCGGGGTCGAACAAAATATTGCACAATGCTCAGGCAAAACCCATTTCAATAGCTGATCATATGAGCCGCATGAAAGAACCCGTTTAATTAAGGAAAAAAGGGTCATAAAAAATCTCAAATTATATCTATCGTGACACATTTACTCGAAACTTTTTTTTTAGCAAAACCCACAAACTATGTCTACTGTAACACGTTCCAATATAAAAAAAATCCCAAACTCATATTTATATAATACATTTACCCCATCAAAGTTCCGTCAAATGATTTTTTGATCAAAACAACATTTTTCCTATTTCATTTAAGCCATGTGAGTGTCATTTCAACGGCATCACTATAAGTAAATTGTTAACGGTTCTCATTAATAGAACTTTGATGACTAGTAAATTCATCGCACAAAAAAATAGTTAGGCATTTGTGTGGCTTTTACTCTTTAATAAATGATCTAGATTAAATTATCTGTAAACCATGCAAAAACTTCTCCCCTGGACCTGTTCATCGATCGGGGTTTCCTTTTTTTCTTTTTTTTTTTCTTTTTTTTCTCTCTCTCTTTTCGGCACGTATGGTTGCGCAACCGATGTACTCAAAGCTTTCCTTCCGGGCGTCAGGCAGGATTGGCTTAATTGATCTCAAACCAAATATATTCAAACTTCCACGTTCGAAAGGGACGGCTAGTTCGGGTCAATCTGTAAACTCAGCAGACCCTTCCTCCTGTCTTCTTGGTCTACTGAAGCTTTTCTTGCTTGCTTCCCTACGTAAAGAAAGTCAAGGTGCAAGGTCGATGCGAACCCTAACCAAATCACGCACGAGTCGTGCAGCTCGTATGTGTTACTGATGAGCGTCTCTTTCTTGGTTATGAGATCCTTACCATGACTTAACCTCCTTCTTGTGCGCTTGCAGCAACGTTGTGATGGGGCTTATTTGGTAACTCATTATACTGAGTAAATTATAGTAGCTAGACATGATCTCATTTTCCCAATGCTGTCTGGAATATCATATGAATGCGATGTGGTCTCATAAGTTATCATGCGTATTTATTGATGAAAGTGCCCTCGGGTCTCGTGCGTGTAAATGATATTGGCAAGATTAGCAAGCTATAATATTATAAAATACTCATATAACTAATTAATGCGGAAAGAAATTAGTGGTAAAACTATGCAAAAGAAATTTGTGTATGTCGAAAGTTGCCAATACCTCAAGATTTGAATTTCTGTAGGAAACTTCTTATAGAATATAAAATTTTAGATTTTAATATTAAAACATGCAAAAGATGAAATAGAATTAGTAATATATGCAATTGCCCATGAGTGCAATATTTATCATGTAAGTATTTGAGGATATTTGAGCTTGAAGGAAAAAAATATTCAAAATCCCTATAAGGTAAGAGGTCCTACTCCATTTTCGCGGTGGGTTCACTTCCAATCTTCAAGAAGAAAAATCAATCAAGATTGCAAACATATGCACTTACGTTACTATTTGTGAACTCTTCTCTCTAGTGCAGGTTTTATCTAGTAAAAAAAAAGTCTCTTGTGATACTAAAGAAATGAGATTTTGAATTTGAAATCAGACTTTTCAGCATAACTTACTATATTGACTATCCTAATTTGCAATTTCGCGATGCTAAAATCCAAGCCAAGCCACAGAACGATGAATAGCTGACTGAGCTTCCCATTCAACTTATGCCATTTGGAAAAAAACAGCAAATTCAAGGAAATGCTAGCTATTAATAATGTTATTTTGGCCTATTCCTTTCCTCTCCTTCCTCTCAAGTCAGTTCGTCCCTTCGCTTTAGTCATTCTCGGAGGACGTGCACACACACATATACACACACATATTATTGAACCGTCCTTCATATATAGAAGGCAACGCCCATGTGGAAATTGTGTTTTTCTAATTCTAGGTCAACCTACGTTAGAGGCGTTATAACAGAAATGTAGTCGCAATTCGATTGAAATGTCACATTCCCTCATCTCCAAATTGAAGCAAATTAGGTCCTTCCCTTCACCTCAAAATGAGTCCACCGTCCATCTAAAACATCAGACTCGAAGGGGTCGAAAAGCTTGTGTGCAGACTGAGGAAACGTGTTAATCATAAGCTGAAGAAGATTTTCCCAGAATTTTCTTCCACAACCCTCAAATTTTCCCGGAAAATCATCTTCGCTAATCATTCGAACAGGGAAGTCGCGCAGAACTTGTGGTGTTGCTCGCATTGTACCATGACCAGACAGCGTAAGTATATCCTTTCAGTTCTGAAACTAGGGTGCGTTTATCCGATTGCACATCATGCATGCTTACATACGTACGAAATACGTTCAGAGTAGCTTCTCCATGGATGCCAAGTGTCAACCTCTCGCTATCGTCTTTCTTTCCTTTCCTTTGTCCCTCTCCTTCCTCTCCTTTTCTTCCCTTTTCACTCCTTTCCATTTGTCTTCTTATCTAATTTTGCTGTTTGCATCTTATAAATTGAAAAAGCCCCTTAGGTCTTTACACAAGTACTAGACAAAATTTCATCAAGAAGCCGCTTCACGCCGCGTCGCAATAAGGAAATGACTCGATCCTCGATATCCGACTAGTATGAGTTTACATTGAAATGTGTGTTTTATAAAGGTCCTGTCCATTTTAAGTTCACTTCATTGATTACATTTTAGTTCTTATGAGTATAGGTTGCAACTTTCAACACATCCTTTTTGGGGGAACGTTAGCATGTATACACTTCAAACTCAGAAAATCTTAATCCATTGGCTCTTCGTCATTGCTTACATGTTAACATCCCAAATATGATTTGTGCAAATGGGTTTTTCTATTGTTCTCCATCGACCAAGACTTTTTCAAAGTTAGGTCAGAATCGTTTGAGAGCAAGAGGCATCAGGTTTATTCCTTATATTCTTCTTCCTTGTATTCTTTAGTGGGAATAAATGGGTCCTACCAAGCTTGGCTCAGTAGCTTAAGGTTTTACTCATTGTTCAAGCACACAACTCAACACACCAAATCATTTTTGTCTAGGGCGGATTGGTTCTCAATCTTATTTGGTCCAATGGAATGTCACTTTTTTTACCACTAAAAAGTGTCCATGCACAACAAAAGAGAGTAAAAAATCTTAAGATATTAACGGAAGCAACAATGAGTGAAGAGTCATTGTACCGTACCTCGTGCCACTAAACAATATAGTGTTTAGTTCATATTTTACTAATGAAATAAATATATATTTATATAGTCAATCCAGTCCGGTCTGGTTCCCCCTTAGAACTTAGGAACCGGGAACCGAATTGACACTCTCAAGAGTTGGGCCCAACCGGCCAGTTCAATCTTGGTCGATTCAGGAGGTCCATTTTGCACATCTCTTTTTTTGTCTCCTTTTCTTTCCTTTGGAATGGAATATGCTTATCCCAATTCTCGTGCGGATCGTAATCCTAGCATGGAAAGTGAAATCCCGATTCATGCATGACAATGTTTTATCGACGTGGATAGTGACAAACTCGGCTCGGTGGAAACCCTTATTCCGACAAGCCAAGAAAATTTACCTAATGCCCATCCATGTTCGCTCACCCCACAAGACAACCTAATATTTTAGCGTTGAACCCGACGACTTCTTAAAAAGAAGTTCAACTGACGAAAAATGGGCAACAGTCAAGTGTAATTTTTGGTCGACCATTCCCTCGCGAGGACGACCCCTCTCTACGGAACGCAGTTGCTCTGAAGCTCCGCCTGCAACTTCCAAAAGCTTTCTCGATCACATTGTTTATTGCGTGTCGACGCCACCGTGTGTCTCCATAGTTTTTCACTCTCTCTCTCTCAAACCCGACATCGTGAAAATGGAACACCCCGTAATGGGTATAAGACTCTTCTATTAATGCCCCCGGCGGAGTGGCTGGTGTTACTCGCCCCTTTTGCATACGAGGCAATTAAATGTTTGCAACGGAATAAATATACATGTCTCCTTTGAAAATGCAAAGAAAAAGGTAATTTTGTATTTGATCGAGCCGTCTATGTTTAATTTGCGAAATCGATACGTCATCTTCGGTGACCGCGTGATGTGAGATTACTGACTTAGGTAAATGTTTTGGACGCCAAATGCATCTAAGATTGATGTGGGCGGGCTGAGGGGTTCGGTCTACATGAGAGGGCCTGCCCAAACTGGACTATCTGCCTTTGCCATTAGTAGTTAAATAGTGCCTAACCCGTAGGTGAGTTTGGGCCTACCTTGATCATCGGCCACGAAATCTCCATAAGGTATCGCATGGGTCCGAGTACCGAATAGGCAAAGCCCATATCAATTGCTAATCATTTGGGTTGCATGAAGAACCCATTTAATTAGGGAAAAACATCAGAAAAATAACAAACTATGTTCATTGCGACACATTTATCATTTTTACAGTGTAAACCGTAAACTATGCCTACTTGTGACATATTTACATTTAACTTTTTCTTGCTACTTAAAAAAATTCAATATTTATACTTATGTGACACATTTACCCTCAATGTCAGATGATTTTTCGATCGAAATAGCATTGTTAATATTTTTTTTTGAGTCACATGAGTGTCATTTCGACAACGTTTTCTTTTTCGGCATCAATGTAGGCAGATTTTTAATGGTCCTCATTGATAGAACTTTGATAGATGGTAAATTTGTCGTATAAATTTGATATTTTTTTGTAACTTTTTCCCTTTAATAAACGGTCCACATGAAATTGTATATTTGCCATGCAAAAACTTCTCCCCTGGACCCGCCCATCGATGGGCAGGATTGGCTTAATTGATTGCTTGACTTTGTTTTAGGTCAGAGTAAGCTTCTTGGGCTTGAAAATGACGTATTGATTCAAACTTCCACGTTGAAAGGGACAGCGCAAGCAGAAGTTCGGGTCAATCTGTAAACTCTGCGGACCCTTCCTCCTGTCTTCTTGGTCTACTGAAGCTTTTCTTGCTTGCTTCCCTACGTAAAGAAAGTCATAGTGCAAGGTCGATGCGAACCCTAACCAAATCACGTACGAGTCGTGCAGCTCGGACGTGTTACTGATGAGCGTCTCTTTCTTGGTTATGAGATCCTTACCATGACTTGATCTCCTTCTCGTGCGCTTGCAGCAACGTTGTGATGGGGCTTATTTGATAACTCATCATACTGAGTAAATTATAGTAGCCAGACATGATTTCATTTTCCCAATGCTGTCTGGACTAACATATGAGTGCGATTTGGTCTCATAAGTTATCATGCCTATTTATTGAGGAAAGTTCCCTCGGGTCTCGTGCGTGTAAATGATATTGGCAAGATTAGCAAGCTATAATATTATGAAATACTCTTATAACTAATTAATGCGGAAAGAAATTATTGGTAAAACTATGCAAAAGAAATTGGCGTATGTCGAAAGTTATCGACACCTCAACATTTGAATTTCTGTAGGAAACTTGTTATAGAATTGAAAATTTTAGATTTTAATATTTAAACACGTAAAAGATGAAATAGAATTATTATTTTTTTGGTAAGGAATATGAAATAGAATTATTAATATATGCAATTGCCCATGAGTGCACTGTATATCATGTAAGTATTTGCTAATATTTGAGCCTGAAGGAAAAAAATATTCAAAATCTCTATAAGGTAAGAGGTCCAACTCCATTTTCACGGTGGGTTCACTTCCAATTTTCAAGAAGAAAAATCAATCAAGATTTGCAAACATATGCGCTTACCTTACTATTTGTGAACTCTTCTCTCTAGTGCAAGCTTTATCTGGTACAAAAAAAGTCAGTTGTGGTATTAAAGAAATAAGACTTTGAATTTGAAATCAGACTTTTCAACGTAACTTACTACATAGACTATCATAATTTGCAATTTCACAATACTAAAATCCAAGCCAAGCTACAGAAAGATGAATAGTTGACTGAGCTTCCCATCCAACTTATGCCAGTTGGAAAAAACAGCAAATTCAAGGAAATGCTAGCTATTAATAATGTTATTTTGGGCTATTCCTTTCCTCTCCTTCCACTCAAGTCATTTCATGCTTTCGCTTTAGTCATTCTTGGAGGACGCGCACACCCACATATACACACATATTATCGAACCATCCTTCATATATAGAAGGCAATGCCCATGTGGAAATTATGTTTTTCTAGTATGTCAACTTGACTAATGACTTAGTTAGGTTCTATCTACGAACCAGCCTTTCTATATGAACTAATGCCACCATTGTTTCAAGAAAACAAAGGTCAAAATTTATCTAATTCTATTGTTCTCCATCGACGAAGACATTCAAAGTCAGGTCAAAATCGTGCAAGAGCAAGAGCCATCGGGTTTATTCCTCATATTCTCCTTCCTTGTATTCTTTAATGGGGATCAAATGGATCTTTACCAATCATGGCTTAGTAGCGTAAGGTTTTACTTATCGTTTAAGAACTCAACTCGACACACATAGTCATTTTTGTCACCTTTTCTTTACTTTAGAATATGCTCCTACTCCCATGCGGATCGTAATCTAGCATGGAAAGTGAAATCCCAATTCATGCACGACAATGTCTTTTCGACACGGACAGTGACAAACTCTGCTCGGTGAAACCCTATTCCGACAAGCCTAGAAAATTTACGTAATGCCATCTTCGGTTATCACACAAGACAACCTAATATTTTAACGTTGAACCCGACAAATTCGCAAGACGAATTCAACTGACGAAAATGGGCAACAGTCAACTTCAAATCTTGATCGTCCCTTCCCTCTCGAGGACGACCCCACTCTACGGAACGCAGTTGCTCTGAAGCTCCGCCTGTGACTTCCAAAAGCTTTCTCGATCACATTGTTTATTGCACGTCGATGCCACCGTGTGTCTCCATATATTTTAACTCTCTCTCTTCTCTCTCTCAAACCCCTCATCGTGAAAATAGAACATCCCGTAGTGGATGTAAGACTCTTCTATTAACGGTCCTGGAGGAGTGGCTGGTGTTAGTCGCCCCTTTTGCATATGAGGCGATTAATACTTGCAACGGAATATATAAACACGTCCCTCTTTTGAAAAGGCAAAAAGAAAAGGGGTAATTTTGTATTTGATCGAGCCATCTATGTTTAATTTGCGAAATCGAGCCGTCATCTTTGCTGACCGTGTGCGTGAGATTACCGACTCGGGTAAATTTTTGGATGCCAAATGCATGTAAGATTGATATGAGAGGGCCTACCCAAATCTGGACTATCTGCCTATCATTTAGTAGTTAATTAGTGCCTAACCCGTTGGTGAGTTTGGGCCTACCTTCATCATCGGCCACGGAATCTCCATAACATACTGCATGGGTCCGCGCACCGAATAGGCGAAGTCCATCTCGATCACTCATCATGTAGGCCACACGAAGAACCTATTAAATGGAGAAAAATGTCACAAAAAATACCAAATTATATTCATCGCGATACATTTATCATGAATTTTTTTTAAAGTAAAAATCACAAACTATGTATACTGTGACACATTTACCTTTAATTTTTTCTCATGATATAAAAAATCTAGACTTATACCTATGTGACACATTTATCCTCCATCAAAGTTTCGTTAGATGATTTTTTGGTCGAAATAGCATTGTTATTATTTTATTTAAGCCACATGAGCGTCATTTCAACAACATTTGCTTTTTCGGCATTAATATAGGTAGATTTTTAATGATCCTCATTGATAAAACTTTTGATGGATGGTAAATTTGTCACATAGGTACAAGCTTGAGATTTTTGGTAACTTTTTCCCTTTAATAGATGATGGAGATGAAATTGTACGTGGGCCATGCAAAAACTTCTCCCTTGGACCCGTCCATCGATGGGCAGGATTGGCTTAATTGATCTCGAAACAAATATTCTTTTAGGCTTGACTTTGTTTTAGGTCAGTATAGCTTCTTGGGTTTGAAATGCCGTATTGATTCAAACTTCCACGTTGAAAGGGACAACGCAAGCAGTAGTTCGGTCAATCTGTAAACTCTGCAGACCTTTCCTCCAGTCTTCTTGGTCTACTGAAGCTTTTCTTGCTAGCTTCCCTACGTGAAGAAAGTCGAAGTGCAAGGTCGATGCGAACCCTTGCCAAATCACAAACGAGTCGTGCAGCTTGTATGTGTTACTGATGAGCATCTCTTTCTTGGTTGTGAGATCCTTACCATGACTAGATCTCCTTTTCGTGCGCTTGCAGCAACGTTGTGATGAAGCCTACTTGGTAACTCATTATACTGAGTAAATTGCACTAGCCAGACATGATTTTATGTTCCCAATGTGGTCTGAAATAACATCCAATGCGATGTGGTCTCATAAGTTTTGGTACATACTGAGGAATGTACACGTGCGTCGTGTGCATGTAAATGATATTGGCAAGATTAACCAGCTATAACATTATTAAATACTTATATAACTAATTTATGTAGAAAGAAATTATTGGTAAAACTATACCAAAGAAATTGGGGTACGTGGAAATGTATCAACACCTCAAGATTTGAATTTTCTTTAGGAAAGTTGTCATAGGATAGAAAAATTTTAAATTTTAATATTTGAGGATATTTGAGCCTGAAGGGAAAAAGATTTGAAATCCCTAAAAGGTAGAGAGGTCCCACTTCATTTTCGCGGTAGGTTCGGTTCCAATCTTCAAGAAGGAAAATCAATCTAGGTTTACGAACATACGCACTTACTTTACTATCTGTGAACTTTTCTATTTGGTGCGGGTTTTATCTGGTCAAACAAAATGTCTCTTATAGTATTAAAGAAATAAGACTTTGAATTAATCAGACTTTTCGATGTAACTTACTACATAGACTATCATATTTTGCAATTTCACAACACTAACATCCAAGCAAAGATGAATAGCTGATTGAGCTTCCCATTCAACTTATGCTATGTGGAAACAACAGTAAATTCAAGGAAACACTAGTTATTAATAGTGTTTTTCGAGGCTATTCCTTTCCTTTCCTTCCACTCGAGTCATTTCGTCCCTTTGCTGCAGTCATTCTTTGGAGGAAGCACATATACATACACACATATTATTGAACCGTCCTTCATTTATAGAAGGCAAAGTCCATGTGGAAATTATGTTTTTCTAGTATGTTCAACTTGACTAATGATTCAGTTAGGTTCTATCTATGAACCGGCCTTTATATATGAACTAATGACCATTTGTTCCAAGAAAACAAACGTCGGGATTTATCTAATTCTAGGTCAACCTGCTTTGGAGGCGGTATCACAGAAACTGAGTCGCAATTCCATTGAAATTTCTCATTTCCTCATCTCCAAATCGAAGCAAATTAGGTCCTTCTCTTAACTTCAAAATGAGTCCACCGTCCACCTAAAACATGAAAGTCAAAGGGATCGAAACTTTTGTGCGGAATGAGGAAACTTGTTAATCATAAGCTGAACAAGATTTTCCCAGAGTGTTCTCCCACACCCTCGAATTTTCCCTGATAATCATCTTGGCTAATCAGTCGAACAGGGAAGTAGCGCAGAACTTGTGGTGTTGCTCGCATTGTACCATGACCAGACAGCGTAAGCATGTTCTTTCTGTTCTGAAACTAGGGTGCGTGTATCCGACTGCACATCATACATGCATACATACGTACAAATACCTTGAAAGTAGATTTCCCATAGATGCCTAGTGTCAAACTCTCGCTATCCTCTTCCTTTCCTTTTCTTTCCTTTTCTTTCCTTTTCATTCCTTTCCCTTTGTCATCTTATCTAATTTTGCCGTTTGCATCTTACAAATTGAAAAAGCCCCTTAGGTCTTCACACGGTACTAGGCAAAGTTGCATCAAGAAGTGGCCACACGCCGCCTCGCAATAATGAAACGACTCGAACCTCGATACCCAATTAGTAAGAGTTCATGTTAAACGTGTGTTTTGTAAAGTTTTTATCCACTTAAAGTTCATTTTATTGATTATATTTAGTTTTTATGAGTATAGCTGGCAACTTTCAACACGACATCCTTTTGTGAAGGAATGTTAACCTGTATATGCTTGAGAATCAGAAAATCTTGATCCATTATAGATGGATCTTGGTCATTGCGCATATGTTGACATCCCAAACGTGATATGTGCAAATGGGGTTTTTTTTTTCTACTGTTCTCCATGGACCAAGAAATTTTCAGAATTAGGTCAAAATCGTGTGAAAGCAAGAGGTATCGGGTTTATTCCTCATATTCTCCTTCCTTATATTTTTTGATGTGATAAAATAGATCTTACCAAATTTGGCTCAATAGCTTATTTTTTTATTTATCATTTAAATTATGGGTGTGCAAAATAGACCGCCCAAAGTAAGAAGTGCCAAGATTGAACCGAACCAGCCTGTTGTAACCCATTCCCAAGAGTGTTGGTTCGGTCCGGGTCCCTAAAAGTGGAATTGGTGTTCTGGTAGTCCGATTACATATACTTTTATTTTTATTTTTATTTTTATTTTTAAAAATAAGTGGGATTAATTTATTGTTTTCGAGGAAATGGGAGCCTGTAATTGCACAATAAAATATCCAGATAGAAGCATAGGATTTGTCTTGAGCTCAATTTGCTTCTGGTCATGCTTTGGACAATAAAGTATATGGATGGAAATGTGAAAAAAAAATAATGACTGGTTCTATTGAATTGAAACCAGAACCGGATTGGACCGAGAACCGATCACCAATAGTTCAAACACTCAATACACATAATCATTTTTGTCTCCTTTTCTTCCCTTTGGAATATGCTTATCCCTATTCTCATGCAGATCGTAATCTAGCATGGAGAGTGAAATCCCAATTCATGCAATGACAATGTCTTTCGACGCGGACAGTAACAAACTCTGCTCGGCGGAAACCCTATTCCGACAAGCCAAGAAAATTTACGTAATGCCCATGTTCGGTTATCACACAAGACAACCTAATATTTTAAGTTTTAACGTTGAGCCCGACGACTTCTTAAAAAGAAGTTCAACTGACAAAAATGGGCGACAGTCAAGTTCAAATCTTGATCGTCCATTCCCTCTCGAGGACTCCCCCGCTCTACGGAACGCGGTTGCTCTGAAGCTCCGTCCTAACTTCCAAAAGCTTTCTCTATCACATTGTTTATTGCCTACTCAGGTATGCGTCGATGCCACCGTGTGTATCCTTAGATTTTCGCTCTCTCTCTCTCTCTCAAACCCCACATCGTGAAAGCATGGAATAGGACATTTTTTCATCTGGGTATCTCCTAGATTATGCCAATAATGTAGCTGTCAGTCATTTGACACGGTTCGTTAGTTAATCTACTTGGTTTTTATTAAGTAATTTTCGCTCAATCTTCTTGGGTGTCAGTCCTATATTCAGTTGATGAGTCCAAAGGACAGCTCTTGGCGCTTGGAAGTGTCCAAAATGCAATTATTATTTTGGCACACGCAAGAATGTAGTCACAGATGTGACTAATTTTTGGTTGGTTTTATTGCTTTTTGGAGCCCGAATAGAATTTATTTGTTTAAGTGAATTGTCATGGAGATTGTTAATGGTTTCAAAGGTGAAGCTTCTTTGTACCTTCCTTAGTGGTGGGCCGATCTTGACTTCCCACATAGTTCCTGCTGGTTTAGCCGAGTACTGTTTGCTGTATATATAAAGATAGCGAGTTTTGGAAACTTTTTACATGAACTTTAAGTGCTTTTGATTCTCTGGTGATGTTGAAGAGGCAATTTCAGGAGGAGGATAAAGAGGGCAGCCCTGGTTTTTCGGCTCAAGGATCAAAAAGAAGGCCTAACACTAAGTAGTATATCTTTGCTAGGGGCCACTGTATTCCGATTTTAGTGTCAGTGACCGTGGATTACTAAAACAGACCCTGATTCGGATTCTGATAACTTTGCAGTTATTGGAGAAATGTGACCGGAGGGCTTTCGCCAGAGGAATTCGCATCTCTTTTGGAGCCTCTCTTTCGGAAAGTGGTATGCTATGCTTTTCAGTCACTAGCTGTGTTGCTTGAGGAGAACTCAAGTCTAGTTCTTCACCTATTGATTGAAGATTTCATATTACTGCTATGCTTAGTATGTGACTCATCAGTTTTTTCTGTATGATGTTCAGTCAGCATGTCATAGATGTAGTTTGAATTTCTACTGAGAAGGTTGTTTCCTATTGGTGATTTGGATGTTTGGTCAGCAGAGTGGGCTTTTGATATAGGTCGCTTCCATTATAATCACCAGCATAGATAGCTCAGGCAAAGTGTTTCATCATAAAGATGTAGAGGTTTTTGTCCATGTCTTGCTACTTAAAAGATATTTCATGGAGTCTGGATGTGCTCTACTATTGTTTATTAAGAATGTTCCCATCATATGTTTCTGAAGTGATTTGTTTGTTGGGTTCATTTCCATAGATTAAAGATATCTGAATCTCTGAATCGTGTTCCCATAACTATATTCCAAACATGAAATGTTCTTTGTTGCCCCTGACCTCTGTATTTTTCATGAAGCGAGTGAATTTTTTCAAGGGATGATCAAATGAATCCTTCCTTTTTCTAGCTATTATTTTGATAGGTATGCTATGCAGAAGTTCCTTGTATTTGAAAATATTACTCCCTTGGAATGTAAGATTTACCCTGCATGTAGTATAACCAAGTCAGTTTGTGATCGTGAGGCTAAACAGGTTGAAATTATAGGTATTGTTAGAAAATTTTACTTTGACTCTGATTTAGATTCTGCATCAAGCAGGTTCATGAGGAAGTGGAACGTGTGATCTCGTGCTTTCAGGATCCGCTGTTGAGGTCAGTGTTCCTGGTATTCCTGCATCAACCTCCAAGGTTGAATGGGAATCAGAGGAAGCCATATTGATCTTCTTTCATATTAGTATTATCATACTAGACACAGCAATCTGGTTTCAAGTTCAAGATAAGTTGTTTTCCGACATCATATCGACGCTTTAACATCCCTTATGCACAGAGAATTTATCTATTTCTAGTCTATATCGCAGAATGCCATCTAATCCCATTGGAACTTCTGAAGCAAGCAGTCTGCGACTGCAATTTGTTACCAAAGTACCGGCAACCATCTTCACTAGCAGTCAGATAGAAGCCGAGGATGGTACACCTCTCTGGATTGAACTAGTCGATGGCAGGACAAATGATAGGATTACAAGTGGGCCCCTATCTTTGATAAAGATCGAGATTGTCGTCCTTGATGGCGATTTCGGGTTGGACGAGGAAGAGGATTGGACTGAGAATGAATTCAATAGCAATATCGTTCGTGAAAGGGAAGGGAAAAGGCCACTGATAACCGGGGAGCTGACTGTGATGCTGCAAGAAGGAATTGTTTGCCTCCGTAATTTAGTCATTACTGACAACTCGAGCTGGATGAGAAGTCGGAAATTCAGGTTAGGAGCTCGAGCTGTTCAAAAGGTTTCAGCAGAAATAAGAATAAGGGAAGCAAGAAGTGAAAGTTTCGTCGTTAAGGATCATCGAGGAGAGCGTAAGTTTACAATGCCTTGGTTTCGATGCCTTCCATATGACAATAACATTTTGATTTTTTACAACCAATTCTTGATTCTCTTTGAGGACCCTAATAAGACTTCAAAACATTTACAAGTTTGCTCTGCTATGTGCAGTTAACAAGAAGCACCATCCTCCATCACTGAGTGACGAAGTGTGGCGTTTAGAGAAAGTAGCCAAAGATGGCACTCTACAGAAGCGCATGGCTTCGAGAGGAATCAACACTGTTCAGGATTTCCTCCAGCTGTACGAAGCCGATGCACCCTCTCTAAGAAATGTAGTGACCATTTCTCTTCTAGCTTGGCTAATTTCCCTTTTTCCTGTACATTACTCTAAGCATTGTTAACTATCAAATCGTGCTACTTCTTTTGTGGTGCGATTATTTCAGATACTTGGCAATGGGATCCCGAAGCGGACATGGGAGACGATTGTCAGACATGCTAGCACCTGTGTGGTCAACGATAACAAGATGTACGCTTTCTACCAAGCTTCGAACAAGGCCAGTATACTTTTCAATTCAGTATTGAAAGTAGCTCAAGCAACACTCAACGGCCAAATTTACCAGTCCGTAGACAAATTGACCCACTCTCAGAAGGTACATAAATCATAAACTGAAACTTTTCTATCTAGTAGCTGAGTGTGATTCTATCTGGACCTATAGATGGGCCTGTATTTATCGGACTAGTCCATTTCCATGGCAGAATATATACCACAAGCACTTCTCTAAAAATATTATTCGTCTGATTTTGGACTTGAGTTATTTGCTGTACGGACGACAGATTATGGTACAGAACTTGAAATGGCTAGCTTACAATAACAAGAATCAGTGGGTGGCGCTCGATGCCCTACCCAACATCACTCCTCCGAGAGTCCTGACCAACTTGCCTACAGAGCCATTAATCGGCCTGAGCCCGCCTCTTCATCATCTAGATTACACGGTCCTAAACCGAGGTAGGTGATGTTACATCACTTCTGTCTATCTTTTTCTTCATGGCCTTCTTCATCTTTCATAGTTTAGCGTTCCTATTTCTTTATTGGCACATCCACCATTTTGCTCATTTATGGTAGCTGAAACTGAACCGCTTCTTTATTAAGATAGACTAGAAGTAACTCCTGAATTTAATTACTCATTGGCTTCAACATCACACTGCTGCAATGTCACAGAGAACAGGCAATTAGATTGTCTGGGGCCACAGAGTCATATCACCGCAAAAATCTTTAACCCAACCAGAGCAAACAGCTTGGCAAGGCAGGACTTTTCGTCCAGTTTTAGTGCCGGCGAAAGCAGTCATCATCCCAGTTACTCACGAGGACTGTTTGCGCCGAACATCCATCCATCTCCTGAGGAGCTTTTCAAAGCGCCATCTCCTGTCCCTGGCATTTTGATGTGGACACCAGAGCATACTTTCGTCATCGAATCGAGTGGCGGGGCAGATTTCGGGATCTGTCCACCTTGCACGGATTATGGAGTCCGCAAGTCTAGGATTTCAAGGCCCAGGGCGGCATGGTGCAAGATCCGTGCCGTGGTGAAGTGGGGATCGGTTCGGCGAATTGTGGCTGCGAAGAGAACAGCAATGTTCAATCTTGCACATTATTAAGATGTATGCATGGAAACTCCCACCTCCGAGAGAAATTTAGGTGCCCCAAGAGCACGAAGCTCTCTTCTACACAATCCAATCTTCATGGGCGAAGTATCCTTATTCTTACGTAAGAAGAAAAGGAAACTCATAATGCTTGACATGCAATGATTGGTTTGGACGGATGAGAATTTCGTTTTCGGGGAGCACCAAATTTCTCCAATGCATCTAAGTAGCAGCTTGCATCAATTTCGTATTTTGACTAAGCATCTAAGGATAAGTGCCAATAGAACGTGTCTTCTTTGTATGCATCACGCAAGCTGGTGTTATAAAGTACCTCAGTGCAAGGGTTCTTCTTCAAGAATTGTAAGCCTTTTTGTTTTCTTCTTCAAGAATTGGTTGGCATTTTGTTCGTGCCAACCCGCCAATCTCTTGTTTGTGAATTTATTGCTCTAACATACTCAGCAGACCTTTCTTTGCTTCACAGGTGGATTAACTAAACATGAATTGACCATCAAGGTAAGTGGTCCAATATTAAAATGAATTGTCCACCTTCCACAAGATTACGAGTTTGATTCTTGTCATGAGTAAACCTTTGAATTGCTTGTGCTAAGTTATCTACCTATCATGCCTTATATGGAGGGACTTTATGGCTGCTAGTATTTTCATAGGATTATTGATGATGAGCTCGATAACTTTGGATCTTCGAGTCATAGGTGGTGTTAAATAGTTATGGCTCAAACTAAATATTCCTATCAAATATAAGACTCTTATGATAATGCTTAGTAATGTACAGGAGCATAATGATTAGCACTCTCTCAGTTGAGTTGACAAGTTGACAAGGTATCTAATTGACTTCATGAATGAGAAAATCAAAAGAGTAAAAGTAAAAAAATGAGATTAAAAAGTAGGGTTTAAGCCATAGGTGATTTTGGGCCTATCTTGATCATTCCCAGAGATTCCCAAATAAGTCAATCTTTTGAACTACTGCTAAATTCATGTGCAAACAAGAGACGACCTAGTGAACTAAGGAG
The DNA here is from genome assembly GCA_014182725.1 of Eucalyptus brandiana. Lineage (NCBI taxonomy): Eukaryota > Viridiplantae > Streptophyta > Magnoliopsida > Myrtales > Myrtaceae > Eucalyptus > Eucalyptus brandiana. Next base: position 23,068,054 of record CM024669.1, read on the forward strand.
GTTCTGCCTCATCGAAACACTTTTTAATGGAACTTTAGCTTCAGCAAGTCATCATTCACCATCATATCCCAGGGCTCAACTTGGAAAAGCAATGGATTCTGCCCATAATGGGACTAGGCTAGGCTTATAAATTTATAATGAATAATCTAATGATCCAGTCTAATTAAGTATGATTATATGTGTGATAGAATATATTATACTAGAAATATCAATGAACCCATAATATCATATTGGGGAGGAAGATTAGAATAAGAGATCGATCGAAAAGCAAGCATATGGGCTCATGTGAGTAGGAAATCCAAAACCATTCATGTGAGTAGGAAATCCAAAACCAGGGTAATACTAGCAAAAACATCTCTAAACAAGATTCAAACACCATGCCAAATAAAAGGATTTCCAATCCTACCCGCAAAGGAAGGGAAACGAGTACTCACTTCACAAGGCCGGCCACTTCCACCTAATGGAAAAACACATTACATTAGACTGAACGCCATGTAGACGAAGCCATCTCAACTGTTAATAATATATGTCGCACGGTGAGGCCCGCATAATCAACGCTTTGGATGATATTAGCTTACATCGTCCGTAGACCATACAATAATTTCTCCTCTAGACCCGTCGTGTTTTACATATCTTATCTTACTTTTGCACGGGTAGTTATCAACAAACGTATTAAAAGACGAGTTGGTTTCAAGCGGGTCAGGATGGATGGCTTTTTCAGCCAACGAAAAGGAAATGAAAAGAAGAGCTTCATTAGTCTCAAAACAACTTTTTTAGCTTGACTTTTATGGTCAGGACAGCTTCCAACCTGGAAAGACCTCGTTGATTCGGACTTCCACGTTTGGAGGGACGCAGGCACCATGGTTCTTCAGGTCAATCAGTAAATTCTGCAGAAACTTCCTCTTTTTTTCCGGTCTCCTGGAGCTTCTTGCTTGCTTCTCTACAAAAGCAAGTCAAGCCAAAGGTCAATGCGAACTAAAAACCAAATCATATGCGACTTAATCATATTTGAGTCGCATATGATTTTCGTACGCTCTCATATCCGTGGTTGTGATATATAAATCTACACGTAAAAATGAATATTCTTGTTCATACGTATGTATAATATCATATCTATTTAGAGGATTGAGGCTCCATTTATTTCGTGGAAAATAAATGATTTAGAAAATATTTTTTAAAAAAATGATCACTTATATTATTTAAAATAATTAGTCAATAAAAATATTTTCATTATTCACGATATATTTTTCCCCACAAATTTTTGGCACTAATTGCAAGTTGTCCCAACTGTTTGATTTTCGCAATTTTCTCCTAAAAGTTTTGAAATCGGTTGCAATGTCTGCCTTGTGGTTGACTCTAGCCAGTTTTCATAAAAAGGGCTAGAGTTTTAATAATTTCTTGATCTAGCCCATACTATTAAGAAAATCAATCAAATAGCCAAACGTCGTCCAAACTTTCGAGGGTGTCATGTAATCAGCCAAAATTTGCATTATCATTTTATAAAAAAAAAAAAAAGACTTATTAGAACTTGTAACATAGGGCTCAAACCAAGAAATGCAGAAAACAAAATCCTACTACTATTAAAGAGAGAGAGAGAGAGAGAGAGAGAGAGAGAGAGAGAGAGAGAGAGTATACAATTTGCATAATTTGGTCATTAGCACAAATTAACATGTTTACTCTTTTGCTTGTTAAACAAAAGATATGATGTCATAACGTTAACATTAGTTTATAGGAAACATAACACGAGTATCAAATCTCGATTCAGCGTGACAATGTGCCAAATTTTGTTATTAAATTACCAAATCATTATAAATATCTTACCTCCAGATGGTCCTTGTGTGAGCAAGTACTTGCGAATCAGAAGAAACGATTTTATAATTTCTATCATCAATTAAATTGGAAAAGAAATATTTTTTGAGAGAGAGAGAGAGAGAGAGAGACGAGTCTAGCATGTGGTAGCCGCTTGTAGAGGCTACCCAATTGCCACACACATGGGAAGAAAAACAACTAAGTACAGGATGGACATATAAGTGTCAGAATTTCTAAAATGCATATTTAAATGCCACTTTTTTTAGAATTGGTCACTTAAGTGTCAATTTCGGTGAAACTTATTAAAAATCCGACATTATGTTATTTTATTAATAAAACCATCTATGTGACTTGTCCAAATGTCTACTCAATAATCATTGTCTCAAAACAATGTCATTTTGGCCCCAAATTTGATTTTTAATGTGAATATAATTAAATTAAATTAAATCAAATTTAAAAAGACTAAGTTTAATTTAATTAATATTTATATTAAAAATCAAATTTGGACCAAAACGACATTGCTTTTGGCTAATCTAGTCACGTCAGCACCATGTGAATAATTTTTTAAAAAAAGAAATGCCACTTTATTTAAAATTCTCGTTGTTAGCACTTAAATGTCCATTTACTTCTCTGATTTTGACACTTAAGTATATCTTTTAGAAGTTTTGACACTTAATATTCACTCGTGACAGGTTTTGGCACTTTGAATGTGCTTCAACCCACGCACATGTATCGGGCAAAGGTAGAACAATCCTCAATTAAGTAGCTTGCGTCGATCTTGGATGGAGATTGGATTGAAAATTTGGTCAAGATCAATGTCGATGTGACTTTGGGAACTCATTTCAATACTCCAAGTAGAACATTGAAAAAGAAAATGAAAAGTTTGGAGACAACCTACCAAGAGTCAAAACCCAAGGGGTGAAATGTATTTTGTCATTAGCTGCTAGATTTTCTCACCATAAGACAGCAAATTAATCATGCTACAAACACATGGACGGAGTCAATAATACCAGAGGAACATTGCAACTGGTTTCAGGACTTGAGGGGAGACACTGCAAAACTGAAAAGTCATGGACAATTAGCAATGAATGTTAAAATCTTGAGGTGCAATTCTAATTCACCCCTATGTCTCTCACCCAATCACATGCATGAAAGGATAGCTATTGCATAGTTGTATTGAAAGTGTCCAAAAAGTTTTCCAACAACAATGTTGTGACGACTTGAAATTTTTGCAGATGGTTGTATTTTAATGATGACCAAAGTTTCTTGATTGTTACTGTGAATAAGGCTTTAATATGCATATCATATCATTTATATATTGTTGCGTTTTACATAAATGTGCCTAAATGAACATATCTCTCTCTCTCTCTCTCTCTCTCTCTCTCTGTCTCTCTCTATGATGACCATAAATGTGCCTAAATGAACATATCATAGATATATATATATATGGTCCTTATCATGACTTATCTCCTTCGCGTATACTCGCAACATAGACTGTCAAATTGTCCTGAGGCTTATTTAAGTCATTATACTTAATATATTACACTTGCTAGACATGATTTTACATACCCCAATGTAGTCTAAAATAAAGTATGAATACCATGTGGTCGTATAAGTTATGACGTATTATACTAGCAAATGTGTACATATCTTGCATGCTTGCGAAAAATTGATAATTAGGAAAATAGTTTATCATGAAATATCTGAGTAATTCATATAAAAAGTAATAATCAGTAAAACTATTATGAAGAAATTGTGTATGTGAAAAGGTAAATATATCTCAAGATTTGGTTTTTCTTTAGTAAGGTTGTTACAGGATAGAAAGAATTAATATTTGATGTCGAAACTTGTAAGAGATAAAATAGAATTATTAATTTGCGCTTGTGAGCATGGGTACAACATTGCCAAATAAGTATTTGAGGCTTTTTGAAGATGCGGGTCCTATACTATTCTTGCGGTGGGTTCACGTTCAAATCTTCAAGATGGAAAATCAAATCAAGACCTTTGAACATGCTTGCTTACTTTACTATTTGTTGAACTCCCCGGCTGCAAGGTCTTACCTAGTCAAGCAAAATGTCACTTGCAGTACTAAAGAAATAAGATTTTGAATTTGAAAGGAGAGGTGTCACCTACAATACTAAAGAAATAAGACTTTGAATTTGAAATTAGACTTTCAGCATATCTTACTACACAAAATATGATACTTTCAAAATTTCTCAACACTAACATCTTAGCCATGTCACAGAAAGACTAATAGTTGGTTAAGCTTTACATTCATCTTATGTTATATGAACAATTAAAAACCTTTCATTTTGTCGACGATAGCATTTTTCGGATTGTTCCTTCCCTTTCCTTTAAGTCGAGTCACTTCATTCCTACGCTTTCGGCCCATTTTTGGACATATATGGTGCAAAAACATAGAGGACATTCATAGATACATTCATATATAACTGAATCGTGCCTACATATGTAGAAAGCAACGTCCATGTGGAAATAACGGGGCTCGTGAAGATTAACGTAGTCACAAGCCATCTGGATTTCTATGTTTTTCTAGTATGTTCAACTTGACTGATCAGCCGTCAAGTTCTATGAACATGCCTTTTTATATGAACGAATGATATCTTTTTTTTTTTCAAGAAAATAAAGGCTCAATTAATATAATTCTAGGGAAAAAGAATACTTGGAGTGCCAAAAATTGGTATAAAGAGATACTCGAGTGCGAAAAGTTATGAACGATATACATAAGTGTTACTTTTTTTGAAAAATGGGACACTTTATGCCAAGTTTAGTGACTTTGGCCGGAAATCCTACATGGCAATTTTTTTTATCAATATAGCTTGTCTACGTGGCTTGCTGGAAAGCTTAGTCAGCAAAGAAGAGGCAAAACAATGTCGTTTTGCTTTGGATTTGAATTTTAATATAAATATTAATTAAATTAAATTTAGAAAAAGGGGGAGGAGTTGCAAAACGGTGAGAGCTGTGCAAGACATTGTTGTTGTCACCCTACCGTCATTGCCCTTGCCGGATCTGGCTAGCTCTCCACCGTCGCCAACGGCAAGGGCTTGCAGAGCGCCCTCAACATTCTGCAACTCCTTCCCCTCCTTTTTTAATTTATTATTATTATTATTATTATTATTATAAATTTAGTTTTTCCACCGTCGCCAACGGCAAGGGCTTGCATAGCCCTCAACATTCTGCAACTCCTCCCCCTCCTCTTTTAATTTATTATTATTATTATTATTAATTTAGTTTTAAATTTAATTTAATTAATATTTATATTAAAATTCACATCCAAAGCAAAACAATGTTGTTTTTGGCTTATATAGCCAACTCAATGTGCAAAATAATATCGTTTTGCACTTGTTTAGTCGAAAAAATATCATGTCAGCATTTTGGTTGGATTTTCTTGCCGTTGATACTTAATTAATTCATTTTGATTCAATTTTAGCATTTGAGTATACTTTTCCAAACTTTTAATACTCAAGTGTCTTCCGTGCTAAGTTTTGGCACTTCAGGTGTCATTCATTCTATAATTCTAGGTCAACCTACTTTAGAGGCAGTAACATAGAAACCGAGTCTAAATTCAATTGAAATTTCACTCTTCTCATCTCCAAGTTGGTGGTGTAGACTGAGCAAACGCGTTGATGATATGCTGAAGAAGATTTTCCCTGAATGTTCTTCCACGCCCTTGAATTTTCCCGGAAAATCATCTTGGCTAATTATTCGAACTGGGAAGTAGCACAGAAGTTGCGATGTTACTCTTGGACTAAACCATGACCAAACAGTCACTGTTCTGAACTAAGGTGCATGCTTCGGACTGCACATCATACATAAATACATACTTTTGTCCATACATACGTACATACATAGTGTAAGTAATGGCTAGGGTTTCACTGTCGTAAGGTGTGTCTTCGACATATAGATCTTCTGTCATCGCACGCATGTTGACATCCCCATGTTGTTCCTGGAAATTGTCATTTTCTATTGTTTTCCATTGACGAAGACATTTCAACCTTAAGTCAAGATCGGGTGAGAGCAAGGGGCAGCGGGTTTATTCCTCATATTCTCCTTCCTTATTTCCTTTATTGCCCGCATGCTTTTCGAGTATGATTTCTATATCAGATGATAATAAGGTCAAATTGCTCGTGCCAAGCTTGGCTTAATAGGTCAAGGTTTTCATTATTGTTTAAATGGGCTCGTCCCCTTAAAAAAATAAAAAAAAACCAACTTTAAGTTTTATTCCCATTCTACCAGAACTTTTTTTGGGTTGATATTATGAAAAAACCTTAAATTAGTATATTTATGACAAATTTATCCCAAAATAATTTTTTTACCACAAAAAAAGAAAAAACTCCAACTTAGTATATTTGTAGCAAATTTACCTTTGTTAATTTTTGTTAAATTTATTTAATACCACAAAAACCCACAAACCAACAAACGAATGGTAAAGCCTCAAATTGATATACGTGTTAAATGCGACGTGTTATCAAATTCAACAATTTGATAATAAAATTAAATAGAAATTAACGAGGGAAATTTGTCATAAGTGTACCAATTTGAGATTTTTGTGATAAAAAAAATTAGTTTGGTTTCTTCAAGATTATCTATCTCGGTAGGCTGTTGTTATTTCATACGAAGGTGAGAATGTTAATGAAGACAGGGGTCAAATGTTGAACGTCTAATTGGCCCTGATGTTAATTATTTTGAAGAAAATAATGGCAATTTTTGGATGGTGGGCTGATTTTGGATTACAGTGGAAGTTAAGAATTTCTAATCAAACAAAAATAAAAGTTGGGACAGGATTGGGATTTGATGTAAAGTTTGGAGTTCTTTTTAGGGAACTACGTCCTGTTTAAACACTCAAAACACATAATCGTTTTAATTCATTTTCTTTCCTTTTCATGAGGATCACAATCTAGCCTGAAATGCCAAATTCCAATTTCGTGCATGGCCATGTGGCATGTTCTTAGACGCGGGCAGTGGCAAGCTCTGCTCGGGGGAAAGCCCAATTCCGACAAAACCATGAAAATAATGCCGCATTCGCGTAGCACACAAGCCTACCTAATATTTTAACGTTGTACCCGACGACTTCGCAAGAGAAATTCAACTGGCGAAAACCGGGAGGAGTCAAAGTTCAAATCTTGATCGTCCATTCCTCTTGAGTACGACAAAGTTCCATGGAACGCGGTTGCTCTGAAGCTCTCCCTGTAACTTCCAAAAGCTTTCTCCATCACATTGTTTTCGGTTTACTCAGTTACGCGTCGATGCCACCGTGTGTCTCCTAGATTTTCTCTCTCTCTCTCAAACTCCACGTCGAGAAAACATTTTAAAAAGCCATTTTTTTATCTGGGTATCTCCAAGATTGTGCCATTAACGTAGCTGTCAATCATTCAACGCGGTTAGTCAGTTGAACTTGGTTTTCATAGGGTGATTTTCCTGCAATCTTCTAGGACGTCCCTCCTGAATTCAGTTGATGGGTCCAAAGGCGAGAGTTCATAGCGCTTGGAAGTGTCCAAAGCGCAATTATTAATTTGTCACACGCAATAATGTAGTCACAAATTCGACATATTTTGGTTTGGTTTTGTTGCTCTTTGGAGCCCAAATAGAATCTATTTGTTTGACTTCAGTGGAGGTCTTTTTAAAGGTTTCAAAGTTGAAGCTTCTTTGCACCTTCCATTTCTGTGGTGGCCCAATCTTGACTCCCTATATAGTCTCCGCTGCTTTAGCAGCACAGGTTGCTGAATCTATAACACTACAAGTTTTAGAAACTTTATACATGAATTTTAAGTGTGTTTGATTCTCTGGTGATGTTGAAGAGGCAACTTCTGGAGGAGGATAAAGAGGGTGGTTCCGGATTTTCGGCTCGAGGATCGAGAAGAAGGCCTAATATTAAGTAGAACTACTTTACTAGGGGCCATTGTATTCCAATTTTAGCGTCTGTGACTGTGAATTACTATTCTTGATTACTTTGCAGTTACTTGAGAAATGTGTCCGAAGGGCTGTTGCCGGAGGAATTTGCATCTGCTCTCGAGCCTCTCTTTCGGAAAGTGGTATGCTATTCATATCAGTCACTAGTCTTGTTGCTTGAGAAGAACTCAAGTCTGGTTCTTCAGAAATTGAATGATGATTTCATATTAATGGTATACTTAGTATGTGACTTTGGTTCTTTCTATAGGATATTAAGATTCATTTCATCTTGCTTGGTGATGTTTGGTCAGCATGTCGTGGATGTAGTTCTGATATCTATTGAGAAGGTTGTTTTTGTGATTCGGATGTTTGGTCATCTCAGTGATATTTTAATCTTGGTAACTTCCATTATAATCACCAAAATATGTGGCTCAGGCGAAGTACTTTTCATCACAAACACGTAGAGGCCTTTGTCCATGTCTTGTTTATTATGAAAGATGCATCATGAAGTCCTGATTCGCTCTACTATTTCATATTAAGAATGTTTCAATTATTTGTTTCTGAAGAGATTTGTTTGTTAGGTTCGTTTCCATGATTCTGTGAATCCTGTTCTCATAAACAATTTCCAAATAAAAAGTAAATTTCTGTTGCCCCTCACCTCTCCTTCTGATGAAGGGAATGAATCTTTTTATCAAACGATCAAGTGAAAATTTTCCTTTTTCTAATTATTTTCTGTGACAGGTATGCTATGCAGAAGTTCCTTGTATTAGAAAACATTGCACCTTAGGAACGTAATGCATATACCCTGTGCGTAGTCTAATGAAATCACCCGTTTGTGATCGTGATGCTAAATGGGACAAAACTATTGGTTTGTTATGAAATTTCTCTTCAAATCTGAGTTAGATTCTGCATCAAGCAGGTTAGTGAGGAAGTGGAACGTGCAATCTCGCGCTTTCTCAATCCATCATTGAGGTCAGTGTTCCTTGTATTCCTGCATCAACCTCCAAGGTTGATTGTGAATCAGAGCCATGTTGATCTTGCTTCATATAATTATTTTCATACCAGAACAATAATCTGGTTTCTAAGTTCAAGATAAGTTGTTTTCTGACAACATATCGACACTTTAAACACCCCTTATGCACAGAGGAATTTATGTATTTCTAGTCTATATTGCAGAACGCCATCTATTCCCATTGGAAGTTCTGAAGAAAGCAGTCTGCGACTACAATTTGTTACCAAATTACCGGCAACCATCTTCACTAGCAGTCAGATAGAAGCCGAGGATGGTACTCCTCTCAGGATTGAACTAGTTGATGGCAGGACCAATGAGAGGGTTACAAGTGGCCCTCTATCTTCGATAAAGCTTGAAATCGTGGTCCTTAATGGCGATTTTGGGTCAGATGAGGTAGAGGATTGGACCGAGAAGGAATTCAATTGCAATATCATTCGTGAAAGGGAAGGGAAAAGGCCACTGATAACAGGGGAGCTGACTGTTATCTTGCAAGGAGGAAGTGGTTGGTTCCGTAATTTAATCATCACCGACAACTCGAGCTGGGTGAGAAGTCGGAAATTCAGGTTAGGAGCTCGAGCTGTTCAAAAGGTTTCTGCAGAAATAAGAATAAGAGAAGCGAGAAGTGAAACTTTCATTGTTAAAGATCATCGAGGAGAGTGTAAGCTTGCAATGCTTTAGTTTCAATGCCTTTCATTTTATGATACTGACCAATAATCCTTGATTCTATCTGTGGATCTTAAAAATACTTAAAGATTGACAAGTTTTCCAAGCTCTGTGCAGTCAACAAGAAGCATTACCCTCCATCTCTGAGCGACGAAGTGTGGCGTTTAGAGAAAATAGCCAAAGATGGTGCTTTACACAAACGCATGACTTTGAGAAGAATCAACACTGTTCAAGATTTCCTCCAGCTGTACGAAGCCGATACATCCTCTCTAAGAAATGTAGTAACCACCTTTCTTCAAGCCCTGATAAAATCCTTCTTCTGTTCATGTTATTCTAAACACTGTTAAATATCAAATCATGCTACTTCTTTCGTGATGCGATGTTATTTCAGATACTTGGCACTGGGATCACCAACCGGCTATGGGAGACAATTGTCAGACATGCCAGCACTTGTGTAGTCGACGACAGCCAGATGTACACTTACTACCAAGCTTGGAACAAGGCCGGTATACTGTTCAATTCAGTAATGAAAGTTGCTCAAGCAACACTTGATGGCAAAACTTACCAGTCACTACACCAATTGACCCCCTCTCAGAAGGTACATATATCATAACTTCACTATCAAGTAGCCGAGTGTCAATCTATCTGAAGCTATACAAGGGGCTGTTTTTATCGGACTAGTCCATTTACTTGGCAAAAATTATACCACAACCACTTCTCTCAAAGTTCATAAGCATTTGTTTGGATGTGATTGAATCCACTGCTTGGTCGACAGATGTTGGTGCAGACCTTAAGAAGACAAGCTTACTGTAACAAGAATCAATGGGTGCCGGTTGATGCCCTACCCAGCATCAGTCCTCCAAGAGCCCTGACCAACTTGCCTACAGAGCCATCAATTAGCCTGAGCCTGCCTCTTCATCATCTAGATTACACAGTCCTAAACCAAGGTGTGGTATTGTTATCACTTCTATGTTTTTCTTCTTGGCCTTCTTAATCGTTCACAGTTTAGTACCATCATTTTGCATATCTGTGGTAGCTAAAACCGAACTACATTTTTATTCAGATATACCAGAAGCGGCTTCTGAATTTAATTACTCATTGGCTTCAATGTCGCCCTGCTACAATATCACAGAAAACAGACAACTAGATTGTTTGGGGCCACAGAGCCATATCATCACAAATACCTTCAATCCGACCATGCCAAACATCCTGGCGAGGCAGGAATTTTTGCCTGGCAATGGTGCTGGTGAAAGCAGTCATCATCCTGGTCACTCACGAGACCCCTTTGTGCCAAACATTCATTTATCTCCCGAGTCTCCAAGCCCTGTCAATTTGATGTGGACACCAGAGCCTACTTTTGTCATTGAATCAAGCAGCGGGGCAGATCTTGGGATCTGTCAATCTGGCACTGATTTTGGAGTCTGTAAGACGACTATTTCAAGGCCCAGGGCAGCGTGGTGCAAGATCCGTGCCGTGGTGAAGTGGGGATCGGTACGGCGGGTCGTGGCTGCAAGGAGAACAGCAATGTTCAATTTCCCATATTATTAAGATGTAAACATCGAAAGTCCTATATCCAAAATTCTCATCCACACAAGCCAACCATCACGTGGCGAAGTGTCATTATTTATACAGAAAACAAAAAAGGAAAAAGGAAACTTACAATGCTTGACGCCGGATGATTGGCTTTTGTGGATGAGAATGTCTTGTTTTGGGAGGACCAAGAATCTGCAAAGCATCTAAGCGCAAGCTCCCTGCATGCAATAATTCAGTATTATGCATAAAAATCTAAGGACTAGTGCCAATAGAGCGTCTCTTCTTTGTATAGATCACGCTAGCTGAACTTATGAAGTACCTCAATATAAGGGCTCTTCAAGAATTGTAGCCCTTTTTTTCTTGTTCAAGAATTGTTTGGCACTTTGTTTGTCCCAACCCATTATATCTTGGATCATTAGTTTATTGCTCTGATATACTTAGCAGACTTTTCTTTGCTGTACACAATTTGTGAGTCTTTTACTTAGCTTGCGAAGTCCAAAGTTTCTCAGGGAGGCTTTGCTATTCTCTGTTTGTGACATAATATTCTAACCATTAGTCACAATGCCCAAAGTCCAAATTTTGATACCATCTATTTTTTAATTTCTAAAGATGAAAGAATTATGGGGCAAAAAGAAAATTCCCTTCCTAATTCACACTCTCCAAAAACAGCGAAAATACGAATTGGGAGTAGTGAAAGTGGCACCTACTTGAGTCACATTAGTTTAGACAGCATGGAAAGTTGCTGGAAGACCAGATCAGACCTGTCTGTTCAAATGCTGCTAGCCTAGCAGCTCAAGCTGACCAAATGATATAATCCGACCAGATCCGATCCTGTACGATTGGTTCAAATTGGTCATGAGATCTTAAATTCTTGCAATAACTCTTATGGGGTCAATACTCTGAAGATCAGAGGAGCATGAATGTAGCTAGCTCATCAAGGTCTTTTTCAAGAGAAATGGTTTGGTTCTGGGTACCACCTCACAGGAAGCACGAGAGAAGAGAACTCTGCACTTACAAGTTAATTAATTGGGAGAGTGAGTTCTAACGGAAAAATTGGAAGAGAACCAAAATGGTATTCTTGAAGTTACGAATTTATAAATGAAAGCATATCAGCAGTCTAACACGCTACACATGTTTTCAGGATTATAATTGGCAATTATTTACAACTCCCATAGAACTTTTACGGCTCAAATATGAATAATCCCTCTGAAATTTTACGCAAATCCCCAAACAAAGATGCAAAAAGAAAGCGGTTTGAATTCATTTGTTATAAATCTGTTGCAATTAATAATTACACACCGATTGCACACTATCCTCTTGTGCTGAGAAAATAGAAGCCTGAACTGCAAAGTTTGTAGGTCTCTGACAAGTAACAAGGAAACTCTTATTTCGTTTAAGCTACAATGAGTTCCTCTGTATGTCGTGACATTGGAGGGTGGGATTTGTGTTCTCTATCCTGAAAAGCCATGAGCGATGGAACAGACTTCATAATGCAAAGGTCTGTCTGGAGGTGGATTTTGTCTAAAGAATTGCCCGAGAATGTTTCTGTGTTGCTGGATGATGATAAGATGGCTAAAGTTACAGTGGAGTACCTTTGGGGTTTTAGATTATGTGTTAGTTGCTTCAAATTTGGTCATTTTTCCAAAGAATAAGAAAAAGTTGAAATGGGTTCCTTAAAAGTGTGTTCCCTTGAGGATTTGGCTGATGTGTACCCTCGTGAGGCTTTAAAATGCAATGCTATTACTAGACTTTTATCCGAGGACGGTCTGACTACATAACCAGTTTGTAGTACTATTGTATGATGATGTTGAGAAGGAAGAAGAGTAAGTGCTAGACATAGTGCCTGATTTGGAGGCTTCCGTTGACTTTGACAGTTGACCCGGATGTTGCTATTCCTCCTGGTGATTTTAAACTTTCTCCAGAAGGAAGAGTGCTATCTGGAAGCTGAGTTGGAGAATGCTGGATGGTATGTCTAGCTCCTCAATTCTTTCCTCATGAATGTTGTATGCTGGAATTCAAGGAGTTTCAATAAGCCTTATAAGCATAGATTTGTAACCTTGTTAGTAAGAATCGTGACAATTGTTTTGAATCTTAGAAACTCGAGTTAAAGAAGAAGATGATACTCTAATTGTTAACAGCAATTTCCCTGATTGGCCCTGATATCATAATTATGCTGATTGTGATTCAGGACTAATTTGGGTGCTCTGTGATTCTCATTTGACTATTGCTATCTGTTCTCACAGCAATCAGTTTCTTCATTGCCTTGTGAATTCTTACTTTCTGTCACCTACAATGCTGATACGCTGGGAGAGAGGAAACAACTCTAGGATCAGCTCACAATGGTCCCTCAAACTATTGATCGGCCTTGGTTTCTTGCTGGAGATTTTAACACAATTTGCTCTGCCTCTGAAGCTAGTAGCTCTGATGATGCTTACTCTGAAGATATAGAGGATCTCAAGCAATTGCTCTTTCACTTGGAGCTGCCGGACATAAAGACTATTGGTAACTTAATCACCTGGTCTAATAGGAGAACGGTGGGATGTGTGGAAAGGAAGTTGGATAGGGCTGTGGGGAATGAGGCTTGGTTTCAGTCTTTTCCTCTTTTCTCCTGATGTTTCGGATCGTTGTCCTGCATCAATGAAATTGGTTCCTGATGGTTTCAGATCTCCAAGACCTCTCGAGTTCATTAACCTCTAGAGTAAGCATTCATATCGTCTTCGGACTGTGGAAGGTGCTTGGCAAACTGATAAGGTTTGGCTCTCCTATGTTTTTTGCTGGGTGAGAAGTGGGTTTCCCCTGACCAAAAGCAAGCAAATTGGTCTCACCAAGCTTGCCTCAGTAGCTCGAGCCTTTTAATTATTGCCTAAGCACTGACACATTATCATTTTTATGTCTGTCTCTTTCGTTTGGGCTTATCACAATTTTTACGAGGACCGTATTCTAAGCATGGAAAGTGAAATCCCCAATTCTCCTTTGTTTTCTTATCTTCATATCTTCTAGATCGTGCGATTTATGCAGCCGCCAATCATTCGACGCGTTTAGTTAGTTAGTTAGCTAGTTAGTCAATCTTGGGTTCTACCGGGTAATTTCGCCCAATCTTCTTTGGTACTGAATTCATTTGATGAGTACAAAGGCAAGAGGGTTTGATGGCGCTTGGAATTGTCAAAATGCGATTACTATATTGGCACGAGCAAAAATGCAGTTAAATACAAATGCTGTTTTGCTTGTGTCCATGTTGATCGTTAATGGTTTCGAAGGTTCTTTGTGTGGAAAGTCAATGTTGATTGTTAATGGTTCCGAAGGTTTTTCGAGCCCAGATACTGTGTACATATTTGACTTGAGTTCATGTTGAATGTTAGTGGTTTGGAAGGTTCGTTGAGCCCAAATACAATGCATGCGTGGGGGCCTTATCTTGACTCCCTATGAATTCCTTGCTGGTTCAGCAGTACCGGTTGCCGTATCTGTGAACACTGCATAGTTCTGGAAACTATGGACAGGAATTTTAAGTGTTTTGTGATTCTCGGGATATGATGAAAAGGTCGAGGATCAAAAAGAGGGCTTGACATTAAGGAGAGTTACTTTACTAGGGATTTATTCCAACTTTTGTGTATGTGACTAGGGATGAGCACCAGCTCTGAAAAGACTTTGGAACCAAACCAAATCGAACGGGAAAACTGGACCAAGATAACCCAAATTCTCTCTTTTTACTCATGCGTCGCATCTTGTTACTGCCTCTAGTTCCCTGCTTGTCAAGCTAAGGAATTTCACGGCTGCTTCATCATGCCTAGACGACAAAGTTGTAAGGATCTTTGGCTAAATAAAAAAGATTGTGATGGCATAAGACAATGGAAGTTGCTAAGAAATTTGAAGAATTTGCCACAAAGAAGTTTCTTTGTGAGAAATGTGTAGCTGATGCGTGGGGCTTATATTTTTCTAATCATGTTGGCCACCTGTCAGCATCAATTTTGAGTTTTGTAAGTGAATATTTGAAATAGTAATGAACCCCCCAAAAAAAAGGAGCCGTCACTTTCGATTTCAGAGTTTACAAAGATTTTAGGTTCCAAAAACTGGGAACCGGTCCTAACAAAGTGAGTTTCAGGGTGACTGCGTTGTTTAAGAAGAACTCAAGTTTGGTTCTTCTAATATAAATTCATGATCTTATACTTCCGCTATGCTTGGTATGGGACTCGGTTTTCAAATTGGGAAGGTTTGTTTTCTAGTGGTGATTCGGATGTTTGGTCGCCGAAGTGGGCATTTTCATCTGGGTCACTTCTCTTTTAATCACTAAAATATATGGCTCTGGCAACATATTTTCCATGTGGACATAACCTAGCATGGAAAGTGCCCGGCTATGTGTTTTTGGACACGGAAAATGACAAATTCTGCTTAGGGGAGACCCGCTCCTAACAAACAAACATTAAAAAAAAAAAAGAAAACGTAATGCCCACATTCGCTTATCACACATAACGTGGTCAATTTCCCTTAAATAATGACTTAAGATCGAGTCTCAAACTTACGCGAAACTTCTTTTTTGTCTCGTAAATTATCGCCAACTTTCCTTATGTATTAAAATTTGGACCCCATGTTAACCTTAAATTTAATGACATGGTCTAGATCCGATGTGCTAATTCAACAAGTCCATTGCCTCCACATCACTTGGTAATGTGGATTTGAGATGGGAAAATTACCAAAAAAATCATAAACTTATTGTATGAATGACAATTCTATCCTAAATCTTTCAATTTAGTTAATTTTGTCTTAAATCCTTTGAAAATTTGTTAATGTAGTCTTCGTGGATAATTTTTGTTATTTTTTTATATTTCCGAATCGTTTTCTATTTTTCTTTTTTCTCAATTTTCTTTTCTTTTCTTTCTTTTTTTTTTTCTTTTATTATTTCCTTTCACCAATTCGCAACCTCAACACAATATGATGAAGTTCACCAACCACAAGCGAGGCTGCCAAGCCTAGATCTGCAAAGGGCATCGCAATCTCGCTAGATATGGGGAAGTTCATGACCACACCACGCACAACTCACTTTGATATAGTTCTTCAAACACTCATTACATTAAAGGGTACTTCATTTCATGACCTTCACTTTTTGCTAACTCTATCTAGAGTTGAACGTTTATTCTGATGCTAATTAGGCCAAAAAAAACCCTTTAGATCATCACTCCACTTTAGGCAATTGTTTCTTTCTAACTCATTTATTCCATGGCGTAGCAAGAAGCATATTATCATAGCTCGCTCTAGGATGAAGGAAGAATATCGTGCTCTTGTTGATACAACATTGAAATTATTGTGGTTGCAATAATTACTAGAAGATATGAGAGTTCGCCATAATGGTGAGACAGTCATTTATTACAACAGTCAGAATGCTATTCAAATAAATGATAATGATGGTTTCCACCCGATATCATGTGCTCCAAGGTAGAGGTGAGCATGGTTTTAGGATAGAACCTAGAATTTGAGAACTAGACAGATGAGAATATATCTGATTCCAGGTTCTAATGTATGCAGAGTAGGTTCCAAGTTCCAAAAATTGGGGAACTTGTTTCAACGGATGAGTTCCAGGTTCTACATTGGTGGAACCTAGAACTTACAATAACTTTTTTGTGTTTTTCTTGGTCTATGTCTTTGCATGATTCTACGGTATTCCATGGCATTCAATGATGAGTGTATAATTTGAAACCACTAATCTGAGCTTCTATTTTATGGCTGAGATTTTTACTTTGTTCATGTTTCACATTTTTTGTGTCTAAATATAAGTTACGGTCAGCGAATTATGATAGCAAGTAATGGTAATTAAATGTGATGATTTACTATAATCATTCAATTAATAACACAGATGGAACCTCAGTAGACCCTGAAACCGACTGCGGAATTTATGATAAGGTAGGTTCTAGGTTCCAAAGTATGTAGGGTAGGTTCTGAGTTCCAAAAAATTAAAAATTTGTTTCAATGGGTAGGTTTTAGGTTCCAGGTGAAGCTTCTATAGAACCTAAAACTACTCACCCCTACTCCGTGAAAATGCTCCTCCCATCTTTATTTTATTATTTGATCAAATTGTTAATATCTTCACTAAGGCACATCCACCCCGGTGCTTTTCAGTTCTTTTCTTCAAATTGCCAAATTGAATTCTTCTAAGTACTCTTGAGTTGGTAAGGTGATGTTAAAGATAATTAAAAATATCAAGAGATTTATATATCTTCCTTGATCCTCTATATCTTCAAATTATGCATAATCTCCCTTAATTAAGTAAAAGTTCAAGGCTGAATTGGGACCCAAGGTAATCACAACAACCATGTTTTTTACATTGATCCCAACAACTTCTTAAGAGAGATTCATCTGAAGAAAATGGGCGAGAATGGAGTTCAAACTTTGAATGTCCATTCCTCTGCAGCTTAATACCACTCTGTGGAACGCGGTTCCTCGATCACATTACTCATCGTCCACTCAAGTACGTGTCGATGCGACCACATGTCTCTGTAAATTTTCTCTCTCTCAAATCCCTTATCGAGCAAACATAGGAAGGACGATATTTTTATCTGGGTTTCTTCTAGGTTGTGCGATTAATATAGACAAGGTTTGTTAATCCTGGTTTTCATTGGGGAACTTTTGGCCCAATCGTCTTGGTTGTCCATCCTTAATTCAGTTGATAAGTCCAAGGGCAAGAGTTTGATGGCCCTTGGGATCGTTTAGATGCAATTACTTACATGTGCAAAATTGTACTTAAAAAATATCTGTTTTTGGTTGGCTTTGTTTCTTTTTCCAGCCGCAGGAAAAACCATTTGTTTGACTTGAGTCGATGTCTTGTGTTTCAAAGTTGAAGTTGCTCTGTACCTTCCATTTCTGTGGTGGGCGCATTTTGTCTCCGTATGTACCCTCTGCAGGTTTAGCGGGGCCGGTTGCTGTATCTATAAAAACCGCAAGTTTTGGAAACTTTTGACATGAATTTTACGTGTTTTCGATTCTGTGGAGATGGAGAGAAGGCAACTTCAGGAGGGTGGTTCCGGATCTTCTGCTCAAGGATCAAAAAGAAGGCGAGTAGAACCTCTTTACTTAGGAACCATTGTATTCCAATTTCAGTGTCTGTGACTATGTATTACTATGATAGACATTGATTCAGATTCTAGATTACTTTGCAGTTGTTGGAGAAACGTGTCGAGAGGACCGTCGCTGGGTGAATTTGCATCTTTTGTCGAGCCTCTCTTCCGAAAAGTGGTATGATATGCAAGTCAGTATCGGGGAAATTACCAAAGTCATAAACTTATTACATTTATACCAATTCAGTTTTAAACATTTTAGTTACACTAATTTAATCATAAACATTTTCACATTCTGGTAATTGAGTCTACTTCACCAATTTTGATCGGAAATCGTTGATGTGGACACCAACCGTCCTATGTAGTGTACTAGTGCTGATGTGGACATATTTAAATAATTTTCGAATTTGTTATATATATATATTTTTTTTTTGCTAAGGCTGGCAAGGATCACCAGCCAACCCTCACTATAGTCGATAAAGGCCTAGGCAAAGGTCGCAACGCCCTCGCTTGATCGGCGAGACTGCAACACCCATATTAGGCATGGGCATCCTAGCCCTCACCTATGGCGAGGGTTGGCCGGTGAGGGTTGGCCGGCAACTCTTGCTAACTTCAGTCCAAAAAAATAAATAAAGAGAAGAAAAGAAAAAACAAAACAAAAAAATTATTAAAAAATCAAAAAAATTATTAAAATGTTATTGGACATCGACCCTTTCCATGCCACGTAAGATAGTCTACATCCACATCAACGATTTCCAGTCAAAATTGACGGATGATTCAACTAGCAAAAATTAAGCAGGTTTTAGGACTAAATTGGCACGATTGAATAGTTTATGATTGAATTGGCGCAAGTGCAATAGGTTTAGAACTTTTTTGGTAATTTCCCTAATTGGTCTCTAGCTGGGTTGCTTGAGAAGAACTCACGTCTGGTCTTCACAAATTGATTGACAACTTCATACCACTGCTATGCTTACTGTTTGACTCTTTGGTGTTTCCAATAGGATCTTGCAATTCATATCATCTGGCTTAGTGTTGTTCAGTCAGCATGTCGTGGATGTAGTTCGGATCTCTTATGAGAAGTTGTTTTCAAGTGGTGAATCAGATGTTTGGTCGGCATGGCTCAGGCGAAAGTACTTTCCATCGCAAAGATGTAGAGGGTTTTGTCCATGTCTTGTTTCTTATGAAAGATACTTCATGAAGTCCTGATTTGCTCTACTGTTTTATATTATTTGTTTCTGAAGTGATTGTTTGTCGGGTTCGTCGGGTTCGTTTCCATGGATTAAAGATCTGTGAATCCTATTCTCATAACCAAATTCCAAATAGAAAGGAGATATTTTTTGCCCCTCACCTCTATTTTGTATGAAAGGAATGAATCTTTTTATCGAGCGATCAAATGAATACTTCCTGTTTCTGGTTGTCTATTTTGATTGCTATGCTAGGCAGAAGTTCCTTGTATTTGTAAACATCGCAGACTGGGAACGTAAGATTTGCCCTGCATCAAGTGTAATGAAATCACCTTTTCTGATCGTGATGCTAAACAGGATGAAACTATTGTATTGTTAAAAAACGTCACTTTGAATCTGATTTACATTCGGCATCAAGCAGGTTAGTGAGGAAGTGGAACGTGTGATCTCCCCCTTTCATGATCCATCATTAAGGTTGGTGTTCCTTGTATTTCTACATCAACCTCCAAGGTTGGTTCCCAATCAAAGAAGCCATATTGATCTTGTTTCGTATTAGTGTTTTCATGCAAGACACAGTACTTGGGTTTCAAGCACAAGATAAGTTGTTTTTCGACATCATGTTGACACTTCAACATCCCTTATGCTCAGGAGAACTTATGTATTTCTAGTCTATATCGCAGAGCCCCGTCAAATCCTGTTGGAACTTCTGAAATAAGCAGCTTGCGACTGCAGTTTATTACCAAAATACCGGCAACTGTCTTCACTAGCAGTCAGATAGAAGCTGAGGATGGCACTCCTCTGAGGATTGAACTAGTAGATGGCAGGACCAGTGAGAGGATTAGGAGTGGCCCTCTCTCTTCCATAAAGCTCCGAATTGTCGTCCTCGACGGCGATTTCGGGTTGGACGAGGGAGAGGATTGGACTGAGAAGGAATTCAATTGCAATACCGTTCGCGAAAGGGAAGGGAAAAGGCCATTGATTACCGGGGTGCTGAATGTGACCTTGCAAGGAGGAATTGGTTCCCTGCTTAATTTAATCATCACCGACAACTCGAGCTGGATGAGAAGTCGGAAATTCAGGTTAGGAGCTCAAGCTGCTCAAAAGATTTCTACAGAAACGAGAATAAGGGAAGCAAGAAGTGAACCTTTTGTTGTTAAAGATCGTCGAGGAGAGTGTAAGTTTGCAATGCCCTGGTTTCGATGCCTTTCATTTTGTTTTTTTAACATTAATTCCTGATTCTATCTGTGGACCTTAAAAAGACCTAAAGATTGACAAGTTTTCTCTCATGCGCAGTGAACAAGAAGCACCACCCTCCACTTCTGAGCGATGAAGTATGGCGTTTACAGAATATAGCCAAAGATGGCGCTCTACATAAGCGCATGCGTTCGATAGAAATCAACACCGTTCAAGATTTCCTCCAGTTGCATGAAGTCGATGCGTCCTCTCTAAGAAATGTTGTCTCCAAATCTCTTGGAGAGATGCTAATTTTTCTTGTTTCTTTACAAGTTATTCTAAGCATTATCAACTACTAAATCGTGCTACTTCTTTTGTGATGTCATCTCAGATGCTTGGCACTGGGATCGCCAACCGGACATGGGAGACGATTGTCAGACATGCCAGCACCTGTGTGGTCGATGATAACAAGATGTACGCTTACTACCAAGATTCGATCAAGGCCAGTATACTGTTCAATTCAGTAATGAAAGTTACTCAAGCAACGCTTGATGGCCAAACTTACCAGTCACTAGACAAACTGACCTACTCTCAGAAGGTATAAATCATGACCTGAAATTTTACTGCGGAATACCTGAGTGTCAATCTATTTGGAGCTAGGGCCTGTTTTATTGGACTAGTTCGTTTGCCCAGCAGAATATATACCACGACCGCTTCTCTGAAAATTAGTAAGTACTTGTTTGATTTTGGATTCGATCGAATCCACTGCTCGTTCCACAGATTCCGGTGCAGAACTTAAGAAGGCAAGCCTACCATAGCAAAAATCAATGGGTGCTGCTTGATTCCCTGCCCGGCATCACTCCTTCGAGCACCCTGACCGACTTGCCTATAGAGTCATTAATTGGCGTGAGCCCACCCCTTCATCATCCAGATTACACAGTGCTAAAACAAGGTATTGTGATATTATTGCACTTCTATCTTTTTTCTTAGGGTGCCTTTGGTAACTATTTTGTTTCCGGAAATAATTTCTTGTTTAAAAATTATTCTTTTTTATTATGTTCCCTAGATGAGTTTCTAAGCATTTAAAGGTGTTTATCTAAAAATTTTATCCGCGGGATAAAAATACGTTTGATAAAGTCTCAAATTCTTTTATGAATTAGAATTTCTTTTAATTTTGTAGTACTTTTATTATTTTTTTCTTTTTTTTTTTCTTTTTCCATCCCTCTTCTTCTTCTCTAGCCAGTCATTGGCCATGGCAATGACTAGCGACTGGCTAGCAAGGTCCAACAACCTCGTTAGAGCCTCCCCAAGCCAGGCCGAGGCCTGGCAAGCAGCAAACCCTTGCTAATCGTTGGGCTAGCTCGCCTGGCCACCGGTGAGGCTTGACCTCGCCAAACCGACGCAAGGCCAGCCTCAGCCTGTGTCGACTAATAGCAAGGCTAAGCCTCACCAGGCCTCTCTAACTGGTCGTCGGCCACAGTGGGCTTCGACAAGGTTGCCGAACCTTGCCTAGCCTAGCAATGAGGAAAAAGAGAAAAGGAAAAGAAGAAAATAAAAGAGAAATTTTTTTTTTGGCTTGCCTGGGAAGAAGAAGCAACTTTTATCTACTTATGGATTCTATTCCAAATCTATTTTCGGAAACAAAAAATTTATCAAACGGATTTTTGTTATATTTTTGTTCCAAGAAACAAAAGAATAAAATTAGGCACTATTTGAAGTGTTATCATATAGGGCTTTAATCTTTCGTATAAAGTGTTCCTATTGCTTTATTAGCACATCCATCATTTTGCTTCTCTATGTTAGCTGAAACCGAACCACGTCTTTATTCAGATAGACCCAAAGTGACTCCCGAATGTAATTACCCCCCAGCTTCGACATCGCACTGCTACAATGTCACAGAGAACAGACAATTGGATTGTCTGCAGCCAGAGAGTCGTGTCATTGCGACAATCTTAGATCCGACCGTGGCAAACAGCTCGGCAAGGAAGGATGTTTTGTCCGGCTTTGGTCTTGGCGAAAGCAGTTATCATTCTGGTTACTTAAAAGGACCGGACCTGAATTTTGATTTGTCTCCTGAGGAGCTTTTCAAAGTGCCGTCTCCAATCCCTGGCAATTTGACGTGGACACCGGAGCATACTTTCCGTTGAAGTATTCATGGATATTCGTCAGAAGTTAGTAGGTGGTCGTATATAAGAACATTAGGATCGTGCAAGCGTCTTCATACTCTATAAATAGAACAATCAACGTACTCCTTTATCAAGTTATTGCGCAGGTGGACACAAATAAGACATTAGGATTTAGCAAGTGTCTTCATACTGTATAAATAGAACAATGAATGTACTCTTTTATCAGGTTATTGTGTAAAGATGTTAGTTTTAGTATTTTCTCTCTCCCTCTCTTTTGAAGATACTAAGATATCTATATAATATCAGAGACACTACGAGCGCATGACCCAAACCAAAATCATAACTTTATCTTTCTTCTTGCCGTTAGTTTGGGTTAAAAGGAAAAAAAAAAAAAAAAAAAAAAGAACCCTCATCTCTGCCATCAACTTTTCTACCCTAACACTAAGATCGCCACTCTTCGTTTTTCAAATTCTTTGCTTTTCGCCCACCGATCTTCATCCTTAAGAGCAGCATCATCGCCATCTGCTTGTTGCAGTCATAGATCTACTCTGATTGTCTCTAAGAGTAACTCTATCTCGTGAGTCGCTAGTTTCTCCATCGTCGTCAGGGGGAGACATCATCTAATGCGGCCTCATTAGACTAGTCTCTGGCATCCTTATACCAGTGAAGTCCACCACAAACCAAGCTTGTCTATTCTCTAGCCTAGTTCCACTATGCATCCATCTACCATGGTCATTGGTTCTCCGTCAAAATCAAGCTATTGTCGCCATCAGGTAGCTGGTTTTAGTCTTAACTTTCTTTTTTAGGGTTAATACTGTGATGCTCGAGAACGCCACGCATGACACGTGTCTTTTGCCGATTAGTACTCACTAATTATTATGAGCATGCATAAGCACATTAAAGCATTCAAAATATCTTATACAAAATGATCACATGAGTGTTCATAAAAATACATATGCATCTTCTTTATATTAACAACAGTATTACAATACAACGACCAAGTGAAACACAAAATACATAGGTCAGGGTCACCTAACTTTAGCACAATACTCCTATGCCCAAAAGTCTCCCTGTATAAAAGTCAAGCTATCTAATATGGATCAACAACTTTGTCAATCGACATGTTGCCGTCACCGTTGAAACCCCTCAATAGTCAAACCAACTTGCCATCAATATTCAGGTGCCGAGCAACAAATTGAGAAGGAATCCACTCGAAAAGCCCTATGTCGATCTATACAACACTTATACAAATGATTCAGGTACAAGCACATCCTGATAAACGTAATCAAAATGCATTGAAGCTCCAAAAAGCAGTGGCGGTGGGAGATCTATCCTACATGTCTGAAAAATAATTGAGTGAGTCAAAACTCACTAAATGAAAACCCTGGGACTAAGGTAAGAGATCATCTCACTATTTAACCCAATACATGCAAAGCACAACAATCCATCTACATACAAAATAACTATGAGAGATGATTGAATAAAGGATGCCTCGCATGTTATGTCAATGGAAACCATGAATAATAGGACATAAGATTATTCACTCAAATGCAAGAGCATGGCATAACATACTATGAGATGCGGTTATCACCAATTAGTTCATCAATAGACATGCATGCACATAGCCATGCTTATATTGATTATTTCATCTTGACTCTCACGGCATCCCAATTCCGAGCCATCTCCACTCTGAGGCATCCTAACTCTGGGACATCATCCCCCACCAATATATGATCGATGAAACATAGCATAATGATTTCCATGTATAATCACATAACAACACTTATTCTTGCATAGCCATTCGCAAAATCAAAGTTCAGTGCACGGCATCATATTATGCAAATTATTAACAAAATACGATTGTGATGCCTTTTTTCATGCATCTGTTACAAAAGTATTAATAACACACTTACCTCTCTTTCTATTTCTTGTACAAGTAATGATAACATTCTCAATTAATCGTCAACATGAACGTCGACAGCCCAATTAAGCGACAATGTAGACATCAACAACTCATATAAGCAACAATGTGAACATCGACATCTCCAAGAATCGACCACATGATTAGCCGATAGCACTTAACTAGTAAATCAATAATTTAATCGACATCACAAAAGTATTACTTATGTTAGAGTAATTAAATATTATACCACATCTTCATCTAATAGCTTAAGTTTTTGGAAAAGTTAGTAGTAGTTGTCGCGACCTCTTTTTTTCTCGGCACTCGATCAGAGACGGGCGCCGTTCGGAGGCTAATGGTTCGGCTAGGTCTATTAGGCATAGCCTGGACTTTCCCAAGTCCACCAATTCATTAATGGTCCAAGTTTTTAACCTATAAGTTAATTTTAAAACGAAGTCGCCACTAATCAATTTGGGGTGGGTCAATTAGAAACCCAAGCAAAGTATCAGGAGAAATACTCGCTCATGTGCAACCAGAGAAATTAGGATTGGAGACTTGATTACACTAGTTAATCACTAATGCCCTTTTGGTACCTAATCCTAATCTTGTTTAAACCCTAAGGCTTTTGGATTTTTGAGGGATTTTCCATTCATTTGTGGAGGAAAAACATTTTTGGGTCTTTTTCTCATTTTTTGACATAAAAAGCATTTTTTTGGATTTTTTAAATCTTTTTCTAGAAATAAAAAATCATTTTTTGGCTTTTTCTGACCTTTTTTTTTTTTTTTGGCTTTTTTGGGAAAATATGGAGATTTTTGATTCTTTTGATTTTATGGAAAATAAATTGTTTTTTATTTATTTATTAAAATATTATTATATATTATTATATATTATAAAAACCAAACTGGGTTAGATCCTGGGTTGGGTCCGACCCAGTTCGCAACCCGCATGGCCAACTGCTGGTTGCCGGCCCAGACAAGCTCAAGATACGAGCCCACACACAAATGGCCCGCGCGAAGCCGGCCCGCACACACACGGCCCGATCGATTTGCCACGACCCAGCTCAAATGATGACTTGAACCCGGCCCGCTTTGGAGCCAAACCCTACCTGGTTCCGACCCGGGTCGCGATCCGACATGACTCCCCCTCTTCTTTGCCTAAACGCGGCGCCGATGGAGGAACTGAGGCGGCGGCTTGCATCTACGACGGCAACGACGACGGTCTTCCACGGCGGTGATGACTAGGGCGACGACAGGCGGCTGCTAGTTTCTCGAGGGGGAAGCGACGGCTAAGCTACGGCGATAGGCAGGGACGTCGACCAGGGTTTCAAGCAGAAAAACAATGACGGGCGATGGTTGATACCTATCTGTAGAGGGAGCACGGTGTGGGGGCGTTGCTGGTCGGCGTCGGGGCCGTGAGTGCAGGTGGTTTCGTCGGTGGCGACTGAGCAATGACAACGGCGTCAAGGAGGTATCGCAACACGTGTCACGCTCCGATCCTCAGGCACGCACACATCCGTCTCACTTGGTCGATTTTATAATGCGATATCCCAGGACAATGTATCGCCGACCCTTTCATTTTTAAGCACATGCAGAAGCAGTTAAAATCCCAGAGACAATAAAACGATGGGATAGAAAACGGGGCCATATTTTTCATATTGAAATTTATAACCAAACTTTTATACAAACACAAACCAGAGCACTTCACAACATTTTACTCGAACTCTATTCACATCAAAATGGAGATATCAAAGAAGATAGAATCTTAGTCCATCTGGGCCATACTCAAGGCCTCTCTCAGGATTATCTTCTTCTCCCAAAAGTCCTTCTCCGACTTCTCCTCCTCAGCTCCTTAGCGGGGTCCTGAAATGGTTTTCCCCAAACTGGGATGAGACTACGTCTCAGCGAGTTCTATCCCACTAAGCCCGATTAGTAAACCACTATACTAAAGGCTGCCTAAACACGCACAGGGCAGATGACTTACCTTGGCCTCAGATCCCACCTGCAAGTCAGTACAATTCAAAATAAACACCCATTCACTTCAAACAAATCGAACTAGTCGATTACATGTCATACAAATCAATCTCCACTGAGGAGTATCTAAAAGCGAGGCCACGTGCATTCTCTAGGATGACATTCCAAGTCTCCGAGTCCACGTGCCTCGAACCTTGGGCCCACGTGCATTCTCTCAGGCGACCTCTTCGCCAAAGTGATACATCAAGTCACCGAGCCCACGTGCCCTTTTAGATGCTATTCTCAAATACTGGACCCACGTGCATTCTCTAAGGCACTCAATTGCCAAGGTGACGCATCAGATCACCGAGCCCACGTGTCCTTTTTACGATGCTCAGGCCCACGTGCATTCTCTTAGGTGCATCTCACCAAAGCGATGCATCAATTCGCCGAGCCCACGTGCCCTTTTAGATGCCCGGGCCCACGTGCATTCTCTTAGGTGCATTTTACCAAAGCGACGCATCAATTCGCCAAGCCCACGTGCCCTTTTAGATGCTAAACTCTGTCACCGAGCCCACGTGCATTCTCCAGGAGTACATACCGAGTCTCCGAGCCACGTGCATTCTCTCAGGCGACCTTTTCGCCAAGGTGACATATTCAACCACTGAACTCACGTGCATTCTCCAGGTGACATTCCAATTCACCGAGCCCACGTGTCTCTTTCAAGTGGTTACCAATCTACCTTCAATACCGACAACCAATGCCCAACGATTTCTCAATCAAATAATTAAATCAACTCAACAAAGCATTATAAATGCTGAATAACATACTTGGCCATTCACCAATTAATTCAATCTCAATCAATTCCAATCAATTTAGGGTAAATCACTAAAATATCTCAATTTATTCAATTCCATACAACGTAGAGCTCAAATAAATAAACGGACTACGCCACGACGATCAGCACGAGATTTCAGTTGTCGGCCATCAAAATCTTAATTTCCGAAAAATAAATAATTAATTTATTAATTTCGAAAATTAAATAATTAATATTAAAAATTCAATTTAGCTCAAATTAAAGCCCGATTAAATAAACGGACTTCACCACGATCATCAGCATAATTTTCCAGTTCCAGGCCATCTCAGTCGAATTTTCAGAAAATAAATAATTATTTAATTTAATTCCGAAAATTAATATTTAAATACAAAAAAATCCACTTAGGCCCGAAAAGCCTAATTGGAGCTCACTAAGGGTCGGGAAAAATCCCAAGGCACTTCCAATAATTAGTAGACCACGTCTACTTGCTAATTGCGCAATCAATTTATTTAAATCGCATCACAATTGACTAATAATTGCTAATTTATTCTAATCTAACAACCTAAACATAATTAATTAAAACTAAACCAACCTTAAGCATAATTAGCCAACTAATCCTAGATTATGAGATTACTCACCAAATCGCACGCAAATCGGATCAATCCGACGGCGGCGACGCGAGGAACGATTGTTCCCAAAGCACGGCTCGGGTTCGGGGCCGGGAAACGGCCCAAAAGCGGGCCCGAAGATGCTGAAACCCACTCCGTGGGCTTGCTGGTCGCGGCTGATTGGAGCTGCTCCAGCGGCTAGGGCGGCGAGGGGAAGCCGGCGGAGGGCGAGGGGGTCGCGGGGGAGGTCCGGCGAGGCTAGGCGGTGGCCGGAGGTGGCCGGGGATGGGCAGGTCGGTGCGGAACAAGGGCGAACAGCGGCTGGTTCACGCGGCCCGGGCGTGCGCGGACGGCGGGACGGCGACGGGTGCGCGGGCGTGGCGCGGGCGGCGGTGCGGCGGCGGGACGAGCGGCGGCGGGCGGCGGTCGCGGCGAGCTACTGTCCTTCCTCCGCTTCGGTTCGCTCGAACGGAAGGGGAAGGAAATGTTGAGGAGAGAGATGAGAGAGAGGAGGGGAGATAAACATTGACTGGTCAAAGGAAGAGAGAGAGAGGGAATGGGCGGTGGGGAATCCGCACGAGGGGGAAAGGGAAAGAGGGGAGAGGAGAGAGAGAAAAGAGAGAAAAAGAGAAAAAGGAAAGGAAAAAGGGAGAGAAAGAAAAAGGGGGAGAGAGAGAGAGAGAAAAGGGAAAATAAAATATGCATAATGCCTTTATGCAATTTTCCTTTTCTCTTTTCCTTTTCCTTTCTATTTTCTTTTGGTCTTCAAATTTCTTCCGATAATTTCTTTCTTGAAATTTCGGACCCGTCAATAAATTGACAAGCGATGAGACAGGATCCTAAAAATAAGAATTATGACGCGCTTAATATTTGATTCCCGAAATCGAGTTCAATTTCGTGGTTAAAAATCGATCAGACGTGATTTTAGTCCAATCCAACTAATTGAGTAGCTTTTAGGGATTTTACCATTGGTATATCCCCTAATGGCTTCACCCAATAGGTTAGTTAACTCGTGAGTGATCAGCTCAGAGAAAAAGGACCATAGGCACGTCGACGAAATGCCCATTTCACTTTATCAAAACGGGGTCGAATTTCAGGATGTCACAACACGGCGGTGGACAAATCCAGCCCTCCCCCTTCTAGTTTCCCTCTCGCTTAGCGCCCTACTTCGCAGATCCAAAACCACCTCTTCTCCTCCGGCCTTAGCTGCTCACAGATCTGGGCTTGCGAGCGTTCGGGCCTCCCTCAAAGTCTCTCGAGGGAAGCTTCTGGTGCTCGCAAGCTTTCGATCTCTCCATCTATCCCGGCCTCGACTGCTTGCAGATCTGGGTTCGCTTGCCGCCAGCCTCCCCCGATGTCTCTCAGTGGGAGGTCATTTAGCTTGCGACCCGATCCTTTGCCCCCTTTGCTCACTCTTCAATTCCCCCCTAAAGTCTCTCAAGGGGAAGCTCTCGGAGTTCGCTGTGTGTTCGTGTCGACAGAGGTGCTCCGCTATTTATAGGTGAGGAGGAGGCCGGTCAATGGAGGTTCGGCTGTCGGCCCTCGCACGCCGACCGAACCCCCGCAGCTGAACTGGCATCCCATTCGAGCTCCTTCAACAAGCGTGCTCGGCATTGAAGGAAGCAAATAATGGTGCTTGAGATCTGTCCCTTCCGGCCGACGTCGGCCTACACTCCTCGGCCGTAGGTTGTCCTTCACGCGCGTGAGTTGCAGAGGTGGAGGGGAAGAAGAGGGAAGAAGGAAGAAGAAGAAGAGAGAGGGGGCTGGGCTGGAGGAGAAGGAGGTTGGGCCATAAGGGCCCATGCTGGGGGAGAGAAAAAGGAGGGACCAATTTTTTGTTTTCTTTTGTTTTTACTATATTTTTTGTTGTTTTTATTATTTGTCTATCCGAAAGAAAGGAAAAATACATAAACATAGAAACTAAAGCCTAATCAAAATTTAGGCATCAACAACTGCCCCTCTTTAAAGGTGAGCTCGCAGAGATTGCATTCAAAGATAAACAGATGCCTAAATTTTATCCATGCATGTGCAGCAGATTATATTTTATTTGGGACCTAATGTCCTATGCATAAAATAAGCAATATAACATTACACATACTAAGACAGATAAGAAGATATCTGTAGTTACTTACCGGGAGTGAGTGAGATAGGGTGCCCGAGTTTGGCAAGTATCAATGCATCATCTTACCTGGTGATATGATGAGGTTGCTTCTCCAGGACCAGAACCATTCTTCGGTCACCTATTAGAGCAATAAGTGGTTTGTCTAGGACCCAAACCTTTCTTCAGTCGTCTGTTAGAGTAATAAATGGTTTGTCTAGGACACAAACCTTTCTTCGGTCGCATTGACGGGGAATTGCCTTCCTAGGACTCGAATCTTTCTTCGGTCGCCTGTTTGAACAATAAGTTGTTTGTCTAGGACCCGAATCTTTCTTCGGTCGCCTGTTAGAGCAATAAGTTGTTTGTCTAGGACCTAAACCTTTCTTCGGTCACCTTGACGGGAGATGCGCCGACCTTTCTAGGGCATCTGTTTGTTGGGAGATAGTATTTGGATGATCATAAGTATAAACTCTTGGAGGATATCTGGATGTTCACAAGTATCGAAGGGGTACTTGGATGATCACAAGTACAAAACTCTTGGAGAATACCTGGATGTTCACAAGTATCAAATGGGTACTTAGATGATCACAAGTACAAACTCTTGGTAGATGGAATATCAAAAACATACCTGAGATATTCGTGAAGGTCTCTCATCTCCTAGTATGTGGGAATATCGAGAATGGGTCTCGCATATTCGTGAAGGTCTCTCACCTCCTGGTAGTTGGAACATCGAGAACGTACCTTGGATATTCATGAAGGTCTCTCACCTCATGGTAATTGGGAATATTAAGGACGTGCCTCGCATATTCACGAAGGTCTCTCACCTCCTGGTAATTGGAATATCGATGACGTACCTTGAATATTCGTGAAGGTCTCTCACCTCCTAGTAAATAGGAATATCGAGGACGTACCTGGGATATTCGTGAAGGTCTCTCACCTCTTGACAATTGGGAATATCGAGGGCATGCCTCGCATATTCGTGAAGGTCTCTCACCTCCTGGTAAATGGGAATATCGAGGACGTACCTGGAATATTCGTGAAGGTCTATCATTTTCTGGCAATTGGGAGTATCCAGGATGTACCTCGCATATTCGTGATGGTCTCTCACCTCCTGGTAATGGGGAATATCGAGGACGTATCTAGGATATTCATAAAGGTCTCCCACCTCCTAGTAATTGGCAATTATTTACAACTCCCATAGAATTTTTACGGCTCAAATATGACATAATCTCTATGAAACTTTACGCAAATCCCCGAACAAATATGCAAAAGGAAAGCGGTTTGAATTCATTTGTTATAAATCTGTTGCAATTAATAATTACACACCGATTGCACACTATCCTCTTGTCTTTGAGAAAATAGAAGCTGGCTGCAAAGTTTCTAGGTCTCGACAAGTAACAAGGAAACTCTTATTTCGTTTAAGCTACAATGAGTTCCTCGTATGTCGTGACATTGGAGGGTGGGATTTGTGTTCTCTATCTGAAAAGCCATGAGCGATGGAACAGACTTCATAATGCAAAGGTAAATGCGGAGGTGGATTTTGTCTAAAGAATTGCCCGAGAATGTTTCGTGTTCTTGGATGATGATAAGATGGCTAAAGTTACGGTGGAGTACCCTTGGGGTTTTAGAATATGTGTTAGTTGCTTCAAATTTGGTCATTTTTCCAAAGAATAAGAAAAAGTTGAAAGGGGTTCCTTAAAAGTGTGTTCCCTTGAGGATTTGGCTGATGTGTACCCTCGTGAGGCTTTAAAATGCAATGCTATTACTAGACTTTTGTCGAGGACGGTCGACTACATAACCAGTTTGTAGTACTATTGTATGATGATGTTGAGAAGGAAGAAGAGTAAGTGCTAGACATAGTGCCTGAATTGGAGGCTTCCGTTGACTTTTGAGTTGACCCGGATGTTGCTATTCCTCCTGGTGATTTTAAACTTTCTCCAGAAGGAAGAATGCTATCTGGAAGCTGAGTTGGAGAATGCTGGATGGTAGTCTAGCTCCTCAATTCTTTCCTCATGAATATTGAATGCTGGAATTCAAGGGGTTTCAATAAGCCTTATAAGCATAGAGTTGTAATCTTGTTAGTAAGAATCGTGACAATTGTTTTGAATCTTAGAAACTCGAGTTAAAGAAGAAGATGATACTCTAATTGTTAACAGCAATTTCCCTGATTGGCCCCAATATCATAATTATCCTGATTGTGATTCAGGACTAATTTGGGTGCTCTGTGATTCTCATTTGACTATTGCTATCTGTTCTCTCAGCAATCAGTTTCTTAATTGCCTTGTGAATTCTTACTTTCTGTCACCTACATTGCTGATACGCCGGGAGAGAGGAAACAACTCTAGGATCAGCTCACAATGGTCCCTCAAACTATTGATCGGCCTTGGTTTCTTGCTGGAAATTTTTACACAATTTGCTCTGCCTATGAAGCTAGTAGCTCTGATGATGCTTACTCTGAAGATATAGAGGATCTCAAGCAATTGCTCTTTCACTTGGAGCTGCCGGACATAAAGACTATTGGTAACTTAATCACCTGGTCTAGTAGGAGAACGGTGGGATGTGTGGAAAGGAAGTTGGTGTTGGAATATACTCCAAAGAAAATACAAACTATTTGTTGTAATCAGAACATCAATGTAAAGAAGACGATAACAGCTATATAATATTCTTCTTTTTATGTAAACTTACAACTCTTGGAGAAGAATAAAGTAAGATATCATTAAAAAATAACATAAAATTGGAGGTGAGGTACGGATAACCGAATCTCCTTAAGGCGATTAGTTCCTGCCAATGGTGCTCCGCAGATTCACGAACTATGCCTCCCAAGATACTACACCTCGAACCTGTTTGGATTAGCACTATGCAAACAGGACTCAGTCGAACCGTTCAATTGAACCAGCACACTCAGAAAAATCAGAAGAGTAGATGAGGACATCAAAGCTCTTTTTTGGAATCGAATCGGGAAAACCAAAAACCATAAACAACCATGAAGCTCTATGTTCCTATCTATATATAGAGATTTTTAGTTCATGTACTAAAGGGATACATGAATTAAATAGACGCGTGTATCCACGAAATTCATGAATAAATAGATACGTGAATCCAAGAGATTCATGTATCCAAAGATACGTGAATTCAAAAGATTCATGAACTTAATAAATACATGAGCTAAACGATACGTGAATCTAGGAAATTCATGAATTCAATAGATACGTGAACATAAAAGTATAGGAAATTCATGAATCCAAAAAAAAATACGTGAACAGAAAAAACGTATCTTAATTTATTGGCTTCCGTTGATCCATTAACCATAATTATAACCATAATTATAACAATCCCCCACATTAATCGATCAACAAAACATTTTTGACTCGAAGGAATCTGAGCATGCCTGTTGAAATAAACCGCATCAAGATAAGTAGCTTTCGCTTTGAACCTTCTTTAGTGAAAGCTTATCAAACTTACATAACTAGTCGATGGACTAAGCCTTGAATCGCCAGTTGTTTGTGTAAGCCTAGACAATAAACCTTACACGGAGTATTTCCAATTCAAGATTGGTTCCCGGTTGTGTTCATTCTTTCGGCCCTGAACCTCTCGGGATTCATGCGTGCTTTAGAAAATCTAGCCTTTAAAGATTTTCATAGAGTCGGCCAGCTCCACGCATATAGGTGCATTCCTATTAAAGATATCCTACCATATCTTACTTGGATATTACATTCCAAGTTATAGGAATCATTAAACGCATAACGTACCCTTAATAACGCTGTAGGAAAGCATTGTTGCATCATAGGAATGGGAGACAGTGCTTACACTAGAGTTTCCAAAATTTGCATTGTCCTATTGAACCTAGTCCATGGGATCTCCAATTGCATAGGTTAGGTTTCCACTCTGGAATCTCTTTATTGGGTTAAGGCTCTTAAACCCATTCCCCTCGATGCGCAATTTATCTACTCTCTTGACAAACCTTTTATCAACGGATCCACAATATTTTTCTTTGACTTTACAAAGTAAAAAGAAATGATTTCATTTGAGAGCAACTGCCTTACGGTATTGTGTCTACGACAAATGTGTCTAGACTTACCGTTATAGATCACATTATGCACCCCCACACTTTTAAAAATTGTAGGATGGTAACTTCGCATTCCATAACTCGTATGGAGTTTTACTTGTCTTTTTGTGGGGTATTTTATTAAGAATATAATTTGCAGTTAAAACTGCCTCCCCCCACAAGTTCTGAGGTAAACTTGAACTCAAAAGCATGGCGTTAGCCATCTCCTTTAATATCTTGTTCAATCATTCAGCAACTCCATTTTGTTGTGGAGTATAAGGTGCAGTCGTTTGGAGAATTATTCCAAAACTAGCACAAAACTCTTTGAGATTTTCAAGGCTCATCTCCTTCCGTTTGTGCTTCAAATAATTTTTGAAGTTTGATCAGCTCGGAGGTAGTTTCTCAATCATAGCCGCCACTTGGAATGATTCACTAAGTATCATTCCCTCAGCCGAGATGTCACTCAGAATTAATTGCAATTCTTGAACCTGACTCATGACAGATTTAGAATCCACCATCTTGTAGTCCAAGAATTTGGCAACCACAAATTTCTTGGCGCCAGCATCTTCAGTTTTGTATTTTTCTCTAAGGACTCCCATAACTGTTTAGCATATTTAATATTACAATAAACATTATAAAGAGAATTCACTAAACAATTAAGGATATAATTTCGGCATAAGAAGTCCCCATGCTTCCAAGCCTCCAACGCACCGAGCGTCGTGACATCTTGCTCATTTGGACTAATTATCGGGCACACCTCCGAGAAATATTTCGTCAGATTGAGCATGGTCAGATAGAAGAACATCTTCTGCTACCACTATTTAAAGCCCACTTCGGTGAATTTCTCCGGTTTCTCATTAGCTGTAACTGGAGGTGTTGCCATCACAGTAGGCAAGGTTCATTGAATCATCCCTCCAGAACCAGAGCCAAAAGCCATTTGGCCTATACTATTCTGAAAAACTGTCCGGGGCATACCAGTCGTATGACTTGCACCCGCACCACCAAAATTGGTGTTAGCCCAAGGGCCTGTAGCATTGGCTACTACAAATTCAGACCCGAGGGTTGAACATCTTCCATAGCAACGGTCAAATCGACCATAGGAACATCTCCTGAAACATTCGGGACATTGAATGGCACTTGATTATTTTCAGCCATCTTAATAATCTGATAAGAACAACAAACAGTGAGTGACTTAATCGCCTTAAGATTGTTGAAAATAATCCAAAAGAAAACACAAACTGTTTGTTGTAATCAGAACATCAATATAAAGAAGACGATAACAATTATATAATATTCTTCTTTTTATGTAAACTTACAACTCTTGGAGAAGAATAAAGTAAGATATCATTGAAAAATAACATAAAATTGGAGGTGAGGTATGGATAATCGAATCTCCTTAAGGCGATTAGTTCCTGCCAATGGTGCTCCGCAGATTCACGAATTATGCCTCCCAAGATACAACACCTCGAACCTGTTTGGATTAGCACTATGCAAACAGGACTCAGTCGAACCGTTCAATTGAACCAGCACACTCAGAAGAATCAGAAGAGTAGAAGAGGACATCAAAGCTCTTTTTTGGAATCGAATCGGGAAAACCAAAAACCATAAACAACCATGAAGCTCTATGTTCCTATCTATATATAGAGATTTTTAGTTCATGTACTAAAGAGATACATGAATTAAATAGACGCGTGTATCCACGAGATTCCTGAATAAATAGATATGTGAATCCAAGAGATTCATGTATCCAAAGATACGTGAATTTAAGAGATTCATGAACTCAATAAATACATGAACTAAACGATACATGAATCTAGGAAATTCATGAATTCAATAGATACGTGAACATAAAAGTATAGGAAATTCATGAATCCAAAAAAAGATACGTGAACAGAAAAAACGTATCTTAATTTATTGGCTTCCATTGATCCATTAACCATAATTATAACCATAATTACAACAGTTGGATAGGGCTGTGGGGAATGAGGCTTGGTTTCAGTCTTTTTCCACTTTTTCTCCTGATGTTTCGGATCATTGTCCTGCATCAATGAAATTGGTTCCTGGTAGTTTCAGATCTCCAAGACCTCTCGAGTTCTTTAACCTCTAGAGTAAGCATTCATATCGTCTTCGGACTGTGGAAGGTGCTTGGCAAACTGATAAGGTTTGGCTCTCCTATGTTTTTTGCTGGGTGAGAAGTGGGTTTCCCCTGATCAAAAGCAAGTAAAATGGTCTTACGAAGATTGCCTTAGTAGCTCGAGGCTTTTAATTATTGCTGAAGCACTGACACATAATCAATTTTTATGTCTGTCTCTTTCCTTTGGGCTTATCACAATTTTTACGTGGACCGTATTCTAAACATGAAAAGTGAAATCCCCAGTTCTCCTTTGTGTTCTTATCTTTATATCTTCTAGATCGTGCGATTTATGCAGCCGCCAATCATTCGACGCGTTTAGTTAGTTAGTTAGCTAGTTAGTCAATCTTGGGTTCTACCGGGTAATTTCGCCCAATCTTCTTGGGTACTGAATTCATTTGATGAGTACAAAGGCGAGAGGGTTTGATGGCACTTGGAATTGTCAAAATGCGATTACTATATTGGCACGAGCAAAAATGCAGTTAAATACAAATTATGTTTTGCTTGTGTCCATGTTGATCGTTAATGGTTTCGAAGGTTCTTTGTGTGGAAAGTCAAAGTTGGTTGTTAATGGTTCCGAAGGTTTTTCGAGCCCAGATACAGTGTACATATTGACTTGAGTTCATGTTGAATGTTAGTGGTTTGGAAGGTTCATTGAGCCCAAATACAATGCATGCGTGGGGGGCCTATCTTGACTCCCTATGATTTCTTTGCTGGTTCAGCAGTGCCGGTTGCCATATATGTGAACACTGCGTAGTTCTGGAAACTATGGACAGGAATTTCAAGTGTTTCGTGATTCTCGGGAGATGATGAAAAGGTCGAGGATCAAAAAGAGGGCTTGACATTAAGGAGAGTTACTTTACTAGGGATTTATTCCAACTTTTGTGTATGTGACTAGGGATGAGCACCACCTCTAAAAAGACTTGGAACCGAACCAAACCGAATGGGAAAACTGGACCGAGATAACTCAAATTCTCTCTTTTTACTCGTGCATCGCATCTTGTTGCTGCCTCTAGTTCCCTGCTTGTCAAGCTAAGGAATTTCACGGCTGCTTCATCATGCCTAGACGACAAACTTATAAGGATCTTTGGCTAAATAAAAAAGATTGTGATGGCATAAGACAAGGGAAGTTGCTAAGAAATTTGAAGAATTTGCCCTAAAGAAGTTTCTTTGTCAGAAATGTGACGCTGATGTGTGGGCCTTATACTTTTTTAATCATGTTGGCCACCTGTCATCATCAATTTTGAGTTTTGTAAGTGAATATTTGAAAGAGTAGCCCAAAAAAAAGGAACCATCAGTTTCGATTTCAAAGTTTATAAAGTAGATTTTAGGTTTCAAAAACTGAGATCCTCACAAAGTAAGTTTCAGGGTGGCTGTGTTGTTTAAGAAGAACCTCAAGTTTAGTTCTTCTAATAGTAATTCATGATCTTATACTTCCGCTATGCTTGGTATGGGACTCTCGGTTTTCAAATTGGGAAGGTTTGTTTTCTAGTGGTGATTCGGATGTTTGCTCGCCGAAGTGGGCATTTTTATCTCGGTCACTTCTCTTGTAATCACTAAAATATATGGCTCTGGCAACATACTTTCCATGTGGACATAACCTAGCATGGAAAGTGAAATCCCAATCGATGCCCGACTGTGTGTTTTTGGATACGGACAATGACAAATTCTGCTTAGGGGAGACCCGCTCCGAACAAAAAAAAAAAAAAAAACGTAATGCCCACATTCGCTTATCACACATAAAGTGGCCAATTTCCCTTAAATAAATAATGACTTAAAGATCGGGTCTCAATCTTACTTGAAATTTCTTTTTTGTCTCATAAATTATTGCCAACTTTCCTTATGTATTAAAATTTGGACCCCGTTAACCTTACATTTAATGATATGGTCTAGATCCAATGTGTTAATTCAACAAGTCCATTGCCTCCACATCACTTGCTAATGTGGATTTAAGATGGAAAAATTACCAAAAAAATCATAAATTTATTGTATGAATACTATTTAATCCTAAACCTTTCAATTTTGTCTTAAATCATTTGACAATTTGTTAATGTAGTCTTTGTGGCTTATTTTGGCCAAAAATTATTAACGTGGATAATTTTTATAGTTTTTTCATTTTTCCAAATCTCTTTCTATTTTTCATTTTTCTCATTTCCTATCCTTTCCTTCCTTTTTCTTTTTCCTTTCTTATTTCCTTTCACCAGTTTGCAGCCGTGGCACAAGCTGGTGAAGGTCACCAACCACAAGCAAGGCTACCCGGCCTTGATCTGCCAAGGGCATTGCAATCTCGCCGAACATGGGGAAGGCTTGAGAGCCCTTGCTGTGGTAAACTAGGAGATCACGGCCCTCCCACAATCAACCATAGCTAGGGCTTGCAATGCCCTCTCCAGTCGTCGAGGCCCTTGCCAGCCAAAAAAAAAAAAAAAAAAAAAACACCAAGAAAGAAAAATAAATAAAAAAGGAAAAGAAAAATTTTCAAAAAAATACTTTAAAGTTGTCGATGTTAATGTCGGTTGTGCCTCGTAGAATAGCTCATGTGCATGTTTGGCTGGAATGAATATAATTGAAAAATTATTAAAATATTTAAAACTAAATTAGTCAAATTGAATTATTTAGGACTAAATTGGCATACGTGCAATAAGCGCAAGACACTTTTGGTAATTATCTCAATTTAAGACACCAAAACGATGTCATTTCGGTCTTGTTCTTCCTTTTGGGACTAAGCTCCCGCTCATCACTATTCATCATCTTCTTCGCACAGACTCACTTGGCCACAGCTTCACCAGCGCTCCATTGCCACCCAGACTTCCAATGTAGCGACTGGCAGTCATCGATGTCATGCCCCGATCCTCGGGCATGCACACATCCTTCTCTCTTGGTCGATTTTAATATGCGATACCCCAGAACTATGTATCGCCGACCCTTTCATTTATTAAGCACATGCGGAAGCAGTGATAAATCCCCAAATAATCAATTGATGGGATAGAAAAGCAGGCCATATTTTTCATATTGAAATATATAACCAAATTTTTATACAAAACACAAATCAGAGTACTTCATAACTATTCACATCAACATGGAGTTCTCAAAAGAAGATAAAATCTCAATTCACCTAGGCCGTACTGAAGGCCCCTCTCGGTATTATCTTCTTCTCCCAAAATCCTTCTTCTTAAGTTTCACCGCAGAGTACTCCTTCTTAGATTCCTCCTCAACTTCTCAACGGGGTCCTGAAATGTTTTCCCCAAACCGGGATGAGACTATGTCTCAGCGAGTTCTACCCCACTAAGACTCAATTAGGGAACCAATACACTACTTGGTTGCCTAAGCACAGCACGAGTCAGAGGATTTACTTTGGCCTCAATCTCAACCTGCAATTCAAGGTTATATATGAATGCTTCATAAATCAATTCAATTGTTGTGTGTATCGATTATGTACCTAATGTATATGAATTATGTTGACTTGCAAGGAGGAACTGAGGCGAGGTAAGTCCAATATGCTGTATGCGTGATTGTGTGGTTAGGACACTCCTTAGCGTATTTCCCTCCTAATTAGGATTTAGAGCTTAGACTCACAGAGATTATATCTCACCCCGTTGTGGGACAACATTTTCAAGGTCATCAAGTGGAGGACCTAGAGCTGAGAGGAGGTCATCGGAAGCATAGGTTAGTTAGGACCGCTTCTCTTTGGAAGGCTGATCTTTTGTAGTCTTTTTGCCATAGACTTTTGTACATGACTCAATGTATATATAAAAGCATGTTTGTTGTGAATCTATTGTCCTGATTTTCTATCCCGAGATAATTATTGTCAAGGGATTTATAATCCACTTCTACATGTGCAATAAAATAAAAAGGGTCGGCGACTAGTCTTGGGAAGTTGCAAAGTTTTATCAACCAGAGAGGGATGGGCACGCGCTCGGGATTCGGGGCTTGACATTGCTTGTCTATATAAGACTCGCAACCAAATAAAAGTTTAAGAAATGTTAAAGTAGGCGTGTGATTAGTTTTTCTTCTTGAAGATTAGATCATGACCCCACTATAAAAATGGAACAAGACTTATTGGAGATCTCAAATCTCTTTCCTTCATGCTTATGCATCCTCCAATACTTATGCGATATATGCTGTACTTGCGGACAACTGCGTAAGTCGATAATTCTAATTATATCTATTATACAATATTAAAATCTAAATCTTTTCTATTCTATAACTACCTTCCTAAAGAAAAATCAAGTATCGAGATATCTTTATCCTTTGGCATGCACAATTTCGCTAGAATAGTTCTACCAACAATTCCTTTCCATATTAATTATTTTTATACTTCATAACAAAATACTTCACTAAAGCCATTACCACCTTTTCGCACACATGCAACACCTCTCCATGTTTACTAGTATATACGTAGTATGACTTATAAGACCACCTGGCATTCAAATGTTATTTTGGACCTCGTCGATGAGCATAAAATCATGTCTAGCTAGCGTGATTTATTGAGTACAACGAGTTACCAAGTAAGCCTCAGTACAAGTAGATAGTCTGTGTTGCGAGTATATGAGAAGGAGACAACTCATGATAACGAGCTCATCAGAAAAAGAGAAGCAAAACCATCGTCAGAGGGAGTTGCGTTAAATGACAACTCCCCCTGACGATGATGACGGAGACACTAGCGACCTACGAGATAGAGTTGCTATTAGGGATAACCAGAGCAGATCTAAGACCGCAACAAGCAGAGGACGATGATGCTACCTCTTGAAAAGCAAGAGTTGTGGCTGCTCTTGAGGATGAAGATTGGTGAGCGAAAAACAAAGACTTGGAACAACGGAGAAGGGTGGTGGTCTAAGGGTGCGTTTGTTTCATGGAAAATAAGTGAATTGGAAAACAATTTTTTCGAAAAATGATTATTTATATTGTTTAAAAAATTAGTCAATGGAAATTTTTTTATTATCGATAATAATCTGTCTAATTATTTTCGTGGGTGATATTAAATTTTCCATTCATTGATTTTTATAAATGATAGAAGCAATTATTCTTTGAAAAAAGCTTTTTAAATCACTCATTTTCTGTGAAACGAACGCACTCTGCTAAAGTAGAAAAGTTGATGTTAGAGATAGTGATTTCTTTTTTTTTAAAGATTGATGGCAAGAAGAAAGATAAAGCTAGGGTTTTGATTTGGGTGGTGCTCTCATGGTGGCTATGATATATTTAGATGTTCTAAGAACTTCAAAAGAGTAGGAGAGAGAAAATACTAAAAAACATCTTTACTCAATAACTTTATTCGTTGGTCGGTTACTCAGGAACTTGATAAAAGAGTACATTGATTGTTCTATCTATAGACTATGAAATCACTTGCATAATCCTAACGTCTTATTTATGACCACCTACACAATAACTTGATAAAAGAGTACATTGAACACTTCAACATAAATTGCCAGGGATCGGAGATGGCACTTGGTAGAGGTCCTCAGGAGATGAATGAAATTCCAGGGCAAACGGTCCTTGAGAGTAACCAGGATGATGACTGCTTTTGCCAGCACTACAACCGGACGAAACATCCTGCCTCGCCGAGCTCTTTGCCACGGTCGGATCCAAGATTTTTGCAATGATATGACTCTCTAGCCCCAGACAATCTAATTTTCTCTTCCCTGTGACATTGTAGCAGCGCGGTGTTGAAGCCTGGGAGTAATTACATTCGGGAGTCACTTCGGGTCTATCTGAATAACAACGCGGTTTGGTTTCAGCTACCATAGAGATGCAAAATGATGGATGTGCCACTAGAGAAATAGAAACACTTTCCTATGAAAGTTTAAGAAGGCCAAAAAGAAAAAAGATAGAAGTGAAATAACATCACAATACCTTGGTTTAGCACTGTGTAATCTGGATGATGAAGAGGCGGGTTCAGGCCAATTAACGGCTCTATAGGCAAGTTGGTCAGGGCTCTCGAAGGAGTGATGCTGGGGAGGGAATCAAGCGGCACCCATTGATTCTTGCTATGGTAAGCTTGCCTTCTTAAGTTCTGCACCAGAATCTGTCGACGGAGCAGCAGGTTTGATTGAATCCAAAATCAAACAACTAATTACGAATTTTCAGAAAAGTGTTTGTGTTATATATTCTGCCAGGTAAACGAACTAGTCCAATGAATACAAGCCCTTCTATATTTCCAGATAGATTGACAATCAGGTATTCGACAGTAAAGTTTCAGGTTCTGATTTATGTACCTTCTGAGAGTGGGTCAGTTTGTCTACCGACTGGTAAGTTTGGCCATCGAGTGTTGCTTGAGTAACTTTCATTACCGAATTGAACAGTATGCTGGCCTTGTTCAAATCTTGGTAGTAAGCATACATCTTGTTATCATCAACCACACAGGTGTTGGCGTGTCTGACAATCGTCTCCCATGTCCGATTGGTGATCCTAGTGCCAAGTATCTGAGATGACATCTTGGTAGTTAATAATGCTTAGAATGACATGTAAAGAACAAGATTAGCATGGCTCAAAGAAAAATGGAGGTTACGTTTCTCAGAGAGGATGCATCAACTTCGTGCAACTGGAGGAAATCTTGAACAGTGTTGATACTTCTTGAACTCATGCACTTATGTAGAGGGCCGTGTTTGGCTATTTTCTGCAAACGCCATACTTCATCACTCAGAGATGGAGGGTGGTGCTTCTTGTTCACTGCGCTTAACAGAGAAAACTTGTCAATCTTTAAGTCTTTTTAAGGTCCACAGATAGAATCAGGAATTAATGGTCAAAAATCAAAATGCTATTGTCAAATGAAAGGCATCGAAACTAGGGCATTGCAAACTTACACTCTGCTCGATGATCTTTAACAACAAAAGTTTCACTTCTTGCTTCCTTTATTTTTATTTCTGCAGAAACCTTTTGAACAACTCGAGCTCCTAACCTAAATTTCCGACTTCTCATCCAGCTCGAGTTGTCGGTTATGATTAAATTACGGAGGGAACCAATTCCTCCTTGCAAGGTCACATTCAGCACCCCAGTTATCAATGGCCTTTTCCCTTCCCTTTCGTGAATGATATTGCAATTGAATTCCTTCTCAGTCCAATCCTCTCCCTCGTCCGACCCGAAATCGCCATCAAGGATGACAATTTCGACTTTTATGGAAGATAGAGGGCCACTTGTAACCCTCTCATTGGTCCTGCCATCTACTACTTCGATCCTCAGAGGAGTACCATCCTCAGCTTCTATCTGACTGTCAGTGAAGATGGTTGTCGGCAATTTGGTAACGAACTGCAGTCGCAAACTGCTTTCTTCAGAAGTTCCAACAGGATTAGACGGTGTTCTGCGATATAGACTAGAAATACATAAGTTCTCCTGTGCATAGGGAATGTTGAAGTGTCGATATGATGTCGGAAAAGAACTTATCTTGTACTTGAAACCAGAGTAGTGTCTAGTATGAAAATGCTAATACGAAACAAGATCAATATGGCCTCTTTTGATTGGGAGCCAACCTTGGAGGTTGATGCAGAACTCCAAGGAACACTGACCTTAACGGTGGATCATGAAAGCTCGAGATCACACGTTCCACTTCCTCACTAACCTGTTTGATGCAGAACGTAAATCAGATTCAAAGCGACATTAATACGATAGTTTCGACCTGTTTAGCATCACGCTCAAAAAAGGTGATTTCATTGGACTACGTGCAGGACAAATCTTACGTTCCTAGTGTGCGATGCTTACAAATACAAGGAGCTTCTGCATAGCATACCAATCTAAATAAATAACTAGAAATAGGAAGTATTCATTGGATCGTTCGATAAAAAGATTCATAAAAAAAGAGGTGAGGATCAACAAATATTTCCTTTTTATTTGGATTTTAGTAATGAGAACAGGATTCAAAGATCTTTCCTCCAAAATGAACCCAACAAACAAGTCACTTCAGAAACAAATAATATAAAAAAAATGGAGCATAGCAGGACGTCATGAAGTATCTTTCATAAGAAACAAGACACGGACAGGACCCTCTACATCTTTGTGATGAAAAAGTACCTTCGCCTGAACCATATAATTTGGTGATTACAATGGAAGTGACCTAGATTAAAATGTTCACTTTGCCGACCAAACATCAAAATCACCACATAGAAAACAATCTTCTCATTAAAAATCCGAACTACATCCATGACATGCCGACTGAAAATCACTAAGCCAGGTGATATGAATTGTAAAATCCTATTAGAAAAACCGATGAGTCACATACTAAGCATAACAGTTGTAAGAAATTATTAATCAAATTGTGAAGAACCGGACTTGAGTCCTTCTCAAGCAACACAGCTAGAGACTGAGAGGCATAGCATACCACTTTCCGAAACAGAGGCTCGATAAAAGATGCAAATTCACCCGGCAACAGTCCACCGTTCATATTTCTCCAATGACTGCAAAGTAATCAAGAATCTGAATCAGGTCTGTTATCATTATGCACACTCAGAGACACTACTATTGGAATACAATGGTCCTATTAAAGTAATTCTACTTAATGTTAATCCTTCTGTTTGATCCTCGAGCCGTAGATCCGGAACCACCCTCCTGAAGTTGCCTTTTCGCCATCTCCTGAGAATAAACACCACTTAAAATTTAAGTCCAGAGTTTCCAAACTTGCAGTATTTATAAATACAGCAACCGGCACACTGCTAAACCAGCAGAAAACACATGGGAAGTCAAGATTGGCCCACCACAGAAATGGATGGTTCAAAAGAGCTTCAACTTTGAAACCACTAACAATAAACATGGCATTGATACGAGTAATAAATAGTTCTATTTATCTTCGAGAAAGATTCACAACCAAACAAAAATAGTTCAGGTTTTCTAACTTCATTTTCGCACGTTTGGTAATAGCATTTTGACAATTCCAAGCGCCATCGACTCGCTTTTGGACCCAAGAAAAGATTGGGCGGAAATTGCTCAATAAAGACCAAGATTGACTAACCGGGTCAAGCGATTTTTTTTTTTTTTTTT
The DNA here is from genome assembly GCA_014182725.1 of Eucalyptus brandiana. NCBI lineage: Eukaryota > Viridiplantae > Streptophyta > Magnoliopsida > Myrtales > Myrtaceae > Eucalyptus > Eucalyptus brandiana. The sequence goes on from CM024669.1 coordinate 23,113,013, forward strand.
GGTCACGTGCTGTGTTAAGTGATTGACAAGTACATTAATCACATAATCTAGAAGACAAGCGAATTTTCCATTCTTAGCGTTTTCTCCCTGTGGGATCTGAGAGAGAGAGAGAGAAGATCAGAGTGACATACGGGGGAACCGATGTGAACCTTTGGAGACGACAGATGATATTATAATATTCGGGTTTCTAGATTTCGTCAAATAAAGTGGCTAATAAAATTCGACCAAAAAAAAGTGGCTAACAATTGAAAAAGACCACTTTATTTAAAGCAAAGAGACATGGTCGGGAGACAAAAGAGGAAGAAAAAAAAGGGAGCGTGATGGCAAACATAGAGAAAAAGAAGAAGAGAAAAGAAACGAAACAAAAGGGAAAGGAGTACATGTCATAGAAACCTCAAATTTACTTTGTTTTGCAACCCCGGTAAGGATTCAAATTCTTTGTTAATCTAATTAGACTAATTACAAATTCGAAATTACGTGAAATTTGAAATGCAAGATCTGATTTTAGAGTTAGTTAAGTTTTGAAATATCAGGCTACTAATTGATTAGGGCGTTGTGGAGCCATAGGGTTTGACAGAAATCAATTTGAAGTAAAGGTTTAGCAGTAGTGAAATAAAAAAAATATTGCGGATAGCTTTGAATATTTCCTTTGAACGAACGATTTATTGACCAGTGGGAATCATTTTAGTTTAGCCGATTTGCAGTTTAGGTGGCGTTTCAGTCATTGTGATGTTGTTTCCTGCTTATTTAATGGGATTGTGGTTCGTCAGTTCAAGTGAGTTTTGTTGTTTGGTCTTAGACATTCTAGGTAAGTGGTACTTATTTTTTCTTCGAGTTTGTAAACTAATATTTTAAAAGTGATAAGGATTAGATATAATATGAGTTATGAAATGACATTTCTATATTTGTGAATGGTTTGAGAGTGGTTTTAAGAAAGGCTTTGTGAAAGGATATCTACTACTTCGCAAATTTTGTGGGGTAAAAATAGTAGGAGTGTCATAATTTTTGTACGGTACTCACTTGAGCGTCAAATTTTTTTTTCTAATAAGGATTAGATATACTATGAGTTATGAAATGACATTTTTGTTGTATAAATGTCTATATTTGCAAATGGTTTGAGAGTGGTTTTAAGAAAGGCTTTGTGAAAGGATATATACTACTTCACAAATTTTGTGGGGTAAAAATAGTAGGAGTGTCATAATTTTTGTACAGTACTCACTTGAGGGTCAATTTGTCTTTTCTAACTTTTTTTTGGTTGGTTTTTTTTTTCTAACTTGAGTGCTACAAATTTGAAAAAAAAAAAAAAAAAAACAATCACATAGTGCCATCAACAATTTGCCTCACCAAAAATCCAATGTAGAACCCGGTCGTTCGACGTGGCTTTGCCGACGTTGATGTGGACATTTTTAATAGTTTTTTTATTTTTAATCTTTTAATATTTTTTATTTTGATTTTTCTTTTGCCTTTATTTCCTTTATTATTATTATTATTATTATTATTATTATTATTATTATTATTATTATTATTATTATTATTATTATTATTATTATTATTATTATTTTTTGGGCTGGTGGGGGTCATTGGTGACCTTTACTAGGGCCGTGAAATCGTCACCCAATTTGGGCAAGGGCCATCTCACTTGTCACAAGCGAGGTCGCGAAGGCCCTCACCAAACTTAGGTGAGGCGGCGTCATCGCCAGTCACCCAAATCTAGGTAAAGGCCTTCATGGCTTCGTCCGGATTGGTGATGTGATGCCCTTGCCTAGGGTCTTCATGGTTAGATTTGGGCGAGGGCCACCTCACCTTGGACAGTGAAGACCTTAACTAGATCTGGGTGGCCGGTGTTGACACCACCTCGCCTAGGTTTGGCAAGGGCCTTTGCGGCCTTGCCTACAATCGGCAAGGCTATGGCAACCTTGCCCAAGGCCTTTACAGCCGAGGGTGAGGTAGTCCTCACCCAGATTAGGTGAGGGTTTTGTGGTTGGCGAGGGTTGTTGGCGACCCTTATTAGCCCCAAAAAAATGTGAATTTTTTTTTAAAAAAAAAAAATCAAAAAGTAGAAAAAAAGAAGAAGATCTACTTAGTACTCTTGATTTGGTTGTTTGATTGTCATTAATTTTAGTTCGATCTTAGATGTTAAGTATGACAAAATTTAGATGATTTCATGTTGATTGAAACAACCTCCCAAAAGACGTGGTTGTATGATGGATGAGAAAAAAAAAAGTAAAGACGTGGAATTTGGACTTGAAGATGATATTCACATAATGCTTGCTAAGTGATTGGCTCACTAAATTTTATCGTTCTCTATTTTAAGTTCGATTTCCAGTTTGTATTTTTCTAATGATAATACTTTGTTGTCTTCGTTGACTTGAATCAACACATTCCGAGTTTATGATAAATCGATGTCTTAAGATTTGATAGCGTAAAAAGTGAAAATGGTGAAATTAAACTAGAAAGTTGTGAGATTTGTGAAATTACTACCAACTATTCTAAAAACTTAAGACGTTAGATGAATGTATCGTATAATATTTAATCACAGTAACACTCCCCATTATGCGTAGGTCATATTTTTTTGGTAGAAGCCTAAAGCGTGGAAATATATAACTGGGGAGGTAAATAGGGCCTCGTAAGATTTAAACTTAGAACCTCTAGCTCTGATATCATGTGATATTTTGTGGAACTACTGCCAATTTTTCCAAAAGTTTAAGTTGTTAGATAAAGATGTGGTATAATATTTAATTACTCTATCATAAGTAATACTTTTATGATATCGATTAAATTACTGATTTACTAGTTAAGTGTTGTCGGCTAATGTGACGTCCTGAATTTCAGGTTCTGTTTTCAATTGAATGAATCAGGCTTTTCATCAATGCGCCTATAGTTCTATTTTCTAAGTTGATCACTTACGAGATAACTAGTCTAAATGGTGAAGTCATTATGGATTTTAACGCAATAGACTTGAGAACTCGATCAAAAATCGATTGCTTGACTGTGCTCTGCAAGGGTCATTACAACACAATTAAAAATCGATCAGAGATCAGAGTTAGGTCTGTTCAATTGAGAGATATGATCAAATGTGGGTGATTTCACCATATTGCAAAATTCCCGTCGATCAGCACTAGACCGATTTTTCTGTCGTTTTGGTAGCTTGTGTCCGTATTTGAAATCTCAAGATTTCACAACAACTAGGAGGTGTCAATGTGTCAAAGATGTATATTGTGGCTCGAAAATAATTGATCACGGGTCAATTGTACCAAAAGCTCTTAAAAACTACCTAGTAGGCTAGGTCACACTAAAATCGCGCTAAATTGAAATTAACCGCGAATTTAAACTTGATTTCAGAAATTGAAAGTTCTATCATGTCATAATTCATTTTAGGAATGTCAATTCATCCTCCGAAGATTTTTCTACAAACCGAGATTTTTGGCGAAATTTCAAAATAAGGTCGTTTTTGACCGGAAAATTCATGGGACTGTTTTTTATCGCGTTTTTGGAATGCAAGTTGATTCTATTGGTAAGGAAAAATGTTATTTTGATCGAGGACACCTTGGTGGAATTTATGGGGACCGAATTGAATCCAATTGGAGAGGAATTGAACTCAAATTGGGGGAAATGTGACAAAAATTCGTAGGCCATGGTCCCCTCAACATTTTGGACCATTTGAGAGGTGTATTGAGGAAGTTTGTGGGCTGCAAGTTGATTGTGGATAGGGCAGACATGGTGGGGGGCCTTGCAGTGATCAAAAGAGAGATATTTGTGCCTATTGGGTCCTTCCTCCCTTGCAACTGGCTCCATCTTCTTCATAGACTTGCTTTTTATTTATTTTTATTTATTTTTATTTTTTTCAGTGTTTTTGAAGCTCCAAAGAACCAGAGAAAACCGAGTAGCCTTCCCCCCTTGGCCATCGATCGCCTGCCGAGCTCCTTACCGCCACTGCCGCTCACCACTCACACGCGGTCACGCCCCCACGCGAGCTAGCACAACTTGTGCGCTGTCTAGCCTGTGTCGAGCCGTCCCTGGTCACCGTTGAAGCCTTGGCCATCGTTCGAGCTTGCCTTCACCGTCGTCTAGCTTTGCCTACCTGCCTGCTCACCCGCCTAGCCGCCAGTCCTCTTTCGCCTGCCGTTTCAAGCTCGACCTAGCTTGTTCGGTTCTTGGACAGAATCGAGCAGCCCAGCTCGCCGTGAGCCTTCTAGGCTTGTTTTGGGCCGCTTTCGAGCCTTGTCAGGTGTCGCGGCTTAGAAGTTTGTTTCTCGTCTCCGCATTGCCGTTGTCGTGGACTCACAGGATCGCAAAACCGGTAAGTTTACTTGCTAAACTCTGCTTAGGGAGTTAATAATACTTAATGGTCGATTAGTTTAGACTAAGTATGGTTTATGTGGTTAGTTAGAACGGATGAATGATTTAATTAGTCGATTTTGCATGTTAGGTGGTTAGAATGGCTAAATTAGAGACTAGATAAGTTGTATTATTTATCTAGATAAGTTCAGAAATTTTCTGAGCCCATTTCGGTGTTTAATTAGGCATTTAATTAGGTGTTTCCGGCCTAAGTTTCTATTTTTGGCATTTAATTGTATTTATTTAATTATTTTTCGATATTTATTTAATTATCTATTATTTTTCAAAAATTATACTGGGATAGCCAGTGACCGGGATTTTGTGATTACAATGATATGCATGGTTTATTCAATTGAGTGTTGATTTGTGCAAATTGAGTGGAAATTGTAATTTTGAGTATTTATCCCAAAATTGAGTAATTTCGGAATTTAATTAGAAAATACCGGAAGTCGGTTTATAATGCCAAAAATGTTTTTATGGACTATATTAAATAGTGTGATTTTTGAAAAGAAAGATATTGCATTTTTGGTTCAGGCTGATCGTGTATTTACACACGATTATTTTTATCGAGTATTTTTAACATAGTGAATTGTCAGCTTGTGAGAGCCCCTTTGCACATCAGCTTGTGAGAGCAGTATATATTATTAGCTTATGTGAGCTACGATCGTTTTATCAACTTATATATATTATCAGCTTGTGTGAACAATGATCATTTTATCAGCTTGTGGGAATTATATATTAGCTTGGTGAGCTATTATCTATCTATATCAGCTTGTGAGAGCTAAGATCATATATTGTAGCTTATGTGAGCAGTGGTTGTATCAATGGGATTGATATATGGTGTTGAATTGATAGATAGTACTGACAGTATCGATTTGAGTGGATTGATTGATCGTTAGTTGGATTGAGTTGAGCTGATTGACTGTTTGATCGATGGTTCGATTGAAATTGAATTGATTGGATTGGTTAAGTATATGAATTATATTAACTTGCATAAAGGAACTGAGGCGAGGTAAGTCATATGTCTTGTGTGTGCATAGACTGCCTTTATGCATATTTCTTTCCTAGTCGAAGTTTAGGGGATGAACTTGCTGAGATGTTGTCTCACTCCATCATGGGTTTAATATTTTCAGGTCCTTAGATGGCGAATCATCCCGAACATTTTGGCCAGCCCATGAGAGTTATCGAGCGGGTTTTTAGCTACCTTGATCTAGGAGTCACTACGTCTATGAATTGGTAGTAATCATCCATCGTCTGGGTCAAAGAGGACCTACCTCATAGGTACCTCATCAATATAGAGCGTGGTTTCGTTATGGACCCAATGAATTCAGGGTGGTCCCCGTAGGAGTTTTGAAATCTCCGCTGCGATAGTTAATGCTACTCTAGACGAGGATGTAGCTGACCCTCCCAATGGTGTGGTGGAGGACTCGAAGCCCCTGGAGCCCGTGGAGACCGAATAATAGGCGAATGAGTTCAGCTAGCTGATCTTAGGACAACTTCATTTTGAGAGCCGATTTTGTGTAGACTTTTGTCAATAGACTAGTATTGTAAATAAATTAGTCGGTTGTGTATAAATGTGTGTGGTTTGGTTGTGCAATTGTGGTCTTGCTTTTCTATCACATCTTTGTGTTGTCTAGGGATTTATTTATTTGCTTCCGCATGTGTATTAAAATGAAAGGGTCGGCGACGTGTCCTAGGGCGTTGCAATTTAATTGACCACTGAGGGATGGGCATGCACTCGAGGATTGGGGCGTGACAGCTAATCACGTGGTCGATTCCTGGAGATGTCAATGTTCACATTGTTGCTTATATGAGTTGTTGATGTCTACGTTGTTGCTTAATTGGGTTATCGACGTTCATGTTGACGATTAGTTGAGAATGTTATCATTGCTTGTTCAAGAAATAGAAAGAGAGGTAAGTGTGTTATTAATTTTTTTTATAACTGATGCATGAAAAAAGGCATCACAATTGTATTTGGTTAATAATTTGCATAATATGATGTTGTGCACCAAACTTTGATTTTGCGAATGGCTATGCAAGAAATAATAAGTGTTGTTATGTGATTATACATGGAAATCATAATGCTATGTTTCATCGGTCTTATATTGTTAGGAGATGATGTCCCAGAGTTAGGATGCCTCAGAGTGGAGATGGCCCGGAGTTGGGATGCCGTGAGAGTTGGGATGAAATAATCAATATAAACCATGTCTATGTGCATGCATGTCTATTCATGAACTAATTGGTGATAACCGCATCTTATAGTATGTTATGCCATGCGCTTGCATTTGAGTGAATAATCTTATGTCCTATTATTCATGATTTCCATTGACATAACATGCAAGGCATCCATTTATTCAATCATCTCTCATAGTTATTTTGTATGTAGATGGATTGTTGTGCTTTGCATGTATCGGGTTAACTAGTGAGATGATATATTACCTTAGACTCAGGGTTTTCATTTAGTGAGTTTCAACTCACTCAATTATTTTTGAGATATGTAGGATAGATCTCCCACCGCCACTGTTTTTTGGAGCTCCAATGCATTTTGATTATGTTTATCAGGATGTGCTTGTACCTAAATCATATGTAGTATATACTAAGTGTTGTATAGATCGACATAGGACTTTTCGAGTGGATTCCTTATCAATTTGTTGCTCGGCACTTGAATATTGATGGCAAGTTGGTTTGATTGTTGAGGGGTTTCAACGGTGACGGCAACATGTCAATCGACAAAGTTGTTGATCCGTATTAGATAGCTTGACTTCTATACAAGGAGACTTTTGGGCATAGGAGTATTGTGCTGAAGTTAAGTGACCGTGACCTATGTATTTTGTGTTTCACTTGGTCGTTGTATTGTAAAACTGTTGTTAATATAAAGAAGATGCATATGTACTTTTATGAGAACTCGTGCGATAGTTTTGTATAAGATTTTTTAATGCTTTAATGTGCTTCTACATGCTCATAATAATTAGTGAGTACTAATCGGCAAAAGACACGTGTCATGCGTGACGTTCTCGAGCATCACAGTATTGACCCTAAAAAAGAAAGCTAAGACTAAAACCAGCTACCTGACGACGACAATAGCTTGATTTTGACGGAGAAGCAATGACCATGGTAGATGGATGCATAGTGAAACTAGGCTAGAGAATAGACAAGCTTGGTTTGTGGGAGACCTCACTAGTATAAGGATGCCAGAGACTAGTCTAATGGGGCCGCATTAGATGACGACTCCCTCTGACAACGATGGAGAAACTAGCGACTCACGAGATAGAGTTACTCCTAGAGACAATCAGAGTAGATCCATGACTGCAACAAGCAGATGGCGATGATGCTGCTTTTAAGGATGAAGATTTGTTACGTCCCAACCCTCCGAGAACGCGTTCATCCCTGCTTAGTCGATATAATAACGATATCCAGGATGCATCGCCGACCCATTCATTTTAATATGCATGCGGAAGTATATAAATAATCCCTAGACAATAAAACAATGTGATAGAAAAGTAAGGCCATAAATTTTTTAAAAACCAAAACCAACATTTTATAAACACACAAGCTTATTTACAACATCAGGTTGCTTACAAAAATATCGGCTTAATAAAAAAGGGACTATCCTGTTGACACCTAAATTTTGGCAACCCGTTTAGTCATTTATCGTATTGAAAAAATTAGGGATTAATTTTACCCCTAAAAAAAATAGTTAATCGCATAGCATATAGTTTTAGGTGCGTTTATTTTTTATTTACATTTACATTGGGCCGGTGATGGATGGATTCGAATTGATGGCTCGGAAGCTTTAAGTTGATGAGTCGGGCTAAGCCCACGAAAAAAGCAAATCGGTCCAAGCCCATATCCTCGAAGATATTTTACAGATTTATTTTTGTGAGATTTCAATTCAAAATCAAATATTACGTTTGGAAAAAACAAATATTGTGTTTCGAAAAAAAATCTTCGTGGATATGGATTTGGAAAATTTTAAAAAAACCTAATCCGTGCCCTATAAATAAGTACACATACGTAGGGTTTTGAGGGGGTCACACATTGAATATACGGCCACACAAGAGAGGGACTTCTTCTGGGTTTTCTCGAGTAAAAAAGGAAAATCGCAAAAAAGGAAGAAGGGGGGAAGTCCTTTCCATGGTTTTTCTTTCGTAGAAGAGCACAAGAAAAGAAAAAGCCGATTGATAAGTCAACAAAGGGGAAAAGCTATAGGAAACGTGAAGAAAGAAAAAGAAACAGGGAAGGTACAGCTGCAACAGTGCTTTCCAGAAAGAAGTGATCGAACGTGCAACTAAGGGGAAAGAGGAACCACTGTTTGTCTTCTTCATTGGACCCTCTGCCGGCGCCTCTCCAGTCACCGATCAGCTCCGCCGCCGCCGGCAGCTACGCCCACGTCGCTCGACCGTGAGCACTGTGCCACCGCGCTTTCCACCTAAGGTCCAGACACGACGCTGTGCCGTTGCCGCTTCGCCTTTGCCTTGACGACCCGACGTCACCTGCCCTATTCATTGCTGCTGTTCCAGTGCCAATCTCCTTCGTTGTCATCTGCTAAGCCGCGCTAGTCCCTGCCGCTCGCGCAAGCCGCAACACCGGCAGCTTGAGGAAGCCATCGTCGTGTTGATCCGTGACGCTCAGGTCGCTTCGCCCTCTGTTACAATGTCACTAGGCCAAGGCGCTCCCGCCTTTTATCCCTGCTCGCAGCACCGCTCCAGATCCAAAGCCCGAGCCACTATACGCCCATCTGATGCCCCGGCATCCCTTGTAGCCCGCACCTTCGCGTCGGTCCGTGACCAGTCACTGCTGCAGATCCGGTAGTCCGCTCGATGCTAGTAGGCCCCGAACCCTGCCGCCATGCTGCTCTGCCATATCCGACTCGATGCACGCCTGAGCGATGAACCAGCTGCGGCTTGCTCCTAAACGCCAGATAGCAGCCCCCCTGCCCGCCGGTTAATGTTGTTGCCGCCGGTCCGCCGGCTGCCCTCACCGTAGCTCCGAACGGCAACCCATTTAGCCGCCGGCTAACCCTAGTTTAGGAGGCCAAAACCCTAATTAGGTAGATTTCTTTTCTTATTTTATTTTTTATTTATTCATTTATTTAGTTTTTATTATTTGTTTTGTTTCTTTATTTGATGATGAGATGTTCGATATGAAACAGCCTGTGAAATTTGTGATTGGTAGTTCGATTTTCGCGCTCGAAATCTGACTCGCAATCACAATCACTTGAAAAATCGCCAATCCGATCTCCCACCCGAGATTCGATTCGCGATTTATTTAAAAATTGGCCAACCCAATCTCATGCGCGAGATATGGTTCGCCGGTTTGTAGATATCGATCATATCTTATCTAATTTGTCGTCACGTCAATTGAATCAATTTTATTTTGTTAAATAAAAAAATCCAAAAAAATATTTGAGTTAGGATTAGATCTGTTTTAGAATATTTCTTGTTATCTTGCATATTTAGAATAGAGATTTTATTTCGAATTTCAAAAATCAAAAATCAAACCAATCAATTTATGTTGCTAGTGTTTTTTTTTTTTTTTTTTTTTTTTACTTAGGTTGCATGTTTAATAATTTGACAATTCTTAATTTCGAATTTCATAAAGAAAAACACAAAAGAATCATCATGCATATGTCATGTAGAGTTAGGGCATCTCTTTGCATGTCATTGCATATTATGATAGATTGCATACTTATTAGGAAAATAAAAATCATGTGCACGTCATATAGAATTAGGTTCATACAATTCACGTCATTTAGTGTTTTTTGTTAGATTCATTTAATTAGAAATTGCCCATCATTAGAATTAGGTCATTAGATTAATTTAGATTGCATATTTAAGTGTTGCATTTCTTTAATTTTGAATCTCATGGAAAAGACAAAAAATTATTTTTTAGAATAAATCCATCTCACGCGTCAGGATCATGCTTATTTATGTCATATTGCTTAGGTCATATAGCTAAGTCATGTTGCCATGTCATATCATTTCATGTTAAATTAGTGGCATGCATTGCATAAAGCATGATTCTTATTAATTAAGTGAAAACAAAAAAAGAAATTGCGTGTTAATTAGAAATCATATTTAAAGCTGCTGATGTGAATTTTGATTTAATAACGCAGATATTTTCGATGCTTTGAGGTAAGTTTGCAATTTATTCACTATTTATCTGAGTGTTAAATTGGTGGTTTGCACACCCGCATGATCACCTCACATGTTAAGGAAATAAATTTAAAATCAATCCAAACTACTTGCCAAACATTTTTCAAAATAAAAGAGAAAGGTACCAAAAGGGCGTTAGAAAATTTTAGCGTAACCAAGTTCCCGAACTCATAAATCTCTAGTTCGTAGGAGTAAAGTAAAACTCCCGTTACTTTACTTGGGTTTCTAATCAACCCACCAAAAATAGATTAGTGGCGACTCCTAATTAAAAATCAATTGCATGTTAAAAAACTTGAACCTAAAGTCGCGAATTGGTATGGGCTTGGGAGAGCCTGAGTTAAGTCTAGGCTTAACAATCCATTAGCCAAATCCTAGATGGTTCACACCCAAAAAAAATTGGTCGCGACATATCCTATGACTAGCGAGTCAGACAGGTGTGCCGATTCTGTTTCCTTCACTTCTCCAAACTCTAGGACTTCAAGTTCTCCACGACCGCCATCTAGGGACCTAAAAATGTTATACCATAATGGAGTGAGATGACATCTCAGCAAGTTCTACTCCCTAAGACCCGATTAGGAAGAAAATATACCATAAGGGTTGCCTAAGCACAACCACAAGTCAGACTTATCTTGGCCTCAATTTTTTTCTGCAAGTCAGTTCAAATAATGGATACTGACAATCATATCATCCAATCAATCATATCAACTTAACGATCAATCAACTCAGTCGATTATATGTTAACAAAACCATTCTCCGGTCATTTCAACTATTCCATCTCAATTCTCAATCATGACTCAAAGAATAGAGTCTATAAAATTCTCAGTTATAATTCGCGATCCCAAAGACACAACCTATCTTAGGTGGTAATCACGGCCCAATGGGCACAACCTTTATTAGGTAGCAAATCACGGCCCGATGGGCACAACCTCTATTAGGTGGCAAATCACGGCCCGATGGACACGACTTCTATCATGTGACAAATCACGGCTCGATGGACACGACCTCTATTAAGTGGCAAATCACGGCTCGATGGGCACAACCGATTCCAAATTCGGTGGTGAATCTCAGCCCAATTGGCATTTAGATTCAACTCACAACCTCTCATAGTCATTTTCCCATCAAAATACCAACATATCTCAATTTTGGGATATTTCCCCATATTCACTAATCACACTCAATTTTCACAAAGCGGTACTCAATTAAATAAATAGAAAGCACCACTACAATCAGTACAAGATTCTAGTCACCGACCATCCCAGTTGAATTTTCGGAAAATAAATAAATAAATAATTATGGAAATTAATAAATAAATACCAATAAATAGACTTAGGCTCGGAAAAGCCTAATTGGAAGCCAAGACAACCTGAAAAATTACCTAACCACTCTAATTAAATAGTAGAGCTTATCTAAACTCTAATCGCACTGCTATCCACCTAACATGCATCGGTAAATAATTAAATTCACTAATTTAATATAATCTAGCCACTTAATCCATCTTAGCCTAAACTAATCAACTCCTAAACATAATTAACCTACTAAGTGAGTATTAGTGAGTTAAACTCACCAGTTTAATGCGAAAATTAGTTCACCACGACGGTAGCCGAAACTCGGGTTTGCGACACGTCAATGGGCTTGGACGGGGCCTAAAATTGGCCCAACAAATCTCAACCCAAATTGAGATTTGTTATTTAGTTGGGCTGGAAGTTTCGTGAGCCTCAAGATTGGACTGATTCTGGCTTGGGTTGCTAAAAATGGGCTGGTCAAATTTGTGTGGGCTAAACAAGAAAGCCCAAAGGAGCTGCTAAAGTTTTGGGTTAGATTCGAGCTGGGCTGGTGGACTGAAAAATTGCTTTGCTAGATTTCAAAACCGGGCTGAACCTTAGCGTTGGAAACACGAAATTCTAAAACCCAACTTCCTCTCATGAATCCTTACTCCGCCTTTACTAAACCAAACTCGTCATTCTCACCCATTCGATCCATTCACCAACTTATTCACCAAACCCCAAAGCAAGTAAAGGAGTATGTCTAATCCTCCAAATTCGACCAGCATCCTATTCCTGCTACTGAAAAAGAGTACTTTGTTACTCTCCAGATCCCTCCAGAGTTTCCCAGACAATGGGTTCAACAGGGATACACTCATGTCCATTATGGAATTGTTCGTCTTGCTCTTACCTTTCATGGTCGTAAAGGTTTGCCAGTCGTGGTAAGAATTGCATTATTAGATACCAGATTTTTACAATACCAACATGCTTGCATTGGTACTGTTCAAACTACTTTGAACGCTGGAACAGTCTTTGTGACTTTGTATCCAAACTTCAATATCGCTCTTTCAGACCCCCAATTACTCTCTTTTCTGAAAGTCCAGGTCTAGCTCACTGGAGCCCCTCAAACTACTGACTCTGTAGCAGCAACTTTACATTATCAAATGGTTTATCGATTGCAAAACCATGCTCTTGACCTCAACTTCAACAATGGTAATGAAGATGCGTTGTTCATCTCTATGCAGAATGACTAGGCGTCCTGTATCCATGTTCCTAGACAGATCCCAAAGGATACGTTGGCCAAGCTCTTTCTAGAGACTTGGATCACCAACTACGAAAAGCTACACCAGCATAACAAGCCTTTCCAGTTTATGGACTCAGAGTTCATACGGAAAAAAGATGGAACTGTTTCCATCAAATTTGGCAAGGAAAAGGAAAAAAGTCCTTCTATCTTCCAGACCCTCTTCATGATCGAACCATGTGTTCCTGAATCTATTTCCGAGCCAGATCCAAAAAAGCTTGTTCGACACTTCAATGGTGATGGACATCCTGTCCATTACTATAAAGACAATTATGATAATTGTTTTTGGGATCCTTTTTACCAATGTTCCTACTGTACAAATTCCCCTGACGAGATAGACCCTCTTGCAAGACCTCCACCTCGAAGGAAAAGGCCAAAAGATAAGGTGTACCAAAGGTACTTAGACGGAGATTCCTCTATTGATACTCTTGGTGAGTGTGACAAATACCAGTTCATGGTTTCTTATGCACCACTTCCACCGCCAGAGTCCAGTACTAAATCCCAAGCCTTACCAGATCCACCAAAAACACCTCCGCCATCTCCTCCTCAGAAAAAACAAGTTCTCTCTCCATTTTATAAGCCAATCCTCAAATGGGCTAAGAAACATTCTTACCCACTTGAAGCCCCAAAAGAAGTACCACCCATTTCTTCTATTGCCATGTTCCATGATACTGATTTTCCCCCTCTTATTAGAGAAAATTCTAAACTATCATTTCCTGCTCCCGAGGAATTCATTGACCCACAAAACAGATATCGTCATGCTCCAAAAATAGCAACCCCCACTGATGTGGATGAACATGGGAGACAGAGAAAGATTCCTGCAGCTGAAGCTGTTCTAAATTGGCAATCAGAGACTCTATTGGCACAAAACAATGCCTTTAAGACAATTGATTCCAAAATTGGAAATGTGCAACAAGATCTCCGAAGGTATGATGAAAATACGAAAAAGATACTTTCTGAGTTCCAAAAAAGGCTTCACGCCTTGGAATCAAGACAACATCTTGGGTATCATTATCTTGAAAGTCCGAAACCATAAATAAAAAAGCTCAAGAAGCAAATTCAACTTCTTGAAGAAGGATGATTCAGACCTTTCGATCCATTGGCACCTTCTGTTAGAACTGGGTATTTACCTCCACCGCCACAAACTTCTATTTTTTCCACCATTCCAGAAGATCCCTATAGAAATGAACCAGATATGGCAGAAATACGAAATCGCCTCAAAGCCCTGCAGAAGGACAAAGGGAAAGAAAAAATGCCTCCCACAGAATCAAGTTTGATTGTCATCAGAGAAGGGCCAAATCAGATGATGTTATCCAATCCATTAGAATCTTTTCTAAAAGATTTAGGTACTCAGGAATCTGATCCTGCTACCCAACAGCCTGATTCTACCATTCCATAAAAACAGTCCCTATTTTCAATCGAGCAAACTGCTCCTGAGACTAAATCAGATTCAGTATCTATTTCCTCCTCTTCATCTTTTTCGATTCCTTCAATTGATTCTCTCCCTATAGCCCCAGTAACTTCATCAATATTCATGGCTAATCCTCCCGATGATGAAATGGAATCAAACTATTCTGATCCAGAAAATAGTCAGACAAGCAATCCTGCTCGGTATGTGTCCATAGCATCAAAACAATTCTTCACCATCAATGATATTCCTTATCATAAATGGCCAGAAAGACTTGAAGAATTTCATACTTGGTTGAATACCCAGAGCATTACCAACCATGATATAAATGATGTCATTTACAACTTTGTTACGAGATTCACGGGAAGTCTCAAACTTTGGTGGCAGTCAATTTCAGAACAAGACCAAATTCAATTTTTGATGTCACCTAACTTCGGCCATGCCATCACTCTCTTATATCATGTCTTTGTGGGAAAACCCACTGATATCATAGAGATGAAAAGAAGAGAATTTTTCGAAAGAAAATGCTGCTCCCTCTAGAAGAAACATCTTGATAAGCATTACCGAGTGATGCTTCAACTTTTTTATCAGATTGGAGCAGATCCAAATCTGAAGCATGTTTTCCTTACTTCCATCCCCAAAGAACTATCCCAGATGGTTGAAAGATCATTCTTTGGAAAACAAAGGAGAGTACAAAATATTCCCTTGGGAGAAATACAGCAAGAAGTCCATCTATGCCTAGAAGAATTATGCTTAAAGCGCCAGATGGTTCGTACCTACATCACAGATAACAAGCGCCTTGAATTAGCTTGTTCTCACCAGAAGTTAAAAATCAAATGCTCCAAGCAAGACTGTGATGGTACTTGTGGCAAGTATTCCCAGAAGAAAAAACACTACAATAAGTTTTGGATAAAGAAATCCAAACACGGCTCCAAGCATTTCCCAAAAAAGAAGAAATGGCGATACCTACACAAAAGAAAGGATCTCACGAGCCACAAGAAATCAAATCGTTGCTACATCTGCAACCGTAGAAAGGACATTTTGCCAAAAACTATCATCAAGCAAGAAAAGGTCAGAATCGTCTAATTCATCAGATTGAGAATGAAACAGGTATTTCTCTTGAAAATGATGATATTGAATTCTTATTCTTTGCTGACGAAGAACCATCTGAGCAAACTCTTTGTGTCATACCCTCTTACCAAACTTCAAGTGAAGCTGAATCAGACTCAGAGTCTGAAGATATTTTCCACATATCCCCCACATCTTCAAAACCAAATCTTGACATATTCTCAAGTCAATCTCATTGTCCCCATTTCCCTGTAAAAATCCTCACTTCAAAGTTTGTCAAACCCATCACTGTTATTGCTCTCATTGACACATGAGCAAGTTGTTCAATATTGGACACCAAAGTTCTTCCTGAAGAATTCTGGACTCCTTACATCCGATATTTCAATTCTGCTTCAGGAGATACTTTCTCCACAAATGTCAGAACCACTTCAGTAACTGTCTAGTTTTTTCCTCAGTATTCCATAACCACCAAGATCTTTGGATCCAGTCTCCCCAATAAAGATCTGATAATTAGGTGGGATATCATGACTCAAATCTCCCAACTTTGCATCATTCTTGGAAAATGTCTTAAATATAAAGATCAATTCTCTGAGTTTGTCAATATTCAGAGACTCTTTTCCATCCAGATGAGTCTGTTAGATCCAATCATGCAAAAATTATTAGAATCTTGTTCGGAATCCCATTCAGAATTCGCTCAGAAGTGTTCCCATTCTTTATGGGAAAATCTAGAGTTTTTTGTTCGCCTTCCTTTTAAAAAAAAAATGAATATATAAATCCAACCAAGGCGAGTCATATGGGAATGAAGCCAAAACACTTGGCTTTAGCTCAAAGGGAATGCTCAAAACTATTGCAACAAGGCCTTATTGAAATTTCCAATTCTCAATGGGCTTGTGAAGCTTTTTATGTCAATAAGAGTGCTGAGCAAAATAGGGGAAAGATGAGGCTGGTAATCAATTATCAACCTCTCAATTTTTTTCTCCAAGATGATAAATTCCCTTTACCATCCAGAGATTCTATCTTTACTGGTTTAACCAAAGCCCACATCTATTCCAAGTTCAACCTCAAAGCCGGATTTTGGCAACTGGGCATCCATCTTGAAGACAGATCCAAAATAGGATTTTGTATCCTGAACCAGCACTTCCAATGGAAAGTTCTTCCTTTTGGTTTAAAGGTAGCACCATCCCTTTTCCAAAAGGCTATGTGTCATATTTTCCAACCAATATTGTCAAGTGCAGCCGTATACATTGACGATATTCTGTTCTACGGTCCTTATGAACAGTCAAACTGTCAACTCCTTGAGCAATTTGCAGAAATCGTGAAAAAACATGGTATTATGCTTTCTCAAAGGAAAATGAATATTGCCCAAACAGAAATCGAATTTCTTGGTATGCAACTCAACAAAGATACATACTATCCAGGGCCACATATCACTCAAGAATTATTGAAGTTTCTTGAAGATAACTTCACAACAAAACAAGTTCAGTAATTTCTTGAGATAATCAATTATCTCAGGGATTTTGTCCCAGACATTGCAAAACTCCTGATTCCTTTGCAATTTATGCTGAAGAAGAATCCCCCACCTTGGGGAAAAACTCAAATCAAAGCAGTCGCTGAGCTTAAGGAGATTATGCAGAATCTCCCACCACTACAAATACCATCAACAGGAAAAACAATCCTTCAAACTGACACTGGTGATGAATACCGGGCAGCCATCCTCTTTGAAGAAATTAATGATAAGAGACACCTCTATGCTTACAAAAGTGGAAAGTTTTCTCAAGCTGAAATGTATTACCATTCCATTTTCAAAGAAATCTTAGCAGTAAAAAATGGAATCAAAAAATTTGAATTTCATTTCATCGGCCATCACTTCTTGGTAGAATTAGACACGGCATCTTTCCCTCAGATGACTAAGTTGAAACAGAAGCAGATTCCAAACTCTCAATTGCTTCGATGGGCTGAATGGTTTTCAAAATACTCTTTTGAAACCAAACACATTCCTAGGAAAAAGAATGTGCTTGCTGATTTCCTCTCAAGACCAAAGGCTCCAGCTAAGATCAACATGTATATTAAAAGGCCTGCTTTTCATATGCTCAATTATGGTGTCAAATACAAGATCGAGAAAATCAAAGATTTGCCAAGTTGGAAATATCCCCAGGAGGTTATTCAACAAATCTAGAACGACAGTCTTACTGAGAACTTGGAAAACCTCATGTGACAATGCCACTCAGATCTATTCAAATTCAATTGAGGTTCGATTCTTTATCCTTTCGGGTTAAATTTGAATTATCATTTCATTCATCCTCTTATCTAGAAGGAAGATGATTTCCCTGACCAACTCAAGACGTTGTTATGGTACTTAACCAATAAGTACTTAATAGCCATTGAAATTCCCACCAGAAGATTCATTGCCAATCTCACAAAAATATTCTTACTCGGAAGAAATGTGGAAAAAGAAAGTGATAAGAATCTCTTAGACTTTCTTAATTGGTTCTATCATCCTACATGTTGGAAACAAGACTTGGAAAAAGAGCTGAGAACCATGACACCAAATCCTGAAGTCCATACCATCATGTTTTTTAGATGTCCATGGCATTTTTTCAAAAATAATGGCAATATTCTCGATGCTCCACTGGAAATAGGGACCACATCCTATAAACCTCACTTGAATAGCCGAGAAGCTCGGATTTACAAATCTTATCCAAGATTTGTTAGATTTTGTGAACACGAGTACCGAGAACTCCAGAGAATCTTATGCCAGGAAAACAAAACCATTCTTGAAGATGTCTGGAATAATGTACCCACTACGTGGGATCATTATGACCTAGCACCAGAAGCTAATGAAGCACTCAGGCAATATAGACAAGCTGCATCGTCCCAAGAGCATGAAATGACAAGCGAAGATGAAATTGTCCAGTTTACTCAAGACCCCTATGCACGCTTTGGAGGTCCTCTGTCCCAGAATCCCTACGAACAGGGATCTTCATCCTCATTCCAAGACATGGATACATCCTTTTATGCACAGCCATCCAATTAGCCTCAGCTAAGTATTCTTGCCAACACTACAAGTGAAAATACAAACTGGACAGAAGAAGAAGTATCCCATTGGGCTCATGAACAAGCATCCTCATTAAGAAGGCTAAATCAAATCCTCTCACCCGAAGACCTTGAAGCCCTTGAACAAAAACACAAGGCACATCTCCTAGAAGACAGCTCAAATGACTCAGTCTGTAGCTACAATGCTCGTGATGGACGAGACCGCTACGTCCGTACAATTTCACTATAGCAAGTCACTTTTCACTTTTACTGTAACACTAGGCTAGGGAAGGTACTATTCACGGTACAGTTACTGTTCTTAGTGTGCGAATAATTCCCTCCCGGAAATTTCCGGTGCCTCTGTTTGTATCCGGACCCATGAGCTTGGTCCTTGTTTGTTGGTTTGTGACCTCATTTTGCCTATATAAGGCAAGGAGGATGTGTTGTGTTGGACAGAGTCTCCTGAAGTAAAGTGTGTGCTTTGTGAAAAACCTCTCCATGGCTTTCTAAATCTCTCTTCTTCTCTAGCCTGGTAGGATCCTTCAAGAAATGCAGCTTGGGTAGATTAGAAACGTTTCCATCCTGGCATCTCTGAGTGTCTTTAGGCACTGAACTAAAGGGCTGAGTAGTTTTCTGCTAAAAGGCTGTCCCTGAAAGGCTTGAACGGAAGTTGTTCGCCCATTGTGGGATGCATACCTGTAAGAAATTTACTCTCCTTCCCTGGTTCTAAGTCTAGGTCCATTCATGGTGGGCTTCAAATGGCTGGGCTTGAAGATGACATTCACGTGGGCTGCAGGATGAAGACTCGCTGGAGAAATTTCGAGCAGCTGCTGGCATGCGGTCAAAGATGGAGCAGACGGGTGTTGATTCGGTGGCTGAGTGAATCGGTGAGAGTTTCTTTCGTTGACCAAAGACGCTAAAGACTTGAAGGTGAGCTGGCGGTGGTGATTCAGTGGTGGCGCAGATGGTAGTTTGGTGGATTGAAGCCGTGTGGGAGAGTTGCGTGGGCTTCGATCTTCGTGGGCGGAGGAAACAAGGCCGTGGCGTTGGGAAAAAGGGGTCAACAAATGGTTGCTGGTTGACTAAAACTCTAGTGGTCTTGCGGTTGAGGCCGAAAAGGAGACCAAAAGGAATTAATGGTGTGAAGAATTCGTGGACTGGCAGTAGCTTCGATTTTGAGGGATAATTGAAAGAAAACAAAGTTGTAGGCGTGAGGGATGAGGAAAGCAAATTTTAAAAGCAAAGCAGCTGGTTCGTTAAAAGAAAAGAAGATGGACGCATGAAGGAGGAGAAGGCCAGTGAGGCGTGCACGACAAGCTGAGAAGAAAAGGGGGCAAAAAGTCAAGGATCCATCCTTTTATTTAATTGTATGTCCCCCCTAAAGTCTTCATCTTATCCTACTTGGTCTCTTATTTCTTTCTTGCAATAAAAATCCACCAAATAATCCAATTTTGAAGCCCAAAATTGCTGCCCTCTTCTAGTTCCGAATTTCCTCAATAAAGCTTCAATTTCCACCAAAATTCTTCAATTTGATGTCCAAATTTTGATGAAGAAAAATCCTGTACAATTTTTTTTAAGTCCCCAACACCCAAAGGCTCGGCTTGGAAGTCCAAATTTCTTTCAATTTGACCCATCCAAATTTTCGTTAATTTTCCGCAACGTCTAAATCGATTTTCCGTAAAAATCCCGGAATCTCTGAAAATTCTTCGGAGGATGAGTCGACGTTCCTAGAATCGATCATGATACGACAGAACTTTCAATTTCTGAAATCGAGTTCAAATTCGCGATTAATTTCAATCCAACACAATTTTAGCGTGACCTAACCTACATGATAATTTTTAGGAATTTTTAGTGCAATTGACCTGTGATTGATTTATTTCGAGTCACAATATATATCTCCAACACATTGGTGACTCTCGGTTGTCGTGAAAATCTCAAGATTTCAAATACAAACATCGATTATAGAAATGATAAAAAAAAAAATTGCTCTAGTACCGTTCGACGAGAATTTTGCAATTAGGTGAAATCACCCACATACTAATCACATATCTCAATCGAATCGACCTATCTCTAGCCTCTGATCGATTTTTGACGGTGCTGTAATGACCCTTGCAGATTAATACGGTTGAGTAGTTGATTCTTGATCAAATTCTCAAATCTATTGCATTAAAATTCATTAATGACTTTCCCAGATAGTTTGGTTATCTCATGAGTGATTAGTTTCGATAATAGCACTATCGGCGCATTAATGAAATGCTCAATTTATTTAATTGAAAACAAATCATAAAAATTCAAGCTTTCACAAGATCGGTGGGCGAAAAACAAAGACTTGGAAAAACGAAGAGTGGCGATCTCAATGTTAGGGTAGAAAAGTTGACGGCAGAGTTGAGGGTTCTTTTTTTTTTCCTTTTAACCCAAACTAACGGCAAGAAGAAAGATGAAGTTATGATTTTGGTTTGAGTCATGCTCTCGTAGTGGCTTTGATATTATATAGATATCTTAGTATCTTCAAAAGAGAGGGAGAGAGAAAATACTAAAACTAACATCTTTACACAATAACCTATTAAAAGAGTACATTCATTGTTCTATTTATACAGTATGAAGACACTTCCTAAATCCTAATGTCGTATTTGTGTCCACCTGCACAATAACTTGATAAAAGAGTACGTTGATTGTTCTATTTATAGAGTATGAAGACGCTTGCACAATCCTAATGTCTTATATACGACCACCCACTAACTTCTGACGAATATCCATGAATACTTAAACAGAAAGTATGCCCTGGTGTCCACATCAAATTGCCAAGGATTGGAGATGGCACTTGGAAAAGCTCCTCAGGAGACAAATCAAAATTCAGGTCGAACGGTCCTTTTAAGTAACCAGAATGATAATTGATTTCAAGACTAAAGCCAGACAAAACATCCTTCCTTCCCGAGCTGTTTGCCATGGTCGGATCCAAGATTGTCGCAATGACACGACTCTCTGGCTGCAGACAATCCAACTGTCTGTTCTCTGTGACATTGTAGCAGTGCAATGTCGAAGCTGGGGGGTAATTACATTCGGGAGTCACTTTGGGTCTATCTGAATAAAGACGTGGTTCGGTTTCAGCTACCATAGAGATGCAAAATGATGGATGTGCCAATAAAGCAATAGGAACACTTTATATGAAAGACTAAGGGCCTATTTGGTAATGCTCCAAATAGTGCCTAATTTTATTCTTTTGTTCCTTGGAACGAAGATAAAGTAAAAATCCGTTTGATAAATTTTTTGTTTCCGAAAATAGATTTGAAATATAACCAAGAAGCAAATAAAAGTTGCTTCTTGTTCCCAAGCAAGCCAATTTTTTTTTTTTTCTCTTTTCTTTTCTTCTTTTCCTTTTCTCTTCTTCCTCATCGTTGGGCTAGGTGAGATTCGGCAACCTTGTTGAAGCTTGCCATGGCCGGCGACCAGCTAGAGAGGCTTGGTGAGGCTCAGCCTTGCCGTTAGTCGACATAGGGCGAGGCCGGCCTTGCGACGGCCAGGCGAGGTCAAGTCTCGCTGGTGGCCAGGCGAGCTAGCCCAACAACCAGCGAGGCTTCACTGCTTGCCGGGCCTCAGCCCGGCTTGGGGATGCTCTAGCGAGGTCATCGGACCTGGCTAGCCAATCGTCGGTCATTGCCATGGCCGGTGACCGGCTAGAGAAGAAGAAGAGGGATGGAAAAAGAAAAAAAGAAAAGACAAAAAGACAAAAAAAAAAATAGAAAAATGTAATAAAAGTATTACAAAATTAAAATAAATTCTAATTCATAAAAGAATTTGAGATTTTATCAAACGCATTTTTATTCCGTGGATAGAAATTTTAGACAAACACCTTTAAATGCTTAGAAACTCGTATAGGGAACATAATAAAAAAGAATAATTTTTAAACAAATATTATTTTTCGAGAATAGAATGGTTAGCAAACGTACCCTAAGGAGGTCATAAGAAAAAAGATTGAAGTGAAATAATATCACAATACCTTGGTTTAGCACTGTGTAATCTGGATGATGAAGAGGTGGGCTCACGCCAATTAATGACTCTATAGGCAAGTCGGTCAGCTGCTCGAAGGAGTGATGCCGGGTAGGGAATCGAGCAACACCCATTGATTTTTGCTATGGTAAGCTTGCCTTCTTAAGTTCTGCACCAGAATCTGTGGAACGAGCAGTGGATTCGATCGAATCCAAAATCAAACAAGTACTTACTAATTTTCAGACAAGTGGTCGTGGTATATATTCTGCCGGGCAAACGAACTAGTCCAATAAAACAGGCCCTTCTATAGCTCCAAATAGATTGACACTCAGGTACTCGACAGTAAAATTTCAGGTCATGATTTATGTACCTTCTGAGAGTAGGTCAGTTTGTCTAGCGACTGGTAAGTTTGGCCATCAAGGGTTGCTTGAGTAACTTTCATCACTGAATTGAACAGTATGCTGGCCTTGATCGAATCTTGGTAGTAAGCGTACATCTTGTTATCATCGACCACACAGGTGTTGGCATGTCTGACAATCGTCTCCCATGTCCGGTTGGTGATCCTAGTGCCAAGTATCTGAGATGACATCTTGGTAGTTAATAATGCTTAGAATAACATTTAAAGAACAAGAAAAATTAGCATGGCCCCAAGAGAAATGGAGATTACGTTTCTTAGAGAGGATGCATCAACTTCGTGCAACTGGAGGAAATCTTGAACAGTGTCGATTCTTCTCGAACTCATGCGCTTATGTAAAGGGCCGTGTTTGGCTATTTTCTGCAAACGCCATACTTCATCACTCAGAGAGGGGGGGTGGTGCTTCTTGTTCACTTCGCTTAACAGAGAAAACTTGTCAATCTTTAGGTCTTTTTAAAGACCACAGATAGAATCAGGAATTTATGGTCAAAAAACAAAATGCTATTGTCAAATGAAAGGCATCGAAACCAGGGCATTGCAAACTTACACTCTCCTCGACAATCTTTAACAACAAAAGGTTCACTTCTTGCTTCCCTTATTCTCGTTTCTGTAGAAATCTTTTGAGCAGCTTGAGCTCCTAACCTGAATTTCCGACTTCTCATCCAGCTCGAGTTGTCGGTGATGATTAAATTAAGCAGGGAACCAATTCCTCCTTGCAAGGTCACATTCAGCACCCCGGTAATCAGTGGCCTTCTCCCTTCCCTTTCGCGAATGATATGGCAATTGAATTCCTTCTCAATCCAATCCTCTCCCTCGTCCGACCCGAAATCGCCATCAAGGACGACAATTTGGAGCTTTATGGAAGAGAGAGGGCCACTTGTAATCCTCTCACTGGTCCTGCCATCTACTAGTTCAATCCTCAGAGGAGTACCATCCTCAGCTTCTATCTGACTGCTAGTGAAGACGGTTGCCGGTATTTTGTTAATAAACTGCAGTCGCAAGCTGCTTATTTCAGAAGTTCCAACAGGATTTGACGGGGATCTGCGATATAGACTAGAAATACATAAGTTCTCCTGAGCATAAGGGATGTTGAAGTGTCGACACAATGTCGAAAAACAACTTATCTTGTGCTTGAAACCCAAGTACTGTGTCTTGCATGAAAATACTAATACGAAACAAGACCAATATGGCCTCTTTGATTGGGAACCAACCGTGGAGGTTGATGTAGAAATACAAGGAACACCTACCTTAATGATGGATCATGAAAGGGCGAGATCACACGTTCCACTTCCTCACTAACCTGCTTGATGCCGAATGTAAATCAGATTCAAAGTGAAGTTTTTTAACAATACAATAGTTTCATCCTGTTTAGCATTACGATCAGAAAAGGTGATTTCATTAGACTAAATGCAGGGCAAATCTTACGTTCCCAGTCTGCGATGTTTACAAATACAAAGGAACTTCTGCCTAGCATAGCAATTAAAAGAGACAAACAGAAACAGGAAGTATTCATTTGATCTCTAGATAAAAAGATTCATTCCTTTCATACAAAAAAGAGGTGAGGGGCAAAAAATATCTCCTTTTTATTTGGAATTTAGTTATGAGAATAGGATTCACAGATCTTTAATCCATGAAAACGAACCCGACAAACAATCACTTCAGAAACAAATAATATAAAATAGTAGAGCAAATCAGGACTTCATGAAGTGTCTTTCATAAGAAACAAGACATGGACAAAACCCTCTACATCTTTGTGATGGAAAGTAATTTTGCCTGAGCCATGCCGACCAAACATCTGATCCACCACTACAAAATAACCTTCTCATAAGAGATCCGAACTACATCCACGACATGCTGACTGAACAATACTAAGCCAGATGATATGAATTGCAAGATCCTATTGGAAACACCAAAGAGTCAAACAGTAAGCATAGCAGTGGTATGAAGTTATGAATCAATTTGTGAAGACCAGCAACCCAGCCAGAGACTAGCTAGGGAAGTTACCAAAAAAGTTATAAACTTATTGCACTTGTGCCAAGTCAATTCTAAACTTTTCAATTGTGCTAATTTAATCCTAAAACCTGTTCAATTTTTGTCAATTGAACCCATTCAGTTGACTAAAAATCGTTGACGTGAATGTAGGCTATCCTATTGGCACGGAAAGGGTCGATGGTCAAAAATATTTTAATTATTTTTTGAATATTTTAATTTTTTTTTTTTTTCTTCTCTTTATTTCTTTTTTTTTAGAGTGAGGTTAGCAAGGGTCGTGGGCTAACCCTCACCACAGGTGAGGGCTAGGATGCCCATGCCTAATAGGGGTGTTGCAGCCTCACCGAGATCAGGCGAAGGTGTTGCAACCCTCACCCAGGCCTTTATCGACTATAACAAGGGTCAGCTGGCGACCGTTGCTAGCCTCAATGAAAAAAATAAAAAATTATTTAAATATGTCCACATCAATGCTGGTATGTTACGTAGGACGGTTGGTGTTCACATCAACGATTTCCGATCAAAATTGGTGAAGTGGACTCAATTAAAAGAATGTGAAAACGTTTATGACTAAATTTGTGCAATTAAAATGTTTAAAATTGAATTGATACAAATGCAATAGGTTTATGACTTTCTTTGGTAATTTCCGCAATGACTTGCATAGCATACCACTTTCCGGAAGAGAGGCTCAACAAAAGATGCAAATTCACCGGGCGACAGTCCTCCCGGCACGTTTCTCCAACGACTACAAAGTAATCAAGAACCTGAATCGATGTCTATCATAGTAATACACAGTCACAGACACCGAAATTGGAATACAATGGTTCCTAAGTAAAGATGTTCTACTCGCCTTCTTTTTGATCCTTGAGCAGCAGATCCGGAACCACCTTCCTGAAGTTGCCTTTTCTCCATCTTCACAGAATCGAAAACACGTAAAACTCATGTCAAAAGTTTCCAAAACTTGCGGTTTTTATAGATACAGCAATTGGCCCCGCTAAACCCGCAGAGGGTACATAGGGAGTCAAAATGGGCCCACCACAGAAATGGAAGGTACAGAGCAACTTCAACTTTGAAACACGACATCGACTCAAGTCAAACAAATGGTTTTTCCTGGGGCTGGAAAAAGAAACAAAGCCAACCAAAAACAGATATTTTTTAAGTACACTTTTGCACGTGTAAGTAATTGCATCTAGACGATCCCAAGGGCCATCAAACTCTTGCCCTTGGACTTATCAACTGAATTAAGGATGGACAACCAAGACGATTGGTTCAAAAATTCCCCAGTGAAAACCAGGATTAACAAACGTTGTCTATATTAATCGCACAATCTAGAAGAAACCCAGATCAAAATATCGTCCTTCCTATGTTTGCTCGATAAGGTATTTGAGAGAGAGAATTTACAGAGACATGCGGTCGCATTGACACGTGCTTGAGTGGATGATGAGTATTGTGATCGAGGAACCGCGTTCCACAGAGTGGTATTAAGCTGCAGAGGAATGGACATTTAAAGTTTGAACTCGATTCTCGCCCATTTTCTTCAGATGAATCTCTCTTAAGAAGTTGTTGGGATCAATATAAAAAACACGGTTGTTGTGATTACCTTGGGTCCCAATTCAGCCTTGAACTTTCACTTAATTAAGGGAGATTATGCATAATTTGAAGATGTAGAGGATCAAGGAAGATATATAAATCTCTTGATATTTTTAATTATCTTTAACATCACCTTACAAACTCAAGAGTACTTAGAAGAATTCAATTTAGCAATTTGAAGAAAAGATCCGAAAAACACGAGGGTGGATGTGCCTTAGTGAAGATATTAACAATTTGATCAAATAATAAAATAAAGATGGGAGGAGCAATACCACTGAGTAGGGATGAGTAGTTCTAGGTTCTATAAAAGCTTCAGCTGAAACCTGAAATCTACCCATTGAAACAAATTCTTAAGTTTTTGGAACTTGAAACCTACCCTACATACTTTGGAACCTAGAACCTACCTTATCATAAGTTTCGTGGTGGGTTTCGGGGTCTACCCAGGTTCCACTTGTATTATTAATTGAATGATTATAGTAAATTATCAACTTTAATAACCACTACTTGTTGCCATAATTCGCTGACCATAACTTATATTTAGACACAAAAAATGTGAAACATGAATAAAGTAAAAATCTCAGTCATAAAATAGAAGCTTGAATTAGTGATTTCAGATTATACACTCATCATTGGATGCCATTGAATACCATAAGATCATGCGAAAATATAGACCAAGAAAAACACAAAAAAGTTATTGCTAGGTTCCGCTAATGTAGAACCTGGAACTTATCCATCGAAACAAGTTCCCCAATTTTTGGAACTTGGAACATACCCTGCATACATTAGAACCTGGAACCGGATCGCCAGTCTAGTTCTCAGATTCTAGGTTCTATCCTAAAACCATGCTCACCCCTACCTTGGAGCACATCATATTGGGTGGAAACCATCATTATCAGTTATTTGAATAGAATTCTCACTGTTGTAATAAATGACTATCTCACCATTTTGGTGAACTCTCTTATCTTCTAGTAATTATTGCAACCGCAATAATTTCAATGTTGTATCAACAAGAGCATGATATTCTTCCTTCGTCCTAGAGTGAGCTACGATAATATGCTTCTTGCTACGCCATGGAATAAATGAATTACTTAGAAAGAAACAATCGCCTATAGTGGAGTGATGATCTAAAGGGTTTTGCTGCCTAATTAGCATCAGAATAAGCTTTCAACTCTAGATAGAGTCAACAAAAAAGTGAAGGCCATGAAATAAAGTGTCACGCCCCGACTCTCGTTCACGTGACCATCCTTCAAGCTTGGTCGATTTTATTATGCGATATCCCTAGGACTACATATCGCCGACCCTGTCCTTTTTAATAGCACATGCAGAAGCAGTCATAAAAATCCCCAGACAATAAAGCAATGGGATATACAAGTAGGACTAGAAACCTGAACCTGAAAACCACATCCTTATGTACATATATACACTTCAGGTCTAACATCTATTCACATGCACACAAGGTTTGACAAGACAGGATGGGATCTCAATCCTCATCCGGGTCGTACTCGGGGTTATCCTCGGGGTCCTCCTCCACGTACTCCTCTTTAGGTACCTCAACAGGGATCTCCTCATCAGATTCATGCTCCTTAGGCTCATCATCTAGGTCCTGAAATGGTTATTCAATAACCACTGAGACAACGTCTCAGCAAGTTCTATCTCCTAAGACCTGATTAGTAAACTAATACACCTTAGGGCGGCCTATGCACAACATGAGTCAGAGGACTTACCTTGGCCTCAGATTCTACCTGCATATTAGCACAAATCAAATAGGCACCCAAGCAATAACATCACAGATCGAAGCATCGATCTAATCGACTTAATCGATTACACGCCAACAAGACCACTCACGGTCATTTCCATTCAATCAATCAATTCACAACATCAAATCAAGGCAATGATCAATCACATTGAATCACACTCAGATCGAATCATCGATCAACCGACCTAGTCGATTACAAGTCAGTCCAATCATTTCTAGGTCATTCACTCCATCCCACATAACCTCCAATAGTACACTTAGTCACATAACTCCATCAATGCTCTCGGGCGTCGTTTTCGCCAAGGTGACATAAGTATCAGACGGTCTACGTGCGTTCTTTAAAGTGCCGTTTTCGCACAGTGATATTCCTCATCACCGAACCACGCCCGTCACAAGTCACAAATCACTGACAGTCTACGTGCGTTCTTTAAAGCGCCGTTTTCGCACAATGATGTCTTTCATCACCAAACCACGCCTGCCACGATTCATAGGTAGTCTACGTGCGTTCTTTAAGGCACCGTTTTCGCACAGTGATATCCTTAATCACCGAACCACGCCTACCATAAGTCATAGACAGTCTACGTGCGTTCTTTAAGGCACCGTTTTCGCACAATGATGTACTTTATTACCGAACCACGCCTGTCTATACTTCGTACTTGATCGGTCTCAGCCAATAGAATTCTTAGTTAGTTCTCATCACTCTCTCCACTTACAGCTCAACAAGGCAGTACAAATGCTAACTAGCCATACTCGGCCAATTACCAATCAATCATTCAATTTCACTCAATTTCAATCAATTCAGGGTAAATCCCTAAAATATCACAATTTATTTAATTTCATACAACGTAGA
Organism: Eucalyptus brandiana; assembly: GCA_014182725.1. NCBI lineage: Eukaryota > Viridiplantae > Streptophyta > Magnoliopsida > Myrtales > Myrtaceae > Eucalyptus > Eucalyptus brandiana. Next base: position 23,142,161 of record CM024669.1, read on the forward strand.
GCTCAAATAAATAAATGGACTGCGCCACGACAATCAACACGAAATTCGGGTCAACGGTCATCTCAGCATTAATTTCTGAAAAATAATTTAATAATTAATTAATTTCGAAAATTAATTAATAAATATTAAAATTCAATTTAGCTCAAAATAAAGTCCGATTAAATAAACGGACTTCACCACGGTCATCAGCATAATATTCCGGTCACTGGCCATCCAAGTTGAATTTTCAGAAAATAAATAATTAATTAATTTAATTCCAAAAATAAATAAATAAACACAATAATTCCAATTTAGCACCATATGAAGCTCAATTAAATAAATGGTCTGCGCCACCATCATCAGCATAAAATCCCAGTCACTGGCCATCCTAGTTGAATTTCCGAAAAATAAATAATTAAATAATTAATTTCGAAAATTAATATTTAATTCCTAAAAATTCCAATTAGGCCCGAATCGCTTAATTAACACCCAATAAGGGACGGGAAAAATCTCAAGAAGCATCCAATAAATACTACAGGTATCTAATTACAATAATCACACAACTAATATGCAAAGCAATTAACTAATAATCACTAATCAATTCTAATCTAACAACCTAATTACACTTAATTAACACAATCAACCTTTAAGTATAATTAGCACACTAAGAAGGCATTAGTGAGTAAAACTCACTCAAAACGACGGGCTCGACGCGAGGATCGACTTTCCTCAAAGCGGGCCGAGCATCCGAGCTCGGGAAGACGGCCAAAACGGGCCTCGAAGGGGCTGCCATACCCATTTTCTTCTTCTCTGTGCGCTGCTGGTTGGGGGCGAAGGAGGGCGGATCCGGGGCTGGTTCGAGCTGGACAAGGCCGGCGGAGGGCGAGGGGACTCCGACGGGTCGAGGTGGCGGCGCATGGTGGCCGGAGGTGGCCGAACCGTGGCCTGTGCTGGCCAAAACGGAGCCGAACAGAGGTGGTTGGGAGCTGGGCGAAGCTGCTGGGCGGCGAGGACGCGAGGGGGTGAGGAAGGCGAAGGGCGAGCGGTGCGCGGCGGAGCTCGCGAGCGGCAACGGTGCAGCGACGAAAACTCTGGTTCGGCTACTGGTTCGACGGCAACCTGCTGTCTTCGTTCCTGCTTCTGCTGGTTCGAACGTCCAAGAGGGAGAGGAAGAGAGAGAGTGTCGTGCAAGTACCGAGGGAGAGAGAGAAGAAGACAAGAGAGAGAAGATAAGTTTGAAAAAGTCAAAAGTAAAAGGGAAAGTGGAGGAAGCAAAGTTGGAACCGGCAGCAAGGGGGGCAATTCGCACGAGGGGGAAAAGAAAAAGAGAGGGAGAGAAAGAGAAAAAGGAGAAAGAAAGAAAGAAAGAAAGAGAGAAAGGGGGAAAGGTGTTTGGCCAAATAAGGAAAGGGGAAATGAGAATAAATTCAAAAGAAAAGAATTTTCTCAAATGGAAAATTCTTATTTCAATTTCTTTTGAATAAGCTCGTAAATTCCCAAAAGAATTTCATATTAGAGTTCTCGATTCCCCTCTTGCATTTTTGTATCCAATATCCCTCTTGAATTTCTCTCAAACAACTCTCATAAAATCAATTGATGTCTCACTTATCAAATTGATTATTTTCTTTATCCAAGAATCCCTCATACTCCTCAATTTCACAATCACCGACTTCAACTGAACAAAAACGGCCCTATTTACCCAGTCGAAATTAGAACCCGAAAATCTGGATGTCACATAAAGTACCCTTAACATAATGAGTGTTTGAAGAACTATATCAAAGTGAGTTGTACGTGGTGCGGTCATGAACTGACTAACAATGTGAACGTCATAAGTGATGTCGAGATGATAACACTAACATATATAAGACCACCAACCAGTTGTTGATAGAGCATAAGATTAGGAAGAGGAGTCCAATTTTAATCATCAAATTTGGCATTAGCTCAACAGGAATAGCATCCTTTTTAGAGAACAACCACTTACTATCCCGGCCATGAAGAACCATCTTTTTAAAGTGGTCCGAGACAAAGCTATCACCTTCAAGAATGTTGATGATAATTTTAGGAACAAAAGGTTGCGACGAAGTTGGGGCATTGACCCGATTATCTTCTCTGGGGACCCTTATTAGACCCTGCTTAGCCGATGATTGTCTTGTGTTCTCCTGGGATGCTACTGCTTGCATTGAAGCCGTGTGCGTCTCTCCTCCCTTGCCAGGGTTTTTTGTTGTCTGGTAGCTGGTTGTTCATGCTGTGCTAGTTTTGGTTTTGCGTCTTTGTAGTGTGGGTGCCGCGGTTTGGTGGCTTTTACATCTTGGCATCCTTCCACTCTTAATGATTTTCTCATTTTGAGTATAAGTTTTGGTGCCATGACCTTTTGTACATTTGACATTTCCTCAATATATTTATTACTTTTCACCAAAAAAAAAAAAAAAAAAGAAATCTGAAGTAATCTCCAAGCCTAGAAAGTAGTTGAGTCACCTGATCCTTCATTTCAAATTATTGACCAAGGTAGAAGTTTGTAATGCCAGGATGATCATTGCTCTTAATAACCATGCCGTCCACATATAAATGCAGTAGAATATACCCATGAATTATGCATTAGACAAAGAGAAGATGATCACAAGGACAGCATGTAAAGCCAAGATGTTCCATGGTGGAACTAAACTTGGAATACCATGCATGAAGAGTCTATTTCAATGCATACAATGCTCAGCATAATTGATACACTTTGTCAAGAATGAGCGTATTCAGAAGGAAGCTCCATGTAGAGTTTCTTTATAAGATCGCCATTGAGGAATGCATTTTTCACATTTATATAGAATAGAGACAGCTTAACAAAGGCGACAACAATAAGACTTCAAACGAAATTGAGACATGCAACTTGAGCAAAAGTTTCATCATAATCAAAATCATACTCCGAGTGAAACATTTTGCTACCGGCTGAGCTTTATAGCATTCCATAGTGTAATCTACCTTTGTTTTAATCTCATACACTCACTTACAACCTATAGTAGGTTTTGCAAGATGTAAATCAATCAAATTCCAAGAATGAGATTTTTTAGAAGCTTGCAAATTATCTGCCATTTCTTGTTGTTAAAGAGGATAAGTACTAACTTTTCTATATGTGCGAGGATCATGAAATGAAGCAATGGTAGAGTAATGATAAAAATTGAGAAGTCGAACAAAAGGTTGACTTACAAGAGTGGAATGACAGACTGAAGAGGAGGAAATGAGCAAGGGTGGAGAATCTGTGTGTGATGCAAAAATGTCAGGAGTAGTTTAAGTGGTGTTGCTAGAAGTTCTTGCATTAAGATTGGGAAAAAAGCAACGCCGGAGAAGAGCGTTCATTAGTAGAGCCAAGCATGTCATCTTCAAGGAATAATTCGACTGAAGGATTGGTAAAGAAGGGAACAATAGAAGATGATTCGGAAGGACGAATAGATGAGAACATCTTGCGTTCCCAAAAGGTAACATGATGAGATATGTGAAGACGATGAAAGGTAGGATCCCTAAATCTATACTATTTGTCTTCAATGCCATGCCCAATGAAGCAACATATATGGGCATGCCATTTTAACTTAATGCGGTTATTGGAAGAAGATACAAAACACAAGCACTGCTAGAGACTTGAAGAAGATTGTAACTAGGAACGGTGCCACAAACGCTCTTGAGGAGAGATGTTACCTATAGTGGGAGACAACATACGGTTGATGGTGTACATAGTAATATGAAAAACCTCTCCTCAATACTGTACTAGGAAGAGGTTGACTTTGATGAGTGCGTACAACAATTAACGTATGCCTATGTTTATGCTTTACTCGGCCATTTTTTTTTTCTTTTGGAAGTTTTTGGATGAGAATGATGAATGATAGTACCGGTTTGAGAAAGATCTTAAGAAACTCCACGTCTTTATATCCCATGGCAATATTGGTATGATAAAACTTGATATATCGGGAAAATTGTGTTTTTATTACAGTAACAAAATTGTGGTAGATATGAATAAGCTTAGATAGATTTTGCATAAGATAAAGTCATGTATAATGAGAATGATCATCTATAAAGTAATGAGATCCTCCCATGTGGGAGTTGAGATGGTTTTCAAATGTTAGGAGCGAATTAGATCAAAGGGAACATAAATGATAGATTCTCTAAAATTAATAGTATAGTTTGATGTTTTCCCAACTTATATTGCAAACAATTAAAATGTTCATTGTCAACGAAACCTAAATGACCACTTGAAATCAGAGGACCTAATATAGAGAAAGAAGCATGACCCAATTGAGAATGCCAAGTTTCAAGTAATACTGTAGCAACACAACCGGTGAAGAAGTTGGGAAACTTTAGGGCAACAAGCTCAAATAAGCACCCCATTTTACGGCCTATCTTAATTGTCTATCCCATTCATAGATCTTGCACACGATAACCATTTGAAGAAAAGTAAATGTCAAAAATCAAGTTCGCACATAATTGTCCCACAAATATCAAGCTTGATGAGAGCTTGGGAAACAAAATTGTGTTAGATAAAGACAATGTGGAAATGGAGATATCTCCTTGCATGACCAATTATTATCCGTGAGTGCATGTCAAGTTAGATGATTTTGATTGAAACAAACAAAAGATGGAAGTCATACGATTGCAATGGCCAGAATATAAAAACCGTCAATTAGTAGTATTTAGAGTGATAGACAAAGCAGAGATGCTAGAGACAAAAGTGTTATTAGTACCAAATTCCCAAAGAATGGAATGAAAATCTTCTAAGGATAGAGTAACATACAAGTTTGCTGAAAAGCTCTCTATAATAGTAGTAGTAGTGCTGGATGGATGTGCGCGTGGACGTTTGAATTGAAATCGGATGTTGTCCTCGTGGGCTGCTTAGGTTGTACTGATAGCAATTGGATTCAAGGTGACTTTGTCGGCAACAATGTGTACAAAAGGGTTTGCGCGATGAGGAAGAAGCGGAAGTTGCAAGTACTACATTAGGATTGGATACACATGGAGTTGTGTTTTCAAGGTAGCCAGTCGAGTTTTCTTGGTCAATCATTCCAAGACAATTGCCTCAAAGACAAGGTAAAGGATCTCAACATAGAAGTGAAACTTGCATAGGTTCAAACTCATTATTAAGTGCCCTTGGAAATTGCATGCACGCATAAGATCGCAATTTTCAGCAAATTTGCAAGTATCAACCACTTCCCATTATGGCTCAGATAAGGCTAATTGATCCCATGTAATAACTCGATTCAATGATAGTAAGGAGTGTTCGTCAGGACCAGAAGGCCCGGACAAAGAGCAGCTCTTGGCAAGTTTCTAGGATGGTGATGGTAGTAAGAATGAACCTAATTATACATTGAATATGGGGTATAAAAATATATAAACTCACAAGAGATGCTTTCTAACGTAATAGTGATGCAGAGCATTGGACTCCAATGTTCAGCATGCTTAGGTGAGAGCACTACCAAAATAGGTGACTTCTCATGAAAGTGTCCACCTATATGCCAAAGAACAAAATCGTGAGCCTTGGTATGGGACAAAATAATGTAGATAATACTTCGAGTGAGTTTATCCAAAAGTGTTGATAATGGAAATTAAAGTAAGACCCTCTCTAATAGGTGTGTGGTTTTGGGATGAGCCATGCGGAAGCCGGTAGGCATTGGTTTGATGAGGGCAGAGAGTGTTTGTCAAGGTTAGAGGGCCTGGGCAAGGAACGATTCCCAGTAGGCTACTATAGCGAAGAAGGCAGAAACAAATTAAATTTCACATCAAATAGGTTATTCCTAGGATTTAATATATCAAATTGGAATTAACTCTCAAGAGACCTTTTTTTTAGCAACCAATGCTAACCGTTCATCAGTGAGAGCGTCGTCAGCACAAGATGAGGGCATCGTGGGCCTTCTCAACCATTGGGAGAGGGCATCATAGGGGCCTAGGGAAGGACTACGATGCCCTTGTCGTCCATAGCAAGGTCCACTAGATTGCGATGCCCTCACCAGTTTTGGGCCAAGCGAAGTCGAGGCAACTGTTGCTTATGGCTAGTGCCTTCCACTGGCCATCATCAAGGCTAAGGACTGGCAGAGGGAAATAAAGAGAAAAAAAAAAGGTAATAAAGAAAAAGAGAGAAAAAAAATAGATAGAATTCAGAATAAAAAAAAAAAAAACTGCAAAAATTTATCATGTCCATAATTTTTGGCTAAAATTTACTAGAATGACTATAATGACAAATCGTCAAAGGGATTATGACTGAATTGTCCAAATTCAAAGGTTGAGGCATGCATTGTCATTCCTATAATAGGGATTATGACTAAATTGTCCAAATTGAAAGGTTGAGGCCTAAATTGTCATCTATACGATAGATTTAGGACTTTTCTTTCTTTCTTTTTTGGTAATTTTCCCATCTTAAATCCACATCAGCAAGGGATGTGGAGGTAATGAACATGAGGAATTGATGCACCGAATCCAGACCATATCATTAAACATAAAATTGAAGGGACCCATACCTTGATATGTAAGGAAAGTGATTTTTTATGAGATAAAAAAATCTGCATAAGATTGGGACTCAATCTTGAGTTAGTAATAAGGGAAATTGGCCACGATATGTGTGATTAGCGAATGTCTGTATTACGAATGTCCTGTTTGTTTGTTGGGAGGGAGTTTCCACTGCGCAGAGTCTGTCATTGTCCGGGTCTAAAAACATGGTCATGCATTAGTTGGGATTTCACTTTCTATGCTACGTTATGTCCACGTGAAAAGTACATTGTGAAGCCATACTAAGCAATGGAAGTGACCGAGATTAAAGTGCCCACTTTGGCGACCAAACATCCGAATCACCTTTAGAAAACAAACCTTTTCAATAGAAGACCGAAGAGTCACATACTAAGCATAGCAGTAGTATGAGATCCTGAATTAATATGTGAAGATCCAAACTTGATTTCTTCTCAAGCAACACGGCTACCCAGAACCTATTATGTTAGGATCAGTTCCTAGTTTTTGGAACCTAAAATCTATCTTCTACATCTTGAAATTGAACCTCGTGCTCTTTTTTTTTCATTATCTTAAATATTCACCCACGAATTTCAAAGCTGCTGTCGACAGGTGGCCAACATGATCTCAATGTTTCGATACTCTTTCATTAATAAACACTGGTTCTATTGATTAAACAAATTAGGCATATATGAGCCCCACCCATCAACTTCATGTCTCTAATAAAGAAACATCTTTTTGCAAATTCCTCCAATTTCTTAGCAACTTCCGTTGTCTTATGCTATCGCAACCTTATTTTAGCTAAAGATTTTTATAACTTTGTCGTCTAGCCATGAAATTCCTTTGCTTGCCAAGCAAGGAACCAGAGGCAGCAACAAGATGTAATGCAAGAGTAAAAAGAGAGAATTAGGATTATTTCAGTCTAGTTTCCCGGTTTAGTTTGATTCAGTTCCAGAGACTACTCAGGGTCAGTGCTCATCCCTAGTGGCAGACACTAAAATTTGAATACAATAATCCCTAGTAAAGTAACTCTACTTAATGCTAAGCCCTCTTTTTGATCCTTGAGCCGAAGATCTGGGACCACCCTCCTGAAGTTGCCTTTCCAGAGGATCAAAAAACACTTAAAATTCATGTCCAAAGTTTCCACAACTTGCAGTGTTTGTAGAAACAGCAAGCGGCACTATTAAACCAGCAAAGAATACATAGGGAGTCGAGATTGGCCCCCTACGTATACGTTATATTTGGGCTCAAAGAACCTTCCAAACCAGTAACAATCAACATGAACTCAAGTCAAATATGCACACTGTATCTGGGCTCGAAAAACCTTCTGAACCATTAACAATCAACATCGACTCTCAAGTCAAAGAACCTTCGAAACCATGAACAATCAACATGGGCACAAGTCAAGCATGGTTTGTATTTAACTGCATTTTTGCTTGTGCCAATATAGTGATTGCATTTTGACAATTCCAAGCGCCATCAAATTCTCTCGCCTTTGTACTCATTAACTGAATTCAGGACCCAGGAAGATTGGGCGAAATTACCCGGTAGAACCCAAGATTGACTAACTAACTAAACTCGTCATAGCTGCATGAATCGCACGATCTAGAAGATATAAAGATAAAAGAAAAAATTGTCCTCTCTATAATTTTTCTCCATGTGGGATTTGAGAGAGTGAAGATTTACAGAGACATACGGTGGCATTGACCCGTGACTAGTCGATAGATAATGTGATCGAGAAAGCTTTAGGAAGTAACAGGCAACGTTTGAGAGCAACTGCGTCCTGTAGAGTGGTGTTGAATTGAAGAGGAGTGGACGATCTTTAGATTTGAATTCTCACTATTGCCCATTGATTCAGTTGAATTTCTCTTAAGAAGTCGCCGGAGGTCTGGTGGTGATGGGTGACCGGAAGCTATGGCCGGTTAGTGCGAAGAAGATGACGAAAGTGATGGGGAGCGTGGGTGCGGAAGGCATAAGAAGGCCGAAACGGCATGGTTTCTTAAAATCCTCATGAGCAAACGACATGTGATGAAGCTTATACGAACACCTGAGGGGTGAATAGGTGTTTAAATGAAATTTTGATAAATAAAAGCGGAATAAAATAAGTTGCGAACAAAGTCTGAATAATGACCAAAATATGATAAATGAGACATTGGACTTCTAGTAGATGTTCAAAATCTGTTATGCGATGGAACCCATTTCTAAAATAACTTGTAAAAGTGCAACATACTTAATAATGAGAGTTAAGGAAAGCAAATGTTGCATAAGAAATTTATAGTGATTCGGTTTAAATCAAGTCTACGTCCACTGTTTTACGCTAATAGCCTACTAGCTGGATTCCACTATATGATCAATAAGAGATTACAATTTTGAGTGTAAACACTCAATGGTAGATTACACTATCTTACTAAGTCACTCTTTTGGTATTTCTTTCATAATCACAAACGTTTAAGCTCACGAAAGACAAATGTATAATCGAAATTCGCTCAAACTTTGGAGTTCTAGATTCTACGCTCCGTTTTTTACTTGATCCTTGGTCCTTGGTCTCCTTAAATATTCCTCCACTTCTAAATTAGCCGTTGGACAATATTTAGAAGATCGTCTTCCAATCTACCCATTGGATAGATTTGTATCAAGAAGATTTAGTATTCGCTGAGTGACAAAAGTATAATCGCCCATACAAACAGAATCTTAGTTTTCATAAGTAGAGTTTCTTCGTCTAGAAAGTTCTTGTCTTCAAGATCCAATTGTCAATCAATTAGATTAAGTCAATCAAATCTATCTTGATGTAGAATCCAAATCATATCACTAGCCGCTATACATTTTGGGCTTGTGTCATGTTCTGTTAAGTTGTTTCGTTATGCACTTTTTTCATTCTAAATATGTTACGTTTTGAACCTGCTACATTCTAAACTTGCTTTGTTTTGAACTTGCCACATTTTAGATTATGTTCTATACTCATGTCGTTCTGGACCTTGTCATGTTCTGACTTATGTCTCATTCTGTATGTAAAGTTTGAGTGTATTATGTTTGAAAAGACTTTATAATCAAGACGTAAATCTGAACATATTCTACTTCTGAACATATTTAGTTTTAAGGTCTAGATACAAGTTGAATAAGTTCGGCTTCAGCATAAAGTCCATATTCTGGTTTTTCCAAGTATAATCCTTTATAATGCCATTTATATATTCTATCATTTGCATAGTCTATTACTCAATCATTAAACACGTTAGTAGCCTTTAATTTATTTTGTCATCTTCAAAATATTATAAGGGATTTCCCTAACAACATGTACATATGAAATTAATAAGCGCACGTGGGCAAGTGGGTTTCCACTAAATAGAGTCTATCACCTTCTGCAAAAACATGGCCATGCATTAATTGGGATCAGTTTCCATGCTTAGAACACGATCCATGTGAAAAATTTTATAAGCCCAAAGGAAAGAGAGACATGAAAATGATTATGTGTGTCAAGTTGAGTGCTTAAACAACAATTAAAAACCTTGAGCTAACTGAGCCAAGCTTGGTAAGACCAATTTGCTTGCTTTTGGTAAGGGGAAACCCACTTCTCACTTAGCGAAAACATAGGGGAGCCAAACCTTCACAGTTTGCCAAGCACCTTCCACAGTCCAAAGATAACCTGTATGCTTATTCTAGAGGTTAAAGAACTCGAAAGGTCTTGGAGGTTTGAAATCATCAGGAACCAACTTCACTGATGCAGGTAGACTTGTCAAATGGGTGCGTTGAGTCGAAAATGATTCAGCCCAAGTTGACCCATTTAATCCGTTTTGATCCATTTCATGCAATTCAAATTTAGTGACCCATATCCGACTTGGGTCATATTGATGAAACACTTCCATATTTAATCCAATATAAGAAAACTCATACCCAAATTGAGGCAAAACTGTAGAGCGAATGAACGCAAGATCAAGAGAGGACAAGAGAGACTCAGAGAGGTGGATTGAGTCTAAGCAAGTTATGAACCCATTTAACAAATTGGGCTTTACCATTGTAAACTATTTACTCGATATAAAAACTCAACCCATTAGATATGGGTACAGAAATGGATTTATGACCCATTTTGATAAGTCTAAATATGGGCAATGATTCCAAACATCAAGAGCAAGAGGAAAAACTTTGAAACCAAGCCTCGTTCCCTAGAGCCCTATCCAATTTCCTTTCCACAGAACTCACCAATCTTTTGTTAGACCAGGTGAAGAAGTTCCCAATAACATTTTGGTCCCGCAACTCCAAGTGAAAGAGCAAATTGCTTGTCATCCTCCATATTTTCCCCAATAGATATTGTCGTGACCAAATTTTTCGGATGTGTGAACCACCTAAGGTTTGGCTAATGGATTATTAAGCCTAGACTTAACTCGAACTCTCCCAAGCCCATACCAATTCACGACTTTTGATTCAAGTTCTTAACATGCAATTGATTTTTAACTAGGAGTCGCCACTAATCTATTTTTGGTGGGTCGATTAGAAACCCAAGTAAAGTAATTTTACTTTACTCCTACGAACCAGAGATTTGGGTACAGGACTTGGTTACGCTAGATTTCTCTAACGCCCTTTCGGTACCGTTTCTTTTATTATGAAAAAATGTTTGTGCAGGCAGCTTGAATTGATTTTAAATCTATTTCCCTAACATGTGAGGCGATCATGTGGGTGCGCAAACCACCAATTTAACACTCAAGAAAGCAATAAATAAATTGCAGGACTTACCTCATAGCAACGAAAGTATCTGCAATGTTAAATTAAAATCCACGTCAACAACCCTATATATGGTTTCTAATTAACAAGTAATTACTCAATTTTTGTTTTCCTTTTTTCAACGAGAATATAGTCCATATGCAATGCAATGCTTCTAATCTAATATGAAATGATATGGCATGGCAATATGTCCTAAACTATATGAATGAGTAAAAAAAAAAACTAATGATTTCTTAATGGACATGCAACAATTAGATATGCAATCTAAATTAACCAAAATGACCTAATTTTAATAACGTGTGATGCAATGCAATGACGTACAAGATTATTTTAACTAAAATGACATGCGACATACGATTTAATATGCGAGCTATATGTCACGCGACATTTATTAAATGACCTAATCTAATGACAGGCAATTTCTAATTAGATGGACCTAACCATCAATAAATGACATGCATTGTATGAACCTAATTTTATATGACGTGCACATGATTTTTATTTTCCTAATAAGCATGCAATCTATCATAATATGCAATGACGTGCAAAGAATGCTCTAATTCTAAATTTTTTATGAAATTCGAAATTTAAAATTGCCAAATAATTAAACGTGCAATTTAATTAATGAGAAGAAAATATGATATCCTAAATTAATGTTTTTGGTCTTTTTATTTAAGAAACTCGAAATAAATTTCCTATCCTAAACATGCAACATAACATTAAAACCAGTAACATCCTAACATGCATTTAACCTAACTCAATTATTTATTTATTTTTGGGTTTTTCCTTTACGGGAGCAATCAAATAAAGGCATCGAGAACAGCACATCAACAAATCAGGCAAGATATCATCCACGTCCATTTTGGAAATAAATTGACAAATCATATCTCACGCATGAGATCGGATTGGCCAATTTCAAATAAAATCGCGAATCATATCTCGAGCGTGAGATCAGATTGGCGATTTTTCCGTGCGATTGCAAGTCGTATTTCGAGCGTGAAATTAGACTATCAATCATATGCACATTGTGAAATTAGGAAAATTTCCTAATTTATGAGAGATCAAGAGATTTCTTGGATATGGCAATATCAATCAGTCATTCAAAGAAATATTGTGATATTACGAATTAAGCAGCGACATATATAAAAATAAGATTATTCGAGAGTCTTACCTAATTCATGATGTCACACGCTTCCAATTCAGATGGATGATGGTGGCATCAACAATGGCTTATTGCTCCATGGTCTCGATGGAAACGGGTTAGAATGTCAACGGCGGTGGGCTCCGGAACTCGCTAGGATGCCGAGGAGCAACGGTGGTCGAAGACGAAGAACCAGGCTAGTGTGGAAAATCTGCAGAAAATAATAAAATTACAAGGACAAGGCGCACAACATGACAGGTGCCAATGAAGGGGTGGAGGCGGTGTTGTCCCTGGACATGTGAGCAAAAACCAGCAGGGAGTGAAAAATTTCCTCTCTATACATTGCCGCCTCCCTCTCTCTAGCCTTGTCTGTTTTGACTTGTGGCTTTCAAGAATTTTTGCTTCTGTTGCATTTGACCGTGAGTGGATGATTGACTAAATTGTCTAACTACTCCGACGAACGACGCCACTGGATCACCATTCTTCAATCTTCGAGGGCATTGCAATATTTATTTCTTCTGGCTCGCACCCACGATCTCTCTTTGTTTCTTCTCATGTCACTCACGAATCATACCTGCAACAACCAAGACAACGTGGAGTAATTTTTTGCCACAGAACAACAGGATCATGGGACAAAGATCAACGGAACAGCAATTCGTCACGGTGTTTGGTCAAGGGACAGTGTCGCTCGTTGGCATAGCGACAAGGAGCAGCTCTATTCAGCACTGGGCTCACGTCGAGAGCAGGGGTATCTAGTCACGGGAGTACGATGTCGCGGCAGTAAAAGATGGCAAGCCTCGACGGTGTGCGGGGATCCGTGGCTCAATGGATTGGCGACAAGCTCACGACCAAGAGGGCTTTTTCTTTCTTCTCTATACTCCTCCATTGTGGCTCTCTGTACTATGGCCGTATATTCAATTTTTTTTTTTTGGCCCCAACGAAACATCACCAGCACTTTAAATTTCTCCCCATGGAACCACACGAACCTTTTGCCAATTCCATCCCCTCTTGAGCTTCGGCTTTTTTTATGTGTAGCAACGGCCATGTGTATCAATTGCATGGTCCTTTTTTTCTCTTCGTTGGTGGGCTTCATAAGAGCGGTGATTCGCCGGTACTGCAACTTCTCGGTTTGGGATGGTCAGGCTCGAGCTTCGACAGCAGCTCGCCGTTATTGCTAGGGATTCTGCGATGGCTTAATAGGCCACACAGATGCGGCTTGCGTCCGGATGCCTCGAGAAAGAAAGGAGATGAAAGTGAGATGTTGACGGAGAATGGGCGTGAATCTCCACGGTAGCAAGAAGAATTTGACTTTGAAGACTTAGTGGGCAATGGGATCTTCAATTGGCCAGGGGCGAGTCTCCTTCTTCACGATTTCTCCTTCGTGTGTAGAACGTCCGCTCTCTCTCCATTCTTTGCTCGTCTCAAAATTGTGGCCGTGTGTTTCTATTGTATGGCCCCTGAAACCCTACGTAAACAACCAATTTATAGGTCGCGAATTAGGGTTTTTAATCTTTCCAAATCGGTATCCACAAAAATTCTTTTTCCAAATGCAATATTCGTTTTGCTGAACGCAATATTCGTTTTTCCACTTGTTCTATATGAAAAATTCCATCATATTTCGGAAAATTTTAAATTCTTATTTTCACAAGATAATTTCCGATTATAAACAATAAGAAAATGGGCTTGGGCCAGTTTGCTCGCTTCGTGAGCTTAGTCCAGCCTGTCAATTTAAAGCTTAGAACCACCAATTCAAACTCATCCGCCACCGGTCCAATAAACAAATGCGAAAAATGCAAATGCACCTAAATCTATATGCTATGCAATTAATTATTTTTTTCATGGATAAAATTAACCCCTAATTTTTAATACAATAAATGACTAATCGGGTCACCAAAATTTAGGTGTCAACAGATATCATCAAAGTCACCAGCTTCAGAGGCAGAGCAAATTGTTTGAAATCTCCGGCAAGCAGCCAAGGCTGATCAAATAGTTTGAGAGGCCATAGTGAGTTGATCCAACGTCGTTTACTCTCTCCATACTTATTGGCAGCGTAGATGACAAAAAATAGAAAGTATCATAATGGGACTTTACAAAACGGGATCAATCACAGAACTGCTATTAGTAGTTTAAGTTGCAATTTCTTCTTTAACTCGAGTTTTTGAAACACAAAACAATTGAACATCAATCTTTCTAACAAGATCCTTAACAACTCTATACTTATGGGGCTTGTTAAAACCCCTCAAATTCCAGCATACTTATGGAGCTTCCAGATTAGTATTCTTCCTTCGACCTCTTTCCGATGAATGACTTTGCTTCCGCACCTCACCAGCAGTCTTGGCGGCAGCCTCTTATTTGGAGAAAGTTTAACTTCACTGGAAGGAATAGCACCATCCATATTAACTATCAAAGTCAACGAAGCCACCTCCTATTTAGGTAATATGTCAAGCTTTTCCTCTTCTTTCTTCTGAACATTAATAGAGGATGGTACTACAAACTGATCATTTTTGTCACAAGTCTACTAATGGCATTGGATTGAGAAAACCTTAAGAAGAGAACACAACAGTCAAATCCTCCCGGGCATACATTTTTCTAGGAACCCATTCCAAAATATTCTTATTCTTTGGAAAAATGACCATATTTGGAGCAATTAGCACATATTTCTAAAACCCAAGGTTACTGCTGTGGCGACTAACAACACAACTTAAAGGGGTGAATAGATTGTGTAAAGATTATTATAAACTTTTGGGGAAATGAATAACCAATTTTAGGAAATCAGCTGAGGGTGATAAAATCAAGTGAGCGTGGTGCCATCAGTAAGATATAGATGATAATGAACAATTGAAGATAATACAAAGCAAATCATAGCAGTTCGGATTTATTCTCAAACCTACATCCACTCTTCTGACTAATAGTAACAACACTTGGAATCCACTAGTAATCACAAAATAAGTTACAATTGGTAAGTAATGGTCCTATCAAAGATATATCACACTATCATGACTCAGGTTTTCCTGTATCTCTTGTATTACAAAGTAACTAGAATGCGTTTACCCAAAAAAAAAAAAAAGTAACTAGAATGCTACACGGGAAATTTCTGATGAACATGTCACACTTTAGATAAGTAGAGAGAATGACTATGAATAGTGATGGCTTTCTCTATTTTTCGTCCAACCTCTTGAGCTTTATGATTCTCCTTTATAGACATTTTCAATCATCCCATTGGAGTTGGTCTCAAAGAGCAAAGAGCTGTCGAGAGTTGTTACGAGCTATTTGTCCAAGAATGGGATCGCCCATACGATATTTTTCCTTAGACATCAGCTCGGTTTCCCAAAATGGAGTCTGCTCGTTCTATCACATCGCTAGGTGTTCTTTTGACAGCCTAGCAAAAGCTGTCAACTACACTTTGATGATTTCTAGTTCTTTTACTTTGGTGTTTCCAACTGCTAATTGCTAACCACTAGGATTCACCCCAGTGACCACTCTTCCAACATGGAAAGGGAAAGTGAGGGGTTCAAATCCTCATCTTTTCAAGGGGGATGGGATGGGGACGCGTAAGTTTCAGGAGTGGGTTTCGACTCCCACACCCTGCAAGAGACAAAGTAAAAGTCTGAGAGTGAGTGTAGTATAGAAATAGAGTAGGACTGACTAAAAAAAAAAAAAACTGCTGACTGCTATAATCCTTGTCTCACCAGCGACTCAATATCAGCACACTTCTAGGCTATTAATTAGCACATGCATATTATATTAGCCCTCTTTTGAAGCCATCCATGGAAAAGCCGTAAGAATGACTTGCAATTCTACTTTTGCTGATACCTCTAAGCATATCAACTTTCAAAGACTTCACAGATCGACCATGGTCCTTTCAAGTCTTTATGAACACCTTGTCATGTCTGACTTGTTCACCTCCTATTAAAATCTACATCACTGTTACTAGTCTTCATCGAGCTCTTTAGAGCTCTTCAAACTGTCATGGATATCATCACAGTCTTTTGAAAGTTACCATGATTTATTTGGGAAAACCTTGCTAATTTTCACTTGGGAAAAGTACAAAAATAGTTCTAAACCTTTTGCATTGACATTAATTCAGTCGTAAACTTTTTAATTGAATTATTTTAGTCCTAAACATTTTTATATTTGTACTGATTTAGTTCATCCGATTAGTTTAAGTGGGAAATTACTGACCCTCCTCGGCCACAAGCGAGGGCTGTCGGGCCCTCGCCTAGATCTGGGCAGGGGCCGACGCCCTTGCCTGTGGCCGGCAAGGGTGCGGCAGCCCTTGCCAATGGTGGGCGAGGGTGCAGGGCCCCTCGCCCCAACTAGCCTGTGGTCGGCGACCTCGCCGACCAAGGGTAAGGAGAAAAGAAAAAGAGAAAAAAATAATTTAAAAATCTGAAAAAAAAAATATAAAAAAAATTATAAAATTTATCCACATCGTGCCACATAAAAGCGCCGGTGGCCACATCAGCAATTTCTAACTTAAAGTCTATGTAGCACTAACACGTGACACGGACACGCGACACGACACGACATGCCCACACGTCATTTCTTAAAAATAGAGAATTTCGACATATTGGGACACGTTTTTTTTATTTTTCAAAATTAATTTTTAATCTCATTTATTTTTTTCCGATTAAAAAAAAAAATCTCCACTAAAGTCCACCCCACTCTCTTCTAATTCTTTCCCTTGTCCACCCCCCCCACAATATATGTCTTTCCCTCCCCACCATCGTCCATTTCCCCCAACCCCAAATTTATTTTTCTTTCCCTCCCCACCACTGATAGACAAGCTATCCCTATCTCTTCCCCTCCGCCCAAAAAAAGCGATGGCCCATCAAAAACCCTAGCTCCTCACGACCCTTCCGCTTCTCCTTCCTCACGAGCTCCACACAACCCACGACCCTTCCTCTTCTCCTTCCTCACGAGCTCCGCATGACCCTTCCTCTTCTCCTTCCTTGCCGCTCACCGCTTGCCACACAGCCCCCTTCCTCTCCTCTCCTCTTCCTCTCGCCTTCGGCCCTTTCTCCCTCGTAGTTGCAACCTCGTCAGATCCATCGCAGCATCACAGTGGCAGCCGTCTCTTGCCGTCGCTCGCGGCCTCTGCTCCCTTGGCTCCACCCTTTGCCGGACATGCATCAACACGCGTGTCGAGAAAAGTTGATCGCATGTCAAAAAATCCGACACGCGTTGACCGCGTGTCCGACCGTGTCCGATCATGTCGACGTGTCCGACACGCTCCAACATGTGTCGGACACGACATGGAAGTGTCCGTGCTTCATAGCTTAAATTAGCCGAATAGACTGAATTGGTACCAAAGTGAAAATGTTTAAGACTAAATTGGTCTAATTAAAAAGTTTGAGACTGAATTAGTACCAATATAAAAGGTTTAGGACTATTTTGGCACTTTTCCCGGAAAGAACTATATGGGCAAATATGATTTCAGAACAAAACTTACCAACAACTCCTAATGGCTCATTGCTCCTCGAGACAATCTTTGATGGGCCGATTAAAGATGTCTATTTAAGAGAGGATCATTGAAGTTGTTGACACCTAAATTTTGGCGACCCAATCGTTCATTTATTACATAGAAAATTAGGGATTAATTTTTTACCCCTAAACAAAAATATTTTAGATATAAATTGCATAACATATAGTCATTAGGAGCATATTTCATTTAATTTCATATTTATTGGTCTAGTGGTGAATGAATTTAGGTGAATGGCTTTGAAGATTGAAGCCCACAAGAGCATTAAACTTTGGATAAGTCAATTATTCCTCCATGGTGATTGATATTACATTTACATGGGTGTCCTAAATTGTTGAAAGGTGATTAGGAAATTTCTAGCACATTGGCAATGATATATTCGTGCATGCTCACGTATTTGAGTGAACAAATGCAAAGAAAGGACAACGTGTAAGCGGCCACTGATTTGTACATGGAGAAGCCCATCCACGTGAAGGAAAATTATACACTTGGCCATAGTTCGGTCAACATGGGGGGCAAGAAATTGACCGACATTATTTTAAGAGGAAAGAGTTTATGCATGATTCTCTGGTCATATTCATGCAATATTGGCAAAGTAATAAAGAATGGAAAGAAGCGAAAAGTGAATATCACTTGACGAGAGGGAATGAAAGAATATATTTCTTTTCCTTATCCAAAGTTTGATATCCTGGCCTATATAAAGAGGGGGAGGGGAGGGGGGGGTGTTGGCAGAAATCACGATCTCCGAGCATGGAGAGATGCACGTGAGAATTGAGGAATAGAGAGGGAAGAGATCTCGGCGTAACCTTGGCTTAGACCTCGCCGCACATTGCTCAAGTTTCGACGTGGGTCATTGTCCAAACGACGCTGCCGCTTTGGTCTCGCAAGCTCCCATCCCTCGTCGCGTGCCGCACGTTGCCTGAGACGCATGCCACTGTTGCCATTCCTTGTTCCAGTGACGACCGGTTTTTCTGATTTCTAGCCTGTGTTTACGAACCCATTACGTCTCTGGTCGTGAAGTTTGCTGCACCCACAACATCGGCAAGCTCCCGGTTCGGGGGACCGCTCGCGGACTTTCACGAAATTATTCTCTCTTGAGATCCTGACGTACCCAAATTTCTTAGAGATATTAACGAAGGTGAGGCCTTGAAGGGAAAAGTCCACAATCTGGAGAGCAGCCTGTGACTTCCCTCGTGCTCACGCCTCCAAGGCCTTGGTGTCATTGGTGTTAGCTGTCCATTGAAGAAACACTAAACCCAGTAGCAAACCATCAAGCTACCTTGCTGTTACGCACTTGTACTGACGAACCCAGCCTTGCTGAAATTTTTAGACGATCTCAACGACTACTACACCTCAACTGTGAACCGCCCACCTTCCAACACTAGCCGCCGTTCCCGTTCGTATCTGAACCGAGTCGATTCCACGAAGTTTCTATTTTTGCAGTTTTGTTGACCATGAGCCCATTGTCATCCTTTACCGAGGGGCACCAACGTGTTGAGCTTCACCCACGAGCCATTGCCAGTCATCCGTTGAGCCGATTCCATTGAGTTCAAATTTGGTAATATTAATTTGGCAATATTACTTGCAAAATTAGGTAATTGTCTTATCTAGATTTGATTTAGATATTTTACTGCCTAATATATGTCTATTAATATCTAACATGCATATCTATGAGTGACAGCCATATCTACCAATTAGGATTTATTTCCTGATTCGCAACCGCACTTAATCTTTGATTCCACTTATAAGGCTTTAGATTGAATTATTGATTATGCAGGAATCTTTAAAATTGATGTTTTGATCTTTAAGGTTTAAGACCAACTCATTGATTTGCAAAATTACAAGTTGATTGGATATTATTTCTTTATTTGCATCCATTGGATGATATATGATCTTGAGTGATTTGGTGTTGTTCTTGCTTTAATTGCTTTATTTACTGAAAGTACAAAAAAAAATTGCATATCGTGTAGATTAAAATTGATTTCCTTACCTTACCAAAAAAAAAATTGATTTCCTAGATAAAATTGCATGGTAGAATAGTTAGATACCTTCTAATTATATTAGAATCTGTGTTTAAATGATATCTAGGTTAGATAATATCTTGGAATTAAATTGCATGTTGAGATAAATTTCAAAGTTAAGATAAGATTCGGATTAGTCTATTTTCTAACTTAAAATAGATAATATCTCACTTTAATTAGATTTTTATTATTAGTCATTTTTAATTACGATTTTTTATAAAAAAATAAAAATATCATTCGCATGTCATATAGAATAAGATTCATGAAATGCATATCATTTAGTAATTATTGCTAGGTCTATTTAATTAGAAATTGCTTGTCATTAGAATTGGGCTATTTAGTTAAATTGCATGACATATAGCTTAGATTTCATTAAACACGAGAAAATCCTAAGAAAATTGAATGACTGCATGTTAATTATGATGTGAATTCTAACTTAACATTGCAGATGTTTTCGTTACTATGAGGTAAGTTTCGTAATTTATTTATTTATTTATTTTTGAGTAAAAGTAAGCAATAAAATGGGGAAGCCAAATTGTACAAACGAGATGGCTTCAAAAACTTACACTTATGAAGAACAGGCTTTAAATGAGTGAAAGGAAGCTGTAAGAAAAGCCAAATGGCTACAACAAGAACAGGAAAGAAAGGCCCAGGCGGCAAGCACAATCGGCTGCCAAAGACAACCAAACCGGCCAAAAACTCTAACTCTAATCCCTAGAGGAGAAGATAATGGGGTCAATATCCCAAGAGCATTGCAACCTTTAATATCCCAAGATCCGTAATTTATTTATTGATTTCTTAAGTGTTAAATTAGTGATTTGCGCACTTGTATGGTTACCTCATATGTTAGGAAAGTAAATTAAAATCAATCCAGATTGCTTGCAAAGATATATATATATCGAAAATAAAAAGAATTGTACTAAAATGGTATTAGAGAAATATAGTATAACCCAGTCCCCGAACTCACAATCTCTAGTTCGTATGAGTAAAATAAATCTCCTGTCACTTTACTTGATTTTTAATTGATCCACCAAAAAATAAATTAATGGCATAATAATCTTTTGTATGCTAAATACTTGAACTCAAGTCGTGAATTGATATAAGCTTGGAAGTTTAGATTTAGTAATTCATTAGTCAAATCTTAAGTAGTTCACCCGAGATTAGGTCGCGACAAAAGTCAAAAAAGGGGAGACAAAAATCGAACAAGCTAAAAGTGTTAATTGTTGTATTATTACCGATCAAGATAGTGATTTATTTTTCAGATAGTGTTCTTGCAGTTGTGGAACGCGACGAAAGTTGAGGATGTAGCTCTTCGGAGAACCATGAGTTTAATGGTGGTGTTTGTTTGTCAAAATAAGTAATAGAAAGTGTCAGAACAATAAGTAATAGAAAGTGTCAGAACAGCACTCAAGAGCCTAGTTTGGTAAAGCAGACATCGGTGCGGTTGACGGAACATGTCTACGGCCACCATGGAAAAGACTCATTTGGCTTTTCTTCGAACAATAGAAGTTTTGATACCATGATGAAAATAATGCAAAAAGGAGATTCATACAATTTATATATTTTTTTATGTGTTATGAAGAAGAGTACGTGAGCCTGTTTATTGGCTTTACATGATAACTATCTAAGATAATAAGATACTATAATATTAATTACAATCAAACTAGTTTAATATAAGATATGCACATCAATTAAGGATCTGCATAATTAAGGGATATAATGCACAATACTGTGGTATATGTAGAATGAAGGAAAATATATAAAATCGCTTGATATCTTTTAATCATATCTAAGAAGATTTTTTTTTTTCAAAAATCTTATTTTTTTTTTCTATTTCCCTTTCTTTTCTTTCATCTTTCCTCAAAACTCCCTATTGGAGGTGCTCGAGAAAGAGAGGGAAAATTTTGGGTAGCTTTATGGAGATCCGAAGATAAGTTCGATTGTGACATCCTGAAATTTGACCCCATTTCGATAAAGTGAAATGGGCATTTCGTCGACGTGCGTATGGTCCTTTTTCTATGAGCTGATCACTCACGAGTTAACTAACTTATTGGTAAAGCCGTTAAGGGATGTATTCGCGGTAAAATCCCTAAAAGCTATCTAATTAGTTGAATTTGGCTAAAATCACGTCTAAACGATTCTAACCACGAAATTGAATTCAATTTCGGGAATCGAATATTCGAGCGTGTCATAATTCATTTTTTTTTTTTTGGATCCTGTTTCATCACCCGTCAAATTATTGACGAGTCCGAAATTTCGAGAAAGAAATTGTCGGAAGAAAAATTGAAGATCGAAAGAAAATAGAAAGGGAAAGAGAAAAGAAATAAAATAAGAATAATTGTATTATTTGATTTTATTTCGCTCTCTCCCTCTCTCTTCTTTTCTCTTTCTCTCTCTCTCCCTTTCTTTTTCTCTCTTTTTCTCTCTCCTTTCCCTCGTGCGAATCCCCCCCCCCACTGACTCACTTCTCTCTCTCTCTCTCTCCCTTTTCTTTTGACCATTCAAACTTATCTCTCTCTCTCTCTCTCCTCTTTTTCCTCACTCCCATGTGACCGAACCAGCTTCTTCTTCTTCTTCTTTTTTTCTTCGCATGCGAACCAGCGAACTGAAGAAGAACAGAAGCTGCAGCTCGCCGTCACCGCCCGTCCCGCCGCCCGCAACGCACGCCCGTGCAACGCCACGCACTCCGCCGCCTCCTGCCCGTGCCTACCGTCCTCGCCATGCGCAGTCCAGCCCTGTTCGGCCTCTACTCAACCCTGTTCCACCCCATCCAGCCACTTCCAACTACTGCCCAGCTCCGTTAGGCCACCGCCCGGCCTCCCCGTTGTCCCCCTC
The DNA here is from genome assembly GCA_014182725.1 of Eucalyptus brandiana. NCBI lineage: Eukaryota > Viridiplantae > Streptophyta > Magnoliopsida > Myrtales > Myrtaceae > Eucalyptus > Eucalyptus brandiana. The sequence continues at coordinate 23,164,803 of CM024669.1, forward strand.
ACCCTTCGCCGGCCTTTCCTCGTCGTTTTGGCCACCGGAGCAGCTCTAGCTAGCCCAAGTCCGCAACCCACTGAGTGGGTTTCCAGCGACTTCGGGCCTGCTTTTGGGCCGTTTCCGGGCCCCGAACCCTAACCATGCTTTGGGGTTTATCATTCCTCGCGTCGTCCCCGTCGGATTGGTCCGACTTGCGCGCAATTCCGATGAGTAACCTCATTAATCCTTGCTTAGTGGACTAATTACACTTAAGGGTTGCTTAGTTTTAATTAATTAGGTTTAGGTGGTTAGATTAGTATGGATTAGTGTTTATTAGTCAATTGTGATGCAAATTAAATAAATTGAATGTGTATTTAGGAAGTAGACGTGGTCTACTAATTATTGAGGGTAGCCCAAGATTTTTCCTGACCCTAATCAGGCTTCAATTTGGCAATTCGGGCATAAGTGGAATTTTTGGTATTTAAATATTATTTTTCGGAATTTAATTAATTAATTAATTATTTTCTGAAAATTCAATTGGGATGGCCAGTGACCGGAATATTATGCTGATGACCATGGTGAAGTCCGTTTATTGAATCGGGCTTTATTTTGAGCTAAATTGAATTTTTAATATTAATTATTTAATTTTCGAAATTAATAATTTATTTATTTATTTTCTGAAAATTCAACTAGGATGACCGATGACCAGAATTTTATGCTGATAATCATGGTGAAGTCCATTTATTTAATTGAGCTCCGATTTGAGCTAAATTGGATTTATTGTAATTAATTATTAATTTTTAAAATTATTTATTTATTTATTTATTTATTTTTCGGAAATTAAGGCTAGGTTAGCCGATGACCGAAATCTCATACTGATTGTCGTGGCGTAGTCCGTTTATTTATTGGAGCTCTACGTTGCATGGAATTAAATAGATTGTGATATTTTAGGGATTTACCCTAAATTGATTTGGAATTGATTGAGATTGAATGATTGATTGATAGATGACTGAGTATGTTTATTTAGTATTTATAATGCTTTGATGAGTCGTAAAGTGGATGGAATCATGAGAGTGGACTGGAAATACTCTAGGCTATAACCGATCAGACATGGTGTATGAGCCTACGTGGTTCGGTGACTAAAGATATCACTAGCGAAAATGACGCCTTAAAGAATGCACGTACCGGTCTAGTACATATCCCATCATGGACATACGTGGTTCGGTGATTTGGAGTATCACTGGTGAAAACGGTGCCTTAAAGAATACACATAACTGTCTATTGAATACATGATTATAGGCATGTGTGGTTCGGTGATTTGGGATATCACTAATGAAAACGGCACCTTAAAGAACGCATGCAATTTTCTATTGAACAAATCGTTGTAGGCATATGTGGTTCGGTGATTTGGGATATCACTGGCGAAAATGGCGCCTTAAAGAACGTACGCAATTATCTAGTGGATACGTCACCTTGGCGAACTTGATGCCCGAGAGCATTGATGTGGCTCTATGACCGAGTGCTCGATAGAAGGTTATATGGTGTGGAATCAATGACTTAAAATGGTCCGTCTGACATGTAATCAATTAGTACGATTGATCAATGATTTGTTCAGATTGTCGTGATTTGATTGATTGTTTTTTTTTTGGTAAAGTGATTTGATTGATTGTTCGTCATCACTTAACTCAATAAATCACAAAGGGTCCAGATTATAGGGCAAAATTATCATGACACGTTCCATACCATATCACACAATTTTGTCTCATAATCCAACACATCTATTTCACTCAACATGTGTTCCAATTGATAATTTCACCCACCCGAGGGTACGGCATACTAGAAGTTCGGCGGTCTACTAGCATAGCCAAGCATCGTCTCACCCCATTGAGAACGGTTACGTCTCTCTCAAAAATGACTTTCTCAAAGGAGTATAGGTCCAAAATCTACTGCGACCCAAATCTCACTAAGTGGGTATCCCATATAGAGTAACGTCCATCCGATACAGTTCGGGGACGGTTTCTCTTAGTTAGCACACGACCACTCAATCTTGGCCCAGGTCACCGTGCATTGCATTCAAATGCCTCAATTAAGATAGTGATCCTAGCCTATTTTCTTCGTATTAAAAACATTGAGTAAAAATAGTCGTGTGTGGGTACACAGTCAGATTGGAATCGAAAAATTCATAACATTCTTTTCAAAATCCCATTGGTTCATATAATATATAAAACCATTTTTGGTGTTTAAAACCCGACACCCGGGATTTTCTGGATAAATATCGAAATTCACAAATTTTAGAATAATTGACCAAATTTCCAATCGGCACTCAATTTTCACAATTTAATACTCAATTGCAAAAATTAATCACACCATTGCAATCAGCACAAAATTCCGATCACTGGCTATCCCGACCTAATTTTCGGAAAAATAATTAATAATTAAATAATTACTGAAATTAATTAAATAAATCAATTTAAATTCTAAAAATACTAACCTAGGCCAGAATCATTAAATTAATAACCAATACAGACTCAGAGAAATTCCCGAACCCTTCTAGATAAATAGAACAATTTATTTAGGCCTTAACTAAACCATGTTAACCACCTAACATGCTCAATTAAATAATTACATTTCTAATTTAATCTAACTAACCACCTAATTCCTAATAAAATAAATCTAAAAACCCCTTAAACGTCATTACCCTACTAATAAACTCATTGGTTAATTGTGGAAACCGTTTCACTGCGACGACGGCACGACGGCGGCCGAAATCCTAATTTTCGGCGACGTCGGCAAACTCTCGGGCAGGGCCTAAAATGGGCTCAATAAATCTCAGCCCAAGCCGAGGTTTATTCTTGATTTTGGGCTGAACCCAAGTTGGGCTGGGCCTGCTGAAACAATTGCGAACTGGGCTGAGTTGGGCTGAAATTCTGCATGGGCTAAACTGAGGGCTTCGCTGACCTCTTGGGCTGCTGACACGGGTCTCAAATGGACTGGAGTTAACAGGCCTTGCTGAACTGAACTGAGCTGAAATCGTGTGGGCTGAAGACGCACGATCGCGCTGGGCCGAATTCGCTGGAGGTGCTGCTTCGGTTGATCGATGCTGGACGAAGGAGCAGCGAACGAAGGAGATGCTGGGGACGCATGGGTTGCAGCTGTCGATCGGGGGTGTTTCGGTCTTCGTGGACAACTGCTTCGTTGGAGTCTTCAAGCAGCGACGTTGAAGAAGAACGAAGCGGCGAAGATGAAGCTGCTTGCGGTCGTTGGGTGGACAACCAGGAGACACGCGGCAGAGGGGATAAGCCGAAGTGGAGAAGAGGGCGAGCTGCTTCGGTGGATTTTGCTGGGTCAATAAACCGGTGGAGAGACTCCACTGGTTGACCGAACTTGGCAGCCAACGGCAACTCGAGAATCCAGTGGGGGAAGGCTTCGGTTTGTGGCTTCTGTGGCCGAGAGAGAGTGTGAGTGGAAGAGGGGCAGAGACGTGGGTTGTTTGATCAAAAGAAAGAGAGAAAAATGAAAGCAAAGTTGAAACCAACGGAAAGGAGGGTTCGATCGAAGGAGGAAGGGGGTAGATGGCCAGCGTGTGTGAGAAGCCAAGGGGAAAGAAAGTCAAGGAGAGATATCCATTCCATTAATTGATGGTCCCCCTAAAGCCCACATTAATATCCTAATCTCCCCCACTTACTTTTTGACAAGTAAATTCCACCATTAAACCAAATTTGAAGCCAAAAATTGCTATCTCCTCATAGATCCGAATTTCACATTTTTGGGTTCAATTTCTTCACTCAATTCCCCAAATTGAAGTCCAATTTTAACAAAGAAAAATCCCGTACAATTTCCTGCAAGTCCTCGACACTCAAAGACTCGGCTTGAAGGTCCAAATTTCCATCAACTTAGCCCATCTGAATTTCCGTTAATTTTCCGCAACATCCGTATCGATTTTCCGCAAAAATCTCGGAATTTCTGAAAGATCTTCAGAGGATGAGCCAACGTTCCTAAAATAGCTCGTGACACCACAGAACTTTAATTGGGTTCAAATTTACGGTTAATTTCAATCCGACACGCTTTTAGCATGACCTAGTCTACTGGGTAACTTTTAGGAATTTTTGGTGCAATTGACCCGTGATCGATTTATCTCGAGTCACATTGTACATCTTTGACACATTTGCGACTCTCAATTATCATGAAAATCTCGAGGTATCAATTATGGGCACCAGGTACCAAAACGATAGAAAAATCGGTTTAGTGCCGATCAACGAGTATTTTGAAATCAAGTGGAATCACCCACACTCTGATCACACATCTCAGTCAAGTCGACCTATCTCCGATCTTTGATCAATTTCAACAGTGCCGTAATGACCCTTACAGATCAACACAGTCAAGCAGTCAATTCCTAGTCGAATTCTCAAATCCATTGCATTTAGATTCCTTAATTGCTTCCCCAGATAGTCCAGTTATCTCGTTAGTGATCGGCTCAGATAATAGCACTATCGGCGCGTCGACGGAAGGCCCAATTTATTTAATCGGAAACGAATTCTAAAAATTCAGGATGTCACAAGCAAAAGGTCTCTTGCAACGCTAAAGAAGCTAGACTTTTCAATGTAACTTACCACATAAAATATGACATTTCGCAATGTTGCAATATTAACATCTTAGTCATGTCAAGAAAAGACAAATACATGGATGAGCTTCCCATTCATATTATGTTATGTGAAACAACAGCAACAAATTCGTGGAAAAACCTTTCAGTCTTGTTAATGATAGTGTTTATTCGGGTTATTCCTTCCCTCTCCTTTCACTCGAGTTGTTTCCTCCCTTCACACCAGTCCATTCTTGGACATTTTATAGTGCAAAGACATCGAGGACATGCATAGATTTCTATGTTTGAAGAGTCCCTTCATATACAGAAGGCAACGTCCATGTGGAAATTAAGGGGTTTGTGAAAGTGAATGTAGTCCCAAGTCAGTTAGATTTCTATGTTTTTCTTGTACGTTCAAATTGACTGATGAGCCAGTTGGGTTCTATCTATAAACCCACACTTTCATATGAACTAATGGCACCATTTCTTCAAGAAAACAAAGGTCAAGATGAATTCTAGGCCAACCTACTTCAGAGGCAGTATCACAGAAACTGTGTCGCAATTCAGTTGAGATTCCACATTCTCTCATCTCCAAATCGAAGCAGATCAGGTCCTTCTCTTCCGGTCAAAATGAACCCGCGGTCCGAAAAGAACATGAAATTCAAAGGCGCTGAAGTTTTCTGTGCAGACTGGGGTAACGTGTTGATGACAAGCCGTGGAAGATTTTCCCAGAATGTTCTCCCCCACCCTCGAATTTTCCCTGAAAATCATGTTGGCTAATCATTCGAACAGAGAAATAGCGCAGAACTTGTGATGTTACTCGGCTTGTCCCATGACCAACCAGCGAAAGTATATTCTGTTCGGAAACGTGCGCACGCGTGTATCCGACTGCACATCATAGACATCACAAGGGCCAACCGCTAGTATGTGTACCCACCAAAATTAGAAAATCTTCATTCATTACATACATATCTTCACCATTGTACATATTAGGGATAATTACCAAAAAGCAAAGTCGAGAATCAATTTTATGGGTGTCAATTCAGACCTAAATTTTTCAATTTAAATAATTTAATCCTAGACTTTTTAACGATTTACCAATTTAATCCTTCTAAATAATTGGCTGACAATTATTGATGTGGAAGTCAACTGTTCTAGGTGGCATAATCGATACCGATGTTAAAAAAATTTTATAATTTAAAAAAATCTTAATTTAAAAAAAAAAAAAAAGGTAAAGACATCAAAAAACGTAAAAATTATTCATGTTAGCCCCGATTGTACCATGTAAGATGATCAATGCTCACGTCAATGATTTTCAACCAAAATTAGATGGAATGACTAAATAGCAAATAATTAAAAATTTTAAAAATAAATTAATAAAATTAAAAAGTTTAAGACTGAATTGACATTCGGAATAAACTTATGACTTTCTTTCGGTAATTTTCCATGTTTCATCCCAATATTGTCAATGTGGAAATGGGTTTCTTCTATAGCTGACCATTGACGAAGACATTTTTCATATTCAAGTTGAAATCGCGTGAGAGCAAGAATAGTCACGGTCCTTCCTCGTGTTCTCTTTCCCTATTTTCTTTGTTGCCCCCATGCCTTTCAACTGTGATTTCACCAAACAAATAGGACCCCATGTACTAAGCCACATCGGAATTCGGAAGATACTTTGGGATTCAATGCATTTTAACTACGATTTCAATTGTTCGATTTAATTGATTTTTTTAACTTTTCGATCATATCTAAAAGTTCTAAATGCTTGATAAAATTAGATATTCCACGTTAAAATCTAGGATGTTTTTTATCCTGTCTCTATCTGAATACTAATCCTTAAAACACTACCCGGCTTTGGCGCACATGAACATTTCATTTCTTCTTCTTTCCTTCCGGGTAACTAATAATTATGCTATCACTATTTTTCATTGTAGGCCATAATCAGAACATGGATGGTGAAATCCCGATTCATGCATGACCATGTTTTCGGCCACGGACAGCGACAAACCCTGCTCCGTGGAAACCCTGCTCCGACAAGCATGGAAAATATACGAAGTGCCCCCACATTACTTATCACCCTAGACAACCTGATAGTCTAACGTTGGACCCGATGACTTCGTGAACAGAAAGTTCGACTGACGAAGACGGGGAAAAGTCAAAGTTCGGACCTTGAACGCCCGTTCCTCCTCAGTACCACGCCACTCCGCGGGACGCGGTTGCTCGGGAACTTTGCCTGTAACTTCCGAAAGATTTCTCGATCCCATCGTTCCCCGGTACGCCCGGGACGCGTCGATGCCACCGTGTGTCTGTAAATTTTCACTCTCTCTCTTGAACCCCACATAGAAAGGACATTTAAAAATGACTCTTTTTTATCTGGGAATTTCCTAGATTGTGCCATTGATGTAGCTGTCGTTCGTCGGTCAATCTTGGTTTTTACGGGCTAATTTTCGTGCAGTTCTTGGGTGTCCGTCCTTAATTCAGTCGAGGAGTCCAAAGGCCAAGTTCTTGGCGCTGGGAAGCGTCCAAAATGCGATCTGTTGGTATCGGTACACGCAGAAGTGCGGTTGAAAATTTGACCTGTGTTGGGTTCGTCAGTACAAGTGCGTAACAGCAAGGTAGCTTGATGGTTTGCTACTGGGTTGAGTGTTTCTTCAATGGACAGCTAACACCAATGACACCAAGGCCTTGGAGGCGTGAGCACGAGGGAAGTCACAGGCTGCTCTCCAGATTGTGGACTTTTCCCTTCAAGGCCTCACCTTCGTTAATATCTCTAAGAATTTTGGGTACGGGAGGATCTCAAGAGAGAATAATTTTGTGAAAGTCCGCAAGCGGTCCCCCGAACCGGGAGCTTGCCGATGTTGTGGGTGCAGCAAACTTCATGACCAGCGACGTAATGGGTTCGTAAACACAGGCTAGAAATCAGAAAAACCGGTCGTCACTGGAACAAGGAATGGCAACAGTGGCATGCGTCTCAGGCAACGTGCGGCGCGCGACGAGGGATGGGAGCTTGCGAGACCAAAGCGGCAGCGTCGTTTGGACAATGACCCACGTCGAAAGTTGAGCAATGTGCGGCGAGGTCTAAGCCAAGGTTACGCCGAGATCTCCTCTCTCTCTATTCCTCAATTCTCACGTGCATCTCTCCATGCTCGGAGATCGTGATTTCTGCCAACCCCCCCCAATGCACGAATATATCATTGCCAATGTGCTAGAAATTTCCTAATCAACTTTCAACAATTTAGGACACCCATGTAAATGTAATATCAATCACCATGGAGGAATAATCGACTTATCCAAAGTTTAATGCTCTTGTGGGCTTCAATCTTCAAAGCCATTCACCTAAATCCATTCACCACTAGTCCAATAAATATGCAATTAAATGAAATATGCTCCTAATGACTATATGTTATGTAATTTAATTTTAATATTTTTGTTTAGGGGTTAAAAATTAATCCCTAATTTTCTATGCAATAAATGAACGATTGGGTTGCCAAAATTTAGGTGTCAACAACTTCAATGATCCTCTCTTAAATAGACATCTTTAATCACCCCATCAAAGATTGTCTCGAGGAGCAATGAGCCGTTAGGAGTTGTTGGTAAGTTTTGTTCTGAAATTAGATTTGCCCATATAGTCCTTTTTTCAGGAAAAGTACCCAAATAGTCCTAAACTTTTTATATTGGTACCAATTCAGTCTTAAACTTTTTAATTAGATCAATTTAGTCCTAAACATTTTCATATTTGTACCAATTCGGTCTATCGGGCAATTTAATTTGGAAATTGCTGATGTGGCCGCCAGCAGTTTTATGTGGTACCACATGGACAAATTTTATAATTTTTTATTCATATTTTTATTCATATTTTTTTTTTTTTTTAAATTTTTTTCTCTTTTTTTTTTTTTTTCCTTTTTCTTTTCTCCTTACCCTTGGTCGGCGAGGTCGCCGACCGGCCGACCATCGCCGACCATAGGTTGGTCGAGGCGAGGGCCCCACACCGTCGCCGGCCACGGGTTGGTCGAAGCGAGGGGCCCCACGCCCTCGCCGGCCACTGGCGAGGGTCGAAACCCTCGCTCGTTGGCTAGTGAGGGTGTGGCAACCCTCACTCGTAGCAGGGGAGGGTGTGGCGGCCCTTGGCTAGATCTAGGCGAGGGCGCGACAACCCTCGCCTGTGGCCGATGAGGGTGTAGAGGCCCTCACCAGCCAACGGGTGAGGGTTTCGGCCCTTGCCTAGATCTGGGCGGGGGCCGACGCCCTCGCTTGTGGCCAGCAAAGGCGCGACGGCCCTTGCTAGTGGTTGGTGAGGCATAAGGCCCCTCGCCTCGACCAGCCTATGGCCGGCGATGGTCAACCGGCCGGCGCTGACAACCTCGCCGGCCAAGGGTAAGGAGAAAAGAAAAAAAAAAAGGAAAAAAATAAAAAATAATTTAAAAAATCTAAAAATTATATAAAAAAATTATAAATTTTGTCTACGTGGCGCCACATAAGACCGCTGGTGGCCATGTTAGCAATTTCCGACTTAAATTAACCGGATGGATTAAATTGGTACCAATATAAAAATGTTTAGGACTAAAATTGTCCAATTAAAAAGTTTGGGCGTGCATGGAAACGCTCCAAAGAAACGTTTCGGAACACTACGTACGGATTTTTTGTTCCCGGGAACAAAAAAAGAACAGAAACGCGTTTGGTTGCGTTTCTGTTCTTTTTTTGTTTTTTTGTTCCCGGAACAAAATTGGAGCAAAAAAAAGAAACACAAAAAAGTTGTTTCTGGAGAAAAGAAACACTTCTTCGAAGCCAAAAAAGAACAAAAATTTCTTCTCTCTCTTCTCTTTTCTTCTTCTTTTCTTCTTCTTTTTTTCTTCTTTTTTCTTTGGCCGGTCGCCGGCCTCAGCCATGGCCGGCAACCGGCCGTCGAGGGTCGGCGACCTCGCCGGAGCATCGCCGGCCCCGGCGAGGCCGAGCTCGCCCGGCCCGGGGTGAGGCCGAGCCTCGCCGAGGGCCGGCGAGCCTCGCCGTGGCGGGCGAGGCCGCCGGCCCCGTCGGCCCGGTCGCCGGAGGCCGGGGACCGGCCGAAAAAAAGAAAAAAATAAAAAAGAAAGGAAAAAATGAAAAATAAAATAAAAATGTTTAAAAAATTAAAAGAAACAAAAAAAAAAGAATAAAATTTACCAAACATGTTTCTATTCATTTTTTATTCCCGGAACAAACGTTACCAAACGCGTTCTTTTGTTCAAAAATTGTTTCCCGGAGTATAAACACTTTTTTTTGTTTCTGTTCTCTGGAACAAAAAAAGAACAGAAACATTACCATTCGCACCCTTTATGACTAAATTAGTACCAATGCAAAAGATTTAGAACTATTTTGGTACCTTTCCCAATCCTTTTCTGTGAAAATTAGCAAGGTTTTCTTAAATAAATTTTGTCGCTGTTGTCCCATTGCTGATCATTCTGATTGTTCTGAGAAAAGTTATTTCCAATTCTCTGATGGTATCCTCCTATACCGTTCTATTTGCCAACGGCTACATTTTTTGTCTCTAAAGATCATCCTCAAACGAACTTCACACCAGCATCATGAATAACTTGACATTCTGACATCTATTACTCGAAATAATCATGAGCAAATTATCACTGGTTAGTTGACGCCATTTACGAACAAGCCACACGAAAGTGGCCTGCGATATCAATTCCATTGAAATTACTAAGCAAATCGGTATTGGAAAATATTGCTTCGAATTGAATAGAATACAATCAGATTTTGAGATGTGATATCACTTTTTTTAAAGAATTATTTACCCTACAAAGTTGCTAATGATTACTAGTAAAACACCTTATGGAATTTTGATGATTTCAAAAATATCCTTAATGTAATATCTACTATGATATATGTACATATCCGTGGTAACTTTCAAAAGACTGTGATGATATCCATGATAGTTTGAAGAGCTTTGAAGAGCTCGGTGAAGACTAGTAACAGTGATGTAGATTTCAATAGGAGGTGAACAAGTTAGACATGACAAGGTGTTCATAAGGACTTGAAAGGACCATGGTCGATCTATGAAGTCTTTGAAAGTTGATATGTTTAGAAGTATCATCAGAAGTAGAATTGCAAGTCATTCTTACGGCTTCTCCATGGATGGCTTCAAAAGAGGGCTAATATAATATGCATGTGCTATGGTCCCGATCATGACCTTAAACTGACTCACCTGTCGGAGCCAACCCAAAGGCGTTAAAACGGATAATGGCAAACTTTCGAGGGACCCCTAGGGTTTGAACCGCCCATCCTCCGGGCCTGAGCAAGCTTTACTTCCCCAGGCGGCTTCAAAAGAGGGCTAATATAATATGCATGTGCTAATTAATAGCCTGGAAGTATGCTGATATTGAGTCGCTGGTGAGACCAGGATTATAGCAGATAGCAGTTGGAAACACCATACCAAAAGAACTAGAAATCATCAAAGTGTGGTTGACAGCTTTTGCCAGGCTGTCAGAAAACCTAGCGATGTGATAGAACGAGCAGACTCCATTTTGGGAAACCGTGCTGATGTCTAAGGAAAAAGATCGTATGGACGATCCCATTCTTGGACAAATAGCTCGTAACAACTCTCGACAGCTCGTTGCTCTTCGAGACCAACTCCAATGGGATGATTGAAAATGTCTATAAAGGAGAATCAATGAAGCTCAAGAGGTTGGACGAAAAATAGAGAAAGCCATCACTATTCATAGTCATTCTCTCTACTTATCTAAAGTGTGACATGTTCATCAGAAATTTCCCGTGTAGCATTCTAGTTACTTTGTAATACAAGATATACAGGAATACCTAAATCATGATAGTGTGATATATCTTTGATAGGATCATTACTTACCAATTGTAACTTATTTTGTGATTACTAGTGGATTTCAAGTGGTGTTGTTATTAGTCGGAAGAGTGGAGGTAGGCTAGAGGATAAATCCGAACTGCTATGATTTGCTTTGTACTATCTTCAATTGTTTATTATCATCTATATCTTACTGATGGCACCACGCTCACTTGATTTTATCACCCTCAGCTGATTTCCTAAAATTGGTTATTCATTTCCCCAAAAGTTTATAATAATCTTTACACAATCTATTCACCCCTTTAGGTCGTGTTGTTAGTCGCCACAGCAGTAACCTTGGGTTTTAGAAATATGTGCTAATTGCTCCAAATATGGTTATTTTTCCAAAGAATAAGAATAGTTTGGAATGGGTTCCTAGAGAAGAGTATGAACTGGAGGATTTGACTGTTGTGTTCTCTTCTTAAGGTTTTCTCAATCCAATGCCAATAGTAGGCTTGTGACAAAAATGATCAGTTTGTAGTACCATCCTCTATTAATGTTCAGAAGAAAGAAGAGGAAAAGCTTGACATATTACCTAAATTGGAGGTGGGTTCGTTGACTTTGATAGTTAATATGGATGGTGCTATTCCTTCCAGTGAAATTAAACTTTCTCCAAAGAAGAGGCTGCCGCCAAGACTGCTGGTGAGGTGCAGAAGCAAAGTCATTCATCGGAAAAAGGTCAAAGGAAGAATACTAATCTGGAAGCCCCATAAGTATGCTGGAATTTGAGGGGTTTTAACACGCCCCATAAGTATAGAGTTGTTAAGGATCTTGTTAGAAAGATTGATGTTCAATTGTTTTGTGATTCAAAAACTCGAGTTAAAGAAGAAATTGCAACTTAAACTACTAATAGCAGTTCTGTGATTGATCCCGTTTTGTAATGTCCCATTATGATACTTTCTATTTTTTGTCATCAACGCTGCCAATAAGCATGGAGAGAGTAAACGACGTTGGATCAACTCACTATGGCCTCTCAAACTATTTGATCAGCCTTGGCTGCTTGCCGGAGATTCAAAAAAATTTGCTCTGCCTCTGAAGCTGGTGACTTTGATGATATCTACTGGGAAAATTATGGAGGATGACAAGCAATTGCTCTTTCACTTGGAGTTGCGGGACCAAAATGTTATTGGGAACTTGTTCACCTGGTCTAACAGAAGATTGGTGAGTTCTGTGGAAAGGAAATTGGACAGGGCTCTAGGGAACGAGGCTTGGTTTCAAAGTTTTTCCTCTTGCTCTTGATGTTTGGAATCATTGTCTATATTTAGACTTATCAAAATGGGTCATAAATCCATTTCTGTACCCATATTTGATGGTTTGAGTTTTTATATCAAGTAAATAGTTTACAATGGTAAAGCCTAAAATAATTGATGTTAAATGGGTTCATAACTTACTTAGACTCGATCCACCTCTCCGAGTCTCTATCGCCCTCTCTTGATCTTGCGTTCATTCGCTCTACAGTTTCACCTCGATTTGGGTATGAGTTTTCTTATATTGGATTAAATATGGAAGTGTTTCATCAATATGACCCAAGTCGGATATGGGTCACTAAATTTGAATTGCATGAAATGGGTCAAAATGAATTAAATGGGTCAACTTGGATTGAATCATTTTCGACTCAACGCACCCATTTGACAAGTCTACTTGCATCAGTGAAATTGGTTCCTGATGATTTCAAACCTCCAAGACCTCTCGAGTTCTTTAACCTCTAGAATAAGCATACAGGTTATCTTTGGACGGTGGAAGGTGCTTGGCAAATTGTGAAGGTTTGGCTCCCCTATGTTTTCGCTAAGTGAGAAGTGGGTTTCCCTTACCAAAAGCAACCAAATTGGTCTTACCAAGCTTGGCTCAGTTAGCTCAAGGTTTTTAATTATTGTTTAAGCACTCAACTTGACACACATAATCATTTTCATGTCTCTCTTTCCTTTGGGCTTATAAAATTTTTCACGTGGATCGTGTTCTAAGCATGGAAAATGATCCCAATTCATGCATGACCATGTTTTTGCAGAAGGTGACAGACTCTGCTTAGCGGAAACCCACTTGCCCACGTGCGCTTATTAATTTCATATGTACATGTTGTTAGGAAAATCCCTTATAATGTTTTGAAAATGACAAAATAAATCAAAGGCTACTAACGTGTTTAATAATTGAGTAATAGACTATGCAAATGATAGAATATGTAAATGGCATTAGAAAGGATTATACTTGGAAAAACCAGAATATGGACTTTATGCTAAAGCCGAACTTATTCAAATTGTATCCAAACCTTAAAACTAAAAATGTTCAGAAATAGAATATGTTCAGATTTACGTCTTGATTATAAAGTCTTTTCAAACAGAATACACTGAAACTTTACATACAGAACGAGACATAAGTCAAAACATGACAAGGTCCAAAACGACACAAGTATAGAACATAATCCAAAACGTGGCAAGTTCAAAATGAAGCAAGTTTAGAACGTAGCAGGTTCAAAACGTAACAAATTTAGAATGAAAAAAAGTGCAGAACAAAACAACTTAATAGAACATGACACAAGCCCAAAACATATAACGGCTGATTTGGATTCTACATCAAAATAGATTTGATTGACTTAATCTAATTGATTGACAATTGTATCTTGAAGACAAGAATTTTCTAAACGAAGAAACTCTACTTATGAAAACCAAGATTCTGTTTGTATGGGCGATTCTACTTCTGTCACTCAACGAGTACTAAATCTTCTTGATACAAATCTATCCAATGGGTAGATTGGAAGAGGATCTTCTAGATATTGTCCAACAGCTAATTTAGAAGTGGAGGAATATTTAAGGAGACCAAAGACCAAGGAGCAAGTAAAAGACAAAGCGTAGAATCTAGAATTGCAAGGTCTGAGTGAATTTCAATTATACATTTGTCTTTCGTGAGCTTAAACGTTTGTGATCATGAGAGAAATACCAAAAGAGTGACTTAGTGAGATGGTGTAATCTACCATTAAGTGTTTACACTCAAAATTATAATCTCTTATTGATCATATAGTGGAATCCAGTCAGTAGGCTGTTAGCGTAAAAAAGTGGACGTATGCTTGATTTAAACCGAATCACTATAAATTTCTTATGCTACCTTCTCTTTCCTTAACTTTCATTATTAAGTATGTTGCACTTTTACAAGTTATTTCAAAAATGTGTTCCATCGCATAACAGATTTTGAACATTTACCAGAAGTCCAGTGGCTCGTTTATCACATTTTGATCATTATTCAGACTTTGTTTGCAACTTATTTTATTCCACATTTATTTATCAAAATTTCATTTAAACACCTATTCACCCCTCAGATGTTTGTATAAGCTTCATCACATGTCCTTTGCTATGAGGATTTTAAGAAACCATGCCGTTTCGGCCTTCTTATCCCTTCCGCACCCACGCTCCCCGTCACTTTCGTCATCATCTTCGCACTAACCGGCCACAGCTTCCGACGCTTACCCATCGCCACCAGACCTCCGGCGACTTCTTAAGAGAAATTCAACTGAATCAATGGGCAATAGTGAGAATTCAAATCTAAAGATCGTCCACTCCTCTTCAATTCAACACCACTCTACAGGACGCAGTTGCTCTCAAACGTTGCCTGTAACTTCCTAAAGCTTTCTCGATCACATTATCTATCGTCTAGTCACGGGTCATATGTCTCTGTAAATCTTCACTCTCTCAAATCCCACAGAGACAAAATATAGAAAGGACGATTTTTTCTTTTATCTTTATATCTTCTAGATCGTGCGATTCATGCAGCCGTCAATCATTTGACGAGTTTAGTTAATTAGTCAAACTTGGGTTCTACCAGGTAATTTCGCCCAATCTTCCTGGGTCCTGAATTCAGTTAATGAGTACAAAGGCGAGAGAATTTGATGGCCCTTGGAATTGTCAAAATGCAATCACTATATTGGCACAAGCAAAAATGCAGTTAAATACAAACCATGCTTGACTTGTGCTCCAAATATGCTTAGTATGGCTTCGCAATGTACTTTTCACGTGTGACATAAAGTAGCGTAGAAAGTGAAATCCCAACTAATGCATGACTATGTTTTTAGACCCGGATAATGACAGACTCTGCTCAGTGGAAACCCCCTCCCAACAAACAAACAGGACATTCGTAATACAGACATTCGCTTATCACACATATCGTGGCCAATTTCCCTTATTACTAACTCAAGATTGAGTCCCAATCTTTTGCGGATTTTTTTATCTCATAAAAAATCACTAGCTTTCCTTACATATCAAAGTATGGGTCCCTTCAATTTTATGTTTAATGATATGGTCCGGATTCGGTGCATCAATTCCTAATGTTCATTACCTCCACATCCATTGCTGATGTGGATTTAAGATGGGAAAATTACAAAAAAAAAAAAAATGTCACCTCAACCTTTCAATTTGGACAACTTAGTCATAATCCCTATTATTGGAATGACAATGCAGGCCTCAACCTTTGAATTTGGACAATTCAGTCATAATCCCTTTGATGATTTGTCATTATAGTCATTCTAGTAAATTTTAGCCAAAAATCATGGACATGATTTTGCAGTTTTTTTTATTATTATTCTGAATTCTATCTATTTTTCTTTGCTCTCCTTTTCTTTTCTTACCCTTTTTTTTCTCTTTATTTCCCTCCGCCAGTCCTTAGCCTTGACGATGGCCTATGGAAGGCACTAGCCATAAGCAACGGCTGCCTCGACTTCGCTTGGCCCAAACTGGTGAGGGCATTGCAATCTAGTGGACCCTTGCTATGGACAACAAGGGCATCACAATCCTTCCCTAGGCCCTTACCAGCCACAGCGAGGGCCTATGATTCCCTGACCCAATGGTTGAGAAGGCCCGCAATGCCCTCATCTTGTGCTGACGATGCTCTCACCGATGAACGATTAGCATTGATTGCTAAAAAAAAGTCTCTTGAGAGTTAATTCTACTTTGATATATTAAATCCTAGGAATACCCTCTCCCTATTTGGTGTGCAACTTAATTTGTTTCTGCCTTCTTCGCTATAGCAGCCTACTGGGAACCGTTTCTTGCCCAGGCCCTCTAACCTTGATGAACACTCTCTACCCTCGTCAAACCAATGCTTATCGGCTTCCGAGCGGCTCATCCCAAAACCACACACCTATTAGAGAGGGTCTTTACTTTAATTCCATTATCAACACTTTTGGATAAACTCGCTCAAAGTATTATCTACATTAATTTGTCCCATACTAAGGCTCACGATTTTGTTCTTTGGCATATAGGTGGACACTTTCCCGAGAAGTCACCTATTCTGGTAGTGCTCTCACCTAAGCATGCTTAACATTGGAGCCCAATGCTCTACGTCACTATTACATTAAAAAGCATCTCTTGTGAGTTTATATATTTTTATACCCCCATTCGATGTATAATTATAGCAATATGTGGCCCTGGATAGTATGGCCCTTTGTTAAGGTGCATACCAAGAATTCAATTTCTGCCTAGGCAATGTTCATATTTCTTTGAGAAATCATAATTCCATGTTTTTTCACAATTTCAGCGAACTGCTCAAGAAGTTGGCAGTATAATTGCTCATCAGGACTATAGAGCAAGATATCATCAATGTATATTGCAGCACTTGAGAGAATCAGCTGAAAGATCCGACATATCGCCTTTTGGAAAAGAGATGGTGCAACATTTAAACCAAAAGGAAGAACTTTCCATTAAAAGTGCTGATTTGGAAAATAGAACCCTGTCTTGGGTCTATCTTTAGGATAAATGCCCAATTGCCAAAATCCGGCTTTAAGATCAAATTTGGAATAAATTTGGGCCTTGGATAGTCCAGCAAAAAGAGAATTTTTGGAAGGTAGAGGGAATTTATCATTTTGAAGGAAAAGGTTAGGGGGTTGGTAATTAATTACCAATCTCATCTTTCCTCGGTTTTGCTCAGCACGTTTGTTAATAAAGAAAGCTTCACATGCCCATTGAGAATGTGAGACTTCTATAAAGCCTTGTTGCAACAATTCTAAGCATTCCTTTTGAGCCAAAACTAGATGTTCTGGATTCATTCCCATATGACTCGCCTTAGTTGGATTGATATCCTCATTCTTTTTTAAAGAAAGGTGAACAAAGAATTCTGGATTTTTCAATAAAGGATGGGAACACTTCTAAGCAAATTCATAATGAGATTTCGAACATGATTCTAACAATTTTTGCATAATCGAATCCTATAGGCTCATTTGGATGGAAAAGAGTCTCTGAATATTGACAAATTCAGAAAATTGGTCTTTAAACTTAAGACCTTTTCCAGAAATGATACAAAGCTGAGAAATTTGAGTCATAATGTCCCAACCAATGATTAAATCTTTGTTGGGAAGGCTTGAGCCAAAGATCTTTATGGTTATAGAACAATGTGGAAAAAACTGGACGGTGATCAGAATAGTTCTAACATTTGTAGAGAATGTATCTCCTGAAGCAGAATTGAAGTATCGGACACCGGAAGTCTAATATTCTTCAGGAAGAACTTTAGTGTCTAAAATGGAAGAGGCAACTCCAGTGTCTACAAGAGAAATGACAGTGATTGGCTTAGCAAACTTTGAAGTGAATATTTTCACAGGAAAATGGGGACAATGAGTTTGGCTTGAAAATATGTCGGTGCTTTCCTCTGAAGGAGTTAAAGATATGTGGAAGATTTCTTCGGGATCTAAATCTAAATCAGTTTCACTGGGAGTTTGATAACAATGAATGACACAAAGAGTTTGTTCACATAGTTTTTCATCCGCGGAAAATAAAGATTTAATATCATCATTTTGAAGAGAAATACCAGTTTCATTCTCTATATGATGTATCAAATGATTTTGACCTTTTTTCACCTGAGGACATTTTTTAGCAAAGTGTCCTCTTTGGTTGCAGATAAAGCATCGTTTTGATTTCTTGTGACCTGAGTGATCCTTCCTCTTGCATAAATATCGCCATTTTTTCTTCTTTCTGAAGTGCTTAGAGCCATGTCTGGATTTATTTATCCAGATCTTCTTGAAGTGCTTCTTTTTTCTGGAAGATTTTCCACAAGAACCATCACAATCTTTCTTAGAACATTTGGCCTTGTCAAGTTCTCTATTGTCGTTGACATAAGACTAGATCATTTGGCCTTTGATGCACAGTTCTTCAAGGTGCAAATGAATTTCTTGTTGAATTTCTCCCAACGGAACATCTTGGATCCTTCTTTGTTTGGACAAAAAGGTCCTTTTGACTGTTTGAGATAATTCTTTGGGGATGGAGGTTAAAAAAACATGCTTTAAATTGGCATCAACTCCAATTTGGTAGAAGAGCTTAAGCATTTCATGATAATGCTTATCAAGATGTTTTTTCTAGAGGGAGCAGCATCTTCTTTCAAAAAATTCTCTTCTTTTGAGATCTATAAGATCAGTAGGTTTTCCCCACAAAGAAATGATATATGAGAGTAATGGCATGGCCAAAATTTGGTGAGAGCAAAAAGTGAATTTGATCTTGTTCTACTAAAGATTGCCACCAAAGTTTGAGGTTACCTGTGAACCTTGTGACAAAGTTGAAAAGAACATCATACTTGTCCCAGTTGGTAATAACTTGGGTATTCAACCAAGTATGAAATTCCTCAAGTCTTTCTGGCCATTTATGATAAGGTATGTCATTAATAGTAAAAAACTGTTTTGATGAAGTGGACACACTCTGAGAGTGGCCGTTTGGTTGAACAACCTCTGGTTTAGAAGGATTTGATTCCATATCGTAGTCTGGGGGATCGGCTATGAATATTGATGACGTTACTGGTGCCATGGGAAAGGAATCAATAGTAGGGATTGAAAATGATGATGAGGATGAAAGAGATACCGAGTCTGATTCAGTGTCAAAAATATTTGGAAAAGCCGGTTATGTTGGAAACGGAATTTGATCTGTTGGGATAACATGATCAATTTGGGGTGGAGGTTGTGAAATAACAGAGTCAGGATCAGGCTATGGTTCCTGATTACCCAAATATCTTAAAAAGGATTCCAACGGATTTGACAACATCATCTGATTAGGTTCCCTTATGATAAGAGAGGATTTCTCGGGCATCTTTTCTTTTCCATTTTCTTTCCTTATGCAATCAAGTTCTCTAAGACGATTCCTCATCTCAGCCACAACTGTTCTATCCTGTCTGACAGGTGTATATGTAATAGCATCAAAGATAGACATCTGAGGTGGTGGAGGAGGGAGAGGATATGCTCGCAAAGTAGTTGGGAATTGGTTGAGCCTTCCTTCCTCGAGGATCTGGATTTGTCTTTTAAGCTTTTTCTATTTCTGCTCTAGGACTTTCAAGATGGTGATAGCCTAGATGTTGTCCAGATTCTAAGGCACGAAGCCTCTTTTGGAAATCTGAAAACATCTTCTTAGTGGTTTCATCATATCTTCGCAAATCTTGTTGCACATTTCCAATTTTGGAATCAATTGCTTTGAAAGCATTGTTGTGTGCTAGAAAATTCTCCGATTGCCAATTTAAGACAGCTTCAACAACAGGAGTTCTTTTTTATCTTCCATGCTCATCCACATCAGTTGGGGTAGGTATCTTGGGAACATGCCTATATCTACATTGTGGATCAATAAACTCTTCTGAAGCAAGAAAAGAGAGTTTAGAACTTTCCCGAACAAGAAGAGGAAAGTTTGTTTCTTAGAACACAGCAATGGAAGAACTAGATGGTGTTTCTGGTGGAACCTCGAGTGGGTACAAATATTTCTTGGCCCATTTTACAATTGGCTTATAAAATGGGGAAATTGCGGGTTTTTTTCTGAGGAGGAGATGGAGGAGGTGATTGTGGTGGATCTGGTGATACTAAAGAGGAAGTAGGGAACTCTGGTGGTGGTGTTGGTGCATATGAAACCATGAACTGAAATTTATCACATTCACCAAGAGTATCAATGGAGGGGTCTTCATTCAGGTACCTTTGATACACAGGGTTTTTTGCAAATGGATCTACCTCATCAAGAGAATGTGTACAATAAGAACATTAGCAGAAAGGGTCCCAAAAACAATGGCCATACTGGTATTTATAGTAATGGACAGAATGTTCATCACTGTTAAAATGTCGAACAAGCTTTTTTGGATCTGGTTCGAAAATAGACTAAGAAACACATGGTTCGATCATAAAGAGAGTCTGGAAGATAGAAGGATTTTCTTCTTTTTTCTTGCTGAATTTGATGAAAACAGTTCCATCCTTCTTTCTGACAAACTCAGAATTTGATGACTAAAAAGGTTTGTTGCTTTGATGCAGCTTTTCATAGTTGGTAATCCACGTTTCTGGAAGAAGCGTGACCAACTTTTCTTTTGGGATCTGTCTAGGGACATGGATACACGATGCTTGATCATTTTGCATGGATATAAACAGAGCATCTTCATTTCCATTGTGGAAATTTAAGTCAAGCGCATGGTTCTGCACTCTATAAACCATTTGGTAATGCAAAGTTGCTGCTATAGAATCAACAGTCTGAGGTGCCCCAGTGAGCTAGATCTGGACTTTTAGAAAAGAGAGTAACTAAGGGTCTGAAAGAGCAATGTTGAAATTTGGATATAGTGTTACAAACACTATTCAAGCATTTAAAGTGGTCTGAACAGTACCTATGCAAGCATGCTGGTATTCTAAAAACCTGGTATCTAATAACACAATTCTTGCCACAACTAGCAAACATTTACGACCATGGAAAGTAAGAGCGAGATGAACAGCTTCATAATGAACATGGGAATATCCCTGCTGAATCCACTGTCTAGGAAACTCTAGAAAAATTTGACGAATAACAAAATACTCATTTTCAATGGCAGGGATGGGATGCTGGTCAAACTTGAAGGACTGAACATATTCCTTCACATCCTTTGGAGTCTGGCGAATGAGTTGGCGAATAGAGCGGATGGGTGAAAATGATGAAGTGGGTTAGCAAAGGCGGAATAGGGGTTCATCAAAGGAAGCTAGGTTTCAGAGATCTTAGTTTCGTCATTAAGAGAGACTTCATAGAGATAGTCTATCTTAAAAGCATTTTAAATACGGAAATCTGAAAGGGTTGAGGATGATGGAGTTGCAGCGAGAGAAACAGGTGCTTCGAGAATTTCTGGTTCGGTAGACATGGTGTGAAAAGATCTTCTCAGCACTGGATTCACCTACTAAGTAGGGGTGTGCATTGGACCCGGGAACCGCCCGGACCGCCCGGAACCGGACCGGAACCGCCCGGAACCGGCGGTTCTTGAGGGAACCGGTCCGGTTCCGGGTCCAATTGTTGAGAACCGGTGGGAACCGGTCCGGTTCCCGGTTCCGTGGGCGAGATCCACCCGCCCGCCCACCCGGACCGGACCGGTACTATTTATAATTAAAAAAAAAAAACAAAACAAAACTCGCAAAGCCCCCTACCCCTAATTCGCGAAGCCCTAATTCGCGTTTCTTCTTCTTCAGCCTTCGATTCTCTCTGTTTGTTTCCTCCTCTTCGTCTTCAATTCCATGGTTCCACCCTGAGTATCCACGCCACTGCCGCCGCTCCTCCCTCGCCACCGTCCGCCCCCTCGCGCCGGTCACCACTCGCCACAACCGCTACTCCTCCGCCTCTGCAAGAACTCTCGACCGAGCCGGCGAGCCCCTTTTCCGTCACTCAACAAGGTACGAAGCCCTAATTTGCGTCTCATTTCTTGATTCTCTTCTGATTTCTTCCTCAGTCTTTGATTATCTCTCTGTTTCTTCCTCAATCTCTTCTCCTCGTCTTCGATTCCTCACCAAGCATTCCACGCCGCCGCCGCTGCTGCTCCTCCTCCGCCACCGCCCGCCCCCTCACGCGGTCGCCACTCGCCACAACAGCTGCTCCTCCGCCTCTGCTGTCCGCCCCCCTCACCGACGCTCAGTCCCGACTCCCTTCGTCTTTGATTCCTCCCTGAGCCTCGACGCCGGCGCTGCCATTGTTGCTCCTCTGCCACTGCTGTCCGCCCCTTCGCATTTGTGCAGGTGATTTAATTGTCTACGGCCTTGTATAGTAATGAAAGACTTGCAATTGTATTACCCTGTTGATTTGCTTCTCCCTCTAGCGGCTCTCTGGCATCGAAAGGAGCTTTGCTTCAACGAAACCAGAATTTTTGGCGTCAAAATCGGTTCCATGGATCCACCGGGAACCGAACCGGACCGGCGGTCCGGTTCCGGTGGATCCACGCAACAAACGGGTGGATCCCGGTTCCGATTTTTCGGAACCGGTCCTTAGCGGGCGGTTCCCGGTTCTAGGTCGGGAACCGCCTGCCCGGACCATGCACACCACTGCTACTAAGCATATGGAACGGATATCATTAGAAATAATACCTTGGCTCTGATACCATTGAATGGACTTAGGCTTAGAACCAGGGAGGACAAAGTCAATTTTCTGCAAGTATGCCTTCCCACAGTGGGCCCTTTAGGCCTTCAAGGACAACCTTTTAGTAGGAAAACCACTATGCCATTTAGTTCAGAGCCTAAAAACACCTGGATAGAACCAGGATGGTAACATTTCTAACTATCCCAATTAGATGAACAAAGAATTTGAATCCTTACCAGGGTTGTGAAACATAGTAAATTTGAGGTTTCTATGGTGTATACTCCTTTCCCTTTTGTTTCTTTTCTTTTCTCATTTTCTTCTTTTCCTCTATGTTTGCAATCACGCTCCCTTTTTCTTCTTCCCCTTTTTTTCTCTCGACCATGTCTCTTTGCTTTAAATAAAGTGGTCTTTTTTCACTTTGTTGGCCACTTTTTTTTAGTTGAATTTTATTAGCCACTTCATTTGACAAAACCTAGAAACCCGAATATTATAATATTATCCGTCGTATCCGCACGTACATGTCGGTTTCGCCGTGTGTCACTGTGACCTTTGCTCTCTCTCAAATCCCGCAGGGAGAAAATGTAAAGAATGGAAAATTCGCTTGTCTTCTAGACTGTGCGATTAATGCAGTTGTCAATCACTTGACACAATTCATGACCAAAAAAAAAAAACACTTGACACTGTTAGTCAACCATCTAGGGCATGACATTAAAAGGCTTCGTCTCAAACAGGGGTCATCCAGACGTAAAATGGACGTATCCCCCCACGGGGCTCTCCGGCCACAACCCCCTTCGGGGGGTTCGGAACCCACCCTGATCCCCGCGACGCCTTCTCCGGATAGCCAATCCTGGGCGTGGTAAGGGAAATGACGGGGTCCTCCCCGCTTCGTCTCTACTGGGTAATTTTCGCCCAATCTTTTCTTGGGTCCAAAAGCGAGTCGATGGCGCTTGGAATTGTCAAAATGCTATAACCAAACGTGCGAAAATTACGTTAGAAAACCCGAACTATTTTTGTTTGGTTCTGTATCATTTTCAAAGACAAATAGAACTATTACTCGTGTCAATGCCATGTTGATTGTCAGAGGTTTCAAAGTTGAAGCTCTTTTGAACTCTCCATTTCTGTGGTGAGCCAATCTCGACTCTCCATGTGTTCTCTGCTGGTTTGGCAGTGCCGGTTGCTGTATTTATAAATACTGCAAGTTTTGGAAACTCTGGACTTAAATTTTAAGTGTTCTTTATTCTCAGGAGATGGCGAAAAGGCAACTTCAGGAGGGTGGTTCCGGATATTCGGCTCGAGGATCAAACAGAAGGATTAACATTAAGTAGAATTACTTTAATAGGGACCATTGTATTCCAATAGAAGTGTCTGTGAGTATGTATTACGATAACAGACCTGATTCAGATTCTTGATTACTTTGCAGTCATTGGAGAAATGTGAACGGTGGACTGTTGCCGGGTGAATTTGCTTCTTTTGTCGAGCCTCTCTTTCGGAAAGTGGTATGATATGCTTCTCAGTCTCTAGTTGTGTTGCTTGAGAAGGACTCAAGTCCGGTTCTTCACACTTTGATTAATAATTTCATGCAACCGTTATGCTTAGTATGTGACTCATCAGTTTTTCCAATAGGATTTTACAATTCATATCACCTGGCTTAGTGATGTTCAGTCGGCATGTTGTGGATGTAGTTTGGATTTTTAATGAGAAGATTGTTTTCTATGTGGTGATTTAGATGTTTGGTCGGCAAAGTGAACATTTTAATCTAGGTCTCTTCCATTGTAATCGCCAAATTATATGGCTCAGGCAAAAGTACTTTTTAATCACAAAGATGTAGAGGGTCCTGTCCATGTCTTGTTTCTTATGGAAGATGCTTCATGAAGTCCTGATTTGCTCCATTTTTTTTTTATATTACTTGTTTCTGAAGTGATTTGTTTGTTGGGTTCATTTTGGAGTAAAGATCTGTGAATCCTGTTCTCATTACTAAATTCCAAATAAAAAGGATATATTTGTTGATCCTCACCTCCTTTTTTATGAATGAATCTTTTTATTGAACAATCAAATGAATCCTTCTTTTTTCTAGTTATTTATTTTGATTGGTATGCTCTCCAGAAGTTCCTTGTATTTGTAAACATCGCACACTAGGAACGTAAGATTTGCCCTGCACGTAGTCTAATGAAATCACCTTTTTTGAGCGTGATGCTAAACAGGTCGAAACTATCGTATTAATGTCGCTTTGAATCTGATTTACATTCTGCATCAAGCAGGTTAGTGAGGAAGTGGAACGTGTGATCTCGAGCTTTCATGATCCACCGTTAAGGTCAGTGTTCCGTGTAGTTCTGCATCAACCTCCAAGGTTGGCTCCCAATCAAAAGAGGCCATCTTGATCTTGTTTCGCTTTAGTATTTTCATACTAGACACACTACTCTGGTTTCAAGTACAAGATAAGTTCTTTTCCGACATCATATCAACACTTCAACATTCCCAATGCACAGGAGAACTTATGTATTTCTAGTCTATATCGCAGAGCACCGTCTAATCCTGTTGGAACTTCTGAAGAAAGCAGTTTGCGACTGCAGTTCGTTACCAAATTGCCGACAACCATCTTCGCTGGCAGTCAGATAGAAGCTGAGGATGGTACTCCTCTGAGGATCGAAGTAGTAAATGGCAGGACCAATGAGAGGGTTACAAGTGGCCCTCTATCTTCCATAAAGCTCCAAATTGTCGTCCTTGATGGCGATTTCGGGTCCGACGAGGGAGAGGATTGGACTGAGAAGGAATTCAATTGCAATATCGTTCACGAAAGGGAAGGGAAAAGGCCATTGATAACTGGGATGCTGAATGTGACCTTGCAAGGAGGAATTGGTTCCCTCCATAATTTAATCATAACCGACAACTCGAGCTGGATAAGAAGTCGGAAATTTAGGTTAGGAGCTCAAGTTGTTCAAAAGGTTTCTGCAGAAATAAAAATAAGGGAAGCAAGAAGTGAAACTTTTGTTGTTAAAGATCATCGAGCAGAGTGTAAGTTTGCAATGCCCTAGTTTTGATGCCATTCATTTGACAATAGCATTTTGATTTTTGACCATTAATTCCTGATTCTATATGTGGACCTTAAAAAGACTTCAAGATTGACAAGTTTTTTCTGTTAAGCGCAGTGAACAAGAAGCACCACCCTCCATCTCTGAGTGATGAAGTATGGCGTTTGCAGAAAATAGCTAAACACGGCCCTCTACATAAGGGCATGAGTTCAAGAAGAATCAACACTGTTCAAGATTTCCTCCAGTTGCACGAAGTCGATGCATCCTCTCTGAGAAACGTAACCTCCATTTTTCTTTGAGCCATGCTAATCTTGTTCTTTACATGTCATTCTAAGCATTATTAACTACCAAGATGTCATCTCAGATACTTGGCACTAGGATCACCAATCGGACATGGGAGAAGATTGTCAGACACGCCAGCACCTGTGTGGTCGATGATAACAAGATGTACGCTTACTACCAAGATTTGAACAAGGCCAGCATACTGTTCAATTCAGTAATGAAAGTTACTCAAGCAACACTTGACGGCCAAACTTACCAGTCTGTAGACAAACTGACCCACTCTCAGAAGGTACATAAATCAGAACCTGAAACTTTACTGTCGAATACCTGAGTGTCAATCTATCTGGAACTATAGAAGGGCCTGTATTCATTGGACTAGTTCGTTTACCTGGCAGAATATATAACACAAACACTTTTCTGAAAATTCGTAATTAGTTTTTTGATTTTGGATTCAATCAAACCTGCTGCTCCGTCTGACAGATTCTGGTGCAGAACTTAAGAAGGCAAGCTTACCATAGCAAGAATCAATGGGTGCCGCTTGATTCCCTACCCAGCATCGCTCCTTCGAGAGCCCTCACCAACTTACCTATAGAGCCGTTAATTGGCCTGAACCCGCTTCTTCATCATCCAGATTACACAGTGCTAAACCAAGGTATTGTGATGTTATTTCACTTCTATCTTTTTTCTTTTTGGCCTTCTTAAACTTTCATAGGAAAGTGTTTCTATTTCTCTAATGGCACATCCATCATTTTGCATCTCTATGGTAGCTGAAACCGAACCGCATCGTTATTCAGATAGACCCGAAGTGACTCCCGAATGTAATTACTCCCGGGCTTCAACATCGCACTGCTACAATGTCACAGAGAAGAGAAAATTAGATTGTCTGGGGCTAGAGAGTCATATCATTGCAAAAATCTTGGATCCGACCGTGGCAAAGAGCTCGGCGAGGCAGGATGTTTCGTCCGGTTGTAGTGCTGGCAAAAGCAGTCATCATCCTGGTTACTCTCAAGGACCGTTTGCCCTGGAATTTCATTCATCTCCTGAGGACCTCTACCAAGTGCCATCTCCGATCCCTGGCAATTTCTGTTGAGGTGTTCAATGTGCTCTTTTATCAAGTTATTGTATGGGTGGTCATAAATAAGACATTAAAATTTTGCAAGTGATTTCATAATGTATAAATAGAACAATCGATGTACTCTTTTATCAAGTTACTGAGTAACCGACCAAAAAATAAAGTTATTGAGTAAAGATGTTTTTTAGTATTTTCTCTCTCCCACTCTTTTGAAGTGCCTAGAACATCTACATAATGTCATAGCCACTATATCTGCCATCAACTTTTTTACTCTAGCAGAGTCCATTCATTTCATAGGAAATGAGTGATTTAGAAAGCTTTTTTCAAAAAATAATCGCTTCTATCATTTATAAAAATCAATGAATGGAAAATTTTAATATCACCCACGAAAATAATTAGGAATAGATTATTAACGATAATAAAAAAATTTCCAGTGACTAATTTTTTAATCAATATAAATAAAAGTGTTTTTCAATTCACTTATTTTCCATGAAACAAACGCACCCTTAGACCACCACCCTTCTCCATTGTTCCAAGTCTTTGTTTTTCGCCCACCGATCTTCATCCTCAAGAGCAGCCACAACTGTTGCTTTTCAAGAGGTAGCATCATCGTCCTCTGCTTGTTGCGGTCCTAGATCTGCTCTGGTTATCCGTAAGAGCAACTCTATCTCGTGAGTTGCTAGTCTCTCCGTCATCATCGTCTGGGGGAGTTGTCATTTAACGCAACTCCCTCTGACGATGGTTTTGCTTCTCTTTTTCTGATGAGCTTGTTATCATGACTTGTCTCCTTCTCATATACTCGCAACACATACTATCTACTTGTACTGAGGCTTACTTGGTAACTCGTTGCACTCAATAAATCACGCTAGCTAGAATTGATTTTATGCTCATCGACGAGGGCTAAAATAACATTCGAATGCCAGGTGGTCTTATAAGTCATATTATGTATATACTAGTAAAACATGGACAGGTGTTGCATGTGTGCGAAAAGGTGGTAATGGCTTTAGTGCAGTATTTTGGGGATGCGGACCCCTGAAGTGCCAAAAATTGGCACAAAATAACACTTAAGTACCAAAAGTTACGAAAGGTACACTTAAGTACCAAAATCAGAGCAAAATGGATCACTTGAGTGACAATCCGGCCAAAATCCGACCGAAATACCGACGTGGCATTTTTCCGGCGAATCAAGCCCCAAACGACGCCATTTTGCACGCTAAGTAGCCAAATAATGCAAAAACGGCGTCGTTTTTGGGCGATGTGATACAAAAATAATATTAAATTAAATAAATTTAATTTAAAATTAGATTTAGTTAAAATATTTAAAAATAATAAATTTAAAACTAAATTTAGTTAAAATATTAAAAATAATAATTTTAAAATTAATAAAAATAATAAAAAATTAATAAAATAAAAGGGGGCAATGGCCGAGCCCTCGCCCACCACCGCCGCCTCCTCACCGTTGCCGAGAAGGGCCGGCGACGAAGGGGGAGGGTCGCCGGGGTCGCCGGCCCCTAGCCAAGGGCCGTGACCCGAGCCGACCGGCGGCGAGGGTCGACGGCCCTTGCCGGGCCGGGCCAAGGGCCGCCGCTCGTCGAGGCGACCCCCGGCGGGCGGCAACCCCAATCGACCCTCCCCCTTCATCACCGGCCCTTCCGGCGACGGCGAGGAGGCGGCGGGGGTGGCCGAGGGCTACCCTCGCCCACCCCCCTTTTATTAATTTCTTAAAAAATTTTAATTTTTTTTTAATTTTAAAATTATTATTTTTTAATATTTTAACTAAATCTAATTTTAAATTTAATTTATTTAATTTTTATATTATTTTTACCACGTCAGCCCAAAGCAACGCCGTTTTTGCATTATTTGGCCACGTTAGCATGCAAAACGGCGTTGTTTTGGGTTCACTTCACCGAAAATTCGTCGGAAAAATGCCACGTCAGCCTTTTGGCCGAACTTTGGCTGGAGTGGCACTTAAGTGATCCGTTTTTCTTCGAATGTGGCATTTAAGTTTACCTTTCGTAACTTTTGGCACTTAAGTGTCCCTTTGTGTCAACTTTTGGCATTTGAAGCGTTCTTTTGCCAAGTATTTTGTTATGAAGTATAAAAATAATTAATATGGAAAGGAATTATTGGTAGAACTATTCTAGCGAAATTGTGCATGCCAAAGGATAAAGATATCTCGATACTTGATTTTTCTTTAGGAAGGTAGTTATAGAATAGAAAAGATTTAGATTTTAATATTGTATAAGAGATATAATTAGAATTATTGACTTACGCAGTTGTCCGCAACTACAGCATATATCGCATAAGTATTGGAGGATACATAAGCATGAAGGAAAGAGATTTGAGATCTCCAATAAGTCTTGTTCCATTTTTATCGTGGGGTCATGTTCTAATCTACAAGAAGAAAAAACAATCATATGCCTACTTTAACTTTCTTAAAATTTTATTTGGTTGCAAGTCTTATATAGACAAGCAATGTCACGCCCCGAACCCCGAGCTCATGCCCATCCCTCTTTGGTCGATAAAATTTTGTGACTTCCCAAGACTAGTCGCCGACCCTTTTTGTTTTATTGCACATACGAAAGCAGATTATAAATCCTCTGATAATAATTATCTCGGGATAGAAAATCAGGACAATAGATTCACAACAAACATGCTTTTATATATACATTGAGGGCCCGTTTGGTTCAACTTTGGGCAAATGGCTTTGCATTTCCCCAAGTATATTTAGAAGAATGGGCATTTGATGAATGCTGAAGTGTTTGAGAACTCTTATTTTGGTGCAGCATTTTGCAAAATAGCTTTGAGGTGAAAAGAAAAAGGAAAAATAGAAAAGGAAAAGGGAGGAGGAGATGTTGACGCAGAGGAGGGGACGGAGTGGGAGGCAATTGGAGCTAGTGGGGGAGGCGACCGGTGGCTGTGGTGGGGGAGGCGGCTGGTAGCAGTGGTGGTAAGGAGGCGGAGGGTCACACGACCCACGCACCGCCGTCGCGTGGGTCGCGGTGTCGCCTGGGTTGCGGGACCCACACACCGCCGTCCTGTGGGTTGTGCGCCCTTAGGGCAACGCCGCCTAGGGCCGCGCGACCCATGCACCGCTGTCGCGTGGGTCACGCAGCCTCAGAGCGAAATCGCCTGGGGCCGCGCGACCCACGCACCGCTCAGTCCGTCACGTGGGTCACGGGA
The DNA here is from genome assembly GCA_014182725.1 of Eucalyptus brandiana. Lineage (NCBI taxonomy): Eukaryota > Viridiplantae > Streptophyta > Magnoliopsida > Myrtales > Myrtaceae > Eucalyptus > Eucalyptus brandiana. The sequence continues at coordinate 23,195,044 of CM024669.1, forward strand.
CGCCGCCTAAGGCCGCGACCCACGCAATGGTAATGCGTGGCAACCGGATTTGGCCGGTTGAGCATCACTCAGCCCGTCACATGGGTCGCGCAACGCCACATGAGGCCGCGACCCACGCGACGGCGATGCATGGCGATCGGATCTAACCGACTGAGCACTGCTCAACCCGTCACGTGGGTCACGCGACCCAGGTGACGCCGCCTGAGGCCGCGACCCACGCGATGGTGGTGCATGGCAACGACAGTGTGTGGTGACAACAGTGCGTGGGCGACCAACTCCAGCCGGTTGAGCTCTGCCAGCTGAGCTTCAATCTAAACAAACAAGGAAGACAAGGAAGACAATGAACAGTTGTTTTTTTAGGGTAAAACAGGAAAACTAAATTATTAGTGAGGGCAATATTGGAAGAAAAAAAATTCATTAAACCCCCCACCAGCATTCCACAGCATTCCAAATGCTAGCATTCCTCCAAGTATACCTCCAAATGCTGAACCAAACGGCTGAAATTTTTCCCAAAGGGCTTTCGGGGATGAAAGCCCATTGGGAATGCTGAACCAAACAGGGCCTGAGGCATGTACAAAAGTCTATGGCCAAAAGACTGCAAAAGACTGGCCTTCCAAAGAGAAGCAGTCATAACTGACCTACGCTTCCGATGACCTTCTCTTAGCTCTAGGTCCTGCACCCGACGACCCTGAAAATGTTGTTCCACAACGGGGTGAGATATAATCTCAGCGAGTCTAAGCTCTAAACCCCAATTAGGAGAGAAATACGCTAAGGAGCGTCCTAACCACATAATCACGCATACAGCATAAAGAACTTACCTCGCCTCAGTTCCTTGCTGCAGATCAGCATAATTCATATACATTAGGTATAGAATCGATACACACAACAATTGAATCGTATCACTCAACTCAATAAATCACAGGGGTCCAGATTATAGGGCCAAATCGTTATGACACGTTGTATGTCATGTCACACAATTTTGTCCAATAATCCGGCGCATCTATCTCACTCAACATGCGTTCCAATTGATAATTTCACCCACTCGAGGGTACGGCCTACTAGAAGTTCAGCGGTCTACTAGCATAGACAGGCATCCTCTCGCCCCATTGAGCACGATTACGTCTCTCTCAGAGATGACTTTCCCAAAGAAGTATAGGTCCAGAATTTACTGCGACCCAAATCCCACTAAGTGGGTATCCCATATAGGGTAACATCCATCTGATACAGTTCGGGGACGGTTTCTCTTAGTCAACACTCGACCACTCAATCTTGGCCCAGGACACCATGCATTGCATTCAAATGCCTTAATTAAAATAGTGATCCCGACCTATTTTCTTCGTATTAAAATACTCAGTAAAAATAGTCGTGTGTGGGTATACGGTTAGATTAGAATCGGAAAATTCATAACATTCTTTTCAAAATCCCATTGGTTCATATAGTATATAAAACCATTTTTGGTGTTTAAAACCCGACACCCGGGATTTTCTAGATAAACATCGAAATTCACAAATTTTAGAATAATTGAACAAATTTCCAATCAGTACTCAATTTTCACAATTTAATACTCAATTGTAGAAATTAACCACACCATTGCAATCGGCACGAAATTCCGATTCTAGCACGCTATCCCAACCTAATTTCCGGAAAAATAATTAATAATTAAATAATTACTGAAATTCATTAAATAAATCAATTTAAATTCTAAAAATACTAACCTAGGCCAGAATCATTAAATTAATAACCAATACAGACTCAGAGAAATCCCCGAACCCTTCTAGATAAATAGTACAATTTATTTAGGCCTTAGTTAAACCATGCTAACCACCTAACATGCTCAATTAAATAATTACATTTCTAATTTAATCTAACTAACCACCTAATTTCTAATAAAATAAATATAAATACCCCTTAAACGTCATTAGCCTACTAAGCAGAGTTTAGAGTATAAACTCACCGGTTAATTGCAGAAACCGGTTCACCGCAACGGCAGCACGATGGCAGCCGAAATCCTAATTTTCGGCGGCATCGGCAAACTCTTAGGCCGGGCCTAAAATGGGCCCAATAAATCTCAGCCCAGGCTGAGGTTTATTCTTGATTTTGGGCTGAACCCAAGTTGGGCTAAGCCTGCTAAAACAATTGCAAACTGGCTAAGTTGGGCTGGAATTCTGCATCGGCTGAACTGAGGGCTTCGCTGACCTCTTGGGCTGCTAACACGGGCCTCAAATGGACTGGAGTTAACGGGCCTTGCTGAACTGAACTGAGCTGAAATCATGTGGGCTGAAGACGCACGAACGTGCTGGGCCGAATTCACTGGAGGTGCTGCTTCGGTTGATCGATGCTGGACGAAGGAGCAGCGAACGAAGGAGATGCTGGGGACGCATGGGTTGCAGCTGTCGATTGGGGGTGTTTCGGTCTTCGTGGACAGCTGCTTCGTTGGAGTCTTCAAGCAGCGACGTTGAAGAAGAACAAAGCGGCGAAGATGAAGCTGCTTGCGGTTGTTGGGCGGACAACCAGGAGACACGCGGCAGAGGGGATAAGCCGAAGTGGAGAAGAGGGCGAGCTGCTTCAGTGGATCTTGCTGGGTCAATAAACCGGTGGAGAGACTCCGCTGGTTGACCGAACTTGGCAGCCAACGGCAACTCGAGAATCCAGTGGGGAAAGGCTTCAGTTTGTGGCTTATGTGGCCGAGAGAGAGTGTGAGTGGAAGAGGGGCAGAGACGTGGGTTGGTTGATCAAAAGAAAGAGAGAAAAATGAAAGCAAAGTTGAAACCAACGGAGAGGAGGGTTCGATCGAAGGAGGAAGGGGGTAGATGGCCAGCGTGTGTGAGAAGCCAAGGGGAAAGAAAATCAAGGCGAGATATCCATTCCATTAATTGATGGTCCCCCTAAAGCCACATTAACATCCTAATCTCCCCACTTACTTTTTGACAAGTAAATTCCATCATTAAACCAAATTTGAAGCCAAAAATTGCTATCTCCTCATAGATCCGTATTTCACATTTTTGAGTTCAATTTCTTTACTCAATTCTCAAAATTGAGATCCAATTTTGACAAAGAAAAATCCCGTACAATTTCTTGCAAGTCCTCGACACTCAAAGGCTCAGCTTGGAAGTCCAAATTTCCATCGACTTAAATTTTATCCGAATTTCCGTTAATTTTTCGCAACGTCCGTATCGATTTTCCGCAAAAATCTCGGAATCTCTGAAAAATCTTCAGAGGATGAGACGACGTTCCTAAAATAGCTCGTGACACCACAGAACTTTCAATTTCTGAAATCGGGTTCAAATTCGTGATTAATTTCAATCCGGCGCGCTTTTAGCGCGACCTAGTCTACTAAATAACTTTTAGGAATTTTTGGTACAATTGACCCGTGATCGATTTATCTCAAGTCACATTGACGACTCTCAATTGTCATGAAAATCTCGATATATCAATTATGGGCACTGGGTACCAAAACAATAAAAAAAAAAATTGGTCTAGTGCCGATCAACGAGTATTTTGCAATTATGTGGAATCACCCACACTCTAGTCACAAATCTCAGTCAAGTCGACCTATCTCCGGTCTCTGATCGATTTCAACAGTGCCGTAATGACCCTTGCAGATCAATATAGTCAAGCAGTCAATTCCTAGTCGAATTCTCAAGTCCATTGCATTTAGATTCCTTAATTGCTTCCACAGATAATCTAGTTATTTCGTGAGTAATCGGCTCAGATAATAACACTATCGACGCGTCAACGGAAGGCCCGATTTATTTAATCGAAAACAAATTCTAAAAATTCAGGATGTAGGTCTCTTGCAACGCTAAAGAAACTAGACTTTTCAATGTAACTTACCACATAAAATATGATATTTCGCAATGTTGCAATATTAACATCTTAGTCATGTCAAGAAAAGACAAATACATGGACGAGCTTCCCGTTCATATTATGTTATGTGAAACAACAGCAACAAATTCATGGAAAAACCTTTCAGTCTTGTTAATGATAGTGTTTATTCGGGTTATTCCTTCCCTCTCCTTTCACTCGAGTTGTTTCCTCCCTTCACACCAGTCCATTCTTGGACATTTTATAGTGCAAAGATATAGAGGACACGTATAGATTTCTATGTTTGAACAGTCCCTTCATATACAGAAGGCAACGTCCATGTGGAAATTAAGGGGTTTGTGAAAGTGAATGTAGTCCCAAGTCAGTTAGATTTCTATGTTTTTCTTGTACGTTCAAATTGACTGATGAGCCAGTTGGGTTCTATCTATGAACACACACTTTCATATGAACTAAGGGCACCATTTCTTCAAGAAAACAAAGGTCAAGATGAATTCTAGGCCAACCTACTTCAGAGGCAGTATCACAGAAACTGTGTCGCAATTCAGTTGAGATTCCACATTCTCTCATCTCCAAATCGAAGCAGATCAGGTCCTTCTCTTCCGGTCAAAATGAACGCGCGGTCCGAAAAGAACGTGAAATTCAAAGGCGCTGAAGTTTTCTGTGCAGACTGGGGTAACGTGTTGATGACAAGCCGTAGAAGATTTTCCCAGAATGTTCTCCCCCATCCTCGAATTTTCCCTGAAAATCATGTTGGCTAATCATTCGAACAAGAGAAATAGCGCAGAACTTGTGATGTTACTCGGCTTGTCCCATGACCAACCAGCGAAAGTATATTCTGTTCGGAAACGTGCGCACGCGTGTATCCGACTGCACATCATAGACATCACAAGGGCCAAACGCTAGTATGTGTACCCACCAAAATTAGAAAATCTTCATTCATTACATACATATCTTCACCATTGTACATATTAGGGATAATTACCAAAAAAACAAAGTCGAGAATCAATTTAATGGATGTCAATTCATACCTAAATTTTTCAATTTAAACAATTTAATCCTAGACTTTTTAACAATTTACCAATTTAATCCTTCTAAATAATTGGCCGACAATTATTGATGTGAAAGCCAACTATCCTAGGTGGCATGGTTAGTGCTGATGTAGATAATTTTTCTTATTTAAAAAAAATCTTAATTTAAAAAGAAAAGAAAAGAAAGGTAAAGATATCAAAAAAACGTAAAAATTATTCATGTTAGCACTGATTGTACTATGTGAGACGATCAATGCTCACATCAATGATTTACAACCAAAATTAGATGGAATGACTAAATTAGCAAATAGTTAAAAAATTTAAAAATAAATTAATAAAATTAAAAAGTTTAAGATTGAATTGACATTTGTAATAGACTTATGACTTTCTTTTGGTAATCTTCCGTGTTTCATCCCAATATTGTCAATGTGGAAATGGGTTTCTTCTATAGCTGACCATTGATGAAGACATTTTTTCATATTCAAGTTGAAATCGCGTGAGAGCAAGAATAGTCACGGTCCTTCCTCGTGTTCTCTTCCCTATTTTCTTGGTTGCCCCCATGCCTTTCAACTGTGATTTCACCAAACAAATAGGACCCCATGTATTAAGCCACACCGGAATTCAGAAGATACTTTAAATGGGATCCAATGCATTTTAACTACGATTTCAATTGTTCGATTTAATTGATTTTTTTAACTTTTCAATCATATCTAAAAGTACTAAACACTTGATAAAATTAGATATTCCACACTAAAATCTAAGACGTTTTTTATCCTATCTCTATCTCAATACTAGTCCTTAAAACACCCGGCTTTAGCGCACATGAACATTTCATCTCTTCTTCTTTCCTTCCGGGTAACTAATAATTATGCTATCACTATTTTTCATTGTAGGCCATAATCAGAACATGGATGGTGAAATCCCGATTCATGCATGACCATGTTTCCGGCCATGGACAGCGACAAACCCTGCTCCGTGGAAACCCTACTCCGACAAGCAGGGAAAATGTACGAAGTGCCCCCACATTACTTATCACCCTAGACAACCTGATAGTCTAACGTTGGACCCGATGACTTCGTGAACAGAAAGTTCGACTGACGAAAACGGAGAAAAGTCAAAGTTCGGACCTTGAGCGCCCGTTCCTCCTCAGTACAACGCCACTCCGCGGGACGCGGTTGCTCGGGAACTTTGCCTGTAACTTCCGAAAGATTTCTCGATCCCATCGTTCCCCGGTGCGCCCGGTCCGCGTCGATGCCACCGTGTGTCTGTAAATTCTCACTCTCTCTCTTGAACCCCACATCGAAAGGACTTTTAAAAAGGACTCTTTTTTATCTAGGAATTTCCTAGATTGTGCCATTGATGTAGCTGTCGTTCGTCGGTCAATCTTGGTTTTTACGGGCTAATTTTCGTGCAGTTCTTGGGTGTCCGTCCTTAATTCAGTCGAGGAGTCCAAAGGCCAAGTTCTTGGCGCTGGGAAGCGTCCAAAATGCGATCTGTTGGTATCGGCACACGCAGAAGTGCTTGAAAATTTGACCTGTAGTGGGTTCTTTTTGCTTTTTAGATTTTACTGAATGTCACGTCGTTCTTTACGTTTTCAAACTAGAAGTTTCTCTGTACGTTCCGTTTCTGTGGTGGGCCAATCTTGAGTCCTATATATTTCTGCTGGTTGGGAGTAGTGACTGCTGTATCTATGCACACTGCAAGTTTTACATATTTTTGACATGAATTTTAAGTTTCTTTTTATTCTCTGGTGATGTCGAAGAGGCAACTACAGGAGGAGAATAAGGAGGGTGGTTCTGGAGGATCAGCAAGAAGGCCTAACATTAAGTAGAGTTACTTTACTAGGGACCATTGTATTCCAGTTTTAGTGTCTGTGACTGTGAATTATTACTAATCTTGATTACTTTGCAGCTATTTGAGAAATGTGATCGGAGGGCTGTCACCGGATCAATTTGCATCATTTCTCGAGCCCCTCTTTCGGAAAGTGGTATGCTATGCGTATCGTTCACTAGTTGTGTTGCTTGAGAAGAACTCAAGTCTGTTTCTTCACAAACTAATTGATGATTTCAAATTATTATTATGCTTACTGGTGCGTTTGGTTCAGCATTTTGAAAGCTCATTGGAAAAATGTAAAACAGTTTAGCCTAAAAGACTTTAGGTAAATGCAAATACCGTTTGGTAAACTATGCTTTGAAAAGTAACTTTGAGATAAACGCCATTTGGTAGAAAACACATTTAAAAAGTCCTTTGGCTAATTAATATTAGTTTTTTTAATATCATTTGTTTAAAATTTAAAAAAAAAAAAATGTATGCAACTTTTTAAATATAAATTTTGATAATAATACTAAAAAAAATTAAATACATACATAATTTTTTTAAAAGACCAAATCCTTTCGTCGAAATTTTTTAATTTTTATTTTATTTAAAATTAAAAAACAATAATATATGTAACTTTTAAAATATAAATTTGAAAATAATGCTAAAAATCAAATACATATATATATATATATATTAAAAAGACCAAACCCTTCGTCGTAATTTTTTAATTTTTATTTGTTTGAAATTGAAAAGAATAATGTATGCAATTTTTTGAATATAAATTTTGACAATAATGCTAAAAAAATCAAATATACAAATATTTAAAATATATATTTAATTTTTTAGCATTTATATAAATTTGATCTTTTTAGCATTATTTGACATTTAAAAAAATAATAATGAGAGCAAAATCAAAAATTTGAAGAATAAATAATGATAGTTTTGGAAAAAAATAATAATAAGTTTCAAAGACTTTGCCAAATCTTTGAAAGTTCAAATCTAAGTATCGAGCAAGATTGAGCTTTTTAGCCTTCTCACCGATTTTCATTTGAAATCTACTTCAAAATGGTTGCCAAACGGTCCAAAGATTTTCCTAAGGGGATTTGGAGGTGAAGTTTATGGGAATGCTAAACCAAACGCATGTACTGTTCGGTTTTTTATATAGGATAGGACGATTCATTATATCTAGCATAGTGATGTTCGGTCAACGGTCCATGGATGTACTTTGGATTTACTGTTGAGAAGGCTGTTTTATTGGGGTGATTGGGATGTTTTGGTCAGCAAAGTGGGCAATTTAATCTCTGTCACTTGTCATAATCAGCAAAATATATGGCTCAGACAAATACCTTTCAACCCAAGGATGTGGAGGCTTTTTGTCCATCTCTTTTTTCTTCACGAAGTCCGGATCTGCTCTTCTGTTCTAGATTAAGAATGTTTCAGATATTTGGTTTTAGAATAAATTGTTAGTTGGGTTCATTTCCATTGGACTAAAGATCTGCGAATCCCCAGGAAACTAAGATCTGCTCTGCAGATAGTCTAACGAATTCACCTATTTGTGATCGTGACGCTAAACAGGACGAAACTATTGGTATTATTAGAAAATTTCACTTTGAATCTAAGTTGCACTCTCCATCAAGCAGGTTAGGGAGGAAGTGGAACGTGCAATCTCGTGCTTTCATGATCCGTTGTTAAGGGCAGTATTCCATGTATTCCTGCATCAGCCTCCAAGGTTGACTGTGAATCAAATGAAGCCATATTGATCTTGTTTTGTATTAATTTTTCCGTATGTCGCGACCCCAAATTTCCGGGTGTTTGGACCACCTAGGGTTTGGCTATTGGATTGTTAAGTCTAAACTTAACTCGGGCTCTCCCAAGCCCATACCAATTCGCGACTTAAGTTCAAGTTTTTAACATGCAATTGATTTTATCTAGTAGTCGCCACTAATCAATTTTTGGTGGGTCGATTAGAAACCCAAGTAAAGTAACGGGAGATTTACTTTACTCCTACGAACCAGAGATTTGGATACGGGGACTTGGTTACGCTAGATTTCCCTAACGCCCTTTCGGTACCTTTCTCTTTTATTTTGAAAAATGTTTGGCAAGCAGCTTGAGTTTATTTTAGGCTATTTCCCTAACATATGAGGCGATCATACGGGTGCACAATCCATCAATTTAACACCCAAGAAAGCAATTAAATATTGCAGGACTTACCTCAAAGCAACGAAAGCACCTGCAGTGTTAAATTAAAATCCACATGAACCCTATATATGGTTTCTAATTAATACGCAATTACTCAATTTTTGTTTTCTCTTTTCCAACGAAAATATAGTCCATATGCAATACAATGCAATGCTTCTAATTCTAATATGAAATGATAGGGCATGACAATATGTCCTAAACTATATGACATAAATAAGCATGTAGTCTATTATAAAGAAACGTAATAATTAAATATGCAATTTCAATTAACCTAAATGACTTAATTCTAATGACGTGCGATGCAATGCAATGACGTACAAAATTATTTCAATTAAAATGACATATGAGCTATATGTCACGCGACATTTATTAAATGTCCTAATCTAAAGACGGACAATTTCTAATTAGAAATGAACCTAACAATAATCACTAAATGACGTGCATTTCATGGACCTAATGACATTTTTTATTTTTTTCTTAAAAAAGAAATGCAATTTATCTTAGGGATTGAAACCAATTTATCCTAATATGCAATGACGTGCAAAGAATGCCTCAATTCAACATGATATATGCATGATGATTTTTTTTGTGTTTTTATATTAATTTCAAAATTAAAATTCCACATGCAATTCAAATAATGATAAAACTAACATCCTAAATGAATGTGCTTTCTTTTTTGGTTTTCTTTTCCATGATTCAAAATAAAGTTCTTATTCTAAATGTAAAAGATAAAAAACCTAATCCTAATTCAACATTTTTGGATTTTTAAATTTCGAAATAAGATTGCAATTTTAATCCTAAACAAGAAATATTCTAAAGCAAATCTATTCCTAACTCAAATATTTTTTGGATTTTTCTTTTATGAAAATAAGATTGACTCAACCAACTTGACGATAGCAAATCAAACAAGATAAGATTGATATCCAAAAATTGGCGAACCATATCTCGCGCATGAGATCGAGTTGGCCAATTTTAAATTAAATCGCAAATCGAATCTCGGGCTTGAGATTGAATTGTCGATTTTTATAAGGGATTGGGAGTCGGATTTCGGGCGCGAAAATCGGACTGTCAATCCCTAGCTTGAGGGACTTTTCATGTCGGAATCTCAACCATTCATTCAAGAATAATCCTACTAAAAAGACAAAGTAAATAAATGAAAATAACATAAAGTAAAAAAAAAAAACTACCTAATTGATTTTCCTTTTTTTTTTTTTCTTTTGTTTTTCTCGTTTTCTCGTCTCGCCTTCTCAAGCACGGCTTGCTCGCGGGTCTCCAAGGGCAACCGGTCGTCAGTCTGGTGAAGGTGAACTTCGGCAAAGGTGAACCGGCGGCGGCAGCAACAGCACAGGGCGAAGCTAGGAAGGCTCGGGTCCTGTTCCGACGATTTGCGTGCGGGCAGCGTCCGGAGTCGAACAGGGCGTCGCGGGTCCGCCTGGCTTGCGATCTGGGTCACTGATCGGAACTTACTGTGGACAGATCTAGCTGCAGGTGGCATCGGCTCGTGCAGGAACAGCGGCAAGGCAGCGGCTGAGCGGTTCGGCAGCAGCGTCAGCGGGGCACAGCTGGGCGAGCAGATCACGGACTGAGTGGTGCAACAGCAACTTTGTCGGGATCTCGCAGGTTGCCGGTGAGGCGGAGGCGCAACGGTGATTTGAGGAATGGTGATGCGGCGTTGGGCGAGCAGGAGCGTCGGGTCTCGGCGCGGCGGAAGAGAGGCGCAGCAGTGCGGGCGCGGCTGCGTGGGCACGATCGTCGAAGGCGGCAAGCGGAGGCGTCGGCACAGGGGTGCGGTGGCACGGCTAGGTGAACCTGATTTGGGGCTCCGGTGGTGCGCCGGTGAGGATAATTCCACGGAGAAGAAGCACAGTAAATCTGCTTCTTACTGTGTCTTCTCTCTTTGCTTCTGTTTTTTTTTTACTTTTGCCTTTTCTCTAACTTTTCCAAACGAAGAGAAGCCCTAGACCGAAACTCTCTTCCCTCTCTTTCGATTTTTCTTTTACTTCCTCCGAGAAAAGAACCCTCGAAAAGCCCCCCTTCATTGATCTCCGTACGCATCCTTTTATAGACGAAACAAAACATGATCTTTTTTGTTAATATTTTCATCTCACGAATATTGCTTATAACCTCTTGATCACAAAAATCCTTATCTTAAAAATATTCTCCTCCGATTTCATCATCTATTGATAAAGATAAGATTACAATGCGATTTTTTTAATTTCCAAAAATCATCATAATATCGCATCAAATCTTAATTTTTCACAAGATAATTAATTAAACATAACGACGGGCTTGGGTTAATTTTCTCCTTTCGTGGGCCTAGCCCAGCCTGCTAATTTAAACCCAAAACCACTAATTCGACCCATCCGCCACCGGTCCAATAAATAAATGTAAACAAAATGCAAATTAAAAACAAATGCACCTAAATCTATATGCTATGCAATTAATATTTTTTTCAGAGATAAAATTAATCCCTAATTTTTTAAGGCGATAAATGACTAAATGGGTCGTCAAAATTTAGGTGTCAACACCGTACTAGACAGTAATCTAGTTTCAAGTTCAAGATAAGTTGTTTTCCAATATCATATCAACAATTTAACATCCTTTATGTACAAGAGAATTTATGTATTTCTAATCTATATCGAAGAGCACCATCTAATCCTGTTGGGACTTCTGAAGAAAGCAGTCTTCGACTGCAATTTGTTACCAAATGCAACCATCTTCACTGTCAAATAGAAGCCGCGGACAGTACTCCTCTCAAGATCGAACTATTTGATGGTAGGACCAATGAGAGGGTTACAAGTGGCCCCCTATCTTCAATATTGGAAATCGTCATCCTCCACGGAGATTTCGGGTCAAATGAGGAAAAGGATTCGACCAAGAAGGAATTCAATGGCAAAATCACCCACGAAAGGGAAGGGAAGAGGCCGTTGGTAACCGGGGAGCTTACTGTGATGTTGCAAGGAGGAATTGGTTGTCTCCGTAATTTAATCATCACCGACAACTCAGAGCTGGATGAGATGTCGGAAATTCAGATTAGGAGCTCAAGCTGTTCAAAAGGTTTCTGCAGAAATAAGAATAAGGGAAGCGAGAAGTGAAGCTTTCGTTGTTAAAGATCATCGAGGAGTTTGTAAGTTTGCAATTCTTAGTTTCGTTGCCTATCATTTTATGATGACATTTGATTTTTAACTGCTAATTCCTGATCCTTTTGGTGGAACTAAAAAAGACTAAAAGATTGACAAGTTTTCTCTGTTATGTGTAGTGAACAAGAAGCACCACCCTCCATCACTAAGCGACGAAGTGTGGCGTTTAGAGAAAGTAGCCAAAGATGATGCTCTACATAAGTGCATGATTTCAAGAGGAATCAACACTGTTCAAGATTTCCTCCAGCTGTACGAAGCTGATGCATCCTCTCTAAGAAATGTAGTGACCATTTCTCTTCTAGCTGTGCTAATTTCCCCTTTTATGTACACGTTATTCTAAGCATTGTTGACCATCAAATCCACTACTTCTTGTGTGACGCAATGTTATTTCAGATACTTGGTGATCGGGTTGCTAACGGAATATGGGAAATCATTGTCAAACATGCAAGGACCTGTGTAGTCGACGATAACAAGACCTACGCTTACTCTCAAACTTCAAACCAAGCTAGTATACTGTTCAACTCAGTAATGTAAGTGGCTCAAGCAACACTTGACGGCCAAACTTACCAGTCGTTAGACAAATTGACCCGCTCTCAGAAGGTACATAAATCATAACCAAACTTTCATATCAAGCAGCAGAATGTCAAACCATATGGAGCTACAGAAGGGCCTGTATATATCGTTCTAGTCCATACATACCACAACCACTTCACTTAAAATTCGTAAGTATTCCATTCGATAAATTTTGCTGCAGAACTTAAGAAGGCAAGCTTACTATAATAAGAATAAATGGGTGATGCTTGATGCCTTACCCAGCATCACTCCTCTGAGTGCCCTGACCAACTTGCATACGAAGTCATTAATTGGACTGAGCCCGCTTCTTCATCATCTAGATCACATAGTGCCAAACCAAGGTATTGTGATGTTATATCACTACAATCTTTTTCTTCTTGGCCTTCTTAATCTTTCATAGCTCACCGTTCCTATTTCATTGTCAACATCCATCATTTTGCATCTATGGTAGCTGAAAATGAACGCATATGCATTTAGACAGACCAGAGATGACTCTTGAGTTTACTTACTCATTGACTTCACAATCACACTACTACAATGTCACAGAGAACCACAATTAGATTGTCCGAAGCCACAGAATCATATTGTCACGACTATTATCAATCAAACAACAGCCAAAAGCTTAGGAAGGTAGGACTTTTCGTCCTATTTTAGTGCTGGTGAAAGCAGTCATCATCCCGGTTACTCACAAGGACCGTTTACGCCAAACCATTCGTCTCCTGAGGAGCTTTTCAAAGTGTCATCTCCAATCACTAGCGATTTGATGGGGCCACTAGAGCATACTTTCATCATCGGATCGAGCAATAGGGTTTAGATGCTTGCGACTATTCTAGTATCCCATTATCTCTTAATACCTGCCACTGTTTGGGTACTCTAACTTATTGACACTTGACCTAGTTGAGTTGCCCTCAGAGTATAGATATTTGCGATTGTCCAAGTATCCTATTGTTTGGGAGTACCTAACATTATTTAGGTACTCTCTCTTATCGACACTCGACCTATTCGAGTTATCCTTAGAGTATGGATACTGGTGAATGCTCAAGTATCCCATTGTCTTTAAGTACCTGTCACCGTCTAAGTACTCCCTTTCCATGACACTCAACCTGCCCGAGTTGTCCTCAAATTGTATCATTGAATACTAGTAGTTGTTTAAGTATTCCACTACTTTGTGTGCCTACAATTACCCAGGTATGCTCTCTTATCTTCATGACACTTAGACCTACCTGAGTGGTCCCAAATCATATCATTAAATATTTGTGATTATCCAAGTATTCCACTACTTTGTATACCTACAGCTACCCAGGTGTTCCAACCATTTTAAGTGCCCGCAGCCATTCAGGTAAGCCTTGTGCTACATTCAAATTTATGTTACCAGAGGTGGGACACATTCACCAATTACCAAGAGGTGAGAGACCTTCACTAATTAACGAGAGGTGAGAGACCTTCACGAATATCAAAGGTATGTTCTCAATATTCCATTTACCAGAATATGAGAAACCTTCACAAATGTTTAAGGAGATGGAAGACTTTCACGATGGTGTCTCCTCAATATCACAACTTTCTTCTCTATAGAGGTGAAAGACCTTCACGGATATCACAGGTTCATCCTAGATATTGCCCAAATTCTCTTTACCAAAAGGTGAGAGACCTTGCTGAGTATTCAAGGCTTGTGATCGTCCAAGTACTCCTTCGATGCCTGTGAATGTCTAGGCATCTTCTAGGGTTCGTACTTGTGATCATCCAAGTACTCCTTCGATGCCTACGAATGTCCAGGTATCCTCAAGATTTGTACTTGTGATCATCCAAGTACTCCTCCGATGCCTACAAATGTCCAAGTATCCTCCAACTTCGTACTTGTGAATATCCAAGTACTCATTCGATGCCTGCAAATATCTAGGTATTCATCAAGGTTAGTACTTACGAACATCTAAGTACTCTTTCAATGCCTGCAAATGTCCAAGTATTCTCCAGAGTTCATACTTGTGATCATCCAAGTACTTCTTCGATGCCTACGAATGACTAGGTACTCTTTCAATGCCTGCAAATGTCCAGGTATCCTCCAAGATATATGTCCCGAGAGAGGTCGGCGCATCCCCCGAGAAAGGTCGAGTAATCAACTAGTGTCCTTGATAAAGATTAGGCATCTAACAAATAGATGTCCCGAGAGAGATCGGCGCATCCCCCGAGAAAAATCGGGTAATCAAACGGTGTCCTTGACAAAGTTCAAGCACCCAACAAACAGATGTCCTGAGAAAGATCGACGCATCCCCCGAGAAAGGTTGGGTAATCAACCAATGTCCTTGATAAAGATCAGGCACCCAACAAGTAGATATCCCAAGAAAGGTCGAGTAATCAACCGGTGTCCTCGACAAAGATCGGGAACCCAACAAACAGATGTCTCGAGAGAGGTCAACGCATCCTCGAGAAAGGTTGGGTAATCAACTGGTGTCCTTGATAAAGATCAGACACCCAATAAGCAAATGTCCCGAGAAAGGTCAGCACATCCCCGAGAAAGGTTGGGCAACCAACAAATTGGTGTCTTTGAGAAAGGTCAGGCACCCAACAAACATATGGCTCGAGAAATGTCGGCACATCCCCGAGAAAGGTCAGGTAAACAACTTATTGCTCTAACAGGCGACTGAAGAAAGGTTTGGGTCCTAGACAAACAACTTATTACTCTAAAAGGTGACCGAAGAATGGTTCGGGTCCTGAAAAAGTAATTTCTCGTTAAAGCGACCGAAGAAAGGTTCGAGTCCTAGATAAACAACTTATTGCTCTAACAGGCAACCAAAGAATGGTTTGAGTCATGAAAAAATAATTTTCCATCAAGGCAACCGAAGAAAGATTCGGATCTTAGAAGAGCAACTTCCTCATGTTATCAGGTAAGATGATAGCAAGATACTTGCCAAACTTGGGGTTCGCACCTCATCTCACTCATTCCTAGTAAGTAATTACGGGTATCTTCTTATTTGTCTTAGATGTATAATGTTATATTGCTTTTTTTGTATAGGACACATGGTCTCAAATAATATATAATCTACTGCATATGCGTGGACAAAATTTAGGTATCAGTTCATCTTTGAATGCAACATCTGCAAGCTCACCTTCAAAGAGGGGCTACTGATAATACCTAAATTTTGGCTAGGTATTTTAAATTAAATTGCATAAGAAAATTAGGAACCAATTCGGCCCTAACAAAAATGATTTTCGCATCGGTTAGATTTTATTTTTATTTTTGCATCCATTTCCAATTTTAATTCCTTTATTTTATAATTAAATATATATAATAAAAAAAGGGGGGCCGCTGGGGCTGGGCCTTCGCGCCCAACCCCCCCTGCAAGGGCCACGGCTGTCGCGACCCGATCTCGCCGCCCTCTCGAAATGGTATCCAAGATGGGGAAAGGTCGGGTTTAGGGGTACTTGATCTCAAGAGTTCCCTCACGGCTTGCATTCCAAAAGACGTCATCACCTCGCCTTTTGGATCAAGCCTCTCGTGAGTTCACTCCACGAGATCGCGAGCTCTCCCAAGCTCGTACCCCACGTGACAGCGAAATGTCACGATCCATACCCACATAAGCGACATACCTAAAAAAAAGAGTCGAATGTGGATATCGAATTTAAGGGTACTTTTACCATGGTAGCCCTCTTGATAGTACGCTTCACCCATTAGGATGGCATCACTTCATCCTTTGGGTTATTCCCATATCAAGTATGCTAAACCATAGTGAGTTTCATCGAAACTCATACCCCGCGTGACAACGAATTTATTTATATGATCTGCTTATTTATAACAACCTAAAAATAGACGGGAGTCGCCACTAGCCTCATTTTCGGGGGTCGACTAGAAACCCAATCGAGAGTCGGGAGTGTTCCCTCGATTTCTGCGCAACCAGATATCTAGATTCGGGGACTTGGGTTACGCTAATAGTGCTATTAGCGCCCTTTCGGTACCTAAACAGTATGTTGTGTTTTTCCTAACATGTCCATGCGTTTCTTTTTACATTTTATGGGATCATCAATTCCTAGGCTAAGTGATCATGCGTGGTTGATCGTTTTCATGCTATTCTATTTCTAAAAAAATGAAAAGAAAACAATCAATGAAATTGAAAGTGCAAGACATGAAGTAAACAATCAAGAGAAAGCAATAAACCTAATCATGTAATTCTAAAAATATAAAAGAGAAAACACAATTAAGAGAAAGAAAAAAAATAAAAAAAATAAATAAAAAAAGAGAGGGAAAAAGGGAAAACCCGCAACTCGTCGGGTTTTATACAACACAAGGAACCCGAGACATATGTCGGGAGAAAATGAATATTACAGAATAACGGTCGGAGTGGACATCGACCTCCACAATCTTCACTTCTTCTCAACTTTTTGGGTCCTATTCTAAACCTAATCTAAGAAATTTATGACTAGATGCATACAAATAAAAGAAACAGTCAAACACATCAAGCAACCAAAAACAATACATCACATCAAAATCAACTGTTTAAAAAGAAGTACAATGCGAAGTCAAGTTTCGAGCGATATCCTAAAGTTCAGCATTAATATGTGTCGCACTAAAATCATTCATCAAATGATCACATGCAAAGCATATAATATGACATACATCCAAGTCATATAACCTTGGTTCTCAGTTAACTAAACAAGTGAATTTGTTGACAAAAGATCATTCACCAAACAATATGCATCATCGAGCGTGTTCATGCCACATGTATGTCCATCTAATCAATGCTTATGTATGTCCATCTAATCAATGCTTAATCCACAACTTCCAGCATGCAATCAATGTTGTAACAGAACACGTGAGACTATAAATTGTAATTGTTTGATGACAAATTACCATGAAATTGAAGTCATGTCTTGCCACAAGCACGTATGAATTTTCTTGATCAAAATGGCATCAATTAATAACCAAACTAACCTCAAGTTAGAATCAAATGCACATCCAATCATGGTAACAATTTTCGTGGAAAAAGTTTTTAACGCGAGCTATATAGAAGTTAAAGAAAATTCAATAATGCACAATATCATGTCGGAATTGCTGCAAAATATCGGGATGTCATGACACATTAATAATGATTTGACCTAAAAGAAAATCCGAAGAATCTGAAATTTTACCGCAGCACGAACAAAAGAGAGACGAACAAATTTTGTTAAGAATCCAATTTTAGAGTTTCTTAATAAGAAAATCATAGAAAAGTAACAAAGTCAGCTTTGATAAGGGAAAAATAAGGATCATGAATTTCATTTTTTATGACAAATTTCTATCATGCGAATCACAAGAGAAGTTGAGTCCAATTGATACACAAATCATGTGAAATCAGCATCATAAGAACAATTTTCACGAGGAAGCTTCTCAAAATTTTAACACGTGAATTTCTAAAAATTCAAGAACATGAAGAGGTCAATCAAAATAGAACATGATAGCAAGGCAAACATACAACCATTTTTTGCAGTTTTTACGTGAAAGACCACTTTCATGAAGGACCTAATCCCAAAAATCCTCACACAAAAAAATCTGTACCAAATTCACACATGAACAGCAAACATCAATTGTACGTGATCTGCATTTAATTCACTAAAACATACATAATCGCTTTCTAATAAAACTTTACACAAGAAGTGTGGTAAGACACAAGCATTACAACTTTAATGGGATATTGGAACGTAGGTAAACATAACACAATAGGGATTAACTATATATGACTAAGCCAAAAGTCACAAAGCACAGCATGTAGATTGACAATAAAAAGAGAAAATAAGCATAGGAAATCAGCCAATATGGATCACTAAACTCGCATATTTTCATCATACTCCTAAACATCTATTCTTTCTCATCAGCCAAATCTGTCAAGGCAACGGGAAGTAATTGAATGTATCATCACAGAATAACAAGCAGTGATAAATCAATACTAACATCATAATCTTATCCATGCAAAAAAGCCCAAGCAACATATACACATTCAACAAGAACACTGGCTTCGAACGAAGAGGCCAAGCAATACATCACACAGGAAACACATCACAATTCTATTCCGATAACCGAATGATTTAGACCATGACAACACCAACCCCAGAATGCGTTGCAAAGAACCAAGTCCCAGAATTCGAGGAAGAACCACTTGTAATAATCAGAAATATAAGATCGGTATTTGGACTACATAAATGTTAAATGCCTCTAGTTAAGACACTGGTCAGAGAAATACTAACCATTAGACTTTAATATGCATGAACACATGAAAGCGTTTCCTAACAAATTGACAGTTTTGGTACTTACCGGTGAATAGTTGGCCACAGTCTTAATACCTCCCTCCCCACAGACGCATACGTGGTATCAATGGTTCCTTGAAACCAGGGATTATAGTTGCTTGAATGAATGGTGAAGGATTGAAGCTGTGGCTGCCAACAACGCTATCTCCACCGTTGCAGGGGAGTTACCTAATCTGCACTCCGAGCAGGCCGCGTGAATCTAAGCCTTGAACTCCGAGGTTCTCAACCGGCCGTTTCAGCGGATCAAATCCGGTGTGCGAGAGAGAGCCGAAAGAAAATCGTTCGAGTCAAAAACGGCGAACGAGAAATCGGAAACCAAAACCCTAACGGATCAAAAGAGAGAGAAAGAGAGCTCACCGATCCGGTGAGCCCGATCCAAAGAGAAGATCGGTTAAGCGTCGTTGTCGTCGCCACCACTGCCACCGTCTTCGCCGATGACGACGCGATTTGAGCAAACCAGAGAGAATCAGAGAGAGAGAGTCCAGAGGAGAAGAAACCCCAGTCAATCTCAAAGATCTGGCCTCCAATCTTCGATCCCTCGCTAATGGAGGAAAAACCCTAGCCGATCGAACCGTAAAGAGAGAGAACACTCGATCGAGAGAGTCCCCCCCGGAGAGAGTTTCCTTCGAGGAGAGAGAGACAAAACCGATCCCCAGGCCTCCTTGATTGCGTGCTATGTCTATGGTGATCACCCAGCGGCAACGACGGAGAGTGGGGCGACGGAGACGGAGATGAAGCCGCCGGTCAGGCCGCGGGTGAGCGAGAAGCTACTGGAAAAAACTCCTTCGACAACCGCCTCCGTGAAACCAGAAAAAACCGTCCCCGAGCGTCCTCTGAGGAGAGAGAGCGAGAGATCCTCCCAATAGAGTTCGTGAGAGCTTGCCGGCGTCCCCGAGAGCAAGTCTCCGTGAGAGAGAATACCCAAGAACCCGTCCACCCGCGAATCCCCCAGAGAATGCCAACGTTTGTTCGGCCAAAAACCCTCTGAGCGAATGAGAGAGAGAGAGACTGTATGAGGAGAGAGAGAAACCGTGTGAGGTGTGGAGAGTGAGAGCGTTGTGTGGAGAGAGACCCCCCTTTGCCGTCCGCGATTCCCCCTCTTTTTATCTCTTTTTTTTTTTCTTTTTTTCTTTTTATTCTAATTTTTCTTTTGCTTTTCATTTCATTTCATTTTTTTCTTTTTGTTTTGTTTTGTTTTCCCTCTTTCTTTTTTTCTTTTTATTTCTTCCCTTTTTTTTCTCTTTTCATTTCAAACAATTTTTTTACTTTTGCAAATTGAATGTTTAAAACGTCGATAAAAATTCCGGGTGTCAACAGCGGCCCAACCTTTTCTTTCCCGAACCCAACTCCCTCCTCCTTGTCTTCTTCCTCCTTTGTCTCTACAACTTGCACAGAGGAGACAACGCATGTGATGCCGAATGGAGGAGAAGACAGCGACGCACGTGGAGCGGTGCAAATGGTGGGGACACGCCATCAATGCCAAGTAGACCTCCATGAAAAAGATGGGAGCTAACACCAGTCCGGCCGACAAGGAGAGGCCAATCAACGCACTAAAGACCGACGGTCGAGGCTCCTCCGTCAACTGACCTCTCACCTATAAAATGAGGGGGAAGCCAAGGACACCAAGACACATGTGGAGAGAGATCAAAGGCAGCAAGCTCTCTCTTCGTATCTAAACTTCCCCTAAGAGACTTCAGGGGAGGCTCGAGAGCGAGCAGGCCGAGATCTGAGAAAGAAGCTGGAGGAGAGAGGTTGAGCGAGAGAGATCTAGGAGTGAGTGAGATTCTTGTGCGGAGGAGGTTTAGATCCAAAGAGAGAGCTGCGGTAAGGCAAGGATGAGGCAAAGCCACTGCCAGCCATTGCGTCTAAGTCACGGTCGATGCCCCCCCCCAGTGCTCCCTTTCCCTCTACGCCAAGCCCCGATAAGAGGGCTTTGTTTCTGCCCTACTTCAAACGTGCTATGCCGGAGCTTGTGGCTGTCAAGCTCGTGCGAGCTCCAGCCAAGGCTGTTCTTCTTAATCCCAAACCATGCTAGGTTCATTCTGTCCCACCACCGTATGTCCGTTGTCGTCATTGTCGTTACCCGCCTCCGCCGACGTCACCCCTTGAGACCTTAGCTGTCGCCTCTCGCATCTCAGTCCCGACTGGCCGAGCAGCTTCCTACTTGCTGCTACCGCGTTGCATCCCCAACGCCATCCCCATTGAACAGTTTGCTGCCGCCACCCGCCGCGTTGCTGCCGTCGTCAACATCGAGCTGCCACCTGGTGACGTCCCAGCCACCCCCCATCGGCACCACGAAGAAACAAGGAGGAAGAGAGGTGCGAGTCAGGTTAGAACCGGGTCAAGCGAAAATCTCCAATCAAGTAGGGTTTGGTCAGAACGGATCGGGCTTGGATAACTATTCAAGCTGGGTTTTCATTAGTTCGGGCCGGCCGAGTCCGATTGCGCATAGGCTAAGCTTGCACGAGCCTAGGAATAGTTGGGTCTATTTGTTTTTCTTTGTGGGCTTAGATTACCAAAAAAAAAAAGGATTCCAGGCCAAGCTGTAGCACCCCGAACCCTTCGTAGGTCGTTACAAGCACCAATGTTACATCTTATTACTCTTTTGTCTTTGTACTTAGAAGAAGCGTCGTTATTCACAGGCATTTTTTTTTTTAAAAAAAAAAAAAAGCGGTCCCAGCGCGACTCATTAGCGGAAGCAAAATAAAGCATCACCATCTCTCCCCTTACCAATCATGATACAAATACACACCACTAATTACCATGATTTTATAGACAAGCCACGACACTTTATTTACATATATTTTCAAGATGGGACTTCTTTCGGGTCGATACATCAAAAGGAAAAGCTAGGACTCAGCCATGTCCAGCCTAAAATCCCAAAAAAAAAACCCTTGACCCTCTACATCACACGTGCACAACCCCCATCATAAGTGTCGGCTAACTATCCAAAAAAGACCAGCTCCTACTCATACGCACGGGCCTCACACCCAATCTGGTGCGTCAGGCGGTGGCGGTGGCAGCATCCCTCTCATCACCCCGTCGCGACGAACGTGGACGGAGACGAACTCCTGGACGACTGGGCCCCCAACCAGGCCTATGTCGTACGTGACAAAACAGCGCACACGTATATATGTCAATCCAGGCACAGAAGGACAGCTGAACTCCTCACACTCTACCTCGACGTCGGATGGTAAACCGTAAAATGCACCCCGCGCGACGGCAGGAAGCGACATATTGCTAATCTGAAATGTTGGTCCCCAAAAGGGGTGAGTACAACCACTCAGCAGGTAAAATAATCCAATAACCACTCAATGCATCATACAAGTCATAAATGCATTGCAAGCGTTACTTACCTTGAAGTCATGCGCATATTATTATGCATCATCATCATAACCATAATACATACATGTGTATCATCATGTCATACTCATATAGTTATCATCATGACATTATTATATTACACACATGCCATCCTCATCATGGCATCATCACATCACACATGTCATCATCATCATGGCATCATCACATCACACATGTCATTATCATGACATCATCACATCACACATGTCATCATTATCATGGCATCATCACATCACACATGTCATTATCATGACATCATCACATCACACATGTCATCATCATCATGGCATCATCACATCATATATGTCATCATTGCCATGGGCGATCGTATCACATCACATATTATCATCATCGTGCATATTATCATGCCATGGGTGATCATATCACATCAAATATTATCATCATCGTGCATATCATCATGCCATCGGTGAATTTCCACTTTTTAACTTTCAATTTGATCACCACATCACCCATTCCTCAAATCATCAATTTCATCATCCCCTCGGGCAAAGACCTCCGAGGCTTCCGGCATTCAGCCATCCCAGGCCACCGGGCATCCGGCCCCCCACATTCCGGGCATCTTGCATCCCAACTGGCATCACGAGGCATTCCCTTCGGGCAGAAACCTCCGACAGGGCTTCCGGCATTTACACTCCCTGGCCAGGCATCCCGCACCCCAAATCCTGGCATCGCGAGGTATTCCTTTCGGGCAGAAACCTCCGACAGGGCTTCCGACACCCCTACATTCCGAGCATCCTAAATCTCCCAGGGTCATCCGGCAATGCATCTCTATACATTCCGGGCATCATCCTCCACCACAACCATCTCCTCATTTACCATTATCCATGTTTACCAATTTCAGTCTTAATTTAGCATGGCATATGACGTGACATCAAACAAGTCATACTTGGCATGAAATTCACACATGCATCTCAATTTAATGTCATGCATACACCAAGACCTCATCATACATGTAACATGGTATAATAAATTTAATAGAATTTATGGCCAATAAAATAATCCATTTTTCATTTATTTTATTATTTTTTTATTTAAATTTCAACTCTTGTCATTTTCATAAATATTAAATTTAATATCTATAAATTCCCAAAATTATAAAAATTAAAGCAATTATTAAACAAGCCAATAGGATGACAATTATATGCAAAATTCATGGCCAAATAGAATTTTACACAATCTCACAATTTTCACAAAACATCATATGATTTTCGGATGAAACCAGAATGCACGTTTTCCGAAGAAATTCGATTAAAATATCCATACAGCCTCCAAAAATTACGCAATTTTACTGAGTTATAGCCAAGACATTTTCGTTCAACTTTCATGAAGACTTCCAAGCCAGATTCTTTTTAGATTATTTTATACAGTCTCACGAAGCTTCTGGATCCATTACCGCATCGTCCAGTGTATGCTTCTCCGAAATACTGAGATTTCACCTACCTATTCTCTTTCATTTCCTCTGAAATTTGGATATGTTATACATCAAGATGTCCTCTACAAGTTTTATTGAAGAGATCCAAGTCAAATAACCAGATTATAGTCGTCATTTAGGTCCATGAAATCTCGGGTGTCCCGAAATACATCTCCAGAATTACCGTCTTCAATATCTAGTCGATTTACTAAGCTATACTAGTTATTTTGACTTCAAATTTGATATGTCGTATTTTAAGATGTCCCCTACAACTTTCATGAAGAAATCTAAGAGAGATTCTTAACGCAAACCAACATGCAACCACAAATCCAACAAGAGGTCAGTAAAATCTTTCCAGATCTGAGGTCTCCGTAGGATGAGAGTTTAACCCCTCAAATCTCCATAATTTTCCACGAAATTTTATTATGTTGTAGTTCAAGATGTTAGCTACAACTTTTATGAAGAAATGGAAGCCAAAATCGGACTCTAAACATGCCGGCCGGCCACCCAGTCTTTCAACTGGCGACATCATCACCCTGTACCGCGCCCGGCAGTCGTCGAGAGGCCGGGGAAGGCATCGCGGGGTTCAGTCGTGGCTGCCCGTCCCCCCGTAAAGGGGGTTTGTGGCCGGGACAGCCAATGGGGCCGGAATATTTTTCGTCCCCCGGATCCCGGGGACTATCCTGTCTTTCCAGGATGTCAGAGCCTTTTAAGGACCTGCTCAGGTCCGAGTTCACACATTATTCTGACTCAAACCGTTCGAGTGAAAACAGCCATACCATTCAAGAACAAACCATCAATACTTCGGTTTTTCTCACCTAAACACCCAAAAATTCAACATGCAAGTAACATACACTCATGCAAGAGCAGCAAAGGACTCCCAACTTGCCTCTAGACCACACAAACGGTGGTACACGGCGGCGAGCACGGCGGTCGGACGGCGGCTCCTCCTCGGCTTCTCCTTCTCTCGGCCGTTCTCCCTCTCTCTCGAAATCTCTCTCTCTCTCTCTCTCTCTCTCTCTCTCTCTCTCTCTCTCTCACTCTCTCTCTCGGCCGAATGAACCGGCCACCCCTCTCTCTCTCTCTTCCCTTTTATCCCCCCTAATCCTCATCATTGATAATCATTGCTTGCCTTCAAACTAGCCAATGCATGGCATTCTCCTTTGTGCCACTTGTCCTATTGCATGCATAATGGGCTTGGGCTTTTTGGGCTTGGACTTGGGCCTCCTTTGTGGCCGGTTAGCTTGGCCCACTAAAGCTTAGGCCAATGGGCCTAAGGCCCAACCCAAAAATTGACTTTTCCCCATTTTTCTTTTGAATTTCTTCTATAAATATTTTTAAGCTTTAATTTTCAACATGACCAATATCTTGTGACATTTTGTCTATTGAAATTTAATTTATAAAGTGCATGGCCAAACATAGGTTATTATCATTAATCTATCAAATTTAAATTTTCACAAACATATGCACAAATCATCTATTTTAAAAGACTAATGACTAAAGCATAAGCCATGGGAAATTTTATTACCTAATTAGAAACTTTAACACACCTTATGGCTTGACCTCGAATTTTGGGATGCCACAATTCTCCCCTCCTTAAAGAATTTCGTCCTCGAAATTAGACACCACTCGTGCCTTCCTGAAGCAAATGAGGGTACTTTTCCTTCATCTGATCCTCACTTTCCCATGTGGCTTCCTCCATATCATGATGTCGCCATAATACCTTAACCAATGGGATCTTCTTGGTCCTAAGAATTTGCTCCTTTCGGTCCAATATTTGCACAGGCTCTTCAATGTACCTTACTTTCTCATCCACCTTAATGGCTTCATGATTGAGTATGTGACCAGGATCCGGCTGGTACTTCCTCAACATCGATACATGAAACACATCGTGCAGATTTTCTAACTTATGAGGTAATGCTAAACGATAAGCTACATCCCCTATCCTCTCAAGTATTTTAAAAGGTCCAACAAATCTAGGGCTTAACTTACCCTTCATCCCGAATCGAGATTTCCCTTTCATTGGAGATACCTTAAGGAATACATGGTCTCCTACACTAAATTCCAAAGGCCTTCTACGTCTATCTGCATAGTCTTTCTGTCTACTCTGAGCTGTTCTAAGCCTTTCTCTGATAATTTCAACAGCTTCAGTAGTAACTTGTACCAATTCAGGTCCTGTCAATTTCCTCTCGCCTACTTCACTCCAACAGACAGGAGTCCTACATCTCCTTCCATATAATGCTTCATAGGGAGCCATGCCTATACTCTTTTGAAAACTATTATTATAGGCAAACTCTACCAAATGCAATCTTTCATCCCAATTTCCTTTGAAATCAATTACACAAGCCCTTAACATATCCTCCACTATCTAGATTACTCTTTCTGTTTGTCCATCGGTCTGGGGATGAAAAGCAGTACTAAACTGAAGCTTAGTCCCTAATGCAATTTGAAGACTTCTCCAAAAATTTGATGTAAACTCGAATCTCGATCTGAAGTAATGGTCACTGGAACACCATGTAAGTGTACCACTTGACTTACATACATGTCCGCATACTTATCCATTGGGTAGTCCATGCGAATCGCTAAGAAATGAGCCGATTTAGTTAAACGATCCACTATAACCCAAATCGAGTCATGACTACTTGACGTCCTTGGCAATACTTGCACAAAGTCCATCATTATATGTTCCCATTTCCATTCTGGAATGTCTAATGGTCTTAAAAGTCCTGCGGGTTTACTATGTTCCGCTTTTACTTGCTGGCACGTCAAACATTGAGAAACGTGCTTAGCCGTATCTGCCTTCATACCGTTCCACCAAAATTGCTGACGTAATTTCCTGTACATCTTTGTACTACCTGGGTGGATACTATAATTACTCTTATGTGCCTCCGACAGAATTTCCTTCCTTAATTCTTCATTGTCGGGAACACAAAGTCGTCCTTGACATCTTAGGGCGCGTTTGGCAACGATTCTGTTCCCGGGAACTGATTCTGACAAGAAATGATTATTTTTTATTCTATTCTCGGGAACTGATTCTGAGTAAAAAAACGTGTTTGGTAACTGTCTAAAATTTCTGATTCTGGAATAGAATTGCGTTTGATAACGTGTTCATTGATTCTGTTCCAAATTATTTTTTTAATTTTTAAATAATTTTTTCTACTTTTTTTACTTTTTTTTTACCTTTTTACCTTTTTTCCTTTTCTTTTTCATTTTTCTTTTTTTTTTCCTTTTTCTCCTATTTTTCTTCTTCTTCTTGTGGCCGGTCACCGGTCGGTGGTGGCCGGACGAGGACCGGCGACCTCACCGAGTGTCGCCGGCCCTCGGCAAGGCTAGCCCTCTTCGGCCGAGCCTTGCCGGCGGCTGGCGAGGCTTGCCCGGCCCGCCGAGGCTCGGCCTCACCGGTGGACAAGCGAGCCTCACCGGGCCGGGCGAGGCTCGCCGGGGCTAGGCGAGGCTCGCCCGGCCACCGATCGCTAGGCGAGCCCTACCGGTGGTCGGGCGGGCCTCGCCTAGCCCCCGGCGAGGCCCGCTTAGCCACCGGTTAGGCTAAGTGAGCCCGGCCAGTGGCCAGGCGAGCCTCGCCCAGCCCCGGCGAGCTCGTCGGACCGGCGGCTGGCGACCGGCGGCGGGCGGTGGTGGGCGGCGGCGGACGGCGGCGGGCGACGGTCGCGAGATGGCGGAAGGAAATAAGAAGAGTTTTATTGTGTTGATTCTTTTTTGATTCTCGGACGTAGAATCAACTTTTTTTTTTATTCTCAAATCTATTCCCAAACTGATTCTGGGAACAAATTTGTTCTCGGGAACAAAAATTTTACCAAACGCGATTCTCGTCCCAAACTGATTTTGGGAACAAAAAATCAGAATCAGTTACTGTTTGACACGTTGCCAAACAGGGCCTTACTATTCCATCATCAGAGACTTGAAATTCCGATCTTTTTCCTAAAGATACAGCATCTTTCACTTTCAAAATCTCTGGGTCAGATTCTTGCAGGATCTTAATTTTCTGGATAATTTCAAGCTCTATCCTTAATGCATTAAGCATGCCAGTAAGACAATCCATTTCCAATTTAAATTCTGAATTTGCTACAGATTCTAACAATTCCCATTCTGCCATCCTCAAACTAGCCATTTCCATAGCCGACTTACGACTAAGAGCATCCGCTACTCTATTCGCTTTCCCTAGATGATATCTTATCTCACAGTCATAATCCTTCAACAACTCCATCCATCTCCTTTGTCTCATGTTCAACTCATTTTGTGAGAACAGATACTTCAAACTTTTATGATCCGTATAAATCTCAAACTTTTCCCCATACAAATAGTGTCTCCATATCTTCAAGGCAAACACTATAGCTGCTAGTTCTAAATCATGCGTCGGGTAATTCAGTTCATGGGGTTTCAATTGTCTGGATGCATAGGCTACAACTTTGTCGTGCTGCATCAACACACATCCTAGTCCTTTGTGAGATGCATCATTATACACTGTGAAACCATCAGGTCCAGTAGGTATAGTCAGAATTGGAGCTGAAGTCAATTTCCTTTTGAGCTCCTGGAAACTCCTTTCACATTCTCCATTCCATTCAAATTTTACATTCTTTCGGGTCAACTTAGTTAAAGGTCCTGCCAGTCGTGAAAATCCTTTAATGAACCTCCTATAATAACCAGCCAGTCCTAAGAAACTTCGTATTTCAGTGGGTGTCATTGGTCTCAGCCAATTTACTACCACTTCAACTTTTGTCGGGTCTACTGCAATTCCTTTTCCTGACACCACATGCCCTAGAAATATTATCTGGTCCAACCATAACTCACACTTACTAAACTTAGCATACAACTTATGCTCTCTCAGAGTCTGCAAAACTATTCTCAAATGTTGCTCATGCTCTTTAGGCCCTTTTGAATATATCAGGATATCATCAATAAAAACAATCACAAATTGGTCTAAATAAGGCTAAAATATTATATTCATCAAATCCATAAATGCAGTCGGCACGTTAGTCAATCCAAATGGCATAACAAGGAACTCGTAGTGTCCATAACGAGTCCTGAACGCAGTCTTAGGAATGTCCTCCTTCTTAATTCTTAACTGATGGTATCCCGACCTCAAGTCAATCTTAGAGAAGACCGAACTTCCCTAGAGTTGGTCAAACAAGTCATCAATTCTAGGCAAATGATACTTATTCTTACTGGTCACCTGATTCAACTGCCTATAATCAATACGCAAGCGCATCGATCCATCCTACTTTTTCACAAACAAGACCGGTGCACCCCAAGGTGAAGCACTTGGTCTAATGAATCCTTTGTCAAGTAACTCCTGCAATTGCACTTTCAACTCCTTCAATTCGACTAAGGCCATCCTATATGGGGTTTTTGATATTGGTCCTATTCCAGGCATTAATTCAATTTCAAATTCAATCTCCCGCTCTGGCGGCAATCCAGGCAATTCCTCAGGGAATACATCTTGAAATTCGTTAACCACACGAACTTCCTCAAGTCTAGGCTCCTCCCTTGCATAATCTCTAACTATGGCTAGGTACCCTTAACACACCTTATGGCTTGACTTCGAATTTTGGGATGCCACACAGGCCCACGCTCCAGGCCCATTCAAGCTGCTAGCTTTAGCGAACCGGGTTGGTCCGAACCCGGGGATCCAACCCATATCGTTTTTTTATAATATTATATTATTATAATTTTAAAAAAATTTAATAAAAAAATAATACTAATAATTTATTTGTAAAAAAAACCAAAAATATTCTATGTTTTCCCAAAAAAATCAGAAAAAGCCAAAAATGATTTATATTTTCAAAAAAAAAGATCAAAAATCTAAAAATGTTTTTTATGTAAAAAAATAGAAAAGGACTAAAAATATGTTTTTCTCCACAAAATGCGTGGAAAAATCATTGAAAATCCAAAAGATCTTAAGGTTTAAACAATATTAGGTCTTTGGAAAGGCATTAGTGATTAACTAGTATAATCAAGTCCACAATCCTAGTTTCTCTGGTTATGCAGGAATGAAATATTTCTCTCAATATTTCACTTGGGTTTTTAATCAACCCACCCCAAATTGATTAGTGGCGACTGTTATTTAAAATTAACTTACATGTTAAAAATTCGGATCATAAGTCGTGAATTGGTGAACTTGGGAGAGTTTGGGTTAAGTCTAATAGACTTAGCAAACCATTAGCCTTCGCCGGCGCCTGCGCATGTAGGGCACCGAAAGAGAGGTTGGACGACTTCCTTTTTCTTCTTCCTCTTTTGTCTCCCAACCATGTCTCTTTGCTTTAAATAAAGTGGTCTTTTTTTATTGGGGAAAAGTGCTAAAAAATTCCTAGACCTTCGTATTTGTGTTAATTTAATCATAAACCTTTTTTTGTGTCAATTTAATCCTAAACATTTTTACTTAATGCTGATTCAATCCTTTCCAGCCAATTTTGGTCGAATTTTGCTAATTGGACGCCGGTTGGTTGACGTGATCTGATCAGTGCTGACGTTGACAAATTTTAATAATCTTTTAATATTTTTGAATTTTTTTCTTTTTCTTTTTCTTTTTCTTTTTCTTTGTCTTTTCTTTTTCCCTTCCCTCCTCCAGCCGATCACCGAACCTCGGCAACCAGCCAGAGGCAACGGCCAACGAGGTCGACCTCGCCAAACCTCGCCGGCCACCTCGCCCTCACCACCCAGTTCGATAATGGCCGCAAGGGCGGCCTCGCGCTGGCCGGCGAGGGCGAGCCTCACCGACGCCGCGCTGGCCGTGAGGTCGAGCCTCGCCAGCCTAACGTTAGGTCACCGTCGCCATGAACCGGTTTATTCACTAATCCGGTGAGTTTACCTCCTAATCTCTAATTATGATGCTAATTACTCTTAAGGGTGGATTAGTGGCTAATTAATGGGTTAGTAAGGTTGATTAGGATTAGTGAGAGTTAGTTAGTTTAATTAGATCGGTTATGATTATTTAATTAAGCAATTAGGTGGTTAGATAGTTAGTTAGTGCATTTAGTTAGCTTAGTAGGTTATATGAAGTTAATTAAGTCCAATTATGTGGTTAGATTAGTGTAAGTAGATTAATTAGTGGGTTAATTTAAGTATTTTGGATTTTTATTTAATTAAATACAATTTATTTAGTTATTTATTATTTAGCGTAAATTATACCGGAATAGCTGGTTGTCAGAATTTCGTGCTGATCGTCGTAGTAGTGTTGCTTTGTTAAATTGAGTGTTAAATTGTGCAATTGGATTTTGATTGATGATTTTTGAATTATTATTTCAAAGATATGAAATTCTGGTATTTAATTAGAAAAATACCAAGTGTCGGGTTTTAATGCCAAAAAGGTTTTTAAGTACTATATAAAATCATGGGATTTTTAAAAGAGATGATATCACGTTTATGGTTCAATCTGATCGTGTGACCACGCACACTTATTTTACCTACTGTTTTTAATATGAAGAAAATAGGCCAAGTATATTATTTAAAATGGAGGCATTTTAGTGCAAAGCACGATATTCTTGGCCAAGATTGGATGTGCGTATGATCGTTATGAGAACCTGTCATGAGTATTTATACCAGACAATGCTCCTTTGGGAATGCCCCTTGTCAACGGATGGCTGTCGCAGTGAAGGCTAGGCCGATACTCCTTTGGGAATGCCGTCTAGAGGTAGACGTTGCCGTGCTCAACGAAGCGAGACGACACCCGGTTATGCTGAATGACCGACAACTGTTGAGTTGGCCGTGGCCGTTGGGTCATTAATTAATTGGGACGCTTGAATGAGTGAATTAACCCGCCTGATTATGGGACAAAATTGTGTAGCACGGAATGGGACATGTCATAACGATTTGGCCTTATAATCGCGACCCCTGTAATTGATTGAGATATGAGTTGAAGTGGTCCCAATTGCTGATTGCATTTACTGTATGCATATTATATATGAACCCATGCGACGTGCGGGGAAGGTGTTGAGACAAGGTAAATCCCTTGTATGATGAGTGTTTAGGTTGCCTCTAGGTGTATTATCGTCATAATCAAGGTTTAGGGTGTAGACTCACTGAGACATCGTCTCACCTCATCATGGCTTACAATTTTCAGGTCCCCAGATGGAGGTACGGGTACGATATGGGATCCTGTAGGTGATGGACTTTCAGTTCACCTATTTCCCTATTCCCGAGACTAGTTTCACTCGTGAGTTGGTTGAGTCCATGGTATGGGTCGAGGAGGGCTGACCTCCATTGGTACCTCATCGATTCGTAGTGTGGTTCATTAAATTTCCTCAATGGGGTCGGGAGAGTTCCTTACAGGGTTTTGAGGGACCTCCTGTTGGGACTGGGGAGTGGGAAGTAGGGCATACTTTGGATCTCGACGCTCTTGATGGTGTCGTGGTGGACCCGTAGCCCATGACTGTAGAGCCTGGAGTTTAGATAGCTCATGAACTTCTTTTTGGTTTAGGCACTTGTGTATATAAACTTGACATGTTTATAAAGTGTGTTTGTTTAATTTGGTTATCCTACTTTTATATCACATGTTTGTTTATTGTCCAGGGATTGTTTATTTCGCTTCCACCTGTGTATAAAATGAATGAGTCGGTGACGCGTCCTAGGAACATCGCATTTCAATCGACCACCGAGGGATGTGTGCACGCTTGAGGTTCGAAGTGTGACAAGCACTATGTGATCATTTTTTTTCAAATTTGTAGCATTCAAGTTAGAAAAAAAAAAAGGTTTTGATGCTCAAGTGAGTACCGTATGAATATTATAACACTCCTACTATTTTTACCCCACAAAATTTGCAAAGTAGTATATATCCTTTCACAAAGCCTTTCTTAAAACCCCTCTCAAACCATTCGCAAATACAAACATTTATACAACAAAAATGTCATTTCATAACTCATATCCATATCACTTTTTAAATATTAGTTTACAAACTCGAAGAAGAGATAAGTACCACTTACCTAGAATGCCTAAGACCAAATAACAAAACTCACTTGAACTGATGAACCACAATCCCATTAAATAAGCAAGAAACAACATCACAATGATTGAAACGCCACCTAAACTGCAAATCGGCTAAACTAAAATGATTCCCACAAGTCAATAAATTGTTCGTTCAAAGCAAATATTTAAAGCTATCCGCAAAATTTTAAAAATTTCACTAATGCTAAACCTTTACTTCAAATTAGTTTCTGTCAAATCCTATGGCTCCACAATGCCCTAATAAATAAGAATCCTGAAATTTCAAAACTCAACAACTCTAAAATTGGATATTGCATTTCAAATTTCACATAACTTCGAATTTGTAATTACTCCAACTAGATGAACGAAGAATTTGAATCTTTATCAGGGTTGCGAAACAAAGTAAATTCGAGGTTTTTATGGTGTATACTCCTTTCCCTTTTGTTTCTTTTCTTTTCTCCTCTTCTTCTTTTCCTCTATGTTTGCAATCACGCTCCCTTTTCTTCTTCCCCTTTTTTTCTCCCGACCATGTCTCTTTGCTTTAAATAAAGTGGTCTTTTTTTATTGTTAGCCACTTTTTTTGGGTCGAACTTTATTAGCCACTTCATTTGACGAAATCTAGAAACCCGAATATTATAATATCATCTGTCGTCTCCACAGGTTCACATCGGTTCCCCCGTGTCACTGTGATCTTCGCTCTCTCTCAAATCCCACAGGGAGAAAACGCTAAGAATGGAAAATTCGCTTGTCTTCTAGATTATGCGATTAATGTACTTGTCAATCACTTGACACAGTATTGACCCAGTTAGTCAATCTTGGTCTTTACTGGGTAATTTCCGCCCAATCTTTTCTTGGGTCCAAAAGCGAGTCGATGGCGTTTGGAATTGTCAAAATGCTGTTACCAAACCTGCGAAAATTAAGTTAGAAAACCTGAACTATTTTTGTTTGGTTGTGAATCTTTTTCGAAGATATATAGAACTATCCATTAGTCGTGTCAATGCCATGTTGATTGTTAGTGGTTTCAAAGTTGAAGCTCTTTTGAACCATCCATTTCTGTGGTGAGCCAATCTTCACTCCCCATGTGTTTTTTGCTGGTTTAGTAGTGCCGGTTGCTGTATTTATAAATACTGCGAGTTTGGAAACTCTAGACTTAAATTTTAAGTGGTGTTTATTCTCAGGAGATGGCGAAAAGGCAACTTCAGGAGGGTGGTTCCGGATCTTCGGCTCCAGGATCAAACAGAAGGATTAACATTAAGTAGAATTACTTTAATAGGACCATTGTATTCCAATAGTAGTGTCTCGGAGTGGGCATTATGATAACAGACCTGATTCAGATTCTTGATTACTTTGCAGTCATTGGAGAAATATGAACGGTGGACTGTTGCCGGGTGAATTTGCATCTTTTATCGAGCCTCTCTTTCGGAAAGTGGTATGCTATGCCTCTCAGTCTCTAGCTGTGTTGCTTGAGAAGGACTGAAGTCCGGTTCTTCACAATTTGATTAATAATTTCATACAACTGTTATGCTTAGTGTGTGACTCATCGGTTTTTCTAATAGGATTTTACAATTCATATCACCCGGCTTAGTGATTTTCAGTTGGCATGTCGTGGATGTAGTTCGGATTTTTAATGAGAAGATTGTTTTCTATGTGGTGATGTAGACGTTTGGTCGGCAAAGTGAACATTTTAATCTAGGTCACTTCCATTGTAATCACCAAATTATATGGTTCAGGCGAAGGAACTTTTTCATCACAAAGATGTAGAGGATCCTGTCCGTGTCTTGTTTCTTATGAAAGATACTTCACGACGTCCTGCTATGCTCCATTTTTTTATATTATTTGTTTCTGAAGTGATTTGTTTGTTGGGTTCATTTTGGTGTAAAGATCTGTGAATCCTGTTCTCATTACTAAAATCCAAATAAAAAGGAAATATTTATTGATCCTCACCTCTTTTTTTATGAATCTTTTTATCGAACGATCAAATGAATACTTCCTATTTCTAGTTATTTATTTAGATTGGTATGCTATGCAGAAGTTCCTTGTATTCGTAAGCATCGCACACTAGGAACGTAAGATTTGTCCTGCACGTAGTCCAATGAAATCGCCTTTTTCGAGCGTGATGCTAAACAGGTCGAAACTATGGTATTAATGTCGCTTTGAATCTAATTTACATTCTGCATCAAACAGGTTAGTGAGGAAGTGGAACGTGTGATCTCCAGCTTCCATGATCCACCGTTAAGGTCAGTGTTCCTTGTAGTTCTGCATCAGCCTCCAAGGTTGGCTCCCAATCAAAAGAGGCCATATTGATTTT
Source organism: Eucalyptus brandiana (assembly GCA_014182725.1). Lineage (NCBI taxonomy): Eukaryota > Viridiplantae > Streptophyta > Magnoliopsida > Myrtales > Myrtaceae > Eucalyptus > Eucalyptus brandiana. Next base: position 23,229,940 of record CM024669.1, read on the forward strand.
GTTTCGTATTAGCATTTTCATACTAGACACACTACTCTGGTTTCAAGGACAAGATAAGTTCTTTTCCGACATCATATCAACACTTCAACATTCCCAATGCACAGGAGAACTTATGTATTTCTAGTCTATATCGCAGAGCACCGTCTAATACTGTTGGCACTTCTGAAGAAAGCAGTTTGCGACTGCAGTTCGTTACCAAATTGCCGACAACCATCTTCGCTGGCAGTCAGATAGAAGCTGAGGATGGTACTCCTCTGAGGATCGAAATAGTAGATGGCAGGACCAATGAGAGGGTTACAAGTGGCCCACTATCTTCCATAAAGCTCCAAATTGTCGTCCTTGATGGCGATTTCGGGTCGGACGAGGGAGAGGATTGGACTGAGAAGGAATTCAATTGCAATATCGTTCACGAAAGGGAAGGGAAAAGGCCATTGATAACTGGGATGCTGAATGTGACCTTGCAAGGAGGAATTGGTTCCCTCCGTAATTTAATCATAACCGACAACTCGAGCTGGATGAGAAGTCGGAAATTTAGGTTAGGAGCTCAAGTTGTTCAAAAGGTTTCTGCAGAAATAAAAATAAGGGAAGCAAGAAGTGAAACTTTTGTTGTTAAAGATCATCGAGCAGAGTGTAAGTTTGCAATGCCCTAGTTTCGATGCCATTCATTTGACAATAGCATTTTCATTTTTGACCATTAATTCCTGATTCTATATGTGGACCTTAAAAAGACTTAAAGATTGACAAGTTTTTTTCTGTTAAGCACAGTGAACAAGAAGCACCACCCCCCATCTCTGAGTGATGAAGTATGGCGTTTGCAGAAAATAGCTAAACACGGCCCTCTACATAAGGGCATGAGTTCAAAAAGAATCAACACTGTTCAAGATTTCCTCCAGTTGCACGAAGTCGATGCATCCTCTCTAAGAAACGTAACCTCCATTTTTCTTTGAGCCATGCTAATCTTGTTCTTTACATGTCATTCTAAGCATTATTAACTACCAAGATGTCATCTCAGATACTTGGCACTAGGATCACCAATCGGACATGGGAGAAGATTGTCAGACACGCCAGCACCTGTGTGGTCGATGATAACAAGATGTACGCTTACTACCAAGATTTGAACAAGGCCAGCATACTGTTCAATTCGGTAATGAAAGTTACTCAAGCAACACTTGACGGCCAAACTTACCAGTCGGTAGACAAACTTACCCACTCTCAGAAGGTACATAAATCAGAACCTGAAACTTTACTGTCGAATACCTGAGTGTCAATCTATCTGGAACTATAGAAGGGCCTGTATTCATTGGACTAGTTCGTTTACCTGGCAGAATATATAACACAAACACTTTTCTGAAAATTCGTAATTAGTTGTTTGATTTTGGATTCAATCAAACCTGCTGCTCCGTCGACAGATTCTGGTGCAGAACTTAAGAAGGCAAGCTTACCATAGCAAGAATCAATGGGTGCCGCTTGATTCCCTACCCAGCATCGCTCCTTCGAGAGCCCTCACCAACTTACCTATAGAGCCGTTAATTGGCCTGAACTCGCCTCTTTATCATCCAGATTACACAGTGCTAAACCAAGGTATTGTGATGTTATTGCACTTCTATCTTTTTTTCTTTTTGGCCTTCTTAAACTTTCATAGGAAAGTGTTTCTATTTCTCTAATGGCACATCCATCATTTTGCATCTCTATGGTAGCTGCAACCGAACCGCATCATTATTCGGATAGACCCGAAGTGACTCCCGAATGTAATTACTCCCGGGCTTCAACATCTCACTGCTACAGTGTCACGGGGAACAGAAATTAGATTGTCTGGGGCCAGACAGTCATATCATTGCGAAAATCTTGGACCCGACCGTGGCAAACAGCTCAGCAAGGCAGGATGTTTCGTCCGGCTTTAGTGCTGGCAAAAGCAGTCATCGTCCTGGTTACTCTCAAGGACCGTTTGCCCTGGAATTTCATTCATCTCCTGAGGACCTCTACAAAGTGCCATCTCCGATCCCTGGCAATTTCTGTTGAAGTGTTCAATGTACTCTTTTATCAAGTTATTGTATGGGTGGTCATAAATAAGACATTAGAATTTTGCAAGTGATTTCATAATGTATAAATAGAACAATCATGTACTCTTTTATCAAGTTACTGAGTAACCCACCAAAGAATAAAGTTATTAAGTAAAGATGTTTTTTAGTATTTTCTCTCTCCCACTCTTTTGAAGTGCCTAGAACATCTACACAATGTCATAGCCACTATCTCTGCCATCAACTTCTTCACTCTAGTAGAGTGCGTTTGTTTCATAGAAAATGAGTGATTTAGAAAGCTTTATTCAAAAAATAATCGCTTCTATCGTTTATAAAAATCAATGAATGGAAAATTTTAATATCACCAACGAAAATAATTAGGCATAAATTATTATCGATAATAAAAAAATTCCCGTTGACTATTTTTTAAACAATATAAATAATCATTTTTCAGAAAATAAGTGTTTTTCAAAAAAAAAAAGTGTTTTCCAATTCACTTATTTTCCATGAAACAAACGTACCCTTAGACCACCACCCTTCTTCGTTGTTCTGAGTCTTTGTTTTTCGCCCACCAATCTTTTTTTTTGGTAAAGTTCGCCCACCAATCTTCATCCTCAAGAGCAGCCACAACTGTTGCTTTTCAAGAGGTAGCATCATCGTCCTCTGCTTGTTGCGGTCTTAGATCTGCTCTGGTTATCCCTAAGAGCAACTCTATCTCGTAAGTCGCTAGCCTGTCCATCATCATCGTCAGGGGGAGTTGTCATTTAACGCAACTCCCTCTGACGATGGTTTTGCTTCTCTTTTTCTGATGAGCTCGTTATCATGACTTGTCTCCTTCTCATATACTCGCAACACATACTATCTACTTGTACTGAGGCTTACTTGGTAACTCGTTGTACTCAATAAATCACGCTAGCTAGACATGATTTTATGCTCATCGACGAGGTCCAAAATAACATTCGAATGCCAGGTGGTCTTATAAGTCATACTACGTATATATACTAGAAAAACATGGACAGGTGTTGCATGTGTGCGAAAAGGTGGTAATGGCTTTAGTGAAGTATTTTGTTATGAAGTATAAAAATAATTAATATGGAAAGGAATTATTGTTAGAACTATTCTAGCAAAATTGTGCATGCCAAAGGATAAAGATATCTCGATACTTGATTTTTCTTTAGGAAGGTAGTTATAGAATAGAAAAGATTTAGATTTTAATATTGTATAAGAGATATAATTAGAATTATCAACTTACGCAGTTGTCCGCAAGTACAACATATATCGCATAAGTATTGCAAGATATTTAAGCATGAAGGAAAGAGATTTGAGATCTCCAATAGGTCCTGTTCCATTCTTATGGTGGGGTCATGTTCTAATCTTCAAAGAAAGGAAAATCAATCACGTGCTTACTTTAACATCTGTTGAACTTTTTTATATGGTTGTGAGTGTTATCTAGACAAGCAAAAGGTCTCTTGCAACACTAAAGAAACTAGACTTTTCAATGTAACTTACCCATAAAACATGACTTTTTGCAATGTTGCAATATTAACATCTTAGTCATGTCACGAAAAGATGAATAAATGGATGAGCTTCCCATTCATATTATGTTATGTGAAACAACAACAACAAATTCGTGGAAAAACCTTTCAGTCTTGTTAATGATAATGTTTATTCGGGTTATTCCTTCCCTCTCCTTTCACTCGAGTTGTTTCCTCCCTTCACACCAGTCCATTCTTGGACATTTTATAGTGCAAAGACATAGAGGACACGTATAGATTTCTATGTTTGAACAGTCCCTTCATATACAGAAGGCAACGTCCATGTGGAAATTAAGGGGTTTGTGAAAGTGAATGTAGTCCCAAGTCAGTTAGATTTCTATGTTTTTTCTTGTACGGTCAAATTGACTGATGAGCCAGTTGGGTTCTATCTATGAACCCACACTTTCATATGAACTAAAGGCACCATTTCTTCAAGAAAACAAAGGTCAAGATGAATTTTAGGCCAACCTACTGCAGAGGCAGTATCACAGAAACTGTGTCGCAATTCAGTTGAGATTCCACATTCTCTCATCTCCAAATGGAAGCAGATCAGGTCCTTCTCTTCCGGTCAAAATGAACCCGCGGTCCGAAAAGAACATGAAATTCAAAGGCGCTCAAGTTTTCTGTGCAGACTGGGGTAACGTGTTGATGACAAGCCGTGGAAGATTTTCCCAGAATGTTCTCCCCCACCCTCGAATTTTCCCTGAAAATCATGTTGGCCAATCATTCGAACAGGGAAATAGCGCAGAACTTGTGATGTTACTCGGCTTGTCCCATGACCAACCAGCGAAAGTATATTCTGTTCGGAAACGTGCGCACGCGTGTATCCGACTGCACATCATAGACATCACAAGGGCCAAACGCTAGTATGTGTACCCACCAAAATTAGAAAATCTTCATTCATTACATACATATCTTCACCATTGTACATATTAGGGATAATTACCCAAAAACAAAGTCGAGAATCAATTTTATGGATGTCAATTCAGACCTAGATTTTTCGATTTAAACAATTTAATCCTAGACTTTTTAACAATTTACCAATTTAATCCTTCTGGATTAATTGGCCGACAATTATTGATGTGGAAGTCAACCGTCCTAGTTGGCATAGTCGGTGCTGATGTGAATAATTTTTGTAATTTAAAAAAAATAATTAAAAAAAGTAAAGAAATCAAAAAACATAAAAATTATTCATGTTAGCACTAATTATACCATATAAGACGATCAATGCTCACATCAATGATTTCCAACCAAAATTAGATGGAATGACTAAATTAGCAAATAGTTAAAAAAATTTAAAACAAATTAATAAAATTAAAAAGTTTAAAACTATATTGACATTTGTAATAGACTTATGACTTTCTTTTGGTAGTTTTCCGTGTTTCATCCCAATATTGTCAATGTGGAAATTGGTTTCTTCTATAGCTGACCATTGACGAAGACATTTTTCATATTCAAGTTGAAATCGCGTGAGAGCAAGAATAGTCATGGTCCTTCCTCGTGTTCTCTTCCCTATTTTCTTGGTTGCCCCCGTGCCTTTCAACTGTGATTTCACCAAACAAATAGGACCCCATGTATTAAGCCACATCGGAATTCAGAAGATACTTTAAATGGGATCCAATGCATTTTAACTACGATTTCAATTGTTCGATTTAATTGATTTTTTTTAACTTTTCAATCATATCTAAAAGTACTAAACACTTGATAAAATTAGATATTCCACGTTTAGGACGTTTTTTATCCTGTCTCTATCTGAATACTAATCCTTAAAACACCACCCAGCTTTGGCGCACATGAACATTTCATCTCTTCTTCTTTCCTTCCGGGTAACTAATAATTATGCTATCACTATTTTTCATTGTAGGCCATAATCAAAACATGGATGGTCAAATCCCGATTCATGCATGACCATGTTATCGGCCACGGACAGCGACAAACCCTGCTCCGTGGAAACCCTGCTCCGACAAGCAGGGAAAATGTACGTAGTGCCCCCACATTCACTATCACCCTAGACAACCTGATAGTCTAACGTTGGACCCGATGACTTCGTGAACAGAAAGTTCGACTGACGAAAACGGAGAAAAGTCAAACATTTTTTTGTGTCAATTTAATCCTAAACATTTTTACTTAGTGCCGATTTAATCCTTTCCAGCCTATTTTGGCCGAATTTTGCTGAATGGACGTCGGTTGATTGACGTGGCTTGATCAGTGCTAACGTTGACAAATTTTAATAATATTTTAATATTTTTGAATTCTTTTTCTTTTTCTTTTTCTTTGTCTTTTCTTTTTTCCCTTCCCTCCTCCAGCCGATCACCGGACCTTAGCAACCGGCCAAAGGAACAACGGCCGACGAGGTTGACCTCGCCGGACCTCGCCGGCCACCTCACCCTCACCACCCAGTGCGATAGTGGCCGCGAGAGCGGCCTCGCGCTAGGCAGCGAGGGCGAGCCTCGCCAACGCCGCCTAGGCCGCGATTTAGCGAGGTCGAGCCTCACCAGCCCGACATTAGGTCACCGTCGCCGTGAACCAATTTATTCACTAATCCGGTGAGTTTACCTCCTAATCTCTAATTATGATGCTAATTACTCTTAAGGGTGGCTTAGTGGCTAATTAATGGGTTAGTAAGGTTGATTAGGATTAGTGAGAGTTAGTTTAATTAGATTGGTTATGATTATTTAATTAGGCAATTAGGTGGTTAGATAGTTAGTGCACTTAGTTAGCTTAGTAGGTTATATTAAGTTAATTAAGTCCAATTAGGTGGTTAGATTAGTGTAAGTAGATTAATTAGTGGGTTAACTTAATTATTTTGCAATTTATTTAATTAAATACAGTTTGTTTAATTATTTATTATTTAGCATAAATTATATCGGAATAGCTGGTTGTCAGAATTTCATTTTGATCATCGTAGTAGTGTTGGTTTGTTAAATTGAGTGTAAAATTGTGCAATTGGATGCTGATTGATGATTTTTGAATTATTATTTCAAAGATATGAAATTCTGGTATTTAATTAGAAAAATACCGGGTGTCGGGTTTTAATGCCAAAAAGGTTTTTAAGTACTATATAAAATCATGGGATTTTGAAAAGAGATGATATCACGTTTTATGGTTCAATCTGATCACGTGACCACGCACACTTATTTTACCAAGTGTTTTTAATGTGAAGAAAATAAGCCAAGTATATTATTTAAAATTGAGGCATTTTAGTGCAAAGCACGATATCCTTTAGGGGTGAGCGGTTCCAGGTTCCGGTTCGATTCCGCCTGGAACCTGGAACCTACCCTTGGGTACAGGTTCCTCATTTTTTGGAACCTGGAACCTACCCGCCAGAACCAAGAACCTAGAACCTACCCTGTCACAGGTTCCGGGGTCGGTTCCAGGTTCCAACAGGTTCTCTTTTTTTTTTAGTTTAAAAAAAATGAACACAGCAATAATAAACAATCCTATACCTCTTAATCCTCACTCTTTTTTTGAGCTTATCCTTCAAATCATGATTAACACAGAAAAATAGCTTGAATTCACGGGTCCAACACCTTGACAATCCTTCAAGGAGCAATACTCCAAAACTGTAGATGTCTAATTTTTGTGTGGGTTTCCGAGTTCTCATGACTTCGGGAGCCCGATAACCTGCACTTCTAGTTCTAGGAGGCACTATAGGAATGCGGATCAGAGGAGTCAGGCCAAACTCTGAAATGCAACCTTCAAGGTATGCTGCCATGGATAAACCTCCCGCCTCTGGCCGAATGGATGTGAGCAATGCCTTTAGCCACTCCTAGAGAAATCTTCACCCGCAATACCTAGTCCAATGGTTGTTTCCCACCCTCTGCAAATTATTATCAGAAGGTAACTATCAACAGTGCAGCAAATAGGAGACAACCTACACTTCTTTCGACAAACCTTCCCCATGTATCTCACCTCACAGTTTTCTCTACTTTACGGACAAAAGTGCTAGTTTTCCCTCCGTTGCACAAGTTAGCCTCATTAAAAGCCAGAACAAGAACAGCCCCAACAATAGCCACTGAACAGCAAGATGAAGATCCCAAACAGCCATCTTGGTCTTATTTTGGGATACGGAAGAACCTACGTGACACAACCCACAAATTCCCTTCCCTCACTATGTATGTACTTGGATCACACAAGCATGACACTCATATCTCAGAAATCAACCAAATAAAACAGCTAAAATGTTAGATTAGATCTAACAGTTAAAGAGCAGAAACAACAAGAGATTAGACCTGCGATTGAAGCTGGAGGAGGCAAGTTTCTTCGGTGTCGAAGGCGTCGGGTGGCGTCGAGGGGCCGAGAGGTGTCGAGCGAGCGTCATGGGCGTCGAGGGGGCCGAGCGGGCGTCGAGGGCGTCGAGGGGACCGAGCAGGCGTCGAAGGCGTTGAGGGGGCCGAGCGAGCGTCGAGGGCGTCGAGGGGGCCGAGCGGGCATCGAGGGCGTCGAGCAGCGTCGAAGGGCCAAGAGGTGTCGAGCGAGCATCAAGGGCGTCGAGCGAGCATCAAGGGCGTCGAGGGGGCCGAGCGGTCGTCGAGGGCGTCGAGGGGGCCGAGCAGGCGTCGAGGGCGTCGAGCAATGTTGAGTGGCCGAGAGGCGGTGAGGGGCGGCGCGACAGCCTGTCGGGCTCAATGGCAAGACGGCTCGTCGGACGAGCGGTGGGTGGTGGTGGTTCAGTGGCCAAGAGGTGGTGGTGAGTAGGGCGTGGGGCAGTGGTGTGGTGGTGGGTGAAGCAGCAGCCAACAAGAGGAAGAAGAAGAAGAAGAAGAAGAAGAAGAAGAAGAAGAAGAAGAAGAAGAAGAAGAAGAAGAAGAAGAGGAGAAGAAGAAGAAGAAGGGGGTTCGGCCGAGAGAGGGGGAAAGAGGAGAGAGAGAGAGAAGAAAAGAAAAAAGTTAGGGGCAGGAAGTGACGTGAGGAGGAAAAAGGGGAGAAAAGAAAGAGAGAGAGAAAAAGAAAAGGGAAGGAGGGAAGAATCGGCGGAAAGGGGGGGAAATCGCGTTGGGGGAAGTGAGGGGCTAGTTTTTTTTTTTTTTTTTTATATTTCTGACCGGTTCCGGTTCCGGTTCCGATTCCGATTTCTATGAACCGGAACCCGAACCAGGAACGCCGGTTCCCAGAAAAAAGGAATCGGGAACCAGAACCGGTCCCTTTAGAACCGAGAACCGAACCAGACCCTGCGGTTCGGTTCTCCGGTTCTCGGTTCTACCCGGGAACCGTGCTCACCCCTAATATCCTTGACCAAGATTGGATGTGCGTGTGATCGTTATGAGAACCCGTCATGAGCATTTACGCCAAACAATGCTCCTTCGAGAATGCCCCTTGTCAACGGATGGCGGTCACAGTGGAGGCTGAGCCGATGCTCCTCTAGGAATGCCATCTAAAGGTAAACGTTGCCGTGCTCGACGAAGCGAGACAACACCCGGTTATGCTGAATGACTGACAACTGTTGAGTTGGCCATGGCCGTTAGGTCATTAATTAATTAATTAGGACGCTTAAATGAGTAAATTAACCACGCTTGATTATGGGACAAAATTGTGTAGCACGGAATGAGACGTGTCATAACGATTTGGCATTATAATTGCGACCCATGTGATTGATTGAGATATGAGTTGAAGTGGTCCCAATTGCTAATTGCATTTACTGTATGCATATTATATATGAACCGTACTGACGTGCATGAAGGTGTTGAGACAAGGTAAATCCCTTGTATGATGAGTGTTTAGGTTGTCTCTAGGTGTATTATCGTCATAATCGAGGTTTAGGGTGTAGACTTACTGAGACATCGTCTCACCTCATCATGGTTTATAATTTTCAGGTCCCTAGATGGAGGTATGGGTACAATATGGGGTCCCGTAGGTGATGGACTTTCAATTCACCTATTTCCCTATTCCCGGGACTAGTTTGACCCGTGAGTTGGTTGAGTCCATGGTATGGGTCGAGGAGGGCTGACCTCCATTGGTACCTCATCGATTCGTAGTGTGGTTCATTAACTTTCCTCAATGGGGTCGGGAGAGTTCCTTACAAGGTTTTGACAGACCTCCCATTGGGACCGCGGAGTGGGAAGTAGGGCACACCTTGGATCTCGACACTCTTGATGGTGTCGTGGTGGACTCGGAGCCCATGACTGTAGAGCCCGGAGTTTAGATAGCTCAGTAACTTCTTTTTGGTTTAGGCTCTTGTGTATATAAACTTGACATGTTTATAAAGTGTGTTTGTTTAAATTTGGTTGTCCTGCTTTTGTATCACATGTTTGTTTATTGTCCAGGGATTGTTTATTTCGCTTCCACCTGTGTATAAAATGAATGAGTCGGCGATGCGTCCTAGGAACATCGCATTTCAATCGACCATCGAGGGATGTGCGGGCGCTCGAGGTTCGAGGCATGACAAGCACTATGTGATCATTTTTTTTCAAATTTGTAGCATTCAAGTTTTAAAAAAAAAAAAAAAAAGGTTTTGATGCTCAAGTAAGTACTATACGAAAATTATGACACTCTTATTTTTACCCCACAAAATTTGCAAAGTAGTATATATCCTTTCACAAAGCCTTTCTTAAAACCACTCTCAAACCATTCACAAATACAGACATTTATACAACAAAAATGTCATTTCATAACTCATATTATATCTAATCCATATCACTTTTTAAATATTAGTTCACAAACTCAAAGAAGAGATAAGTACCACTTACCTAGAATGCCTAAGACCAAATAACAAAACTCACTTGAACTGACGAACCACAATCCCATTAAATAAGCAAGAAACAACATCACAATGACTGAAACGCCACCTAAACTGCAAATCGGCTAAACTAAAATGATTCCCACAAGTCAATAAATTGTTCTTTCAAAGCAAATATTTAAAGCCATCCACAAAATTTTAAAAATTTCACTACTGCTAAACCTTTAGTTCAAATTGATTTCTGTCAAATCCTATGGCTCCACAACGCCCTAATCAATAAGAATCCTGAAATTTCAAAACTCAACAACTCTAAAATCGGATATTGCATTTCAAATTTCACAACGAAGAATTTGAATCCTTATCAGGGTTGCAAAACAAAGTAAATTCGAGGTTTTTATGGCGTATACTCCTTTCCCTTTTGTTTCTTTTGTTTTCTCCCCTTTTGTTTCTTTTCTTTTCTCCTCTTCTTCTTTTCCTCTATGTTTGCAATCACGCTCCCTTTTCTTCTTCCCTTTTTTTCTCCCGACCATGTCTCTTTGCTTTAAATAAAGTGGTCTTTTTTTATTGTTAGCCACTTTTTTTGGGTCGAATTTTATTAGCCACTTCATTTGACGAAATCTAGAAACCCGAATATTATAATATCATCTGTCGTCTGCACAGGTTCACATCGGTTCCCCCGTGTGTCACTGTGATCTTCGCTCTCTCTCAAATCCCACAGGGAGAAAACGCTAAGAATGGAAAATTCGCTTGTCTTCTAGATTATGCGATTAATGTACTTGTCAATCACTTGACACAGTATTGACCCAGTTAGTCAATCTTGGTCTTTACTGGCTAATTTCCGCCCAATCTTTTCTTGGGTCCAAAAGCGAGTCGATGGCGTTTGGAATTGTCAAAATGCTGTTACCAAACGCGCGAAAATGAAGTTAGAAAACCTGAGCTATTTTTGTTTGGTTGTGAATCTTTTTCGAAGATAAATAGAACTATCTATTACTCGTGTCAATGCCATGTTGATTGTTAGTGGTTTCAAAGTTGAAGCTCTTTTGAACCATCCATTTCTGTGGTGAGCCAATCTTGACTCCCCATGTGTTTTCTGCTGGTTTAGTAGTGCCGGTTGCTGTATTTATAAATACTGCAAGTTTGGAAACTCTAGATTTAAATTTTAAGTGGTGTTTATTTTCAGGAGATGGCGAAAAGGCAACTTCAGGAGGGTGGTTCCGGATCTTCGGCTCGAGGATCAAACAGAAGGATTAACATTAAGTAGAATTACTTTAATAGGACCATTGTATTCCAATAGTAGTGTCTCTGAGTGGGCATTATGATGACAGACCTGATTCAGATTCTTGATTACTTTGCAGTCATTGGAGAAATATGAACGGTGGACTGTTGCCGGGTGAATTTGCATCTTTTATCGAGCCTCTCTTTCGGAAAGTGGTATGCTATGCCTCTCAGTCTCTAGCTGTGTTGCTTGAGAAGGACTCAAGTCCTGTTCTTCACAATTTGATTAATAATTTCATACAACTGTTATGCCTAGTATGTGACTCATCGGTTTTTCTAATAGGATTTTACAATTCATATCACCTGGCTTAGTGATTTTCAGTTGGCATGTCGTGGATGTAGTTCGGATTTTTAATGAGAAGATTGTTTTCTATGTGGTGATTTAGATGTTTGGTCGGCAAAGTGAACATTTTAATCTAGGTCACTTCCATTGTAATCACCAAATTATATGGTTCAGGCGAAGGTACTTTTTCATCACAAAGATGTAGAGGGTCCTGTCCGTGTCTTGTTTCTTATGAAAGATACTTCACGACGTCCTGCTATGCTCCATTTTTTTATATTATTTGTTTCTGAAGTGACTTGTTTGTTGGGTTCATTTTGGAGTAAAGATCTGTGAATCCTGTTCTCATTACTAAAATCCAAATAAAAAGGAAATATTTTTTGATCCTCACCTCTTTTTTTATGAATCTTTTTATCGAACGATCAAATGAATACTTCCTATTTCTAGTTATTTATTTAGATTGGTATGCTATGCAGAAGTTCCTTGTATTTGTAAGCATCGCACACTAGGAACGTAAGATTTGTCCTGCACGTAGTCCAATGAAATCACCTTTTTTGAGCGTGACGCTAAACAGGTCGAAACTATCGTATTAATGTCGCTTTGAATCTGATTTACATTCTGCATCAAACAGGTTAGTGAGGAAGTGGAACGTGTGATCTCGAGCTTTCATGATCCCCCGTTAAGGTCAGTGTTCCTTGGAGTTCTGCATCAACCTCCAAGGTTGGCTCCCAATCAAAAGAGGCCATATTGATCTTGTTTCGTATTAGCATTTTCATACTAGACACACTACTCTGTTTTCAAGTACAAGATAAGTTCTTTTCCGACATCATATCGACACTTCAACATTCCCAATGCACAGGAGAACTTATGTATTTCTAGTCTATATCGCAGGGCACCGTCTAATCCTGTTGGAACTTCTGAAGAAAGCAGTTTGCGACTGCAGTTCGTTACCAAATTGCCAACAACCATCTTCACAGACAGTCAGATAGAAGCTGAGGATGGTACTCCTCTGAGGATCGAAGTAGTAGATGGCAGGACCAATGAGAGGGTTACAAGTGGCCCTCTATCTTCCATAAAGCTCGAAATTGTCATCCTTGATGGCGATTTCGGGTCGGACGAGGGAGAGGATTGGACTGAGAAGGAATTCAATTGCAATATCGTTCACGAAAGGGAAGGGAAAAGGCCATTGATAACTGGGGTGCTGAATGTGACCTTGCAAGGAGGAATTGGTTCCCTCCGTAATTTAATCATAACCGACAACTCGAGCTGGATGAGAAGTCGGAAATTTAGGTTAGGAGCTCGAGTTGTTAAAAAAGTTTCTGCAGAAATAAAAATAAGGGAAGCAAGAAGTGAAACTTTTGTTGTTAAAGATCATCGAGCAGAGTGTAAGTTTGCAATGCCCTAGTTTCGATGCCATTCATTAGATAATAGCATTTTGATTTTTGACCATTAATTCCTGATTCTATCTGTGGACCTTAAAAAGACTTAAAGATTGACAAGTTTTCTCTGTTAAGCGCAGTGAACAAGAAGCACCACCCTCCATCTCTGAGTGATGAAGTATGGCGTTTGCAGAAAATAGCCAAACACGGCCCTCTACATAAGTGCATGAGTTCAAGAAGTATCAACACTGTTCAAGATTTCCTCCTGTTGCACGAAGTCGATGCATCCTCTCTGAGAAACGTAACCTCCATTTTTCTTTGAGCCATGCTAATCTTGTTCTTTACATGTCATTCTAAGCATTATTAACTACCAAGATGTCATCTCAGATACTTGGCACTAGGATCACCAATCGGACATGGGAGAAGATTGTCAGACACGCCAGCACCTGTGTGGTCGATGATAACAAGATGTACGCTTACTACCAAGATTTGAACAAGGCCAGCATACTGTTCAATTCGGTAATGAAAGTTACTCAAGCAACACTTGACGGCCAAACTTACCAGTCGGTAGACAAACTGACCCACTCTCAGAAGGTACATAAATCAGAACCTGAAACTTTACTGTCGAATACCTGAGTGTCAATCTATCTGGAACTATAGAAGGGCCTGTATTCATTGGACTAGTTCGTTTACCTGGCAGAATATATAACACAAACACTTTTCTGAAAATTCGTAATTAGTTGTTTGATTTTGGATTCAATCAAACCTGCTGCTCTGTCGACAGATTCTGGTGCAGAACTTAAGAAGGCAAGCTTACCATAGCAAGAATCAATGGGTGCCGCTTGATTCCCTCCCCAGCAACACTCCTTCGAGAGCCCTGACCAACTTGCCTATAGAGCCGTTAATTGGCCTGAACCCGCCTCTTCATCATCCAGATTACACAGTGCTAAACCAAGGTATCGTGATGTTATTGCACTTCTATCTTTTTTTTCTTTTTGGCCTTCTTAAACTTTCGTAGGAAAGTGTTTCTATTTCTCTAGTGGCACATCCATCATTTTGCATCTCTATGGTAGCTGAAACCGAACCACATTGTTATTCAGATAGACCAAAAGTGACTCCCGAATGTAATTACTCCCAGGCTTCAACACCGCACTGCTACAATGTCACAGGGAAGAGAAAATTAGATTGTCTGGGGCTAGAGAGCCATATCATTGCAAAAATCTTGGATCCGACCGTGGCAAAGAGCTCGGCAAGGCAGGATGTTTCGTCCGGTTGGAGTGCTGGCAAAAGCAGTCATCATCCTGGTTACTCTCAAGGACCGTTTGCCCTGGAATTTCATTCATCTCCTGAGGACCTCTACCAAGTGCCATCTCCGATCCCTGGCAATTTCTGTTGAAGTGTTCAATGTAGTCTTTTATCAAGTTATTGTGTAGGTGGTCATAAATAAGACGTTAGGATTATGCAAGTGATTTCATAGTCTATAGATAGAACAGTCAATGTACTCTTTTATCAAGTTCCTGAGCAACCGACCAACGAATAAAGTTATTGAGTAAAGATGTTTTTTAGTATTTTCTCTCTACTTTTGAAGTTCTTAATACATCTAAATATATCATAGCCACCATGAGAGCACCACCCAAATCAAAACCCTAGCTTTATCTTTCTTCTTGCCATCAGTCTTTAAAATATATATATCTGCCATCAACTTTTCTACTCTAGCAGAGTGCGTTCGTTTCACAAACAATGAATGATTTAAAAAGCTTTTTTCAAAGAATAATCGCTTCTATCGTTTATAAAAATCAATGAATGAAAAATTTAATATCACCCGCGAAAATAATTAGGCATAGATTATTATCGATAATAAAAAAATTTCCATTGACTAATTTTTTAAACAATATAAATAATAATTTTTCGAAAAAAAATTGTTTTCCAATTCACTTATTTTCCATGAAACAAATGCACCCTTAGACCACCAACCTTCTCCGTTGTTCCAAGCCTCTTTTTTTCGTCCACCAATCTTCATCCTCAAGAGTAGCCACAACTGTTGCTTTTCAAGAGGTACCATCATCGTCCTCTGCTTGTTGCGGTCTTAGATCTGCTCTGGTTTTTTGTAAGAGCAACTCTATCTCGTGAGTTGCTAGTCTCTCTGTCATCATCGTCAGGGGGAGTTGTCATTTAACGCAACTCCCTCTGACGATGGTTTTGCTTCTCTTTTTCTGATGAGCTCGTTATCATGACTTGTCTCCTTCTCATATACTCGCAACACATACTATCTACTTGTACTGAGGCTTACTTGGTAACTCGTTGCACTCAATAAATCACGCTAGCTAGAATTGATTTTATGCTCATCGACGAGGGCTAAAATAACATTCGAATGCCAGGTGGTCTTATAAGTCATACTATGTATATACTAGTAAAACATGGACAGGCGTTGCATGTGTGCGAAAAGGTGGTAATGGTTTTAGTGAAGTATTTTGTTATGAAGTATAAAAATAATTAATATGGAAAGGAATTATTGGTAGAACTATTCTAGCGAAATTGTGCATGCCAAAGGATAAAGATATCTCGACACTTGATTTTTCTTTAGGAAGGTAGTTATAGAATAGAAAAGATTTAGATTTTAATATTGTATAAGAGATATAATTAGAATTATCGACTTACACAGTTGTCCGCAAGTACAGCATATATCACATAAGTATTGGAGGATACATAAGCATGAAGGAAAGAGATTTGAGATCTCCAATAAGTCTTGTTCCATTTTTATGGTGGGGTCATGTTCTAATCTTCAAGAAGAAAAAACAATCACACGCATACTTTAACATTTCTTAAACTTTTATTTGGTTGCGAGTCTTATATAGACAAGCAATGTCACGCCCCAAACCCCAAGCGCGTGCCCATCCCTCTCTGATCAATAAAATTTTGCGACTTCCCAGGATTAGTCGCCAACCCTTTTTATTTTATTGCACATGCGGAAGCGGATTATAAATCCCCTGACAATAATTATCTCGGGATAGAAAATCAGGACAATATATTCACAGCAAACATGCTTTTATATATACATTGAGTCATGTACAAAAGTCTATGGCCAAAAGACTACAAAAGACTGGCCTTCCAAAGAGAAGCGATCCTAACTGACCTACGCTTTCGATGACCTCCTCTCAGCTCCAGGTCCTCCACACGACGACCTTGAAAATGTTGTCCAACGACGGGTGAGATATAATCTCAGCGAGTCTAAGCTCTAAACCCCAATTAGGAGGGAAATACGCTAAGGAGCGTCCTAACCACACAATCATGCATACAGCATAGAGGACTTATCTTGCCTCAGTTACTCCCTGCAGGTCAGCATAGTTCATATACATTAGGTATAGAATCGATACATACAACAATTGAATCGCATCACTCAACTCAACAAATCACAAGGGTCCAGATTATATGGCCAAATCGTTATAACACGTTATATACCATGTCACACAATTTTGTCCAATAATCCGACGCATCTATTTCACTCAACATGCGTTCCAATTGATAATTTCACCCACTCGAGGGTATAGCCTACTAGGAGTTCGGCGATCTACTAGCGTAGCCAAGTATCGTCTCACCCCATTGAGCACGGTTACGTCTCTCTCAGAGACGACTTTTCTGAAGGAGTATAAGTCCAGAATCTACTGCGACCCAAATCCCACTAAGTGGGTATCCCATATAGGGTAACGTCTATCCGGTACAGTTTGGGGACAGTATCTCTTAGTCAGCACACGACTACTCAATCTTGGCCCAAGATACCGTGTATTGCATTCAAATGCCTCAATTAAAATAGTGATCCCGGCATATTTTCTTCGTATTAAAAACACTCAGTGAAAATAGTCGTGTGTGGGTACACGGTCAGATTGGAATCGGAAAATTCATAACATTCTTTTCAAAATCCCACTGGTTCATATAGTATATAAAATCATTTTCGGTGTTTAAAACCCGACACCCGAGATTTTCTGGATATATATCGAAATTCACAAATTTTAGAATAATTGACCAAATTTCCAATCAACACTCAATTTTCACAATTTAATACTCGATTGTAGAAATTAATCACACCATTGCAATCAGCACGAAATTCCGGTCACTGGATATCCCGACCTAATTTCCGAAAAAATAATTAATAATTAAATAATTACTGAAATTAATTAAATAAATCAATTTAAATTCTAAAAATACTAATCTAGGCCAGAATCATTGAATTAATAACCAATACGAACTCGGAAAAATTCCCGAACCCTTCTAGATAAATAGTTGTGACAGCCCAATTTTCCAATTTTAATTTCAATAAATTTAGACGGGCATTTCGTTCGCACGCATATAGTCTCTTTCCTTGAGTCGGCCACTCATGTGAAAACTAGTCTATCCGGTAAAGCCGTTAAGAAATTCTAATGCATAAGACTCGAGAATTTGATTAAGAAGCGACCTTTCGACCGAGATAATCTGCAGGGGTTATTACGGCACAAATAAAAATCGATTAGGGATCAAAAATAGGTTGGCTCGACAGAGGCATGTGATCAAGTGTGGGTGATTCCACCGGATCGCACAATTCTTGCCGACTGGCACTGGGCCGACTTTTCTAACGATTGGGTACCCTGTGCCTGTATTTGAAACCTTGAGATTACCCCGACAACCGAAAGTTGTGGCTTGAAATGATCAACCGCAAGTCAGATGCACAAAGATTTGTAAATACTGCTCGGTAGATTAGGATGCGCTAGTATTGTGCCAAAGTGAAATTAACCGTGAAATTGAGATCGAATTCTGAAATTGGAAGTCATGGTGTGTCACAAATCTTATTAGGAACATTGGATTAATTTATGGGCTTTAATTTGGGTTCAATTGGAAAAGAATTGATGAAATTGGATTGTACAATAATTGGACCCCGGCGGAAAATGAAATTGAACCTATTGGACTAAAGTTGTGGAAGGTTGGAGTTAGTGGATGGTGACCTCACATGTGATGTCATGGATGAAGCAAGATGGGCTAGGGTTGTGACAAGTGGAAGGTGGGGATGAGATCTTGGAAAGGTGGGATGTCACCTCCCCTTGTCCCCATCATCTTCTTCCTTTTGAATTTGGAGGAGAGAGAGAGAGGAGGGGAAGCAAACCAGCAGAACCGCCCAAGCCCAAGCCGCTCGTCCACCCTTCGCTCGCACGACCGTCGTCGCTCGTCGTTCGCTGCCGGAGCTCGCCGTCGCCGCTTGCCCGCGCACGACCGCCCGCCGTCCCGTTCTACGCCGAGTTCCCGTCCGCCGAGCATCCTGCACCGTCGTCTCTCCAAGCCAACCGCTGTTCGTCGTCGCCGAAGCTCCGTCGCCGCCGTCCGTCGCCGCCGTCCGTCGCCGTAAGCCGCCGTCCCGAGCCCTAGCCGCCTCCGCCGGTCTTCCTCCGCCGTTCCTCCGCCCGTTCGGCCGTCGTTCGCCACCCTCTCGAGCTCGGTTAGTTGCTGGAAAATCCAGCAAGATCCAGCCCCTTCCGAGCTCATGTTGGCCTCCTATTAGTTCTCATTTGGTGTTGATCCGTGTAGGTTTGTTGTCGGCTTCGTCGTGCTCTTTGCCGGAGACTCGTCGGAAAGCGATTCCGGTGAGTTTAACTCACTAAACCCCAATTAGTGGGTTAATCATGCCTTAAGTGTGTTTAGTTTAGGTTGATTGGAATTAGGTTGTTAGATTAGTTCATTTAAATATGGATTAGATTAAGTGGTTTAATTAAAGTAAAACATGTTTAGTTTAAGGGTTAAGTAGGTTTATTTAAAATAAGCCTTGATGTGACTTAAAGGAATTTATTTATGATTTAAATAAATGTTTCGAAATTGTTGGATTATTTAATAATAAATCATATTCCAAAAATCATTAAAATATTATTTATAAAAAAAACTCGAAAAATTATTTTTGACCCTAATTGCTCAGAATTTTGTGCCGATCGTCGCTGTATATTTAGATTTTGAAATTGATGAGCGGTTAATGCAAATTAAGTGTTGATTGATGAAAATATGGATTTTATTTAGAAAATCTCAAATGTCGGGTTTGATATCGAAATTGGATTTTTAAAGATTAATGTTGTAATTGGAATATGTGAATGACGTGTGAAATGCTTTAAGTTGATTATGAGTTGTTGTATGATAATTGTGAGGAATTGTTTTGAACTATTAAGTTGGAATTGCCCCTATGTAGGATGCCCCGTACAACGGATGTGGGTCACAGTTGATTCTGGGCTCATGCTCCTTCGGGAACGCCGTCGATGTATTGACGAAGCCGTGCTCCAAGGGGGGAGGCGATGCCTGGCTATATGTCAGTAGATAGCTGAACTGCGAGTAGGCTATGCCCTTGTGTGGCACTAATGAATGATGATTTGAAACGCTTGCTGTGAATTCAAAATTAAATGAATTGGATTGTGTTCCGATGGTTCACGTGATTATTATAAATTGTACTTGAGTGCTATGAATTGTACTAATTTGCAAGAAGGCAAGAAGGCGAGATAAGTCTTCTATATTGTGTGGCTAGACCACTTTGGGGCGTATTTTCTTTCTAATAGGGGTTTAGGAGGGGTGAACTTGCTGAGACAAAGTCTCATCCCGGTTTGGGGAAAATATTACAGGACCATAGATGGCGAGACCCCCGGAGATGAGTGACCTGCCGACGGAGATTGACCAGACGACAGAGAGTGCTCCTGACCCTGGGAGTCCTTGGGTCTATCAGTTGGTCAGGACCCTCATCTGGGTCCAGGTGAACGTGCATGACAGAGCACCGTACATGTTTAGGGCTTGGTTTCGTTCCGGAGTTGATGGTGTTAGGGTTGGCCCTCTGGATAGCATGGATATTCCGCTAGCTGTGATGAACGCCATTTTGGGTGAAGGTGTGGCGGATCTTCCTGGCGGTGAAGTGATCAACGCCTCGCCCCCGGCCTCTTGGGTGACAGATCCTGAGGATGTGGGATCGTCGAATGGGGCTGACCAGTAGTCCTAGGACTGTTGATTTTCTTTTTGGCGGACTGATCCATGTTATGTAGGCTGACTCCTCTTTTTTTGATACACATAAACTCTAACCCATTTTTGGTGCATATAGTCTCCGGATCCTGTTGGTGTATGTAAGCCTTGGATTGATAATGATGCATGAAAGTATGTTGTTTGATTTTGAATTGATTTTCCTGCTGTTCTATCCCATATGTTTTTGTAAGGGGCTTCTTAGTACGTTTCGCTTGCGCATTAATAATTACTTTGGGGTCGGCGACATTACCTGGGAATGTCGCATTTCCATGACCATGGCGGGATGTTGGCGCGCTCGACGTTCGGGGCGTGACATCCCCGTTTAAGTGGTATCAGAGCCAGGTTCATGTATGGAGTGATAAGGTGCGTGGGAGTCATGGGATAGTCGGTAGGAAAGGCTTTTATTATACGGATGCAAGTGATTGTTAGTTGTTTGTTAACTTGTTGTGAGGTCACTTAGATTCTAATGTTATATTGGAATTTGCAAATAAGCATCTATATTGAGCCTGTAGCATGAGTGACCGAGTGCCAAGAGCTGCTAGGAAGAGAGCAGTAGGCCCCGTGTTTCGGGGTGGGCCGTCGATGAGAGTCGATACCCAAGGTGCCTTGGGAAGAGCGCAGGCTGAGGCTAGTGCGAGTGGTGCAGCGTCGCCTCCAAAGGATGCAGTGGCCCCTGAGGATCCGAGGTTTGTTGGAATCATGCAGTTGCTCGAGATGATGGGTGACTGTCACACCCCGATCCTCGGGCACGCACACATCCTTCTACTTGGTCGATTTTATAATGCGATATCCCAGGACTAAGTATCGCCGACCCTTTTGTTTATTAAGCACATGCAGAAGCAATTATAAAATCCCCAAACAGTAACACAATGGGATAGAAAAGTAAGGCCATATTTTTCATATTGAAATCCACAACCAAACTTTTATACATGGCATAACTCGAAGTCTATTCACAAGCTATTCATAATATTCTAGTCTCACACTATTCACATTTAGACAGGATTCCTAAAAGATGACGAGATTTCAATCCTCATCCGATTCGTACTCAGATCATCATCGGGGTTCTTCTCCAGGTACTCCTCTTCGGTTTCTTTCTCCTCAGGCTCCTTATCAGGGTCCTGAAATGTTGTCCCACAACCGGGATGAGACTACATCTCAGCAAGTTCTACCCCACTAAGACTCGATTAGGAAACCAATACGCTAACTAGGCTACCTATACACGCACGGGTCAGAGGACTTACCTTGGTCTCAGATTCCACCTGCATATTAGCACAGTTCAATAAGCACCCAAGCAATTACATCACAGATCAATATCTCGATCCGCCGACCTAGTCGATTTCATGTCAATTCGACCATTCCCTAGTCGATTCCCTTATTCATTCTCAAATTGTACTCACGACTTCACGAGCATAGACTACCAAATTTCTTGGCAACAAATTACAGTCCCAAAGGACACGACCTATCTTTAGGTAGCAAATTACGGCCCAATGGGCTCGACTTTTAATAGGTGGCAATTTACGGCCCAACGGGCGCGACCGACTCCAAATTCGGTGGCAGAACTCGGCCCTACTAGCACAGCCATACTTTGGGCGACTTTCAAGGTTCAACTCACAACCCCTCATAGTCAAATTCTAATTGAATACCGACATTGATCAATCTTGGGATGAATCCCCACATACTCATCAACTCACTCAATTTTTACACGATATTAACATACCTGATGGATCTTAACCAAGAGTATATTCAAATCACTCTCACAAACTTCTCCACTTAACAGCCCATCAAAGCATTATTGAAGCTAAACAATCATACTTGGCCATCCACAACTCAATTGCTCAATCTCAATCAATTTAGGAAAATTCTTCAAATTACACAATCAATTCAATTCAACACAACGTAAAGATCAAATAAATAAATGGACTGCACCACAACAATCAGCACGAAATTCTGGTCACCGGCCATCCCGGTTGAATTTCCGGAAAAATAAATAATTAAATAATGAATTTCGAAAATTAATTATTAATTAGCAATAAATCCAATTTAGGCCTGTAATACCTGATTGGAGCCCGAAATGGGTCGGGAAAATTCCCGAGATGCATTCAATAAATAATAATACATCTCTACTTGCTAATGACTAAGTCTAACCACCTAACGTGCATCATTAAGTCACTAATTTAATTGTTCTAAGCTAATCTAACCACCTAATTGCACTTAATTAAATCTAATCAACCCTTAAGCATCATTAGTCTACTAAGCGAGGATTAGTGAGATTACTCACTTGATTAAAAGCGGGGATCGGATCACCGCGATGGCAACGCGACGGCGGCCGAAACCCGAACTTTCGGCGGCGTCGACGGACACTTGGGCTGGGCCTACAAGCCTCGCAAGCCCACAGAAATTTCTGGGCTTGGGCTTGGCTTCGCAGGCTTCTAATTTTGATGGGCTTCGCTGAGATGCAATTGAAGATGGGCTGACTTCAAGAGCTGCTGGACTAGGCTGAGCTGAATTCGAGATGGGCTTTGCTGGGTTGAACAAGGGCTGTCTTCTTGGGCTTTAGGTGCTGAGGACGGGCTGTACCAATGCGAGCTGGGCTGAACACTTTGCGTGGATGTTGGGCCCGCGAGATGGGCTGCCGAATTGAGCTACTCGAATGCGGGGCTCGGGCTGCGGAAATTGCTGGCAGCTTGCTTCGGGCGTTGGTACAGGCGCGTGCGGCGGCGAAGAAACAGACGAAGAAGCGGTGGCGATGGAGTCTTCGAGCGGTGAAGTCCACGGCATTAACGGGCTGAAGAAATCGAGCAAAGGGACTTCGGTGGTGATGGACTGCCGCGTGGATGAAGAGGTTGATTCCGTGGATTTGCTCGGTGGCTTTGCTGGGTCGACCAACCGGTGGAGACTCCACTAGTTGACCGTTGAGGACGCATCAAGTCTTCTTCTCCGGACGTGGGGTGAAGTTCGCATGGCTTGGGAGGAAAATAAACGTGGTGGAGAGGGAAGACATGAGCTGGCTTCGGTGGAGTCTTCAACGTGGAGAGGTATCAGTGGAGTGAGGTCCACGTTGGGCTTCAATTTGGAGGCTTCGGTGGAGTCTTCTACGGGTGACGAAGCGGCGGATGCGTTGGGGAATTGAGTGTGCGGTTCGTCTTGAAGAAGAGAAGAAGAGGCCCGTCTTTTTTTTCTTTTTGCTGAAGCAGAGATCGCTCGACGAAGATATGGACTGGCAGTAGCGTGCACGGGAAGCTTGAAGCCAAAAGCCAAAATAAATATCTCCTTTCATCATTAATTTGGTCCCCACCAGCCCCCAAGATTATCTTCATGTCCCCTAATACTTTCTCGACATTTAATCCCACCAATAATCCAAATTGAAGCCAAAAATGCAGCTCTCTTCCATTGCTCCGAATTTCATTAAATTTTGAGCTTCAATTTCTTTACAAATTCCCGAATTTGATGTCCAATTTCCTCGAAGAAAAAGCCCATAACATTCCTGCAAGTGTCCATCACCAAATGGCTCATCTTGGAAGTCAAAACTCGCTTAAATTCAGCCCGTACGAATTTCCATTAATTTCCGCGACGTCCGAATCGATTTTCCGTAAAAATCCTGGAATCTCCGAAAAATCTTCTAAGACTGAATCAACATTCCTAAAATAGCTCGTGACACCACAAAATTTTCAATTTCTGAAATCGGGTTCGAATTCACGGTTAATTTCCATTCGATGCGTTTTTAGCGTGACCTAGACTACCGGGTAGTTTTCAGAACTTTTTAGTGCAAATGACCCCTGGTCGATTTTATTCGAGCCACAATGAACCCACTCGACACATTGGCAACTCTCAATTGTCGTAAAAATCTCGAGAATTCAAATACGGACACAGGGTACCAAAACGATAGAGAATTCAGTCTAGTGTCGGTCGACGAGAATTTTCCAATTTAGTGGTGTCACCCACGATTAGCCACACATCTCTGTCTAACCGACCTACATCTGATCTCTAATCAATTTATGTCTGTGCCGTAATGATTTCAGCAGATGAACACGGTCGAGTAGCCGATTCCTAGTCGAATTCTCAAGTCTATTTGCCTTAAAATTCTTAATAGTTTTCCCAGATAGTCTAGTTATCTCTAGAATGATCAGTTCTGAAAACAACCCTATAGACGCGTCAATAAAATGCCCGATTTATTCAATAGAAAACAAGACTGAAAATCTGGGATGTCACAGTGACAGACTAGACCAGCAGGCCGCCGCCGCTTCAGCCGCTGCTACCAATGCTGCTAATGCCGCCAATGCTGCTACCGCCACTAATGCTGCCATTGCAGCTGCCGCCGCACCGGTTCCCGAGCCAGAAGAGGAACTCGAGGAAATTCCACCTGAGGATGTGGCCGCTGGGAGGCCTAGACAGAAGCTGGTACAGCATTTTCTGAGGTTGAATCCGCCAACGTTCACGGGAGCGGGAGATCCCGAAGCTGCAGCACTATGGGTTCAGGAACTGGAGAATGCCTTTGAGCTGCTGATGTGCACTGAATCAGAGAAAGTCGTGCTGGCAGCCTATCAGTTGAGGGGGACCGCAGCCACATGGTGGAAGACTAATAAAGGGATAGTGTTCCCTGAGGGTGTAGCTCCAGAGTGGAATGCGTTTCTGGAGGCCTTCAATGAGAAGTATTTTTCTGATTGTGCTAAAGAGTTGAAGATAGCGGAGTTTCAGCGCCTTCGCCAAGGTACGATGACAATTGATCAGTATGAAGCGAAGTTCGCTGAGCTGTCCCAGTATGCCCTTAAATTGGTTCAGAAACCGGCAGACCGAGCTCGAAGGTTTAGAGATGGGCTCCGGCCAGAGGTGAGGAGCTTTGTGGTACCATTGGATTTGAAGGAGTACAAGGACCTTTATAAGCGGGCCCAGCTGATTGAGAAAGACCAGAATGAGAGAGCTGCTTCATCTGGGTCGCAGTTTAATTTGAACAGGGAAGGTAATCGGTTTGGGAAGAGGCCGATGTCTGGAGGAAGATATCCTGTTCCACTCAACAGGAAGGGTGGGATAGGGAAGCCATCACCGAACCATCAGGGAGTGTGTCGTTCCTGTGGAAGACGACATGGTACAGGCCCGTGTCCCTCTAGGACAAGAGCCTGTTATGAGTGTGGCCAACAGGGTCACATATCCAGGAATTGCCCTAGGAATCAGATGGGACAGCGTCAGTTGCCGTCACCGCCACCGTTGGGTCAAAACAGAGGGGTCGTGCCGCAGATCATGCCGCAGGGTGGATTGAACCGACCTCCAGCTCAAGGAAGGACTTATGCGATCACCAGAGGTCAGGTGAAGGATACGCCTAACGTGATCACAGGTATGGTCTTACTGAACGACCAACTTGCTTATGCTTTATTTGATCCTAGAGCTTCTCATTCATTTATAGCTGAAAGATATGTTGAGATGGTAGAATTAATTCCTGAGTTGTTGGAGTCTGTGATTAGCATATCTACGCCGTTGAAAGATAAAGTGTTAGCTACGGTGGGTTGTTTTGGTTGCAAGTTAATGATTGGTGAGCGAGAGGGGAGGATAGACCTGATAGTCCTAGCCATGTTTGATTTTGATGTGATAATTGGTATGGACTGGCTCACCAAGCAACGAGCTAAAATGGACTGTTATCGCAAGGCGATTCAGTTTAACCCGTTAGGGGGTGAGAGCTTCGAATTTATTGGGAGTCGAGGAGGACTCTCGGTTTCCTTAATTTCATCGCTCGAAGCAACTCGCTTGCTAGACAAAGGTTGCCAAGGTTACCCAGCGACTGTTGTAGATACGATAGTGGAGGAGTTAAAGATTGAAGATATTGCAATGGTACAAGAATTCCCAGACGTGTTTCCAAAGGAGTTGCTGGGTTTGCCGCCCGAGAGAGAGATAGAGTTTGTGATTGAATTAGCCCCCGGGACAGAACCGATCTCTAAAGCTCCTTATCGAATGGCCTTATCAAAACTTAAGGAACTGAAGGTGCAAATGCAAGAGTTGTTGGATAAAGGATTTATTCGTCCTAGTGCATCACCTTGGAGAGCACCAGTTCTGTTCGTAAAGAAGAAGGATGGTTCCTTGCGTTTGTGCATCGACTATCGTCAACTCAATCAGGTGACGATTAAGAACAAGTACCCATTACCGAGGATCAATGACTTGTTTGATCAGCTTCAGGGAGCGTTGATATTTTCTAAGATCGACTTGAGGACAGGGTATCATCAGTTGAGGATCAAGAAGGAAGACATACCGAAGTCGGCGTTTCGCACCCGATACGGCCATTATGAATTTACGGTGATGCCGTTTGGGTTGACAAACGCCCCAGCTGCTTTCATGGATCTGATGAATCGAGTGTTCAGGGAGTACTTAGATCAATACGTAATTGTTTTCATCGATGACATCCTAGTGTATTCGAGGAGTACCGAGAATCATGAAAGGCACTTAAGGATAGTGCTTCAGACTTTAAGAGATCACGAGTTGTATGCCAAGTTTAGTAAGTGTGAGTTTTGGCTAACTCGTGTGGCTTTCCTAGGTCATGTCATCTCTGGAGAAGGAATCTCAGTGGACCCAGCAAAGATTGAGGCAGTGATCAACTGGTCGAGACCGACGACAGTGACAGAAATCAGAAGTTTTCTGGGTTTAGCAGGGTATTACAGACGGTTTGTAGAAGGGTTTTCAAGGTTAGCATCGCCGATGACGAGACTTCTGAAGAAGGAAGAAAAATTTGTGTGGACGGATAAGTGCGAGAGTAGTTTCCAAGAGCTTAAGCATAAGCTAACTACCACACCTGTGCTTACTATTCCATCCGGTCTAGGAGGGTTTGAGATCTACAGTGATGCGTCATTCAAAGGATTGGGTTGTGTATTGATGCAGCATGGTAGGGTTGTTGCATATGCGTCCCATCAGTTGAGACCTCACAAGTTGAATTATCCGACGCATGACTTGGAGCTTGCAGCAATCATCTTTGCTCTGAAGATTTGGAGGCATTATTTGTGCGGAGAGAGATTCCAGATCTTCACTGACCATTAGAGTCTCAAATACCTATTCTCTCGTAAGGAGTTGAATATGAGACAGCATCGCTGGATGGAGCTCTTAAAGGACTATGACTGTGAGATTTTGTATCACCCGGGAAAGGCGAATAAGGTCGCTGATGCACTGAGTAGGAAGTCTTCAGTTGCTCAAATGGTACTCAAGGAATGGAGTCTAATTGAAAGAGCACAAGATTCAGATTTCAAGTTTGAAGTAGGCCACCTTTCGAATCTTGTGGCTACCCTTAGAATTGAGCCGGAAGTGCAGGTCAGAATCAGAATGCTTCAGGAGACGGATCCAGATGTTCAGAAGATCATGCAAGAGGATGCAGAGAAAAGGAAGGCTAACTTTCAAATTTCTGAGGATGGAACATTGAGGTTCCAAGGACGATTGGTTGTACCTGACGATGTGGGGCTTAGAGAAAAAATTCTATCAAAAGTGCATCGTAGCAATTACAGCATTCATCCTAGTAGTACCAAAATGTATCAGAATCTGCGTCAACACTTCTGGTGGCGTGGCATGAAGGCGGACAACGCCAAGCATGTCGCCAAGTGTTTGACGTGTCAGCAAGTGAAAGCTCAGCATTGCAAACCGGGAGGACTTTTGCAATCCCTCGAGATCCCAGAATGGAAATGGGAGCATATCACGATGGACTTCGTGACGGGACTACCGAGGAGTCAAAAAGGGAATGATTTGATTTGGGTAGTAGTCGACAGGCTGACAAAGTCAGCTCACTTCATTGCAGTTCGAAGGGATTTGAGTTTGGATAGACTCGCAGATCTATATGTACCTCAGGTGGTTCATATGCATGGAGTGCCGGTTACAATTACTTTAGACAGAGACCCGAGATTCACCGCCGCTTTTTGGAAAAGCTTGCAATCCGCTTAAGGAACGAAGCTGCAGTACAGTACGGCCTATCACCCGCAGACTGATGGCCAGTCTAAGAGAACAATTCAGACTCTTGAGGACATGCTGCAAGCTTGCGTCTTGGACTTCAAAGGAAGCTGGGAGGAACAGCTTCACCTGGTCGAGTTTGCTTACAACAATAGTTATCAGCAGAATATTCAAATGGCTCCTTTTGAAGCATTGTATGGCAGAGCATGTAGAACGCCAGTGTGTTGGGATGAAGTCGGGGAAAGAAAGATCACCGGTCCGGAATTGGTTCAGCAGTTAGTGGAGGCAGTTGCAGTTATCAGAAACAGATTAAGGACCGCTCAGAGCCATCAGAAAAGTTATGCCGATAAGCGTCGAAGGCCATTGGAGTTCCAAGTTGGTGAGCACGTCTTTCTGAAGGTGTCACCGATGAGAGGTACTTCCCGCTTTGGCAAAAAGGGGAAACTGAGCCCAAGGTACGTAGGTCCCTTTGAGATTTTGGAAAGAATAGGGACTCTGGCGTATCATCTTGCACTACCGCCGAGGTTGGCACAAGTGCATGACGTCTTTCACGTGTCGATGTTAAGGAAGTATGAACCTGATCCGACACACGTCCTAAATTTTGAGGAATTAGATGTGGATGACAAGGTGTCGTACGTTGAAAGCCCGGTTCAGATCGTGGACCGCAAAGAGCAGGTTTTGCGCACCAAGACCATTCCGTTGGTCAAAGTGGTTTGGCAACACCACGGTACGGAAGGAGCAACTTGGGAAACCGAAAATTCGATGAGAGAATTGTACCCTCACCTTTTCAATTCAAATGTGTAATGGCTTAAATTTCAAGGACGAAATTTTTATAAGAGGGGAAGAGTTGTGACAGCCCGATTTTCCAATTTTAATTTCAATAAATTTAGACGGGCATTTCGTTCGCACGCATATAGTCTCTTTCCTTGAGTCGGCCACTCATGTGAAAACTAGTCTATCTGGTGAAGCCGTTAAGAAATTCTAATGCATAAGACTCGAGAATTTGATTAAGATGCGACCTTTCGATCGAGATAATCTGCAGGGATCATTACGGCACAAATAAAAATCGATTAGGGATCGAAAATAGGTTGGCTCGACAGAGGCATGTGATCAGGTGTGAGTGATTCCACTGGATCGCACAATTCTTGCCGACTGACACTGGGCCGACTTTTCTAACGATTGGGTACCCTGTGCCCGTATTTGAAACCTTGAGATTACCCCAACAACCGAAAGTTGTGGCTTGAAATGATCGACCGCAAGTTAGATGCACAAAGATTTGTAAACGCTGCTCGGTAGATTAGGATGCGCTAGTATTGTGCCAAAGTGAAATTAACCGTGAAATTGAGATCGAATTCTGAAATTGGAAGTCATGGTGTGTCACAAATCTTATTAGGAATATTGGATTAATTTATGGGCTTTAATTTGGGTTCAATTGGAAAAGAATTGATGAAATTGGATTGTACAAGAATTGGACCCTAGCGGAAAATGAAATTGAACCTATTGGACTAAAGTTGTGGAAGGTTGGAGTTAGTGGATGGTGACCTCACATGTGATGTCATGGATGAAGCAAGATGGGCTAGGGTTGTGACAAGTGGAAGGTGGGGATGAGATCTTGGAAAGGTGGGATGTCACCTCCCCCTTGTCCCCATCATCTTCTTCCTTTTGAATTTGGAGGAGAGAGAGAGAGGAGGGGAAGCAAACCAGCGAAACCGCCCAAGCCCAAGCCGCTCGTCCGCCCTTCGCTCGCACGACCGTCGCCGCTCGCCCGCGTGCGACCGCCCGCCGTCCCATTCCACGCCGAGTTCCCGTCCACCGAGCATCCCGCGCCGTCATCTCTCCAAGCCAACCGCTGTTCATCGTCGCCGCCGTCCGTCGCCGTAAGCTACCGTCCCGAGCCCTAGCTGCCTCCGTCGGTCTTCCTCCACCGTTCCTCCGCCCGTTCAGCCGCCGTTTCGCCACCCTCCGAGCTCGGTTAGTTGCTGGAAAATCCAACAAGATCCAGCCCCTTCCGAGCTCATTTTGGCCTCTTATTAGTTCTCATTTGGTGTTGATCCGTGTAGGTTTGTCGTCGGCGTCGCCATGCTCTTCACCGGAGACTCATCGGAAAGCGATTCCGGTAAGTTTAATTCACTAAACCCCGATTAGTGGGTTAATCATGCCTTAAGTGTGTTTAGTTTAGGTTGATTGGAATTAGGTTGTTAGATTAGTTCATTTAAATATGGATTAGATTAAGTGGTTTAATTAAAGTAAAGCATGTTTAGTTTAAGGGTTAAGTAGGTTTATTTAAAATAAGCCTTGATGTGACTTAAAGGAATTTATTTATGATTTAAATAAATGTTTCGAAATGTTGGATTATTTAATAATAAATCATATTCCGAAAATCATTAAAATATTATTTATAAAAAAAAAAGACTCGAAAAATTATTTTTGACCCTAATTGCTCAGAATTTCGTGCCGATCGTCATTTGTATATTTAGATTTTGAAATTGATGAGCGGTTAATGCAAATTGAGTGTTGATTGATGAAAATATGGATTTTATTTAAAAAATCTCAAATGTCGGGTTTGATATCGAAATTGGATTTTTAAAGATTAATGTTGTAATTGGAATATGTGAATGACGTGTGAAATGCTTTAAGTTGATTATGAGTTGTGGTATGATAATTGTGAGGAATTGTTTTGAACTATTAAGTTGGGATTGCCCCTATGTGGGATGCCCCGTACAACGGATGCGGGTCGCAGTTGATTCTGGGCCCATGCTCCTTCGGGAACGCCGTCGACGTACTGACAAAGCTGCGCTCCAAGGGGGGAGGCGATGCTCGGCTATATGTCGTAGATAGCCGAACCGGCGAGTAGGCTATGCCCTTGTGTGGCACTAATGAATGATGATTTGAAACGCTTGCTGTGAATTCGAAATTAAATGAATTGGATTGTGTTCCGATGGTTCACATGCTTATTATAAATTGTACTTGAGTGCTATGAATTGTACTAATTTGCAGGAAGGCAAGAAGGCGAGGTAAGTCTTCTGTATTGTGTGGCTAGACCACTTTGGGGCGTATTTTCTTTCTATTAGGGGTTTAGGAGGGGTGAACTTGCTGAGACAAAGTCTCATCCCGGTTTAGGGAAAATATTACAGGACCGTAGATGACGAGACCCCCGGAGATGAGTGGCCTGCCGACGGAGATTGACCAGATGACAGAGAGTGCTCCTGACCCTAGGAGTCCTTGGGTCTATCAGTTGGTTAGGACCCTCATCTGGGTCCAAGTGAACGTGCATGACAGAGTACCGTACATGTTTAGGGCTTGGTTTCGTTCCGGAGTCGATGGTGTTAGGGTTGGCCCTCTGGATAGCATGGATATTCCGCTAGCTGTGATGAACGCCATTTTGGGTGAAAGTGTGGCGGATCTTCCTGGCGATGGAGTGATCAACGCCTCGCCCTCAGCCTCTTGGGTGACAGATCCTGAGGATGTGGGATCGTCGAATGGGGCTGACCAGTAGTCCTAGGACTGTTGATTTTCTTTTTAGCGGACTGATCCATGTTATGTAGGCTGACCCCTCTTTTTTTGATGCACATAAACTCTGACCCAGTTTTGGTGCATATAGTCTCCGGATCCTGTTGATGTATGTAAGCCCTGGATTGATAATGATGTATGAAAGTATGTTGTTTGATTTTGAATTGATTTTCCTGCTGTTCTATCCCGTATGTTTTTGTAAGGGGCTTCTTAGTACGTTCCACTTGCGCATTAATAATTACTTTGGGGTCGGCGACACTACCTGGGAATGTCGCATTTCCATGACCATGGCGGGATGTTGGCGGCTCGACGTTCGGGGCGTGACAATAGTACAATTTATTTAGGCCTTAGCTAAACCATGCTAACTGCCTAACATGCTCGATTAAATAATTACATTTCTAATTTAATCTAACTAACCACCTTATTCCTAATAAAATAAATCTAAACACTCCTTAAACGTCATTAGCCTACTAAGCAAAATTTAGAGTATAAACTCACCGGTTAATTGCAAAAACCGGTTCACCGCAACGACGGCGCGACGGCAACTGAAATCCTAATTTTCGGCGGCATCATCAAACTCTTGGGCCGGGCCTAAAACGGGCCCAATAAATCTCAGCCCAAGCTGAGGTTTATTCTTGATTTTGGGCTGAACCCAAGTTGGGCTGGGCCTACTGAAACAATTGCGAACTGGGCTGAGTTGGGCCGGAATTCTGCATGGGCTGAACTGAGGACTTCGCTGACCTCTTGGGCTGCTGACACGGGCCTCAAATGGACTGGAGTTAACGGGCCTTGCTGAACCGAACTGAGTTGAAATCGTGTGGGCTGAAGACGCACAAACGTGCTGGGCCGAATTCGCTGGAGGTGCTGCTTCGGTTGATCGATGCTGGACGGAGGAGCAGCGAACGAAGGAGATGCTAGGGACGCGTGGGTTGCGACTGTCGATTGGGGGTGTTTCGGTCTTCGTGGACAGCTGCTTCGTTGGAGTCTTCAAGCAGCG
Source organism: Eucalyptus brandiana (assembly GCA_014182725.1). Classification (NCBI taxonomy): domain Eukaryota; kingdom Viridiplantae; phylum Streptophyta; class Magnoliopsida; order Myrtales; family Myrtaceae; genus Eucalyptus; species Eucalyptus brandiana. Next base: position 23,262,526 of record CM024669.1, read on the forward strand.
ACGTTGAAGAAGAACGAAGCGGCGAAGATGAAGCTGCTTGCGGTCGTTGGGCGGACAACCAGGAGACACGCGGCAGAGGGGATAAGCCGAAGTGGAGAAGAGGGCGAGCTGCTTCGGTGGATTTTGCTGGGTCAATAAACCGGTGGAGAGACTCCACTGGTTGACCAAACCTGGCAGCCAATGGCAACTCGAGAATCCAGTGGGGAAAGGCTTCAGTTTGTGGCTTCTATGGCCGACAAAGAGTGTGAGTGGAAGAGGGGCAGAGACGTGGGTTGGTTGATCAAAAGAAAGAGAGAAAAATGAAAGCAAAGTTGAAACCAACGGAGAGGAGGGTTCGATCGAAGAAGGAAGGGGGTAGATGGCCAGGGTGTGTGAGAAGCCAAGGGGAAAGAAAGTCAAGGAGAGATATCCATTCCATTAATTGATGGTCCCCCTAAAGCCCACATTAACATCCTGATCTCCCCACTTACTTTCTGACAAGTAAATTCCACCATTAAACCAAATTTGAAGCCAAAAATTGCTATCTCCTCATAGATCCGTATTTCACATTTTTGGGTTCAATTTCTTCACTCAATTCTCCAAATTGAGGTCCAATTTTGACAAAGAAAAATCCCATACAATTTCCTGCAAGTCCTCGACACTCAAAGGCTCGGCTTGGAAGTCCAAATTTCCATCGACTTAGCCTATCTGAATTTCCGTTAATTTTCCGCAACGTTCGTATCGATTTTCTGCAAAAATCTCGGAATCTCTGAAAAATCTTCAGAGGATGAGCCGACGTTCCTAAAATAGCTCGTGACACCACAGAACTTTCAATTTCTGAAATCGGGTTCAAATTCGTAGTTAATTTCAATCCGACGCGCTTTTAGCGTGACCTAGTCTACTAGATAACTTTTAGGAAATTTTGGTGCAATTGACCCGTGATCGATTTATCTCAAGTCACATTGTACATCTTCAACACATTGGCGACTCTCAATTGTCATGAAAATCTCGATGTATCAATTACGAGCACCGGGTACCAAAACGATAAAAAAAAAAATTGGTCTAGTGCCGATCGACGAGTATTTTACAATTAGGTGGAATCACCCACACTCTAATCACACATCTCAGTCAAGTCGACCTATCTCGGTCTCTGATCGATTTCGACAGTGCCGTAATGACCCTTGCAGATCAACACGGTCAAGCAGTCAATTCCTAGTCGAATCCTCAAGTCCATTGCATTTAGATTCCTTAATTGCTTCCCCAGATAATCTAGTTATCTCGTGAGTAATCGGCTCAGATAATAGCACTATCAACGCGTCAACGGAATGCCCGATTTATTTAATCGAAAACAAATTCTAAAAATTCAGGATGTAGGTCTCTTGCAACGCTAAAGAAACTAGACTTTTCAATGTAACTTACCACATAAAATATGATATTTCGCAATGTTGCAATATTAACATCTTAGTCATGTCAAGAAAAGACAAATACATGGACGAGCTTCCCGTTCATATTATGTTATGTGAAACAACAGCAACAAATTCGTGGAAAAACCTTTCAGTCTTGTTAATGATAGTGTTTATTCGGGTTATTCCTTCCCTCTCCTTTCACTCGAGTTGTTTCCTCCCTTCACACCAGTCCATTCTTGGACATTTCATAGTGCAAAGATATAGAGGACACGTATAGATTTCTATGTTTGAACAGTCCCTTCATATACAGAAGGCAACGTCCATGTGGAAATTAAGGGGTTTGTGAAAGTGAATGTAGTCCCAAGTCAGTTAGATTTCTATGTTTTTCTTGTACGTTCAAATTGACTGATGAGCCAGTTGGGTTCTATCTATGAACACACACTTTCATATGAACTAAGGGCACCATTTCTTCAAGAAAACAAAGGTCAAGATGAATTCTAGGCCAACCTACTTCAGAGGCAGTATCACAGAAACTGTGTCGCAATTCAGTTGAGATTCCACATTCTCTCATCTCCAAATGGAAGCAGATCAGGTCCTTCTCTTCCGGTCAAAATGAACCCGCGGTCCGAAAAGAACATGAAATTCAAAGGCGCTCAAGTTTTCTGTGCAGACTGGGGTAACGTGTTGATGACAAGCCGTGGAAGATTTTCCCAGAATGTTCTCCCCACCCTCGAATTTTCCCTGAAAATCATGTTGGCCAATCATTCGAACAGGGAAATAGCGCAGAACTTGTGATGTTACTCGGCTTGTCCCATGACCAACCAGCGAAAGTATATTCTGTTCGGAAACGTGTGCCCGCGTGTATCCGACCGCACATCATAGACATCACAAGGGCCAAACGCTAGTATGTGTACCCACCAAAATTAGAATATCTTCATTCATTACATACATATCTTCACCATTGTACATATTAGGGATAATTACCAAAAAACAAAGTCAAGAATCAATTTTATGGATGTCAATTCAGACCTAAATTTTTTAATTTAAACAATTTAATCCTAGACTTTTTAACGATTTACCAATTTAATCCTTCTAAATAATTGGCCAACAATTATTGATGTAGAAGTCAACTGTCCTAGGTGTGACGTGGTCGATCTTGATATAGATAATTTTTGTAATTTAAAAAAATCTTAATTTAAAAAAAAAAAAAAAAAGAAAAGAAAGATAAAGATATCAAAAAAAACGTAAAAATTATTCATGTTAGTGCTTTGATTATATCATGTAAGACGATCAATGCTCACGTCAATGATTCCCAACCAAAATTAGATGGAATGACTAAATTAGCAAATAGTTAAAAATTTTAAAAATAAATTAATAAAATTGAAAAGTTTAAAGATGAATTGACATTCGTAATAGACTTATGACTTTCTTTTGGTAATTTTCCGTGTTTCATCCCAATATTGTCAATGTGGAAATGGGTTTCTTCTATAGCTGACCATTGACGAAGACATTTTTCATATTCAAGTTGAAATCGCGTGAGAGCAAGAATAGTCACGGTCCTTCCTCGTGTTCTCTTCCCTATTTTCTTGGTTGCCCCCGTGCCTTTCAACTGTGATTTCACCAAACAAATAGGACCCCATGTATTAAAGCCACATAGGAATTCAGAAGATGCTTTAAATGGGATCCAATGCATTTTAACTACGATTTCAATTGTTCGATTTAATTGATATTTTTAACTTTTCAATCATATCTAAAAGTACTAAACGCTTGATAAAATTAAATATTCCACTTTAAAATCTAGGACGTATTTTATCCTATCTCTATCTCAATACTAGTCCTTAAAACACCCGGCTTTAGCGCACATGAACATTTCATCTCTTCTTCTTTCCTTCCGGGTAACTAATAATTATGCTATCACTATTTTTCAATGTAGGCCATAATCAGAACATGGATGGTCAAATCCCGATTCATGCATGACCATGTTATCGGCCACGGACAGCGACAAACCCTGCTCCGTGGAAACCCTGCTCCGACAAGCTGGGAAAATGTACGAAGTGCCCCCACATTACTTATTACCCTAGACAACCTGATAGTCTAACGTTGGACCCGATGACTTCGTGAACAGAAAGTTCGACTGACGAAGACGGGGAACAGTCAAAGTTCGGACCTTGAACGCCCGTTCCTCCTCAGTACAACGCCACTCCGCGGGACGCGGTTGCTCGGGAACTTTGCCTGTAACTTCCGAAAGATTTCTCGATCCCATCGTTCCCCGGTACGCGTCGATGCCACCGTGTGCCTGTAAATTTTCACTCTCTCTCTTGAACCCCACATCGAAAGGACATTTAAAAATGACTCTTTTTTATCTGGGAATTTCCTAGATTGTGCCATTGATGTAGCTGTCGTTCGTCGGTCAATCTTGGTTTTTACGGGCTAATTTTCGTGCGGTTCTTGGGTGTCCGTCCTTAATTCCGTCGAGGAGTCCAAAGGCCAAGTTCTTGGCGCTGGGAAGCGTCCAAAATGCGATCTGTTGGTATCGGCACACGCAGAAGTGCGGTTGAAAATTTGACCTGTGTTGGGTTCTTTTTTTAGATTTTACTGAATGTCATGTCGTTGTTAACGGCTTCAAACTAGAAGTTTCTCTGTACCTACCGTTTCTGTGGTGGGCCAATCTTGAGTCCTATATATTTCTGGTGGTTGGGAGTAGTGACTGCTGTATCTATGCACACTGCAAGTTTTACAAATTTTTGACATGAATCTTAAGTTTCCTTTTATTCTCTGGTGATGTCGAAGAGGCAACTCCAGGAGGAGGATAAGGAGGTTGGTTCTGGAGGATCAGCAAGAAGGCCTAACATTAAGTAGAGTCACTTTACTAGGGACCATTGTATTCCAGTTTTAGTGTCTGTGACGGTGAATTATACTAATCTTGATTACTTTGCAGCTATTTGAGAAATGTGATCGGAGGGCTGTCACCGGATCAATTTGCATCATTTCTCGAGCCCCTCTTTCGGAAAGTGGTATGCTATGCGTATCGTTCACTAGCTGTGTTGCTTGAGAAGAACTCAAGTCTGTTTCTTCACAAATTAATTGATGATTTCAAATTACTGTTATGCTTAGTATGTGACTGTTCGGTTTTCTATATAGGATATGATGATTCATTATATCTGGCATAGTGATGTTCGGTCAACAGTTCATGGATGTACTCTGGATTTACTATTGAGAAGGCTGTTTTCTTGGGGTGATTGGGATGTTTTGGTCAGCAAAGTGGGCAATTTAATCTCTGTCACTTGTCATAATCGGCAAAGTATCTGGCTCAGGCAAATACTTTTCAACCCAAAGATGTAGAGGCTTTTGTCCATCTCTTTTTTCTTCATGAAGTCCTGATCTGCTCTTCTATTCTAGATTAAGAATGTTTCAGATATCTGTTTTTAGAATAAATTGTTAGTTGGGTTCATTTCCATGGGAATAAAAATCTGCGAATCCCCTTCTCATAACTAAATTCCAAATAAATATAAAGAAGCATTTTTTTTGCCCCTTTGTCTCTTTTTTGCCATGAAGGGAATGAATCTTTTTTGTCAACGGTCAAATGGATTCTTCCTCATTTATTGTGATAGGTATGCTATCAAGTAGTTCCTTGAATTTGAAAATATGGTATCCCAGGAAAATAAGATCTGCTCTGCAGATAGTCTAACGAATCCACCTGTTTGTGATCATGACGCTAAACAGGACGAAACTATTGGTATTATTAGAAAATTTCACTTTGAATCTGAGTTGCACTCTCCATCAAGCAGGTTAGGGAGGAAGTGGAACATGCAATCCCGTGCTTTCATGATCCGTCGTTAAGGTCAGTATTCCATGTATTCCTGCATCAACCTCCAAGATTGACTGTGAATCAGAGGAAGCCATATTGATCTTGTTTTGTCTTAGTTTTTCTGTACTAGACACAGTAATCTAGTTTCAAGTTCAAGATAAGTCGTTTTCCAATATCATATCAACAATTTAACATCCTTTATGTACTAGAGAATTTATGTATTTCTAATCTATATCGTAGAGCACCATCTAATCCTGTTGGGACTTCTGAAGAAAGCAGTCTTCGACTGCAATTTGTTACCAAATTACCAGCAACCATCTTCACTAACTGTCAGATAGAAGCCGAGGAGAGTACTCCTCTCAGGATCGAACTATTTGATGGTAGGACCAATGAGAGGGTTACAAGTGGCCCCCTATCTTCAATAAAGATCGAAATCGTCATCCTCGATGGAGATTTCGGGTCAGATGAGGAAGAGGATTGGACCGAGAAGGAATTCAATGGCAAAATCACCCACCAAAGGGAAGGGAAAAGGCCATTGGTAACCGGGGAGCTTACTGTGATGTTGCAAGGAGGAATTGGTAGTCTCCATAATTTAATCATCACTGACAACTCGAGCTGGATGAGATGTCGGAAATTCAGATTAGGAGCTCGAGCTGTTCAAAAGGTTTCTGCAGAAATAAGAATAAGGGAAGCAAGAAGTGAAGCTTTCATTGTTAAAGATCATCGAGGAGTTTGTAAGTTTGCAATTATTAGTTTCGTTGCCTATCATTTTATGATGACATTTGATTTTTAACTGCTAATTCCTGATCCTTTTGGTGGAACTAAAAAAGACTTAAAGATTGACAAGTTTTCTCTGTTATGTGTAGTGAACAGGAAGCACCATCCTCCATCACTGAGCGATGAAGTGTGGCGTTTAGAGAAAGTAGCCAAAGACGGTGCTCTACATAAGCGCATGATTTCAGGGGGAATCAACACTGTTCAAGATTTCCTCCAGCTGTACGAAGCTGACGAATCCTCTCTAAGAAATGTAGCGACCATTTCTCTTCTACCCGTGCTAATTTCCCCTTTTCTGTACACGTTATTCTAAGCATTGTTGACCATCAATTCCACTAATTCCCTTTTCTGTACCCGTGCAATGTTATTTCAGATACTTGGTGATCGGGTTGCTAACGGAATATGGGAGATGATTGTCAAACATGCCAGGACCTGTGTGGTCGACGATAGCAAGACATACGCTTACTATCAAGCTTCAAACCAGACCGGTATACTGTTCAACTCAGTGATGAAAGTGGCTCAAGCAACACTTGACGGCCAAACTTACCAGTCACTAGACCAATTGACCCACTCTCAGAAGGTACATAAATCATAACCAGAAACTTTCATATCAAGCAGCAGAGTGTCAAACTATCTGGAGCTACAGAAGGGCCTGTATATATCGTTCTTGTCCATACATACCACAACCACTTCGCTTAAAATTCGTAAGTATTCCATTTGATTTCGAATTTGATTGAATCTGCTGTTCGGTCAACAGATTTTGGTGCAGAACTTAAGAAGGCAAGCTTACTGTAACAAGAATCGATGGGTGCTGCTTGATGCCTTACCCAGCATCACTCCTCTGAGTGCCCTGACCAACTCACCTATGGAGTCATCAATTGTACTGAGCCCGCTTCTTCATCATCTAGATCACACAGTGCCAAACCAAGGTATTGTGATGTTATATCACTACAATCTTTTTCTTCTTGGCCTTCTTAATCTGTCATAGCTCACCGTTCCTATTTCTTTGTCAACGTCCATCATTTTGCATCTATGGTAGCTGAAAACGAACGCATCTGCATTTAGATAGACCAGAGATGACTCTTGAGTTTACTTACTTGTTGACTTCACAATCGCCCTGCTACAATGTCACAGAGAACCCACAATTAGATTGCCTGGAGCCACAGAATCATATTATCGCGGCTATTATCAATCAGACAGCAGCCAAAAGCTTAGGAAGGCAGGACTTTTCGTCCTATTTTAGTGCTGGTGAAAGCAGTTATCGTCCTGGTTACTCACAAGGACTGTTTGCGCCAAACCATTCGTCTCCTGAGGAGCTTTTCAAAGTGCCATCTCCAATCCCTGGCAATTTGATGGGGCCACTGGAGCACACTTTCTTCATCGGATCGAGCAGCAGGGCAGATTTTGGGATCTGTCCATCTGGCACAGGTTTCAGAGTTTGGAATTCTAGGATCTCGAAGCCCAGAGCGGCGTGGTGCAAGATCCGTGCCGTGGTGAAGTGGGGATCAGTTCGGCGTGTCGTGGCTGCAAAGAGAACAGCAATGTTCAATTGGGCACATTATTAAGCTGTATACATGGAGAGCCCATCCCCCAAGAGAATTTTGGGTGCTCTAGGAGCACAAAGCTCTCATCCACCCAAGCCAATCATCACGTATGAAGTATCAACAAACAGAAAGGAGGAAATTCATGATACTTGATCGCAGTGATTGTCTTGGGTGGATGAGAATGTCTTGTTTGGGGAGCACCAAATTTCTCTAGAGCATCTAAGGTTAAGCTGCCCTAGATGCATCAACTTAGAATAATGCCTCATCACTGCAGTTATCTCTATTGTGTTATCTTGAGTACCATTTCATTTTTTGAATTAAGTTGTGCACCATCAACATGGGGCTGCCAATAGAACGTGTCCTCTTTGTGTAGATCACGCAAGCCGGTCTTAGGAAGTATCTCAATACAAGAGTTTTTTCTTCAAGAATTGTAAGCCTTTTGTTTCCTTCTTCAAGAATTGTTCGGCATTCTGTTTGTCCTAACCAACCCATCATCCCTTGATTTATCAGTTTAATGCTCTGATATACTAAGCACACATATCTTTGCTTTATAAAATATTGTGAGTATTTTACTTAGTTTGCGAGATCTAAAGTTTTCTTCCGTAGGCTTTGCTATTATTGACTTGCAATATTATGTTGTAACCATTGGAGTCACAAAGCCCACAATCTTGACAGTAATTAGTAAATGTTCTTCTATCGCCATTGTAGGTTCTTGTTTTCCACGTAACATTCCACCAAGTTCCTGTAGACTCAGATCCAAGACCGCTTCAAGACTTTACTTTCCAGAGAATGTTTTTGGGTAAGAAAAGAAATGAATTTTCTCTTTCGAAATTGAGCAGTTTAGCTTTCATCTTCGAACAGTCAAAATGGAAACAATTCATCTTTGTCATTGAAGATCATGCAAGACGCGCAAAGGTTCCTGTTTGATCAATGAAAAGCGCTTATTTGATTGTGAGAGTGAGTTCTAATGGAAGAAATAGGCAGAGAACCAAAATAGTAATCTCGGTCAGAAAGATCTGAATATGAACATGTAAAGGAAAAGGCGTATCAGCAATCTAGGATGCTACACGTCCTACACATGACGTGAGACTGTACCTAAAATCGTTGATGGTGTTAAGTGAGTTTTAGTTCCTAGATCTGCCGTAGATAACAGCGCTGAAAAGTGAAATTCTTCTCTTGTGGGGCAAGTTCTTGGCAAGAAATTGAGCATTGGATTTATTTCCCCTGCAGTGAATATGTTGTGGGGACGAGGAGATTGAGAATGGAATGTTCCTTATGAACTTCCCCTCTTCCGGAAGATTGCACACTATCCTCTTGTGCTGAGAAAATGGCAGCCTGAACTGCAAAGTTGGGAGGTCTGATGCAAAAACTGTTGTTTGGGTTGAGCTACAGAGCGTTCCACTGTATTTTCTGACATTGAATGGTGGTCTTGAGGGCTTCTCCATAGGTGAGAAAGGACTAAGGCAGGGTGATCCTTCATGGTATCTTTTTGTTCTGGGGATGGAGTTTTCCCAAGAACAGTTCGATAATGCAGCAAGTCAAAAGGCAGATCAAAATACCATTCTCAGTGCTCTAAGGTGAAACTTACTCACTTGAATTTTGCTGACGATTTTGATGATCTTTTTCAAAGGGGATCCGAATTCTTTAAATGAAATTCTGGCATTGTTTCAGAGACTTGAGCACATGTCAGGTCTTAGTCTTAATCCTCGAAAGTCTCAGATGTATCTAGCTGGCTTTCAAAAAGGCCAATTCCCAGTTGGATACCTTGGCCCTCCTCTGATTTTAGCAAGGTTAAGGTAATGGAGAGTGTAAGCCTTTGAATACTCTTCGAATGAGTTCTTAGACAGTCAGGCATCTCTCTTGAGCTGGAAAGGCCACAACTCGTTAATGAAGTAATCTACAGCTTGGCAAATTTTGGGGTAAATTTTTTTGTTGCCAAACGATATTGTCAAAAACAATTAGAAGCGAGCGTATTTCTTCCTTTGGAAGGGAAAAATCTGAAAATGCTTAAGTTTCAGAAATTATGCCTTGGAATCTTGCTTGTATATTGCAAACATTTATGGAGATATTGCTGCAGGCTGGACCCATTTGAGTGGCCTTGCTCGACTGTTTCTTGCTTAAAAGGCCAATCTATTTGGGGAGTGAATCCAACTGGCGAGAGTAGCTACCCTTGGAACAAGTTAATTAAAGCAAGGTCTGTTTTAAAGACTCATATCAAGTGTCTCAATGACATTCTGGAGGATATGCATCCTGGAAGAGTGGTAAATGATTTCACCTCGAAATCACATGCTAAATTTGTTGCGGTTATTAAGGGCAATGAATGGCTATGGCCACTGACAAGGTCTGAACATTCAGTCAAGATTCAAGCTGCAGTTTGCGATCATATTTGTCCCGGTAATTCACCTGATAGGCTCTTGTTTACTGGTTCCACGTCTGGCTCATTTACTCAAGCTGATGATAGGACTTCAACTCGAAAGAGGAAGAAGAAAGTTAAATGGCACAGGCTCATCTGGTTTCACCCAAGTGCACCTAAGTTTGCGTTTCTTTCTTGGCTTGAACTGCTTAATAAGCAGCTGTCTATCCGAGAAAGAATAGCCAAGTGGAGTTCACAAGGGCCAATTAATGTGTTTTGTGCAGATCTGCTTCTGAATCGAGACAGCTCTTTTTTCTTTTGTTGTATGCTCTTTCTTGGTTGTGGCTTGGTCTTCCATGCTGCTTCACCCGTTATTTGCTGCCGGTGTAGTGTTAAGCTATATAGCACCGACACGGACACGCAACACGCAACACAACACGATACGACACGCCGTCACGTCATTTTTTAAAAATAGAGAATTTCAACACGTTCCGACACATTATATATTAAATATATTTTTATATAATAATAATAGCCTAGAATTAATTTACAAAAAATATTAATTAATATCGTTCATTATTTTAATTTGTTACAATAATACATAAAACTTAGAGGAAAAAAACATTGTTTAAAGAAAAATGCTAAAATGATATTTTTAAATTTATTTATTTACCATATATGGCATTTTTTAATACTTCTTTCATAGTATAAGACTTTTTAAAAAATAAAACAATTCTAAAAAAACAAAACTGAAAAAGAAAAATTGACCCGTGTGTGTATATTTGTAGCAATTTTATTACTTTTTTTATTACTTATTTTGTGTATATTTATATTTTGATCCCTCAAGTATTAAAAATTTTTAAAATTGACTCCATGCGTGTCGGAATTCTGGACTCGCGTGTCGGAGCGTGTCGGAGAGAGTTGATCACGTGTCAAATTTTTCGACACTCGTTGACCGCGTGTCGGAACGTGTCGGACACGACACGAAGGCTTCCAGAGAGTGTCCGTGCTACATAGGTGTTAAGTCCTGTTCAATGTTATTGAGGACCTTTTCTAATCGACTTGGACAATATGTGAGATTTGGCAAATTTTGGGTATGAGTCGGATCAACTATTGTCACTAAATTTGTAACGCATATAAATGAATTAATTTAGATCAAATTATTTTCATTCCAACCCATCCATTTATTGCCTTATTGATAACTGAAACTTGGGATTCGAGTGACCTTTTGGGGCATATTGAAGGGACTGCTTGTAGTAGAAGTAATTCATCTACGTTGATTTGCGCTAGTAGGATAGTCTCCTACAATTTTTTCGGTAAGATTGCTTCGTATTTGGTAGCAATTACAATTTCTCCATCCAACTAACTTGGACATGTTAAAAATCAGATTTTTTTTATAAGGAATACACATTGATGATCGAAAATGTCCGTATGATATATAATGTATATATGATTAAATTACTTGAGGACAACACAATGTTTATTCGGAATGACGTGGATATTTAAATTTCAATGAAGTTACTAGATGTATCCAATCTAATATATTATCCATTATACTTAAAGTGACTTTTATACATTAAATGCATTAAATTTCAATGGATGAAGCATTTTTTTCCCAATGAAAAATTAATAATTTTTTGAAGAAAAAGCGAACGTTTAAAGAAAAATCTATTAACAATAAGTAGTAAAATTGACCTATAAGAAATGAGATTAAGAGAAAAAGCATTTAAATAATTGGCCTTTTTATGATATAGATATTTAGCATAATACAAAAAATAATGAAATTAACAATACAAGAACGATAGCGTAAGTATTTTATAATTTCACATGAAATTGATTTTATCATTCATTATATGTGGTGTGATATATTTACAAAAGAAAAGTATTACTCATATATCCATCGAATAATATGGAGAGAAAATTTGACTTTCTCCCTTGTAATATAATACACCTTAAAAATTAAATTACTTGGAAGACTTGCCCCCATCAACTAAGGCTTGGTTGGATTCATGTATTTCCTATCCTGAAATCAATAATCCCACGCCATTCCAATCTTGAACTTTAAATCATTGTAATATCATTTTTAAATTTTTAATTTGTTTAATACAATATGTAAAATTTTGACAAATATTTAATTTAATTCTTAAACTATATAAAAATATTTAATATTATCATTTCATTAACTAAATTTAGGAATAAAACTAAATATTTTCATTACGAACTAAAATTTTATGAATCGTATTGAATAAATATATTGGGCCAAAATTAAAGTTTTAGGAATTATATTATATGGTCCGTTATCCTTTCTTTGCTTTTTAAGTCAAAACTGCAATAACTAAAATCGACACGCAACCCGGATCGAAAGCCGCAACGTGTCTGCCAGGCGCGCAGCTGGGCGGCCGTGGGGGCCCCCGACCCGACACGTGCGCCAATGGCAACCCCCGTAAATTCCCCCAACACGAGGGCCGATTTCCATAAGCTTTGCCCGAAAATATCTTCCGCCATCTCAGACACGTCCCTACGTTTCTAACCCCGGAAACTCCGAATTGTCTCGAACTTTCTCCTCTCTCTCTCCCTCCCTCCCCTCCCCTGCCCCCGCAATCTCTATCTCCACCTTGGAGAGACGCCGCAGGAAGATATTTTCTCTCTCCTCTCACCTTCTGCCCTTTCTCTCTCTACCCTTTCAGCGCTTCGATGCGGGCATAAAGCTGGCCAGTCCCCTCCTCTTCTCTCTCCGTCGGCGGCCGAGGCGAGCGATGTCGTGACGCCATCCGAGACGAGGGCGGAGAGGAAGAAGAAGAAGAAGAAGAAAAGGGCGGCGAGCGGGCGAGCGGGCGAGCGAGCGAGGGAGCTCGGCGATTCGACTCGGCGTTCGTGCTTTGTTCTTGAAGCGTTTTCTTGAATCGCTGCTGAGGGTGGGGGCGTTGCGGGGGAGCGATGGACAGGGGGAGCATCCGGCGCCGGATCTTGCTACTACGCCGTCCTCGGGATTCGCAGGGACGCCTCCTCCTCCGACATTAAGTCGGCTTACCGCAAGCTCGCCATGGTAACTTCTTCCTCCGGTTCCGTCTCGTCTTGATCTTCGGACCCCTGTCTCTGTTTTTTCAAAAAAATTCTTTTTTGGGGTCCTCTGGCGGTCGAGCTGTCGACCAATTGGAGGATTTCGCGGAGTTGCTTGTTCTGGAATCGGATGCGGCGTTGGTGAAGCTGAGATTTTGTCGGAAATTGCTCGCTTGGATGGCGTATTTTCGTTTAGTGCAGGGACTGCCCTGTTCGGTCACATGTCTGCTCGAATTTTTGTGTAGAGAGATGTGGCTGATTAGATGAGTTTCTTCGTTTAGGGAATTGTTAGTTCGAGTTTAGACTTAGCTGAGACTGTTGGATGTTGCCGAGTTGATCTAGCTGTTTGATGAAATTCCGTCTTGATTGAGATGCATGAATTGCTCGACGTACTCGGTTCAGTCGAATGCGCGCCTAATTTCTGCTTTTAATCTGTTTCGTGAAGAAATGGCACCCGGACAAATGGGCGGGGAACCCGCAGGTCGCCGGCGAGGCGAAGCGGCGGTTCCAGCAGATTCAGGAGGCTTACTCTGGTAAAATACTCCCGTCCCATTTCTGCTCGCATAGTCAATTCTGCACTACAAGATACGCGATTACATTACATGTAACTTACGGTGAAAAGAATTCTTTTTTTTTGCGGGTGCTGTTTGCGGGTGTTGCCAGTGCTGTCGGACCAGAGCAAGAGGTCGATCTACGATGCAGGGCTCTACGATCCGCTTGAGGAGGAGGACGAGGTCGGTCTTAGCTCACCAATTTTTTCCAGTCATTTTAGGGCGTTTTATTTTCTGTTTTCTCTTTCTTTATGGGGAGTTTTGCCTACAACGACATGAAAAACGTTGCCTTTGTTAGATACATTGGTAGTTGCGCAGGATGACGTCGTATCTCGGGTTACATAGGTACTAAAGTTCAATGCTTTCTAGGTAGATAGTGCTCGGGAAGGACAAACCCAACAAACAAACAATGGAAGAGATCCATTGTTTATCAAGTGAAAAATTAATTTTTTACTCTGATTTTCCGGTGAATAATGATGGGTTTTTCTTTTTCTTGGGATCTTATCATGAATCATGATCCTGTCCTGGGGCCTGAATTCCTTTCCGACATGAACCAGGACTTCTGCGACTTTATGCAAGAGATGATCTCCATGATGAACAACATCAAGGACGAGGTAGGTGCTCCGCTCCGCTCCCGCTCCGCTTGTGCCCTCTCTTTCCTATCCGAGTGCGGTAATTGTCGATTCGGGCGTGATTTGTGCTACGTAATGATTCAATGCACCGCACGTTTCTCTTGGCATTCCCAATGATCTCAAAGCTTACGGTCCAAAAAAAAGTCAATACGAATCGCTGTCACGAGTTACGCGTCGGGTTGGATATTTTTCTGGTTGCAGGGAGGCAATAGCTTTGAGGACCTGCAGAGGATGTTCCAGGACATGGTGGGCGGCAGTGGGGACGGCGGCGCCGGGTTCGATTACATGCCCGATCCGACGGTGGCCTCAAAGAAGCCACGCGTGAGCGCTTCAAAGGCGGGCTCGGCGAGGCGCAGCAGTTCCTCTCGCCGTTAGGTTAGCTTCCCCCTCCTCCCCCAGGGCACGCAATGCACCAACTGATCAAATGTAGCTCTAAATCCTCTCCAAAACACCCGCCTCTAACTGTTAGCATTGAAACATTGATTTAACGCCTTTATCCCTGATTAAAAAGACCTGATTTTTGGTAGTGGTGGTGGTGGTGGTGGTGGTGGTGGGGTTGTTCGGGTGGTCTAGGGCGGGCTCTTGTGGGGACCGGACAGTCGGGATATTTCGGTTTGATTGTCAAGGAAATGGTAATGAATTTATGTTCGGGCTTTTGTCTTGGTGAAATCTTTGTCTTGTTTTCATGTGGTGATTCGCTCTCTCTCTCTCTCCCCTCTTTTGAAGATATTTTGTTGCGTTTGCTTGGTTGACGGAAAGGTGCGGGCACTGGGTGGCACCACGCGTCGCTCTCTCGATGGATCGACGAATTGACCAAAGGGGCCCGTGGTCGGCCGGTGGCCGTAAGAATCGTTTGGCCCTTTTGATTTGACACTCGATGGTGATGGTGATGATGATGGTCGCAATCTTTTGTGTTGGTCCACGGCTTTCGATATTTCTACTATAATCCTTTTTTCTGGCCTCGCAGTGGGCGATATGCATCTACACAGAAAAGATCGCTTGAGTGGGCCCTGCGTAATGGGCTGCTGCCTCCTCTTTTTTAATTATTTTCTATTTTCCCTTTTTGGAAGGTAATTGACGTGGCGTTATATTTTCTGGAACATATAGTGGAAAGATTAAAAGTAGCATATTAAAAGTATCAGAAGTTTGGTATGGTATTTACTTCAATGCTAACGTTAGTGTTAAATTGAGGAAAAATAGGGATCATTACTTTCAATGAGGAATTCTTGCAAAAAAATATTATGTAACTTTTTAAATTAAATGTTAATATCTCCGTGGCTTTTTCATAAAAAGAAGTCAACGTGAATGATGATGTGACCATCAATATCAAAACCGCGTTGCACTAGGGAAAATCCCTTGTTCTTTTTTCACTCTCTTTCATTCAAAGCTCTCGTGGTAATCAAACATCCGTTTGCGAAGATACCACGACTCTTGAATGGATGGAGAATCGTGCTAGGATTAATAAGTTCCTTCAAGGGATTGGGATTGTCCCTGACGAACTTGACCGACTAGAGCCACCAATCACGATCAAGGTCATGAAGGTGCAAATTGATTTCCTTCGCAAATTGGGGCTCACGGTTGAGGACATCAGTGATAATCCTTTAGTCCTAGGATGCACCATGAAGAACGTGATTTCAGTGCTTGATTTGCTTCTATGCCTTGATGTATTTCCAAATTGTCAACTGGGGAAAAACTGGCAAGCGAGCTCAAGAAGAAACGAATTGACTTTCTTCACAAATTGGGGCTCACAATCGAGGATACCAATAATTATCCTCTACTCCTAGGTTACACCGTGAAGAACATGATCCAGTGCTTGATTTGCTTCTATGCCCTTGATTCAGGCCCAAATTGTTAATTTGGGAAAAAAATTGGCAAACAAGCTCAAGTCATGGCCTTCAAGTTAGTTTTTATCTCTTAGAACAAACATGTAAAAGACATCATTTGTGACTGTTACCATCAATTGGGCACGTCGGCAAGTCATGTAGGTTGGGAAAATTAATTAAAAAAAAAATTGCTGCATTAGATTTCAAGTAATCCAAATTAAAATTTGTGACAGCCCAGGCGATGGTGCGTAGAGAGGAGGGATGGCGATGCGTTCGCGCCTCGGTCCCCGGACATGCGCAGGAAGGGGGTGCATCTCATATCTCACATCGCTTAGGGAGGGAGTCATGGATTAACTTATAAGGCTTTGATCCCTCTAATTTTACATACGCGTTTTCTTGGGATAGTATAGGCTGCCCCGAGAAGAACAAAACTGTGAAGACTTAGTGGCCAAATAGGACAATATATGTATCAGAGCTGACTCCCGACCACATGTGGGGCCACAGCGAGAACGCTGTTCTAGGCAACGGCGTGCAGGGAGGACAGATGGCAATGCGTTCGCACCTCGGTTCTCGGACGTGCACAGGAAGGCTGCCCCGAGAGGAAGAAATTATTCAATCGAATAAGTACCTTATGTCAAAATTGAGAAATTCTATGGCTCGAATCTTTAGTATTCTCTTATTTATTACCTGTGTTTACTATTTAGGCAGAATACCGTCACCCATTGTTACTAAAAAAATTCAAAGAAACCTCAAAATCGGAAGAGAGGGGAAAAGGCGAGGAAGAAACGGATGTAGAAATATAAACAACTTTCGAAACGAATGGGACTAAACGGGAACAAGAGGAATCCACCGAAGAAGATCCTTCTCTTTTTTCGGAAGAAAAGAAGGATCTGGACAAGGCTTGGGTCCCTCTAGCGTTTTCTCGGGGTAGTATGGGTTGCCTCGAGAAGAACAAAACCGTGAAGACTTAGTATCCAAAGCGGATAATATATGTACAGTAAAGACCCATGATGTTACAAAATTGATACTTAAGTGATCGTTTTTTTCAAAATGATATTAAAGTGAGCAATGTGGGAAATTTTCAGCGCTTTTAATAATTTTTGTCCCATTAAAATATCGATTCCAAGCCCTTCAAGTGAAAATTACACATTTAAGTAGTCTACGGGCTTTTAGAAAAAAAAATCACAAAATATAGTCGAACATGGCAAAAAATAAGATTAATTTCTCGAAAGTACGTTTCCTGAAAATACTATTTGATAAAATTTATTTTCACCCGACAATATATATATATATATATATATTAAATTACCCTCTCCCTCCCTCCCCTTTCCCCCAATTTTGGCGAACATGGCTGGCTTTTCTTGCCTTGGTGAGGTAAGAAAAAATCGGACGATAAAGAGTGGTCCACCTCCACGAGATGGTCACTTCACTTGAGAGAGGCTTCTAGTTCCCTTTTTCTCCCCCACTTTCCCTACTTTTTCTCTTCTTTTCTTTTCTCTCTCCCTCCTCTTCTTTTTCTGTATTATAATGGCAAGCTGCCTGACTTTTTGGGCAAAGTTGAGATGCCCCTTTTTTGTTTTTATCCGTCGTTGCGGAGTCGTACGTTTTACAATCCCTTTTTTCAACATTTCTTTTCCAGTGAGCAGCAACCCTTTCGAATTTTCAATCAGTCTCTTCTTCACGAGTACTCGACAGCGACGGGGAAGCCACCGCGTGACCTGTGAACAATTCGATAATGCATAAAGGCCAAGCAATAATACACGATTAATAACAACATAAAATTTGGATGACCAGCTAATAGTAAAGACGAATGATGAAAATAATTTTAATTTCTTATTTCTAGTAGAACATTTGTACATTTTGTTTCTATTCCAAACCTATTTCTATACTATTAAATTTGTTTTAAAAAAATGAAATTGCATCACCAAACGAATTATTGTTCTAATTCTTTCTAGAGATAGAAAAATAGATCTACTCAGAAACAGAATAATTATCATATGTACCCAACATAGATTGAAAATATGCCTAACGTAGGATTATTATTGTACCGATAGATAAATCACCTGATGACCTATGACCAACTCTATTCCTTTTGTCGATTGAACTTTAGACCTTTTAGTCTAAGTAGCACTGATATCAATACGAGACACGCGACATAACATAATATGTCGACACATCATTTGTTAAAAAATAGAGAATTCGGATGCGTTGGTATACATTGTGTATTAAATGTATATTTTTATATATACATGATAAATTATCATTTTATGATTAATTTCACAAATAAATCAATAATAATAAAAACTTAAAATGAACATCCTAAGAACATTAATCCACCATTTGTTAATAAATTCAACTCCATTCCGATAGAGGAAAAAATAAATACCAATCCATATTCTGGACTTGCATATTAGATTATGTTGGAAGAAAAGAGAAAAAAAAAACTTGTGAGTGAATTATGTATCACGTGAGAGTTAAAAGAGAAGATAATATTAGGTTTTTCTTCTTTCCCTATTTATTATTTTTATTTTCTTTATATATTTCCATTTTGACCCTTCACTTATAGAATTTTTTTAAAATTAATCATGTGCATGTTGGAATCGCATGTTGGAATTCTGAACTTGCATATCAATTGTGAATTCAAATGTCGGAGAGTATTGGAAGAGTTGACCAAGTGTTATATTCCAACATCTGTTGACCGAATGTCGAAGTGTGGGACACTTGTTGGAGTGTCCAACATGACATGAAAATTCCCCCAACTCGCGAGAGAGAGAGAGAGAGAGAGATTTGCATAAGACTATAAGAGCGGTCCGAACGAGAGAATCCAAGGCACTTGCTGAATGAATTTCGAACTGAATGAATTTCGAACTGTGAAGTTCCGCTCTGGCCAAAACCGGTCGCCCGGCGCGTCGATGGACGGCAACGTCGTGTTTCGAAGAAGAGCGGCTGATGGCTTCTCGATCCGAGGTGCTCGTGAGGGCCTACCATCGTTGTAAGGATATGATGTTGGTCCATCACGATTTGGGTCCGGCCCCGGTCATGAAGTTTTCATCTTATGGTGCTTGGGCCTCTGAGAAATTTGGAATTTAGTTTTGATTCGAATGAGTTGAGGTGGGAGTTGGGCACATGAATTTCTAGACCTAGCCCAAGCCTCGAGCTTTGTGAAGTCCGAACGAGCTCCTCTATTTTTCTTTTTCCTTCTTCTTTTCAAATTGTTGTGAATAAGGGTACGAGGGGAGTAGCATGGGAACTATAGTAGGTATTACCAACCGAGTTGGAGGAAATTAATAAAAAAAATCCTAAACCTATTATATTTATACCAATTAAATCTTCAACTTTTTCATATTTTGTTAAATGAGTTCATCTGGTCAATTTTAATGGGAAATTATTAATATGGACGCGATTAATGTCATGTAGAACGGTTAGCACTAACGTGCTTAATTCTTTAATAATTTAAAAAAATTGAATTCCTATAATTTTTTATTTTTCTTTCTACCAAGTCTGGGGAGGGTTGCCAGCCAACCCTCACCAGTCACATGTGAGGCCAGTAACCCTCGTAGGCCACTAGGCAAGGGTCGCGGCTAGCGAGTCCTTGTGGACCTTGCCCTGTGATTGGCGAGGGTAGGTCGGCTCTATTGGGCTTTAGAAAAAAAAAAGGAAAAGAAGATTAAAATATTCAAAAAAGAGTCAACATTAACTCAAACCTACATGGTGGTAGGATAGTAGTCATCCATGTTAACGATTTCTAATTAAAATTGGCCGAAAGTAATTGGCAAAATGTAAAAATAAAATTAAAAAATTAAAACTCAATAAGACAATTGAAAGATTTATAACTGAATTAATACAAGTGTAATAGTTTTATAACTTTTTTTTTTGTAATTTTCCTCGTCCAAATTCTATATTGATTACTCAATGCCATGTCTCAATCATAGCTACTTCAGTTGCCACAAGAAACCTGGCGCTATTTTCGGGTGAAGGTCAATTTCAGAGCTTACCATATTCACCTCCTCTATTGTCATGGCAGATAAAGTACATGAGTTTATACTATGAAAATACTTCCTTGGAAATTTGGTACCAGAAGAATGAAGTTGTCGACATCCCTCCTTTCCATTTAGAAGCTACAAGACCAAAGATTGTTAGAAAAGTGAGAACGACCTCAACGTAAAATCACCTTGGAACTTTCGTTGCATGTCGCCTAGGCATCCTTCGAAAATGATCAAAACATCGTAAAGCTCTTTGGCGAGCGATAAGAAAGATTTATGATCTATTAAGCTTTAGAAAATTGTGAAAATTAACATATGATTTTGTGTGTCAATATTTATTGACTCGTGGGATATTATATTGTGAACTTGAAAAAAGCATCGCAAACAAGTCAAAATCTCATTTAAAAACTTATAAAACTACTAAAATATATATCGCTCAAACTTATAGACAAAACATAAAGGTTCCTGTTTTTAAGTATTTACGTGTTTTAGTAATGTGGGTCCGATTCTACATATAAATGTGCCAATTTAGATTGGATCATTTTTCACTCAAGACAAATTTAACCCAACTCATCCATTTGATGACTCTACTCATGGTCCTTTGAAGCATTCTGGGCGTAACTTATATACCATACCAATTTATCATACCAAATAAGTTGTCGTACATAAAATTTACCCATTAGGACAAAATCGTAAAATTTACTCATTAGGACAAAATCGTGATAAGATATATTCTTAAATATGAGGGAATTCTGTTTTTGTACCCCCCCCATTTAATATTTCTTTACCATATCGTGACAAAAAGTACTTGTTCCCCATTGCGTTAATCAATGGGTAACTATTGCTTAAACAAACGGGATGTAATTATTGAATGACGACATGCTTTGAACCTCTAAGTTAACCAATAAATTCGACAAAAATAACTTGCCCCAAAAGTTTTATGTCTAAATGTGCTCATAAAACATTTCTTTGAGGCATTTAGGTTTTGCTTTGCAGATAATAATCTAAAAATTTATCTAAATATATGATACTAAATTTGAAAATAATGCCCTTATCAAAACAATTACCCCATCTTTGAGTAACATGTATTTTACACGTGCTAATTACACTATTGATCCTTCACTTCTATCATTTATGAATTTTCAGACAACTAACACGAACATAGGAGAATTACTCCCAATATTTTGTCATCGAAATTTCATATCTTGAAGAGAGAGATTAACTGCACCCACCATGGGCTAGAGGTGTCAAAATGGGATTGTATATGGGTCGTTTAAATATTTAAATGTTAGATAACAAAGGGGTTTAGAAAATTAAAGTTTAATCAATTTACACGTGCTAATTACACTATTGATCCTTCACTTCTATCATCTACGAATTTTCAGACAACTAACACGAACATAGGAGAATTACTCCCAATATTTCGTCATCAAAATTTCATATCTTGAAGAGAGAGATTAACTGCGCCCACCATGGGCTAGAGGGTGTCAAAATGGGATTGGATATGGGTCAGTTTAAACATTTAACCGTTAGATGACAAATGGGTCTAGAAAATTAAAGTTTAATCAAAATGGGCCTTAATGGGTTTACAAAAAATGCCATTTTGGCCCATTTGTGGGCAGTTTGCCTATTGGCACTCTAAATTGGATGAGTAGGATCGAGCCACGCATACTCGCTTAGGTTGCTACACAAATAGTAATTCACATTCCTAGCATTGCAGCCATGGGGGTGGTCGGCACTGCGTGACCACAGACCTAGGCCACATGAGCCAATTCATCACCGCCAAAGGGAAACGACAGAGGTCACAACCTCCACGATTTGCGTCCTTTCTGTGACTCCGAAATCGAACAAAAAGAATGTGACGAACCACAACCGGAGCTATGCAGGCCATTGGCCTAAGGTGACCATAGAGAGATGGATCGAGAGGCACGAGATGAGTCGAGTGAGAAGGCGCGATAGCGAGAACTCTTGACAACAATGTTCGGTGGCATTACCGGGATCGGTTGGAAAGCTCTTCGTCATCGGCACTTACATTCGTTCTCTAATTTCCTCAACCTCGGTGTCCTGTGGAACAAGACCAAAGATGGAAATGACGAAGAGAAAAAGGACAAAGTCAAACAATGAACAGAAAGAACACGTCTCAACCATCCAACTTTAATAGTACACATCTTCTCACTTAAAAAAACTGAACCTTAATGATTAAGAAAACCAGCTTATAATTAAAACCTAAATTGAGTTGGGCGCCATTAGATTCTAAATCAAATCGTATACAAATCACTAAAATTGTATCACATAAAAAGAATTTCTTTCCAACCCATTCAAACCCGACCCGACCCGACCCTCATGTTTTGACAAGTCTACCCATGACCCCGCATTAAAAACCTCGTCACCCAATTAAAAATCGCTGACAAAGAAATTGACAATAGCAACCTTTCCCTCACCTCAAAATTCAAACCCCGGAGGGGGGCAATTTCGCAATATACTCAACATTCGTGCCCATTTTCCTTCAACAGTTTGGGGCGACACGGCACGAAACAATCCTCTCTTCCTCTCTCTATTCTTTTCTTGCGAAATCAACAATTATACTCTCTCTCTCAAACCCTCTTCCCTCCTTCCTTCCTTCCTTCCTTCCTCTCCGTTGCTGTCGGTTCGCTTTTGGCCTTGCAATCGATCGAAGATTCCGTCGCCGTCCCGCTCGATTTTCCGGCCGCCGATAGGGCTTCCGATCCCTCGGGGCGCCTCGCCGCCGACGATCCTCCTCCGTCCCTCCCTCCCGCCCGCCGGGGGTTCTTCTCCTTCGAGCCATGTCGCTGCGGCCCAACGCGAGGACGGAGGTCCGCCGGAACCGGTACAAGGTGGCGGTCGACGCCGACGAGGGGCGGCGGCGGCGAGAGGACAACATGGTGGAGATCCGGAAGAGCCGCCGGGAGGAGAGCCTGCTGAAGAAGCGACGCGAGGGGCTCCAGGCGCCGCAGGCCCCGCCCTCGCTCCACTCCTCCGCCGTCGAGAAGAAGGTGCGCACTCGCGTCGCGTGTTCGATTGATGGCGTGCTCGTTTGGTTCGCTTTACGTGCTTTTTGCCGACTCCGATGCGGTGGCATTTTTGGCCGCTGATGATTGTTGGAGTATTAGCTGAGTAGGTGGCGATGTCGATCGATCTGTGATTAGTGACGGTCCTGGCTAAAATTGAGGTGCTCTGTCTCGGAACATGTCAGTGTCTGAGCTACACTTGGAAGTAGAGCTTATCTATCCCTCTTGGAGCTCCTATGGAGCTGAATTCGGCGGTTTCTTTTAGTCTAGGGTTTGAATTGGTCGGTAAATCTTTGTAGATCACAGTTCATCTATATGAATTTAGCTTTGTTTGGTACTTAGCTTCTCCGTGAGCTTAGGTTCCATGCCGAGTTAATGGGTAAGTAAATTATGTCGCTTCTGAGTTCTCAGCCCTGCAATCCATATACTTGTAATAAGATTTGTGGACAAAGTACTTATACAACTGATAGCCGAAGCTCTATGCCTTACGGGTTCGAGAAGTGTTCTCTCAACTCGATGCAATCTACGACCAAAGTGCAATACAAATGTGCAGGTTGGAGAGGGCCTTGTTAACGGGATATCCAACAGCTCTTTCATTGTGTCGTTGTGTGTTTGTTCATTTCATTGGCATCTGGTCTCGTGTTTTTCGTATTGATTTGTTGATGACGCATATTGAAGATGGTGTGCTAATTTTTTCCAAGCACGATAACATGAGATGATTTGACGATATTTCTTTTTATCACATATGATTGTTTTTGACTTTACTTGAGACCAGTTTAATCATACTTGGTTCTTTTCTGTTTCTCTTCAGTTGGAAAATCTACCTACCATGGTGGCTGCTGTATTGAGCAATGATAAATCTTTGCAACTTGACGCAACTACGCAGTTTAGAAAGCTACTTTCAATAGGTGACATTTTCTCTTCTTTAATCTGAGCCTTTTACTTTGCTGCAAAACCTGCGTCCAAAGCTTTTGAAACTGTAGGTAATCTCATTTTTATATTTCTTACAATACGTTAAGAACAATATGTCAATGGCCAGAACGCAGCCCGCCTATTGAGGAGGTGATTCAATCAGGTGTTGTTCCTCGCTTTGTCGAGTTTCTCATGAAGGAGGACTTCCCTCAACTTCAGGTACTATGTGTAATATTCTTTATTTCTATATACTGACACTGCGTTTGTACAAGTTGTGACCATAAAGCTACTTTTGGTGTGATTGGGAATACCCTTAGTTCGAAGCAGCTTGGGCACTGACCAACATTGCTTCTGGTACATCTGAGAATACTAAGGTGGTAATTGATCATGGAGCTGTTCCTATATTCGTGAAACTTCTTGGTTCTCCTAGTGATGATGTGCGTGAGCAGGTGCGTACATGGCAGAAGACTTTAGATATGGTGTTCTCGTTTTCTCTTTACCCATACCATATCTTTGTCAGTCACTTTGCATCTTATGATATTGCTAATTGGCTATGGGAGAGAGAGTATGATGAAGTTGCATGTGATTGCCATTGATAATCCCTTCCCTTTTCATTTCCATGCCTAGGCTGTTTGGGCTCTAGGAAATGTTGCCGGTGATTCTCCCAAATGCCGCGACCTGGTACTTTTAAACGGTGCCTTGCTTCCATTGCTGGCACAATTGAATGAGTGTGCAAAGCTTTCTATGCTGAGGAATGCCACCTGGACGCTTTCGAACTTCTGTAGAGGGAAGCCCCAGCCACTTTTTGAGCAGGTTGGTTTCAGTACACCCCTTTAAAGTCTAGGGATTATTGCTAATTGTTTATTGTTGGGCCATTAGAGATTGTTCTTTCATGGACAATGGTACTTTTTACATATTTTTGTAGATTTTGTATGTTAACTCTGATAATTGCATAAGAGGTCATGAGGAAAAGTTATTTTCTGAAATGGTTATCTTTTATGTAGTTGCAGAAGGATCTTAGAGTCTAGTTACCCTATTGAACTTCAAAACGTATCTACAGTAATTGTGAACCTGAGGGAAGCTTTTCTTCGGATATGATGCTATACCTTAATCCTCACGTGAAGTTGCTTTTAGGGAAACAAATTTTCACTTTGTAGTTTGGTTCAGCTTTTAACAGAAAAAGTCCTCCATCATAATGTGTTGTCTTCTGAAGCTGTTGGTGATCTTCTCTCTATATTCCGATAGGTTAAGCCTGCACTTCCAGCCCTTGCACATCTTATCCATTCAACTGATGAAGAGGTTTTGACGGATGCTTGTTGGGCTCTATCATACCTTTCTGATGGCACAAATGATAAAATTCAAGCCGTGATTGAAGCTGGTGTATGTCCTCGTCTTGTGGAACTACTGCTGTAAGCCATCTTAACTTTCTCATGCAGTATATTGCATGGAACTATTCTGATCCACGGTCATTCTTCATTCTTTTTTGATGTTTGAAATACTGAACTTTTGATTTTCATTTTACAAGTCACCCATCTCCATCTGTGCTGATTCCTGCCCTCCGCACGGTTGGAAATATCGTCACTGGAGATGATCTGCAAACCCAGGTAATGGAATCATAAGTAATGTCTAGTTTGGTTACTCACAAATATCAGCAACTGCTTAAATCTCCTTTAATTTCTGGTTCGCTTAGTGTGTCATCGAGCATCAAGCACTCCCCTGCCTTCTGAACCTGTTGACTGGTAATTATAAGAAGAGCATCAAGAAAGAAGCTTGCTGGACAATCTCAAATATTACAGCTGGTAATAAGGAACAGATACAGGTCAGATCCACACAGATACTTTCCTATATGGGTCATCTTGCTTTGTTCAATTTTTTAGCTGTAGTAACCCACACTCTCTAATTTCTTCTTTAAATCTTGATATACATTATAGGATATTTGATCTTTGATATGCTGTTGAGTAACATGTGTAAGGATATTATAGGCTGTCATTGAGGCTAATATTATTGGTCCAATGGTACAACTACTTCAAAATGCTGAATTCGATATAAAGAAGGAGGCTGCATGGGCAATCTCAAATGCCACATCTGGCGGTTCTCATGAACAAATCAAGTACGTAATCTTTTATAATGTTGATACAGGGTACACCAATAATGTTTCTCAACTTGCGGCTTCATCTTCTGTGCTGTTAGGTTCCTAGTAAGTCAAGGATGTGTCAAGCCTTTATGTGATCTTCTCATCTGCCCTGATCCGAGGATTGTGACAGTTTGTCTAGAGGGTTTGGAGAATATCTTGAAGGTAGGAGAAGCTGAGAAAAATCTTGGCAACACTGGTGATGTAAATGTCTATGCTCAGATGGTTGAAGATGTGGAGGGCTTGGAGAAGATCGAGAGCTTACAGTCTCATGACAACAATGAGATTTATGAGAAGGCAGTAAAGATTCTCGAAGCATACTGGTTGGAAGAAGATGACGACGCGATGCCACCAGGTGATGCCCCTCAACCAGATATGCAATTTGGAGGGAATAATCTGCCTGCCATGCCATCCGGTGGATTTAAGTTTGGTTAGAGGTAGGTCCTCTTTCGGCATAAAGGTGATTCCTTCATCCACCTCTCTTTCGATATCCGTCGGAATTTTGTTGGTGCCGTAGCTGCCTTTCCCTTGACCTCAGATTCTTGGGCTTTATGGCAGGATTAAAGTTGGGTCCTGGTCGGTTACGCGTCGAGTCTGGGTCATGGTTGAGTCGAGTCTGGGTCGTGGTTGAGTCGAGTCTCAGGGGCAAGATCAAGTGCGTGCTTGAACTAGCCTCAGGTTCCGAGTCTCTGGAAGCAGGTGAGAGAAGTTGGATATTGCGCTCCTTATTGAATGGTTCATTTCGGATATAGTAACTCATGAGGTTATTGGGGGCAGCAAGTCATCCCTGACGAGCTCTATCATACATAAAGCGCACTGGAGTGCCTTTTATGTGGCCATCGCAGGAAAGGTTTCAATGTCACACATGCTTAGGGTCCTCCACCTATCTAGTCCTGTGCTGCATGTCGATACCCGTTGCGTTCTGTCGGAGCAATGAGTTCCTTGATTCTTTTTCTTTTATAAGATTGTTTCAGTCGGGTCTTAAATTAGCAGATTGAGGTTGCCGTGCAATTTCTTCTGCGGGTTCTCAATGTCATTATGTTGATGCATAGTGTTTTTATCAAACGAATGGTTCTCGAGCCTTCGAAGATTTCATTTTTATACCCTCTTTATATGATCATCTTCTTGCATGATTCCTGTCAAACAATGTAAAATACGAAATCGACATCCTCTCATCTTTGCAACTCAATTCGTTCTCTTCGCATCTTTTTTCGAATACGTGATTGCGACGCAACAAGGTGCACCATGAATTGATGCCTCGTCACGGAACCCTGCAATTAGGGGTGTCAAAAAGACCCGAACCGACCCGAACACGACCCAAACACAAAACATGTATTAACGTGTTTCGTGTTCGGGTAACAAATATAAAACAAGCAAACAAAATGTGTTTCGGGTTGGGTCAGGGTTCGAACATTGTTCGACCCGAAACAAGTTTCTAAAGTCCAAACACGCCAAAACACAAAAACACAAACGCAGGCTTTAGCCCCAAAAACACGAACAGCTTGGGGACTGGGTTCGCTCGGTGATCATGGCGCTCGTTTCTCGCCTCGTTTCCAAGTCCCGGCAGGTGAGGAGCCCCCCCTCCATATCCACGCGCCTTCCCCCCTCTCGTCGCTCGTCAAATGCTGTCCCGAATTTCTGCTCGATGGCGCTCAACATTGGTCGTGGAGATCGGGAATTTTGCGTTTCGCAAAGTCGCCGCTTTCCGCTCAGGCGATTGTTGATGATTGTCTGTTGCTCTTCGTTGCGGGGCGATTTGATTCGGCGATTGTGTTTCTGTGCGCTTGAATTTTTAGATTCTTGTATTAAGGAAATTGCTTGTCTGATGCATTTAGTTGTCTATGAAATTCTTTGGGTTCAGGTTAAAAGTTAAGCTGAAGCAGCTAGCTAAGCGAGTGAGCAGTATGTGCTTTCTGAACAACATCATGAACAGGAGGTAAAGTTCTTTAAAATTGATTGATGGGTCTTTCTTGTTCGAGCAAAACTGTTAAAATGAATGGTTGGTTGGAGTGTGAATGGGCGGTAGAAGAGGAAGAAGGCTGTAGGCAATGTCTTTCGCCTTTTATCAAGCTTCAGTGTTTCAGTATCTCATATTAGCCTCGATTCTGGGTGTTCGTTTGGTGTCCATCCTCCATCACAGTGGGTCAGTTTGATTTAGGAATGCCCTCTTTGTGGTCTGTGTTGATTTGCTTTATCGTGTTCATTCTAGAGCATCTTCTATGATTTAGTAGGTTGGGCAAAGTGAAAATTTCTTTATCTTAAATTATTATGTTTACTCTTGAATATGTCTCTGGGTATTCTGGCACATTTGACATCGGAAACTGCGTTGTGTAGTTTCCTATGAAACAAGCTTATATGAAATCTATATTCAGAATTGTCATAAGCCCATTGCTGGAAGTCTATAGCCCCTTGCAGTTTCACCGTAATGTAAACGCTTGTGTAGACAAAACCACTGTGACTTACAGCATTTTCCTGCTCACTGTCTGAGCTTCTGAGGTATGAGTAGTAAATATTCGCTGCTCAGGGCACAGATTTTACACAGAGTATGCTATTTCACAGCATCTCTTTTCCAAGCAAAGATGACCTCATAAGAAGCTGTTCTGATATCTATTTTTACAAGTCATTCACTGTAATTGAATTTAATTGTGCTGGAAAGTGGATGATCTGAATGTGATAGGACCTATGTTTTTTCAGGCTGTCATAAAATGAACTGTTCAGTACATCAATTATTCATCTTTTGCAATAGCTATAGTGGATCCCCTTGCAGTATAGTTGAACCTCTTCAAACATTTCTTATTAGAAGTATGAGAGACTAATGTCCCACTTGTTTGTCATACTTGTTCTGATTTGGGTTTCTGCATACACTAAAGATGATTGTACTAAAGAGTATGATTTTGCCTTTAGCTTCTCATATCACCATCTCTTATTCTTTTTCCTTTTTCTGCAGGGAAGTCTCGAGGACATCAAGAATTTTGAAATATATTTGATTCTGTGTGCTTAGTTTCTGATGCATGCCCTCCTACAGATAGAACCGATATTGTTGATGAAGCAATCACATTCTTCCGGGCCAATGTCTTTTTTAGGAACTTCGATATAAAGAGTGCTGCGGATAAGCTCCTCATTTATTTGACATTCTACATCAATGTGGCAGTAAATTATGCTTGTGCTCATTTGTAGAAGATACATTCATTTGCGGCCCGATGCCCGTTCGACTCTCACCCAAAAAAAAAAAAAAAAAAGAGACCCGGAAACCCGACCCGGCCCGACCCGAATTTCCTATGCGAGTTTAACGTGTTTCGGGTCGGGTCGGGTCGGGTCGGGTCGGGTCACAGTATGTGACCTGTATGTTTCGGGTCGGGTCGGGTAACATCAAGACCCAACCCGACCCGACCCGTTTACACCCCTACCCTGCATGACTGCCTAAAGTAAACGTCAAACTCAATGCCTCAACTTTGGTCTCGATCGTATGACTTTCCTCGATCCAATGGTGATTGACCGCGTTCCATGCTTCTTCGTTCTCAAGTGCTTGAGTTTCGGGCTTACGATTTTGAATAGTCCTTCGACTCTCGAGCTCGGTGGCCAAGGATTCGAAAATTCACTCAGTCTCTCAGTCACGGTCCAAGCAAAAGCCCGATTCCCTTATCTATTCCAGCCCTTTAGTAATGTTGGGGCTGGACAGGAAAGTATGACCTTTTGGTAAGGTTCTTCTGCTCCACAAGCTTGCTTTTTCTACCTTTTGGAATGCAATTGACTTCGCTCTTCGTACCCAAAAGGGTCTCTTCAAGGCTTGAGATCCGTAAACAAAAACACTAGTGCATTTCATTCATGTTTCTTTTGGTTCGGACGTCCGCACAAAACTGCAATTGATAGATTTGGGAAGATAGTAGAGACGGCCTCATCTTCTAGCTGATGGCCGCTTATATGTTTGTATGTTTAAGAAGTAATAAACATGCATCCAAGTCATATTTTTGGAGACCATTTTGCATCTTCACACATTGATTATCTTATGCATCGTTTGTAAAAAGCCATTAAAACGCCCATTCCCAAATTATAAATTCTTGCACTACCTGAATCGCTCGAAAATTCAACTAAAATTTAAGCCTCACAAATGATAAGTAAGATACTAAAATGAGTTTGCAAGAGTGATAATTTAGTCTTTTCAACGTAGGATTTTGCTTGAAACAATGTGAAAATCCAACTAAAATTTAAGCTTCACAAATGATAAATAAGATGTTAAAATGAGTTTGCAAGAGTGATAATTTAGTCTTTTCAATGTGTGAGTGATAATTTAGTCTTTTCAACGTGTGATTTTGCTCGAAACAATGTGAGCAATGAATTTGGCAAAAATATGTAAAGGGTCTTTAATTAAAAGGTCAAATACGTTTTCAACATTCTCTCTAAAGAATTTATTCTCACTTTCCCACTCAACCATCACTTGCTATGCGAGTAAACTGGGGCATGTATTTAACAAATCTCAAATATAATGAAGGCACACACTGCTCTGCCAAGCACTTCATCGGGGATCGATTTCAACACAAAAAATATATATACAAAATCCGAGGCAGCATTGCACAAAAGGCAGCGGAAAACCCAACTTTAGCCTGGTGCTCCTTCGAATTGGATGATAACGACGACGGAGAAACAACACTTCTTCAGAAATCTGTCCCTGCCCCTGCAGCTTCTGCAATTTTCCATGGCCTGTCGCCACGTGGACTGCCCCCCTCTTCCCCAGAATTTGGCGGTTGTCGTCGTGTCATTGCCTCATGGATCTCCCTCCCTCCCCTCTCTCTCTCTCTCTCTCTCTCTCTTCCCTCAGCCGGCCAGGGTCACTTGCGTCATTTCGCAAACCCGGTGGAGGTTTAGGGTTTTTCCCACTGAGACCGCGCCCCCCTCTCTCTCTCCCGAGGGAATTTAATTCTGTTGCAATCCCCACTCGTGGAGTCGTCACCATTTCTGTGCTTCGTGCTTTGTGCTCTCTGCTCTGCCTGCCATTCCTTTTCCTTCCCTTCCCTTCCCGTCATCAATCACCCACGTTCATTCTTTTTCTTCTGCTCTCTCTCTCTCTCTCTCTCTCTTCTCTTCTCTGAAAGCCGCCCTTCCTTGCCCCTTCACCTCCTTCGTAGCTTTCGGTTCTTGAAATTTTCGTCAAGAAAGGAAGGTCCCTCCATGGAAAACATGACTCCTGGACAAAAGGTTTCATCATGGTCGCGTAGTTCATCGACTGTCGCGAGCTGATTCTCTTCCGTTTCTTCTTTTCTCTTTTACTAATGATTTTGTTGCTTGTCTCTTTTCTTGGGGTTTCAACTTTTAACAGGAATCGGTGGCCGCAGAAACGAGCGAGACCAACAACAAGTTCTGTGCTGATTGCAAGACCACCAAGACTCCTCTGTGGAGAGGCGGCCCTTCTGGTCCCAAAGTCAGTCTCTCTCTCTCTCTCCCTCTCCCTCTCTCTCTCTCTCCTCGACCTTGGTTTTTCCTGGCATTTCTTTTCCTTCTGGTTTTCTCTTCTTCTTGTTCGAGACTTCAATTTATTTTTTTCCAGTGATATGCTCTTACGCCTAAAATCTTTTCCTACCCTTCTTTTTTTCCTCTGTCAACCCTTTTAAAGATTTTGGGTTCTGTGGATTCTGAGAGAAAAATTGTGGGTCGCTTTTCTGCATGCATTTCAGCATCTTTTTTCTCCTGGAACATTCTCGTGGGCTCACGATTCTTCAGTGAGAGAGCATTTCTTGTGCATGGCTTGGTCTTGCCTGTTGTGTTCCTAAAGTGCCGTTTTCCTCCTTTCTGATCTCTTTCTCGCGTAAATGTTCAGTCGCTGTGCAATGCATGCGGGATAAGATACAGGAAGAGGAGGATATTGAGCAGAGCGACAGAGAGGAAGAGAGAGAGACACCACCACCAGCATTCCCATGTTGACACCGCCGGAACTAGCAATGCCGAGCCTGCGAATGGTGGTGCCGGGAAGGACTTGAGCCACTCGTTGAAGATGAGACTGGTGATACTGGGAAAAGATTTGCTGCTGCAGACGTCGTTTGTGAAGAAGCAGAGGTGCCAGAGGAAGAGGAAGAGGAAGTTGGGCGAGGAAGAGCTAGCCGCCGTTTCTCTGATGGCCCTCTCTTGTGGGTCAGTCTCGGCCTGAAAAGCAGACGCTTATAGACGAATGGGAAATCAAGAAAATAGGTGGAGACTGGAGATAGGAAGCTTTTTGTTTGTTCTTTTCATGTCAACCTTTCTCAGGGCCTTTTAAGTTTTTTTTTTTCTTTTGTTTTGGTGGGGTGGTCTCCTTGAAGAGCGTGGGGATAGCCATCCTTAAGAATGTTCTCCGGTTGTGCCCTTCTCTTCAGGTGGGTTTTTAGGAGTAGATGAGGAGAGGGGCGATAGGTGATATGAATTTTGGGAGGCGTGTAATGACCTCAGCTTACCATTGACGTCTTAACAGTTTGTAAATAGAAGGATTAGGCATGTATTTAACGAAGACAACGATGTCACACCTATTTACACCCTCACTTTCTCTTGAATCTCGTGTACCGCGCCTTAAATTGTCGAAATGCCTTGATACATATGTGTGAGAGAGAGAGAGTTAAAAAAGCATGTTGCATTTGGCCAAAAAAAGGGATATATGCGTATCTTATTTGCATCAAAGAATCAATACATATCTGGTCTCCCTCAAGGACGATAATGGAGCCTGAACATGCCGCTGAAACCAAAACTCAAAAGGGAGTCCAAAAAATTTAATGAGGCCCAACCACTGAAAAAAAAGAAAGGAAAACCGAGAGAGATGAAACTCGTATACATGACCATATGCGATGGCCAACAATGTAACTCGATATCCCAGTGCCCTTCCCATCACTCCCATCAAAGTAGAGATTAAGGAGAAATTACATACAAGAATTGAGGAGGTTAGAACTCAAAAGCTTTGTGTCATGGCCTATTTGATTCTCCCACTTTGCTTCCTCTGCCAGGCAAGTATGGTAGGAGTCCGCGGGCACGCATAGGGATGTGTGTGTACAGATGAAAGATGAGATTTGTAGAAAATGCCTTCGCAGTTCAAAAAAGTGTGTACTTGAGAATTAAAAGGACCAACATAACGAAGCACATAATCACAAGCACTGTTGCACACATGACCATTCCACCTTTCTGTTGCGTTCTATCGGCCTGCAATGTGTCACGCATAATGTGATGAGAGAGAAAGGGGGGAGGGGAGAGAGAAGAGAATGGATTGATAGAAGGATGAGAACCTTTTGCAGCTGTTTCAGTCCCTCGTCTACAGTAGTTGCGACATTCTGAATGTTGTAATCTATTCTGTCGACAATGGTGCCCTGCTTGGACAAATTTTGATTTGATCGTAAATTTATACTGAAGAAGGTCCACAGATAGCATATAATCGTGAAGCCTAACGTACCTGATCTATCACAAGAACCGAAAGGTCTTTCATTATCTGTGCGAGCTCATGAACTGATTCCACAACCTACAGTTTACACCTGAGTAAGCAGTTTGACACCAGAGACTAACACAGAGATGTTAAATCGGAATGTTGAAAACATAGAAGACACAAGATTTTAACTTACCTGTTGGATCTCTCTTTCTCTTTCTGCCGTAAATGCTTCACTCTTTTTCAACCTTGCCATTTGATGCTCATTAAATCCCTACATACATGCGTTAAACCAAAACAGGAATGAGTTGTGAAAACACATAGGGATTGTTTAACACCATCTGATGAGGCAGATGCCAATACACACGGGTACTCCATTAGGAACTTTCCCTAGCAAGTGCAACTACACACGGGTACTCCATTAGGAACTTTCACAAGTGCAACCAAGCCATGCAAACTTTAGATTTAGATCATCATTTTACACGTACTTACGACTTCCTTGGCACGTATTTCTCCTGTACATCTACACTAAGCATTGAGCTGGAAACACAAAAAGAGAGATAGTCAAGAGGGTAAGAACATCCTACCAAGTCATCAAACTCATCATCATCTATTCTAGATCCACCACTGTTTAAGTTCATCTCCAAGTCAACTCCATCTTGACCCTGCATTAAAAGTGAGAAAACTCTTAAGGAAATAAATAAATTGATGATACCTTACTCAAAACTTCTATATCACAAATATCTTATCAAGAAATCATAGCCACAGAGAAAGTTCTCCCATTCACTAATTATAGAAAATGCCAGTCCAACCTCTTTTTGCTGTCTGAGACGTTTTAGATAAGTTGACTGTTTCTTGCGAAGCTCCATTGATAGACCCTGTAGGTCAGTGGCAAGTGACCGCTGCAATGAGAACATGCAAAAATGAGTGTCACAACCGGTATCTTTTACACTCAATATGTAGCTAATAGCTTGGAAGGCATGCAAGACTCAACACCTATCAAAAGAAGCAAGGGTGGCACCAAACAAGTGGTATCAATCGCATCATTTGAAGCCAGAAAATTTTTGTTTGTGTGTGTGTGTGTGTGTATGTGAGAGAGAGAGAGAGAGAGAGAGAGAGAGAGAAAGATGGCTTTTCGGAAAATACGCATAATGGTTGACGTTTCGGATGAATGCCTGCTGAAATAGCTGCTAGTGAAACAGAGTAAGGGCAAGGAATCACTCACTCAGCGACGACCATACTGATTAACAGCATATAGTTCAGGCAGAGGCAAGGATCTAAACTAATCCAATTACAATTTGCTTTGAACAACTCAATTTTCAAGGAGGTACAAGTATTTTGTCCTGATAAATATAGACTCGAGATAATGAATAATTTTCTTTGAATAGATTGATCCAGTTATTACAAGATCCTGATAGATTTGACTCAATAATCTCAGCAGCTATGATCCACTTAGTGCTGAGTCTAAGGTTAGATGTAGAAGACATCTTCTCCCCGTCAATTGAGAGCTCAATAGATATAAAAAACTATTGATGTTTATAGAAAATCCAAAAAAAAATTATCACCAATGGCTCACACTGAAGTATATATCAACTGATGTTCACAGGAATCGAGATATAAATGAAATTAAAGAAGTTGCAAAAACAAAACCAAACGAGTGCATAGTCTAGTGATCTGTAGAAGGGCATTCCATTCCATCATACCTGCACATTTTTTCTAACATTTGAATCCTCAGAACGTTCGTTTGCAGATAATCTCAATAACTTCTTCTCAGATCTTTTAAGCAGATCGGTAATTTCTTGGGTAAGAGACTCAATCAATCGCTGATCATCTCTACCATCGCCAAATGAAGGCATAAGAGCTTTGGCATGAGCCTTGGCTAACTCATTCATTTTCACCTGTGCGCGCTGCACATTTGTTGCTATTTCTTCAGAAGTATCAACCCAAGCTGGAGGCAGACCCACAGTGAGTGCACCCCTACTGCAGCAGGAAACAATATTTGACTACTGGACTAAATTTTCATAGGACGCACGTCATACAAGATGAAAGGCGTTCAAATTCCTAAAGATCTGTTCACTCTTCATTCAGGATCCAAAAACAGACATCAGGCATTCCACTTTCAAATGACAAAACTTATAAAAATCCTAATTTATTCAGTACACAAGACATCGAGATAGAATGAAGAGATCCGGACAACAAGACTATTCATGCACTCAATGCTGACTGAGCAAACAATTTTGCATTATCTCTATGGAGAACACTAAACGTTTCTTCTCAAGTTATCAAGTAAGAAATTTTATAAGCTTGACTATCTTACTACCCATGATCAAATGGCTCTTGATCTTGCTTATTTTGATCTCCCCTTGCTCGAGAGCTTCAGGTGTTAGACCAAAGGCAGAGAATGCAATAAGAACTGACTCACGAAGGACTCAACTATAATGCAGGGAGGTCAAATTGAGTCCTACTCATTGGGAAGTGGTCAAATTCCGAGTCCCCTTCACGGTGAAGTGGTCCTACTCAAAGTTAAAATCATTGACTCAATGCGAGACTCCAACAAGTACAGAGGACCTCACAGCCAAAATCCATGACGTCCACCCTCAATTCACCTCAACCAAATGTCTTCACCATCTTCATATGGTTCTTTATAAACTCAAAAATCGATCCACTCTTAAGCTACACATGAACCGCCCGCTGCACTAAATACGAGTCCTCGAGTTTTTCCTCCCCCAAGTATCCACCTATCAGGCGTATCTTCCGATACTTGGTACTCAAGAAACCATCGATGTACCTATAGCTCCAAAGATAGGACACATTCTCCACTTCTCCACCGGATCAACGACTTCAACCGAAACAAACACACGCTCGATCCATCCAAACAAGTCGATAAAGAGCAAAATCGAAAGTCCCGAAGCAAACAATCCTCACTCTTCCACCGATAAACAACCAAATCACGCACAAAAGTGGAAATCGCGCGGAAAATCTCGATACCTAGAGCTGCCGGGATCTTCCGTGCTGAGAGGCGCGTACGACCGGTGCTGATTCAAGAGCGACGTGCTCACCATCTCGATCACCGGGCCAGCGCCGGAGCTCGACTCCGGCGACGAGCCCGCCGCCGGGGCGCGGACGCTCTTCAGCGCGTCCCTGTGCTTGCGGAATATCTGAGTCCGATTCCGCGTCGCCATCTCGGAACAGGAAAAAAAGAAAAAACCGCGGAAAAGCCCAAGCCCGATCCGAATCGGAGCTCCAACGCGGGCGGCGGCGGCGGCGGCGGCGCGCGGCGGAGGAGTCAGAGATCCGGGAGCGAGGGAGCTCGCGGAGATCCACTCATGGCGAAATTGGAGAATCGGAACTCGATCGATCGGGGAGAGAGGGAGAGAGGGGGATTTTTCGTTTTTCTTTTTTTGGGGGAAAACTGGGGAGGTCACGTGCGAGAGGACCGAGAAAGTCACGTGCGAGAGGACCGAGAAAGTCACGTGCCGGCGAAGTCTGCTAACACGGCTTGGCCACATTGGGTTGGGTGGGGAAGGTACGAGTGGGATATTAAAAGGATTACAATACAAACGGTTCCTAAATTTTTATTTAATATAAAATTTAATTTATGAATTTTTTATTTGTTCATTAATCTATGGACTGTTTGTATCATTTTTCCAATTAAAGGATCGAGCTCATACATTTTTTTTTGGGGGTAAAGAAAGATTAATCGATTTAATGCAATTCATTTTTGACTACATCTTAAAATAATCTACATAGTCATCTCTACGTGAATGACTCAACTAGTAGCCATAAGCAATATGTGCCATAGACCGCAAAAAAAAGTAAATTACGGTACCCTTATAATCAAAATCATTTGAATTTCAGTACGACGGAATTTTGTAGTTTGACTCTACAAGTACAAATGAAAGGTTCCAATCAAATACTCATGGAAAGTATAAATGAGAATATGTTCAACTTATCATGCTACATTAACACATCCTACGACGTACTGCATAACAAAATATGATATAAGAAAATCAGAGATATCTTGTTCCTAATATGATATTAAAATGCTACATCTAAGGTCTTGTTTGACCCTCAAGATCACTCGGATGTAAAGCATCAAGAGGGTAGAGTGGTACAAAGCTTAAAAAAATACTATACTCAACAAGAAAATAAGGCATGTGAATATCGAACGTAGCCAAACACTAAGCCAATCATAGGGTGGGTGGGGAGCATACTACGAATTTCCATCGATTGGACTTTGCCGGGTAACCAACGATTGGAGTCTAGCTGTCCTGAGTGATAAGCACTGCTAAACCTCAGTTCAGCGCCTAATTTCTTCCAAAGCACCCTCTATTAGGGGGCATGCACAAATTACCTTCGCTCCTTTCTTGCCTTCCGGCTTAGACTGATTTTTTTTTTTTTTTTTTTTTTATGCGAAGAATTCCATCTTACCTTACTCTTAGTCTTCCTTATAAAATGAAGGATTTTTCCAAAGGGGAAGACGAAATGAGAACGGAACTTTTTAGCTCCTTTCAAAGTTCCCGAACCATATAGGAACCTTGGTGGGCGGCTAACTATAATAGATATCTTTCTTCCCCAAGTATGGAAAGCCATATGGAGGACTCCCCTTTTCTTCTTTCTCTCCATGGCAACCCATCGCCTTAGCGGGTTGGCATGGGTTGTTGGTTGGAAACAACTTCTACCTTAAGGATTCAAGGCAGACGGCCCAATATTTACTGCGCTGCAATAGACGGTTTAAAAAAAAAAACAGAGACTTCTCCCATAGAAAATGACTCCACAGGTTTCCATCCAATCAATAGCAAGTTATCGATTATTGTAAATTTCGTACTTTCTTAAATATATACACAGATATCTTGATAATATTTTGTATTGGTGGTCGGTCACGTGAAAACTTGGAAAAATGCCCACGATTTGACACCACCAACATTGAAATTCCCGTGTCGGCAAAACAAGAAATTCAGACATCAATAAGATTTCCGGATAAAAAGGCCTAACCCCAAAAAATCAAAATAAAAAAGAAAAGAAAATTCCAGGAATTAAAGAGACTAATAATAATAATGAGAATAATAATAATAATAATAATAATATAAAAGCGCAACTGCTCCACAAAATGACATTTTCCTTCTCGGTGAATACCACCCGCACAAAACAAATTTTTAAAAAATTAAAAAAAGAAAAAAGAAAAACCAACCCGACACACACACCTCCCTTCTCTCTCTTCTCTCTTCTCTCTTCTGAAAGGCCAAAATCGACCCCAAAATCTCTCGATCTTTTCAAAGGCCGCTCTCAGCTTCTTCTTCTTCTTCGCTTCGCATCCGCGGAAATCGAACCGCGCCGCCACCGATTCGACGCCTCCCGCCGGTCGATCGCCGCCGCAGTTGACCATTTCGAGCTCTCGCCGGAGCAAATTTCATCAATTTTTTCTTTTTTTGGGCGATTTTTTCTTCTTTTTTCCGGAGGATTTTTTGTGTGGAGTTTGTAGAGGTATGGATGGTGATTCATGGAGCGCGCGTCTCTCCTCGGCTTCCAAGCGGTACCAATCCGCCCTCCAGTCGAGATCTGGTCAGTCCGGTCTTCCCGTCCTCGCACTATTGTGTTTTTCGTCGATTTGGGTCGGTAGGTAGCGAATTATCGTTCCCGATGGTGTGGAAAATGGCGAATTTTTGTTGTGTTTGTCGAAGAACGACGATCGGAGCAGGAATTTTGGCCTGGGCGTTGGACATTTTCGGCATCCGTTGGGAAAAAAAATGATCTTGTTGGTTTGTCAATCGGTGTAGGAAATGATGAGAATAGTCTTCAATTTCGTTCAGCTTGTGGGTATACTTGGTCTGGAAATTTTTGGTGCTCTTTGTTCATTTTATATCTGAATTAACAATTATTTCCAGTTATGAGAAAAACGCATGTATGCGGGAATTGTATTTGCGGCCCTGTTGAAGTTTTCTGCTAGTATTGATGCGGTAACATAGACAGATGTGCGTGTCTACTTTTAGTGTAATAAGTGGTGTCTGATGTAGTTTAATTGCCCTTCTCTTATGTGGGCACATGACAAAAGACTGGATTGGAAATGAGTATATCTGGACGATAGTAGGTGTGGTGCACGTGAGGATAAGATGAGAGAAACTTGTTTAGGATGGTTCCTTCACGTTGGGTGTAGGCTGTTGAGGCTTCAAATGGATCAAAAGGATGGAGACTCAGGTTAAAAGGGGCAAAAGAAGTACCTAAAAAGACGTAAAATGAGAGTATAACTTATAAGAAAAGATATGGAGCATTTGGTGCTATTGGAGGACTTGATACAAAATTGAGCCCAGTCATGTGGGAGATGAGCCTTAATGGTGACACGTTGTTGATGTTGGTAGTGTGCGATTGGTGAGAAACCTCAATCTTAAATTATTAATTAGCATAGCATTACTTTTTCTTTTTTTCTTTTTTGTGTGTGTTTGCAATTTTAAATTATCTTCCCCCTTTGACAGCTGAAAATTAATGAATTTAGCTTACTGAAACGTGAGTTTCTCCTTCTCCTGGGTGTACTCAGTAAGATTTGAGTTTTGTACCCTCTTCTTTGGAATATAATCTAACTGTTAATTTTGCTTCTTTTGGGAAATGATTGGGCGGTTAGATTGTGACAGTCGGAATGCTTCAGGAGGCTGACAGTTTTGCTGTTGTATGATCTTGATAATGGTATGTGTGAATGCAGATATGTTTATGGGGTTTGAAGAAATTGATGAGGACGATATAAGAGAAGAATTTTCATGTCCATTTTGTTCTGAGTACTTTGACATTGTTGGCTTGTGCTGCCACATGGATGATGAGCACCCAATGGAGGCAAAGAATGGGGTATGAAATCGTTCTACTTTTACTTGTTTCACTTTTCGATGAGTTGTAAACTTGAAGGGGATGGATATTACATTCTTTTCTGAAGGTTCTCCATTAGGTTTCGGGTTCAAATTCTTATTAAAGTTGATTGATGTTATTTTCAGTTCTATGGGCTGTTATGATTGTGGTTATTTTGATTTTGACTTGATGTTATGTTGTGCTGCTCCTGTTTACTTGAAGATGATAGAAAGTTAGGAGGTTCAATTCCTGATGAATGAAAGCAATTTGATACAACATCATTGTCCCTTCTATGCAAGTTGAGTTGCCAAAATTGTATCAATTGCCTAGAAAAGAACCATGGTTGTTTTTCGTGAAATCAGAAGGAAGACTTTAGAGGGGAAGAAAACATGTTCATCTGCCTAGGTTCTTCATTTTCTTCTTGCATTCTTTTATGAACTTAGGTCCCCTCTCTCATTCTTTTACTTCTTTTTTATTAGAGAACAGTTGGTGTAGTATTTTCAATATTAATTCATCGAGTACCTTCCTTTCATAATTGCACTCTCTATGGATTTTACGCATGATATGAAGTATGATACCTGAAATTCAATTGCACTTTCCATGGCTTAATTACACTTTCTATGGTGAAGATCTGGATTTTTTACTTTTCAGTGTTATCCTTTAATAAACTCCTTGCTGTTTTTCATGATAGAAAGTGAATTTCATCTTCATGCTGCATGGCTATCGTGATTTGCTGACTCTTCTTAGGTCTAGAAATGACTGTCAGATTGTAATTCTTTGATTTGGTTCAGAAGGCTGGCTCCGACTCTTCCAATTTGTTGGAATGTTAACATCAGCCATTAAGCAGAGGGTGAGACTATATGGATATGAGACTTGGTCAAACCCACTATTAAAGTGATGCTGGAAAAAGCTTAAACGTCCTCTCTCACTTGCAAATGGAATTGAACTATAGTGAAGAAACTGCGTGAAATTATGAAACAGTGGGCTACACATTCCTATGTGTGAAGGATGCGGAACTTAGCTCTGATATCATATTAAAAAATCCAATGTGATAGCTTAAACCAATAGGTAAAAAAAAAATCTACATCTATATAAGGCCTGGACAAACATTATAGACAGACGATGTGAGATTCTTTACCTCATTATGTTGCCTATTTGCAATTGCTTACCCATCTCTTATGTCTGCTTGTGGCCTTATGAGATGCTCAGAGAGATAAATGTGTATCCTGTTGGGCTATAGCATAGTTATGTTTGTAGGAAGCTGGTCTAGAAGAAGTTTGCTAGAAAATAAAGACCTGAATACATTGCCATTTCACACTTGAAAGACGATAATGATTTTCATGAGCCATGGGATAGGATGGTCACAGCTGCCTCTTCACGTATTGTAACTGTAGTGTTGCTTGTTCTCCCATGGTTTGTCTATAGGCATAGGATTGGTGTCCATTCCTTCACTTTGCTTCTCATCTGTCTTGATTGCATTACTTTTTTCTTTACTATTGGGTGGGATGGGATGTTGTTTAGGGCTTTTCTTAAGTGAAGAATGCTCATTTAGCTACCTTCTGATGTCTTGATCTGGTATTTTATGCAGGTATGTCCGGTTTGTACAATGAGAGTGGGGGTTGATATGGTTTTGCACATTACCTCACAGCATGGAAATATATTTAAGATATCCTTTCAATCGTATATGTTTCGTACATACTTCTGCAGCATAACCTCATATCTGCTCTTCGATTTTCCCCTTGATTGCAAGTTGAGTTCTCTGCAGTATGTCTACTTACATTTTTACACAATTAAAGTCTCCCGAAGTTTAGGTTTGCAATTTACTTGGTGACGGTAATTTAAGCTTTTAATTGACTCTTAGAATGGCAGTTCGCTGCGATGCTAGAAAATTCTGCATTCATTCTGGTTTATGTTATTGTTACGGCATATGTGGGATTCTTACTGTAATTATTATGAGCATGTAAAGTTTCCTTTGATTTTTGATATCCTTAACGGTGATTACGTGCAACGCAAGCGGAAATCACGTAAAGGTGGGAATCATTCTACACTCTTTTTATTGAGGAGAGAGCTTCGAGAAGGAACTCTACAGTCCCTCTTTGGTGGCTCTTCTTGTGTGGTTCCCTC
The DNA here is from genome assembly GCA_014182725.1 of Eucalyptus brandiana. Taxonomy (NCBI): domain Eukaryota; kingdom Viridiplantae; phylum Streptophyta; class Magnoliopsida; order Myrtales; family Myrtaceae; genus Eucalyptus; species Eucalyptus brandiana. The sequence goes on from CM024669.1 coordinate 23,304,838, forward strand.
CTCCAACGCAGCACCAGATCCACTGCTTTCATCTTTCATTTTGCCTATGAATGATGATTTTGGCAGCACTAAGTCACGCGATATGAACGAAACTAGCTTGTCCAAGAAGTGTTCAGATGAGCCTGTGTCAGAAAGGTACTTCGTGCTTTGTTTTTCACCTTCACCATGCCTCTACGTTTTCGCGTTTTTGGAAGATTTTGCAGTTATGCAATCAACTGTTTGTATTTTTTATTTGAATGCAAGAAAAGAAGGGAGGCTTGTGTGAGTTCTTGGAATGATTCTTTTACAATGATTGAAAAAGTACAGTTAGTTTGGAAAATTTTTACTTTATAATTTTAAATGGTTTTTCCAGTGAATGACTAAATAAATAAAAAATAAAAAAAGATTGAGATTGGCAGTAAAGTGGCATGGCTTTTAAGAATTATTACTCATTCAGTTGCCTCGTTAAAATCCAAGATGCTCCCTGGCCAGAGCTCTTTTTGGGTCTTTGAATATTCTTGATCTCCTATCCATAGTTTAATGTTGTTACACGTGGATGGATGTCTGTGTATCCAGCTTACAAATAACTGCCCCCAACCCATGCTGCAAATACTTTTCTTCTTTTTTTTGTCTGCACTCAGAATCGAGTTTAATGTGCAAAGTTGGTTTTTGGATGTAGAAATTCTCAGTGGAACTGATGGAGATAAGTCTGGTTGATGTAAAGAGTAAATAATGTTGAGTATATGTTTTTTGGCATAAAAAGCATATATGCTTCAGCCACATTAAGTGATTGAACCAACAATGCTGCAGCCTTTTATTTCCTGAGCTACTTGATTCACAAAAAACTAAAGGAATTGGACAAATCCGCATCTTGAAGAGATCGATGTTTCGCAGTATAGTAGTTGTGTGCTTATTTTTAATGTTTATCCACTGGGTTCATTCTTTTTCGTTTGTGTGGCAGGAAGGTTCAGTCGTCTCCTTTATCTGTCAAGGAGCAAAAGGAGAGGTTGAAAAGATGTGATTTTGTTCGTGGTGTCCTGTTGTCCACCGTCCTTGATGATGGTTTATGAGTATCTATATAGGTCATGGTTGCAGTGATGGCAGAAGTTGAGATATCACGGAAGCCCAGTCATCTAGGGTATGTTTGTTGTTTGTAGTGAATATGCCTGTGTACTAATACTACTGCCACACACACAAGAAGTGTGGAATAAGTAACTTAGGAATTAGTTGCCTCTTCGACTTATGTTGTAGGCCAGAGCGGGCTCGGCCGCGAGGTTCTGTTTCAGGCCATTTATTAAGTAAAACGCGGAGAAAATAATCTCTTTCTTTGCCCATTTGATCCTTTGTGTGCCGCCTTCAACTTCTTATCTCCTCACATACTACTTGAAAAGCTGGAGATTCTAGTCAGTTCATTGGCAATTCAGTCTTAAAGCTTCCCCTTGTCGAAATGAAGGAATGATGCATCCAGCTCGGGCTTATAGACCAATGCATCTCTATTTCACTCTTAGATTTACCACTTAATCTTTATTGCTCCGAGTTCAAGCTTCATGATGCACTGATTTCTCCTTGTGAGTTGTAACTATGAACCTGATGCTAGATGTGATGATCTGGGTTAAAATTTACCTCTCTCTGGGAATGGAGTCATACAGGCCACGGCGATGGGATTTGAATTGCACTATGAAGCTGAGCTAGAGATCATAATGCGCGATTTTTCGACCATAGTTTTATATTGCTTGCGATCGAGATTGTCAAAGTTTGATGATCAAATCAGCTTAATATGACCCACCTAATCAATGTTGCTTTTGAATTTTCTGAGCCGAATGTTACGTGTAACCACCAAACCCCGACTTCCTCCGGTTGCCTTTGGATTGTAGCTTTGGATCCCATCAATTGTTGACCAACTAAAGGTCCAACTTGGGTCACCACGTTTGGAGCTGTGGTTGAAATTGAAATTGCAAAATGGTCAATCAAATTCGGAGGAAAAAATTGTCCAAGCAGCCTTGAGCTTTGTTGTACACTAGTTGACTCAGTTTTAAATATTTTAATTTTGTTAATTTAGTTATAAATCTTTTGACAATTTGCAGGTAGTTTTTTCGGCCAATTCTGGTCGGAATTCAATGTTATGAATGCTAGTGTGGCACAATCGCCACGTCAATAGCTAGAGGAATTACATTGGCAAATTGTCCAAGACTTTTTGGACAATTATCCCATCTATTTAAGGCTTTGTTTATTTGATAACGAATGAAAGATTTGAAAAATATTTTATCGCTTGAAATATTTAATTATTGAAAAATATTTTTATTATCAATAACAATTTATATTTAAATATTTTCAAGTATGACGAAAATATGTTCTGTTTATTCGTTTTTATAAGTGCCATAATCAATTATTTTTAAGAAATTTTTTTCAAAATAAACAGAGTCCAAAAATTATTCTCCCCTAGGGCCCCAACTGCGCTATGCACTTGAATGATTAATTTACAAAATGATATGGTCTACGATCAAGCTTTGCTTGGAAATGGGTACAACTTAAAAAATTCACATACGTGACTAATTTATCTTCTGTTTCTATTGACGCTTACAAGAAAGGCCTAATTGAAAAAGAAATCTCTTCACATAAAAAATGAAATAAATTATGGAGAATTATGAAAAAAATTATTCAAAAAATTTTAAACCTATTATACTTTTATCAATTTAGTTATAACCTTTTCAATTTTACCAATTGTGTCCTCCTTCTTACGTTGTATTAATTGAATTCATCCAATCAATTTTAGCCAAAAATCATTAATGATGACATTTTTTATAATTTTTTAAATTATGATTTTTATTTTTATTTTTCCTTCTTCATTTTTTTCTTTCTTTCTAATCCTTTTTTTTTTTTCCTTCTAAGCCTAGTGAGAGTTGCCAGTCAACCTTGGCCCGCAAAGCCCTCACCTAGTGGCCCATGAGGGTCGATTAGCCCTTGCCGAACTAGATAAAAAGAAAGAAAAATTAAAAATTAAATTTTTTTTAATCTCCTACGTCTAGTCATCCCTAGTGACACTATCGACATTCACGTTAGTAATTTTCAATTAAAATTGATAGATTGATTCAATTGGCAAAATGCGAAAAAAAAAAAAATTATAAGTCATTCATTTTTAATGAAATAAATTAAATCTGAATGACTCTGGATAAGAGGATCTCGACGGTGACACTAAAGTATGATTGCCTTGACATGGTCTTTTGTATCATGCACATCGCTTGAAAGCGGCCGGCCCTGGCGATTCCTTTCGTTCTTTTTCTTGGTCATCGAAACGGAAATTGACCAGAACGTACGACGGGGAAGAGGGGTCACGAATTTCCGAACATGTGACCTGACTATTCGGACATGTCTGATTCTTCTCTTCGGAAATAATGCTCACGAAAGTTGTTAACGTTCGTGATTCAACGTTGTTGGCATTATTCTCACTTGGAGAAACATTTAATAAAATTCCAAAAATTCCTCACCTTTTGTCCTAAACCTATTAGAAACTGATTATATAGACGATATAGTCTGTATCTCCATTCGTGCATCCATCTTTAAAAAGAAGATCTTTAACTTAATGTACAACGGTTAATTTAATACTAAAATTTTCAATTGTATCAACTTTGTCCTAAATAATTTGATGATTTGCCAATTTATTCTTAAAATTTTTAAAAATTTGACAATTTAATCATTCTGGCCAATCTTAACCAAATATCATGAACGCCGACTATCTTATGGAGTGTGACTAGTGTTGAAGTGGATAATTTTTGCATTTATTTTATAAAAAGTTCTTTTTTCTTTTCTTTTCCTTTGGCTGAGAAACGATGCAAGGATCGAGCCCTCACTAGATCTGTTGAGGGTGGCCCTCGCCTATGGCCAGTTGTCAAACATGCCAAAGGGAAAGAAAATAATAGAAAACAAGAAAAAAAGAGAAAACTACAAAAATTATAAAAATTATCCACATTAGCGCCGGTCATGCCACGTAAGATGACTAATGCTTACCAGACGTTACGTTAGTGATTTTCAGTTAAAATTGTGGCATTAGTAAATCGTTAAGATGTTCAAAACTAAATTAATAAATCATCAAAATATTAATGACTAAATTGATACAATTGAAATATTTATGATTAAATTGGCAGATTTTTGAAAGGTTTATGATTAATTGGCACAATTAAAATATTTAGGATTGAATTAACCATCGTATAATTAGTTTGGGACTTTTTGGATAATTAGCTCACAAGTTTAATTGCATGGCATGTTGATTGGATTAATTGCTCTCGAGTTTGCTTTGGGAGGATCTAATTAAAAATTAGCCAAAATTGATTTTGTCTCAAATTGTCCTAATAGCTAATCTATCACAGAATTTCAGGTAGTCATTTATTTTTCTTGGAAACTCTTCCTTGCCACGTGTAGCTTTAATTGGCGATCAAGCCTTTCAAAGTTTCCTCTTTGGTCCATCAAGAAAGCAAACCTCGAAGATCTCAATCCTACTCCTACTAGTCCTCTATCTTCTTGATCTAGCAGTTCTATATAATAACTCCTTTAGCACGTCCTCCACATAAATTCTTCATATGTCACTCTCACATTCGCCCTTATTGCTCTCGTGCCTTAAAACACAACCCTCTTCTTTCTACGAACCAAAACACTTTCAGAATCCGTTCATCCGTCCGTCCTTCGAACTAGAGCCTCTTTAGCCGATTCCGCCATTTGAAGATGCGCTCGTCGAGACGCTATCGCCTCCACCTCGAACGTTCGACCAGTGTTGGCGACATTGGATCGTCCTTCAAACCCGGGCTGTGCATTGATGAAGACTATATACCGACGACAGTCGCGAGGGAGAAGTTCCAACCGCAACCTGCCATCGTGAAGCCGTCTCAGACCACGAACACGGGGTTGAAAGACTCAAAACCAGCTGAGCGATCAAACGTCGTAAGACCCTCTCAAGACCCTCGCCAACTCTCTCAAAATTCTGGCAACCGCTTGCAACGAGCCACGCCCGCCGTGGTGGAATCGCTATCCTGCGTTTCGGCTGTCAATTCTAAGTCTGAGGACAAGGAGCAACGCTCAACACGATCACGGCCACCGGTGATTGAGGGGATATTCTTTTTTAGCTCACCCGAGCGAGAGTTGTCAACTGCAAAGAAGATTGATGAGAATGACGAATTGGGTTTATTTGGAGAGTTTATCGAGAAGTGTACATTGTGCAACAAGAAATTCGAGCCGAACAAGGATGTTTACATGTATAACGATCGTCCGTTTTGCTCGTCGGATTGCCGCGATGATCAGATCGCTCTGGATGGGTTCAAGAGAAAAGATTTCGGGCTTGGCAAGGACGACCAGAAGACGATGACGTCTTTGAGGAAAGATTTGAATCGGTTGCAGGAGCATCTGTAGAGTGAATTTATCTAGGGCTTTACTTTTAGAGATTAATGTGAGAAGTGAACTCTTTAGTCTTTACCATCGAGTCAATTTACCGATTCGTGTGTCAATGTTTTTTACATATCTATACAGATGGATTACCGTGGGTGATAATAAAGATGTCCCTTCTAATAAAGTTGCTAATCATATCCAGGGGGCACTACTTCAGTTTTCCGTTCGTGCTTTCCTTTTGTATATTTGTGTACTTCCAACTTATTTATTTGTGATTGCTTTTCTCCTCTGGCTGTTCTTAGATTTTCTTTTAACAAAATAGACTAAATAATCTGTTTGCTGTTTGGTTCAAAAGAATGGGCATTTCAACATTCCTTTGAACTTTTATTTGGCTGGGTATTCCTGAAGTGGAACGGCATTCCAGTGAGAAGGGATCATAGTTCCATTCTAAATATACACCAACATAAACGAAGCAATTCGATTATTAATTAATAAAGATTATAATTAATTTCAAACTAATTTCTAGATTTGAATTGTAAATCTCATTAATCTTGGTTAAAAATTATATTTATATTATCAGATCGTTTATTATTAGAAACTAATAAAAATCATGTTAATTTAGTGAATTTCATAAATGACCGAAAGATTCATTATTTAATATTAATTACAGAATGATAAAATTGAATAATAGAGTATGTGGATTATCATGATTGATTATTATATCAATATTATTAAACTAGTTTTATATTTGAAATAATGGTTATTGAATATAACTAATATAAGTTAAAATAATAATTATGAATATGGATTGATTCATTAAATTTATTTAAGTAAATTATAATATTATGCTCATTTATTTAGCAATTATGAAAATTACCTAAACAATAGATTCTACATTTAACTATAAATTCTGAAAAATAAATAGTATCAGTTGTTATACAATAAAAAAAAAAATGAATGATGATTTTAGCACTATATTTGGTAAATCTTCTGGAATATTACATTTCTTGTCCTTGTAGTATTGGAGGGAATCTTTCGCTTTTGATTCTTATTATTTGTTTGGTTACAATAGTCAGTCGTTATACTAACTCAACAACAACAATTTAAGTCAATCAAATTTCCGTTCAAAATTCACTGGAAAGTGCAAGGTCAACACTGGCTATATCGACATGCGATGCCTACTTTTGCAAACCTCTTGAAAAAAATTACATTTTTCTGTCTCCGTATGTTTAAGATCAATCGACTTTAGCCCATGTCCTTTGCTTTAGTGACAAAATTAGTCACCACATTTATATTTCATAAAAAAAATTAACTACTTTCTCCACCTTCCATCCAAAATTTTATTGCAATATCATGTCAAAGTTAACTATTAGTTGATGATTCCAATGTTTATAATGCACAATCAAATTGATAACCTATTAAGATTAATTTCATTATATGTGAAAGCAGCATCCTCATTTTTTATGTAAATTCATATAGATATATTTAGGACTCGTAAACATAAATCACTTTTACATCTTCCAACCATAATTTAACTCAACATCTATTAGGCAAAATAGTAGATAGTTTAGGAAAATTCATCCACTAATACCAATACCAACAAGTTCCCATCTCCTCGATTGCAACGACCTGTTTGTGTATTAGAAAAACTATTAATATCAATTGTCCATCTCGACTCTTGATACTTAGTGATTTTCCTTCCTTTTTTATTTATAAGTTTAATTGTTTGTTCGCAAATGATTTTATGTTATGAATGTTCAGAATGTAACAATTTTTATAAAAGCAATTACATTTACCCTTTAACATAATTAAACATTGCTCTCACTTTGAGGAACATTTAAATAAATTGAAACAAACATGAATTCAAACGGCCAAGGAGCCCCAAAATCTCTTTCCTTTTCTCCTAAACCCAAAAGAAACTAATTATATAGACCATAAATACCGTATCTCCTTCCACGCGTCCATATTTAAAAAAGGCGATCATTATCATCTACTTCACTTCCCTAAATTAAATGCCATAATTTTAAATCAAGGAAAATATTATTATCAAAATAGGCGATGGTTATGGAAATAAAAAGCTGTATACCATGGCATGTTATTTCAGTTAATTGTTCTTGAGATTGCTTTGGAAGGATCTAATTCGAAGTTAGCTAAAATTTAGTGTCTCAAATTCTCCTTGTAGATAAACCGACTAACAGAGTTTCTCATGTAGGTAGTTACATATTTTTCTAGGAAACCCTCGCACGCCGCGTGCAGCTTAAATTGGCGATCGAGCCTTTGTAACAAAGTTTCCTCTTTGGTCCATCAAGAAAGCAGCAGACGTCGAAGTTCTCAGTCCTCATTGCTCTCCGTCCTTAAAACACATCTCTCTTTTCAGACGAACCAAAACATCTTCGGAATCTGTTCTTCCTCTGTTCATCTTTTACCACCATTAAAGATGGGCTCGTCGAGATGCTATAACCTTCACCTTTGAACGCTCAACAACTGTCGGCGACATTGGATCATCGTTCAATCCCAGACACCATGCATTGATAACGACTATGTTCCTACGGTCGCGAAGAAGTTCCAACCGCAGCCCGCCATCGCAAAACCCTTTCGAGCCACGAACACGGCATTGAAATACTCAAAACCAGCCAAGGGATCTAACGCCACAAGGCCATCTCAAGACCTTAGCCAACCCTCTCGAAACTGTGACAACCACTTCCATACCCACCATGGCGGAATTACTATCCCATATTTTGGCAGCCAATTTTGTGTCTAAGGACGAGGAGCAACACTCCACACCAGCCATGACCACTGGTAATCGAGGGGATATTTTTTTATCTGGTCACCCGAGCGAGAGCTATCGGCGGCAAGAAGATTGATGAGGTTGACAAATTGGGGTTATTTGGAGAGTTTATCGAGAAGTGTACATTGTGCAAGAAGGAATTCAAGCCAGACATGGATGTTTACATGTACAACGGTTACCCGTTTTGCTTGTTGGATTGCCACGATGATCGGATCGCTTTGGACTGGTTTAGGAGAAAAGATTTTGGGCTTGGCAAGGAGAATCAGAAGACAATGAAGTCTTTAAGGAAAGATTTGAATAATTTGCAAATATATTTTTAGAGAGAATTTCTTTTTTCCTGGTCAGAGTGGGGTGAGACCTATTAGGGCTTTAATTCTATAGATTAATGCAAGAAGTGAACTCTTCAGTCTTGACCCTTTAGCATCAGTCAATTTACCTATTCACGCAATGATGTTTTTACATATCTATACAGTAGGATTACTATAGGTGATGATAAAGATGTCCCTTCTAATAAGGTGCTAATCATATCCAGTCGGCACTATTTCACTTTCCCGCTAGTGCTTTCCCTAATGTATACATGTGTGTATTTCAAGACAGAAATTTCATAGATCGTCCATGCAAACTTGAGATAAAAATGCTAGTACTAGATTAGACTTGCCGTTCATATCGATGTAGATCCTGCGGATTTTTAGTCAATCACTATTGCCATCGCAAGTGAAGAACCTTTTTCCGCAGGGTATTCCAGTTGGTGTCTAACAATCAATCTCAACAGTGGATGCATCAAACTAAGGTTATCCATCATCGATTGAGAATGATTGAGACACCACAAGGGAGAGATCTATCAAGTAAAGGGTTAGCATCTCCCTATCGAAATCCTTATCATGATTTGCGTCCTAGCATGGGACACGAAGCAACTCCTGACATGAGGTGTCGTGACACCGACGTGAGACATAGAGCTAATACGACGACACCCGATTGACAATTTGAATCGACCTGTTTTCCTGTTGGAATCGCACGACTCTTGCACTTTAGCCACTGAGATTTTGCTTCAGTATACATGCGATTTTCAAGTCTAGAATAAGAGAGAGAATTCGTCACTGGCTTCATTGATGTGAAACAACACGGGGTTCGTGATTTTACTGATCCACGACGTGAATTTCAAATGAAAACCTTGATTGCTTTTCTTCTTGAAGAGGGGGATTCAAGGGCTTTGGTTGCAAATTGAAGAGGGTGATTTCGAAATTCATCTGGTCTTCATGAATCAAGTAGAATGAAACCGACAACTATTGGGAATCTGACAACTTAGTCCAAAAAAAAATAAGACTTACAGGGTCTCAATAACTAGATTGGAATGAACCATTTGGAACGCAGTAACTTGGCAGGATCTTCAAAACCAATGGCGAATCCTCATGTTCTTCAATGTTGGAAGAGAGCCTTGTCAGATTCTCTCCCTGATATTCGGAAAGTAGGGGGCTCTTCATCCTCTTCAAGAAATCCACTGTTCGCTAATTAGTGCTTCAAAAGCACTTGTTAAGCAACTAAATGAGTCAAACTTCATAATTTCTAATGCAATGATCGTCTCATTCTATCTGTAATCACTGTTTTGAAAACGGAATTATTATTTCCCAAGCATGCTCGACTTAACCCTTTTTTATTCTTACCTTTACATCAACGAACAGACATACTTAAGAAACAGATCTGTCTTTTTCTCAAAACCACAGCGGTAACTGAACTGATAGTTGCCACTTAGCTCTGTTTCCCATCTCCAGAACAAGCATGGATATAGAAACTCTCCTAATTACCGTGAAGTAGCCTTCTCAGAATACTGCGCTTAACATCTACTCCAACCCGAGTAATTACCGCCATGTCTCTTCAAATGAGTATTTATAACGTCATTCTTGCAAATAAATAAAAAGAGTATTCGTAATGTTGTACTCTGCGTTCCGTTTTCGACGTCTGCATTTTCTGGATTCGCTGTAAAAGAATCTTACGGGCAACAGACCTGAGGGAACGTGTCCTAATGGAAAGAAAAGAATATAGATTCTATAAACCATGATGCTAAAACTGAACAGAAACATGTGTACGTTGATTAACCAGTGTTTACCAGAATGTTCTAGCTTTTATAAAGCATAAATGCCCTGCTTACCTTTTGATAAGGGACACATTAACTGACAACCTTACAATCTACATATGATAAATAGTAATAACTCAGAAGAAAAAAATTTAAAAAAAAAAAGATTGGAAAGTGTACATTACAAGGTCATCTATCTCTGTACTGGTTCTGCAGTGTGGTTGCTTGTTGTAGACGACGACGGCGTTCTACCACTCAGCATCCCATTGTCTAAGGGTGGAGTAGCTCCCCATTTTCCGTCTGATTCTGAAGGCTCCATCACTTTGACAGACCCATCCGTCAAACCAACGGCTAACTGGTTGGGCTCCACTGGATGTGTCGCAACCACGAAGGGATACACCGGTTGACTTCTGCAATAATACAGATCACAGTGACTTAGTGTTGAGGCCAGGCGCACGAGCGGTGAAGTACAATCGCAGATGATTATTTTTCAGTACTCGGAACACAATCAGATAGATAAGGGTAGCGTGGATGTACCCATTCAAAGCCCCATGGGACAAGTAAGTGGATGGAGCTATGCGGCATCTTAATCTGAGGTTATCAGCATCAAACACCCCAATGTTACCGTCACAGAACGTCGCATACACCAACAAGCTGTTGCAGGAAAATGTCGCACAAGATATTGGGGCGGAAAGGGCATCTTGCGGGACCCACTGAAACAGTGAAACAGCAAACGTTGTCTATATCAACAGAGTGAGCCTCAGAAAGTCAATTACCAACACTAAGAGATTTACCTACCTGTCTCATGCGTTCCATTTTGGATCCATCATATATTGCCAACTGCGTCTCATGAACTACAAGTAAACGGATTTGATCTGCATGGAACTGTACTCGAGTGTCACCATTAGGTGCTTTTCCAGCTGGTATTTGGATTGGGACAGACTTCCTTTTCTCCCAGGAATCAATGCTCCATACAAAAAGCTGGGAAAGGAAATGACAATTATACACATGCTAGAGATATGCAAAAGGAACAAAGGAAGTTGCATGTTGCCTTTGACAGATAATTCTCAAGTAGGGTTTCCTCAAAGAAAAACTGGAAGTGAAAAAACATTGAAGAAAATCTGGGGTAAACCCAAATAAGGGGAAAGTTTGGAAGCCCCAACAAAGGCCTTTGAATAAAAGGAGAACCAGTTCAGATCTACACACAAATACAAGTAACTACACCATGCAACTGTTGGGGGCAAAAACTTCATAATAAGTTGATAACCAACCATCAGAAAACTTTATCACAACAAATTGGAGCTGCTTTTCTGAGAAAGAAATAATCAGATATGATAAAGCTTTCTATTCTGCCAAGCAACTTTGGCAACCTGATCACTCTCTACCAGGACTTCTATGATTTTCCGATTATTTTTCTCTGCCTCCTTCTCACATAAAAGAATCTTCCGAATTGATGTGAAGTCCTGTATTTTCACCAATGACCTAATATATCAGTTATGCCTTTGTCATCTTATTCCCCAATAAATCTACTTCAGTAATCCTAATTACACAGCTCTTTTTCAGATTTAAGCAGCCATTATCATTTATCACTGGACTATAATCTTAAGAATAGCAGGTGAGAAAAGAAAACAGAAATGATGCATTTTTACTTACTTGAGCATCAGCACCCGAAGAGACCAAAATGTTGAGATTGGTGGAGAAGGCTAAACCAGTTATGCGCTTCTGGTGGCCCTTCAATTTCGATTTCACCTGCAAGAGAAAATCTTATATCAGTTGCAGTTGAAGGGCACTACACTATAAACCCTCAAAAAAGGTAATTCTAATTTACCTCATCAACTCTGACATTGTAGATATGGATAGTTGAATCCTCCATTCCAATTGCAATGATGTTATTATCCTGAGGATGGAATGCAAGGAAGGTTGAAACAGGAGGTGGTGGCATGAATGTTGTCATCACCTGAAAAAAGCAAAAGCAATTAGTGGCCAGCAATACAGGATCACAATGGAAAATTTGAATGACTTCATTGGCAACATACCTTGAAAGTCATCATGTTAAACAATGAGACCCTGCCACCACAAGCAGACATAACATATGAATCATTCTTTGAGAGTGCTATGCATGGTACTGCTTCATCCAGGTTGACACCTGATACATCATTAGCCATAAGAAGGCCACTGCTTGGTTGCCAATGCTGAGGAACGACACTGGCAGTGGCCTTAAAAAACACTTGCCAAGTTCAGCAATCACTTCTGCCAACTCATGAATGCTCCATATGTTGGAGCTAAAACGCGAAAAGTACACGCACCACAAAAGCTCATTACCTTTCCACTCGGATTTTGATCATTTCGAGCCCACTTCCACAGCTTCTGAACACCATTTGCTGCAAGGGCCAAAATGCCAACCCCTGAGTTCGTGTAGAGAAGTCTAACAACCTGAATATATATAACCAGCAAGAATGTGATATGCATAAATATCATCAAAGAAGAAATAATCAAAAACTAAAACTCATTTCACCTTGCTGGAAGTATCACTGCTGTCAGGCATGGTAACCAACCGACAGTGGTCAGGATCCGTAATTTCGGCCAACTGCCAGGGTCTGGTTTTATCAACTGCATCCTCAACTGCTCTTGGTTTCTCTGGGTTCCGTCCCATGGAATCAACCCCATTCTAGTGATGCAGGGGGACAAAAAAAGGACAAAGGATAATTGACACTCTAGCCTAGGAAGATATAGGTAAGCTAAAAACAACTTATCATGACTTGTAGAATAAACAGATCAGGTTATATACCGGTAGCTGAGAAGGTCTGACTGGAGAGCTTCTTTCAATCTTGCAATTGACTGGACTAGCATTTGCAACAGCAGGAGAGCTAGAAACCTGCATGGTCCAAAATGATAAAAAGGCTAGTATAAGTCCCCTGAATATAAGCTCCATAGGAATAACCAACAAACCTAGAATGCACGTACAAACATAACCTTAATTGATGCAGACTCGATTGGAGTTCTCAAAACATCAAATGCAGGAGTTTCATTCACTTTTAAGTATCTGAGACCAACTGTATTTGCAAGTATCTTGAATCCATTGTCAGCCGTAGTAACAGCAAGTAAATTGCCTTCTTTATTGAATCTCAAGCGGGGAAGATTCTGATGAAGTAAAACAAAACACGTAAGACCAAAAAGCACATATACGGTTTTCCATAAAAGATTTGACATTGAAGTTACCCACCGGAAGTCCACCTTCTGCATCAGTGCTGGCTATGACATTATTATTATCCATGTCCCAAAATTTTATTTGGCCGTCTTCACCAGCAGCCAAAAAATGATTTTGTGTGGTATCAAATTGCACAACACCAGCAGACCTTTTCCTGAACCCAGAGTATGTCCTCTTTATTGCTCCCTCACTTTCATTCCACTCCACAAGAAATGATTCTCCCTCTTTACTTGTTCCACACGAGAACAATCTAAAACAGTGGAAATATTAGGTAAACACTAAATGGAAAAATAAGAAACTACAAAGGAAACGAATGAAAAAAATCCAAAAATATTGACAAGACAGCTACCACATTAGTTTTAAATTACCAAAGAACCAAAAAGAAAAAAAAAATATATATATATATATCAGAAGTTCAATTGTATAGTGATTTACTTTCTTACCTACTTCCATCAGCACTGTAAAGCATCGTCGTACACCAATGACCAGGAGCATCATAATCAACTCTTGAACCCATATTGTCATAGAGCCAGGCCTTTATTTTTCCATCTATTGCAGTTGAAAATATGAACTGAAAATCCAAAAATTGGGAAAATCAATGACATAAGCAATTCTTTTTCTGGATATGAAGATTCCAACATAAAAATCATGCACACAGTTTATAGCAGCGACTATATGCACTATTCAACACCAACCATCTTTCACAATTTTCCAGAGTAGGACATAATTTAGTCAGCCAAACTGTAGTGTATAATTTGCCATCTGCACAACAATATCTCCATTCAGCAGGATATGACATCAAGGAAAGAAGTATGTTCATCACAAAGTTCTTTCATCAAGCTCGCAACATTATCATGGAAAAGATGTAGTGTGAAACAGTCTCCAATTCTAGGCAGCATAAAGACTTTAACATAACTATATGACCAAATCAGACTATCCTTAACCTAAACTCTAGTGCTTTATATGTTTTGCCTCCCCCCATAACTTTTCTGCCTTTTCTCCAGCTTACCTGAATATTTTCCTTGTGATGAGGACAGATAGAATACACAGGCGCTTCGTGGCCTTCAAAGTTAAATAATTTCCTTCCATGCAAGTCCCACACCTGTTCATAATTTGGAGTGAGTGAAATTAAAAGTGCAACTTGATCAAACAAAGTTCAAGAAACTTCCATCACCACCTTTATCAACTTGTCATCTCCACAGGTCACAACGCATAGAGTTTTGTTAGGATAAGCAAAGGCCAGGTCATTGACAACACTAGTATGGGCATCAATCTGTGACAAAGAATATATTCACATCAAGCTGCATTCACACTAGCTTCCCTGAAAAGCACCAAGTATCAAACTACCTCTGTTTGCGGACGTAAATCATTGGATCCATGACAGCCATATAGGTGTACCAAATGCTTGGTGAATGCAGCACCTGAGGTAAGAAAGAATATGAGGCAGATACACAAGCTGATTCAAATATCTTACATCTGCCAGTGCAGTACCAATGAAAGTTCCATCTGGACTCCATGTAACACGAGTGACAGATACAACACTATCCTTCGCAATCGCTGCAGCAGCCTGCAAGACATCTCATCATAAGGTTTTAAA
This sequence comes from Eucalyptus brandiana, assembly GCA_014182725.1. NCBI lineage: Eukaryota > Viridiplantae > Streptophyta > Magnoliopsida > Myrtales > Myrtaceae > Eucalyptus > Eucalyptus brandiana. The sequence continues at coordinate 23,319,854 of CM024669.1, forward strand.
GCCCATACTTACAGATATTTACTTGAGTACTTTTGGAAATCCATAGGCAGATAGTCAATATGTACAGTCAACCAGTAGTAATAGACACTAAAAGAGATTGTCAAAGCAATGGTGAAAAGAGCATGTATCCCAGGAATTCATCAACAACACTTGAAGCGAAACCCGAAGTACCTGTGCACAGGAGGCCATATCCCAAACTTTGAATGGCTTTGAAACCAATTTATCCCGTGATCCAAGTTCCCACAGTGTAATTTCACCATTAGTACACCCAACTGTAGGGCAGAACCAAGTCAGAGAATCACAGAGATGCATAGTGTATGTCAATGTTCTTTGTAAGGGAAGGTGTTTCTAATCATACCAAGAAGCACTGAAGGATGGGAGGGATGAAAATCCATGCTAGTGACAGTAGATCCTTGATGCATGGTCAAAGCAACTGTTCTAGGCAAATCCTCCAAAGACCAAGAAGCTTGTTGCCGAGGTATTGGGTATGTAACCTGAACATTGAGCAGAAAGAACCATCCAAACATAAGAAAATGAACTTTCATTCAATATCAGAGAGCAGAAGTTTCTATAAGGGGAAAAACCTAGAAAGGCTGCTCGATGTTCCTAAATTTCATCCAGGAAAGAATATCCTTAATTACCTCCTCAACAGACTGAGCAGGTCTAAGCCTCTTCATTAGTTGCTCGTGATCTGGATTCTGATAGTCAACCATCCCAGGACCTGTTGGAGGTGTTATTGGTCTTTTCAAGATTGGAACTGCCCAGTAGAGAGGTTTCCGATCAGATTGCAACAACCAGGCAAAACAAACTCAGAAAAATATTTCGGAATGGTCCATATAGAGCAACTCTTGTTCAAGGGCAATACCTTGGTTAGGCGAGATGGGTATTGAAGATGCAGTAACCACAGCTGCTTGAACTGATGTAGAAGCAGAGGCATTGGCCATCCAACCTGCTAAAGCATTTGCACCTGCAGCTGCTGCTGCAGTGGGTGGAAAGGGCTACACGAAAATTTGAATAAAAATTTTCATGAACTGTGATGTGATTTCATTCAAGCCAATAAACATGAGAGATTATACAAGATAACCATATCCTACCCCATGTGCCGCGAGTGGTGGATAAGCAGCAGATTTTGGGACTGCATTAACAGGCAGATTTACAGGTGCAGGTGTCAGCGGACCATTGGGAGGTGTGCATGTGTGATCTGTAAATAATGTTTTTATATCAGGGTTTGGCCTCGGGTTTTTGCATAGTTGGTGTTGCCAGTTCAAACTGCATGAAGCAGACACAGAAGCACCAAGAAGCAAACAGAAAATTGTATGAGAAAATGTCAATAGATGTCATACAGCTTCGACAAGTGAGAAGCTAACATTTGCAACAAAAGATATGGCAACCTAATCTTGACACAGAGAATACATAAGAATTCACTTAAATGGAGCTAGTTAGCAACAGCGTATTAAAGGTCTATCTGAAGATGATGACTAATGGCAGAACAGCTGAGGAAAAAAGGCAGTCGTGGATTCATTAATTGTCAGACACCAATTGAACCTTACCTTTGATTAATTAAAGTCCGCAATCTTGAAGACTTTAGAGAAGGAAAAATCAACTTATCACGAAACAAAGGATTTGCCTCGATAAGTTTCTTCAACTCTATCAACATTATGTTCCTAGCAGTTTTTGTGTCTCCATACTTGGAGAGCTGCTCATTTTCCCTGCCATTCAACAATAAAGGTATTGAGAAATTGACTCAACCTTGAATAGCTTAGAAACTGCCTCATACTTATATCTACTCAAATAACAAGCAATTGTGACCCACTTGGAGGCTCATAAGCTTAAAGAAACTACTTTTATGAAGTTAAATTGGATCAATGGCTCAGTGAACATTAGCATGAACACGTTTCAACTCCTTAAATCGAGTTTTCATACCCGATCCCTTTTCATTCATATGAGACTTAGAAAAGGTAACATTTCGATAATGAACAGTCACGGAAAATAACAAAGTCATATGTGGAAGGTACCTAAAATTGCTGAGAGTTAGGAGCTGGGTTATCTCCTTGTACAGGTCCTCGTTAAATGTGGAGAATACTTTCAAATCATTCACCAATATTTCAACTGCTTTTGCTTTGTCTTGCCTGAAGTATCACATTCGTCAGAAGGAAAAAGACAGAAATTGTGAATTTCTGCAGGAAAAAATGATGCTAAGACAGTAGACTTAATTTACCCATCAAGTGCTTCAAGGTACTTCTGCTTCCTGATCTCAAAAAAAATCTTCATGGAGTAACGATTATCATCAACTTTGGTAAATCCAGTCAAGTACTTCTCCACTTCTTCCCATTCTCCAGCCTGAACTCTCTCCTCAAAGTACTTCATGTTAAAGTAAAACCCTGATTCTTTCTCCAACCTACCAGGTAATACCTTAATAAATTACTTTCCAAGGCTCTCGAACCAATTTGGTAATTGGTACGGGAGAAAATGCAGGGAATAAGTGTTGTTCTCGAGTATTCTAAGCTTACACAAACCCACTCTCTAGCAAAAATTAGTTGACAAAGTCTTCCAAATAGAATAGCCAACAATAATCTCTCACCTCAACAGCCACAGCAGTTAAAAGCTATCCAAATTTTCACTTCAGCTTTCATTTGGACAATTATTTGAAGTACATAGAAGCAAATACGCTCGCTGTAGCCAAAGTATTAGACTTTCAAAGACAACCTTCTTCATCTTTGTGTCTTTTTGAATGTGAAAACGTTAACAAGTACCCTAAGCCCCAAGGAACTCTTAAAAACTAATTAATGTTTTCAATAATTGGTAAAAGGTTTTTTTTTTTTTTTTTTTTTTTTTTATGGGGGAAGGGGGGTTGGACCCTTATTAAGTCTTCCACAAGTGTAACATATATTTTACACATTTGCCATTGGATTATTAACACGTGAAAGAATCAGGTGACAAAGCTAAATCCATACACGCATAACACTAATCTAAAGATGAATCTGTAAGAGTAACTTTACACTGATGGTGGACCCAATAATACTAATTTTTTTCTTTTTTCTTCTTTCTTTTTTGCAATGCGTGAAATCATAATTATTGCTCATTTTCAATTTATTAAAATTTCTATATCATGTCATGCATAGAATATGTCCTGAACCCATTTGCAAAATTCTTTAGAAACCTCCTGCGAAGAAATCAAGATTTGGGTAAAATGAAAGGAAAGAGAAATTAGCACATGACAGAGCAATTCTAACTCCATCCCCACGCGCACCATAATTGAATTAGCTTTCATGTCGCAATCCAAGAAAACCGGAAGAGGCATGAAGCACCGGATGCAAATATCATCCCTGCTTCCGCCGAAAATTCTGAAAATTTCTATGGAAGCTAAACACTTCAGGAAAAATCACAACCCAGAAAACTCGTAATAAATAACTTCACCTCTCTTCTTCCCGATTAAAGAAGCCAGCAAGAACCGAAATCAAACTTCAGTACCTCAGTTTCGTATTCAGAGGAAAAAGAAAAACAACTCCCCCGGCCATCCTCTGTTTTTTTTTTCGTTTTTTCTTCTCCTTTGTCTAAGCTGCACTCGTAAGTTCTAATCGATGCGTTTCAAGAATGCATCGCCTCACGTATATACCCCTTTCCAAATGCGTACAATCTCATTACTTCGCCATTTTCAATACACGAAATCTCCGTATCCGGCCATGCATGACAGCCGTCCTGAACGCAGCATCACCCTTAAAGCCTCTTACCATATTCCCGGAAAATAATACATAGCAAGAAGTCGGACAAAACAATTCAGCAAGCTACAGAAAACAGAGAAACGCCGACCCTTCATCCCCACTCGGTCCGCCCACAAGATTGCCGCTTTCCCGCCTCCCATCTCCCTATTTCCAAATATGCACACATACACATAATCCACGCACGCGCAGCAGCCCAACCCATCTCACAAAAAACGAAACACGAAGAGCCCCCGGACCGAAAAAATAAATAAAAATAAATAAACACCGACAAATACAGAGCCTACTTGTGCACGGACTCCTTGAACTTCTCTTCCTCGAGGAATTGAAGTATGAGGAACACCAATTCCCTGCTCAGCGACGACATGCTTCCCACCACGGACCAACAAACGGAAAAACGACGAAATCCGAATCGGCCGGGTCCCCGGCGAGCCCGGCTGCCGAGACCGAAGCTTCAAGGGGAGGAATTCGACAGTCGAGGAGCGGATTCGGAGCCTCCCGCTGATCGAGCACCGCTCGAACTCCGAGGAATCTCTAGGGTTTTGAGAGAGAAAGAAAGAGAGAGAGAGAAGCTCGGTTTCGCTATCTTCGATGCGTGTTTGTACAGAGGCGGAAGGGGGGGGTGGTGGTCTTTCCTTTTCTACTGATCCAGATTTTCAGTGATAAGCCATTCCACTTATCAGATACGCCGTTTCATTTATCGATAAGCTGACATGCTTATTGGGGAACGGTGGTGATAAGTGGGGAAGGGGTCGGGAGTGGTTGCGGATCCGAAACCATACATTCAAATCGGGTGGATATTCGCCACACACGTCCAGTCGCTTGCCTTCAATTCATCTCGCGCTCGCTCGCTCGCGCCCTTTTGCCTTCGCGTTCTGTCGCTTTTCTGAAACGCATCTCGTATATCGCGAGAAGAAGGGAGGAAAAAGGACCGGGGGAGGAGATTTCGGTTCGGCTTTTTTTAGCTCTGGATTGTACTTAAAGTTCTGGCTCGCGATGTGATGTTCTGACCGCAAGTTTTTTTTTTCTTTGTGCCCGCCAACCGGCGATGACATTCACAGGCAAAAGCGCACTAATGCATTGATACTCCATATAAATTATGAAAATATAGGAACAGAAATTTTTAAACTTGTCATGAATATATAATTAAGTTTTGAAATTTTCAAAAAAATACAGTTAAGATTATAAAAGTGCAATCAAATTCTAAAATTTTCAGAAAATATAAACAAGTTTCAAGACTTATCAAATTGATTTAATTAGGTTATTTCTTTGAATGCATTTTTTGAAAGTTTTAGATTTCAATTATATGTTCTTGAAAAATTCTAGAATTTGATTATATTTTTGAAATTTTTAATACTTGATTATACTTTTGAAAAATCATATGACTCAATTGAATTTTGATGATGAATTTTAGAATTTGATAATAATTTTTTCAAAGTTTTAATATTTGATTATACTTTTTAAAGGTTATGGAACTCGATTGTATTTTTATAACAAATTTTTAGAATTTTTAGTGTATTTTTTATTATGAAAAAAAAAGCCACCAAAAGTTCCATACAACACCAATTGTTTTTATTGTAACAAAAAAAAAATCCTAAATTCTTTTGAACCGACCTTGACACTCATGGCTACCATGGCCAAATCTAGTGGGTGGTCAAGCAAGGAGGCAACGAATAATGCCAAAGGTCTAAGTGGTAGCTTCCAGTGATAGAGGAGCACCAGAGGAGATTTAGCCAGGACAAAAAGATCAACTTACAATTAAAATTGCGATTATTCATTTTAACATACTAACAAGGGTGTTGTCTTCAATCGTGTCGTATTCAAATTTTCAACTTGCAATTTGTCTTTTGCTCATGTCATCCTACATTATGTAAATAAATGATGTCCAATATCATATTTTTGAATTTTTCTCCATAAAATTTCCTTTATGTTTTCTTAGTGGTTTGTTTTAAGATAATGAATAACTAGGAAATTTCTTTTTTTAAAAGCTCACTTGTATCACTTATACAAATGAATTTATGAAAAATATCTTCATTATTTATGAAAATATTTAGAAATATATTATTGTTGATAAGAAAAACATTTTTATTGATTATTTATTTATTTTGGTCGGTCCTACTCTATTTCTACTTTACATTCACTCTCAGACTTTTGCCCTGCATCTTGTAGGGCGTGGGAGTCGAAACTCACTCCTGAAAATATATATATTTTTTAATTCGTGTATTGTTTTCAAGCCTCCAATCTTGACCCGTCCCGTCCTAACAAATCTCTTTCATACGTGGTGAAGTGATGGATTGCGGGCGAGATGGAAGTTAGATCGGGATCGCGCGTCATGCCCACGCGCTTGATCTGGATGGTGAAGCGAAGATGGGGACGTGACATTCCACTAGGTTGTCCTTTTCTTGAGCAGGTGCCCATTCCCTTTGCCCACGCGCGGGCGCAGCGCTTGCCCTCTCTCCTCCCACTTTCCGTTGAATGCGTCGAAATCGGTTCGTCACTTGATTACCGCGTGATTAATAATTGCTTTTGGCTTTAATTGAACTTGTGAATAAGTCACAGCGTTATAACTTCTTTTCCCCCATTGGCTTGTTTCTATCTGTTTGGTTTTATCTTTACCCGTTTATGGATAAATTCAATTGACGATTACTCAGAAAATCAGTTAAGTTGAAATCAAATTGTATTGATTCAAATGGATCGAAAATTTCATGCATTCAATAATTGAAAAGTGAAATTCGGAGGCCTAATTGCATAGATCGTAGTGGAGTTTACACATGTCAATTGAACCAAACCAATTCTTATCGTGTAGAAAGCACGTACTAAGAAACATGATAATCTTATTCTTTCTTTCTTTTCTTTTTTTTTTATAAGTGATCGCATGGTAATCTTGAGGACAAGGAATTCCATTTTACTTTTTAGAAGTAAATATGAGTTTTTCACTAAAATGAAAGATCTATTTGAAACTTAAGAAATTACGGTCGTTGTGGCTTTAAATGACTAAATATGTCGATATCCAAACAAAAGAAAAGTACATGGATATTTACTTGCTTTCAATATGTCGGTGATTTTAGTATTAAATAAAGTCAAATCTTAAACAGTAATAGTCGAATCTATTTGAAGTGACTTTTTACTTTCACCTTTCTTTAAAAACTCGCAATTTACTATAAGTTGACCTTTTACTTGATTTGAAATGTACGGTATAATATCTAAAAAATAATGGCACGCATTTACACCCACGAGACAATTTTGGCTTCTATTACCTTGGTCATTTTCAAGTGTCGGTAAATTACCAAAGAATTAATAGGTACAACACGTGATTCTTATATTGTTTCTGTAGATGTCATTGCTAAGTATAATCAAGATAACATTGTGTGCTTCTTGTGAATTTTGCCTATAAAACTTAAGGATGACAATTGGAATTTATGCCAAGGTTGTTCCCATAAGCATATATTTGTGCATTTTATGAAGATTTATTTGTGATGAACTTATAGTACGTTTGATAACATTTCTATTTTAACGAATAATTTATATTCAAAAATATTTTTTTCTATTTCTATTTCCTAAATAAGTTTTTAAGTAGAAGAACGCATTTGGTAATTACATAAAATTTATATTCTCATGATCGAAAAAGAATAAAAATGCATTTTGTACAACCCTAAAAATTTCTATTCCTAATTTTTTATTTAATCATAAAGCTACTTATCATTTCATGTTTGGATAAAATTCGATTTTTGTAATGACTTAATTTATCAAGATATTCTAAAATGACCTAAGAAAATCTAATGTAATAGTTAATCAATGATGGATGGCTAGAAATGACAATAAGAGTCCTATTGATTTATATCTCATGATATGAAAAGGTTTTTTTTTGTCAAAAAAATACTTGTTATTTATCTCATAAAGTTGGGCACAACCAACAAAGCCCGAAGTAGGGGCATCATTACAAAGGAGAGCCTGAAGGGCTTAGGTGGAGAAAAAAGCCAATTATCTGGAAGTTCTCTCATTCTATTAATAGTAAATCTTTGGGCATCATAATGAATAGGCGTATAGATCTTTTGAGAAGAAGAGCAAACATTTTTTTAGGGTCACAAAGCTTTCGCGACCTTGGTTTCTAAAAGAAAATGACGTTCAAAAATCCATATAGTAAAGCCCTAAAAGCATATTCGATTTTGAATACAATTTTAATCAAAATATTTTCACATTTTTTATGCTAAACTAATTCTAAATTAGAATTAATATTAAAATGCAAAAAAAAAATTGATCAAAATATAATTTCTAAATTTTTTCCTAAATTTTTGAATTTTGAGTTTTTATTCATTTTTCATTTCATTTATTTTTTACTGCAAAAATGGGGACTTAGATTAGATCAAGAGACTAGATCTTGTGTCAATTACATAAAGACAAGTATTAGGTTATGTTGAGCTTGTTTTTCTAAAATGACTTTATTTCACAAACGTAATTTTTTTCTACTTCTTGTTTCCGCTTCAAATCTTTTCCTTAGCCATTGATCTGTTTTGGAAAATAGAAAAAAAATTAGTTAGTGTTACTTAACGAATTTCTATTTTTTTTTTCTATTTCGGATAATAAAAGAACAAAAAGAAAAGATAAGAATGCAGTAGAGCCTTATCTCAAGAACAGTACACGTCTTTTTGGAAAATTTCTAGAGTTTGAGCCAAGCCCCTACGCAGAACGTGTGCTTTTTGGGCTTTTTGCCCATCTTAAATTCTCACAAAGAGAAATAGTGAAAAGCAAGAGTAAGATCCTCCATATTCTAGACTCTAGAGTTGGCATTATTGGTGGGGACGTAAGGAGATTCCCGACTCTAGAAATCTATTTTTCAGCCCTCATAAAATGCACGCAGACCATCTTGAATCAAAGCAATATGCATAAATAAAAAATTTAGACACAATCAGTCTCTAGAATTTGCTCGATGTTTCGTTGGTCTCCAAATATTCGAATTTCTTGAGCTCCAAATTATCCAAAAATAAAAAGGCTTAATACCTTAAATAACCCTTAACTTTAATTCTAATTCCAATTCTACCATAATTCTTTTTCTCTTAAAAAAATCCTTGAGTTTTGGTCATGTCCTAATTTTACTATAATTTTTTCTTTGTCTCGTTAAAAATCACCAACTTAAGATACAAAACTAATATTTTCTTGAGTCTCATATGTACCATTATGAACACTTTGTCCACAATCGCCCTTTCCATGTTTTTGCTATAATTTGTCCTGAACTTTCATGTAAAAAAAATAATTTTTGGAAATGAATTTCCATATCAGCCCAAACAACATATTCTTAGATTTGAAATTTGGCTAAAACCAAAGCAATTACCATTGACCTCCTTTAATTGCTCTTACTTTTAAAGGAGCATTCCCTTCATTTCGCTTGGAGATCTTCAATTTTGCACTTGGTATTTAATCTCTCATGCTTGGGAGTCTTCCATCTCTCACTGTTAAAGAGCTTCCACTTGGGATGCACAAATAAAGCACATGCTGGTATTCTTTTTAAGACAAAAAAAAAAAAAATGAGATTGAATCTAAAATTGGAGTTTTCTTTTTAGGGCAGTAGATTTAAAGGGTGAATACCATAAAAATCCAAAACTAATATATATTTGACAAATTTTAAAAAAACTAATATTTTGATAATGAAAACCTCAAATTGGTTTATATGTAACAAATTTAACAAAAACTAATTTTTTGATTACGAAAAATCCCAAATTTGTACACCCATGACAAATTTATTTCAGATTAATTTTTTGATCATAACAAAATTATAAACTGATACATTTGTGATATTTACACCATCTATTAAATTATATTAATACTATGAAAAATCAAAGCGAAGGATAAAACCCTAAATTGATACACTCCTTAACTGTCATGTATTATTTAACTCAAATTAATGAAAATTAATATATGGTGAATTTATTTATGTGTACCAATTTGAGGTTTTTTTGTCAAAAAAAATTAGTATATGGTAAATTTATCATAAGTGTATCGATTTAAAGATTTCAATAGTTAAAAAATTAATTCATAATAAATTTATTATATATGTATTAATTTATGATGTTTTGTGGTAATAATTTTAAATAAGATAAAACAAAAGACCTTTGACCATTTTCATAATAAGATTTTCATTTTAAAGACTGAGCTGCAGAGAACCATTTGATTCTGATCCAAAAATCTTGTGATCTCTGAGCAAGCTGTCAGAACCTGTCTTAACTTCTTCTTTCCATTTTCGTTTTTCCTTTTTTTTAATCCTTTTTCTCGATAAACCAAAAAAGCGAAACGAAAGTCAGTGAGAGTGCCCCCACTCGCCCCCAAATCCCACCATTCATCGCACGTTGCACTTTCTTCACTTCACACCACTTCTCGACCCTGGGGCCCAGGAGGCCGCCACGTGGAGAGACACGTGCCGGGGATCGCCGCCACGCGCCGCACGCGCTCTCCCCGCCCCGCCGCGTGAGCCGCATCCATCCCCGGGGCGGAGAAAAGCAGAGCTCCTGTCAGTGGGCGCACGTTATGCGCCACACTTCCGACAGCGACAGAGGGAGAAAAAGTCCCCGTGCCGTAACATCTCGGCGATAAATCGGGGAGCGGTCGGCGTACTCGCGAGCGGCGAGATATTCGCGGGTGGATATTCGGTTTTTTCTTCTTTCTTTTCTTTTAACTCGCGGGTGGGCCGTGGAATGGAGAGACGTTGCCGTGTCGATTACAGACGAGAAGACAAAAGTTGTTTATATACAAAAAAATGATTTATTTATTTATTTATAAAAAATGATTTTGGTTTTTAGTAGGAAACTTCTGGTGGGAACTTATATCGTCGCATGTGAGGGGTGTCCCAATCTTGACCTCTCGTTTCTCGTGCCTCAATTTTGATTTCTTTTTTCAAAGAAAAGAAATCGGTCCAAGAGTGACTTCGGAGCACCTCTCAAGTAGCCAATTAAAAAAATACTTATATTATGAAAAATCTCTAATCGTATATTTTGATAAATCTATCTCAAACTAACTTTTTGATTTTGATACACTTGAAAAATTACCCTCTATTAGTTTTTATGAATTTTATTTTTAAATTACTGAATTGAATGACACGTGATAATTTACAAGAGTATTGATTTGGAGTTTTATCCTCTGTTTATCATAGGTTTACTAATTTTTTATTTTTCGTTATATTAATCCAATTTAATAAAAACTAATGAGGAGTAAATATGTTATGTATATGCTAATTTTAGATTTTCCGTGATATTAACCCTAAAAAAAACTTAATACATATTAATTTTTGTGTGTTACAAGTATTTAATATTTGAAAATTGAACTCAAGAAGTCTCACAAAACCTGTCGTTTACAAGATTAAAGAATAGTCAATAAGGTGTCAAGGGCACTGATGAATAATACTAAATTAATAATTGCGTAATATCAACTCGTTTTGAAAATTGGGAAGGACATATTCCAAAAGGAAAAAGAGACTAGAAGCCATTTAGAGTAAGTTTGAATTCTCGATACATTACCTTTAATGTGTCATGCATATGTGTCATGCATAAACAACATTTTAGTGATCGAAATATTCCATATTAAATACGTTTGACATGACCCAAATGTTAATATATCCAAAGTGCAATTAATCATTCTTACCAAGTGGTACGCTTTCCTAGAAAGATTGCAAGAAATGCTCAACTTCTTTGACCTGTTTGGCCAGCAATAAAAATATTGTCAACAAGTATGTTTGGACGTTGCTTAAGCAATTGGATGATATCCGAGTCAAACTTTCACACACCTTATCTAATCATCTTCACGGGCAATCTTAAGGTCGTACTTCCTCACATTGATGTGGAATATTCGGAATTTTGCTCTTGAAAGCTCTTTCAAGAAGACCATGGAGGACCAATTTGTCATTTGCAACGCCTCATTAAGGACAACAAAGGCCGACTCTTCATTGGTTAAAATAAAAATAAAATAGACATTAGTCAAGACAATTACCACTGTATATAAAGCAGAGTCAAATAATTGCTCTAGATTTCCATGAAAGTCCATGAATCACGAATGCTAAAAACATATTATGACAACTTATTTTCAACTAAATTACAATTCTGCAAGAGAAAATGGTAAAGATAATTATTGTATAATCCGTTAAATCTTTCGCATCATAAAGTTAAAATTAAATCTTTTTAAATTTGCAATTATTTCAATTCATTTTCTAAAACAATCCAAACCCGTGAACATATTTTTCTTTTCTTTCACGCATGTTTTTGCCCAAGAACAATACCTGCACCGCATATGGAAAATAAACGGTTCTTTCAAAGCACTTGTAATTAGCCCAGACAACTTCCAAACACTCTTCAACATTTTAATATATATTGACTTTTAAGCCATATTAAAAATATGTTTTTTTTATAATTTTTACAACAAGTTTATAGGCTCTATTCCAACATTTAAGTTTTCATTTCCATACTTTTAACCTCATGTGATTGGTCTGGCTAAAAAGAATAAATATTGGCATATGTATTAGGAGCACGACATACTAAATGTTATAGGATCAAGTTTAAACTATTCATGTTTTTGGCAAAGTACCGCATAGGTCCGGCTTTACTTCCTTAGGGTGCCTTTTTTTTTTTTCAGTAAAAGTAACTATGTAAAGATTAATTTTTACATTTTCAAGAAAAAGCATGAAAAGTAGTTAAATAGAACTTTCGGAATGTTCATCGCTTTTGTCTTATAATTCTCCTAGGACCATTTGCCAAGCATTGGGTATGTGCGCTTTGATGATTACCTATGAGTATGGATTAGGAACTGTTACCGCGGGCTTGTTGATTGCTAATTGACACTAGGCACCCGAATTTTGTTTTGGAGTTGGCGACGTTTGCAATAGTATATATATATAAAAAAAGGGACTAGGGAGAAGTAAATCTTTTTCAGAGACGAGGCTCGGGAAGAAGGAGAAATAGATTTTCACGATCCATAAAATTGCAGTTGTTTCGTCAATGATGCAAGTTCAATTTGAGTTTTATTTACGAGTATTCTCCAAAGGCTTGTTTGCTGTCGAACGTAGTGCTTGGAGGGCACACAAAACGGTGACGTTGCCGTCCAACCCGAAATAATCACCTTCTCTATGTCCTCAGCATTTTGATTTACAATATCGTATTTGAGATCTACCATGACTTAAATGGGCCATCCGGCCCAATGGGCAAACGGCCAATGGGCCTTATTTCTCTCTAGCTGATTCTCTAGCCTATCGAGAAGCCCATAGCGGACGGATTCTGGCAAATAATCCTACTGAAAATATGTTGACGTGACTAATTTAGGGGCAACGCATGTTAGAACCTGAACGAAAGAATCGGGAGAGCTTTTACTTAATTATTTATGTTTAGTGTGCAATCAAGAATTATGAGTTTACATTTATGCAATAAATTTCAAACGGTATTTATTTGGTGCAATTTAATCCTTCGGGGAAAGCAGCCAAATTTGCTGACGTGGCATAGGAGAGTTGGGCGTGGCTTTTCTTAAATATCTTTTTAGTAGCATGGGCAGTGCCGACGTGGCATCTACACAGTGTCACATTATAAAAAGAAAAAAATTAAAAATAGAAAAAGCCAAAAAAATTAGGAGGAAAACAAAACAAAAGGCCAAATTTTGAAAAAAAAGAAATAAAAAAGGGAAAACAACAGAGAAGAGAGAGAGAGAGAGAGAGATTTCTGAGGGATGGGGGACAATGTGGCACAGCCCCCCATGTCTCTGGTGAGGGTCATTGACTCTTGTACTTAGAAGCTATCTTGTGGTTCTCTTGTGGTGGCCACCACCGTGTGAGGGCTTGCACACCATTGTTTGCTTGCCACGAAGGTTAGTCAAGCCTTTCTTGTGGTCCATAAGGAATGACAAGAAAATATTGGGTGGTCTAGGACTGCCACGTTAGCGTGGTCCCGGACCACTCACGCGGTGCCACGTGTGAGGCGAGGGAGACAGAGAAGAGAAAGAGGAGAGAGAGCATCAGAGAGATGGGACAGGGGCAGGTCTTTTGGTTCCCTCCCCTTACACGTGGCACCGCGTGAGTGGTCCGGAACCACGCTGACGTGGCGGTCCTAGACCACCTATTATTTTCTCAAGGAATGACCCTAGCCAATAATGTAGGTGGGGTCAACGGCCTCCAAACCCTTAAGCACATGACTCCCCTAGGGAGGGAATTAATTCACTATAGTTATCTAATGATTAAAAAGCAAACTTAAATATGTGGATCCGCTGCAAAATATAGATTTGACTCTTTTCATAAGACATTAGGCAATTCCATGATTGGCTCACCACCTGAATTTTGGTTTGCCCTATGGAGTTCAAAATTGGTTTATATAAGATGCACGAACTCCAATGAGTTTTTCTAGTGGTGCCATGAACAACAACATTGGGAGTCTATGACACATCGAACAAAGTATCCTAGAACATGTTCTCTAATTGAGTTATCAGGTCCTCTCCCAACCACCTCTCTCCATTCCTCTCTGAACCTTTTGTCGTCTCTTCCATTTCTAGAGGGGAGGGATTTCACCTAATATCTCTCCCCTCCTAGTTGCTTTTCCTTTTTATTTCTTATTGTTTCTTTTCTTACTATCCCAATTTAGTTTTAGATTTGGGAGCTTTACTCTCCAATCTAATTTTAGATTTCAAGTTTTAATGAATGAGTACTCCGTGTCCAATTTCAATGGTATTTTTAATAGCTTCGGTGTCAAATTTGTATTCGTTCAACGTATTTTAGTTAAAAGCTTCGGCGCTTCACCTTAGGTACAGGGCTCACTCTCACAAGTGTTAAATTTGAGTTTCTTCAACATGTTTATGTTGTCTTCGTACGATGATGGTGTTGGGGACATCGAACATAGTTGCACACCATCGAAAAGCAAAGTTGCAACTATAGTGCTTAGATGATGCTGTATGACTTGGAAGTTGACAACCGATTCTTTCGCTTTAATGCAATCACATATCTGTTTTTGAAGCATGAGGCTATGATTATCACTACCAACCACACTCCAATGATATGCCTTAATTTATGGTTTTTGGTTTATTTTGGAATTGATCGGAATTTGACCGGAATAACTATATTAGAATTTTGCACAAAAAATTGGGATTGAATTGGCTCAATATAGTAAATTTAAAGCCAATTAGGTAATTTTCTTGAATCATGGATATAATGCAGATTATGAAAGATGAATATTATCGCTACAGTATCTAATGACATCTCTAACGATTAATATATCATTTAGGGTTGCCGGCGTGAACCAGTCCTTTTCATGAGAAATGGTGATGCTTTGATTGGACATATTGTAGTATGCTCGATCATGCCTATAAGGAGGCAAGGAGAGAAGAAGTCAACCGTTTTGATCTAAGGAAAACGAAAGTTTGATGATTCATTGACCGTCTTAATTGGTGGGAATGGGAGTTTTAGGGTACTTCCTTTTTTTTCTTTCTCAAAAGAAATTTTCATTTATTATCAAAATAATCATAAAAATTTAGCCTTAAATATTTTTTTAACCATCGGTGGTGCCAACATCGGGTAGACGTGACAGCATGTAAAAAAAAAAATTAAAAAGTCCAAAAAGTTGAGAGGAAAAAAAGGCTCAAATTTTGGAAAAATAAAAAGACAAAAAACATCTTTGATGAGGGTCATGGGCTCTCCATCCCGTCCACATCTTGGCGAGAGGCACGTGGGTGGACGGGTACGGACTCACCATCGCTTGCCTGCGGTGAGGTCTAGTCGGGCCCTACCTGTGGTGACCCTTGCGGACGATGTGGTTGTGGTTGGCCGCGTCCCAACCCTCAAGTACAAGACCGATAGATGATGCTCTCTCTTTGATTTTGGTTTTTATTTGACTTTTTAGGTTTTCGTCCACATTTTTTTTTTTTTTATCTTTCGGTTTTCCTTTAATTTTTTTTGAATTTTTTACCTTTTTTACGTGGCATCATCACATATCCTAAAAGAAAATAAAGAAAATGTCATCTAGGATCCCAATATGCCATGTCAATAAAATTGCCCGTGGACTCGCCGAAAGGACTAAATTGTGCTAAATATAAAACATTGAAGACTTGATTATACATTAGACCAAGTGTCTAAAACATACTTTTTTCTTTTTTTTTGCTTTGTTTACACAAGAAGAATTTAAATATGCCTTCTCATAAATTTTGATTCAAGGGAGGGAATTAGTTCACTAGGGTTGTTTAACAATAAAAGAACAAACTTACATAATTGTAGATGAGATGCATTATATAAGTTCGACTTTCTACACACCACACCAGACATTTTCACAATTGGGTCATTACTCGAAGTTTGACTCGCCCTCTTATACTTAATGCAGCCGGCAATTAAGATAATATTCAAGATATGATAAAATTTATCATATCCTGAGGGCTCGTTTGATTCAATTTTGGGGAAATGACTTTATATTTCCCAAACTATCTTTAGAGGAATAGGCATTTGATGAAGGCAAAAGTGTTTGGATACTTTCATTTTGGTGTATTTTGCAAAGTAGCTTTGAGGTGAAAAGAAAAAGGAAAAAAAGAAAAGGAAAAAGGAGGAGGAGATGTTGAAGTAGAGGGGAATGATCGGGAGGCAGCCGAAGTTGGTGGTTGTGGTGGGGGAGGTGGCTGGTGGTAGTGGTGGTGGGGAGGCGGCGGGTCGCGTGGCCCATGCACCGCCGTTGCCTAGGTGGCAGCCTCAGGCAACGACGGTGCGTGCTGCCTGAGGCTGTGACCCAAGCAACGGCGGTGCGTGGGTCGCGCGACCCATGTGATGACGGTGCGTGGGGTCAATGCCCGAGGTCGCCTGACCTTAGGCGACCCTTCTCAGCGACCAGATCTGGCCGGTTGAGCTTCACTGGTGGAGCAACAAGTCCAAGGAGGAAGACGATGAACAGTAATTTTTTAGGGTAAAAGAGGAAAACGCAATTATTAGTAAGGGTAATATTGGAAGAAAAAAATTCATTAAACCTCTATTTAGCATTCCGAAAATGCTGAATCAAATATCTAAAATTTTTCCTAAGGGACTTTAGGGGCTCAAAACCCCTTAGGAATGTTGAACCAAACGGGGTCTTAGTGTCTACTCAAGATAAGATAAAGTTTGATATAAGAATGATATAAGAATGATATAGACCAATTAAAATTATCCTATAAGATATGTGTGATAAAGATAGATATGATTTCTAATATGCATAATAAAAATGTTATTTTCTTGAATAATAAACTTATTAAATTAATGAAATTGAAATTATGTTTCAATATAAATAATATATGAATTCCAATATAAGAAATTCAAAATAAGAATAAAAATTTAGTTTTTTTTTAATTTAATCATATTTTTTATTTATATATTCGACTTTAAGTCTATCTCATAATATTAATTCAATATATAAATATAAATATTATATTTATATATTACGTATTTTAGGTATGTTAGTATAGTTTACTATTTAATAAAATTTTATTATAGAATGATGGAAGGGGAAAAAAAGAAAAGAAAAAGAAAATAATTAAAAAGAGGAAAATAAAAATAAAAAAAATCAGGCAATATTGTTGGGAGAGATTTTTATTATCTCTGTTTGTGAACTTTTAGGTTCATTTACATTTATACAAAAAAATATGCAAATATGATGTGAATATATTTGATTTTATTATTATAATTTAACAAAACAGTTAGACAGATGTTGAAATTTTTTTGAATTTCATATCATATTCTATAAAGTTCTATTTTTATTAGAAATCCAGACGACCGAATATATTTATGTTTTTTTTTTTTTGGTAAAGACCCAATATATTTATGTTGATCATGCTTGAGTTCAAAAATAAGATGACTTTTCTCGTAAGGGAAACTCCCAACAAGCTTTCCTGCTTTGGAAATTTATAACCCCGTTCAATTAAGCCCACTGAATTCCCATAGCCCCACCAATTCAGGTGGCGCCCAAATCGTACCGACCCCCTTTTCCTGAGATGAACGTGATTGATTTCCTCTTTCTTGTCCTCTTATAAGCAACGCTCAAGAAGATATGCATCAGCTGACTTGGCACACACTCAAGTCCAAAAGTCCATCGATCATGCCAAGCACATGGAAAAGGAAGCGAACCAAAAGCCGTTACACATCCTGTCTTTCTTCGCGGCTTCTGGTCTTGAAATAGAGAACACAAGCATGATCCACGTGGACATTTTTTAAGAAATAGATATATTGAGATAGGAGAATAGTGCACAGGGAGATGCAATCTCCCTCTCGACGAAAAGATTGTCCAAAAGACCGTAAATTTATTGAATGACAGTAAATTCTTTTTTTTTTTTTTTTTTTTTTTTAATTTGGTCAATTTAGTCTTAAAATTTTTGATAATTTTTTTATATAATCGTTCCGGCCAATTTTGGGGCCATCGGCCATAGCAAAAGAAATATAAAAAATCACAAAAATCGTCTACATAAGTGCAAATCATTCTTAGCCGATCATGTCATGTAGGATGACCGGCATCCACGCTAACGATTTTCAATCAAAAGTAGCAGAATTGATTAAATTGGAAAATTATCAAAATGTGTAAACTTAAATTGATTGACAAATTTTTCTTGACCAAATTGGAAAATGGAGATCTCAATTGGATGCAGTACAATAGATTTAACACTTTTTGACTAATTATCCCCTATCTCGACATATTGTGATGTTCGAAGAATTTCTCTATCTCCTATAAAATAAATTTTAAAAAAAAATTAATTTTTTCCTTCCACCTTCCCCTTTGGCCTCAAGTGGGTCTCCAAAGTTACTTCTCACGTCAAAGAACAATTTTTTTGGACAAATTAGACAGAAAAGGCCAGCATTTCTTTCTGCTACAACTTTGTTTTTTTGGGTCAGACTTTCGACCCAACTCTTTTTTTGTCCCAACTCAAAGGTCGAAGATTTGGACTTGAATCGACGGTCAAGATTGATGTCCTTGCTCCCATAATCCAAAATAAATCAACAATTACAGGACCCAAGACCCATATTTTAACATATGTAATAATTTTTGTTGGGTTTACAATCACGCCCAAATTTTGTTCTCTTTAGAATTCCACTAATTGCATTTTTCTACTTAGTAACGTTTCAAACGTGAAGATAGCTGAAAAATGATGTAGCCTCCACCAGTCATAAATAATAAGAAAGGAATATACCTAATTCCGATATTGACATAGAAGACGGCATTGGGCCAGGGACTGTTTTGGTAGATACATAAAACTACAAGGACTAACATCGCAAAATTGAAACTACTGGGGGGGCCCCATATAATCTGCCAACACCTTGCCAAACTACATGGCATAAAGGAAGGGAGAGTCCCTGATGGTTTTGGGATTTCTCGAATGACAAAAACCGATGGACTCGTTGCCCGAACACTGCGTCTCTGCGATTCTCGCCCTCGCATCCCCTGAAGACGCATGCAGGTTCGCCCCGTTGTCGCGCACGTTCCGATCAGCCGCTCAGTCCGACGTCGTCTGGGACGGCTTCTTGCCGCCCAACTGTGAAGCGTTGCTCGCGAGGCTGGTGAGGCCCCTCAAGTTCGGTTCCAAGAAGGAGCTCTTCCTCAGCTTGTGCCGACCTCAGCTCATTGATTCCGGAAGAAAGGTAAACTTTGGCGGGTTTTCTTTTCTTTGTTATTTTGATGAAGGATTTGAGAATTCGAAGGACTGGTTTTTGGAAATTCATTTTTGTTAAAAACAGAGCTTCGAGTTGGAGAGATCATCGGGGAAGATATCGTATGTGCTGTCTGCAAGAGAGCTTTCCATAGCGTGGAGCGATGTTCCCCTGTATTGGACCTGGAAATTTGCGCCCGAATCAAGGTTTGTCACTTCACGGATCAATCATTTCTCGTTGGCTAGACACAAAAGTTTCTAAAAAGAACATCTTTTTCCATGTAGATTTCGGGAAGTGGCGGAGCTCATAACAACAGATTGGCTAGAGATCGAAGGCCAAATGCCCACAGCAATGCTATCCCCAAGCACTCTCTATGAAGCCTATCTCATCATGAAGATCTCTCACCGTGCATATGGGCTAGATGTCATGCCATCACAAGCATCAATCGAGTTGCAAAACCAGGTGGTGTTCACAAGCGCAGCAATTCTGCAGAAAAGCCATCGAGAAAACAGAAACAAGCAAGGACCGGGGGTTGAAGGTGAAGAGAAAGTCCCGATGGAAAGAGAAGACGGGTGGATGGAGGTTGAGCTTGGAGAGTTCTTCAACGGCGGAGGTGGTGGCAATCATCACGAGGTGGCGAAGATGAGCTTCAAGGAGGTGAAGGGATATCAACTGAAGGGAGGGCTTGTTATTGAAGGCATTGAAGTTAGGCCTAAGAGAATTGCGTGAAGTGATCATCGATGGTTGCAAGGATCAGTGGGGTTCTTGTTTATCGTATATTTGGTACTTTTTAAAAAAAAAAAATTTCTGGATATTTTATTGTTCATTTCTCATGATAATTAAATGTCATATAACATGCGAATGTCGACATATATGAATAAATATATATCCATTCATATGCAAATAGCTAAATGTCGACCCTTTTATACGTGAGCTTGGCTGGTCCATGAGGCCATTGGTTTGATTTGGCCCCTACGAGATGAGCAACTAATAAAGAAAGGAGTCTCTATCAAGCGTACTTGTTTCTCTAGTCAAAAAAGCTTGGTACAGTGTACAGAATCCAAGGATCATGATCAAAATCTCATCTTTATTGTCTAATTGAAAAAGCCTGTCTCAATTGAAAATGTCAAATACACGAACCAAAAAAAGACAGCGAGGGTCCCCGGCTCTCGTCAATGCCGTCCCACAATGGTGGTTGGCTATGAAGACACCACCGCTTCTCGCGGCAATGGTTGGTCAAGCCTCACCTATGGTCACATATATTCGTGCATGAAGATTTATTTGTGATAAACTTATAGTACATTTGGTAACATTTTTATTCTAACAAATAATTTCTCTTCACAAATAGTTTTTTCTTTTTCTATTCCCAAAATGAGTTTCTAAGTAGAATAACGCATTCGGTAACTATATAAAATTTCTATTTTCAAAATAGAAAAAGAATAAAAATGCGTTTTGTACAACCCTATAAATTTATATTCCTAATTTTTTTTTATTTAATTATAAAGAGACTAACCATTTCATGTTTGGATAAAATTGGATTTTTGTAATGACTTAATTTATCAAGATATTTTAAAATGACATAAGAAAATCCAATATAATAGTTGATCAATGATGGAGGACTGGAAATGACAATAAAGAGTCCTATTGATTTATATCTCATGATATGAAAAGTTTTTTTTATTTTTTTGTCAAAAAAATACTTGTTATTTATCTCAAAAAGCGGGGCGCAGCCAGCAAAGCCAAAAGCAGGGCCATCATTACAAAGAAGAGCCCAAAGGGCTTAGGTGGAGAAAAAAGCCAATTATGTGGAAGTTCTCTCATTCTATTAATAGTAAATCTTTGGGCATTATAATGAATAGGCGTATAGATGTTTTGAGAAGAAGAGCAAACATAATTTGGGGTCACAAAGCTTTTGCGACCTTGGTCTCTAAAAGAAAACGACATTAAAAAATCCATATAGTACAGCCCTAAAAGCATATTCGATTCTAAATATAATTTTAATCAAAATATTTTCACATTTTTTATGCCAAACTAATTCTAAATTAGGATTAATATTAAAATGCATAAAAATTGATCCAAATTTAATTTCTAAATTTTTTCCTAAATTTTTGAAATTTTGAGTTTTTATTCATTTTTCATTTTATTTATTTTTTACTGCAAAAAATGGGGACTCAGATCAGGTCAGGAGATTAGATCTTGTGTCGATTGCATAAAGACGAGTATTAGGTTATGTTGAGCTTGTTTTTCTAAAATGACCTTATTTCACAAAAATAAATATTTTCTACTTCTTGTTTTCACTCCAAATCTATTCTTTGGCTACCAATTTGTTCCGGAAAATAGAAAAAAATAGCTAGTGTTACCTAACGAATTTCTATTCTTTTTATATTTCGGAGAATAAAAAAGATGTTTTTTTGTAATTTTTACAACAAGTTTATAGGCTTTATTCCAACATTTAAGTTTTCCTTTCCATACTTTTAACCTTATGTGATTAGTCTGGCTAAAAAGAATAAATATTGGCATATGTATTAGGAGCATGACATACTAAGGCTTTGTTTGTTTGTGTTTTTTTTTTTTTTTTGTTCTTAAACACTTTTTCTGTTTTTTTTTGTTCAGGAACAAAAAAAAAAAAACAAACGCGTTTGGGTGCGTTGCATTCCTTTTTTTGTTCTTTGTTCTTAAACAAAAAAGAAACGAAATAAGAAACACAAAATTTGTGTTTCTTATTTCGAAAACACATTTGAGAAACACTTTTCTATTTTTTTCTTCTTTTTCTTCTTATTTTCTTCTTTTTTTTTTTTTTCTTTCGCCGGTCGCCGGCCTTGGCCATGGCCGGTGGCCGGCCGATGAGGGCCGACGGCCTCACCCGGCCACGGTGAGGCTCGGCCTCGCCGGCCACCGCTAGGCGACTCGACTGGCGGTGGCTCGGCGAGGCCGAGCCTCGCCGCCGCCGGGCGAGCTCGGCCTCGCCGGATCTGGGCGAGTCGGCGTCGCCGTGGGCCGGGCGAGGCCGCCGGCCAAAAGAAGAAAAAAAAAAAAAAGGAAAAAGAAAAAAAAAAAAGGAAAAAAAAGAGAAAAAAATAGAAAAAATAAAAGAAATAAAAAAATTATACAAATTTACCAAACGTGTTTCGTTTATTTTTTATTCCGGGAATAAGTTTACCAAACGCGTTTTTTGTTCAAAAATTGTTTAGGAATGTAAAACACTTTTTTCTATTTTCGTTCTAACAATTTAAAAGTAAACGCAAACAAACGCACCCTAAATGTTAAAGGATCAAGTTTATACTATTCATGATTTTGACAAAGTATTGCATAGGTCCGGCTTTTCCTTAGGGTGCGTTTTTTTTTTGTCATAGTAAAAGTAAATATGTAAAGATTAATTTTTACATTTTCAAGAAAAAGCATGAAAAGTAGTTAGATAGAACTTTGTTCATCGCTTTTTTCTTATAGTTCTCCTAGGACCATTTGCCAAGCATTGGGTATGTGTGCTTTGATGATTACCTATGAGTGTGGATTAGGAACTATTGTTTACTGCTGGCTTGTCGATTGCTAATTGACACTAGGCACCCCAATTTTGTTTTGGGGTTAGCGACGTTCGTAATAGTATATAAAAAAAGGAGGGACTAGGGAGAAGTAAATCTTTTTTAGAGACAAGGCTTGAGAAGAAGGAGAAATAGATTTTCACCATCCATAAAATTGCAGTTGTTTCGTCAATCATGCAAGTTCAATTTGAGTTTTATTTACGAGTATTCTCGAAAGGCTTGTTTGCTGTCGAATGAAGTGCTTGGAGGGCACACAAAACGGTGACGTTGCCGTCCAACCCGAAAGATTCACTTTCTCTATGTCCTCAGCATTTTGATTTACAATATCGTATTTGAGTTCTACCATGACTTAAATGGGCCATCCGGCCCAATGGGCAAACGGCCAATTGGCCTTATTTCTCTTTAGCTGATTCTCTAGCCCATTGAGAAGCCCATAACGGACGGACTCCGGCAAATAATCCTACTGAAAGTATGTTGACGTGACTAATTTAGGGGCAACGCATGTTAGAACCTATGCGACAGAATCGGAAGAGCTTTTACTTAATTATTTCTGTTTAGTGTGCAATCAAGAATTATGAGTTCCCATTTATGCAATTAAATTTCAAACGGTTTTTATTTGGTGCAATTTAATCCTTCGGGGAAAGAGGCCAAATTTTTTTTTTTTTTTTTTCGGTCAAAAAGAGGCCAAATTTGTTGACGTGGTGGCTTTTCTTAAATATCTTTTAGTAGCATAGGCAGTGCTGGCGTGGCATCTACACAGCGTCACATCGGAAAAATAAAAAAATAAAAATAGAAGAGCCAACAAAAATTGGGAGGAAAACAAAACAAAAGGCCAATTTTTTTGAAAAAAAAAAAGAAAAGAAAGAAGAGAAAAGAGTAGAGGCGAGAGAGAGAGAGAGAGACCATTGATGGTTGGGGACAGTGTGGCATAGCCCCCATGCCTCTGGCGAGGGTTATTGACTTGTACTTTTTTCTTTTTTTGTCAGTCCTACTCTATTTTTACTTTACACTCACTCTCAGATTTTTGCCCTGCCTCTTGTAGGGCGTAGGAGTCGAAACTCACTCCTGAAACTTACGCGTCCTCATCCCATCCCCCCTAAGAAAGTGGGGATTTGAACCCCTCATCTCTCCTTTCCATGTTGGAAGGGTGGCCACTGGGGCGAATCCCAGTGGTGGAGCCACCATTGTGTGAGGGCTTGCACATCATTGTTTGCTTGCCATGAGGGTTAGTCAGGCCTCACCTGCGATCAATAAGGATGACCCTAGCTAAAAATGTAGGTGTGGTCAATAGCCTCCAAACCCTTAAGCACAAGACTCACCTAGGGACGAAATTAATTCACTAGAGTTATTTAATGATTAAAGAGCAAACTTAAATATGTGGATCTAGCACAAAATATAGATTTGACTCTTTTCATAAGACATTAGACAATTTTATGGTTGGCTCACCACTTAAATTTTGGCTTACCCTATGGAGTTCAAAATTGGTCTATATAAAATGGGTGAACTCGGATGAGTTTTTCCTAGCGATGCCATGAACAACATAATTGGGAGTCTATGACTCGTTCAACAAAGTATCCTAAAACATGTTCTCTATTTGAGTTATCTGGTCCTCTCCCAACCACCTCTCTCCATTCCTCTCTAAACCTTTCTTCATCTCTTCCATTTATGGAGGGGAGGGATTTGACCTAGATATCTCTCCCCTCCTAGTTGCTTTTCCTTTTTATTTCTTATTTTTTCTTTTCTTACTATCCCAATTTAGTTTTAGATCTGGGAGCTTTGCTCTCCAATCTACTTTTAGATTTTAATTTTTTTTATGAATAAGTACTCCGCCTCCAGTTTCAATGGTATTTGTAATAGCTTCGATGTCAAATTTGTATTCGTTCAGCATATTTTAGTTAAAAGCTTCGATAATTCACCTTAGGTACAAGGCTCACTCTCACAAGTGTTAAATTTGAGTTTCTTCAACATGTTTATGTTGTCTTCATATAATGATGGTGTTGGGGACGTCGAACTTAGTTGCACACCATCAAAAAGCAAAGTTGCAACTATAGTGCTTAGATGATGCTATATGATTTGGAAGTTGACTAACGATTCTTTTGCTTTAATGCAATCGCAGATTTGTTTTTGAAGCATGAGGCTATGATTATCACTAACAACCACACTCTAATTATATGCCTTAATTTTTGGTTTTTGGTTTATTTTAGAATTGATCGGGATTTGACGGAATAACTATATTGGAATTTTGCACAAAAAATTGGGATTGAATTGGCTTCGTATAGTAGATTTAAAGCTAATTAGGCAATTTTCCTGAATCACAGATACAATGCAGATTATGAAAGATGCATATTATGCCTACTGTATGTAATGACATCTCTAACGATTAATATATCATTTAGGGCTGTTGGCGTGAACCAGCCATTTTCATGAGAAATGGTGATGCTTTGACCGGACATAATGTAATCTACTCGATCGTGCCTATAATGAGGCAAGGAGAGAAGGAGTCAACAGTTTTGATATAAGGAAAACAAGAGTTGGATGTTCGTTGACCATCTCAATCAGTGGGAATGGGAGCTTCAGGGTACTTCCCTTTTTTCCCCAATCTCAAAACAAACTTTTATTCATTATTAAAATAATCATGAAAATTTAGCCTTAAATATTTTTTTAACCATTGGTGGTGCCAACATCGGGTAGACGTGACAGCATGTCAAAAAAAAATTAAAGTCCAAAAAATTGAGAGGAAAAAAAGGCCAAAATTTTGGAAAAATAAAAAGAAAAAGAACATCTTTGATGAGGGTCACGAGCTCTCTGTCCCGTCCACATTTCGGCGAGAGGCACTCCCACAGCTGCAGGGCAGGTACGGACTCACCACGCTTGCCTGCAGTGTGTTAGTTATATGCCATAAAACAATCATGTAATAGTTACATATTAGGGATTTCAGTTGTGTTGTCAAATTAATGGCAAAGACGTATTTATTTATTTGTCCAATTATCTATATAAATGATTCCATAAGATTAGTTGTGACTAGACTTATTCTTGAGACGTTAAGAATATGCGTGACGAGTTTACAGTTAGACTGAATATTTAAATCGTTCCTGGTCAATAGATCATTGAGTAGATATTAATGATCTTGTTGAGATTGGTGTGTTCTTAGCTTCATCATTAAGAATTAGATGCTTAAGGTAATGACGAATCACGAGTCATTGGGTATTATGATGCTCGGATTAGAACACAGGTGCTTGTAGCAACAAGTTTACTAAACATGACATATATAGAACAATTGGCAACATGGAAGCTTTTAGCGGGGTCAATGACTAATCGTTCTTGCTATGATTTTGTGTAAATAATCCTTAAACCTGAGGCACAATGTTAACTTGTATGTTGGACATCTATGGCTCACGAGTACGCATATTGGCAGCTCATTGATCCATCTCTGTATTTGATGGTCATAACTTGTTCAGATACGAAGTTACACGTGTGCGCAACATGTAATATGTCTCCTTGTTACATGCAAGGTACAATAATAATGTCTTATGCGATTTAATTGTTTTGACACTATATTGAAATTTTTGGTCGGGGTTATAACCGAGAATAAATTGTTTATGTCTCGTATAAAATGCATGTCAATAATGTTTGTGCATATGATCGAATTTGTGATTTAACAAATATTCCACGTTCTTTGTTCGATCAAGACATTGTAAGACAGAGGGATTGAATTACACAGTAACCAGAGTTGACAGGTTCGTTATGTTCTTAAAGCTTTCACATTGTCTAGGTAGTTATGACATATTGTTAGATGTCAATCATGGCTTGTAAGACCTAGAGATTGATTGTGACAATCAATTCTCTTGGGAGTACTAATGTGTTAGTACAAGTCTTACTCTAGTTCAGTAATGAACCTAGGGATGTTATACACCATAACCAATTTACTCGATCGGACATAGTCCACTTACAAGAACTATTCTCTTGCTCACCTAGCTTCTAGAGGAAGCAGTCAATAACTTATTTGAAAAGTTATAGACTAGCTTCTGGAGGAAGTAGTCAATAACTTATTTAATAAGTTAAAGACCAGCTTTTGGAAGAAGTAGCTTTTGGAAGAGGTAGTTAATAACTTCTTTGGGAGGTTAAAGACTAGCTTCTACAGGAAGTTAAATGTTGACTTCACCAGGACATCATAAATAGAGCAGAGAGAAGATGAGTGGGTTAAGTTAAGAAAATGAGAAAAAGAGAGAGAGAATTATATGGTTAGCAAACGGTTGCTAACCACGTGCAGAGAATTGTCTCTACAAGATTGTTAGCACAATTATACTGGAGATTACCTATGAACTCCTTTTCGTTCGAGG
Organism: Eucalyptus brandiana; assembly: GCA_014182725.1. NCBI lineage: Eukaryota > Viridiplantae > Streptophyta > Magnoliopsida > Myrtales > Myrtaceae > Eucalyptus > Eucalyptus brandiana. Next base: position 23,347,047 of record CM024669.1, read on the forward strand.
TGTGTTGGTAATGTGTCTGAACTAGAGGCTCGACGTTTGTGGGGCTCGAATTGAAGAACATCTGAATCAAGTTGTTTAAAGCGCGCTTCAAGGTAATCTGTATAACTCCCTTTGATATTCTGATTTTTGATTAAAACGCACGAACAATGCCGTTGGAGGAACATGTATAGTAGAATTTTATCTTTCCTTCCGCCGTGTTTATGTTTATTTAGCCTATATATGTTCCGTAAAATTCCAACACGATGAGAACTAGTTAGGCCCTACCTGTCCTTGCGGACGATGTGGTTGTGGTTGGCCGCGTCCCAACCCTCAGGTACAAGACTAATAGATGGTGCTCTCTCTTTGACTTGATTTATTTGACTTTTTAGGTTTTCGTCCAAATTATTTTTATCTTTCGGTTTTCCTTTAATTATTTTATTTTATTTTTTTACGTGGCATCATCAGATATCCTAAAAGAAAATAAAGAAAATGTCTTCTAGGGTCCCAATATGCCATGCCAATAGAATTGCCCATGGGCTCGCGGAAAGGACTAAATTGTGCTAAATATAAAACATTGAATACTTGATTACACATTAGACCAAGTGTCTAAAACATATTTTTTCTTTTATTTGCTTTGTTTACATGAGAAAAATTTAAATATGCCTTCGCATAAATTTTGATTCAAGGGAGGGAATTAGTTCAGTAGGGTTGTTTAACAATAAAAAACAGACTTACATAATTGCAGATGAGATGCATTGTATAAATTCGACTTTCTGCACACTACACTAGGCATTTTCACGATTGGGTCATTACCCGAAGTTTGGCTCGCCCTGCAGCTGTCAATTAAGATAATATTTAGGATATGATAAAATTTATCATATCCTGTATTTGATGTCTACTTAAGACAAGATAAAATTGGATATAAGAATGATATAGGCCGGTTAAAATTATCCTATGGCGGATGTGAGATAAAAATGTATAAGATTTCTTATATGCATAATATAAAAGTTATTTTATCGAATAACAAACTTATTAAATTAATAAAATCGAAATTATGTTTCAAACCTCGATCCGTGTGGGAAAAGTATAAAAATTTAGTTTTTTAATTTAATCATATTTTTTATTTATATATTCAACTGTAATTCTATCTCATAATATTAATTCAATATATAAATATAAGTATTATATTTATATTTATATATTACATATTTTAGGAATGTTAGTATAGTTTACAATTTAATAAAATTTTATTATATAATGATGGAAGGGAAAAAAAAAAAAAATACAAAGAAAATAATTAAAAAAGAGGACAAATAAAATAAAATGTAAATTAGGCAATAGTATCGCGAGAGATTTTTATTATCTTTATTTGTGAATTTTTAGGTTCATTTACATTTATATAAAAAAATGTACATAATACAATACGAATATATCCGATTTTATTACTGCAATATAACAAAACAGTTAGATAAGATGTCGAAAAATTTCTGAATTTCATGTCAATTCTATCGAGTCCTATCTCTATTAAAAATCCGGACGACCAAATATATTTATGTTGATCATGCTTGAGTCCAAAAATAAGATGACTTTTCTTGTACGGGAAACTCCCAACAAGCATTCCTGCTTTGGAAATTTATAACCTCGTTCAATTAAGCCCACTGAATTCCCGTCTGGTGCCAAATCGTACCGACCCCCTTTGCCTTAGATGAACGTGATTGGTTTCCTCTTTCTTGTCCTCTTATAAGCAACGATCAAGAAGATATGCATCAGCTGACTTGGCACACACTCAAGCCGGAAAGGCCATCAATCATGCCAAACACGTGGAAAAGGAGGTGAACCAAAAGCCATTACAAATCCTGTCATTCTTCACGGCTTCTGGTCTTGAAATAGAGAACACAAGCATGATCCGCATGGAAAAGTTTTAAGAAAAAGACATATTGAGATAGGAGAATAGTGCACAGGGAGATGCAATCTCCCCCTCGACGAAAAGATTGTCCGAAAGACCATAAATTTATTGAATGGCAATTAATTCTGTTCAAAACTTTTTAATTTGGTCAATTTAGTCTTAAACATTTTGATAATTTTTCAATATAGTTATTCTGGCCAATTTTGGGGCCACCGATCATAGCAAACGAAATATTAAAAAAAAAAAAATCGTCTACATCAGTGCAAGCTTTCTTTAGCCGACTATGTCACGTAGGATGGCTGACATCCACGTCAATGATTTCTAATCAAAATTAACCGAATTGATTAAATTGGAAAATTATCAAAATGTGTAATACTAAATTGATTGACAAAAAAGAATGATCAAATTGGAAAATTGAAAAATAAATTGGATGCAGTACAATGAATTTAACACTTTTTGATCAATTATCCTCTCTCTTGACATATTGTGATGTTCGAAGGATTTCTCTATCTCATATAAAATACATTAAAAGAAAAAAAACTTTTTCCTTCCACCTTCCCCTTTCCCCTCAAGTGGGTCTCCAAAGTTACTTTTCACATCAAAGGACAATTTTTTTGGACAAAATAGACATGAAAGGCCAGCATTTCTTTCTGCCACAACTTTGTTTTATTGGGTCAGACTTTCGACCCCACTCTTTTTTTTCTTTTTTTTTTGTCCCAATTCAAAGGTCGAAGATTTGGACTTGAATCGACAGTCAAGATCGATCTCCTTGCTCCCATAATCCAAAATAAATCGACAATTGCAGGACCCAAGACCCATATTTTAACATATGTAATATTTTTGCTGGGTTTATAATCACGCCCAAATTTTGTTTTCTTTAGAATTCCACTAATTGCATTTTTCTACATAGTAATGAGTAGTCAACTATGTAGCGTTGACATGGACCCGCGACACGTGACACGCCATGACATGACATGCCAACACGTCATTTTTAAAAAAATAGAGAATTTCAACACGTTAGGATAAGTTACATAATAAATAAATATTTTATATATACATATGATTATTTCAAAAATATAGAGTAGAGTCAACTTATCTAAATAAATTTATAATTTTTCATGGTGATCATAATTTATTATTATTCAACATTATTCATCTTTTTTCTTTCTTGAAATCACCCTCTACCCTCTCTCTCCAAAAAAGAAAAAAAAAAAAAGACAAATCCCGCTCAATTGGACGAGCATCCCATTTTAATTTTTTTTTGCTCTTCATGGCACCATCATTTTTTTTTTTCCTACTCTTCCTCGAAAACCCAAACACTAGCTGCCTACTATTCCTCCTAGGCACCTCCTTGCACGGCACTACATTTTTAAATTTTTTTCTGCCCTCTTTGGAAACTCAAACCTATCTGCCTCCTCCTCCTCCATGGCACCCCCAATTTTTTTTTTTCTGCCCTTCTTGAAACCTTAACCGTAGCCTCCTCCTCCTCCTTCTATGCTCATTCTCCTTGCACAACATCCCCATTCTTTATCTTTTAGAAACCTTTCTTCCTAAAACAAAAAACAGCAACCTTGAAAACTCTCGGAAAACGCTGGCCACTCCCTCCTCCTTCATTACACAATCCTCTTCCTCTCAATCTGTACTCTCTCTTGGTCGCCTTGTTGCAGTCGCTCACTGCCTTGCCTCTGGTCCTCCCTCTTTTATGGTTGTAGCCTTGTCTCTGGTCCTCCGTCATGGCTATCTCGGTTGCCTGGTTCTCTCTTCCTCCAGCTCTCTCTCACTGTCACGGCCTCATCATTGCGGCCTTGCCTCCGCGGCCTCACTTCCTCTCTCTCGCCCTCGTCTCCACCCTCCATTGCTTTCTACAACGATTCACTCTCCCTTCACGCTTGTAGACCCGCTCTAGAAACCCAGCCTTTTGCAATTCCGGACGCGCTCCGACTCGCGTGTCCGAGCGTATCGGACACGTGTCGATTTGTCGGACATGACACGAAAGGTTCCTGAACGTGTCCGTGCTTTATAGGTAATCAAACGTGAAGATAGCTGGAAATGATGTAGCCTCCACCAGTCATAGATAATAAGAAAGGTGAAGGCTTTATTAAATTGGGCTTAAGGCCCTGTCCGCCCAAGCTGGGCCCAAAAAGGCCTGGCCCACGGGAATAAGGCCCGTGGGAAGGGAGAGGTATAAAAGGGAGAGAGAGAGAGAGAAAAGAGGTTGATTAGAATCATAATTCACGTACGTCTTTTCTCTCCCTCGCGTTTTCTCTCTCAAAAGGAACAGTAGGCATACGGCTTCCACTTCTTCCTTTCAAGGCTTCATCGACTCGAATTCGACCGGATTCTCTTCCTCCATTGGCGTCGGTGTCTAATCTGTGGCAAACAAGGTACGCTCGAATCCGTGGTGTGCTTTACGATCGGTGATACGTGTCGTTTTCTTGGGCTTCGCTTCCGCATTGATTTAGGGGTTCGATTTAGTGTCGAATCCGGTGTTTCGGGGATCCGTTATTCCCAACATTGGTATCAAAGCCCTAGTTCACGTTTTCCCGATCAATTTGATGTGTTTTTGATTGATTTTTCGCAAAAGGACTTCGGCCGTACGGATCGGGCGACAAATCCCGACACCTGAGACTTCTTCGGCCATTTTCATGAGTTTTCGAATGTCAAAAACAAATTCTGAAAGCACAGGGAGAAAGGCGACGTCGAGACGAGTCTGGAGATGCCTCGAGCGCCGCCGGGCGACGCCGCACGCGCCCACACGCGCGGCCGGAAGGCGCTGCGCGTGGGCGCGGCGCGACGCGCCCGGAAGCGCTTGATCGCCGCGCGCGCGGCACACGCGCCGGTCGGCGGCGAATCGGCTCGCGCGCGCGCCGCCGGCCGGCAAAGCCGGCACGCGCCGGTCCGCGGACCGACAGCGTCGACGTCATCGGCCCGCGTCGGCAATGACGTCGGTTGGCCCGGCGGCGACCCGACCCCAAACCGAGCCGACCCGAGCCGACCCGACCCGGCCGACGATGGCACGCGCTGCACGTGCCGCCGACGCCGTGTGACGTCGGCCGAAGCTGCGTGCGCGGCACGTGCCGCCGACGCTCTAGCGTGACGTCGGCCCGGCACGCGCGCGGCACGTGCGTCGGTCCGCCCGACCGGCCCGACCGGTTCGACCGGCGACCGGTCCGGCGACGGGCGACCGTTGACCGACGACCGTTGACCGTTGATCGACGACCGTTGACCGTTGACTTTGACCGTTGACCGTTGACCAAAAAAAAAAAAGGAAAAAAATGTGTTTCTTTTTCAATTAAGTCTATGAGGATTATATGTAATCCCTTATTTGTTCTGCGCATGTGTTGCGGGAGGAACAATGCCTCCCCGAGGGTGCGCACACCTATTCGCGCGATTCTGGGTGAACGAAGGAAATGTTGTCTAAGGCGATAGGCGGGCGATCGATCATCGATGGGAGTGCGGTGACTTAATTGATCACGTCCTTGATGTCAACATGAAAATTCAACAGGTCATATGGAATGGTCGTCCTATGTCACGATCGAGAGATGGTGCGATTTTTCATAAACACTCTTCCACTTTGAATGGCAAGATGTGTTGAATCGCATATGGGATGTCAACGGAGTCGCTTCCTATAAGAAAATTGTAATGAATTTTGCAAATGAATATTCTTGTATTGTTTCAAGGGAAAAGATCAAGAAATTGAAGCAAATAGGATCTTTCCCAGTTCGTGTGCTGACTTGGTGTTAGTTGTATTGACTGATATATGTTAAGTGTAATTTGAGGACATATTATGTAATGATTACTACCTATTTGTATTGATTGAAAGCATTATTGTTTTATTGGAATTCAATTATTTGTTGCTTTTCGTTATTCTTTGGTTCTTTGTGGGTAATTAGCGAGGGTAGTTATAGAAGTTTTTGTAACTTCATAGGCGATTTTGCATATGACAATCATATTAATGATAATTTTAAGTTAGGATTTTTGGAGGATGATTGGAAACGTAGTGACCTTTTGATTCGAAGCCTTACTTGAAATTATTCATTAATATGATGGGTCTATGCAAATAGGGATGCATAAATGATAGGCATTAATAATTCGTGCATATTTGTCGATGTGTTCGGATCAATGGCTTGACCACAAAGAGCATAGTTCTTTGAGCTGAACAAAGGTGAAAAGCTCACTTTGGAGACAACTATGAAATTTGGCAAATGAAAATCCAGTATGTCTTTGGAAGAGCAAGAATCTCTTGAGGCTCTTGTCATGACCATGGTAGAACCCGAAGAGGGACCCACCGAAAAGACACAAAAGGACAAAGAAGCTTTTCTTGCGTGGAAAAGAATGAACTCTCTAGCTCGCATCACGTTCGAGCAAAGCGGCATGGAAAATGATGTCATGCGAGAGTTTCGGCGTTTTGACAATGCCAAAGAAATGTGGGAGGCACTTTGGAAGCTAGGTTTGGTCATATCGGTGACTAGGCGAGGCGGCTCACTATCGATTTGACTCTTATAAGAAGCCTCATGGTCGACCATGAAGCAACATCTTAGAAAGATGTCAAATATGATAACCGAGCCGAGAGACGCCGGCCATGTCCTCACAGATGAACAGCGAGATGCAAGCGCAATTCGTTCCTTGCCTCGAGTTGGGAGCATATGAAGGTGCACGACTCATAATGAGAATATCAAAACATTTGAGGATGCAATGCGTCATCTTGAGTGGAAGAGGACCGCCTATTGGCGGCTAAGCCGAATGCGATTTATATCATGCTAGTTCTAGCTCAAATGGAGCTTCGTGCTCCAAGCGAAAGCGCCCTAAGCGGTTTGATAAGGGTAAAGGCAAGGAAGAAGCTGGTCCTTCGGGGAAGAAACCCAAATTTAACCAACATGATAGAGGAAAACGTCCTCACATGAAAAAGCTAGCAAGGGTGAAATGCTACAAGTTTGTGACAAGAAGGGTCACTATGCTCGCGACCGTCGTGAGCCAAAGAAGGTGAGCACCCCTTGTACTTTTGAACTTTGCTTATGTGTCAAGTTCGTGTTCTTAAGCGAGTCTAATCCTTTGTGGGTGTGGATTCGGGGGCGACGGACCATGTAGCGAAGGATAGAGGATCCTTCGTGGAATTCCGACGAGTACCTCGGAACTAAGTGGATCTATGTGGGAAACAACTCAGCTGAAGTGAAAGGAATTGGCACATGCCAACCGAATATGCGCGGTGGACGCACTTTGTTCCTTCATGATGTCTTTGTATGCTCCGGAGATTCGTCGGAATTTAGTGTACGTATTAGTGTTGGTCGGATTAGGTTTCAATATGAACTTACGTAGTAGAGGTGTGAATTTGTTCTTGAATACAAATTACTATGGTTGTGGCTATTTTCTAGATGGTTTTATTGTATTAGATGTTGATTATGTTAATGCTAATATTTGTTATTCCCTTCTCACGTCTCCTAATAAATATGATAATGATGTGAATGTGTGGCATGCTAGACTTGGTCACATTGGCCAACAGCGTATGAATAGACTAGCCAAAGAGGGCTTGTTGGGCAATATTGAAAAGTCGATTTGCTTGTATGTAAGCATTGCCTAGAAGGGAAAGCAACAAGGAAACCATTTGGAAAAGGAAAAAGAGCTGAATTTCCTCGCATTTAATCCATTCCGATGTACGTGGTCCAATGAATGTGAGAGGAAGGCATGGGGCTGTTTATTTCATCACCTTTATCGATGATTATACTCGATTCGGATATGTCTATTTGATTTCTCATAAATCGAAGCAATAAGTTGTTTTAAAAGGTTCATGAACCTGGTAGAGAATCAATTAGACAAGAAAATAAAAGCATTGAGATCCGATCGAGGTCGAGAATATTTATCGATGAGTTTAGAAAATTATGTGATGAAAAAGGAATAGAAAGACAGGTTGTCTATTCCGTATACTCCTCAACAAAATGGTGTTGCGGAGAGAAGAAACGAGAACCCTACTTTTGGAAATGGTTAGGTCCATGATGGCGCATGCTAATTTACCTATCACCTTTTGGAGTGATGCGTTATTAACCGCCGCCTATATACTTAACCGGGTGCCTTCCAAATCAGTTATTTCCACTCCATATGAGTTATGGACGGAGTAGAAAACCGGACTTAAGTTTTCTTAAGCCATGGGGTTGTGCTGCCTATACACATGAGTCCTCTCACAAGTTTGGGAAATTAGGTCCCCGGAGGAAAGAAGAGTATTTTCATAAGATACTCGGAACACTCGAAAGGGTATGTGTTCATTGGTGAGCGGGGAAAGTGGGAGTATAACCGAATATGAATCTCGAGATGTAACATTCTTAGAGGATGAGTTTCCTAAGAAGGGCGAAATAGGGAAGATAACTCCCTATTTGAAACCTTGGATCAAGATAAAGATATTAGTGGAGTTCATCCAAATGGGAGCACAATAGGGAATGATGTGCAAAGAGTACAATCTCCCATACGGCGAACAAGTCGCCAAAGTATTCCCCGTCGACGTTTTGACATTGAAGGGGAAACTTTTATGGTTGCTCCACAAGATGAGGATGAGCCAAGAAATATCAATGAGGCTCTGAAGTGCCCTAGTAAGGAAAAATGGATTAATGCAATGGAAGAGGAAATTGAGTCAATGGAATCCAACCAAGTCTACGGGAACCGGTTGATCTTCCAAAAGGACGCTTGAGCTATTGGGAACAAATGGGTTCTCAAAATAAAGCGAAAGGCTGATGGCTCGATAGAAAGGCATAAGGCTCGCCTTGTGGCGAAGGGGTATAATCAACGGGAAGGGATTGATTATAAAGATACGTTTTCTCTGTAGTGAGATTTACCTCGATTCGCATTATTCGGCAATAGTGGCTAGTACGGATCTTGAGTTACATCAAATGGATGTAAAGACTGCTTTCCTCAATGGAGAATTAGAGGAGGAGATATATATGGAACAACCCGCTGGTTTCATAGTGAAAGGCCAAGAAGAAAAAGTATGTCGACTTTTGAGGTCGATATATGGCCTTAAGCGATCATCAAGACAATGGTATATACGTTTTCATAATGCCATAATGGCATATGATTTTACAATGATTGATGAGGATCATTGTGTATATATCAAAAGATCCAAGGATCAATTTGTGATCATATCATTATATGTTGATGATATACTAATTGCCGGAAGCAATATGGAGTTGGTTAGTACCGTCAAGAGATGGTTGTCTTCTAACTTTGAGATGAAGGATATGGGTGAGGCTGCATACATTCTTGGAGTTAAGATTTCGAGAGATCGTTCGAAGAGATCGTTGTCTCTTTCGCAAGAAACCTATATAAATAAGGTTCTTGAACGATTTCGTATGCAAGCTGTAAACCCATAGATACTCCTATTGCAAAAGGTGAAGGATTGAGCCATAGCGTGTCCGGGGACTCCACAAGAGAAGGAACAAATGAAACATGTTCCTTATGCTAGTCTTGTTGGGAGCTTGATGTACGCTATGATGTGTACAAGACCCGACATATGTTTTGCGGTTGGAATGGTGAGTAGATACCAATCCAACCGGGTCCAAGACATTGGAAAGCCGTGAAGAGAATACCGAGGTATACGAAGGGAACTGCGATTTCAAGTTGAATTACCAAGGAAAGGATCTGCGACTTGAAGGCTATTCGGATGCGATTGGGGAGGAGATTTAGATGAAAGGAAATCTACCTCTGGATTTGCTTTCTTCATCGAACAATGGCGCCATATCATGGAGCAAGAAGAAGCAAACGTGTATAGCCTTATCCACGATGGAAGCTGAGTTCGTGGCATTATCGGCGGTACAAGAAGGAGTTTGGCTTAAGAGATTCTTGGATCATTTAGGTGTTATTGAGAAAGCTGCAAATCAATTATTGGTTAATTGTGATAGCCAAGCGCTATAGCGTACACCAAAGATCCAAAGTATCATGGCAAGACCAAACATATAGATACCAAGTATAACTTTGTAAAAGATATGGTTGCACGAAAGGATGTGAACTTACGGTACATATCTACGCATAGAATGGTAGCGAGATCCTATGACAAAGCCGATACCTAGAGATGTGTTTTGTGGTCATGTAAAATCTCTAGGATTGCGTAGAGTCTGATGTACTGAATTGTAATTTCCCTGAGTTGTTCACATTTATGAGATTTTGTTTTTCATTGATTAATGCCTATGAATCTTTGTGTGATCTTTATGCATCTTAATGCTCAGTATATTATATGAGAAGTATGTCGGACAGATATATGATTAGCCCACTCACACGGGTAATCGCCTCTATTTACTGTGTGATAAATAGAGATGAGACTGTTTTTAAGCTTATTATCTAGGTGATAATCGAGAGCTCAAGCTTAAAATACAAATGTCGCCTTAAGCGAGTGTTAAGATGAGGACATAATACTAAAGATGTCCAAAAGTAAAATACCCCACATATTTTACTTTATCCGTCTAAGATGCCGATGTGAGTTCGATGAATTTTGTGATTGAGTAGATACGTGAACTCAAGTTAGACATTGGGTATGTCTTAACTATCATCGTACGGTATTGAAAGGTGTAGACATACGCTCCATGGGAAAGGAGTTAATACCGTAATACGTATTTCATACTACGTATGCAAGTGACGACCAATAAGAGTGGCAAAAAGTTTGATCTCAACTTTTATGACGTGTGAGACTCTTGAGGAAAAGAGTTCCTCAATTTTTAGTCCCCTCGGGACTCTTACTTATTCTCAAGGTTTCTATTTAGTGTTTGCTATCTTAGGGTGTTGCCAATGGTCATGAGATGATTCGATCTAATGGGGCATTTCTAGAAAAGCAAGCTAGACGAAATTGAGAGTTTGAAAGAAAGAGGAAGATCGATTTTGGAGAATCACATTGTGGTTTTGTATTCACTGGTCGACCAATTATGACTGTCTTTGTGATAATTATAATTGTGAATACAATATATATATCATGTTTAAAAGAGATCAAGAGAGATATAAATGTGATCGATCGATCTAGGGTACTGCATACTAAATCTACTCGGAGTGTGACGCCCATTATGAGCTGCTATATATTCCTAACAGATGTATAGCAATGAGCTCTCAAAGTATCTTTGGTCGCACGGATTATTCACCGGTATGAATGTTGAAGAGAGGTAAAGAGATTCCTGTTCGGCCCACCTTGTGCGAGTGGGAGATGAAGGCTTTATTAAATTGGGCTTAAGGCCCTGTCCGCCCAAGCTGGGCCCAAAAAGGCCCGGCCCACGGGAATAAGGCCCGTGGGAAGGGAGAGGTATAAAAGGGAGAGAGAGAGAGAGAGAGAAAAGAGGTTGATTAGAATCATAATTCACGTACGTCTTTTCTCTCCCTCGTGTTTTCTCTCTCAAAAGGAACAGTAGGCATACGGCTTCCACTTCTTCCTTTCAAGGCTTCATCGACTCGAATTCGATCGGATTCTCTTCCTCCATTGGCGTCGGTGTCTAATCTGTGGCAAACAAGGTACGCTCGAATCCGTGGTGTGCTTTACGATCGGTGATACGTGTCGTTTTCTTGGGCTTCGCTTCCGCATTGATTTAGGGGTTCGATTTAGTGTCGAATCCGGTGTTTCGGGGATCCGTTATTCCCAACAAAAGGAATGTACCTAATTCTAATATTGACATAGAAGACGGCATTGGGCCGTGGACTGTTTTGGTAGATACATAAAACTATAAGGACTAACATCGCAAAATTGAAGATACTGGGGGGCCCCCAAATATTCTGCCAACACTTGGCCAAACTACATGGCGTAAAGAAAAGTCTTCGACGGTTTTGGGATTTCTCGAATGACAAAAACCGATGGACTCGTTGCCCGAACACTGCGTCTCTGCGATTCTCGCCCTCGCATCCCCTGAAGACGCATGCAGGCTCGCCCTGGGGTCGCGCACGTTCCGATCAGCCGCTCAGTCCGACGTTGTCTGGGACGGCTTCTTGCCGCCCAACTGCGACGCGTTGCTCGCGAGGCTGGTGAGGCCCCTCAAGTTCAATTCCAAGAAAGAGCTCTTCCTCAGCTTGTGCCGACCTCAGCTCATTGATTCCGGAAGAAAGGTAAACTTTGGCGGGTTTTCTTTTCTTTGTTATTTCGATGAAGGATTTGAGAATTCGAAGGACTGGTTTTTGGAAATTTATGTTTGTTAAAAGCAGAGCTTCAAGTTGGAGAGATCATCGGGGAAGATATCGTATGTGCTGTCGGCAAGAGAGCTTTCCATAGCGTGGAGCCATGTACCCATGTATTGGACCTGGAAATTTGCGCCCGCATCAAGGTTTGTCACTTCACGGATCATCATTTCTCATTGGCTAAACACAAAAGTTTCTAAAAAGAACATCTTTTTCCACGTAGATTTCGGGAAGTGGCGGAGCTCATAACAACAGATTGGCTAGAGATCGAAGGCCAAATGCCCACAGCAATGCTATCCCCAAACACTCTCTATGAAGCCTATCTCATCATGAAGATCTCTCACCGTGCATATGGGCTAGATGTCATGCCATCACAAGTATCCGTTGAGTTGAAAAACCAGGTAGTCTTCACAAGCACATCAATTCTGCGGCAAAACCATCGAGAAAATAGAGACCAGCAAAGACCGGGGGTTGAAGGTGAAGAGAAAGTCCCGATGGAAAGAGAAGACGGGTGGATGGAGGTTGAGCTTGGAGAGTTCTTCAACGGCGCAGGTGGCGGCGATCATGACGACGTGGTGAAGGTGAGCTTCAAGGAGGTGAAGGGATATCAACTGAAGGGAGGGCTTGTCATTGAAGGCATTGAAGTGAGGCCTAAAAGAAATGCGTGAAGAGATCATCGATCATCGGGGTTCTTGTTCATCGTATATTTGGTATTTTTCTAAAAAAAATTCTGATTATTTTATTGTTCATTTCTCATGGTAATTAAATGTCATATAAGATGGGAATGTCGACATTGTGAATAAATATATATTTATATCTATTTATATATGCAAATAGCTAAATGTCAACCAGTCTATAGATGAGCCTGGCCGGTCCATCTCTAAAGTGCCTATTGATTCCATTTAGCCCCCCTGAGATTAGCAACTAATAAGGTTAGAAGTCTCTATCACGCATACTTGTTTCTCCAGTCTAAAAAGCTTACATACGAAATCCAAGAGTCATGATAAAAAATCTCTTCTTGGCGACAAGCCCTCGCACGATGGTGGCTGGCTACGAAGACACCACCGCTTGCTTTGTGGTGATGGCTGGTCGGGCCTCACCTATGGTCACCCTCGCCAATGATGTGGGTATGGTCCATCGCCTCCCAACCCTCAGGCACAAGGTGAAGGCGGCCTCGCCTAGATCTAGGTTGGCGAGGGCTGCAATCCTCGCCTGTGGTCAATGAGGGTTTCACGGCCCTCGCCCAGTGGCTAGCGAGGCGTAAGGAAAAGAAGCCAAAGAAAGAATGATGTAGAACAATGGGCAAATGCTTATAAGAGAATCTTTGAGCGTCAAAAGAGCAGGTCGTCCCACAAATTAAAGAATATTGCAGGATTTTTGAAATTACAAATGGGTTACGATATTTGATCTCAAATTTATGCATTTTCCTTGATTTTCAAAACGTCAAAGCTTTTGGACAAGGAGATTATACAACACCATCTCTCTCCACAGAAAAATTATTCAAAAAGTCGTAAATTTATTAGATGGGAGATCCGCTAGGGAGACCCCACAATGTTACCTTTCCATATTCTCTAGAAGTGGGGAAGAAAAATATCCACTTTCACTTGGGAGACGGAGGTCGGTGAGGGCTTGACGTTAAACACGGAATCTAACTTTGTAGGCAGCCCCACTTGGGGATAGGCGGAGGTAAAACTCCAATCGGGATTGGGTGCCCCGATGTTGGACTTTATTGAAAAATTGTCAAAAATCTATGTTTGCATTGATTATGGCCTCCATTGATGAGTTATCGTTCGAGGGTAGCAATCTTCGTTGGCTTTCATGGGCTTCATGACAAATGGGACAATTTACTTGCTTGACTCAATATGCAAGGCCTCATACAAGATTTTCACGTATAGTTGAAAAGGATGAAGGGGCAAATGGCAGATACTAGACAAAGATTCACAACTATTTTTCATTAAAATTGCATAGTTATCGTCTATCCCGAATGTACAAATGTGATAGCAATTTGACCATATTATAAAGCTTAAAAAGTTTAGGGAGCTATGTGCACAAATGTAAAGGACAATTTGGCCATTTTATATATGGCCTGAAAGTAAAGAAGTCCGTTGGGAGGCTATTCCGGCATCCATCAAATGAAAGCCATCACGACATATCTTTAGGACCCTTAAAATTGTGCAATTTTGACCACGCATTGTACTATTTCGGGTCGTGAATTTCAAGTAGTGGGTGCTATACCATTAAGTAATTCGGAGAAATGATGGTTGTATTTGAGACAAACTCCATGATCGACGATATTGTTGGATGCTTAGACCCATCCATTTTATCTCGCCTTAATGAATTTGTCCATTTAAGGTAGGTATATATTGGGTGATCAACATTGAATTTCCAGCATAGTGGGGAATTGAACATGCCTCATTTGACTCAATCATACTCAGCATTATAGGGAACCGAACTTGTGCCATGGGACTATCGTCTGCTCCTGTCCATTTTTCAAGTCCACTCCAAGCCAATCGCCGCTCGACAAGTTGGACAAGAATGTCCACACGGTTCTCGGCTTGGGTGGACAGCCATGCTCAGGAAGCGTCTAAAAATCCGTTATCTTTATTTAGGACCAGATTTGGGAGATGTGATCCCTTTCAAACATTTGATTCACGTTTTTGTGTATTCAGTCCAGACAGGAGGCAGCTACAGCAAAGTTCCGCTTTTACGTAAATGTCACCATCTGTTGCCGGTGTGTCGTCACATGTTATCCCCTGCGAACGCCAAAATCGCATCTTGTCGTCATGTTAACGATGCTTGTCGGCTACGACTGTCTCCATTTAATCTCCTATATTCAAAACCAATGCATCGCCCAGTTCCGTGAACAAGCAGGCAATTCTTGCTTTGCTACTAGGGGTGAGCGGTTCCAGGATCGGTTCGGTTCCGTCTGGAACTTGGAACCTACCCTCGAGTACAGGTTTCTCATTTTTTGGAACCTGAAACCTACCCGTCAAAACCGAGAACCTGAAACCTACCTTATCACAGGTTCCAGGGTTGGTTCCAGGTTCCAATAGATTTTTTTTTTTTTGTTATTTTTATATTTGAACTATAATTTACGCGCATACTCTACGGTCAATTCCCAATAACCTAATTAAGACCCAGCAAATGACAAGAAAGCAGCGGATGGCAACTCCCACTAGCATAATTAAGAACCAGCAACTGACAAGAAAGCAATATCCCATCTAGAAGGAAGTGCCAATATCGTACAATAAATGGCAAAATGAAACCTGACAATGCTCCTCAGACAATGCTTGGTTGGAACGAATAATTTGATGCAGATCAGTGTCCATGAGCTCATATGCAATATAAACATCATTGAAAACCTCTCTCTATGGCGGTGGAATAATATCCCTAATTGCCACAACCTGCATTAACATAACAGGACCTCACATAAGCATACAAGAATCATAATAACCGAAAAGCAACTTCTGTTAAAATTGCCATGCAATACCAGTTTTGCATTGATTAAAGAGCTTATTTTGTATCTGGCATAGCCATGCCATAAATAAATGTAGCTTCATTAAGGACCGCATGCATGTGGATTCCCATCAATCATAGTTCAAAACTTGTTCTTAATACCAACAAGAACCACTTTCATACCATTACAAATTGCATTCAGTCAGGATATAACCATCTATTCCATCTCTAAGAATGATGAGTATCAGTGCCCTTCTATATCAGTATAATAGAAATTAAACTTCTGAAAAGTTCAAAGAAGGGACGTTCAACTCTGTAAGTAGCAAAGTGACAATAAGACCTTCTATATCTTGATGAGTGATGAAAATACTCTGACTGGTGTTTCAGTATATTCTCTGTCTCATTAACAATTGATGCAGAGAAATGGTAACACAGAACAACATGGAGACCAGATTATCTTAAGCAATCGATATCCCTTCTAGTGAAATAGAAGATTCAAAGCTCTACTATTTGCTGCACTAACTCTTAATTTGTTGTCCACAGCAGGAAATGCTAATTCACCTGTATTGCACATTCTTTAGACTTAGAACTGAGACGGAGAGCAATGTAAATGCACCATTGCATAATATTGATGGCACTACCGACACCCATAAGCCAACCATCAAAGAAAATAGCACACTTCAAACAACCCAGAAAGCCGTTCTCAATCACGTAATAGAAAAACTGTAACGCAAGGGATTCACTGACGTTTTCATGGTCCATGTGCCGGAGGAGCTTGATCTCACGGAGGGTCCTCTTTGCGTCGATCTTGTTATCGAAAGCATTAGCAATCTTCTTTATGGCCATGTGCTCGTTCGTCTCCGAATTCAAAGCCGAGCTGAAACCCAAAAAAAGAAGCACAACTCAATCAAAAACAAATAAAAAAGAAAACTTTATGCATCGCTTCTAATAAGGAGTTAAAACAGAGCAAGTCCAAGAATCACCGAATCAGTCACTCACTCCCAATGCTGGTATTACCCCGAGATCGTATAAATGAAATTCACAGCATTTGATGGTATTACCCGAAATCGTACCCTTGAGAGAAGGTCCAGAAATCCAATTTCACCAGGTGAGTGGCGTCCAGCGCTGAGCAGCGAGCAGGGACGTCGGTCACTGATCTTTGGGGCAACGGCGTCAGGCGTCGCGACTGCTGGCGTCGGGTCATCGGAGCAGAGGCGAAGATAGCAGCAGCGGTGTCGTGGGTCAGAATCGGAACCTAGTGACCAGAGGCGGTGGGTCGCGAGCGGAGATAGCAGAATTGGCGTCATTGGGGCTTCTGCTCGTCGAAGATTCTGGTGCGAGCAGAGGCGGTGGGTCGCAAGCGGAGATGAGCTCAGCTCAAATCTGCCTCCGTCGGGTAGTCAGCGATGAGCGTTGAGGCAGAGCACGGTAGCGACGGGCAGAGGAAGAGCACGGCAGCGATGGGCGTTGAGCGGCGAGGGTTCACGCGAGCAACGTCGGCGACTGGTGTCTAGCAGCGTCCGACGGTGGTGGCCTTGAGGGCGAGCGGCGTTCGGTGGCAAGACTCAGAGCGGTGTCTGGCGAGACTCTGAAAAATGAAAGTGAAAGGGTTGGGAGTCTCGGGGGAGGGGGGTTCATTTTGGAACCCTAACCGGTTCCGAAACTGGTTCCACGATCGGTTCCGCGACCGGAACCGGGATCGCTGGTTCTCGGAAAAATGGAACCAGAAACCGGAACCGGTCCTTTAAGAATCGGGAACCGAACCGGAACCTCCGGTTCAGTTCTCCGGTTCCCGGTTCTACCCGGGAATCGCGCTCACCCCTATTTGCTACAGTCACTTATTGGGAAACAGTAACAATGCAGATAATATCGGATTAACGCAGCGAAATAAAATAATCTCTCCCTTATCAAAACCTAATAGGAACCGATAAAATAGAGCAAAGTAAATATCAAACAAGCAAACACAAGATGGTTTTTTTTTATGTGGAAAACCTCCTCAGTGTGAGGAGATAAAAAATCACGAGATCAGAGTCTACCAAAAAAATTTCACTGTCAACAAAATTGGATGAACAAAGTTCTTCTCTAGTAAATATTAGAGGCACATAGCTGTAAAGACCTCAAGAATATCATTCTTGGCAATAAGCATAAATTTTATAAGAGATTAAGGATAAATTTGATAAAAAAATGCAAGTTTTGATCAATCCACGAAAAACTTGATATAGGGAGCTTCAAACAAAAATCAAACTGTTCATATTCGAGAAGAGTGCGCCATAAATACGCTAACAAAATTTCAATTTTATTGGACTATGAATCAACATCCGATGTCTGCTTGATATAAATTAAACCAATCCCCAAATACTGAAATTTTTTGCTTTTTCTTTTTCTCTTGTTATTGCGTTTTTGATAATTTCTTTGCAGCTACAACTTTAAAAATAGTGAGAAATCCTATTTCTCCACATGACTTATCTATGAGCTTAAACCTTTTTGGACGTGCTATTTATTGAGCTTCCTCTATATGAGAGTGAACCTAGCTAACAAATCTCCCCCTTATGACTCTGTGGGGGGATTCATCATCCCTACTACCAATCTGCAATATATAAGCTTCTCCCTTGGTAGAGTTTTCGTCATCATATCATAACCATTATGGTTCGTATGAATTTTCTTAAGTTCCAACAACTTTTCATTTAGAATATCCCTTATCCAATGATATCTAACATCAATGTGTTTCAATCTAGAATAAAAAGATGAATTCTTACCAAGATTAATCTTGCTTTGATCGCCATAAAATAACATGTACCTCTTTTGCTTAAACTCGAGTTCTTCCAAAAACTTCTTCAACCATAACATTTCTTTACTAGTTTCGGTCACTACAATAAATT
The DNA here is from genome assembly GCA_014182725.1 of Eucalyptus brandiana. Lineage (NCBI taxonomy): Eukaryota > Viridiplantae > Streptophyta > Magnoliopsida > Myrtales > Myrtaceae > Eucalyptus > Eucalyptus brandiana. The sequence continues at coordinate 23,365,392 of CM024669.1, forward strand.
CAGCTTTTGGTGTGGAAAATGTAACACACTTTCTGCAATCTTGACTTTCATGGCATAGCCCCATCAACAAAAGAAATTAAATAACCGGAAGTAGATTTATGAGTATCAATGTCTCATACCAAGTCGGAATCTGTGTATCCAACTAACTTAAGTTCTCCGGTCTTGAAATTGAGTTTCAAATCAGAAGTTTGCCGAAGATACCTCATGATTCACTTTATAGCATTCTAGTGCTCTCGACTTGGATTTGACAAACAACAACTAACAATGACAACTACATGTGTTAAGTCTGGATGTATACATATCATTGCATACGTTAAGCTTCATATAGCTGAAGTATATGGACCACTTTCTATATCCTTTTTCTTTTTATCAATTATAGGACTTTGTTTTGCATTTAACTTAAAGTAGGTAGCAAGAAAAGTACTAACCACTTTAGTCTTGTCCATATAAAATTTTTAAAAAATTATCTTGATGTACTTCTCTTGCGATAGAAACAATTTCTTAGCATCTCTGTCTCAGGTAATTCTAATGACAAGAATTTGCTTTGCTGTGTCTAAGTGTTTTATGGCAAAAGACTTATTCAATTGCTTTTTCAACAACTCAATTCTTGAAATATTCCTACCAACAATCAGTATATCATAAAGACAAAGCAAGAGAATAGTAAAGACATCATCATAAAATTTTTCGACAAAACACACAGTTATCGAACGAGTTTTATAGCTCTGTTCCGTCATAATTGACATAAACTTTTTGTACCGCTATCTTGATGCTTGCTTTAGGTCATAGAGACTCTTATTTAGTTTGTGCACGTAGTCCTTTATCCTTTTTACTTTGAGACCCTCTAGTTGTTTTATATATATCTCTTCCTCCAAGTCATCATGTAGGAAGGCTGTCTTGACATCCATTTGCTCAATCTCCAAGTCCATGCTAGTTGTCAAGCCTAATACTACACGGACAAAAGACATTTTCATCATTGGAGAAAATATATCATTAAAGTCAATACCCTTTGTTTGACCGAATCCCTTAACAACCAATCTAGCTTTGTATTGTGATTGTGAAGTCTATTCATCTTGTTTCAGCCTAAACATCGACTTATTCTTCAAAGCTCTTTTGACTTTAGGTAGTTTCATCAATTCAATAGTATGATTATCATAAAGTAACTGCATTTCATCTTGCATAGCATCAAGCCATTTACTTTTGCATTCATCTTCTATTATTTCTGCATAACACTTCAGTTCACCTGCATTAGTCACCAATACACACTCATCTCTAGAATATTTGGTGAAAGGTCATCGGTCTCTAACGGATTTTTGGATTGGAACATTTGGTGGAGCATCTAATGAAGCTTCTGGTTCAAGAACAATATCACCTGTTTCAACATGTTTGGGGACATGTTCATCAACATGTGCAAAAATATGTGTGAGAGGAATTGGATCCAAGTCAACCAAATCATCACTAACCCGTGGCGCTGGAATCATCTCTAATTTTTCAATATTCTGCATTGTTTGATCTTCCATAAACATAACATTTATGCTTCTTACAATTTTCTTTTCAACTGGATCATAAAATTTGTAACCAAATATACTCTGTTCATGGCCAATAAATATGCATTGTCGTGTTTTCATATCAAGTTTCAACCTCTCATCTTTAGGGATATGCACAAATGGCTTGCACCCAAAAACACACAAATAATTATAAGAAACATCTTTATCTGTCCAAATTCTTTTAGAAACATCAAATTCTAGAGGAATGCATAGAGTAAGATTTACTACATGTGTGACAGTACTTAAAGCCTCATCCCAAAAGGATCCAGGTAGTTTTGACCGTGAAAGTAAACATCTTACCCTTTTAACCAGTGTCTTGTTCATTCTCTTAGCTAAACCATTTAACTGAGGCATCTTGGAGGTGTCTTTTGATGTCGAATACCTTGTTGTTTGCAATATTCATCCAAAAGTCCAATATACTTTCCCCTGTTATCAGTTCAGATGTATTTCAACTTGTTTCCAATTTGTCTCTCTACTGAAGCTTGAAATTGCTTAAAAACATATAATACTTGATTTTTAGTTTTCAAGATATAAACCCATATTTTCCTTGAATAATCAATCATTTATGAAAGTAACAAAATAAAGAGAGCTACCAAGTGATTTTATCTTCATAGGACTACAAACATTAGAATGCACTAAATCAAGTATACCTGACTTTCTTGAATGATGGAAGCTTTTGAATGCAACTTTATTTTGTTTTTCTGCCAAACAGTGAGCACACCTCTTTGACTCTGAAATTTTTTTATAACTAAAAGAAGTTTCTTCTTGGCCAATATTGACGACAAATCCTTCCCACTAATGTGATTGAGCCTCTTATGCCATAACTCAGCTTTCTCTTCACTGTCTAGCACATTAATTTTGTTTGTGGACAACTTGGCTTGCATAATGTACAATAAAAAATATTTTTCACCTCTAATCACAACTAGAGAACCTTTGGTAAGCTTCCATCGACTATTGCTGAAAGTGCTGCAATACCCCTCATCATTTAACTTGCTTGTGGAAATCAAATTCAAACGAATATGAGATGTATGCTTAACATTATTCAATGTTAATCTTGTGCTATTACTGGTCTCTAGGCACACATCATCAATGCCTACAATTTTAGCCAACCCATTGTTTTCTGTTTTCACAAATCCAAAGTCACATGACCTGTATGATGTAAAAAAATCCCTACGAGATGTAATATGAATAGATGCACCATTATCAATTACCCAATTGGTTTCATGACGTACAAGATTTACTGCATCACCATCAAGGACAATGAGAAAGTCTTCTTTAACCGCAGCAACACGATTATCATCATCGTCATTATCACTTTTATTTTCTTTACATTTCTCTTTTCGTTTCTTCCTTTTGAATTGATGATAAAACCTTTGAATATGTCACTTCTGATAGCAATAATGACACTCAACATTAGCAAATTTATTGTATTTGCCTATACTTTTATCTTTGTTTTTTTATCTTTATTTCTCAGACCTTGAAACTCACTTATTCTCATTTTCTCAACAACCAAGGCATCGGCGTGTGAAGAGGATAATCCTATGTCTTTCTTCTCATCTCTTTATTCAAAACATCACTTTTGGCTAAATCCATGGTAATTGTACCATTTGGGGGCAAAATTAAACAAAGAAGTTCGAAACATCTTCCGCAAGTTTGGCAAAATATTGAGCAACCATAACCATTGTATCTCATCATTAAACTCGATTCCCATCACAGCTAACTGATTGATAATTCATGGAAAAGAATTTTGAATGATAAGTCAAACAAGTACTAGCTTGATATCTCAAAGTCATCATATGTTTTATCAGAAGTAACTTATCATTCCTAGTTTTTCGAGCATATAACTATTTGAACTTATCCCACAAACTGCGTGCATTTATTTCCTCAATGATATGGTTCAAAACATTATCATCCACCCATTGCCTAATATAACCATACACTTGACGATGAAATATAGACCATTCAGCATTAGTTTTATTCTCCGGTTTATTTTTAGCAAATATAGGCAAATAATAATCCTTTACATATAAAAGGTCTTCTATCTTCCATTTCCAAATATTATAATTTGAATAATTCAATGTAAGCATTCTACTCGTGTTCGTTTCCATTATTTGACACAAGATAGAAAAATCAAGCAATAATCAATGCTCTGATACCACTTTGATGGGAGAATAGTAACAATTCGGACAATATTGGATTAACGCAGTGGAATAAAATAATCTCACATCTTGTGTAAACCTAATAGGAACCGGTATAGTAGAGCAAAATAAATATCAAACATGCAAATACAAGACAATTTTTTTACGTGGAAAACCTCCTCAGTGTGAGGAGATAAAAAACCACGGGACTAGAGTTTACCCAAAAATCTTCACTATCAGCAAAATTGATGAACAAAATTCTTTTCTAGTAAATACTATAAGTACGTAGCAGCAAAGACCTTAAGAATATCATTCTTGGCAATAAGGAGAAATTTTATAAGAGATTAAGGATAAATATGACAAAAAATGTAAGTTTTGATCAATCCACGAAAAACCTAGTGTAGGGAGCTTCAAACAAAAATCAAACCGTTCAAATTCAAGAAGAGTGTGCCATGAACACATTGACAAAATTTCAGCTCAATCGGACCATGAATTGACCTCTGATGCTAGCTTGATATAAATCAGACTAATCTCCAAATCTCAAATTTTATGCTTTTTCTTTTTCTCTTATTACTGCGTCTCTGATGACTTCTTGACAGCTACAACTTAAAATAGTAAGAAACTCTATTTCTCCATATGATTTATCATATGGCCTCAAACCTTTTTGGGCTTACTATTTATTGGGCTTCCTACACATAGAGTGAACCTAGCTAACATTGCTATCCCCTCGAAGTCCATGGTGATTTCCCGCTACACAGCAACTTTGTATCAATCAGTTGATGATGTCAATTGGAGCTAGCAGCTTCTGATTAAGTCGGACGTTGTCGTTGCCTGATAGGTAGGAGAGAATATCCGCAGTCGGCATTTTGTTTGCCTCGACGGGTTGGATATCGATAGCTAGAAAGGTAACTCATATATCTTACGCTTTTGGGATCGTCGAATGACAACACGATGGACTCATTAGCCGAACACTGCGTCTCTACGATTTTCGCCCTCACATCCCCTGAAGACGTATGCAGGCTCTCTCGAGTTTCATGCACTTTCCGATCAGCTGCTCAGTCCGATGTCATCTGAGATGGCTTCTTGCCACCCGACTGCAGGAGCTCTACCTCAGCTCATTGAATCCGGGAGAAAGGTGATCGAAACTTTCGTGGGTTTTATTTTCTTCGTTAGTATATGAAGAATTTGAGAATTTGAAGAACTGGTTTTTGGAAATTTATTTCTTTGTTAAAAACAGAGCTTCAAGCCGGAGAAATCGTCTGGGAAGATATCGTATGTGCTGTCTGCAAGAGAGCTTTCCGTAGCATGGAGGGATGTACCCATGTATTGGACCTGGAAATTTGTGCCCGATTCAAGGTTTGTCACTTCACTGATCATCATTTCCCATTGGCTAAACACAAAAAATTCTAAAAAGAACATCGTTTTCCATGTAGATTTTGGGAAGTGGCGGAGCTCAGAACAACAGATTGGCTGGAGATCGAAGGCCAAATGCCCACAGCAATGCTATCCCTCAAACACTCTTTATGAAGCCTATCTCATCATGAAAATCTCTCACCGTGCATACGGGCTAGATGTGATGCCATCACAAGCATCGATCGAGTTGAAAAGCCAGGCGGTGTTCAAAAGCACAGCCATTCTGCAGCAAGGCCATCAAGGAAGCATAAAAAAGCAAGGACCAGGCATTGAAGGTGAAGAGAAAGTCCCGATGGAACGGGAAGACGGGTGGATGGAGGTTGAGCTTGGAGAGTTCTTCAACGGCGGAGGTGACGGGGATCATCACGAGGTGGTGAAGGTGAGCTTCAAGGAGGTGAAGGGATATCAACTGGAGGGAGGGCTTGTCATTGAAGGCATTGGAGTGAGTCCTAAAAGAATTGCGTGGAGAGATCATCGATCATATGGGTTCTTGTTCATCGTATATTTGGTAATTTTTTTTTTTAAATTCTGTATATTTATTTCTCATGGTAATTAAATGTCATATAAAATGCGAATGTTGACATATATGAATAAAGATATATTTATGTTTATTTATATATGCAGATGAACATATGTCAACCAGTCAATAGATGAGTTTGACTGGTCCATCTCTGAAGAGCCCATCGATTCCATTTATTCCCCATGAGATGAGCAACTAATAAGTTAAGAAGTCTCTATCAAGCAAACTTGTTTCTCTAGTCTAAAAAGCTTACATACGAAAGCCAAGAGTCATGATACAAGATCCCATCTTCATCGTCTAAATGAAAAAGGCCGTCTCAGCTGAAAAAGTCAAATACGAGAACTGAAAAAAGACGAGTCCCCGGCTCTCGTCCATATCTTGGCGACAAGCCCTCGCACGATAGTGGCTGGCTATGAAGATACCACCGCTTGCTTTGCGATAATGGCTTGTCAGGCCTCACCTATGGTCACCGTCGCCAACGATGTGGGTGTGGTCCACTACCTCCCAACTCTCAAGCACAAGATTGAGGAATAATTATTTAAAAAGTCATAAATTTATTATAATTGTGCCAATTCGGTCATAATTTTTTTTTGGTTAATTCAATTTTAATTTTTTACAAATATGCCAATTTGTCAATTCAACCAATTTTGACTGATTGGTGCTGATGTGGATGCCAATTATCTGGCCAATACTGATGTGGCAATTTTTATTTTTTTTAGAATTTTTGATTTTTAATTTTAATTTTTCCCTTTCCTTTTCTTTTTTCTCTTCTTCCTCCTTTGGCTTCTTTTCCTTGCAATGGCCGGTGAGGGTCACAGCCCTTGCCCACCTTGCCTAGATTTGGGCGGCTTTACTCGAATTTGGGTGAGGGTAGCCTTGCTATGGCCTTGTAGTGAGGTAAAGGGGGCCTTGCCCAAATCTGAGCAAAGCCGCCTTACTCATGGCCCCAGGCCTAGCGAGGGCCATGACCTTCATTGGCGATTGATGAGGGCTTCACAGCCCTCGCCTAATGGCTTGCAAGGTGCAAGGAAAAGAAGCCAAATGACGAAGAAGAGAAAAAAGAAAAGGCAAAGGAAAAAGAAAAAGAAAAAAAAAAAATTAGTGAAAATTTTGAAAAAAGATAAAAAAAAATTATTAAAAATGGCTACATCAATGTTAGTCGGACAGCCAGAGTCTGCTAGCATCTATATCAACATGATTGATCAAAATTGGTCAAATAGATTGAATTAATAATATTACAAAAGGTTTAGGACTCAATTAGTAAAATAAAAAAAATTGGGACTTTTTTGGTAATTTGTCCAAGACTGGTCAATGATGCTCTCTCCTTTGACTTTGATTTTTATTTGACTTAGGTTTTCTTTCAATTTTTTTAATTTTTTTTATCTTTTGGTTTTTCTTTAACTTTTTTTTTGATGTTTTTCTTTTACTTTTTTTATGTGGTGTCATTGTGTATCCTAAAAGAAAAAAAAAATTCACCTCGGATTCCAATATGTCACATCAATCAATTTTCCTCTGATTGGCTAGACTAAATTGCACTAAATACAAAATTTTAAAAACTTGATTACACATTAGACCAAACATTGAAAACATGAAAGTTTTTTGTTGTTGTTGTTGTTGTTGTTTTATGTATTGTGCACAAGTTGTGAAACTCTACTCCCTTACTCATGCATGCCGATCACAACCCCCTAAGAAGGTGGAGAGTCGAACTCTTCATCTCTCCCTTTCCGAGGGTTGTTTAACAATAAAAGAACAAATTTATACGATCACGGATAAGGTGCACAATATAAGGTTTGACTTTTTGCACACCGGATCAAACAATTTCGCGATTGGGTCACTACTCAATGTTTGGCTCACCCTCTCATAACATACGAATTCAAAGTTTATCTGTGAGAAGACTTCTCTCGTGGGGAAAATTCCCCACAAGTCTTTCGCGCTTGCCACGAAAAATACAAGTGAAATTTTATAGCTTGTTCAATTAGGTCCAGCGAAGTCCCATTGCCCCATTGATTCAGATGGTCCCCAAAATCGTGCTAACCCCTTTTCCCATAGGTGAACTTAATTAGTTCCTTCTCTCTTGTCCTCTTGTAAGCAACGATGAAGTTATATATATGCATTTGGTTCGAATTTGGGGGAATGTCTTTGGAAAAATACAAAAACACTTTGTGTTAAAGAGATTTTCTGAAATGCAAGTAGTGTTTGGTAAAGAGTATTTTAAAAACACATTAAAAAATAACTTTGACGTAAATGCCATTTGGTAAAAATTATAGTTCGCAAAGGGTTTTTGTTAATTTGTTTTGTTTAAAAAAATCTCAAAACTATTTGCCAGCGGAACTTAGTTGTTGCGAGCAAGGATGGCATTGGCATGCTGGCCATTCCCTGGTTGCAAGTTAGTTGCTGAGGCAAAGTTAGAGTTTTTGACTATATTTCCTGAATTAAAAATTGAGTGAGGATGGATGCAGGCATCCAATCCCATCGCTTAGATGTCCAGCGGATTCTGGAAATCAAAATATTGGTTCTAATAAAACAAATTCTCTTGCTAAACTATTAGCATCAATAAAAAATAAAGTTGGAATAGGAAGACGAATCTACTCACATCTCAAAAAAGCAACATTTCAAAGTATCTCCGATTCTACTTTAGGTTAAAAATTTTCAAAATATTTTCAAGATGCAATTGCATCTCCTTTAAGCAACCTAAAAATTTTGTCAAACGATCCTAAAAGGAGCTTTGGAGCCCTAAAAAGGCTTTGCAAATATTGGACCACGCTCCTAAACGTAGCCGACTTGGCATCCTGCTACATCTAACATGTTGATAATGTAGTTCAAATTTGCTTTATTTGGAGTAATCTTGCCGAATCGCTTGCTAAATATAATTCGATAAAGAAGTTTAATCATCTTTAGCATTACCGGGCGAGACCTTTTTAGCTGGATGTCGCTCGCGGGTTCCATCAAATTAGTTCGCATCGGCATGTTCCAATGGACTGTATCGCACCGATGTGACACCCAAGATTTTCTCACCAATTCACGGTACCAAAATGGCAAAACCACTAAGCACACACAATTAAGTCGATAACCCTCGAAAACAAGGCGAATTAGAAGCCATTATACATCCTGTCATTCTTTGTGAATGCTGGTCTCAAAATGGAGAACACAAGTGTGATCCACATGGGTCATAAATTTAAAAAGGAGAATACATCTCTCTCAACGGAAAAATTATTCCAAAAGTCATAAATCTATTGAGCGACCACCTATTTATTTCTAAACTTTTTAATTTGATCCATTTAGTTCTAAATAATTTGACAATTTTTTAATGTAATCCTTCTGGCTAGTTTTAGGATTGTCGAAAATTCAATGAATTTAAAATATATACATAAAAATCATCTATGTCAGTATTGGTTAGGGGTGAACATGATCCGAGTTAGACCGATCCACCCCCTAATCTTAGGACCAACCTGCACAATGCTAGTTCTCCATTTTTGGGATTGAGGACAGACCCTATTGAGCTCGAGACCAAGGATTAGACTGACCCAATGGGTCCAATCAGGTTCCAGGGTCAATCTGGAACTAACTGATAATTTTTTTATTTCATTTTTTATACTCTCTAAAAATGCGACTGAGGATCGAACCAGCCCAATGGGTTTGGTTTGGTTCTGGGGTTAACCTGGGACCAATTGATAATTTTTTATTTCATTTTTTGTATGTCTTGAAAAGGCGATTGAGGATCGGATCGACCCAATGGATTTGATGACGAGTGAGGTTAGCTAAGAGAGGCGAGTATCAAGTGTTGAGTGGGGTGAGCGTTGAGTGTTGGACGGGGAGCAACAAGGTAGGCACGCATTGAGTGGTGAGCGGCACGAGTGATTCAAAGCGAGCGAGGCGAGTGTCGAGTGGCGAGCGGAGAAGTTGTTTCTTTCGATTTTGGCAACTTGAGGACTAAGAGGATAAATATGATAGAAGATAACGAGTACTAGATGAGGATATTGTGAGGAGCTATTTATGCTCTTTTGGATGCCGTGAGGACTCCTCACAAAAACATTTTCATCATTTGTAAATTATAACTGTTAATACCGTAAAAGACATTAAAAATCTAAGTTATCAAAGAACAGTGTAGAATTATTTGAACTCTTCACTAAGGAGCTATTTAATGTTGTTGACACATTTTATTTTAATGTTTTCTCTATATTAAAAAATTATAAATAATATATTAGATATATATAGAGTTAGGGTTGGTCCAACCTGGACTAGCCTTGAACTCCTAGAATCGAGGACCAACCTACACAGTGCTGGTTCAGGAATCCCAGGACAAAAAATTGACTCAGTCTCCCTAGGAACCGGACCAGGATTGATAGGGTTGGGCTGGTCCAAGGTCGGTCTAGGGTTGACCCTAGACTAATGCTCACCCCTAGTACTTGTCATATCATGTTGGAAATTATTGAAAAATTGTCAACACTCTATGTTCACATTGATTATGGCCTCCATTGATGAGCGATCGTTCAAGGGTAGCAATCTTCATTGGCTTTCATGAGCTTCATGATAGTCCTTAAAAAGGCTCAAGGGAAGAAGAAATAAGCGGAAGATCTACCTCGTGGTGGAAGACCACACAATGTCACATTCCCATATTTCCTAGAAGTGGGGAAGAAAAATATCCACTTCCAATTGGGGGATGGAGGTCGGTAAGGCCCTAACATTAAATAAGGAATCTCACCTTGCACCCTGTCCCACTAGGGGATTGGTAGAGGTAAAGCTCCGATTGGGACTAGGTGCCCCGATGTTGGATGCTATTGAAAAATCGTCAAAACTCTATGTTTGCATTGATTATGGCCTCCATTGATAAGTGATTGTTCAAGGGTAGCAATATTCATTGGCTTTCATGGGCTTCATGACAAATGGGACCATTTACTTGCTTGACTCGATATGCAAGGCCTCATACAAGATTTTCACGTATATTTGAAAAGGATGAAGGGGCCAAAGGCAGATACTACACAAAGATTCTCACCTATTTTTCATTAAAATTTTCTAGTTATCTTCTATCCCGAATCTACAAATTTGATGATATTATAAAATTAAAAAGTTTAGGGAGCTACGTGCACAAATATAGAGGACAATTTGGCCATTTTGTATGTGGCCCAACAGTAAAGAAGTTCAATGTGGGGGTGATCTAGCATCCGCCAAACAAAAGTAGTCATGACATATCTCTAGGACCATTTGAATTGTGCAATGTTGACCACGTACTATGATATTTTGTATTGTGAATTTCTCGTAGTGAATTCCATATCAATAAATAATTCAAAGAGATGATGATCGTATGTGATACAATCACACGGTAGACCATATTATTGGATTATCAGACCCAGCCATTTTGTTTTGCTATAATGAATTTGTGCATCTTAGGTAGGTGAATATCAGGTGATCAAGCGCCCCGAACATCGAATTTCCTGCATTTTCAGCATTGTAGGGAATTGAACATGCCTCTTGTGCCTCAATCATACTCAGTATTATAGGGAATCAAACTTGTGCCGTGTGCCTATCGGTTTCTTTCCTTTTTTCAAAGTCCATTCAAGCCAATCGCCGCTCAACAAGTTGGACAAGAATGTTGCGGTCCTCGACACGTGGTACTCGGCTTAGGTGGACAATCAGGCCATGCTCAAGAAGCGTCTAAAAATCTCTCTGTCATCTTTTGGACCAGATTTGGAAAATGGAATCCCTTTCAAACATTTGATTCAAGCTTTTGTGTAGTCAGTCCAGATCGAAGGCAACTACCGCAAAGTCTCCCTTTACGTAAATGTTACCATGTGTTGCCGGTGTGTCGTCACATGTTATCCTCTGCCAACGCCAAAATCGCATCATGTCGTCATGTTAATGATGCTCGTCGGTTACGATTCTCTCCATCTAATCTCCTCTATATTCAAAACCAATGCATCGCCCTGTTCCGTGAACAAGCAAGCAATTCTTGCTTCGCTTCAGTCTCTTCCCTCTCGAAATCTATCGTGATTTCCTGATACACATAGCTTCGGATCAATCCGACGATAATGTGGATCAGAGCTTGCAGATTCTGACTACTAGCAGCTTCTGACTACGTTTGGGGCATCGTCATTACCTGACGAGCGCGAGCACCATGGAGGCGTCCTCGACAGCGGCGACAGCCTGGCGGGGACACGACACCATCACCATGAGCTGCGCAGTGTTTCCTGCCGCGAGCTCGGATATGAACTCTGCTAAGTCGGGCTCTTTCCCTCTCTTCCCTTGCACAAAAAAGGATCGTAGCTTGCTGTTGGGTTTTTTTTCTTGATGGAGACAGAGAGGACGATGAGTCTTGATAGATTTTTGTAGAGTGAGACCCAACAAGCACGAGCACCGTAGCAGAGAGCAAAGAAGTGATACCCATCGAGAGAGCAAGCGAGGGCCGGAGAAGAGAGCGAGCGAGCACCAAAGAGGGTGAAGATGAGGAAACCTGAAATTTTGAATTCACGAGAGGAAGCATCGGTCTTCCTCCAAAAAGGAGGAGGAGAGAGAAAGGGAAATATTTCTATCAGCAGCGAGCAGCAATTAATGTGCGCAGGCCTATAATTAAGAGAAAATTTTTAAATAAAAAAGAAAATTTTTATATTTTATGAGGAAAATATTACAAATGGTCCTTATACTTTTATTTAATATGCAATTTCGTTCCGGAACTTTCGATCGGCTTAATTTGGTTCCTAAACAATTGATAAATGTCCGATCTAGTTCCTGAACTTTTGATCGGCTCAATTTGGTCCATAAACTATTAATAAATGTTCAATCTAGTCCCTGAACTTTCGATCGGTTTAATTTGGTCCATAAACTATTGATACATGTCAAATCTAGTCATTCGTTACTGTTTTTCCTTTTTCTTTTTTTTGCTTCTTCTCTCTTTCCTCTGCCGACTCCAGCGGATGGCCCTCGCCTGACGCTAGTGAGGGCGACCCTCGCCAGACACCGACCTCCCTTCACAGGAGCCGGCGGAGGGAAGAGAGAAGAAGCTAAAAAAAAAAGGAAAAACAGTAATGAAGGACTAGATTAGACATTTATTAATAGTTCAGTGACCAAATTGAGCCGATCGAAAGTTCAGGGACTAGATCGGACATTTATCAATAGTTCAGGGATCAAATTGAGCCAATTAAAAGTTCATGGACGAAATTGTACATTAAATAAAAGTATAGGGACCATTTGTGACATTTTCCCTATTTTCTGTGCAAGAATAGCCGTGGAGACCACTGGCTTACGCGGAGCCACATGGACCTTTCTAATTGGTCGGGGAGCACGCTGACTTGGCACTCCAGGACCAGCTAATATTTTTTCGTTTCTTACCACCCAACCGCGACGCCACGCTGGCAAAGCTGGTCAGGCCCCTCAAGTTCGGTTCCAAGGAGCTCTTCCTCAGCTTGTGCCAACCTCAGCTCATTGATTCCGGAAGAAAGGTGATCGAAACTTTCGTGGGTTTTTCTTGTCTTTGTTAGTTTCATGAAGAATTTGAGAATTTGAGGAACTGGTTTTTTTGGAAATTTATTTCTTTGTTAAAAACAGAGCTTCAAGCTGGAGAGATCGTCTGGGAAGACGTCGTATGTGCTGTCTGTAAGAGAGCTTTCCATAGCATGGAGCGATGTACCCATGTATTGGACCTGGAAATTTGCGCCCAATTCGAGGTTTGTCACTTTACTAATCATCATTTCTCATTGGCCAAACACGAAAGTTTCTGAAGGGATCATCTTTTTCCGTGTAGATTTCAGGAAGTGGCGGAGCTCATTACAACAGATTGGCTAGAGATCAAAGGCCAAATGCCCACAGCAATGCCATCACCAAACACTCTCTATAAAGCCTATCTCATCACGAAGATGTCTCACCGTGCATATGGGCTATAGATGTGATGCCATCACAAGCATCAATCGAGTTGCAAAACCGGGTGGTGTTCACAAGCGCGGCAATTCTGCAGCAAAACCATCGAGAAAACAGAAACAAGCAAGGACCGGGGGGTGAAGGTGAAGAGAAAGTCCCGATGGAAGGAGAAGACGGCTGGATGGAGGCTGAGCTTGGAGAGTTCCTCAACGGCGGATGTGGCGGCAATCATCACGAGGTGGTGAAGGTGAGATTCAAGGAGGTGAAGGGATATCAACTGAAGGGAGGGCTTGTTATTGAAGGCGATGAAGTTAGGCCTAAGAGAATTGCGTGAAGAGATCATCGATGGTTGCGAGGATCATTGGGGTTCTTGTTTATTGTATATTTGGTATTTTTTTTAAAAAAATTCTGAGTATTTTATTGTTCATTTCTCATGGTAATTAAATGTCATATGACATGCGAATGTCGACATATATGTATATGCAAATAGCTAAATGTCGACTCTTCTATACGTGAGCATGGCTGGTCCATCTCTAAAGAGGTCATTGGTTCCATTTGGCACCTATAAGATGAGCAACTAACGAGGTAAGGAGTCTCTATCAAGCAGACTTGTTTCTATAGTCTAAAAAGCTTAGGTACGGTGTACGGAATCCAAGACTCACGGTCGAAATCTCATCTTTATCGTCCAATTGAAAAAGCCCGTCTCAGCTGAAAAGGTCAAAATACAAGAACAAAAAAACAGACGATGAGGGTCCCCGGCTCTCGTCCATATGCCCTCCCACCATGGTGGTTGGCTATGAAGACGCCACCGCTTCTCACGGTAATGACTGGTCAGGCCTCACCTATGGTCACCCTCGCCGATTAGGTGAAATCGGACCGGATCGGTTCAATGGAACCTGTCATTTAGCCAAAAAAATCTAAAAATAAAAACATACTGGAATTGTTACTATTTTAAGGTTGATTGACATTTTTTTTTTTAAAAGAGTCAGTCTAGCCCGGTTCCCGATTCTGGTTTCACGAAAATAGAATTAGTGATTTCCAGTCTTGTTCTCGATTACGAAGGCAAAATCGAGAATTGAATTGAAAATCACTAATGTTGTTTTTGTGGAATTAGGAATCAAACCAACGTCTTTGGGAACCAAACCAAACCAATCGGATCGAACTGAGAACCACCCTGTTTGATCAGTCTAATATGCTCACCCCTATTAATGATGATGATGGTCTAATCCACTGCCTCCCAACCCTCAAGCACAAGATTGATCAATGGTACCCTCTTACCCCCCCCCCCTCTCTCTTTCTCTCTCTCTCTGGCTTTGATTTTCATTTGACTTTTTTTTTTGTTTCCCTTCATTTTTTTTTCTTAATCTTTCCATTTTACTTTTACTTTTTGTGATGTTCTCTTTTATGTGGTGTCATTGCGTACCCTACAAGAAAAAAAAAAAAGGTTACCTCATATTCCGACATGCCACGTCAATAAATTTGCTTGTGAGCTAGCCGAAAAGACTAAATTGCATTGAATACAAAATGTTGAAAATTTGATTACACATTATACCAAATGTTTAAGACATAAAATTTTGTTTTTACACAAGAAGAATTTAAATACATCTTCACATGAATTTTGATTTAAGGGAGGGAATCAATTTTTTTTTTTTTTATCTAGTTCTATTCTATATCTATTTTACAAGTCACTATATACTATGTGTAGATTGCAAAATCCTGCTCCATCACCCACACTTTCCCACCGCAGACCCTAAGAAGGTGGAGAATCGAACTCTCCACCTCTCCAAAGAGAAGAAACTTATATAATCGCAGATGAGGTGCACAATGTAAGTTAGACTTTCCGCACACCACGCCAGACAATTTCACGATTGCGTCACTACTTAAATTTGGCTCGCCCTCTTATAATTCACGGGTTTGAAGTTTACCTATGTAAGATGACTTTTCTTGTAGGGAAAACTTCCGACGAGTCTTTGCCGCTTTGTCACGAACAATACAAATGGGATTTTATAACTCGTTCCATTAAGTCCGCTAAAGTCCCATTGCCCCACCAATTTAGATGGTCCCCGAATTGTGCCAACCCCTTTTCCCTTAGGTGAACATGATTGATTCCTTCTCTCTTGCCCTCTTAGAAGCAACGATCATGAAGATAAAAGATGTGTTCCATTAAAGGGGTTTCTTGAAATGCAAGTAGTATTTGATAAAGTAGATTTTAAAAACACATTATAAAGCAATTTTAATGTAAATGCAATTTGGTTAAAAGTATACTTCGTAAAAAAAATATTGCTAATTTTTTTTTTTATAAAAATCTCAAACAAATTGCCCTTGGAACTTAGTCGCTGTCAGCAATGATGGCGCTGGCACGCCTACCTTAGAGTTTTTGAGGACATTTTTGGAATTATAAAAGTTGAGTGAGGGTAAAATTTGAT
The DNA here is from genome assembly GCA_014182725.1 of Eucalyptus brandiana. Taxonomy (NCBI): domain Eukaryota; kingdom Viridiplantae; phylum Streptophyta; class Magnoliopsida; order Myrtales; family Myrtaceae; genus Eucalyptus; species Eucalyptus brandiana. The sequence goes on from CM024669.1 coordinate 23,381,281, forward strand.
GTAAACATCAAGCCATATCGAGAAGGAGGTGCTAGGGACCCATTGTCTATTCTGACTAGTTTGATCACTCGAGCGTGAGCCAAGCAATTCAGGCAAGCTATTTGCGTTATGGTTTGCGATTTTTGGTGTGGAAATGACCTTGGATCAAGTCTTGAAAAATCTTGGCGTAATTTGATTATCTGGTCACCAAATATTTAACCAAGTCAATAAAATTGTCTTCCTATTTAGACATATTCTAAAATAGGAAGTATTAGATCTCCTAAATTATAACCAAACTAATTTAGGGTTTTGGGGGCTGGTTTGGCTGAACTCTAGGACTAGTTTTAGGATATGTGTGATAGCTAGAAGACTTATATTAAGGGCTGGCCGAATTTCTTTTGATAAGACATTATTTTTAAGTACAATAAAAAAAAATTGAGAGCTTTTCTTCTATTATTCTTTTGAGGACTTGACCTTATCAAGGTCCCCTTGTGGCGATCGTTTCGACTTATGGAGTGAGATAGCGAATTCTTTCACTCGTGGCATCTATAACGTTGGTTGGTTGACACGGGTTAATCAATAGGTCATGTTCATACCAAGGTTGCCAATCACAAGTTCGATTAGAGGTCAAGGTTCGCAATTTACACCATCCGGGCCTTCGTAGAACGATCTTTCCGTAACGATTCACATCAAAATTGGGAAGGAAAAAAAAAGTCTATTTGCATTCTAGAAACGCAACATCCAAAAGTATGTTCGAACCTACTTTAGACTAATGGCTTTTAGAGAATTTTAAAGATGCAATTGCATCTTCTTTAAGCACCTCAAAATTTTACAAACGGCATTTGCATTTGACCAAGGAGTTTAGGGGCCCCAAAAGGCTTTGCATATGCCAAACCACACACTTATACATAGCTGACTTGGCATCCTGCTCCCTCTAACATTTTGACAATGTAGTCCAAATTTCCTTTAGCTCCCAAATTTACTTTATTTGGAGTAGTCCTACCAAATCACTTGCTAAATACAGTTCGATAAAGAAGTTTTAGCATCTTTAGCATTACCGGGTGAGACCATATTAGTTGGATGTCGCTCGCAACTTCCATTGAATTAGTTCGCATCGGCATGTTCCGATCGGCTGTATTGCATTGATGCGACACCAATTCACAGTACCAAAATGGCAAAACTACTAAACACACACAATCAAGCCGATAGGACAATCCCTAATCAAGCCAGACATATTGAAAAGAAGGCGAGCTAAACACCGTTACAGATCCTGTCATTCTTTATGACCGCCGGTCTTGAAATAGAGAACACAAGCGTGATCCACATGGAAATATTTTTTTTTTTTTAAAAACAAGAAGATAATTTAAAGAGGAGAATAATGCACAAGGAGATTGTACAACACCATCTCTCCCGATGGAAAAATTATTCAAAAAATTCTAAATCTATTGGACAACTATTAATTCATTTTCAAACTTTTCAATTTGATCGATTTACTCCAGAAAATTTTGACAATTTTCCAATGTGATTATTTCTGCCAATTTTAGGGTTGCTGAGGCCCAGGTGGAGGGAAATAGGAAAAAAAATAATTAAAAAAAAATAAAGTAAAAAATTATCTATATTAAAGCATCAGTCACATCATGAAAGATGGTCGGTGTCCACGTTATTGAAAAATTGTCAAAATTTTATGTTTGCATTGATTATGGCCTCCATTGACGAGTATCATTCAAGGGTAGCAATCTTGATTGGCTTTCATGAGCTCCATGACAAACGGGACCCTTTACTTGCTTGACTATTCTAACCTCCACCAAATGAAATCCGTCACGACATATCTTTAGGACCCTTTAAATTGTACAATGTGGACCAAGCATTATGACATTTCGAGTCGTGAATTTCGAGTAGTGGATATCATATCATTAAGTGATTCGGAGAAAGGATGGTCATATTCGATACAACCACCACAGTAAATGATATTGTTGGACGCTCGAACCCATCCATTTTGTCTTGCGATAATGAATTTGTCCATTTAAGGTCATTATATATATCGGGTGATCGACATTGAATTTCCAGCAACGTAGGGAATTGAACATGCCTCCCGTGACTCAATCATACTCAGCATTATAGGGAACCGAACTTGTGTCGTGTGTCTATCGTCAGCTCCTGTCCATTTTTCGAGTCTATTCAAGCCAATCACTGCTCGGCAAGTTGGAAAAGAATGTCGCGAGCCTCGACACACAGTACTCGGCTTAGGTGGACAATCACGCCATGTTCAAGAAGCGTCAAAAAAATCTCTCTGCGATCTATTGGAGCAGATTTGGAAGATGGAATCCCTATCAAACATTTGACAAGCTTTTGTGTATTCAGTCCAGATAGGAGGCAACTACCGCAAATTTCGCCTTTACATAAATGTCACCATGTGTTCCCACTGTGTCGTCACCTGCCATCCCCTGCCAACAACAAAATCACATCATGTCGTCATGTCAACAATGCTCGTGGGCTACGACTCTCTCCATCCAATCTCCTATTTATTCAAAACCAATGCATCGCCCTGTTCCGTGAACAAGCAGGCAATTATTGCTTTGCTACAGTCTCTTCCCCCTCGAAATTCATGGCAATTTCCTGATACATGCAGCTTTGGATCGATCCAGCGATGATGTGGATTGGATCTGCCAGTTTCTGATTGCGTCAGGGCATTCTCCTTACCTGATAAACAGGAGAGAATATCCGCGGTGGACATTGATAGCCAGAAAGGTGTACTTACACATCTTACGCTTTTGGGATCGTCGCACGTCGACACGATGGACTCATTGCCAGAACACTGCATCTCTGTGATTCTCGCCCTCACATCCCCTGAAGACGTATGCAGGCTCGCTCAAGTGTCGCGCACTTTCCGATCAGCTGCTCCGTCCGACGTCATCTGGGAAGGCTTCTTGCCGCCTGACTGCAAAACCGTGCTCGCAAGGTTGGTGAGGCCCCTCAAGTTCAGTTCCAAGAAGGAGCTCTACCTCAGCTTGTGCCAACCTCAGCTCATTGACTCCGGGAGAAAGGTGATCGAAACTTTCGTGGATTTTCTTTTCTTTATTAGTTTCATGAAGAAATTGAGCATTTGAAGAACTGGTTTTTGGAAATTTATTTCTTTGTTAAAAACAGAGCTTCAAGCTGGAGAAATTGTCTGGGAAGATATCGTATGTGCTGTCTGCAAGAGAGCTTTCCATAGCATGGAGCGATGTCCCCATGTACTGGACCTGGAAATTTGTGCCCGATTCGAGGTTTGTCACTTCACCGATCAGCATTCGTCATTCGCTAAACAAAATAGTTCGAAAAAAGAATCTCTTTTTCCATGTAGATTTCAGGAAGTGGCGGATCTCAGAACAACACATTGGCTGGAGATCGAAGGCCGAATGCCCACCGCAATGCTATCCCAAAACACTCTCTATGGAGCCTATCTCATCATGAAAATCTCTCATCGTGCATACGGGCTAGATGTGATGCCATCACAAGCATCAATCGAGTTGAAAAACCAAGTAGTGTTCACAAGCACGGCAATTCTGCAGCAAGGCCATCAAGAAACCAGAAACAAGCAAGAACCCGGGGTTGAAGGTGAAGAGAAAGTCCCGATGGAAAGAGAAGATGGGTGGATGGAGGTTGAGCTTGGAGAGTTCTTCAATGGCGGATATGGCGGAGATCATCATGAGGTGGTGAAGGTGAGCTTCAAGGAGGTGAAGGGTTATCAACTGAAGGGAGGGCTTGTCATTGAAGGCCTTGAAGTGAGGCCTAAAAGAATTGTGTGAAAAGATCATCGATAATTGCTAGGATCATTAGGGTTCTTTGTTTATTGTAAATCTGGTGTTCTTTTTAAAAAAATTTCCAGGTGTCTTATTGTTCATTTCTCACGGAAATTAAATGGGGAAAATTGCCTAAAAATCCTAGACCGATTGCACTTTTACTAATGCAGTCTCATACTTTTCAAATTTTGCCATTTGAGTTCTAAATCTTTTCACGTTCTATGAATTAAATCCACCTAGCTAGTTTTATTAATTTTTCTTTTATTTTCCCTCTTTCTTTTATTTTTTTCCTGTAACCCTAGAATGGTGAGATTCCCGGCCACAGGGCAAGAATGTCGAGCACTCACCTAGGGGTGAGGGCGTCTACGTCCTTGCCGGCCACAATTGAGGGCATCGAGCCCTCACCCAAAAACAAGCAAGAGCCGCAACCCTTGCCCTTTGACTAGCAAGGCCTATGATTAGGGAAAAAAATAAAAAAAGGAAAAAAAAGGAAAAAGCATTATTAAAATTCGTCCATGCTGATGTTAGTTATGCCACGTAAGATGGTCGACATTCGTATTAGCAATTTCCAACTACAATTTGATTAGATGGACTCTGTTGACAAAATTTGAGAAGGTTTAGAATTCAGTCAACAAAATTAAAAGATTTAAGATTGAGTTTGCAAAAATATAATATGTTTAGGATTTTTAGGGTAATTTTTCCAAATAAAATGTCAAATAAGATGTGAATGTTGATATATATGAATAAATATATATTTATATCTATTTAAATATGCAAATAGCTATATGTCAGCCACTCTACATATGAGCTTGGCCGGTCCATCTTTCAAGAGCTCATTAATTCCATTTAGCTCCTATGCGATGAGCCATTTAAAAAGGTGAAGTGTCTCTATCGAGCAGCTCTAGGCTAAAAAGCTTGCGCCAAAATCCAAGATTCACGATCAAAATCAAATCTTTTATCTTCTAATTGGAAAGGGCCCTCTCAGCGGAAAAAGTCAAATACAAGAACTAAAAATGGAAAATGAATTCGAGAATTGACCGTTTTCATTTGAATAAAATATTAATTTCATAGAAGTAAGATATATCGAGCAAAGAGATGGCACAAATACTAAAACCAACGTGCCCTTTTATTATAAATAGTTTAATTTGAGAAACATCTCTCTCTGTTTTGATATGTGCAACAACGATGGATATTGCAATCAATGGAGAGTAAAAGCTAAATAAGCACACGTGTAAAAGAGAAGAATGGAGAGCATTAAGTTGAGTTTATATTTTTTTGTTTATTTTTTATTTAATTTTATTTGTAGCGTTAATTTGAGATTGAGAGAAAGGAAAACCATCACCGCATAGGAAATTCTACCGATATCATCATCTAGTTTGATTCACGTATTTAAGAAAGCCTTTTGCAGCACACGTGTTAGTATCGTATCAAGATGATCAAGGACTTGTTTCTATATGATCCCCCTTACAAAAATATTTATAAGCAGAGTGTACATAAGAACGGCTGTAATAGAATGTTGGATGCAAAACCTTAAAAATTGTCTTCCAAGTAGTTGAACGCATTTTCCAAAACGAAATAAAATTAACAAATACATCAGTAGAATTCACATATAATATTGAGCATAGGGTAATAATGTTTGCATTGGTTATGGCCTTCAATGTTGAGCGATCGTTCAAAAGAGCAGCAATATTAGAAATTCATTGGCTTTTATGAGTTTCATGCCAAATGTGACCATTCACTTGCTTGACTTAACATAAAAGGCCTTATACAGTTATTTGAAAAGGATGAAGGGCAGAATGGTAGGTGTTAGGGGTGATTAGTTCTTTGGATAATCCAATTTCTATCATAGAATCGGAAACCGAATCGGAAGGATCGATTCCAATTTTTGAAATAGGAAACTAGCCCACCGAGTCATGGAACTAATTACTTCGATTGTCGGGCGGGTCAATGGAACTAATGGTGGTGGGGACGCGGCGGTGGTGAGGACGGCGCTTGGGTGGGCTCTTCACTACTTGCTTGGCTGCGGTGATATTTGATCACGCTCCTCCACGTCTACTCCACCGCCAAATCCAAGAGCAGGAAGAACTTGATGATCCTTCGTCTTGTTGGTTGGCTCTGCCTATGTGCGGCCCAGCTAACACAAAACAAAATAAAAAAAGTCAAAAAGCGAAAAGAAGAAGTGGGAGTGATTCGAATGTGGAGTGAAAGAAACAAGGGCAGGGAGAGTGGTTTCGTCGAGAGGAACGCACGCGGAGAAGAAGAAAAAGGGGCACAACTTTGTGGTTCCGATTCAAAGGCCAAACATTATCGGAACCAACTTAAATTTTAATATATTTTCGTTAAACCGATGGCTACAAATTGATCGGTTTCGTTCTTTGAGAATCTTTTCTGAATTCCCCAATCACAATTAATGTGTTAATCTACTTTCGTCCTGATGAAATGTTATTATATTGTTGATGTGGAGCCTTTGATGTATGACTAGAGAAAAACTCTTCGTATATCTTATCATTCTTTATAATTAGTAGAAATTTTTGAGTAGTCCATGATTTTTCCCTTATTGGGTTTTCTATGTAAAATGTTGGTGCTGTTGTTTTTGTCTCCTTATTATTTCTGCATTACAATTACATATTGTGAGGTTGTATTGCCAAAATATGTTCCCGGCACACCTCAGGGGCTACTAGGCGGCCCTCTCCTTCAGGGACATGTGCAGCAGCTTCCCCAACGTAAGTTCTCATTGACTCTGTTCTTCCTCCTAATATAAGTCCAGTTGGTTCAATTGAGTGATAAAAGAAATGGGGTGATCTTGAGTTGTTTGCAGACCAACATAGTGATTGTGGTCGCGGAGGGCGATTAAGAGGGCGCGAAGATCGTGTCGATGGTGAGGGAGATGGGCGCTTCGGCTCTCGTTGTGGGGCTTCACGACCAGAGCTTCCTTTACAGCCTTCTTTCCTCCAGAACTTACACTTCGATTGCTTTTTCTCTGTTTCTGAAACAAAGCTCGTCCTCTGCAAAATCTGAGCCTGCTTTTGATGGGTTTTTAGCTTTGACTGATCTGATTACCCGCAAATCATGAACTCCATTCTTGTGTGGCGAATCGAGAGAGTGATCGTGAATTAGGGCGAGCAACTCAAGTTTGTGGATGGAGGGTTTGTGAAGGGTTAGGCCTTTTTCGTTTTTACACATTTATAACGAATAAAAAAAAAAATCGATCCAATTCGGGTGTTCCAAGTGGGCGCTTCCACACATGGAACCGGAAATCAAACCGATGCTCCTAGAACTGTCCAAACTGGTTGTTCCGATTTGGTCCGGGCGATATTTTGCTCTCTTCTAGTAGGTGCTATGCAAAGAACCTATTTTTCATATTTAAACTGTACAACTATTGTGATTTGATCAGACCATTGAGGGGCTTTGATGGTGAAGGCAATGAACCAACGGGGGAAGTTGTCGACCCGTAGTGGATGGTTTGTCTTTTGTACAACCAGGCTTTGGAAGAGAATAGTTTGTGAGATAGGTGCAATATTCTTATATGGCGTATTGTGATGTATTTTTGTGATGCTTCCGTATGCTATTAATCAAAGGAAAATCTAATTAGAAATGACTCATGTAATACGTGACATACTTGGGAATTCACACCCTTGCCCAAAACTAGCCAAGGGCCACCACTGGTAGCTGATCCTTGCCCAAACTTGGGCAAGGGCCTACAAGCCCTCCCTTACCCTTGGCCAAGGCTTAGTGACCAGCACCGTTTCACCCCCACCCTTGCTGACCCCTCCTAGCGATAGTGGGGCAGCGGCCATAGCGAGAGCTTGCAACCCTACCTACCCGACTTCTTCTTTTTTCTTTTTATAAAAAAGTTAGCCTATTTTTAGAATTTAATTTCAATAAAATTAGCATTAAATATCAAATTTAGACCAAAATGATATCGTTTTAGTCTTATACTTTATGATTTACCCATGTCATTGTCACATAGGAGAGAGAAAATATTTTTAAAAAAAATCATATTAGCATTTTTCATTAGTCAAATCGGATGAAATTAATGGAAGAACTTAATTGAATCAATTTGATTATTTTTAGGACTTAATTTTACTTTTTGCAAGTTTTAGGATTCAATTACACATTTGTGGCAAATTTTAGGATTTCTACCAAACATATCCCATTATTCAACATATCTTGAGGTTCGTAGATTTTCTCTATCTTGTATGAAATGAATTGGGATGTGTTCACTAGAAATTCTTAAACCTATCTCAAAAGTGTAGTGGAGTTTTAAACTTTCAAAAATTGTAATTAAATTCTAAAACTTGTCAAAATAGTGCAACCGAATTCTTCCGTTAACAACCACCGGCGCGGCGGGCTCCACCTGATAAGCTCGCGATCCTCAACGAAGAGGTGAAGGGTTCAAAACCTGGGGGAGGCGCAGGTGATTAAGTATGACTCGGGAGTGGTGGGTCCTCCCGCTTAAGTGTCACCCAGGGGTTTACGGCGCGGGCACATTTGTCGGATGCAAGCCGGTTCCTCCAGCACAAAAATAAAATAAAATAAAAATAAAAATAAAAAAATAAAAAAAATCTTCCGTTAACTCCATCCAACTTAACTAATAAAAAATGCTGACATGGCTTTTTTTCATTACTTTTTCTCTCCTAGGTGGCATCAACGTGGCTTAAACAAGCAAGATAATCTCAAAACACGTCGTTTTGGTCTAAATTTGATTTAAAATATAAAGAGAGGGAGAGTCCACCACGCTTTTGGGATCGTCGAATGAGAACACCAATGGACTCGTTGCCTGAACACTGCGCTTCTACTGTTCTCGCCCTCACATCCCCTGAAGACGCATGCAAGCTCGCTTGGGTGTCGTGCGATTTCCAATCAGCCGCTCAGTCCGATGTCGTCTGGGACGGTTTCTTGCCGCCCGACTGTGATGCCGTACTCGCAAGGCTGCTGAGGCCCCCTCAAGTTCGGTTCCATGGAGGAGCCCTACCTCAGCTTGTTTCAACCTCAGCTCATTGATTCCGGAAGAAAGATGATCGAAACTTTCGTGGGTTTTCTTTTCTTTGCTAGTTCCACGAAGATTTTGAGAATCCTGTAAGAACTGGATTTTGGAAATTTATTTCTTCGTTAAAAACAGAGGTTCAAGCTGGAGAGATCGTCTGGGAAGATACCGTATGTGCCGTCTGCAAGAGAGCTTTCCATAGCATGGAGAGATGTACCCATGTATTGGACCTGGAAATTTGTGCCCGATTCGAGGTTTGTCACTTCACCGATCATCATTCGTCATTCGCTGAACACAAAAGTTTGAAAACAGAACATCTTTTTCTCTGTGTAGATTTTAGGCTATGAAGCACGGACACGTTCTAGGAGCTTCCGTATCGTGTCGGACACCTCGAGACGTGTTGGACACGCAATCAACATGCGTCGAAAAATCCGACACGCTCCAACTCGTGTGTCCGAAAATTGTGAGAGGCATGGTGGTTACTGGTTACTAGGTTGGGTCTGCAAATTTGCGAAGGAAAGAAAATTGTTAAAGAAGGCGACGGAAGGTGGAGGCAAAGGCGAGGGAGTGGAGGCGAGGCCGCGATTGCAAGGAGGATGGCCACAACTGCGATGCCATGATGAAGGACTAGAAGCGAGGCTGCGGCTGCGAAGAAGGGAGGGTCGCAGGCGAGGCGGCAAGCAATTGTGACGAGGTGATTGAAAGAGAGCAAAGATCAAGATTAAGAGAATCGCACATGGAGGAGGAAAAGGAGGCCGCAAAGGAGAGTTTTAACTTTTTGGGTGGACTTTGTTGGGAAAATCTAAAAAGTTTAGGATTTAATTAGCAAAATTAAAAAGTTTAGAATTGAATTGACAAAAATATAATATGTATAGGATTTTTTGGATAATTTTTCTAAATGAAATGTCAAATAAGACATGAATGTCGACATATATGAATATATATTTATATCTATTTAAATATGCAAGTAGCTAAATGCCAATCAGTCTACATATGAGCTTGGGTGGTCCACCTCTAAAGAGCTCATTGATTCCATTTAGCTCCTATGAGATGAGCATCTAAAAAGGTGAAAAGTCTCTATCGAGCAGACTTATTTCTCTGGGCTTAAAAGCTTGCGTACAAAATCCAAGATTCATTATTAGCCGAAAAAGTCAAATACAAGAACTTTAAAAGATGATGAGCTCGAGAATTGACCATTTCATTTGAATAAAATATTCCTGTCATTGAAGTAGATGTATCGAGCAAAGACATGGCACAAATAATCAAAGCAACGTGCCCGTTTATTATAAATAGTTTAATCGAGAAATTATCTCTTCTTCTATGTTGATCTGTGCGACTACGATAGATATTGCAAAATAATGGAGAGGAAAGCTAAGTAAGCACAGATGCGTAAACGAGAAGCATGGAGAGCATTAAGTTAGGATTTCCTTTTTCTTTTTTTTTTGTTCATTTGTATATTATTTTATTTACAGCATTAATTTCAGATAGAAAGAAAGGAAAACCATCATGGCACAGTAATTTATATTGCCATGATCATATAGTTTGATTCAAGTATATAAGAGAGCCTTTTATAGTGCATTCGTTAGTATAGTGTTGAGACAATCAAGGACTTGTATCGATGTGATCCCACAAACAAAAATATTTATAAGCGAAATTTACATTGGAAGGTTATAACAAAATGTTGGATGGAAAACCTTAAAAATTGTCCTCCGACCAATCGAAAGCATTTTCAAAAACGAAATAAATTAAGAAATATATCATTAGAATTAACATATAATATTGTGCATATGCTATTATGTTTGCATTGATAATGGCCTCCAATGTTGAGCGATCCTTCAACAGGGCAGCAATCTTAGAAATTCATTGGCTTTTATGAGTATCATGACAAATGTGACCATTCACTTGCTTGGCTCAATATGCAGGGCCTTGTACAAGAATCTTACATATATTAGAAAAGGATGAAGGGCAAAAAGGGAGGTGCTACGCAAAGATTCTCACCTATTTTTCATATTTTAATTGTACAACTGTCATGTACCCCGAATCTAAATTTGTGATAGCAATTTGGCCAACGATAAGGGAGCCATCCCACAACACATGAAGGGCAATTTGGCCATTTTGATAGATGAATCGAAAGTAAAAGATTTCAATGGGAGACTATTCCAACATCCACCAAAACAAAACCATTGAGATAAATCTCCAGGACCCTTTAAATTTTGCAATGTTGACCCCATACTATGATATTTCTCGTAGGAAATTTTAAGTAGCAGATGTCTTATATCTCCAGGACCCTTTAAATTTTGCAATGTAGACCACATACTATGGTATTTCTCGTAGGGAATTTCAAGTAGTGAATGTCTTATCATTAAGTAATTTAGGGAAATGATGGTCTTGTTTGATATAATTGCCACCATCGACAAAATTGCTAGGCACTTGGACCAAACCCATCTTGTCCATCTAAAGCACCTAAATATTGGGTGATCGAGCGACTCGAACATGGAATTGTTTATATTTTCAGCGTCGTAGGGAATTGAACATACCTCTCCTGCCTCGGTCATCCTCAGAATCATAGGAATTGAGCGTGGGCCATGTCACTAGCTTCCGTTTCCTGGCCATTTTTCAAGTCTGTTCGAGCCAATCACCGCTCGGCAAGTTGGACAAGAATGTCGCGACCCTCGACACGCGGTGCTCGTCTTAGGTGGACGATGACACCATGCTCGAGAAGCATCTAAAACTCTCTTCGATCTTTTGGACCAGATAATTTTGGAAAATGGAATCCCTTCCAAACATTTGATTCAATCTTTCGTGTATCCAGTCCAGGCATGAGACAGCTATAACAAAGTTCCCGGTTTCCGTAGCTCCCCAGTGATAGATGTCACCATATGTTCACGGTGTGTTGTCACATGTTATCCCCTGTCCACGTCAAAATCGAATCATGTCGTCATGTTAACGATGCTCGTCAGGCGCAAGTCTCTCCACCCGATCTCCTATATATTCAATTACAATGCATCAGACCGTTCCATGAGCAAGCAAACGAAAGATGAATTGTCCATCTAATTTCCCCCAAAGGGCAATTCCTGCTTCGCTCCAGCTCCAGCCTCTTTCCCCCCCATGAAATCCATCGTAATTTCCCGATACATGCAGCTTAGTATCGATCCAATGATGATGCGGATTGGAGCTAGCAGCTTCTGGCTACATCTGGGCATTGTCGTTCCTCGATATGGTAAGTAGGATAGCATAAGATACATGGGAGAGAATATTAGCCGTTGGCGTTTTCTTAGCCTCAATCGCCAGATAAGGATATCCAGAAAGGTGAACTCATACATCTTACGCATATGAAGTGCATAGATCAAGTCAATGAAATGCGCATTAGACTTGAAACGTGCATGGAGAAGATAGAAGAGCATTAGACTTGTAATATGCATGGAAAGCATTGAGTGTCTTTTCGCAGTTTTTTTAAAGACGAGCATGACTCAAATCATTGAAACCTTTTCATCTGTAAGTTTCAAATTTCAAAAGATCATTGAAAGCGCTTAGTATTCGAAATGCAAGTTGTAGACTTATATGCATTTTGAGTTGCATTCACACATACACACATAAATGCATACATGTTTGAATCATCACCTAGGAAACATTTCGAGTTGCTTGAAAGACCACGCTCTTCCATCCAATCATTGGTGGACGAATGTCCTATGGTTCTTTCAAAAAGACTCGAAAGCTTCTCCTCGTGGATGGGCTTTTTTTTTTCTTTCTTTAGCTTTAAGAAATATCTTCCATTAATCAAACTTCAAAGTTTTAGAAAAAGCATAAGGCCGTTGATATATATAATTTGATCTACTATCAATAAAAAGATTCAGTCAATGAGTTATGGATCAATTAGGATATATTTATTACTTCATACCATACCAATTCTCTAGGGTGGGATTTTTCCTAATACTATTCACACGTGCATTTCACCATAAATTATACTTGTAGACTTATGCAAACAAGATGCATCAAAGTTTTATGAAAAATACTTTTTGAGGAAAGTTTCAGTTTGATAATATATTATCTCTTTAGGTTTTAGGTGTAGTCACACATCTTCACACACACACACACACACACACACACACACACACACACACATCTTCTGGGTATATATATATATGTAGAGGATAATGAATATATATGTCCTATGTCTACTTATCAGTATTAGAAACAATGTGGATAAAAAACAAGACAAAAAACCAAGGAAAAATTATCATTATTAGGTGACAATGTCTTAAGGATGCTTGTGTGTTAACAGGCGATGGATCAAATATGAATCATTTCATAGATTCATATTTGATTCATAACCTGTTGATGCACATGTTGTCTTTGAGGCTTGCCATATGAATTTAAGATATATATCGTCATATACATTGGCTCTCATGGTGCATTAACACATCCTCATACATACGTATATGGTCACTCAAAAGTGCATATATCAGTTAGAGGATGATGTATATGTACGTGTGTGGGTTAGTTGATCAGTATTAGAAACAAAATGGTTAAAAGAACAGCACAACAAACCCAGATAACAGGAAAAATGATAATCGAAAGGTGAGGGTGTCTTAAGGATGGTTTTGTATTGATAGGCGGTGGATCAAATATGAATCTTCCCATAGATCCATATTTGGTCCATCACTTGTTGATGCACATGTTGTCTTTAAGGCTTGCCATATGAACCAATGATATATATCCTCATATACGTTAGCTCTCCTGGTGCAGTAGCGCATCCGCGTATATGCATACATTATTAGAAATAGCATGGATAAAAAAAAACAACACAAATATCCAATATAACAAGAAAAATGACAAGTGATAAGTGACAATGTTTTAAGGATGCTTATGTATTGACAGGCGATGGACCAAATATGAATCACACCCAACAAATTCGTATTTGGTCCATCACTTGTCGATGCATGTGTTGTCTTTAAGGCTTGCTATTTGAATCAACAATATATATCCTCATATATTTTAGCTCTTGTGGTGCAGTAGCACATCGTCATTAATGCATATATTCTCACTCAAAAGGGCATATATGTATGTTAAAGGATGATGTGCATGTAAGTGCCGAGGTTATTTGTTCAATATTAGAAATAGCATGGATAAAAAACAACACAAACAACCAAAATAACAAGAAAAACAACAAGTGACATGTGATAATGTCTTAAAAATGCTTATGTATTGACAGGCGATGGAACAAATATGAATCACCCAATAGATTCATATTTGATCCACCACCTGTTGATACATATGTTGTCTTTAAGGCTTGTCATATGAACCAATAATATATGTTCCCATATATGGTATCTCTTTTGGTGGAATAGCACAACCATGCTATTTCTAATATTGATCAAATAGCCCCAGCATGTACATATACATCATCCGCTATCAGACATATATATCCTTTTGAGTTAAAATGTAACAAGAAAAACGACAAATGATAAGTGACAACGTCTGAAGGATGCTTATGTGTTGACAGGCGATGGATCAAATATGAATCACCTGATAGATTCATATTTGATCCACCACCTGTCGATGCATATATTGTCTTTAAGGCTTGCCATATGAACCAATGATATATATTCTTATATATGGTATCTCTTCTAGTGCAATAACACATCCTCGTATATGCATATATTCTCACTCAAAAGTGTCTATATATGTACGTGTGGGGGCTATTTGATCAACATTAGAAATGGCATGAAAAAAAAACACAAAAATCCAATATAACAAGAAAATGACAACTGATAAGTGACACTGTCTTTAGGATGCATATGTATTGACAGGCGATGGACCAAATATGAATCTATGGGAGAGATTCATATTTGGTCCATCACCTGTCGATGCCCACGTTATCTTTAAGGCTTGCCATACGAATCAATAATATATATTGGCTAATCTAGTGCAGACACACATCTTGCTTTATACATGTATCCTTACTTAAAAGGGTATATATGTATGTCAGAGGATGACGTGTATGTACACGCCAGAATCTGTTGTATTTACGGTGAGTTAATGAATCAATGAAAATGAGCAAAATGAGATATGTTGTTTCCATTCATGTACCTCAGTAATTTGTGTATCTCTCAAGTTTGTGCATCCATTTAATTCATGGTTCATGTATCTCTTGGATCTCGTATCCATTTACTTCATGTATCTTCTAAATTCTTGTATCCATTTAATTCATGGTTCATGTACTGCTTTTGTATATGAATTATAAAACTCTATAAATAGACTTCAAAATCTTTATTCCAAGTAGAAGCAAAAACACTAGCATCTCCTCTCTTCGAGTTTCTCTAAGTGTGCTGGTTTCAAGAAGTGTTCGACAGAGTCTTGTTTGTATAATGCCAATACCAACATGTTTGAGGTATTGTGTATTGGGATGCGAAGTTTGTGAAGCTAGTTAACACCGTTGACAAGAACTAATCGTCTTAAAGAGATTCAGTTAGTCGTACCTCACCTCCAAATACTATTGTTATCACTTTCTTGATTTATTAATTTCTAGTTATAGCAAACAATGTTACGTATTCATCTCCCAATACGTTTATTCTTCTTCTTCTATTCCTCTTTAAGTGCTAGCAATACCATTTCATCGATATAAGAAACAATACGCATATAAAAAATAAAAATAAAAATAAAAACCAAAACAATGGGAAAGCAATACCATTTCATCGATATTAGAAACAATATGCATATAAAAAAATAAAAATAAAAATAAAAACCAAAACAATGGGAAAAACACCAAATCATATGTTCTAGTGCCTTAAGTTCGCTACGTAAGCAATGGATCACATATGACTCACTCCATACGTATCCTGCACATGTTGTCTTTAAGGCATGCCATGTGGACCGAATATATAATTCAGGAGTTCAAATTTTAAAACATGGTGGAAGTATCATGCCGGTACGCTGCATCATGTGCGGATGTAAATAAATTACCAGCTCGGGATGTTGACCCCTGTTTCTAATTTTGACTTCTCAGTTTTTAAATCAGCTTGTCAATTTAGTTATTTTTTGACATTAAGAAGCGAATCAAAAGCTTATTTATTAAGAGCCCGACTCGGCATCTAGTATGTTTGGGCTTTTCTACGTGCTCAGGAACAGATCCGCATGGCGATTGCAGAGGCTTGCCTATCTACGGTTCTCCTATTCGAGAATGGCTCGACCCAGCTTGATTCAACCCGTTTGATTATTGGAAAAACATAAATTTGTTCGAACCGTTGAATCGAACCGGACTAGACTGAAATTGCCGTTCGAATTCATGTCTGTGGCTTCCGAATTCTGGCCCACAACTAAGTCACACCGAATTCTGCCTTCATCTCATTTTTATTTTTATTTTTTGCTTTGATTTTTCTCGTTACAGCTCTAATATTACGAGAAAGGAGAATTTATATATTTATCTTTAAGTTAATTGGATTAATTGATATCAAATAATCATCATTTGATGTAGTTCGATTCGAGTCTTTTCCAAACAAAAATAATTCGGTCTAATTCGATTTGGCTCTATATCTGAACCGTGTTGACCCATGCTACATCGGATTTTCTTGCTTCGGTCATCTAGCTATGAGCCGATTCATCGTATTTAAGAGCAGTGAAGAACGTTAATCCCCATGAAGGAAATATGACAACCGCCCCACCGTGCATCGTAATTAAGGAATAATGACATGCAAGTATCTAAACTCTTGTTCATCTTATAATCGAGTACATAAATTTCATTTTTCAATCATATATCTCAACTTTACAATGAGTAACCACCACTTCCGCCGTCTCTTTCAACCTATCAGTCACCATCGACTTTACATTAAGAATTTCTTTTCTAACTGATGTCTTTTGCAATTGAGAGTGAGTAGTCCTAGGATCAGTTCAAGTTTCACCAAGAACTCACCTTGTCGAAACTAGTTGCATAATTTTTTGAATTTGAAACTTACATTGCATACCCTCAAATCTATCCTGTCGATTTGTTTCAGGGTCTACCTAGGAATCGGCTATTTTTTTTTAAATTTTTTTCTTAAGCAAAATGAAAATAAACCTAACAACAAAAATCCCCATTTTGTCATAGTAACGATCCATAAAAGATAAACACGTAAAATAAAATAAACAATAAAAATACTCAAAACACGTAACAAAATTGAATCAAACCAGTACCAACGAGAAAGGAACTCTTTGGTGGCATGCTAAATCTGATTGGATGATATCTATAGTTCATGATGCGATGGTCATCCTATGGAGTGATGGGTCGAGCTTCCCTTTCCCCGAGCCAGACAACAAAGACATCATCATACTCAGTTTGTACTTCGAACATTTATATTTGTTAGAAAATGTACTAACTATAGTGCCCATATTATTCTCTTACAGCCTAACTTTTTTTTAACAATTTGTCCCCTACAGGCCAACTTAAAAGCATTCAACAAACATAGAATATGATATGGCAATCTTGCATCCCTCCCTGATGATTTGCTTGCGCAGTATTCCGTCGTCTATTTTCAGGTTTTGTTCCATTATATGCCAATTTGTTATGCTCTTAGAAAAGGGAGGGAAGTTCTAAGTGGCAGAACTCCATATACCATGCTTTTAGTAAATTTAATTTTCCATGGAATAGCTCAACAATCTTGCTCAATCATTTTGAGATATGTCAGTCGCCTCCACGATGATGCCTACCGCTCATGTTGTTCCTCTTCCTGTCCGTTTTAGGCAAGGAACATGTTTTTGTAACTGTTTCTCGTTTTGAAATTGGCAAATTCTTCGACATTTTGTGGCCAAACCAGAGCAATTACTGCTATATCCTTCTTCTTCTTCGAGAATGGATACTTTCTTGCAGTACATGTTGCCGGTTCATGGGTTCTGGATTCCTAATTCGGATTTTCAATTCCCAATTCAGACCTTTCCGAAGAACTAAGAACCGAATCATATGATATTAAAGTGGAACTGATAACCACGGGAACTTGGTATGTAACCATTTCCTATGACCAATTTTCGATTTTATCCTGATCCTATAATCACTCCAATTTGCAACCCCTCACCAGATTACCACCTACTTCACGATCTCTGGATAATCACCCAACTGTTCATGTAAGAATCGATTGACCCAGAGAGCAAGACTATCGGATGCAATAAGGACTTTTATTTTTCTGCTCAGAGCAATTAGAACAAGTAACCATATGACGAAATATATAAATAAATAAAAAATGGTGGCAGAGCCTTTAGATGCCTTAGATGACATTTTTAACAATGCTGGAAAATATCTTTGGCGAAAAATAAATTATTTAAGCAATACCCGCAACCTCGTTTGGCCAATTAACTATATGAATTCACCCCTTTTTTTTTTCATTCGAAATTACATTCATTTCTTCAACTTCGAGCGAGGCCAGAGAAGAAAAATTGGAATTTCCTCTTCCATGTCTTATTGTTTTATCTGCTGGCTCGATATCAAGCATTTCGGAGAAAAGATGAAATTATGATTGGAATTGATACGAAATTATGGGCAAGTAAAATTAAGTAAACAAAGAAGGGAAAAAAAAAAGAAAGAAAAAGAAAACTTTAAATTATATTGTTTGAATCAGTCAAAGCATGTCAGAATGGAAAAGTGACCTTCAAATTTGTTGATCTCATGTTGACAATTTATCTAGAGCATTTTAAAAGTAAAATCTTGAATTCATGGCGACGATATGAGAGAGAGTACTCTTCAAATTTTCTAGATAGGTGGATTAAAAGAAATACGCAACGGTTGACCCAATACTACCCGACAACTAAGGAAAACAAAGAGATCATCATCAATACTTTTTTCTATTTTATTTTTAAGTGGGTGTCGTAGTCTCAGGGTCTTTTCGTCTCCGTAATGATCAACAAATCCGGGAAAATGAAAAAACACTAAGACGCAAATAAATAAGCGAAAATAAATATAGATAACTTTAATCACAAGACCCCTTTCAAGAAAAGGAAATATGCCAGACTTAGGGCTGTTTGGCAAACAGTGCCTGATTCTGATTTTTTGTTCCCAGAATCAATTTGAGACGAGAATCGCGTTTGGTAAAATTTTTTGTTCTCAGAAACAAATTTGTTCCCGAGAACAGTTTGGGAAAAGAATTGAGAATAAAAAAAAATATGATTCTCCATCCAAGAATCAAAAAAAGAATCAAAATAATAAAACTCTCATTCTTCTCTTTCGACATCCTGCGATTGCTGTCCACCACCGCTCGCTGCCGTCCGCTGTTGCCCGCCACTGCCGTTTGTCGGTCCGGTGAGCTCGCCGGAGGCTCGCCAAGCCAGGGGGAGGTCTGGCGAGCTCGCCAGAGGCAAACCCAGCCACCGGCGGGGCTGGGCGAGCCTCGGTAGCCGGGCGAGCCTCGCCGACACGGTTGGTGGGCAAGGCTCACCTAGCCTCGCCGAGGCTCGGCCTCACCAGATCGACCGCCTAGCCCTGCCGGTGGTCGGGCGAGCCTCGCCGGGCTAAGCGAGGCCCGCCTGGCCATCGGCGAGGCTCGACCTTGCCCAGCTGCCGGCGAGGCTCAATCGACAAGGGCCGACCTCGTCGAGGGTCGGCTACGCTCCGGTGACCGTCTTCGTCCCTCATATGGCTGGTCATCGGTCCGACGATCGGCCAAATGAAGAAGAAGAAGAAGAAGAAGAAGAATAAAGAAAAAAAAAAAAAAAAAAAAAAAGGAAAAAAGTAAAAATATTATTTAAAAATTATTTAAAAATAAAAAATAAATTAATTTGGAACATAATCAATTAAGACAAGATGTCAAACGCAATTCTATTCCGAATAAAAAAATTTGGACGATTTACCAAACGCGTATTTTTACTCGAATCGGTTTAGGAAAGTATAAAAATAATCATTTCTAGTCGTAATCGCCTCCCTAATGTAATCGTTACCAAACGCACCCTTATGTGACCCAAAATATCGACATAATGCAATCAAATGTAATGAAATACTTATATTTTGGCAAAAGATTTAACACCATACTGCCTACAATCCATACAAAATTTTCCCCATCCAGGGTCAACATATCTCTGATGATGGAAAAATCACATATATGGGTGTGTTTATTTGGTGAAAAATAAAAGATTTGAAAGACATTTTTCTAAAAAATAATTGCTCATATTATTTATAAAAAAATGATGGAACAAAAAATAATTTCATCATCCACTAAAATATTTAGACACAAATTACCATCGATAATGAAATCATTTTTCATCGACTCAAATTATAAAAGGAAAATGTTTCTTAAATTATTCGTTTTTCACAAAATAAACGAAATCCGAGAATATCGGATTGGCTTTTCCAATCCTAATGAACATGTCTGGCTTGCTTTATGGAATAAAGCGCGGTGCTCGATTCCTCAATCGATTGGATCGATTCAAATATATACGTAGACTTCATGGACTCGCTGCAGAAGAAGGAATTAAACAAAATAAATAAAGATGTGGGGGCAGGTTTTTTTTCATTTGTGGCAGGCGGTCCACATCCGATTCTCTCGGCATCAGCCTCGAAGCAGCATCTTCTCCACTTCCCCCATTAGGGAAAAGCTGCCGCCCACGGAGTCGACGCGGCTTACAACGACCCCCCAAAAGAAAAACAAATAAATAAAATAAAATAAAATAAACAATTTATGTATATAAATATAATTACAAATTAATATATAGCTGACCCCCGAAAAAAAAAAAATAATATATGGATTTATTATATCGATTATGTGGCGTGATCAGTCCCCCATGTTATCATATACGTGCTTGTATTATCTTTGTTTTGAATTTTTTAGGATAGATTTGGGTCTAAGTGAACCCCCCCTAATTCGATAACCAATTAAGGAAATCGTACAATTTTCATTGGACCACCGATCTCGCATGAAGTACAATGAGTACTTTCGAACTCGCATCATTACAAATCTTGAGTGCATTTAAATAAGTGCTCCATAACTCTCATTGATGCAACCTTTTTAAAAGGATTTTGAATTTGTGATCGACGCATTTCTCTAAGCATCGGCTCTTTCAATTATAGTCTAACATGTGGCACTAGTTACTTTTATTAGTCTTTTTCGAGGACGTCAATCTCTGAGGGAATACATGATTGAGCAGAGAAAAGGATCCGTCGTAGTTTCTCTTCCTCAAGTTCTCTCGAGGTCAAAGCCGCCATTTCAGACGGATTATGATTACTCGATTGAAGGTCGCAAGATGTTAAATGTGCATCAATAAGGCATAATTTACTTGAATCGAGATTTAAATGAACCAAAGATGAGGTGTACCAATTTTACGGAATGCGTGCGAATTGTAATGGATGGGGGGACCACCCTGGGTTAGCCGGTTCACGAGACAGGCAACGGGCGAATTTCCAATCCGAATCATTCGGATTTAGGGGCGGGGGGAAGAGATGTCGTCTTATCATAGGAAAAAATGAGAGGAGGAATTGTTTTTTTATTTTTTTTATTTTCGACAATAAAAAAAAAAGGAGGAATTGTTGGAAAACCCTGAATATTAGAACATGGGAAAAAGAGAGATGGGAGGGGTGGTCCCCACCACGGGGGGGTGGGGGCCGCAATTTATATATCTGTCGGGCTCCGGTTCTCTTCTTATCTTTTGACCGGGTGGGACGGAAATAGGTACGGTCCTTTGCACGTTCGCGTGGGCCCCGCCCCCACCCCCACCCCTTTCCGTCCCTCCCCACCGTACACCACGTCTCTCGCATCATCCCCACCCAGGGCGGGGGGCGGCCAATCCCCTGCGGCCCTGCCCACGCACCCCCGCCGCCTCCCCCACGTGGCCCCCATCCGCCCGCCCCGATCCCGAAGATCCAACGACGCCCGCGGGGGAGCTCTGCTATGCAGCGCGGGCCCCGCCGCTGGGCCTGCTTAAGTGAGCGCCTCCGCATGGGATCGCACACGCAACACACGCACTTCTCTCTCTCTCTCTCTCTCCGTATACATTTCTCTTCTCTCCCGGCAGACTTCGTCGTCATAATCCTAACCAACTCCGCTCCTCCGCCGCCGCCGCCGTCGCCGATCTGAGCAATGAAATCCGCCCTTAGCCGCCGTCGTCCCGGAGCGCCTCCGCCCCTCCCTCCGCCCGATCACCTCCCGCTCCTCCACCTCCGCCTCCTCTTCCTCTTCGTCCCCACCTAAACGCGCTCTCCCTACCTCCGCGTTTCCGCTGATCTCTCTCTCTCCTCCTCCTACGAACCGTTTCGTTCTCTCCAGAATCTCTCTCCGCTTTCTCTCTCTTCGTCGACTCTCTCTCTCTCTCTCTCTCTCTCTCTCGCTTTCTCTCTCTAGCTCGCTCGCCTTCGCGCTCTTTCATGGCGTCGCTCGAGAGCTTGACGGAGGACTTGCTCGTCCGCATCTACAGGCGCCTCGCCTCCGACGGCGACCGCAAGTCGTGGCGGCTCGTGTGCCGCGACTTCCACCGGATCGACGCCCTCACGCGCTCCTCCCTCCGCGTCCTGCGCGTCGAGTTCCTCCGCTCCCTCCTCGCCAACTACCCCCGCCTCGACACGCTGGACCTCTCCGTCTGCCCCCAGATCGACGACGGCGCCGTCGCGGTGCTGCTGACGAGCCGGAGCTCGCCGTGGGCGTTCCCGCGCCCCGCCGCCTCGTCGCTGTCGCCTCCCGGCCGCGACCCGCTGGCCTGGACCCGGGGCCTGCGGAAGCTGGTGTTGAGCCGGTCCACCGGGCTTGGTCACCACGGGCTGGAGCGGGTGATAAGGGCGTGCGCTTATCTGGAGAGCGTCGACGTGTCGCATTGCTGCGGGTTCGGGGACCGCGAAGCGGCGGCGCTGTCGTGCGGGGCGAGGCTGAGGGAAGTGAAGATGGACAAGTGCCTGGGAGTGACGGACGTTGGGTTGGCCAAGATCGCTGTGGGTTGCGGGAGGTTGGAGAAGGTGAGCTTGAAGTGGTGCATGGAGATTGGTGATCTAGGGGTGGATCTATTGTGCAAGAAGTGCGTGGACTTGAAGTTCCTTGACTTGTCCTATCTTAAGGTTCGACCTTCTTTCGATTCTTCGCTCTCGTTTCAAATTTACAAAGTCAAAAAAATGCTGTTCCTGGATATGGCTGGGTGGGTTGTTCCTTGAATTTATAGGCGGCCTAACTGTCCTTTGTGATTAAATTTGAAGGCATCGCGAGCTTTTCCTCGGTGGTCTTTCGTCTTTAATTTGCAAGAACGGCGGCCCTTCCTTCATTTCTTGGTGCATTTGTCAAAGATGATGTTTGGAATGCTCAATTTCTTGAAATGTGTCTAATTTTATTGGATTGTATTAACTCTAAATCTTTGCATGTAGAAGGTTTCTATTTTTAGAAGTGCTTAAAGAGATGCTTTTTCGTATTGTGTGTCGTGCAATTTCCGAAGGTTCCCATGTGGGTTGGTTGAATTTGGGAAGATTTAATGTTGTGCTCTCTCTCACTAATCTTTTTTTTTTTTCTTGCTTCTTGCATCATCTATGCTATGAATGCTTGTGAAGAAGTGATGCAGGTTGGACCCGGTTCATGGAAAAGATTGTGCTTTAAGATATAATTTTGAATCCAAATGGCCGGCTTTTCTTATTTCTAGAACAGTGGATGCCTTTGTGAGTTAGGGATTTTAAGAAATGAAATATCATGAAGTGCAACGCATTGATGCTATATGAGCAGATGCTTGTGAACAAGAGATGCAGGTTGGACCTGGTTCATGGAAAAGAATGTGCTTTAAGATATATAATTTTTGAATCTGAATGGCAGGCTTTTCTTATTTCTAGAACAGTGGATGCGTTTGTATTTTAGGGATTTTAAGAATGATATATCATGAAGTGCAACGCAATGTTGCTCAAGGATTTTCTGTTTTCTGTGTTTCTGATTGTGTTCTTTTTCGAATACTTTCACCTCTGAGCTATCTTAGGTTACAAATGACTCCCTGCGATCAATTGGTTCTCTACCAAAGCTGGAAGTTTTGGCTTTGGTGGGTTGTTCTCTCATTGATGACACTGGATTACAATTCCTCGGGGGTGGATGCCCTTTGCTGCGGGTAATGGTTGTTGCATGCGAGTAATATTCATTTTTAAGGATGATGGAAAGTTTCACAGGTCCATGATGCTACGGGGTGACTTTGATGCTCGCAGGTCATTGATATGTCGAGGTGCAATGGCATCAGTTCTTGTGGTTTGGTCTCTGTTGCTAAAGGACATGAAGATCTCGTGCAGCTTAATGCAAGTTACAGCTTGACGGTTAGTGGTTTCTCCAGCTTCACGACTTGTGCATCTTGCTCTGCATTTCTGTACTTTTTAAAGTAAATTTCATCAACTATCTGGACATGTGAACAGGAGTGCTCATCAATCCTTCTCCGTTGCTTTAAAGATTTGAAGAATCTGAATGCCATTAAAATTGACGGGGCTCGAGTTTCAGACTCTGCTTTTAAAGCCTTAAGCAATTGCACGTCATTGGTGGAAATCGGACTAGGCAAGTGCATAGGGGCAACAAATCTGGGCCTCATGCGCCTCGTCTCTGGCTGTGTTAACTTGAGGGTCCTTGACTTGACATGTTGCCATTCCATAACCGATGCAGCAATTTTTGCAATATCAGATTCTTGCCGCAACCTAACGTGTCTGAAGTTGGAATCTTGCAATATGATCACTGAGAAGAGTCTCTATTACCTTGGATCGTTTTGTTTGCTACTTGAGGAGCTTGATCTTACTGATTGTGGTGACATAAACGATACAGGTAATTTGGGAAAATTCCTAAAAAGCCAAAGAAATCGCACATTCTTTGTAATTCCTGTTAGCATGTAATTTCCTTCCTTATTGCTGATTGTTAAGTACTTCCTTTTGTCAAAGCATATCTTGCCCCTTGTGCTTCTTGCACACTTCTACTTTTGTTGGAAATTAGTGCGTCTCTTTCCTTTTGAAATTCCTGTTTGACGAAACTTTCTCTGTTCAATACAATTAATTAGATCTCCCCTTCTCCTGCAGGACTTGAATATCTTTCTAATTGTTTGGAACTTTCATGCTTAAAGCTGGCACTATGCCCAACTATATCAGATAAAGGATTAGGTCATATTGCCTCTAAATGCAGGAAGATCTGTGAGATTGATCTTTACCGGTAATATGTTGACACAGGTTATATTTGCCTTTTAGACTTGTATTTGCAGTACAAAATTCTTAATGTGTCTTTGATATGGACTGTAGCTGTAACGGAATTGGAGATGATGCATTAGCTGCTCTATCAAGCGGTTGCAAGAAGCTGAGGAGGCTCAATTTGTCATACTGCTCTGATGTTACAGACAGAGGGATGGAATATCTTGGCCAATTAGAAGAACTTTGGGACCTAGAGATGCGTGGGCTTTTCAATGTGACAGCTGTTGGTTTGATGGCACTTGCAGCTGGATGCAAGAGATTGGCCGATTTAGACATGAAATACTGTGAAAATGTTGATGATTCAGGCTTCTGGGCACTTGCCTACTACGCACGGAACTTGCGACAGGTACAGTTGCTGCAGAACTCTATAAGTGAACTTTCATCATAACAATTTTTATAAGGAATGGTAAGAGTATGAAAGTAAAGCCTCGAGGGAGATAAATTTCTAGCTGTTTGAAAATGTACCATTTCATGGAAACGTGAGGGCCAATGTGCTTTTTCCTCAGATTTTGGATATTTATCAAATAATTTAGGGGCATTCTTATGAGCATTTCTTGTCTCATAATTTCTCAGATCCAACATCTGGTAAAATTCATGAAAGTCCATCAAGTTCTCTTAATTTTCAACTTGGTCCACTGAGTTTAAAAACTCCCTTGTTTACCTAGAAATGTGCCGCCTGTGAAAAGTAACAGTTTCACAAGTAGAACATGGATAGTTAACATCCCTTTTCTATTGCTTTTAAGTTAGCTATTCTTTGTACCACGCTAAAACTAGAGAAAAGATGGTGGGTTTACTGATATCAACTTTTTTTATTTCCTTCCTTTCACTGTCATTTTTTGGGTGAGGAAGCGTCAAAATTTTGCCTAAAGTAGTAAAGGAGAGAAGACGGTCGGTAACCTTTTTCGATAGGTAATCATCAGTATCCTTGACTAGAAATAAAGAGCAAGGGTGCAACTTACCTGCTACTGTTGCTACATGCTCAATAATAAATTAAGGACCATCTACATTTAAAGAAGCGAACTATGTTATGCTTTCCCATTTCCTACATGTCCCTTTGATTGTCACTTGTCAACCTTCTTTCTAAATGTTCAAATTTGCCATTCTATATCTAACAGCACAAATAATCTGTTGTCTCATCCACGAAACATCAAACCTCCTTCTCTTGACAATTGTTAAATACTTGTTAAAAGGTGAGACAGGTTTCATCCACATGCTCCTACAACCAAACAATTTTTAGCCTGCTCACCTCCATGTATATTACTTAGAAGCTGATCTCGAAAATGAAAGCTGCTTAGCTAATAAGGCTAAAGAATGGTTCCGTTATATATTGTTGAAGAGCTGTTAGCTAGGCCTGAATATTGGGGTCGGTTCTAATTAGTTCTTTAATTTGCTGAGTGTGTGATCTGATGTTGCTCAACTACTACGCTTGTGACAGATAAACTTAAGCCACTGCAACATTTCTAATATGGGGCTGTGCATGGTGATGAGCAACTTGACACGCCTGCAGGAGGCGAAGTTGGTGCATCTCAACAAAGTGACAGTCGAAGGCTTTGAGCTTGCGCTTCGGACGTGCTGGGTCAGGATAAAAAAGGTCAAGTTGCTTGCTGCTTTAAGATTCAAGCTTTCCTCAGATGTACGCGAGACGTTGCATTCTAGAGGCTGCAAGATAAGATGGGATTAGTAGACAGATCACACCTAGAATCATGCGCTCGGTATCAAAAATCAAGCGCGTTCACATATTTTCTGGAAGTAGATACGCCCTAGGGCGGCTCAACTGGTGTATTGAGCAGTCTATATTATACTTAACTATAGCTTATTATGCTGCACGAAGATCAGACTCACTTAACCAACACCCTTGCCGACAATCGAGATACAGAAAGGAGTAACCTTCCTTTCCATAGTATTAAGTCCAATCCAATGTGTACTTTTTCTTCTTGGTGAAAACCATGTGTAGGTGGGTTTTGGGATTTTGGAAGTTATTGTACCTGGAACTCTTGCTCTATACAGCTTGATCTGAACTGATAATAAAATTAATTCATAAATCGCCCTGATTTCCAAGGATCCCAACCTTGTCTATGTGATCAAGTTCAAAAGTTGCTTACGCGAGCCCTTTGAATAAATTCCATTGCTTTTAACCATGCCGACTAATTCGTGTAATAAGAGATGCGGCGGCACACCCAGCACTTTAATGCTTTTAAACAGGACGTCGGCGCAAAGTCCTGGAGGAGGATCGCTTGCTGGGTGCGTCATCAAGCAGTAAAAAGAGCAAGGAATCTGTGAACAAGGCGTGACTTCCTCCAGAGAAAAAGCACAAAGGGAAGGTAAATGTAAGTCTCCAAAAGACTAACCCTTTCCTTTCAGACCAAACAATCCCACCAGCACTTTCTCAAACTTTATGACATAAATAAATCCTCAGTTCACGTTCTGACGGCCACCCATTGCTTTTTCCATTCTCCTTCCAGCTTTCAGCCAGCCAGCAATGGCCTTACTGAATTCCCTCCTCATCCTCTTTCTCTTACCAACCCTTCAAGTTCTGTCCCAAGCAACCTTTCCAAAAGAACAGACCCTTGACATTCAAGCCTTGCTTCCCCAAGTATGCAACCACATCGAAGACCAGAGCTCGTGCTTTCTCAACGTGCAGACCGAGCTCAACAATGCAGGGCCGGCCAACTCCAATTCGGTCCTCAGCGCTGCGCTCCAGGCCACTCTCAACGAAGCGAGGGCGGCCGTCGAGTCGATCTCAAGGTTCACCGCCTTGTCCGTGAGCTACCGCGAGCAAGTCGCGATCGAGGACTGCCAGGAGCTCCTGGATTTCTCCATCTCAGAGATCGCCTGGTCCATGGGAGAGATGAAAAGAATTCAGGCCGGCTCAAAGAACAGCCACTATGGTGGGAACCTGAAGGCGTGGCTCAGCGCTGCGCTGAGCAACCAGGACACATGCCTCGAAGGCTTCGAGGGCACAGACGGGCGCCTTGAGGATTTCGTTAGGGGGAGCCTGAAGCAAGTGACGCAGCTCATCGGGAATGTGCTGACCATGTATTGCCAATTACACAGCTTACCGTTCCCGCCACCTCGTACCAACTCCAGCCACGGAGCCTCGGAGTTTCCGGCATGGATGACAGAAGGCGATCAAGAGCTACTCAAGGCAAGCCCGGTTGGCATGCACGTAGATGCCGTGGTTGCTTCTGATGGGAGCGGACGGTACCGCACCATCTCGGAGGCAGTCATTGACTCTCCGAGCCATAGCAACAGGAGGTATGTCATATACATCAAGAAGGGTGTTTATAGCGAGAACATCGACTTGAAGAGGAAGAAAACAAACATAATGTTTGTCGGAGATGGCATCGGAGCCACCGTCATCACCGGTAATCGACATTTTATGCAGGGATGGACGACCTTTAGGACTGCTACTGTCGGTGAGTATCCTAAATGTACAAACTATATGTAAGCTTTTGAAAATGAAGTGAATCTGACATTCCATTATCATATTTCACATTTTCTCGATTGCAGCGGTGTCCGGCAAGGGGTTCATAGCGCGGGACATGACCTTCCGCAACACGGCGGGGCCGCGGAACCACCAGGCAGTGGCGCTCCGTGTCGACTCAGACCAGTCCGCATTCTACAGGTGCAGCATGGAGGGCTACCAGGACACGCTCTACGCCCACTCCCTGCGCCAGTTCTACCGCGAGTGCAACATCCACGGCACCATCGACTTCATCTTCGGGAATGGCGCAGCAGTCCTCCAGAACTGTAGGATATTTACCAGGGTGCCCCTGCCCCTCCAGAAGGTGACCATCACGGCGCAGGGAAGGAAGAGCCCCTACCAGAGCACCGGGTTCTCGATCCAGGACTCTTACGTCTTGGCCACCCAGCCCGCCTACCTCGGCCGGCCATGGAAGCAATTCTCAAGGACCGTCTTCCTCAACACTTACATGAGCAGTCAGGTCCAGCCAAGGGGCTGGCTCGAGTGGTACGGCAACTTCGCCCTCAGCACGCTGTGGTACGGCGAGTACCGGAATAACGGGCCTGGCGCCTCGCTCTCGGGCCGAGTCGCGTGGCCCGGCTACCACATCATCCGCGATGCTGCCACGGCCGATTTCTTCTCAGTCCGTACATTCATCGACGGGACCGCGTGGTTGCCGGCCACCGGGGTCAAATTTAGCGCCGGATTGAACAATTAAAAGTCCTAGGGAATGTGGAGAGATTTGTCATGTGTGCGTTAAGGGGGGTAATAGACTTTAGCAGTATACGGTCAACTTTTTACTTTGTCCAAGCGTTCCATTTATGGGAAAAATACTTAGGAATGTATTAAAATATGCGTATATTATACCTTATCAAATTTATCCTATCGTGTCTCTACTCTAAACGAAATCTGATTCCACGATCGATCCTTTCGTAACACCGGTGTCCAATTCCTCACCCTCGGCGTATCCCTTGGAGTCCCGCGCGAGCACAGATGCCATGCGAACGTATTTTCCTTTTATAATCTACGGACCGAAGCTCCCTTTGATTTTTCGTTGATTTCATGTCAAAACTTTGACCAGAGAGACAGATACAAGAGCCAGCCTATATATTTTTAGGTCGAAACACGAGGCAAGCCATGAATTGGAACGATTTGTGCATACTTAATTTGGGCAATTCAGCTATTTTTGAAGCCTCGTTTCTCTCCAGGCCACAGGTTCCGCAACCAATTCCAAAACCCATTTTCCCATATAAAAGTCACCCATCTTCCATCCTCGAATGACCATCACCGCTACTAGGGACAAGGGGGCCTCTTGTCTCTCTTTTGGTAAAACGATCTCTTCATTTTATCAAATTATATACTACCGATCTTCCCTTTTTTCGGCTTCTTTAGATAGTTTATAGGTTTGTTATTGAGGTAAAAGAGATGGCTAGCGAGGGGAAGAAGAAGAAGCTCGCCATCGTGGCGGTCAGTTCCCTGATCCTGGTGGTCGCCGTGGTTGCGGTGATCGCGGGTGTCACCATGTCCAAGGGGGGCGACAACAAGCAGGGCGAGACCAAGGAGGTCTCCGCCTCCATGAAGGCCATCGAGGCCATGTGCCAGCCGGCCGACTACAAGGAGTCGTGCGTGAAGAGTCTTGAGACCGCGGGGCCGAACATCACCGACCCTAAGGAGCTCATCAAGGCCGGGTTCAACGTCGCCATGAAGAAGATCTCCGAGGCGGCCGAGAAGTCCGTCACGCTGAAGGAGCTCGCCAAGGACCCTAGGACCTCGCAGGCCCTCCAGAACTGCAAGGAGCTGATGCAATACGCGATCGACGACCTCCAGAGCTCATTCGACAAGCTGGGAGGCCTCGACATGAGCAAGGTTGACGACTCCCTGGCCGACTTGAAGACCTGGCTCGGTGCCTCCATCACCTACCAGGAGACCTGCCTGGACGGGTTCGAGAACACCACCAGCGACGCCGGCGAGAAGATGAGGAAGGCCCTGAATGCCACAGCCGAGCTGACCAGCAACGGGCTCGCCATGGTCACCGAGATCTCCTCAGTTCTTGCGAACCTGAACCTCAACTTCCTGAGCGGCAACCGCCGGCTCCTCCAGGACAGGGACGTCGAGGTCCTCGGGCACGGCGAGTTCCCTCTGTGGATGGACCCCGTCAAGCGGAGGTTGCTCCAGGCCACGGTCGGGGTCAACCTCAAGCCGGACCTCGTTGTCGCCAAGGATGGGACCGGCAAGTACAAGACCATCACCGAGGCGTTGAAGGACATCCCGCTGAGCAGCAACAAGACGTTCGTGCTGCACGTCAAGGCGGGAGTTTACAGGGAGCAGATCATTTTCGACAAGAAGATGTGGCGTTTGGCGCTCATCGGAGACGGGCCGACCAAGACCAGGATCGTCTACAACAGCAACTACGTCGACGGCGTCAACACCTTCAAGACCGCCACCGTCGGTAAGTACTTCGTACCCCTGATCTCGGTGACATTAACCTAGGATGATACGACCATGGGACCTAACTGCGGTTTTCGCGATGGTCGTGCAGCCGTCCTCGGTGAGCACTTCTTCGCCAAGGACATCGGGTTCGAGAACGACGCAGGCGCCATCAAGCACCAGGCCGTGGCGCTGAGGGTCCAGTCGGACTTCTCCGTCTTCTACAACTGCCACATGGACGGGTACCAGGACACCCTCTACACCCACGCCCACCGCCAGTTCTACCGCGACTGCACCATCTCGGGCACCATCGACTTCATCTTCGGCGACGCCTCCGCCGTCCTCCAGAACTGCAAGATGCTCGTCCGCAGGCCGCTGGACAACCAGCAGTGCATCGTCACCGCCCAGGGCCGGAAGGAGAGGCGCCAGCCCTCCGCCATCATCCTCCAGAACTGCACCATCACCGCCGACGCCTCTTACGCTCCTGTCAAGGCCACAGTCAGGTGAGAGGACTGGACGTCGAGTCCGACTTAACGTCGCCAAAATCCGCTAATCATATAGTAGACCATATATTTACATGAAGATCGAACAAATCTCACAACGCCTAGAGCATACACACACCTAAGATCATGTTAATCGAAAATCATCCATTCGGGATCCGGTCGAACGTATCGGAGCTCCTTCGGTTCAGCGAGTTCACGAAGCAAACCTTCCTAACAAATCCCTCCCGTTTCTCTCCAGGTCGTTCCTCGGCCGGCCGTGGAAGGAGTACTCGAGGACCATCATCATGCAATCCTTCATCGACGACATCATCCAGCCCGAGGGCTGGCTGCCTTGGATGGGTGACTTCGGCCTCAAGACCTGCTTCTACAGCGAGATCGGCAACCGCGGGCCCGGATCGAGCACGGCCCGCCGCGTGAAGTGGAAGGGCATCAAGACCATCACCCCGGCCCACGCCGTCGACTTCACCGCCGGAACATTCCTGCGCGGCAACACTTGGATCCCGAAATCCGGCATCCCATTCTCCGCCGGAATGATGGCCGTCTAAACTGGAATCCTCCCTAATCTTGTGAACTATAAATTGGAATTTGGAAATGATCGATCAATGATGTAATAATTGTTACACATGATTTATCATGAAGTAATATTACTTCGCTCGAAAATTGGCAGCATTTTCCCTTGATTTTTCTCTTATCTTTTGTGCAATTGCGTCAAAAAGATTAGCTTCTAAAACATCGCAATATATCATCTAAGCTTTTTAACCTTGTACTTCCCAAGGACGCCAATACAGTAGTTGCGCTTCAAGAGGCGCCGCGTGGTGATCAGCCGCTAGCAAAGCGAGCTCAGGCCAAAGACATTGGGACATTTCTAGGTCGGGTCGGGCTTGGCCAAGTTGTGCCCAATGTCTAAGTCTAACCATTGCTCTAACAAAGGGAAGGTAGCCTTTTCCTTGATTTTGGGGATGGCCATGGAATTCATCCGAGTACACGCAATTCGGACTCTGTGAAGTTGCATTTATTCCGATCTACGTGTTAGCGTCCGTCGTATTTTGCACTTGAAATATTCGGTGGATATCCATAGGTGAGACCTAAGTTTAACATTAACGAGAGTAGAGACATTGTAATGAGCTCAATCGTGCTGACATATATGATCTAATGAGCTCACGCATTAAATATGGGCATGCATTAAATATGGGAGTCGTCTGAGAAATAAGAATTACATGTGATTCTTTTAGGGATAATGACAAAAACGGTCCATTAACTTTGGCTCAATAAGCGATGTGGTCCTTAAACTTTTTTTTTTTTTTGTGTTTAATGTGATCCATGAACTTCAACTCAATATACAATATAGTCCATGAACTTTTAATTTATTCAATGTGATATATAAACTTTTAATACATTTTTAATTTAGTCCCTAACTATAATTGAGAGACTATATTAAATATTGAATATTTTCGTATAATTGAGAGACTACATTAAACATGTACCAAAGTTTAGAGACTATATTGAACAAATTAAAAACTCAATGACCCCATTACATGTTGAATTAAAGTTCATGGACCACATTGCACATTTAACTAAAATTTATAGATCATTTGTGTCATTATCCATTTTTGATATATATAATATGATCTAAGTGTATCATACCAACTATTACTCATAAATTCAACTATGGACATGCACTAATGGATATTAGCTCGTTCACCAAGTATTACATTTGTTTTTAAAAAGTGGGTCATATTCATAATGTTCAATAATATATATATTTTTTCTAACTAATCTCTAGACTATATGAAAATGTTCAATATCGTCCCTGAACTCAAATTAATGGGAGCACAGTTTGAACATTCATCAAGATTTCGACCTGTGCTTTAACGTTCATCAAGACAATATTAAACCAAGGCAACTAGTTTAATATTGTCTACTCTAGTTTCAACTGGCTCTTCGATTGCATCTTTTGATCGGGCTTTGTGAAGCTCAGATTTCAACATTGCCAGTTTGACTTGTGCTTTAGTTTTTTTTTTTTTTTTTTGCTTGATCTTACTTAATCTATAACTCTTCTTTAAGATCTTTGAGATCGCACTCGCAGCTCATGTGGCCTAGTTTTTCACCAGCGGTTCACCTGTTGCTTCAACTGATTCCATTCCTTTTGAAGCACTCCATTATAGGCATCTTGATCCTTTTTTTCTCATAGGGCTTTTTCTCCATTGCACCGACTCTCTTCCATTTCGCCTTAACAATATTTGAAGTCTCTTTGATCTTTGCTTTCGGGTCCTTCTTCTTAGTTTCATTCCAATGACCCTTGCGCCTCGGAGATGACCCCCTTTTCTCGGGCCAGCATTTATTTTTCTTCTTCAACTTTTGCAATTTCTAAAGCTCCCACTGAAAGGTTCTCGTACTTCCTTTCTTTTATTTCGAGCTCTTTGTCCTCCTATTTTAGCATCTCATCCCTCTTCTTCAACATATTCTCCATCTTTGCCTTCTCAATTTTTAACTTCTTTGTCATTTCCTGCGTCTCTTGCAATTCCTTCTCAAAATTGCTCGTTGGCATAGCTACTTGCTTTTTCAAATCATCTTTTGGCTCATTCTCTCTCGAGGACATGACAAGGGATGTTTTCTAATCCGTATCCACGATATAGGCGATTGTGAGCTCTTCTTGTTCTTTCATTGCAACAGGCACTTGGAAGTCCCGTTCTTCTTCACTTTCAACCTCCCTCTTGAAGGAAGTTACGACATTCCCTTCTTCCCACCTGTACCAACAAACTCTAGCAATATGTCCTACCTTGCCACAAACATAACACTGCTTGCTACACCTTTTGTTCCTCTCGTCTTCATCATCAAGCTCTTTGCAATCTTGACCAGCTCCCCTTGGGTGATAACTCTTCCCTTCTAGTTGCCTTTGCCAATCTCCATGACTTCTCCATGATTTGTCGTCTCTTGTGCCAACATCATATCTACTCTTGCACTTAAACCCTCTCTTATTACTAAAAAGGGCACTTTCATCATCCTTAACCAAGACCTTGGAAATTTGTCTATCTAAGGCTTGGCCAATATATTCTCCAACTTGGTCAAAGTTGGCTCATTTGCCCATCCATGGGTGGCCATAACGATATCTTTTTACTCCGATCGTAATCCATGAATAATAATTATTCTCATTCTTGTCTCAAAGATGGCATTCTGAGGATGTAATTTTGAAATATCATCACAAATAGATTTAACTTTAGAGAAGTATTGACTTACCGTCATGCTTTGTTATCGTCATACAATAATTCATCTTCAACAGTCATGGCAACAATGTAAAGAGCCTTACCTAATTTGACGTTCCGTTCTTTTAATTCACTATCATTTGTGGGTAGTGTGGTGCTATTGCCGCCAGAGATGTCCCATAAGTCTTATCTCAGCAAATAGTACTAATGTAGGGACTCCAATTATTACAATTGGAGTCGTTGAGCTTCTCGATGTCACTCATTGGATATGAGAAACCTGCCATCATGACTTAACAACAACGCCTAGCACTATACCAAATAAGTCTAGTCCTAGCCCAACAAACTTTACAATCCAAAATTGTGCACTGACATAACTCCGATGTACTCCACTCCTTTGCTCAATTATCTCGCTCGTTGGGTTCACGATCCCTGACTGTCTGCTCTGATGCCACTTGTTGAGTCGCATGGTGTAGCTCTAATACCAAATATCAAGAAACACGTGATTGCCCAATTACAATAAACACTTTCTTCTATATTATTACAAGTTCACTAAAGTACACACGTATCCAAGCACACAAAGACATAACTCTATGTCTAACACTCAATAAACTCGTTACTTTTCTCTCCACGCTATGCTCACATCGCGCGTCACACTATACTCAACACAACTCTCTTCCTCTCACTTCACTACAGAGGACTCCTGTTTTTGGGCACATCCATAAGTGGAGAAGGCTAGGCTATTTATAGCCTTCACCCACCAACGCAGGACAAAAGAAGTGATCCATAAGAGGTCAACACGGCATTCTCCTTAATTACAAATTTTACATACTTTTTTAAATGATTTTGACCACACATTTTACCTAACACAAGGAAAATTTGAACATCACAAGCTACAACTAAGTATCACCGATATTGACACACTATACGACATAACACGCCAACGTATCGTTTATCAAAAATAGAAAATTCCGACACGTTGAGATACGTTGCATATTAAATATATATTTTTATATATACATAATAAATTATCATTTTTATGATTATTTCAATCAAATTAATTTGATTCAAATTCACAAGTAACTAAATAACAAAAAAAAAAAAAGCCTAGAATGAATTTATAATAAAAACATTAATTTACCATTTATTAATATCATTCATTATTTCAATTTAATAAATTCAACTTCATTCCAATAATCCACAAAATTTGGAGAAAAAACGAGCAATTCACATTTTAGAATTATGCGTCAGACATGTTAGAAGAGGAGAAAAAAAAAACTTGAGGGTGAATTGTGCATAACGAGAAGTGAGAGTCAGAAGAATAGAGAAGATTAGATTTTTTTTTTCTTTCCCCATTTATTATTTTCATTATTTTTTTCACATATATACATTTTGACCTTTCGTTTAATGAAAAATTTTAAAATTAACCTCATGTGTCGGAATCATGTGTCAAAAACTCATATTTTGAAATTCCAATTCAAGTGTTGGAGAATGTCAAGAAAGTCAATCAAATATTGAATTTTTCGACACATGTTGATCGAGTATTGAAGAGTGTCGAATACGTATCGAAGTGTCCGATATGATACGAAGACTCACACAGAGTGTAGGTACTTCCTAAGCTACAACTAATCGTTGTAGATATTAGTCATAGAAAATTCTAAAAAATGGAGAGAGAGAGGCGGGATTCTTACCACGATACTATATATTGGATCAAAGCTTAAAAATTATTTATGTCATTATCCCAATTGGGAGAAGAGCGCCCGTCCTCGTCCCGAGCAAGCTGGTTCGGGCCATGACCCGATCCACCGACCGCGAAATGAGCCCAAGACCGGGTCACAGCTTCGGGAGGACATTTTCGTCATTGTGCATCCCCCTACCCCGCCTATTTAAATCACGACCCCATTACCATCCGAAACTCCAAAGCTTGCTAGGGTTTCCCGGTGCTCCCCATAGCCGCCGCATCCGAACGGCTACCCGAAGCGGAGCCGGCGCCTCTCTCGACCCTTCGATTTCGCCGTTCTCGTTTTCGATCTTTGATAGATTTCGTTTGTTGTTGGTGTGTTTTACGCGATCGACCGCACGTAAGTTCTTCCTGGAAATCCCTCGGCGCTCGCTGGCGAGCCGTCGGGGGCGAATGATTTCGAGGATTTTATGTGTGCGCACAGCGAGATGATCCTGATCTGCTTGAGCCTTCTCCTCGTCTTTCTCCCACGGAGATGAGCTCCAATGTAATCGGATTACAGTTCTCTTCTTTCTTCCTCTCTGGTTCTTCACTGCTTCTTCCCGTTCATCTCTCGACGGGGATGGGCTTCACAAATTTCGAGCTGATTATTCAAGAAAATGAGTTTTTTTTTTTTTTTTTTTTTTAATTAGTAGCACTTTTTGTCTAAATAATGAGATATATTTTGACCCATTTTCCTAAATAAGAGACACGATCGAATTAGAGAAAACCCATTTTCCAAAAATCGATTTTTCGTGAAGTAAAACCGAGTACTTAAGAGATTTAAACTTTTTGGAGTTCCTGGATTTTATGAATGTGAGTGTTTGTTTAGCTTTTGGAGTGTTTTGTATTAGGCATAATCAAGAGATTTCTCTTTTCTTTGTTTTTTCTTTTTTTTGGGGAATCTGCTACTTTTGTTTTTCAGTATTTCAAATAAAAAAGTTTTAATCGTTTCATATTATATGGATAAATAACGTTCATGTCGATTGCAGGGTTTCGTTTTCGATTAACTGTATTTGCATCTTTGACGATGGAAATGTCGTCTGGCTCTCGTCATCTAGAGCAGGCCCCGCTTTCAGTAGTACTTTTGTTTTTTCTTGAGAGAGAGAGAGAGAGGGCACAAGGAATAAGGTAAAGAAAGATAAGCTTTAAACTCGTACTCTTTGACCAAAAAAAAAAAAAACTCGTACTCACGCCGCAAATTACTTTTCCTTTCACAAAAAATCAAAAACCATTACCGACATATTTACCGATATCCATTCACGCATTTACGTCGATTGAAATTGACCCTCCGTGATAATATCCAATGCAGAAAGTTCAAGTACGTTGACATGTATGTATTTTAAAGAAATATCAACCATTCTTATAAGATGAAAATTAATTTGAGAGAGTGGGAATATTTGTGAAACTAAGAAATAGTTTAGTCTCCATTTGTTTCGTAAAAAATAAATAATTTAGAAGATATTCTTCATAAAGTGATGGAAACTTATAAAGTTCTTTAAGCCCTCATCAATCAATCTACAAAATCCTTTAAATTGTATCCGATTAAATCCAGGCATTATAGACATTCCCTCACTTCCATCCGCGATCATTTTTGTGACACCCCCACCAAGTCATCCCTGCATGGTTAATCTATTCTTTCACTTTTGCAAGCATAAGCATAAATGTACCAGGAACATTTCGGGACAATCAACATTCAAAGGAACACACGCACAAATATAAACCAGGCTAATGCATTTCATTTCTTATTTTATTTACTTTAGATGATATGATTGGGTATACTGAAGGGATTTCAGAAAGGATATATCATCTCAAACTACATCAAAAGTACGTCCATGGTACGACCCAATCTTGGGACTGCCTTAGCACACCTCGCCACCTATCTTTTGGCACTAGTACGCTAAAAAATCGTTGCCGGATAAATGCTACTTCACTGTCTTACCCCTGCCTTAGTCTATCGTACTTCCATCATCGTCATCTCCATCACTGCCTGGATGTGGGATCAGCTCCACAAGATGTCCTCCAACATGTGTATAAACAGTAATGTACCCCAAGAGTACTAGGCCCATCGGGATTCCCACATCAATGGTCAGTATCAATATGCACTAGATAAAGGTGAAGTGCAGAAAATTCAGATCTATGAACTTGGACATGTTCCGGGTGAGGTCCACCGGGGCACTGTAACTAATGGAAGAAAAGGCAGGAAGGATTGGCATATTTACTACTGATCTAAAAAATGATAATCAACAACAATGAGCCTAAACTTAGGAAACAGAAAGTCCACCAATCTATACTACGTAAACCAATCAATGTAATGGCAATGAAAACTTCAATGTAAAGCATAGGGATTCATTTGAAAATCAACTTGCTTGAAAACCTTCTTCAAAAGCAACATAGCAGATTAATAAGAAAGATAGATTTTCTAAAGAAAGAAGACCAGTAACTCAATGGAATTTGAAAATGCCAAGATCATGTTCGATATGAATTCAATTGCATGATCTTTAGGAAAACCCCGTTACCTGCCGAGCACTCGCATTCATCTGGCATTATGAGGACATCAGGGGGAACCGCTCAGGCATCCGAAAGAATCCAGTTACCCTTCCAAGCATCCCTATTACATTTCGGGTATTATTGTCTCAAGGACCAATAGTATTCTCAAGTCACACACTCATATTAGGCTATAGTAATTTAATAATTCAATTCAAAAATACCATTGACCTTATTACTACCAGGGAACTCAAGTTTGGAACCAACAAATTGTTATCCGCTTATAGACCACTGAACTTTGTATATAACTCATTAGTAGGCAAAACCAAATAAGTCGCGAAAAGAGTTACATCCCAAAATCCACAAAACTTGCGCTATACTGGTGTTTTGCACTTTTTTTGAAATTGCAAATGTGGTCTAGGTAAATGGGTTTCAAAAAATAACGAAATTTTTAACATAAGATAGACA
This sequence comes from Eucalyptus brandiana, assembly GCA_014182725.1. NCBI lineage: Eukaryota > Viridiplantae > Streptophyta > Magnoliopsida > Myrtales > Myrtaceae > Eucalyptus > Eucalyptus brandiana. The sequence continues at coordinate 23,420,414 of CM024669.1, forward strand.
AAATCCCCAGCAACATTTTCCGTGAAGGTCCCGAAGTCAATTCAGCTTATACAGTGTTATTTAATTTGTAGTAACCCCAACCGAAACAGTAGGAAATTCCCGAACAAGACAGAACAAAAAGATAAATGTTTTGCCAATTAATGGGTTCGGAAAACCATGAAAATTTTATATGTGGTAGTTTAGGATGTACTCTGTAACTTTCATGAAGGATACTCATTTAAATTCTTATTCAAAAATTCTGTGGAAAATGGAAATTGAGGAAAGGTTGGTTTCATGTTCGAAAAACAGATTTATGGACCTGGTCGTTTTTCAAATATATTTTTATCATACGAAATGCGAAAATTCGAATTTAAAGTATGTCGTAGAACAATAATTAAGGCACAAATTTTATGAAGACACCCAAAGGCAAAATTAGCAAAACCAAGGTCACTCCGAAGCCGAACTGGACCTAGGTGATATGCACGATTTTTGCTCAAGAACTCCGCATTAGATAAATATGATTTGTTTCGTGAATAACAAGTTACTTTGTGAAAAGCCTCGACAGTCAACAACATGAGTTCGACAGATACCCAATAAGTATACAAAGTTAAAATACATGCACTGAGAAGCATTTGGAAAGGTCGGTTTCATGTCCGAAAAACAAATTTATGGACCTGGTCATTTTTCAAATATATTTTTATCATACAAAATTCAAAAAATCCGAATTTCAAGTATGTCGTAGAACAACAATTAAGGGACGACTTTTATGAAAGACAACCCAAGGAAAAATTAGCAAAACCAAGGTTGCTCCGAGGCCGAACCGGACCTAGGTGATATGCAGGATTTTTGCTCAAGAACTCTGCATTAGATAAATATGATCTGTTCGTGAGTAACAAGTTTACTTTGTGAAAAGCCTCAACAGTCAACAGCATGAGTTCAACAGATACCCAATAAGTATTGGAAGTTAAAATACATGCCCTGAGAAGCATTCGGAAAGGTCTGAAAAACAGATTTATGGACCTAGTCGTTTTTCAAATATATTTGTTATCATATGAAATTCAAAATATCCGAATTTAAAGTATGTCGTAGATCAACAATTAAGGGATGACTTTTATGAAAGACACCCCAAGGCAAAATTAGCATAACTAAGGTCGCTTCGAGAGTCCGAGACCAACCTTCTTTGAATATCGCCGATAGCCAGCCATCACTAGAGAAAGGAAAGAAAAGACAAAAAAAGTAAAATAAAATAAGAAATAAAATAAAGGACAAAAATGCCTTTAACCAGTCGGTGAGGTCGGGCATTTTTTAAAATTAATATAGTTCTTTAAATTTCTTATTTGAAATAAAGTCAACTCAATTCCCTTATTTGAGAAAATGAAAAAGACTTAGTCTTCTACTTGAAATAAAATTCACTTTATGTTTTTGTTTCATAAAATGATGACATTTCAAATTCTTAATCGAAATTTTGCCATGTTTGTATTATCACAATAATTTATATATAAATATTTTCATAAAAGATAAATATATTTATTATTCATTTATATGTATAAATGCTACAAGCACGGTTTGGTGATTTTTTTTTTTTTTTTTTTTATGCGATCAAGCTTGTTTTAATGTGCAGAAAGAACTTGTGTTTTCGGTGCATTTATAATTGCATGTTGATGGGCCTGGGACGCAAAACTGGATCCAAAAAAGAACAGGAGGATCTGCCCTGGTCTTTATCAAACGGTCCTTTCTATCAAAAAGTACTCCCATTAATTTGCAAAACGGACCCTGGACCCTTCTTATCAAACAGCATCAAAATCGAATACCAAAAGTTTAACGTTGAATCTATTGTCCCTATCTTATTATCACCTAATAAAACACGAGATAACTCTCTAATAAGTAATGAAAAGAAACCAGTGTCCAAACATTACTGATGTAATAATTAGCAAGTTAGCTAACAGATCGATTTCCTTTCCGAAAGTTATGCTTCACTCTAAATTCATAATCCCATGATTTCTTTAACCAAAACACGGCCTGACGTCATATGCTCCGGCCTAATAACTTTAGATGTCAATCTCAAAAGGCATTTCAATTAAAATGAATTGACCTTGGAAAATTTACAGTGACTAATGCCAACGACGCGGCAAGGTGGGGGCGGTGCATTTACGTGCGCGCCTCTTTTGCATGTGGTTTGGCAGACGAGGACATGAATGCGATGCATGCAGATCCTGATGCATTCTTTCATTCGATTAGCCCTCTTGTCACGTGATTGCTGCTGCCGCGCCATTTATTGCGTACTGCTCTTGGAATTCAATGCCTCTCTTTGCCCCTTTCCCGGTACATCGATCCGATCACCGAGCCCGACCGGTCGACGCGAGAACGAACCCCTCTCAAGGATCACGTCTCGATCAGCAGGTTGCTCACGGCGAGCGCGATGGTGCATATGTCGTGGAACGCGGCGTTCATATCGGTGAGCGGCGAGCGGTACCCCTTCTTCAACTTGAACCCTTCCTCGCACGAGTCGGCGTCGTTCATCGCCGCCCCGACCCATGCGCTCATGTCGTCGTAGCCCCGGGAGTCGAGCGCCGACAGGGAGTCCTCGATCTGGTCCATGGCGTCCTGGAAGTCGTCGGAGCAGTCCGCCAGGCACTGCCGCACGAAGGGGTCGGGGCGGGCCGCGCGGGCGAGGTCGGTGATGCGGTTGGAGATGGCGCTGGCTTTCGCCAGCGCAGCCCTCAGCGCGATCCTGGCGAGGCCCGGGAGGTCACTGGCCTCGCCGCCCGTCTCCAGGACCGACCGGCACAGCCTCTTGTTCAGGGTGTGGTCGCAGACCTGCGCGATCATGCCGGAGACGTCTGTGGCGGCGGTCGGCTGCACCTGAGTTGGCCAGGGCGCGAGCAGGGTTAGGAGGAGGAGGAGAAGAGAGGTGGGACTAATCATGATTTGCGAGCGTGGAATTTGCAGTAATTCTTGCATGTTAAACATGATTAATTAATAACGAAGTGAAGAAGAGATCCTAGCCATGGAAAAGCCTCCCATATTTTCTATTATTATCAAACAAGAAAAAATTGCCTAGCCACTCGAAATAACCCTATTTTCACGGCCCTATCATGCCGGATAAAAATTAGGATGAACGAACTAAAATTCGACGTGGGAGTCGGATCACCGTGTCTGCGATTTCTTACCTGTGCTGTCGGGAAAAAAAAAAGGACGTGTCCAGGCTGGACGTGGAATTTCCGGGATCAGATCGCGAAGTAAGTCGATACGGACAAAACGGTCTTTAAATGCGGGGAAGTCGAAATTGCACTATGAAAGTGTTGTCTAGAGAGGTGAGCAAAACGTGCCGTTCCCAATGCCCTTCGAATTGCTCCACAATGAACGTGTCAGCAACCGGGACATCGTCGGGTTCAGTCCCGTCAGGTCCGGACCACCTGCTCTAGGGGCCACCCCGCCTGCCGGGGCGGCCTTTACCGACGTCCAGGGGATGGCCCTCGCCGTCTGAACAGTTGACTATGATTGATACAATCGCTCCCGCCCTAACAGAAAATCAGGTACGGCGGAATGCCACAATGCTGACGTCTCTATCCCGCGAAAGATAAAAAAAAGGTTCGGCATCAACGAATCAAAAGACCACAACAGACTAAGGACACAGGATGTTAACCTCTCTCCGCCTTTCACCAAAATGTCAAAAGCCCTGCTCGAGCGGGTTGATGTCTCCCCTAGGATGTCTATGGAGGAACTTATGAACCCGAAATGCCGACCAAGTGCCGCCGGAGATCAACGCGTGGTAGACGTGCGAAGTTCGATGACGTAGGACCTGATCTCAGTCGAGTACTGCTTCCGACGGTTCGCCCCTGTGGACCGAGCTGGATCGGTACGATTTAAGCCATTGATGATCTCAACGCCTAGCAGGCGCATCTCTTCGAAATGACAGCAGAAAATCAGTCTAGGAAAACCGCATCTTAACTGCTGCGACGAAAATCGGATGGGGACAAAAATCAGATGGGGACAGTACTCCACAGAGCAATTTCGTCTAAGGACGCGTTTGGTAACAATTCTGTTTCTGAGAATAAATTCTGATCAGAAATGATTATTTTTTATTTTGTTCTCAGGAATTTATTCCAAGTAAAAGAATACGTTTGGTAACTGTACAAAATTTCTGATTTTAGAATAGAATTACATTTAGTACCAGGTGTTGATAATTACATTCCAAATCAATTTCTTTTAACTTTTAAATAATTTTTATAATTTTTTTTTTTTTTTTTTTTCTTTTTTTTTTTTTTCTCCTATTCTTCTTCTTCTTCGGGCCGGTCGCCGGACCGGCGACCGGCTAGACGAGGGCCGGCGACCTCACCGGAGCGTCGCCAGCCCTCTGCGAGGCTCGGCCAACAAGGGCCGGCCTCGCCGGCAGTTGGGCGAGGCTCGCCTAGCCCCACCGAGGCTCGGCCTCACCAAATCTAGCGAGGCTGAGCCTCGCCGATGGCTAGGCGGGCCTCGCGACGTGGGGCTGGGCGAGCCTCACTAGGCTTGCCTTCTGCAAGCTTGCCGAACCGATTGCCAACGACTGGAGGCGGCTAGCAGTGGCGAGTGGCGAGTGGCGGCGGGAGACGGGTGGCGGTCGCAAGATGGTGGTCGATGAAAAAGAAGAAAAGAGAAGAAAAAGAGTTTTGATTCTCAATTCTGATTCCGGAACAAGAATCACATTTTTTTTTTATTCTTGATCCTACTCCCAATCTGTTCTCGGAACAAAAATTTTACTAAACGCGATTTTGGGCCCAAACTAATTTTGGAAACAAAAAATCAAAATTTAGAATTGTTTGGCTGATTACCATATAGGGCCTAAATTTCCTCGCTAATTCCTTTATGCGTTCGTCTCACATCACCGTTGCGTGTTCACATCCTGCCCTCGATCATCACATTTCCCATCGATATATGTGCCATAAACAAGAAATTAGTCTCAAAATCACAACGAAAGATAAGCACACGCGAGTTTTACGTACATTACAGAACGAACTAATGATAATCAAAACTAGAATAGCTTAAAATTCCATGGAAAAGAGCAGCAGCAGAAGAAGAAGAATATCCTGATGGTCTTCTTCCTCTAAGCTCGAATCCTCTCTTTGATCTCTTCTTCCCTGGCATGGATAAAAAAGCCTAAGACTGGTTCCGTGTCTAAAGCTCGTCGTCCCCATTCGTTTTCGGCCATTAACGTTGCTAGCAAAGGTGTCACCGCCTTTTTGCACCTCGCAAAACCCCATCCAGCCCTTCCTTGTCCCTATTCCAGGAGAGCTTTTACTACGCTCCGACACTTCACGCAGGTTTCCCACGACAGGCTTCCAAGTTCCAACGACCTCCCCTTTACTGTCTTCCCCCGCCATTTATGACCCTCTGATGACCCTCTGATGACCTCTGATGACCCTCTGATGACCCTCTGAAACTCTCTAGCCCCTTCTACATAACACCCTCCACGGGAAAACCTCGTTCACCGCTCCAACCTCTCTTCCCACGAGAGCCAGTCATGGAAGGGATCGAGCACAGGACCCTTTCCGTCAACGGCATCACCATGCACGTCGCGGAGAAGGGCCGCGGCCCCGCCGTCCTCCTCCTCCACGGCTTCCCGGAGCTCTGGTACACGTGGAGCCGCCAGATCCACGCGCTGGCCGCGCAGGGGTACCGGGCCGTGGCCCCGGACCTCCGCGGGTACGGCGACACCGAGGCCCCCGCCGAGGTGGAGCGCTACACGTGCCACCACGCGGTGGGGGACGTGGTGGCGCTGATGGACGAGCTCGGGTTGGGGGAGGCGGCGCACGTGGTGGGGCACGACTTGGGGGCGCTCATCGGGTGGTACCTCTGCATGTTCAGGCCGGAGCGGGTGCGGTCGTACGTGTGCCTGACGGTGCCGTTCCGTCCGAGGAATCCCGCGGCGAAGCCCGTCGAGTCCTTGCGGGCTTGCTTCGGCGATGACTACTACATCTGCAGATTCCAGGTCTGCTCTTCCCTCCTTCTGGAAACTTTCTTGATTTTCTTGGCTGGATTCCGGGTGGTTTTCTTGATTTAGAAATGGTCATTCTTGGAGCAAATCTTCAATTCTCTCCGTTTGTTCCCTTGGTTTGGTAAAAAGGGTGTTTATAAATGAAACTTGCATCTAAAAAATGCCGAAAAGGGCGGCTGTGACACCCCGAACCCTTCGCAGGTCGTCACCCCGGTGTTACATCTTTTACCATCTCTATTTCTTGGCTATATTAAACCTTGCCAGATTACAGGCATTTTTTTTTTTTTAAAACGGTCCCATGCGCGACTCATAGCGGAAGCAAATAAATATCACCATCTATCTCCCCTCTATCCCATGATACAAATACACACCGACTAAACACCACGATTTTATAAACAGTGTTGACGCTTTGCTTACATACATCATATAGCGAGATGGGGTTTTTTCCTCGGGTCGGTACAAAAGAAACAGAAAAGGTAAGGATTCTGCCATATCCTTCCTAAAATCTCAAAAAGGAACTCCGACCTGTAACATCTCCCATCACGAGCGTCAACTATCTATACCAAAAAGCGGTCTAGCTCCTACTCCTTGCGTGCGATCTCACACCCATCCCGGCGCTGGTGACGACCTGCGAAGGGGCCAGGTGAATTGAACGAAGTAACAAAGAATGGGTTTTGACTTTGTGTGAAATTGACAGTTATTTCAGATTACAAAGGAATTTTGGTCAACTGTTCATGTAAAGTCCTGTTCTAGCTTAGGGGAGAACTCAACCGTACGTTCGATCTTTTCCTTTCTTTTCTTTCTTGCAGGAACCTGGAGACATTGAATCCGACATTGAACGCCTTGGCGTGAGGAACGTGCTCAGGAAGATCCTCACGGAGCGCAAGCCCGGTCCGCCCATGTGGCCTAAAGGACAAGATTTCAGCGGCCGTCCCGGCAAGCCGATGGCTCTACCTTCTTGGCTCTCGGAGGAAGACCTTGATTATTACACCAGCAAGTTCGAGAAGCGGGGTTTCACTGGAAGCCTCAACTACTACCGGGCCCTGGATCTGTACGTTCTCGAGTCACATTTACTTTCCCATGGTTCATTAGTAATTACTCTGCTTTTTCATTTATGGAAAAGAATCACGAACACTGTGTTCTCAATCAAGGGTCCTTGTCCTCATCAAAATTTATGAGACACGGTTGACGGTGGATGTCAAATCGTGTTGAGTCATATTAATTCTCATTAAATTTCACCCCCTAGACCTTAACCGAGGAAGATCCCGATGGTGTAGGAACTGGGAGCTAACGGCGCCATGGACCGACTCGCGAGTGAGAGTGCCGGTGAAGTTCATAGTTGGGGACCTGGACATGACATACACGACTCCTGGAGTGAAGGAGTTCGTGCACGGCAGCGGATTCAAGAAGCACGTGCCTCTCCTGGAAGACATCGTGGTGATAGAAGGCGCCGGCCACTTCATCAACCAAGAGAGGCCGGAGGAAGTCAATTCTCACATCCACAACTTCATCAAGAAGTTCTGATTGATGCCGTCTATGCCGCCTTTCAGTTGTACTTCTGAAGTTTCGTTTTCCATTTTGAATCATGACAGGGTCCCTTTCCGTCAAGTGCGATATGTATTTTCCAGCGTTCATTTCTTGCTGCTGCTGCTGCTGCTTTTCTGTTGCAATACAAAATTTAGACCTCGGGCTAGCTTGCAAGATACCTATCAATGATGAAACGAAATGGTGCTTTGGTTGGCCAGGCAAAGCAGCTCTTTTTCTCACTAGCTTCTGGACAATTCTCAATTCTTAAACTCGCCTTGCGTGTCATAATGCCTGCCAAATTGCCAATGCGTTCGGCAAACACAGCTAAGAAGTCGTGATTCAAACTCACGCCATTTCATTGGTTTGAATCACAAGTTCTGCATGTTAACAAGAGGCGCTCTAACGATGCCAAATTTGCCATTGCGAAGCATTGATATTTGGAAAAACACAGGTAGAACTCGACTGCATTCAGTTGATTTGGATCACGAGTTCAGTATGCAGAGAACATTAAGAGGTGAACATCACAGCAGGTCAATAAGCACGGAAGCTCCATGGAAATTTTAGCAAAGAAGCTTGACTCACCAAGATACGCCTTAAATTCGAGATGTTTCTCCATAAAGCTAACATCTTCCTAAGAGGATAAAGACACTCAAGATAAGCCAATTCATTACAGGGAGGAACTTTCCTCGGTTCAACCGAGTCCATCCCTTTTTGCGACAAGGCTCGTCTCTGACCTGTCGAAAAAATCGAGGGCTGGTATAGACTTCCATTTATAGCATTGAACAATCTTAAATTGCCTATAACTGTAGAAACAAAGCCTGATCCTAAAGCTCTGCTCTACAGTACTCATGTACCATGTTCGGAGTGAGAGAAATTCCAGACGTCATTAAGGGAAACGAAGCAGTAAGCAGAACGTCATTGTGGAGAATTGTCCTATGGCAAGCCAGCAGACAACAGACTACACACAAGCTCATTCACCTGAAGTAGAAGTTTGAATCAAATTTAACAACTGCCAACCATCGCATCAAAGAAAGTAGACGAACCAATGTTCCAATTACTTCTAGAACACACCAATTTCTAATTAAGACGTAATAAGATGAAGCTTTCTAAAAATGAACCTGGTGAAATAAGCATATCCCAACAGTCAATACAAAAAAAAAGGTGCCCATGTTCCTAACTCCAGCCAAAATTTGAAGAGTCCAATCGAAATGAATGTCCTGCTCACAAATATCAAAATGAAACTTAAACTCTGAACCCCCTGCTGTTCCTCTTTCCTCTAGCCCTCTCAAACTTTCTTCCCTTAGACCGCACATATGGTTTTGTGTGGCTGTGAGGCACACCAGGAGCAGGGCCGAAGTGCTTCACTGCTTCCCGAGCATTCTTTGGACCCCTGAGAAGAATCTGGAAACACAAAATAAATCATGTATCTAAATAACTGCTCCATCTCCAATCTTGGCTTCTTATACTTTTACACAAGAAACAGGAAGCATCCATTGACAACCAAATCTTGAACCTCGCTAAAGTAATCAAAAAGAAAAAGACAAAACTCATATGACCCACCAATGACTTGAAAATTATTTGGTACGATAGTTGCTGCGAACATCCTCAATCGAGTAGGAAATTGAATCTAATCATTCAGACACAATAACTGCACTCTCTCCTCAAACTATAAATATATAGACAAAGACATATTTCACATCCTGCTAAAGCTGATGGAGAAGAGTGCCAAATAAGAATGTCATCTGTCCAACAATCATTTAAAAAAAAAAAGATTTATATGTCACAGGACGTTAAACACTTTGTTAAGTGAAAATAATTGGCTGCTGCTGTACCATCACAAGAACATCAGCAAGGGCAATTAAGGGCATAAGCTCGTACCGTGTTCTGTCCAAGGGGAGCCCGGAGAGCAAGCTGATCAAATGTCAAGCATTCACCACCTGCCTTCTCAATCCTGGCTCTCACAGTCTCTGTAAACCTAAGAGCAGTAACCTTCAAAGCTGGCACATCATAGACCCTGATGTCATCAGTCACAGTGCCCACAACAACAGCAATTTTATCCTCCTGCAGGTCACAGAAGAATCGCACATTATCCCAGATGCAGAAAAACGTAATGTTTAACTCAATTCAAGTTCATCATCCACAACAGAGCAAAAATCCGAGAAAAATTAACAACCTTTCCTTGCGTGTACCGGATGAGCCTCGATAGGGAAAGTGGGGCCTTGTTCACTTTGCTCATGAACAGGCGCTTCAAAATCACCGCATTGAACTTGCTTCCAGTCCTCCGAACAAGGAACCGGTACAGCTGTTCGATTCACAATTCAATAGTCAAGAGGGAGGTCTAGCCTCCTCAGGAGGACAAATCTAGCAAACCATATAGCAGGCAAGATATTTTCGTTGATAACAGACTTGCTACGACAAAAGTTATAGCAACAGATCCTATGACCAAAGAGATGGTGCCCATTTCCCGATGCCAAGACGTCATCATCAACCACAATACACACGCCTTTTCTCCAACAGATTTACAAAGCCGGAATCATCTAACCTCACTATACATAACTCGATTCGGGTAACGAAAAATAACATCCCAACCTCAATTCTCCACAATAGTCAGATCTGCTACCCATACCCACGGACGCTAGACGGCGAACTACGTTCGTAAAGATCAATTAAACCTAAAAGATCAAACTTGGTCGAATCAAAAGACAGCGAATGCAAGCACGAAGAGATATCGACGACTAAATGAGATCCTAAAAATCTCAGCTTGCGGACGCGTGTCTTTCCACGATTTTCAGAGTTCCGGAAAACAATTTCAATCGCGCTAATGCCGAATCCCCGCCCCACAACTAAAACCTAACGATGAAAAAGAAGACAAAATCGCGCTACGAAGTCACCGACGGACCTTGACGAGAAGCTTGAGGTAGATATCGTCGGACTTCGGCGCCGTGCGCTTGGTCTTCTTCCTCTTGCCTCCCGCGACCAAATCGATACCCTGCAAGAGGAGATCACCATGAGCTGCTATGCGAGTGTAGCGCTAGCAGAGAGAGAGAGAGAGAGAGAGAGAGAGAGAGGGAGAGGGAGGGAGACCATGGTTGATGCGGCTGGGGCGAGCTCTCCCTGCTTCTGCTTGAGACGGCGTGCGACTGCTTTGCGAGGAGGTAGAAGAAGATGGAGCTAGGGTTTTGAGGAGAGCTTTAATTCGCTAGCGGACCCGGTTCGGTCCTCCTGTTCGGTTTTGGGCCGTGATTCGGGCTGACCCGGTATCTTTATTTGGGCCTGACTTTTAGCAGGAGGCCCTGGAAACTGGGGGCCCTTAGTTAAGCCTTTCTATTCAATTATAGGTCTACCTCGCCCTTCATCATTTATTAATTAAAAAAATCAAGAACAATATTTTCCCCTCACGTTTCGCAAGCTCGCCATGTCACAATCCCTAATTTTTTTCTCTTACACGCGTATTAGTTTTACGAATTAAAGTTCTTAATATAATAAATTGTAAAACTGTTGTCCATCGAAAGAATTTACTATATTCATCACTATGTGTAGAGATTGGGCGAACTTACTTGCATTAATGAAGTTATTTACAATATATACATAGAGTTTAGAGCTACAAAAATACAATGACAATTATGCCCTTTAGTATAAATCCAATTTGTCAATACTCACTCTCAAGTTTGTGAATGTAAACATGTCAACAACTTGTTTTTAAAATTACAAAATAAATCACGTGCGACCGGTTTTGTGAACAAGTCCGCAAGTTGGGAGTGATTGGGAACATAAAGAGTACGCAAAGTGCCATCTTGAATTTTTTCACAAACCAAGTGATAGTTAATCTCGATGTGTTTAGTTCGTTCGTGGAAGACAGGATTAGTGGCGATGTGGATGGTCACTTTATTATCACAAAAAAGATTGGCAGTGATAGTGTTAACATGAAGATCCAAGAGAAGCATGTGAGGCCATGTGATTTCGCATGCGGCAGACGCCATAGCACGATATTCAGCTTCTGCTGAGGAACGGGCAATAGTGGTTTGTTTTTTGGAACACCATGAGATAAGACAAGAACCAAGAAACATGCAGTAGCCAGAAACAGATCGTCGGGAAAAATAAAGATCCAAGAGAAGCATGTGAGGCCATGTGATTTCGCATGTTTGGCAGACGCCATAGCACGATATTTGGCTTCTGTTGAGGAACGGGCAATAGTGGTTTGTTTTTTGGAACACCATGAGATAAGACAAGAACCAAGAAACATGCAGTAGCCAGAAACAGATCGTCGGGAAAAATAAACTACGCTAGCGGATTCATTAGTAAAATCTAACTAATGACATTAGCGTACCTTGAATTGAGACCTATGAAAAATTGAAACAAGCGCCGATTCTCTTGTTGTGTGGTGATGATAGAATGAGCTGAACAAGAGCATTGCGGTAACGGATCCAAATTATTCAATTCATCCTAGCAACTTTGCAAATTGTTGTAGTACTTAGTCACGGCATCGTCACATTGAGCAAGGGTGCATATCTTTTGCTCGAGATGAAAAATCCTAGGACCATTTGATGGCAAAAAAACGTTCATGAAGATTGGCCCACACATCCGCACCTGACTCTGTGTAGAGAACTATTGGCACCAAATCTGGATGAATGGAATTAAGGATCCAAGATAGAATTATATTGTTCACACGAATCCAAGACGCATAGGTAGGATCTGTTGCAACTGGCTTTTTTATTTCTCTAGTAACAAACACTATCTCGTTCTTGGCAGAAAGGGCAATCTCCATGGCACGAGACCAATTGTTGTAATTGTCACTTGTAAGGACCATGCCAACGAGATTAGATCCTAGGTTATCAGAATGATGCAAAAAATAAGGGTTGCTCACCCGCTCATGTGCGGGAACGGTGGCTGAAGAGTTTTGAGACTCGGTTGCCATGATTACTTGCGGCCAAAAGAGTGGCTGTTGGCTTTAAGTTTATCTCTACAAGCTGTTCTGGTATAAATACCACTGCCGATTCTGACCCACTTCCTCACATTTGCACAAGAACCGATTCTTGAGGACGAAGAGATCAGATAAAACAAGTATTTTCAGAATTTGGGCAGTAGTATATCGCCGAGGTTGAGTTTCAGAATTTGGGCAATAGAATATCGCCGAGGTTGAGATGGCGAGCACCGTTGGTCATGTCATCCGCTGCAAGGCTACGGTGGTGTGGGAAGCTTGTCGAAAACGCAACCGAAAGAAACCCTAGCGCTCGATCGAAGCCATTTCGTCGAAGCACGACATCAATGCTACGGCCTCTTCCCTGTAGCAGCAGCAGCAGCAATGATTGCAAGCGAGAAGGCCAAAGAGAGACGTGAGAGATGGGCTCCAAGAATCACCGCTCTGATACCATGTAGAGATTGGGCGAACTTACTTGCATTGATGAAGTAATTTACAATATATACATAGGGTTTATGGCTAAAACAATACAATAACAATTATGCCATTTAGTATAAACCCAATTTGCCAATACTATGATTACGGAACGATGATAAGAAAAATCCTTTTGCATTAGAGCATGTTGTTATTAAAAGTAGCTACAAGGGAATGTTAATGAATTTTTAAGATTTCTTTTTTCGAAGAGGATCAAAGACCCTAAGTAATACCTCGCAACTTTGAGAAGGGGAGCTAATTTCGTCGACGGCCTGTCATCATGTACGACTTGCCTATGCAGATTATCTATGTGAAAAAGGAAGGCCCAATCGATGAATCAATCGGCATAACCGTCACTCTTTTCTCGTAAGTACGAGCTATTTGTCGGCGAATACTTCCTATCAAGAGTGATTGAAGGGGTCATGCGACCATAAAAGTGAGAAAACGCTCTTAGAATCCGCTTCCAATACAAGCTTCGCGAACCCTTCGGATGCACCCAAAAAAAAAAATGACATGACATAGGCTTTGAAGGAGGAGGAATAGATGCTCACTATCTGGGTTAAACCCGATAATCAAGTAGTCATATTAAGAAACAATTAAACCCGTTATCATTGACGATGATTACGACGTGTCGAGTCGTTACGGGCGATGATTAGATGGACATGTGTTTAGCGCATTGTCATCCGATCTCATAAAGAGTCCATCCGGAGCTAGCCAGATTCGAAATTACAAACCAAAACTTAATCTGGACTTATGATTTACCATTAAGCCGACAAAAATGGGGTCCAACAGGTAGGAGATTTGATAAAAAAAAGGAGAAGGGGGGGATTGCTTGCGAAAACTGTCGAACGTCCTTTTCATCTTTACATCCACTTTCTTCTCGTGAAAGCCAAACGTTTCGTGCGTCGTCTCCTAGTCAATTTCGTGCATTTTCTAGACTTCGATCGCACGTCGTGTGCGTCGGACACTCCTTCCTTTTTCTTTTTCTATTCCAGGACTACATAATGTCTTTCGTGTCACCGTGGTCGAGATGATTAGTCCCATTATCTTCTCATTATCATTATCAACACCATCGTGTTAAGAATCGTCATCTTTGGCATCGAATACTATTCTCTCGCAAAGCTTCATTTTCACACGATGAATTATAAATTTGAATTTTTATGTAGGGTTAATACCACGAAAAATTCCAAACTGATACACATTTAGCAATTTTACCCTGTATTAGTTCGTAAATTTTACCATTAAATTGCTGAGTTAAATAACACATAACTATTAGCAGATGTATCAATTTGGGTTTTACCTTTTGTTTATCACAAATATACCAATTTATAATTTTTGTGGTATTTATCAAATTTAACGAAAACTAACATATGGTAATGGGATTTTTAGTGTTTCAAAAATTAATTTGAGTTAAATTTATCACAAGTGTATCAATTTTGAATTTTTGGTGGTTATAAAATTGACTTAAGGTAAAATTATTACAAAAATACCAATTTTGAATTTTTCGTGACATTAGCTCTTTTTGAAATATGCAGTTATAATATAGCTTATATATTAGTTACCATCTATTTAACAGCTTAAATTGTTTTTTTTCGAATTGGCCTTTGCAGCATGATATTATAGCATGTGTTGAAAGTTCAAATCCCAATGCTTCCCTCTCAAACTCAATGCTCAACCGGCCAGCACAAAAATAGGAGCCTTGCCCATTTCACAATATCTTCCGCATGTCTCATGCATGTATAAGGCATTGGCTTACGCGAGCGGGAGTATTAAATATAATCCCAAGCTGCTTAAGCACATGATTATAATATAACTTGTTTGGTCGGACATTCTAATGCTGACGGAGGAAAACTCCTGTTTAGATGGGATTTTATGACCATTGCTCTTTTACTTTGTGTTTTCTTTTGAGTCTTCTCCCTTTGATTTAGCCCTTTGTTTGGTTCTTAGACCTTGTGGAGATTACGGACCTCAATTAGTGCAAAATTCCGCGCAACGACAGTTGGCCTTTTTCTTGAAGGATTCAACGGACACAATTTCTTTTGCTAAAACACATATGCTTTTACCCACTCGGCACGCCATAACTATCAAATCGAACCAATCGAAACTTTATGCTAAAAATTCACGAGTCCATTATTATCATTCGTTTCGCACCCTTTATTATCTCCCATTTGTAAATATGGCAACACCCTCTCTAACCCTCAAATCAATTTCGCCTTTCTTTCATTACAAGCTCTATCCCTTCGTCACGTGAATTTAACTGTGATCGAAAATGCATAGTGACGATGATCATCGAACACCGAGCTACCGTCAACACAGTGACTTCCTTTTTGACATGCGTTTCACATGAAGATTTAATTTTGAGTGAATACCATGGAAAGTCTCAAACTAATTCACTTGCGACAGATTTGCTTTGAATTAATTTTTTAACCACCAAAAACCCTAAAAACTAGTATATTCTTATGACGGATTTATTAAAAACTAATCATTTGACCACCAAAACTTCGTGCTAGTATATTATAACAAATTTACCTTATGTTAATTTTCATTAAATTAAATTAATATTACGAAAAACTTTAAATTGGTACACCTCTAATAAATGGATAATTCAGAAATTTGATGGTAAAATTAAATTGAGGTTATAAAGTAAATTTATTATATGCATATTGGGATTTTTCATGTCATAGGAACGTTCGTTAATGATCCAAATGGATAAATTCGTTAAATTCCCTCGTGACCCTCTTCTCTTCGTATTATCCACCTTCTCTCTCTCCTTCTCCTCCTTCCCTGTCCTGTCTGTCTGTCTGTCTGTCTGTCTCTCTCGCTTTCTCTCTCTCTCTCTCTCTCCAAAAAGTTTTCAACTTGCGATCCATTTCTCCCAATTCGTCCATGCCCATTACCGTACCTCCTCCTCCCTTCAAGAAGCTAAAATTATCGATCCGTTCTGGCCCTCTCTCTCTATCTGGGTAGCCCAGATTCTTGATCATTTTTTAGGGTGTGAATAGAGTAGGTGGGGAAAGATGATGAAGATGACGATTGAAGGGATGATGGACAGAGGGGTGTTGGAGGACATAATAAGGAGACTGTTGGACGGCAAAGGAGGGAAGCAAGTCCAATTGTCCGAGGCCGAGATCCGGCAGCTGTGCATCAACGCCCGCCAAATCTTCTTGTCCCAGCCCAATCTCCTCGAGCTCCATGCTCCAATTCGCATCTGTGGTTCGTCTCTCTTTCTCTCTCTGTTACCCTGTGGGATGGAAAAATCATTTCTTTGTTTTGTTTGTGTTCGTGCGTGTGTTTTTCCGTTGATTTTGCTTATTGGGCACTTCTAGGACAGGATTATAGGATGAATTTGATCGAGTGTGTGGTCGTTTAGCTTGAATTAGGATGACCCTTTTGTCTGTGTGTGGTCGTTTAGCTTTAGAGGGCGATGGGTCTGGTTCCCCAGGCAGATTGTTCCGGTGGGTTTGCGAAAAAATTGGCTATGTGGAGGTATTCCTTGTTTCGGTGGAGCTTTGGGTTTTCTGAATATGATTGATTAGGAAATGGAAAATGGGATTTAGCTACAATTCGAGTCGGGAGACCTGTTATCTTTTGTTTGTTTCGTGTTCCAGGCTGCGGCGCTTTCTTTTGTACTGGAGGAAATTTTCTATCTTAGTTTGATCCTTTTGTATGGTATGAAATGCATGCAAGTTGAGGTGGATCCTGAATACTTCATTTGATGTAATTTTGACGAATAGACGGGTGGCTAACGCGTTTGGAAATGGGTAGCTTCTCTTGCAGTTTGTTAAAGGAAGTAATTAACCAAAACATGCTTTGGGATATGTAATTGGTTTTTTCTTATGACCACCACTGCTCTTTGTTTGCTGGTCTTCCTAATGCAGCTCTCCTTATACAGGTGATATACACGGACAGTACCAAGATTTGTTGAGGTTATTCGAGTACGGAGGCTATCCTCCTGCCTCGAATTATCTCTTCCTTGGAGACTATGTTGATCGTGGCAAACAGAGTTTGGAGACAATATGTATGCTTCTAGCTTACAAAATATTGTACCCGGATAAGATCTTCCTCTTGCGGGGGAACCACGAGGATGCGAAGATTAATCGTATATACGGGTTTTACGATGAGTGCAAGAGGAGGTTCAATGTTAGGCTCTGGAAAATGTTCACCGACTGCTTTAACTGTTTGCCCGTAGCTGCGCTCATTGACGAGAAGATACTTTGTATGCATGGGGGTCTCTCTCCAGAGTTGCAAAATTTGGATCAAATAAAAGAAATTGAGAGGCCTACTGATATTCCGGACACGGGCCTCCTCTGCGATCTGCTTTGGTCTGACCCTAATCCTAGCACTGCGGGATGGACGGATAGTGACCGTGGAGTCTCGTGTACTTTTGGGGCTGATCGGGTTGCTGACTTCTTGGACAAGAATGACCTTGACCTTATCTGCCGAGGACATCAAGTAAGCCATTTTTTGCGCGGCAACTAACATTTAAAATGATGTCAGTCATGCTCACTAAGGGAAAAAGTGATACGAGTAACAATGCCGACCGTTGTGTAAAATGATACTGGTTACTTTTCAAGTTTGAGCCCTTGCGTCTAGTTGCAGCTCTCTAGATCCATATGTATGGAGAACCTTTTGGCTTACAATTGCTAGATATTGTCTGACAGATACGTGAATTCTCGAATTCGATTGCAGGTTGTGGAGGACGGATATGAGTTCTTTGCTAAGCGGAGGTTGGTGACGATATTTTCGGCTCCAAACTATGGCGGGGAGTTTGACAATGCAGGCGCCTTGCTGAGTGTCGACGAGTCTTTAATGTGCTCTTTTGAGATACTAAAACCACTTGACAACAAGGCATCCTCAAGCAAAGTAACTCTTAAGAAGGTATAAACATTTCCAGTTTCTTCTTCATTGTCTACTTAAACAAACACCACGACGAAGACATTACAATGTCTACTCTTTTTCTGACATTTTTTTTTTAAGCAGCCTCCGAAACTCGGGAAGGTGTGATATGGATTGGGAGGTTTCCTTCAAGTACTTCTTCAACTTCAAGCCCAAGAAATAGCAACCTTGGTATGACCTTGCATGTATTTACACTTAAGTAGATTCCATTGGCAAAGAGGAAGCCTTCTTGCTTCAGCAATCGCCGTCTTCCAAATACATGGACGTGTGGTGGCGCTCATTATTCATGTAAGTCTTTGTACAATCTGTAAATCAATCAACACATGCTAATTGCCGTGCAAGTCGGGAAATTTTCCTTGTTCGCTGCTTAGATTTCTCCTCAAGGTATTCTGTTTGGAAGCACAAACAGAGAGTGCATTTGGGTCGATCTTGGTTTGGCATTTTTCTTTGTCCGTGGAATGTCAGCTTGTTTTCTTGGAGTTTGTAGATTGGCTCTTCAAAAGAGCTTTTTGTATCTAAACCAGTGGATTCATTCACCTTTTGACAGTAGCAGCTCTAGTTTCAACCATCTTTCGGACTTCAAAGGACATCCCCGCCATTTCTTGCGTATCTCGATTCTTTTAAGAGAAGTATACGATCGGTCCTTGTACTTTCGAGTGCCTGAACTAGGACTTTGCTACCGTTTTTAGAAGTGTATAGTTTGTTTAGTCTTTTGGATTTCCCAGGTCGTTGTCAGGTCAATTCTATGGTGGCCCGTCGTATTTGACGGTAACAATTTGATCTCCAAACTCGTGGTTGGGAATGTTTGAAACCGTCAAGCATGTGTCACGGGCCGATCTCGGGTCGTCCTTCTTTCGGCCCGTGACACATGCATGGCGTTCTTGACACAGCATGAAATGTTACTCATGCACAAATTTGACCATTGCATAGCCCGGATGTGATTAACTCGCCTTATTTTCTTCGGCTTATCCCAAGTCTCGAACTTTATAGCTTCCCTTCTTCTGCGGACCAACACCGAACCACCAGGACCAGCCGGCCATGGACGGTTCGTGGTGACCCGGAAGTCCCCTGTTCGATTGGTCAACGGTTGGTCTTGTCTGGTTATTTGAATTCTGGAGGGTAGCGTTTGACCGGATCAAATTGTCTCTTCTTAGAAAATGGATCGTTTGACCACAGGGAGGATAAGCCGCCGGAACTTCTGAATGATTATCCAAAAACCGCAACGCAAGGCAAATCCACTTGCCCGATTGAGGACAAAATTGAGCAGCGATGATGGCTAAAGACCAGTCCACGACTATGACATCCCTAACGTCCTGATCGAGACATCAAATCAAACGATTAACGAAGTCCGAAATTGACCGATTCATCCGGTACAGACGGATAGAGCTGAACACATTGTCAATATTTCTGAAAAATTCATATAAAAAGTGATGTCATTATTCGATACATATCGCTTTGTAGTTTCCGTGTCTCAACGGTGGGAATTTTAACGTGTCTTATATCCAAGCGTGATGAAATGATAGCAACTATTTCATTTTAGAGAGGAATTGCTTGAAAACTTTCGTCGGCAAACAAGTCATGCCGTTAACATTCACTAAATAATCCAGTGCTTAACAAGACTAATATGAAGAACCTTCAACATACATTGAAGACGATCTAATAATAAAAACCATAGTGCAGAAGATAATGGTCTTATTGTGATAAAGGCACTCAATTGACAAAACTTGAAAATGTTTAGAACTTAATTAGCACAATTAAAAAGTTTATAATGGAATTAGAAACTTTTTGATGATTTTTCGGACGAAGGAATGTTGAATAACATGTCAAAAGATCCCACATGTTCCGACCCATCGAGACTAAGCCATTAGCCAACCACCAACACCCTGACGTAAGTCTAAAAGATTAGATGGATACTCAAAACCTTTAATGGGCAACCACAACAATGTTGTTAGCTATATGCCTTAAAGCAATTATGTAATAGTTACATGTTAGGGATTATTTAATAGCAAATAAGTTTTTTCATTCATCGTCCAATTTATATGAATGAAGTCCATAAGATCACCTACGACTAAACATATTCTTAAGATGTTAAGAATATGTGTAACGGATTTACAGTTATGCTGAATCTTTAAATAATTCTCAGTCGATGGATAATTGAGAGGATATTAATAATCCTGTTGAGACCAGTGCGTTCTCAAATTTCACCATTCAATATTGGATACTTCAGGGGATGATGAGTCACAAATCATTGGGTAATTGTGATATCTGAGCTAGAACATAGGTGCTTGTCTTGGACAAATTCACTAAATGTGACATACATAGAATGATTGATGACATTGAAGCTTTTAGCAGAGTCAATGTCTAATCGTTCATGCTTTGGTTAGGTGTAAGATCCTTAGACCTAAGGCACGATGCTGACTTATATGTTAAATGGCTATGGTTCACAAGTGCACATATTGACACTTCGTCGAACCATCTCTATACTTAATGGTCATAATTTGTTCACATACGAAGGCACATGCGTGTGCAATATGAAATTTATCTTATTGTTATATATAGATATACAAGATTGATGTTTTATGCAATCTAATCGTGATATTATATTAAAATCCTCGGCCAGGATTATAATTGAGAATGAATGATTCATATCTTGAATATACAAGTCGATTAAATTTGTGTATATGATCGAATTTATGGCTTAACTAATAATTTAATGGCTTTTGTTCAATCAGGACATGGTGAGACAGAAGGATCGAATTATACAATCGTCAAAGCTGATAGGTTTATTATGTTCTGAAAACATTTCACATTGTCTAAGTAGCCATTATATATTACTAAATGTCACTCATGGTTTGCCGGAACAGGAAATTGATCTGAACAATCAATTCTCTTGGTTGTGCTAATGTGTTAGTACAAGTCCTGCTGCCAACTCAATGATAAACATAAGGATGTCATGCATTATAACCAATTAGAATGGCATTTGAATGAGAAAGAGAATATTGCAAATATGTTTGCAATTGAGCCAATCAGATTGAGTCGAGCTAGAAATAAAAATTCTGATGAAGGGGCTTCAAAGTTTACAAAGTCTGAAGTAGGTTTCAGACTCTACGGCTGAATCAAAGATCTTAAACGTATTTAGATTCAGTGATCGAATTAATAATCTGAAGTGAGTTCAAAATTAATCGCATCATTAATGATCTAAAGTGAGTTTAGAATAAATAGTCAAATTAATGATCTGAAACAGTTTTGGACTTAAGGCTAAATTAAATATCTAAAACGGTTTCAGATTTAACGGTCACATTAAGTTTTTAAATAGTTTCAGAACTTAACGGTCACATTAATAATCTAAAACAGTTTCAAAATAAATGGGTGGTTTACTGATCTGAAATGGTTTCATATTTAAATGACAAATTAATGCTCTGAAACAGTTTAAGAAGTAACGGTCAAATTAAATATTTGTGACAATTACAAAATTAATACCCAAAATAAAAACTAGAATGATGCTCTATAACAATTACAGAGTAAATGCACGAATTAGTGTTTGAAATGGTATTAGAACTTACATTCATCAAGAGTTACAGCCAAATTAATTCCAAAACAATTTAGAGTTAATGCACCAATTTAAATGTGATCTACACAAGCTATCAAAGGTGATACAAAGAGCATATCACTGGATGATCAACAGTTGGCAATCGACTATTGAGAGTGTTAATAGTGATCAACCAAATCATTAACGCACGAGATCAATTGCTAGCACGATTATAGTTGTAAGATCTTTCGATTTCTCTTTTCTGTTCAACATGAGAATTTGTGGTGTCTGAACTAGATGCTCGACACTTGTAAAGTTGGATCTGAAGAACATCAGAGCCTGCGAAGAGATCAAACATTCTGCATCTGAAGAATGTCAGAACTAGTATTGTCGAAAGGTGTCAAACATTTGTTGTCAAGAATCCAAGAACGTCAAAATTGGTTTTATTGCTGTGAGGACATCAGGCGTTCATGCTCAAAACTCCAAGAAACTTCTTAATCAAATTTGGAGTACAGTACAATGCTAATATGATTAGCCCCTTTAGCTCTTTTATGCGTTTTTGTTAAAATGCATGAAGATACTTTGGAAACACGTGTATAACTTTTACTTCCGCTGGATCAAACTTTTAATCTAAATTTACTTATGCACAGAAACTTGAGCCTTCCTTTGTGAGATGGTTTATCCAAATTCTCAAGAGACATGAACATCAATGAGAGGGAGGGAGGGACCGACCGACGCACAAGTAAATTTATGGATGTTGAAATCTTCGTTTGTTTAGCAAAAAATAAATAATTTTAAAAAAAAAAATTTACAATAATTATTTCTATCATTTAAAATAATTAGATTAAAAAAATATTTTCATCATGATAGAAATTCATGTCTACACATATTTGTAAATAATGAAAATGCATTTTGATCATTTATATTTCTAAGCAATATAAGTGATCATTTTTAAAAAAGAAAAACTACAAAAATCCCAAACTATATCCATTCTAACATATTTATCTTAATTTTTTTTTGTGATATCAAAAATTCAAAATTATGCTTGCCGTAACACATTTTCTTGGAGTCAAGATGACTGGAGTATCTACTACTGTGGAAGAAGTTTCAAGTTGGGTTTTATGGAGGAGAGAGAGAGAGAGGGAGAGAGAATTTCAATTTGGCTCGATGAATCGAAAATGCACGAAATTTCAAGATTCTAGCACCCCTAGTTTTTAGTTTTAACTTAGAAGTAGCACATGGGAGGTCCACTGAGACATTGGTGGCCAAGGAAAATACTTGAAAATTCAAGCGGTAAATGCAGAGAAGGGAAATATAGAAGCTCTTATTAGAGCTGATCAGACATTACAAGGAGCAACCAACACACGAGACTACGTTTACAGAGTCTCAAAACCACACACTCGACTATGCCTTCATTACAGCTAACATTCTACGTCTAGGACCGGCAACGCACGACCTATGACTAGTTCTAGTCGATGCGACGATCCCAGAGCTTCCACCAGAGCTTCTACGCCTAAGAAGGACATCCTCTTAACATGTTACAAGGAGCTCGGCACCCCTAAGATATTGGCCGTGTCGGACCGAGGACAAAAGATCATATGTCGGTGGACTTAAACAGGAGGGGAGCCTTTTGGTCCAACTTCGCCTGTCTGCTCATACGCGTCCGACGCAGATCTTCTCCGGAACCGAAAGGGCTCTCTGCTTCCTGAGCATCACCGCTCATAAGATTATCCAGCCATTGAACAAAGCGATGTGAACGATAATGTGGGTGAGCTAAAGTTGGTGCAAACAAATCTCATCTAAAAACGGAGCAAGAATCATCGGTCGTCAACCCGACGAAAGCATACGGGACCCAAATAGAAACATGAATGTCAGCATGAAACACCACCCAACAAAGACCTAATAGAGATGAAACAGAGCGAGCGCAGAAACTCAGCAGATACACCTAGCAAATAGCAAATGCAAGCCAGATCAGACGCTGGAAGAACGTCAAATGGCGCGATGACTCCAGCCAGCAGACACCTTGCACCTGCCTTGTTTCACTCCATCGAGCACTCGCATGACATTCCTATATCCTGTTTCAACGATGTTCCCGCTGAACATGCAGAGAGCCTCAACCGCTGCTGCGAGGAATGGCGGTCCGAATACCCAAAACAATCTCGCTGGCTAAAGACATGATGGTAATGCGCATACCCTTTCTGAATTGGACCACAGGCAGAGCTTAAGGGCAGAACCCATAAATCACCACAGCTAATTAATCACGCCTAGTGCAGACACCGTGCCTTTTTTCTATCGCTATCACATCATCCGCCCATTTCATACGGTGCCCATTTCATTTAGTACCCGATATACAAGGTCAATAGATCGATCGATAATGTTATGCGGATCGAGCCAAGTGAGTGCTAAGATGGGCTCAATAGTTCAAATCAACATCCATTATATCACTACCAAAAAAAAAAAAAACAGTTTGAAATAGTATGCTAATCTTCATATAATTAGCATGATCGTTTATAAGGGAACATAGAAGGAAACCATGCATTATTGGTGGGGGTACGTCAACGAGGACAAAAACGTCACTCCACCAGCTGTGGCCGGCCCTAGAAATAATGCGCCCTTCAGAAAGAGACCCTTACCCAATCATTATCCACTACATGGAAATGATCGGGAGGAAAAGTCCAACGAAAAAGACAGACTTGACCCTCCGTCCCCCCTCTCTCCTCTCTCCTCTCTCTCTCTCTCTCTCTCAAGACCAGCGGTCTTCGCTCCGGAGATTTCTAGAGGCTTTCCGACCGTTCGTCTCCGCGATCGCCGGAAGACCCCAGTTTCAACCCGATCGGACTAGATGGAACGATGCATGAGTTGACGAGAGGAATGGAATTCCACATGACCAGACCATTAGATCGAAACTCTACATGAATTGATCTACGTTTATATGTCAGGCTCTAGAATGAGAAATTAGGGGAGAAACCGACTGATGTTACCTGAAAAAGGAGAGCCCGGAGTGGCCGATCCGGCCGGAGAGACCGGGGGCGAGCCGGCCTGGTATCCCGGCGGCCTCACTATCGTGATGCTCCGAGTCACCCTCTTCACCGCTTCCTGAGACGCGCCGTCGCCGTAGGATCTCGCATTCGAAGCCTCCGCCTCTGATTTCAACGAAGAAGAAACAACAAGAAGAAGAAATCATCACCGACTCGATCATCCTCACACGAGGTCTCTTCACCAAAAATCAAACTGAATCATCGAATTCCTCGACAGGATTTCACACCGCACGCACATGTCTACGCGTGCACAGTAGCGACGATCATTTTCCGAAATCGAATTTAAACAGCTCAGTTTCGCGTTGAGCTCGAAACCGTCGGTGGCTCGAGCTAGGGTTTACGATTTCCGTTAAGAGTTACGGGGTTTTCCGGTTTCTTAGTCTCTTTACCCTTGCCGGAGTTCGATCGGGAGCTGAAGGTGTTGTGCTTCCGAAGCTTCCCGAGGCCGCTGTCCGGCGTCGGTCCGGCGACGGTCTCGTCCCAGAGGTGGTCCAGCAGGCCCATGGCGGGCGGGCGGCGGGCGTTACGGCGGCGTGTGGCGGACGACCGAATTCGGATCTGCAGCTCGGCTCGCTAGCTCGGTGATCGGATCTTCAGGATGCGGAAGAAGTGTGATATTTATGGAGGCAACGGAGGCGAACAGGTCGCGAGGTGGCGATGCGATCTGGACCGTCCGATCTGGGAGGGGAACCCTGCATGATGTGAGTGGCAAGTGTGCCAAGAGGTGGGGGAGCCTGATGGTGACGCGTGGGCCGCGAGATGACTGGGACTTTGGAACGGATGGCCGACACGTGGGGTTTGCTCAGAGTTAGTCAGAGCACGTGCGTGTCACATGATGATCCATTTATTTTCGGATTAGAGTGAGCGCGACAGGCCACGTCGTTAGGTAATCTGTCTAACAAATATTTATGCTTCCACTTCATCTTAATCCTTAATGATTCAAACCCTCTCGACCACCCTCGTCAACAAGTAACACTCCTGAAAAAGTCGACCTTGAGAGTAGACGCGTCAAAATGGGTACACAATTTATTTATAAATTCATATTTATTTAAATGAATTGTTAATAGATTAAGCCTTATTTCTCAGAGCACTTATAATAGATTTTAAAAATAAAAAGACTGAAATATATGAATTTTAAATGGGTCTAATTTGCTCCCAAGTTTGGAGCATGGCGAATCCCGATAAACACAAGTTTGCAAAGTTTCTAGTACGGCCCCATGAGAAGCCAAAGGCACTTTGTGCCGCCGGACTCCACCGCCGAAGAAAGCGGCAGCGGCGCCTTCCCGGAGGAGGCGAGGAAGGCGATGACGAGAAGGAGGTGTGTCGTGGGGTGAGCCTACATCATGAAAGTGTTGCCGCATTTCAAATGTAAAGTAAGTGGAACTCGACGCTCGAAGCCATGGTCACCAGGAAGGAGGTGAATAGTCGGCTCGTGAGTTGCACATGAAAGGTCAGGCTTAACATAATACAATAGGGAGGTGGTGGAAAGGATGATCTATACAAACCTCGCACGGTAATCGTCTTTACACTACTTTCACCATGACTCATCGAAACACGATTGCCAACTGATGGTGAAGATTGGTATGGTCGAAGGTGATGGTGATTGTGCGATGGTTGGAAGTGATGATAATCAACTATCTTGGTGGTGGTCCTCGTGCTATGCCGGCAAATCAATATCCATGTGCCACTCCATCACTTCATTGGAAAGTAACAGAATTGTTAAAGTTATTTTAAAAAAAAAATATTATCCAATCTAGGTTTATCCCATCAACCTGTATGTGAGATTTTTAATTCAAATAATCTGACGTTTTATCCGAATATATCCAAGTTTATCTAGTTCGAAAAATGTCACCAATACTGGATAGGATAATTTGTTATTTTATCAAGATTGCCAAACACAACTTAAAAGTTCAAGTTGAATCATTGCTATAGAGTGGTTGAATTCAAATGTAATAATGCCTAATATGGGCAAAAGAGTCGAGGTTGACCAAAGTTTAGAGTTTTAATAGGGATAATTACCAAATTAGTTATAAACTTATTACATCAATGTCAATTCAGTTCCAAACTTTTCAATTTTATCAATATAGTACCATATCTCCGCATGAAATTTGAATGTAGTCATTTCGATCAATTACAGTAAAAAAATATCAATGTGACGTCGAGTCATTATCATCCGTCTGAACTTTACTAGAGTCGACATCTAACATGGACCACCATGTGGACATTTTCCAACATTAATTAATCGGAAAGACTATAGTGGAATCTCACGTAAATATATAAGATCATATTGGCAAAATTATAAAGTTTGAAATTGAATTGACATCTGTAAAATAAATCTAAATTGGTAATTTTCTAGTCCTAAGTAGTCCGCATGTCGTCTTGTCATGTTTCGAGAATATAATCGACACAGAGGCGACATATGTTATTGGATTGAATTGAGGAGATAAAAATGAGTCGAGAGACGCGAATGTTTTGTTATGTATATGTCACCGGGGGCAGCATCGTGGCCCATCGCATGATGTTGTGCTGGAGTAGCCAAAAGGCCAATTGGGGGATACTAAAGTGATATGCACACACGGTCCAGAATGCGCTGTCTGATTATTTATTTTTTGTGCAAGCTCTAGTGATGCGCGCACGCACACAGCACAAAAAGAGCCTTATTTTTGTCGTTCAGGATTCATATGACTGGAATTTGTTAGGAAATATATTCAGTTCCATCCGTTTCAACATTCGATCCGCTATGTCCGCAATTTACCAAATCAAATGCAAAACGCAAAAAATTTAGGATTGAATTAATCAAAATAAGTTTATGATTAAATTAGCATAATTAGAATAGATTTATGACTTCTTAAATAATTTTCCCTACAAACACAGCACAAAAAGAGTCTTGATTTTGTTGCTCAGGATTAATATGAATGGAAATTGTTAGATAATAACTTGAGTTCCATCCATTTGAACGTTTGATTTGCTATATTCTACAGTTTACCGAATCTTGAGTATATTAAAAATACGGGCAAAAGCCACCAAAAGCACTCTAAACTATGCTCAATATGACACATTTGCTCTAAAAAAAATCTTGTGTCAACAAAAATCCCAGACTTATACCTGTGTAACACATTTACTT
The DNA here is from genome assembly GCA_014182725.1 of Eucalyptus brandiana. Classification (NCBI taxonomy): domain Eukaryota; kingdom Viridiplantae; phylum Streptophyta; class Magnoliopsida; order Myrtales; family Myrtaceae; genus Eucalyptus; species Eucalyptus brandiana. The sequence continues at coordinate 23,447,876 of CM024669.1, forward strand.
TCCATCAAAGTTCAGTCAATAAGAACCTTTAAAAATTTACCTATTAAATGCCAGAAAGCAAATGGTGTGGATAGAACACTCATGACATTGTTTTAATTGAAAAATTATTTAATGGAACCTTGACGGAGAGTAAATATGTCAAATATGCACATATTTTGGATTTTTAATGTCATAAGAAATAGTTTATGGTAGGTATAGTTTGGAATTCTGATATCACAAAAATAAGTTCAAGATAAATATGTCACAGTAATCTTAATTTTGGGTTTCGTATGGTTTTCTCCCATCTTATTATATGTATCTTGTATTATATATTTTCTTATCTCTTTGGGTCTATATAAAGGACTGCCGTTACTTGTATTCGCCACTTTAGTAAAATCTTCGCTATGATTTATCTGTGCTACGACATTGTGATTAGTTTAGTCCCTAAATCAAGTACATGCCATTGTGTCTCCTGACCTTCCTGCCAGTTATTGACATAGTCTCTCCCAATTATATGCAACATGAAGATAAAAAAAAAATCACTCAATTGAGCAGAAAAAAAAAGACAATTTAATTTAAGCTCACTATCCTATTGACATAATTAATGATCTCCACTTGCATGTAGTAGATTAAATTGGTGTTGGGTCCACCACTTCAGTTGGCATGCGTGGCCTCAATATCATCCCACTTGAGGTATGATAGATTATATATTTCGTGGCCCATTTCAACTAACACACAAAAAAAGAAAAAAAAAGGTAAATTTATTTATTTTTTTAAATCCTCGAAATGGACCTTATTGTTAAAAAAGGGAAAAAAAATACTCCTCTTGCTTTCTTCTACTATTGATAATGATTTGTCACATACACATCACATTGTCGGTCCTTTTAGTATTATGGTTTCTTAGTTACTTGTTATTTTATAGTCTGAAATCATGGGCATTCCAATGCAATAAAAGAAATGCGATGGGCGGGGTTTCCATCGAGTTATCTTTGATTCCTGTGAAGATCTGATTAGCAAACTCAAAATTGGCATAGTTGGTCGAACCATCAATGGGATTGGTGGCACCGAAAGAAACTTTTAGTGTGGTCAATCAAATAAAAGACGCAATAACGTATTCATTTGTAAATAGATAAGCAACCATGAATTTAACATTGTCAAGTTGCTTTTAACGTTCCAAAACTTATATTATATGCACTGTTGATTTTGGCTAGCTTCGTTGTTCCCCGGAATGGCATTGATGTATCATTGTAAAGTGGCGAACATGTGTTTAATTAGGACGGCTCGTTTGGTAAGAATTACATTACCAACTAAATGGTGCAAGGACATGTTGACCAAAGCTGACTGCACTAAGTGAATGGCGCAAACTTGTAGTTTTGAAAACAGTTGATGATAATTGGTAAATGAGCAAAAAGCGGGAGAATTTTTGGTACTACCCCCAAATTTTTTCACATTTGAGAGGGGAAAGTTGTCCCTACCTCTGCATACCCAGCACCACCATCAGTATCAGGGATTTTAATTTTGGAATCGACAGGTTACTAGTTCAGAACACGTTAGCTGTACACAAATTGCACTGCATTATGGTTATATGGATGAGTCAAAGATCTGAACTTAATCTTTTACTAGAGCTTGTAGGTTGTTGCACGTGTCTCCGAGATGCCGAGCCTATGCACCTGCCCTTGATCATGGAAAAAGACAAATTATCCTAAGGACTATTTAAGCCACCAAGGGGCTTCATTCTACTAAAAACAAAGGTCACTAAATGCTTATCTACTATATTGAAACCCCCCATGTAATTGTAGCTAGGGTAGTCACATTCTCACATATGCCTCTGCAATTGACAAGATCCTCGTCTGCTAAGCTTTCTATCATTGTCTAGTCAAAAAGGTAACGTGCTCCAATAGTCAATCTCCTCCGACCAACTTTGATCTTAACAGGAATCCCTTGAGTAAAGAATTAGAATCGGTCGAATTAGAATCGGTCCTCTATCGCTTTCTGCTTGGTTACCTTGTCATCTTAGCCTTGGCAACTCTAATTGCCTTTTTTGCAAGCTCAAATCAAGATAAGCCTTGCGAATGTGAGATGACTAGAAAAAGGATGGGAATTGGGGGTCCTCTATTGCTAATTTAGAAAGTTCATTGGCCGTGTCCTTCTTATTTTCTTGAGCCGTGCTATATTTCAAACCGGGCTTTCTCGGGATGCTCTTAACAACCTACGATATAGCAAGTGCTTTTCTTTGTGTTGATCTTGGTTTGGCAAAAATTTGGCGAGTTAATCCGCTTGTAGGTCTTGCTTTTACTACTATATTAAGAGCTACTTTAAGTTTTCATTGACGCCCTCGGATGTACTTTATTCTTTTTGTAAAGGGTTAGTATTTTAAAAAAACCCAAATTAATACACATGTGACAAATTTACCTCAAACTAATTTTTTTACCATAAAAAATCCAAAATTGCTACACAATTGATAAATTTACCCCCAAACTGGTACATTTATAATAAATTTACTCTTTATTAGTTTCCGTTAAATTTTATAATCAAATTACCAAGTAAATGACACGTAATAGTTGACTAATGTACTACTTTAGGATTTTACTGGAATGGACCTAGGCTTAGAATCAGGGAGGACGAAGTCAATTTCCTGCAGGTATGCCTTCCCTGTGAGCGAACCTCTTGTTCAAGCCATTCAGGGACAACCTTATTGTTTGTATCTTATTTAATATCTTTCTTTATCTCATCAGGTCTATATAATAGACCATCGCTACTTGTGAATGCACTGTTCTGGTAAAATCTTCACCATAATTTATTTGTGCTATGTCATTGTGATTAGTCCCCAGATCAAGCACATGCCATTGTCTCTCCTGGCCTTCCTACTATTTATTGAAATAGTCTCTCCCAATTATGTGCACCACGAAGTTAAAAATAATCACTCAATTGAGGGGAAACGAAAAGAAAAATTAATTTGAACTCACTATCCAATTAACATAATTTCGACCCAAAAAATTAACATAATCATTTATCTCCAGTTCCACGTGGCAGGAAATTAAATTAAGATGGGCCTACCACTCCAGTTGGCATCAGCGGTCCCAATAACATCCCACTTGAGATATGACAAATTACACTCTTACGTGGCCCATTTCAATTAAGACAAAAAAAACGCAAATTCAGTTTTTTTTAATTCTCAAAATGGACCTTATTGCTAAAAAAAACTCCTCTTGCTTTCTTCTACTATGGATAATGATTCGTCACATACACATCACATTGTCGGTCCATTTAGCATATGGTTTATTAGTTTATTGATATTTTATGGTGTGAAATCATGGGCATTTAAATGCAATAAAAGAAGAGTGCAGGGAAGAGTTTCGATCGAGTCATCTTTGATTCCTACGCAAATCTAGTCAAGGAACTCAAAATTAGTGTAGTTGATCGGGGTATTGCTAGGATTAGCAAAGCTGAAAGAAACCTCTAGTGCGGTGACTCGAATACACAATAACATATTCATTTATAAAATAGATTAATGACCATGGAATTTAATATTGTCAAATTGTTTTTAATGTTCCAAAACTTATATTATGAGCATATTGATTTTTGTTAGCTTCATTGTTCCCTAAAATGGTACTGATGAATTGTTTCAAAGTGGTGAACATGTGTTTACGTAGGACTACTCATTTTGGTAAGAATTACACTGCCAACTAAATGGTGCAACGACATGTTTGGAAAAAAAGAATCTCAATTTGGTAAATTTTATGACCATACAAACCAAAGCTAACTACATTAAGCGAATGGTGTAAACTTGTCATTTTGAAAAAAGATAGATGACAAGTGGTAATTGAGTAAAAAGTGGGGATAAATTTTGGTACCATCCCCAATTTTCTTCGTGTATAGGAGGGGAAAGCTACCCTTACCACTGCATACTCGGCATTACCACCGGTGTTTAAGGATTTCTAGTTTAGAATCGAAAGGTTACTGATTCAAATCTCGTCAAATGTATATAAGTTGCATTGCATTATGGTTATATAGACAGGTCAAAGACCTGAACTTAATATGTTATTAGAGCTCGTAGGTTGCTGCATGTGCCTCCAAGATGCCGAGCCTGTGCACGTGCCCCTGACCATAAAGAAAGACAAATTATCCAAAAGGATTATTTAAACCACCAAGGGGCTTCGTTGTACTAAAAACAAAGGTCACTAAATGCTTATCCACTGTACTGGCACCCCCTATGTAATTGTAGCTATGGTAGTCACATTCTCACATGTGCCTTTGGAATCGACAAGATCCTCGTGTCTGCTAAGCTTTTTATCAATGTCCTGTCGAAAAGGTAACGTGTACCAATGGTCAAAATCTCCTCCGACCAACTTTATCATAACAAAATCCCATGAGTAAAAAATTAGAATTGATCGAATTAGAATTGGTCCTCGATTGCTTTCGGCTTGGTTACCTTTTCATCTTAGCCGTGGCAACCCTACTTGCTTTTTTCGCAATTTCCAATCAAGCTAAGCCTTGAGAATGTGGAAGTTAACGTGAGATGACTAGGAAAAGGATAGGAATTGGGGGTCCTATATTACTAACCTTGAAAGTTCAGCGACCGGCCATATCTTCTTATCTTCTCCAGCTGTTTGGACTTTCTCGGGATGCTCCTAATAGCCTAGGAATAACAAGCACTTTTCTTTGTGTTGATCCTATTTCAGTAGAAATTTGGCAAGTCAATATGCTTGCAGGTAGACTTGTCAAATACGCGGATCATGCTGAATTTAGGTCAGATCATAAATTATTTGACTTAAATTAACCAATTTAACCAATTTATGATTCATTTATTATAGTGCAAAATTTTTTACCCATATCAAGCCCAACTAACATCAAATCCATACCCAATCTATTTAACTAAACCTAAGATAACTTATTTCTTATTATTTTTTTTAAAAATATATTGCTAAAATACTTTCATGCTTTTATGATTTTTTCAAAAGTCAAATGTTTGATTAATTTTAAGTCAAAATTTTTAATTTTATTATTTTTTAAAATATAATATTCTTTTTCCGTTTTCTTTTTTTTTCTTCTTCAGCCTACCACTGGCTATGATAATGACCAACGATTGGCCATAGGCAAGTTCAAGATTGCCCAATGTCGACAAGGCTCGAGTTCATTGGCTTCAAGCGAGACTCGCCAATGTTGAGCAAGCTTGAGTCTTGCCAGACGTTGGTGAGACCTCCACCTCGCTAAATTCGATGAGCTCGAGCTTACTCGATGTTGGAGAGCCTGAGGCACGCCAAATTAGCGAGACTCAAGCCTCACCCGGCTGATCGTTGGCCGTCGCCGTGTCGACCACCAGCTAAAGAAGGAGAAAGAAGGAAAAAAAATAATTATAAAAAATAATTATAATTTCAAATTTTATTAAAAAAAAAGTATTTTTATAAAGTGAAAAGGGGAAAGAGAGAGTGTGGAGCTTGGGTTGGAAATGGTTCGAAGTCTAATTCATTTAAAATCCATTTATTTTGAGCTTTCAATTTTCAAACCCATTTAACTAATCTCTTAAAAAAATAAGTGACCCATATATGACTCATTTACGATTTAAAAATGTCATATATGGGTCTAAGACCTATTTTGACATCTCTATATGCTGGTCTTGCTTTTACTACTATATTAAGGGCTACTTCAAGGATTCCCTAAAGTAATTGGAATGACTTTACAATGCTATATTACACAAAGTCCAAGGCTTGCAAAAACCCCTTTTTTGGCCCGTTTGGTTCGGCCTTTCAAATGGGCTTTTAGACTTTAAAGTCCCTTGGCCAAATACAAACATGTTTGGTTCGATTTTTTGGGCGACTTTGGCGAGATGCAATTGCATCTCCAAATGGCTCTAAGCGCCCTTAGCCCAAAACAGGTTTGGAGGTACTTTGGGAAGTTATATCTTTATAATGCAAGTCCCTGGTACTATTCATTTTCTCCAAAACCATTGCATGGAAGCTGATCGGAGGCCGATGACCACCGCCTGAGGGTCGCGCAACTCGGCGACCATCCGAGGGCCAGATCTGGCCATCCGGCCGCCAGATCTGGCAGTTCGACAGCCAGATCCGGCAGTCCAGAGGCCAAACTTCAAAAAAGAATATACAAATATTTTTTTTTGCTTTTTAAATAAATAAAAGTCTTTTACAAATGCAAATTTTACCAAACACTACTTGTATTTCGGAAAACCCCACTCACCCAAATGTATTTGCATTTTGGCAAATACATTCCCCAAAAGTCGAACCAAATGCATCTCCCTTTATTAGCTCCTTTACTACATGCGCATTTACAAATTTAGTTATGCAACTTTTATAAGCAATCCCATTGAGAAAGGAATAGTTCTAATGATATATTTTGAATAGAATTGGATAAAAAAAAAATACACGCAGGTATGGCATCTAACTTCTAATTTTTCTAGGATGCAAGGAAAACTGATGGGTCACATAGTAATAAAGAAGTATCATCAAGATCCATACTGTATTAATTCCTACAATTTAAGCACTGATTTTATGAGTAAAAGAAGGGTTATGCTGGAAGATAGGGGCGACTTCGAAGGCGACTGCGACTAGATCCATCCTCGCCCACTCCTTTTGCACCACAACATATCTAGTTGGCCCCAATTTCTCTCTGTCTTGAAAGGCACGTGAATCGTGAGCATTTATTGGGATGTCGGGCGACCATCTTTTCAACGATATTCCCACTTGGATCCGATGCCAGGGCGGCGGGTTATCCACGGCCACCAAATTCATCATGGGCCGGGCCCACGCAAGTATTTGCGTGGGCCTCGCCTCTACATTGCTGTCTCGTGAGGCGGGATTTGGGCCGGGCCCAAAAATGGATTTGGGCTTGGGCGGGCCCCAGCAATGCCGGCAGAAACCATCTCCACCCCAAAAAAAGAAAAAAGGAAAAAAAAATAAAGACAAATCACAGACACTGAAACGGCACCACGTGTAATCTCTTGCTACACGATCCAACGGCCGGGAGAGAGCGAGCGCCCGCACCAGAAACTCCCGTTATATCACGTCACTTCTCTTCCTCCTCCTTCTCCATCGCCCTCTCTTCTCGAAGCATCCACCGATCAACGTCAGTTCTTCAAGCCCCGCGAGCTCCTCGTGCAGGTAAACCCTCTCGCCCTCTCGAACCTTCCTCGTTCTTTGCCGGTCCGCGAAATCCGCTCGGTTCCGATCGGCTTCCGTCGCCGCTCTGATTCGCGATCGTCGACTAGGTAGAGAGGTGACCCGTCGGCTCCGATTCGCCTGCTGGCGTCGAGGTTTTCGGAGTTCTCTGTTTCAGCATCTGCCGGCAGCGCTGCCCGGCGGTCGGAGCTGTTCGCCGCGTTGATTTCCGACGTTTCATGAGTCTGATTCGGCGATGCGTCGCGTTTTTTGGATATGATCGACCTGTGTAGTGTGTACTTTTTATTTATTTATTTATTTATTTATTTTTTATTGATTGGTTCGTTTTCTCAATTTGCGGTGAGCAGTAGACGACTGTATTTCAGGTGATTGTAGTGTTCCTTCCGGTAAGCTTTAAGAGTCTCCGTGGCCTCCATATATATATAATTTTTTAACAAGGAATATTACTTGTGCATTATACTTTTTGGAGGGTAGACGCGTGTAGTATTTGTCGGTTTATGAGATTTGTTGGGAATGAGATGGGACTCGTGGACGCTGTATCTGGCGTTTGATTTGAGGATATGAGGTGCCCGGTAGAAGATTTGTGTATTTCTTGATATGGTAAAATTTTCATCTTTTCAGGAAAAGCGAAAATGAGCCGCCGTTCTAGCTGCACAATCTATGTTGGGAATCTGCCTGGGGACGTCCGGATGAGGGAAGTTGAGGACTTGTTCTATAAGGTGGCTGTGCTGCTCCCTTTTCTCAAGATTCTGTGAAGCATGGATTTTTATTAATTTAATCTTTCTACGCATGTTGTCTGAAAATTGATGATATTACTTGTGGGTGTGCATAATATGTGCATTGGCCATGTTGAACTTTTCCCTTTTTTCGGTTTATTTACAAAGGTCAAATGCACATTGCTTAGATCATTGAATATAAGGTTGAGAAGTACATTAATATGATCAAGATTAATGAGCTGGAGGTGCTTTTTATTAGCGACTAGAGAAATGGACACATAGTTAGGAAATATCACTTGATACAACATTCAACCTATGTATCTATGCTTTGGAAGTGCTAAACCTATATGGAGGTTGGGAGTTTCTGTGTGTTCAATCAGGAAAAGAGTTTTATTCGGCACACTCTCTTGTTCTATACTTGTTTTTTCCTTTTTAGGTCTAAGTTCTATACTTGTTGAACATTTGGCTTTAGCACTTGAAAGCAGGCAAAATTATTTGTAATCTAAAAATTTACAAAGCATACGGAAGTAGTTTTCATTAGAATTGATTGAAGGAAGGAAATGTGTCTCAGAACTTTTCAAAATATTTATCCAGGATTTTCAACTGGAAATCGCCTACTCGTAAACTTCTTCCCCGGGGGGCAGTTGGCAAACTTTATGTATGTTTATGTTTCTGCTACACGATTCATTATCATGTGCCAAACACTTGCTTTGAAAACCTGGCAAATAAAATGGATTTCACTGTGTAAATGGTTGCAGAGACTTTTATGACCACGTTGTCGTCTATTGAGATTTGAGACTTCTTCTCATTATTTTTGAAGTGCTCCTTTGAATATTTTGTCAAGGACAATCGACAAAATGTGATGCCAATACTCTAATTTGATATTTTCATTCCTTAGTAACCTTTAAATGTACTACCTTGTGACCATCCTATTGATGGATTCAGTTTATGGTTCTCTTGAGCTCTGTTCTGATCATTTTGATTTCTATTATTCACTTATGATTGACAATCTCCTTACAGTATGGGCCCATTGTTGACATTGATTTAAAGATCCCTCCCAGACCACCAGGTTACGCTTTTGTTGAGGTGAGGATTGAAGTCCAATGTCAGTGGCATGATCTTTTTGTTGCTTTTGAGAATATTTGCATAAGTTCTAATACATCTCATCTTTCTCCTGTTATTTGGGATAAATTTTTATGCTAATGCAGTTTGAAGACCCTCGTGATGCTGAAGATGCAATTCGTGGTCGTGATGGATATAAGTTTGATGGGTACCGTCTGCGAGTGAGTCTCCTGACTTGGCATTCTACATTTTTCATTTATTTTTCTGGAGAACATTCTCTGTCTTACATCATGCATAGATTACTCTGCATGGGCAGAAAAGAAGCAAACTATCATTTACTTGCATCTCGCAGGTTGAGCTGGCACATGGTGGGCGAGGATATTCTTCATCTGTGGACCGATATGGCAGCGGAAGTAGCCGTGGAGGAGTTGGCAGGCACTCTGACTATCGTGGTCTGTAGCTTCTTCATATGGTGCCTTGTTAAAATGCATCCTGGCAGATTGAAACTAAAAAACTCTTAATAATCTATATTGCAGTTTTGGTCACTGGATTGCCTTCTTCAGCATCATGGCAGGACCTGAAGGTAAGATGGTACTTCATGTCATATGTTTTCTATTTAGCTTATTGGTTGCATTTGGTAATTTTACTTATACCGAGAATATGTCCAATGAGTAGGATCACATGCGTCGGGCAGGAGATGTCTGTTTTTCTGAAGTATTCCGTGAGCGCGATGGTATGCAGCAAAAAACTCTGTATATGTCTTTGTTCTTTTCATCATCGACATTCACTAATATCATGTGATATAAATTTTTCAGGTGTTACTGGAATTGTCGATTACACAAGCTATGATGACATGAAATATGCCGTGAGTTGTCTAATACATATTCCATCTCGTGTTGTTTTACCTTGAAGAGTTCCTTCAAACAATTCATGTTGTTTTTACTACTTCTGTAGATCAAGAAACTCGATGACACTTTATTCAGGAATGCCTTCAGTCGGGCTTATATACGGGTAGAGTGAACCTTGCCTTTTTCCGGGGTGACATTCCAATTTACTTCCTTCGTGTGCTGTTTATATGTTTAAATGGTTCTCCTCTCTTGGTTGTATTTGTGCAGGTAAGAGAGTATGATTCAAGGAGGAGTTATTCTAGGAGTCCCAGTCGTAGCCCCCGCTATTCAAGGAGTCGCAGCCCTAGCTACAGCCATAGCTACAGTGACAGAAGCAGGAGGTTTGTCTCATTTATGTTGGCAAAGCTGACAATTACTGAAGAAATATGATGATGTACTGTGACTGAGTCGAATCAGTTTGCTTCTGCAGCAGGTCTCCTAGGAAAAAATACTCAAGACGGTCTCCATCAGTATCTCCAGCAAGGTCCGTTTCTTCTAGATCCCGCTCAGGGTCTTATGCTCGCTCTTACTCAAGGTAAGTGACTTTCATAATGTTCAATTTCAGTTTACTCCAATTTTCAGATTCCTTTGATAGAATGAGTGCATGTATGGCTGGAATTCGATGAAATTAAAAGCTTTCACATACTCTTTGATTGCCTTGAAGACTATAATTGGATACTTTTGGATGGTCATGGTTTTACGAGGATTTTTGCTTTTTTTGGGGTGCACATATTTACCCTTTCATGTTTTACCCAGCCCGTTGACGATGTGAATTGGGATTAGGGTTCTATAAGTAATGCTTAGCATTCTTGCCTACATGTATAATTTTTGATCCAGTAACTACTCTCATTTGTGCACGTGCAAACTCTGTGGTTGCATGAAACAAATATAGCTCTGTTGCTATGCTAGTAAATGTCATGTATGTGAGCACTACCCATAAAAAGTTACTTGACCATTGTGTAATTCCATAATCAACTTTGAGCACTTTATGCAGTTGTGGCATATACAGTTGAAGCAGTTAGCACATTGTCCTAGCTTCTTTCTGTTTCCTGGGCTTGGTCTCTTTCCAATTTTTATTTGTAATAGTAATCTCAAGCTTTTTTGTATATTTCCAGCATGGTGTATGTTTAAAAAATTTATTCCTGAGGTGTAATCTTCAAACTATGACGATTCTAGATTGCCTCTCTAAATTTGGTTTTTTTAACCAAAAGTATCCATCGGCACATCTGAGCTGCACAATGTCGCATCCGTGGTTTCCTTATTCGTCAGCCTACACTTTTCGCTTACCAGAAAGATTTTGAACTATAAAATGGAGGGACAGAAAGATTGACTTGACGGGGAAGTCAGTCTTGTTCATTGCCTTTTGAGTTCTTTTCGGCAGGTGGTTCATGGATCAGAGTTTTCTTCCAATAATATTGCGGTTTGAGAGCGTCCAGGCAGACCTACTTGTTTAGAAAGCTTAGTTTGGTCCAACTAAATATGAAAAGGATCATTCTTATAAAGAAAAACATCCCAGCTGATTTGGTGCTTGGTCTGGTAAACTGCATTCTGGGTTTGGCTTTTCTTGGCCATGTATTAATTTGGTAAATTTGTGAGCTGGTTTTGGGCTCTCAGTTCAGTGAGTAGTGGTACTCTTTGAGCTGGATTTGGGCTTTCATTCAAGTTATAGTAAGTTTGCTTTCTTCCTGCTTCTCTCATGCAGCTTCCTTTGTTTCTTCATATTGCTCAGCTTTGAACTTTACCACCAAGGTTATATTGCACTTGCGGACAATTTGATTCATCCTTAACTTTTAAGCATTCAGTCCACAGTTATCTTAAATCTTAGCTTGCCGTCGCCAAAAATTCCGAAGTGTTCTCTGTCCATTTCAATGTGTCCACTCAAAAATAATCTACTGTTTGCCCTCTTTCCTTGTTGCGACTTCTTTCCCCCATTTGGACTCTGAAGATAGGAAACTACTGTGCTATCCCTTGTCATGCCTTTTGTCTTGTTTATGAGACTTGACATGTTTGCTTGCTAGATCAGGAATCTTCTGGCATCCTGGGGATCCCTCATAAGGACCTTCATGGGATGTGGTGCTACTCTGTAAGTTGTTGAGGTAAAAATCCTGTTTTGGAATGAGTGGCGACAGAACTGGAACTACACCAATGTTGAATTAATCGTAAGACATTGTATGCCATCTGGCACTGGGTGTTCTCTGAGTTGTCGTTATGCATGGATGTGATGATTTCAAGATAGATTCTAATGCGATGCAGCTGGTATTACGGATCAGCAATGCATGTTCACGTCCAGAAACCGGGCTCGACCCTCCGTCAATGACTCAGAAATTTAGGTTGATTGTAGTGTAAGTGACAGTGAAAGGCAATATATTCTTCTCTGGCTGGAAGAGGATAATGCTTTGGGTTCTTTTTGGAAATTTGACTATGGTCAACTGTGACGTGAGGCAGTTGGATGCTGAGCCTGATCATACTCAAAGGTCTCACTATGGTATTAACATCTTGACACTTTTGCAGATCTCGTTCAAGGTCCAGAACTCCGCTGTCACCTGTAAGTGAAAGTTTAGTCAGTTCATTTTTATTCCCTGCTGAGAAGCTTTGTGTCGAAGGAAACTGAAAACTGAAATCTGAGTCAAGATGCTTCCGCATATGCTGTGTTGACAGCTATTCTCCGCTATCTTTTTGTATTTGTACAGGCTTCTCGCGGAAAACATACTAGTCGAAGCTCGAGAAGAAGCTTATCTGAATCTCGCTCACCTTCGGTACTCTCTCTCCCCCGCTGCCCCCCCCCTCTTTTCCTTTTCTTCCACGTGCGCAGTTGATAATGCATTTATGCAATGTAAGTAGTTCTATGTTGCATCTGATTGTGGTCTTATTTTGTCAGGTTCGATCTAGAAGTCGTTCAGTGGACTCTAGGGAATACTATTGAGAATGGCTTTCTGACTATTCCAGTCTCTTGGGATGGAAGAAAGTTGAAACATCTTTTGGTTGAAGGCCAAGATCCTGGAAACGTCAGCTGGTTGAATAGATTTCACTTTGTCCGATTGGTGACAAATTCATATGCTTTCAGATCCGGGGTATCATTGAGCAGATTATGTATTGCTTTCATACGTAGTCACTCTTTAGTTGTTGCGGACAGACTTCATCATACCCAGTATTATCTTTAGGAGTCAGTGACATCATTAGACGGTCCGGTACCCTAAATCATGTACTATTTTGTCATGTTACAACCTTTAAGCATTCTCTTCTGAGATTAGATTGACATTTGGTTTGGCAACGTGTTTCTGGGGCACATGCGTGCGATTCTGCTGAATACAAATATTGGTATGACTATCGTTGACCAGGCATTAGCTAGTTATTCGGCCTTTTTTTTTTTTTTTTTTTTTTTGGTCTAAAGTTATTTGGCTATTTGATGGTCGAGCCTTTGTTGGAAAAGTATACCATGTTCCCGCCTGGATTAGGTCATTTTTGCCGAGATAAGAGCGCATCTTGATTTCTAAGTTACGTGGCCGGGGACCCCTTTTGCCTTGGTTGCGACTTTGGGGTCCAATCTTTTAGCAAATTAAGTTAATAAAAATCTTATTCTTGGGGATAATTTCTGATTAAAAATGGACTTTTTTTGTTCCTATTCGTTAGATGAGTTTCTAAGTAGAGATACAAAATTAATAATGACATAATATTTGTTTTAGGAATAGAAATTAGTTTGATAGATTTTCTTGAATTTTTTTTTTTTTCCATTTCCTTGTGCTGTGCTATTTCGTGAGAATTGAAAGCGTTTGATGTGAAGTTTTTCTCTCGCCCATGTAGAGTTTTTCTTCCTTCCCCATAACTGAATCTGGTTTTCTTGCCAGTCCCTCATTTTCTTCGGTTTTCTTCGGTTTTCTTTCGCGCGTCTAATGGGTGGGGTTTCGGAAACTGGTCTCGCTAGCGCACCACCTCGTCAACGCCGACTGTGTCTTTCGTCCCTGCTTTCTCGGATGTAGACCCATTCTCATACGGGTCTTCACCGTCCATCTCCTTTTTCCCTCTTCATCGTCTCTGTTTATGGTTCATTGTCCTTTCCGGCATGTCCTCATCGTGTTGTCGCACCCAATTTCCCCCACTCTACCTTTGCATGTCCTGATAAACCATCATCTACTTGCATGGGTGACATTCCCGTCGGGGCTTGCTTTGCTATTCACCAATAGCGTCCTCAAGTAGCGTTCTCCTCGGATGGAGCCTTCGGGTCAGGGAGATGACGCCCGACTTGCTGCTCTTTGCAGTCGGTTAGGACGTCTATGGACTGCCAAGCCAATTGAAGTTTGGGAAGAAGAGCCCTCTGCAGAAAAGCTTGAGGAATGTAAGTTGTGTCTTATTGGGAAAATTGTTACCACTTCTACTGTAAATCTTACTGCTTTTCAGCACACAATGAATCGCATTTGGCGCACAGAGAATGTTGAGATTTCACAGAGGGAGGAAGGTCTATATGTTATCAAATTTAACTCAGAAGCGGAAAAACGTGTGTTGGATACTGGTCCCTGGTTATTTTCTAGCAATCTGGTTATTCTTTAACCCTGGTCCCCAAAACTCCATTTCATTGTTATGATTTCACATGTTGTGCGTTTTGGGTCCAAGTCTTTGGCCTTCCCCTAGAGCGATGTACGGCACAACTTGTTAGCAAGGCTGTTAGTGAAGTGGGTAAGGTTCTAGAGGTCAGAATAGAGACCAAGGACAAATCACCTATCCGAGTGGTGCGAGCTAAAGTGGAAATTAGCCTGCAGGAGCCTCTCAAACCTGGCAAACTTATTCGAATAGCGAGGAAAAATATATAGCTTGACTTCCGTTATGAATGTCTGCCCCACTATTGCTACTCCTATGGTATTATTGGTTACTATGCATCATATTGCAAGGAAATTCCCTATGACGATGCTAAATTTGATAATAGGGATCAACTCTACTATGGACAGTGGCTTTGGGCTGATGTTCAGGAACATAACCCTTTCTGGCAGGCTTTTTACAACTCTCAACCTCCTACAGAAAATTTCGAAGAAACAGTACCTGAAATTCCTCCATCGGGTCCACTTCTACTCCCTGCTGCCCCTTGTGAGGTCCACCAGCAATCCCTCCCAATGGAGGCTCAATCAACTCAGCAGCTGCACACCTCATCAGAGCATATAGTTTTGGATCCCCCTCTCCCTGCACCAGAATAAAAACATGATCATCCAGATTCTACAGCTGGGGTTTCTTCATCTAAGAAAGCAAAACATTCTCGCTTGCATACAAAGACAAATCCTCAGAAAAAGGTTAAGCGTTTTTCTCCGTGTAGCTCACGCTCTATCTTACACGACACACTAGACGAAAGTCTTCTTTTGGATACCCCAATACTGGAGGCCCCGAGGGCCAACGATTGGGTTGTGGTGGCTTGCCCGAAGAAGCCACCGATGGACAAATGAGGATATTAAGTTAGAACTGTCAGGGATTGGGCAATTCCCTGACAGTTCAAGCTCTGAGAGCCTTAGTGGCTCAAGAACGGCCCGATATTATTTTTTTGATGGAAACTCATAACCAGGAACATGTTATTATGAACATCTAGAGGCGGCTCAATTATCCTAGTAGTTTCGTCGTTAATCCTATCGGTTTGTCATGGGGTATGGTGCTTTTTTGGCGGGACACTGTTTCTCTCTCAGTAACTGCTCATAGCTCCTTGTTTATTGATGCTATATGTTCTGATGATAGCGGCTCTTCCCATATGTGTATTACCTACCTACATGCACCTGTTGTTTATAACCAGAGACAGATTTTCTGGGCTGATTTGAGGCGACTCAGCCTCTTATATACACTACCTTGGCTGTGCATAGGTGATTTTAATGAAGTTTTACATCATTAGGAAAAGCTAGGGCAGAAACCGGCAGAGCAATATCGATTAAACTCCTTCAGAGAAATGCTACATGATTGTGCCTTGTTGGATATGGAGACTAAGGGCTCTGCCTATATGTGGGTTAATCAGCGCAGTGGCGATGCAGTGATTAAAGAGAGGCTAGATCGTGCATTATGTACAATTGACTGGCAAGTGGCCTATGCGAATGCAGAAGTTATAGTATTACCTGCCATCGAGTCAGATCATAGCCCACTCATTCTTACTACTGTTCTCAACTCGGTAAAAAGGAGCAGATCATTTACCTTTGAATCCTACTGGCTGCAAGACCTTGACTATCACAGGGTTGTTTCTGATACCTGGTCTTCTTCATCTCTTGCTACTTCTACAATCTCAAAGAAGATCTGGGCTACCTCTACGGTGTTGATGCGATGGATTAGACACAAATTTAAAGCAGGCCATCGTCAACTAGATCTCCTTCAGCAACAGCTTCAGCAATGCACCAACCAATCTGTAGTCAATCATAACAAAGACCAAATCAACTCTTTGAAGGCTCAAATTCAGAACATATGGTCACAAGAAGAGCACTATTGGGTGATGCGTTCCTGCATACAATGGATGCAATGCAGGGATAAAAACACGAGTTTTTTTCACGCTACGACTATCCAACGCAGGAAAAGAAATACCATCAGCACCCTCAAGGACAGTAACGAGAACTGGATCCGAGAGCCAACACAGCTTAAAAATCTTACTTTCAACTTTTTCAGGGATCTTTATACTTCAGTGGGCTATCGGGATTTTGGCCCTATTCTAGCTCAATGTCCTAGAGTAGTTACAGCCGAAATGAACACTTTTCTGATTGCTGAACTTACAAGGGAGGAGGTAAAATAGGCTACCTTTCAACTGGGTGCTACTAATACTTCAGGTCCCGACGGCTTGAACGGCCTCTTCTATCATCACCACTAGGATATCATTCAAGAGGACGTTTTTTAGATGGTTCAAACCTTCTTGAGTTCAGGAGTGCTGCCAACAGAAATAAACAGGACTTCCCTCTCGTTAATCCCCAAGATTCCAAACATTGAAAGGTTAGATCAGTTTCGCCCGATTAGTTTATGTAACTTTAGTTACAAAATCATATCCAAAATATTAGCAAATCGCTTGAAAACTTGTCTACCTAAGTTAATCTCCCAAGAACAAAGTGTCTTTGTATCAGGTAGACAAATACAAGAAAATATACTCATTATTCAGGAGGTTCTCCATCAAATAAAAACTCGCAACAGCAAGAAAAAGTTTCAGGGTATATTGAAAGTGGTTATGAAGAAAGGCCTACGACAGGGTGGAGTGGGATTTCTTGGATGCTTATCTTCGTCAGTTGGGTTTTCAAGATAAATGGATTTCATGGATTATGCACTGTGTACCTTCCACCTCTCTTAGTGTCAAATTTAATGGTGAATTGCTACCTTCCTTTCAGCCATCTCGGGGACTTCGCCAGGGCGACCCACGCTCCCCCTATTTATTTATCCTGGTGGCAAATCTGCTCTCTTCTCTTATACTACAAGCTGTTGAAATGGGCTCTCTTAGGGGTATAAAACTCAATCGATGGTGCCCTGTTTTATTTCATCTCCTTTTCGCTGATGATGCTATCTTTTTCTTGGAGGGTAGAACTAGCGAATGCCAAAATCTCGGTAATATCCTCAATCAGTACTGCTTAGCCACTGGTCAAGCCATTAACAGAAACAAATCTAGTATATTTATGGGGAAATCGTGCCCTCAGCCACTTACGGTTAACCTGGCTAGTGAACTTCGGGTTCCTATTTTGGCAAAATCACGTAAATACCTAGGGTTACCTTCAGACTGAGGTTCCTCAAAAAAGGACATGTTTGCTTGGCTCCTTGATAGGGTCAATGCAAAATTGGAGGGGTGGAAGGACTCTTTCATTTCAAAAGGGGGTAAAGAGGTTCTTTTAAAATCAGTTGTTCAAGCCCTACCTTAGTACGCTATGTCTATATTTAAGGTCCCGGTTTCTATATGCAGATCCATTGAACAGAAAATATCCAGGTTTTGGTGGAAAACTAACAACAACAAATCTAGCATTCATTGGAAAAACTGGGATCTATTGAAAGCAAAAAAAGATAGTGGAGGTATAGGGTTCCGAGATTTTCTGACCTTTAATAAGGCCCTCCTGGGCAAGCAGGCTTAGCGACTGTTCCAAGACCATTCGTCTTGTGGAGTCGTGTGTTTAAAGGTTTGTATTTTCCTTCCAAGACCTTCTGGCATGCGGATAGAGGTCGCAGACCTTCCTGGGGTTGGCTGAGCATCCTATTAGGCAGAGATTCCATTAGTCCAAAGCTTCAATGGTCAGTGGGAAATGGCCAATCTATAAAGGTGAGAGAGGATAAATGGTTACCTGTTGGCATTCTGGGTGGTCCAGCTCTCCGAGATGAACCTCAAACCGTGGCTAGTTTTATATGCCCCTCATTGAATAACTGGAATGTTGACCTTCTGCATCGCTTCTTTGATGATCTCACCGTACATCATATCCTACAGTTAAAAATTTGGCCAATATCAACTGCAGATAAACTCATATGGACAGGAACTCAGGATGGTATTTATACTGTAAAGAGTGGATATAATGTTATTCATCAGTCAGCATGCCAGCAGGTACACACTCACGCTTCTTCTTCGAATCAACCACCCAAGCATGTCTGGAAGCAGATATGGAAAGTTCAGACAACACCCAAAATTCGTAATTTTCTGTGGTCTATCTGTCAAAACGCGTTACCAACGAAGGACA
Source organism: Eucalyptus brandiana (assembly GCA_014182725.1). Lineage (NCBI taxonomy): Eukaryota > Viridiplantae > Streptophyta > Magnoliopsida > Myrtales > Myrtaceae > Eucalyptus > Eucalyptus brandiana. The sequence continues at coordinate 23,466,295 of CM024669.1, forward strand.
ATCTCTTCCGTCGAAGGATCACCCCAGACCCGGTCTGTGTACTCTGTTCCTCTACCTTCCCAGAAACTACAGAACACCTATTTTTGCATTGCCCATGGACTCAACGTATATGGAACCATTCCCAAGTTTAGATTAATGTTAATGCTTACAACCCTAACCGAATGGACTTCTAGATAGCAAACTTCCTCAATCAGAACAAGGGCTTACCAGATTTTGAGCACATCGCAGGCCTTCTATGGGAAATTTGGAAGGCTCGGAACCATTTTGTCTTTCGCTGCCATCGCGTCTCCCTGGATCAACTTGTTGAATCGGCTTTTGCTCTGGCCAATCTCCAGAAACGAACCCATCTGCAGGACTTCACGGGTCAGTCCTCTTGGCTGAACCCTAATCAGTCTTGGCAACCTCCGCAACAGGGCACATTGAAGATCAATCTGGACGGTGCTTTCCCCACAGCGACTCACAGGGGCTCGATTGCTAGTATTGCTCGTGACCATTCGGGTAGATTGCTCGAAGGCTTCACACCCTTTGTCTCCGCCTCCTCTACTCTCGAGACAGAGATCCAAGCGTTACTTTTCTCCCTCAAGGATTTGCTACAGCAATATTTAACCGATTCTCACCTGGTCGTGGAATCCGATAGCATCATCCTAGTCGAAACCCTCAATTGGTGCCGCATGCTGCCATGGGAGTGCCGTGCCCTCTTGGCCGAATGCTTTGATCTCCTTCGGCGCTTCTCCAATCTTAGTGTGTAGCACTGCCGTCGGGAGGCCAATGCCCTAGCAGACTGGGCCGCGAAGGCCCACGGACGAGGGTCTCTTTCTTCTAATTGGCTTGTCTCCCCTCCTCAAGTGATGCTCGACATCCTTTGTAACGATGCCCTAGCTCAGGGCTGTTCCTTTTTTCCCACATGACATTTTATTATCAATATATTACCTTTTTCGATCAAAAAGAAAGCGTTTGATGTAGAAATTGTACATCAATTAGCGATGGTTGCGGGCGGCTAAGGCGAGTGATGATAAAGAGTTTCGATTTCTGTTTTGTTCTAGAAATGGAGAAGTTTAACTTCTTCTTTTTATTTTAAATTTATTTTTGGACTAAAAATTTTATCTTGAAAATAAAATTAAAAAAAAAAGTGAAATTACATTACTAAATGGATTTATGTTCTAAGCTTGTTTTTAAAAAAATAAAGAAATATAATGGTCATCATGCACAGTCTGGAGGGCGGACTTCTATGGCTTTGTATGACTTGATGCAAAAGCTAATTGCTCGGTGACATAGAAAAGGCATGAGGAAGCTATAGGTTACTATCACCCAAAAAAAAAAAAAAAAAAAAAAAAAAAAACTCAGATTTGTGTATTTATGATAAATGGGAAAATTCCAAATAAAATGTTTGAAATGTCATCATTTTTTTAAATAAATATCTGAAGTGAACTTTAGTTTAAATAAGGACATAAATTAACAGTGAACAGTGATTTCCCTAGTCCATCGGTTCCCATTAATTGGAATCGGGAATCGGGCCGATTCCTTTAATAACCACCGATTTCGGGCCGTTTCGGTCCCATTCCAAGCAGTTCGGACAGGTCCTGATTCTTTTGCACACCTCTAGTAGCCACTCCTGCCGGTAGTTCCATGGGCAGATCTACTCACCCACCCACCTGAACCGAACCGGTTATATTATAATAATATATTAATTTTTAAAATTTTAAAATATTCGAAATGAGCAAATATAAAATTTGGGGCTCCAATCATCATTTTGTCTCAATTCACTACTCTCCTACTCTATCTCGTCTCCTTTAGTTCAAAATCTCCTAGAGCTCCCTCTTACTCTCTAATTCACTTTCGGATCTACTCATCCCCCTTCGAGTTCTAGTCTGAACTCGGCGAAATAGTGAGTTGATTCTCTTTCCCCCCCTCGAACTTGAACTCTCTCTCCACGTCGTTGACATCCTCGTCGCTACATCCACATTCAGTATCATTATCGTCCTCTTTGTTGTTGGGCTTGTCCCACTTCTACCTCCCCTCTTCCTCCTCCCCCTCCTCAAGCCTCCCCCCATCATCCTCATTTTCGAGGACAAGGGCGAACTCCAAGTCTAAGGATGGTTCATCGTCCTTGTTGTTCTCCTCATTGTCAATCTCGAGGGAGGAGCAGGAGACGGCGGAGGCAATGGCAAAGATGGTGGTGGTGATCGAGATGGAAGTGGCGTGAAGGTTGCGACCGCCGTCGCTGAGGGTCATATGACCGCCGCCGTTGCAGCATTAGTACTTGAAGAGAATAAAACTACCATGGTCGGGAGAGCCAAAATGAGTATATGTGAGGGGGGCAAAAAGGGGAAGGCGTGGAGGTAGAACCAATTCTATGGATCCACTCGGGAATCGCACTGAACCGGCGGTCCGATTCTTGAGTGGATCCATGCAACTAGCGGGCAGTTTCTGGTTCTAATTTTTCGAAAACGGTTCTTAGCGGACAATTTCAGATTCTAGGTCGAGAATTGCCCACCCGAACCATGCACACTCTTAGCGGCCACTGCCCTATCGCTAGTGCAGCAGTAGCAATGGTCAAAGCCTAAGAGCTGCTAAAAATAGGAGAGGCCACTTTGGGTGAGGGTCTCTTGCACAGGTGTGGTGGCCTTTGCCCCACCCTAGCCACCACTCCAGCGGTAATGGGGCGGCGGCTTCTCACCTGCGAGTATTTTTGCTTTATTGTTTTCAAAAAGAAGAAATTTCTATCTTTTTAAATTTTAAATTTTAAATTGAAATTAACTGAATTTAAAATTTAAAATATGTTTGGACGAAAATACCTCTTTAGGCTCTTCTTTAAAACAACTCTAATCACTTCATGTCGTTATTTAAGAAAATAGGGGGACTTCTAGCCCTTAATAAGTTTGATTTTAAATCTTTATTTAAGAAAATGATGCCAATTCATGCCTTTATTTAGGATTTTCTCATGATAAATTTACTTTAAATTAATTTTTTTATCACAAAATTTCTCAAATTTATATATCTATAATAAATTTACTCTCCGTTAAATTCTACCATCAAATTGTTGAATTGGATAACACATAACATTCGACAAACGTACTCAATTAAAGGTTTCACCCTCCATTTATCACAGGTGATCAAATTCAACAAAGACTAACAATGGTCTATCAAATAATGATTTTTTATGATAAAAAAATTAATGAGATAAATTGACGATAAATATATTAGTTTGAGATTTTTAGTGTTCAAAAATTAATTTGAAACAAATTTATCATAGATATATCAATTTAAAATCTTTCATAATATTAATCCTACTTAAGTTGATCTCACCGGAATTTCGAATCTTATGTTGCTTTGGTCTCTCAATTCTAAATGTTCATCATTTGGATGAACATTTGAGTCTTCTTGGCTGATTAGAGAATGATCTTGATGGTCGTAGAGCACAGCACCATAGCTGTTAGGAAAGCACCATCATCTAATTCCATCACATCCACATTATCAAATGCCATGACTGAACACCAAGGCCGATCAAGAAGAGAAAAGGGAAAGGCATAGAATTGCTAGAAATGTTTGACGCAGAAATCACTGCACAACTGGGATCATGAGTTCATTTTTATTTCCCTGATCTGCAAACAAAGGGCACTTCCCAAACACATTGCAAACCGCAAATCCCCAAAACATAGATCAAGCAACATCCCATATGAACTACACTTCCAAGGCCTTCACATTTCTTGCCAACCCGGTTCTCCGGTGGGTATTCTAGCCTTCTTTTTTCCCTGGGGGTAGATCTAGTAACTATGCCTGCCCAGCCCGACATAGTTTTGGCGAGGAGTCACCCGTCCACTTTGCACCTAAAAATGCTTCCTCCACTCCGTGATAAGGCTGGAAATTTCCGGGTGCTAGGTCCCACACCAGGCGTTCCCGGAGCTTTATCTCATTTTCTTTTTGGCAGATCTTGAATAAGTAGAGTATTTAAAGAAACTTAAAACAGTCCACCACGGCACTGCATGGACGTCGCTTACCAAAAGATTGTTTTTTTCTTGGCCACCCCACAGATTAAGAGTCTGATTGGAATAAGACTCACAGACAGCAAGCATGAAGTATTGTTCAAGCATACATATCAGTTCTGACTCATAGTGTACTTGCAGTTTTAGCTTTAGCTTCATGGGGGAAAAGGGATAACGTTTAAGTCTATGAGTGAGGAGTCCTCTCAGACCCGTGCCTTAGGCGGAAACTGTTGGACCTGATGCCTTGTTCTGATCCACTCGCAGGCTGGTGGAAATGCCAGATGGTCGACTCTCTATCAACCTGGCTCGGTTGGAATGATTGCAAATAATCCCTCTCCCATGCGTGAAAACGACCGGATAGAGGGTTTTCAGGTTCTTGGAAGTTTGTGCCTGAGGAACTTGCCGGAATAAAATAGAAGCCGTTGCTCTGTTCAGACGACGAAGAGGCCACTGAACCCATGTGACTCATTCCTCTGTGAGTTGTAGATCGCCGAGTCCCAGGAGCAATTGGCGTGCGAGAATGACTAGGTTGTTGCTGGTAGAATGCCGGCAGAGCTTGGCCTCTATTTCTAGCTCGAGCATTGCTGCCCGGATAGGGAGGAATCAGCGATGATGGTACTGAGCTCCCAGATCTAGCCCCCGAACTATAGAAAATGAAACATTCTCATTTTAGAAAAGGCGTAAGCAATTAAGCGTGGTAATTTGGTACCATCACACAACTGGAGTCAGCCTGATGATTTCTCATTAAAGGCCAAATATAATTGGCAGCCCACCGAGTGGACTACTTGAAAACAGTTCCTCAATTGAGAGAACGTAATTATAATTCTGTCTATTCAACAATCCAAGGAAACTAAGCCTTCTAAAGCTAGAATAATACTATTATTTGGTGACGGATAGAAGAGGCAGTCTCCCAATTCCCAATCATAGCAGCTCTAACTAATTTTAAAAGTATTTTTGCTTTAAAGGGAGAAGTGCACTCTAGGCATTATTCTCAAATACATACCTGTGGCCAACAAGGAACGGATGCATAAACGATGCTGGTCTTGTTAATTCAGAGTTTGTCCTAGAGGACCGCTGAACATTAGTAGGCGGAATTGAAGGTTGATCAGCATTACCAATACGCCTGCTGCTGGTAGAGAAAGGAGATTGGTCCCAGCTATGAAATTGAACATCCATGGCGGGAAAGGCATAAGAATTTGGAACTTCACTAGGTAACGATGGGCCATTCCAAGGGTTACTAAAGTTTGTACCATCTGGAATGCTGCCATTGGAACTAGAGGTGGAGGGGTGAATTGGCCCGAAATAAGCAATGTACGGACAGGGATGAGCAGCAGATGACACAGAGGATTGCTCAGAAAACATAGCATGATGCACCCGGAGATCATTATCTGTATTTCGGTGTTGATAAGTAATACACCCTCTACATAACTTTCAAATTAGAAAACTAACGCTCAAGATGTCAAGAAAATCTTACATGCAGGTGCTGAAATTTCCCCCTCACTGCAAAAACATCATATTGAATATCAGAAAGAAAATCCTGTGAAGTAACAACAAAGAACACTGAAGTTCTTACAGCAGAGAGAGAGAGAGAGAGAGAGAGAGAGAGAGATGTGCCCACAAGAATCATAAAAAATGATTAAGTTTAAGTCATGTTAATGGTTCATTCATACAGGACCCCAAAGACAAACATGCATGAGCGGGCCCACCCCATTCTCATTGATTCACAAGGTGCCTTTTACCCATAGATATGTCCAGTCCGTCACAAAATGAATTCTCTGTTTGACTCAAAGTATAGTGATCCTGACTAAATTAAGATATGCTCGACCTATTTATACCCAATAGATAAGACAAACAGAAAAGCGGATTTAAATTTATATCAGTTCAACATTCTTTAAAATAGTCTCATAGCTCAACAAGGTTCATTCTGTTCAATAAAAAGGGAAAAGTGGGGAAAATAAAACTCCAAACCGACCTAGCTTCCTCATGGATGCAAGGGCTTGTTGACAACACCCTAAGTATGGACATCTGCCACTTAACTCCACAGAAGTCAACTTTGCATCCTTCCATTCATCAATCGCCAATTAAACTGGAATTATGACAACACTAGGTTGCTATGGGTTATGTGTAAGCCCATAAAAGTTGCACAGAGAATAAATTTACTATCCAAACACAATTGACCAGTCATGCACTAGAAGAGATCAAAGGGCACCTATTAACAACTTCTTATTACTTGCTTTCTTTTCCCTTCTCTCAACACCTAATCTGTCAATGACATCCCACGGTTACATAACCTTATCATTTGCATCCTCACCACTAAGTTTAATTTTATCTAGCCTCATGTTCCAACTCTTTGATCAATGCATTCCACTTCTCACATAAGAAAATAATTAACTATTAAGTTATGTATGCACCAACTGATCATGAATATAAACACCTTGAAACATTTGACAACCATTTTTCAATGGTTTCCTTCGAGTAAGTAGCTGAGATGGTCTTTTCAGTTACCAACAAGAAAACTACAATAAAAATTTCCCTTTTATTTTGGTGCATTTAAAAGGTTTACTTATAGGAGCTTCCCACAATTTAAGAAAATATAATAATGAAAAGCTCTTGCTTACAGTACCAAGTGTGGAAGTCTTCGAATGTTCTTCCATCTCATAAAATGAGAATTAAGGGATAATTGGGATAATTGGAGACATAATTAATAAATAGTAAGATGCCAACGTTAGAGTTCGAAACAACTCTTACTCAAAGGAAGGCAACCTCGCTAATTGCCCATATGGACACCAGTGAACCCCAAAGGTCTGCAATGACATCCATAGAGTTAACAAAATCAGACAACACTGAAAAAGAATTATATAATGATAAATTCCGTAAATAAGTGCACAAAGCACAAGTATGTCCTGAGAACATGACTACTTAGTAAAAAATGATCGCAACACGGAGTCTGCTCCTTTGCAAAATATCCAGGTATCATTTGAAGGTGGGACAGGAATTATAATTGGTCTCGCAATTCGATTCACAACAAGCATGGTGTTAGTATCATACAGGAAAATTGAGAGATCACTCAAGCAAGTAATCTCATCTGAAAGAATCAGGACACAAACATGGAACAATAAGCCACCACCGTGAGTATCTGCAAGAATTTAGAAGCCCTTCACAAACCTGTCAACTTTGTTCACTCTAGGACTCTGAATACATCCTAGCCAATGGTACAAAATAAAGGAATGAACTCTAAAGGCTAACTTGAAAAACGAAGAAAAGAGGAACGGGATTTAAATGGAAAATGAAAAAAAGAAATCAAAATTTTGTGAGAAGAGAGCAAAAGTCTAAAATTTAACTCATTTTCTTCAGTCTTCTTCCCAAATATAGTGTAAAAATCCTTCTGACCACATAGTTCTTTTATTGACAAAGCTTCTCAATGAAAAGAATTACATGTTCATCAGAGAAAGGATAGCCCCTAACAGTGCAAGCCCAAAAGAGAAGATTTTCCCAATTTAGCCCTGGCCAGAACCAAACTCCAGTCATTAGGGATAGAAGATACTTGAACAATTGAAAAAACCTACAATCCCAGCAATACTTCTTTCCACTATGTATGGCCACTAAAGGAAACAAGTGTTCTCAGACATGGGCATATAATAGAACCACTGAAGTCCAGCTGGTGGTTCAACCGAACTTGAATCATTATCTAGAAAAAAGATTAATATAACATCTGTGACCCATGCAGGGACAGATACAAAAAAATTTCTCAGTGGGGGATAATTTGACCAAAATAATACAAATATATCAATTGTGTATGCCTCAAGTGATGAGTAGTGTTGTCACCATGAGCCAAAGAAAAGTAATGTTGTCACACACTACAAATAAACCAAGTGTATTTGTCTCAGGTAATATAAGTAATCCAAAGAAAAGTAATGTTCTCACACTTAAAATCCCTGGCAAAAGCCAATTTGCAAAAAGTACTATCGGTTTGCGGGGGCAACTTGAAATGAAAAATTTAAATATTGGCTTCAATTTGTTAAAAAGTTCTATCAGTTTGCTGGGGCAAATTGAACTGACAAATTTAAATATTGGCTTCAATTTGCATCTTCTAGGAAACTTAATTTAACAAAATTTATTCTTTTTAGGTCAAAAAATCAAGGACAACTTAGGAACCTTCGACTATCTTTAAATATCATAAAAGTGAGTGGGAGCAAAAGCCTCCACCATTCAATATGCAGGGCTGTCCTTAGACCAATGGACACATTAAGCACACTCATTCATAAGGCAAAGTAGCGTGAATCCCAACGTTCCAATGTTTGAGCCTCACTCCAATATTGCAAATTGTTTTGCGATATCATGACATCAGCTGAATGAGCGAAGAAAGACCCACTTCCCTACTAAAGTAGCCTCAAGCCCATATGGTAAAGCACCAGAACAATGCTCCTCATATCTAGTCCAATACTCACTTTTGTAAAACTCAGCTATCTCCAGGTTGGAGGCCAGTCCAATTTGCCCATCCACCAAGTGAACCGGCAGCCAATAAAATTCATTCAGTGTTTTAACCACAGGCAATTAAGACAAATAACTTGAAAGCATGGCCAGAGAGCTCCCAGCTCAACCAAATGAACTGGTCATCTGGTCTGGGTATAAAAGGACTAGCTGGAACCAATACCAAAACGTGGCCTCAACACCATGACTCTTTGTGGCCTGTGCATCCTTGAAGATGAAAGTGCCAAACATCTCTGTTTTCAGTGCAACTATGCAGGGTGGATTTGGGCTCAGCTCTATCTAAATGCGGAAATGATTGGCCTGCAACCAAACTTCATGATGTTTGCCAATAGATTAATTAATATAAAAACTAAGAATTTGGCCTTTTCGAAGAGAACTACGCAGTACATTCTTGGCGGATTCAAATAAGGGATAGTTTATTAGTTTATCAGGGGAACCGATGTCTTCGTATTTTAGATAGAGCTCTTGCTCCCCCACTGCAATTTCACAAAAAGACTTTACAGTCTTGAGTGGTGCATCGTGTGACACCATCACATGAAGCAACTAGAGCAACTGATTCATTTTACATAATGACATGAGTCTACTACAGAATCACCTCTAAAGTACCGCTAAAGATTCAAAAAATAAAAGACACATTGGATAGTCTAAGAAGATACTGGTTTGTGTGGTTAACCACAAGATGGACTCAGGGAAAACAAGTTGAGCCACTCACAAGCTAGTTGAACTTGACCAACATTATTTTCAAGACTGCAATTCTGAAACTGACGTATAACTTTCAATCATGTATAATTTAATGGCAGAGACTGTATTTTCTCTATTTTTTACACCAGATATTAAGTCTGCTTGGCTCATGTCAAATATTGAATCATTTGTTTGAGTCAAGGCGAATCATTTGTTTGTGTCAAGGTCAGACAAAATTGATATTTGATCCAAATCAAGATTGAGCCCGAGTTTCGAGCACCAATTATTTGTATCAGATCGAGTTCGAGTTCGAGTTCGGGTCCATTAATATACTGTTCCATAAACCCTTAAAACTAAGTCCGTCACATCACTTAAGGACCTCCTTTGTAAACCAATCTTATACCTAGAGTTTAAATTCAATTTCATAAAGTCACAAAAAGTGGAGGCCTCGCTGTAGGGAGACATTATTCAGGGTGATGCAGGATACTTGCTAAAAATCTACTAAGTACACAAGCAACAAGCATCATCGGTAGATGACAAACTTTCTTAGCCTTCAATCAAAAAATGAAGAGTAGTGCAACTTCGTTCTATAGGTTCCAAAGAAGAAAGGAATGTCATGGATTTTAGGGGGAATATACTTTTTTATACTCCTTATTCCTTGATGTAAACAAATAATAAATCCCATTAGAGAGATCTCAACAATGGTATTCTTAAACTTGATGCCAATTAATTTGGACCGATGGCCCTCTTTTTTTCCATTCCTTTCTTAAGAATGATTAGAGAGAGTAACCATGATCAGGTACCAACTGAAATGTACATCTGATGTATTGGAATTCTATAAGATGTCAACTAATAATTTTACTCTATGTTGGTCTACAGCAAGTTAACACTATCTTCTGTAAAGTAGGGCAGCAATACATAAGTCTCAAAGAAAAAATACACAGAGCTTCCTAATTAAAAGACTTAAAAAAAATAAAAATAAAAAGGAACTTCCTTAAGATAAAACAGACTCTAAAAGACACAGAGAGAGAGGAATGCCAATATCCAAAACTACTATAAGCCTGAACAGCAACCATCAGGAGTATGAAGGAATGCATGAACCATTATAAAATTAAAAATAACAGTGAGCACATTAATAGAACCATGAGAAAGAATATCATCATTCAAATGCTTCTTTACCATCTCGGAATAACTCAAGTCATATAGATCCTCCTCATGGGCCCATTCATCCAAGCTAAACTCAGGAAGTGAACGGCAACCAGTAGCATAAAGCCATTGTCCCTTCTCAGTCTTGCGGCAGTTTGGGCACTGCATCGCACCCTTGCAATTGAATGCAGAACCAATGCAATCTGAAAGGAGGTGAGTTGGAAGAAAATGAATAAAATCTTCAAAAAAAAGGCTCAAAATATGATTATTTCATCTGAACCAGAATGAAGATTAAGCATTTTGTAGTTGGAACTTTGGTCCCTCTTTTCTTATTCAATTGATAGTTTTGAACTACTGAAATCAGCCCTAGAGAAAGCTAGCCGGTTTGAATATCAGCCAAAATCATATACTATTAAAGGTTGTCGCTGCCAATGGAAAACCAAAATAACTCCAACTGAGCTGGACCACAAAATCAGGCATCATGCAGACCATTGATATTCCCTCAAAAAGATTCACTGCCATAGAGCTCTGAACTCTCAGCAAGATGCTTTCATTTGTTTTAAAAATCGGTCAAAGTCATAAGCAAAAAGTGTCATTGCAACAGATGAGAAAAATAGTTAACTCATTAGATAAGGATCCAGCATCATGCAAGCCATTAGCATCAAAACCTTAAGAATGATTCACCCCCTCTTCCTAAATAATTCTCTCAACATCACTAGGATCCCTGTCATTTTATCCAGTGAATCATTAAATAGTATGAGCACACGCTTCAAAGAAATAATTTTACTTCTAGGGCCGGTATACAAATTCAGAGTTATTATCCTTTTCTTTCCCTTTGCTGGGGCAAATCTAACTTCTTAACCATCACTGCACCCATGAAACCATCATAACTCAAAGAAAATCTCCCAAACTTGGATCAGATCCACATCTTAAGGCTTGTGCGCGAAAGCGGCTAGTCATTTACTTTTATGTGTGGCCACCTGATCCTGAATTAACACCACTTGCGAAGAAAAAATACCATCTTCACAGCCCATGCACGAAGCAACATGTTAGACTCACATAACTTTACCCACTAGTAACATCTGGCAACCCTGCCTTATGTCGTGGTATAGTTCTCTCGGTTGACCTCATTTAATCGATCTAATTCCTTTCCAACAACATCCTTAATTCAAGATCAAGATGCGAAGACCAACAAATCTCTCGAATAAACTGATCCACCCATCGCATCATCCCAAACTCATCAAAGCACTCTCCGTCTCCTTCGAAATGCTCAGAGCGAAAGAAAGATTGCATATCGCGACAAGAGCCATCAAACTCAACCAAATCCCAGCCAATTAATTCACATTCTCCAAATTCCAGCCGAAGCAGCCATCTCAAAATCCCCCCAGGCAAAAACAAAACGAGCAAGACTTCAAGCAGATCGGGATCTCAGAGACTCAAATTCCCCACGAAAAAAGAAAAAAATACCCAGAACTCAAAATTCGTCAACGCCTCACCTAAATGAAACTGATGGCCGCATTGGAGCTTAGCCCACGCCCGATCCCCATTGTCGGTGACGACCTCGAGGCAAATGGAGCACGGCACCGACCTGCCTCCGCCTTCGCCGTCGTCGACCGCCAAGTCGTCGTCGCCGGCGCCGCCCTTCAACCCCATATCTCGAAGAAATTGGGGGAAAAAACAAGCCAATCGGCCAACAAGCCAACCAGTCAACCAGCCAACCGGCCGGCCAACCAAATCGATCGATCGATCGATCGATCAAGCCCAACAGCAACCACCGCACGTCAAAAAGGCAAACCCTAATCCAATTTTTCCCCCAAAAATTGACGAGCTCCGGGTATAAATCAAGCGGAAACGAAGCCTCCTCACCGGCCTGCGGTTCCGGAGAAGAGATCAAGGGACGCTGAATCGAAGGAGCGTTGCCAAGGCTGGAGGATGACTCGATGGAGGAGAGAGAAATGGGGATGGGAGGAGAGATGGTGCAGGAACCGATCGAGGGAAGAAGGCACGAACATGGAAATGGCGGAGCAGTCGCTGGAATTCGGATTTAATTATTATTGGTTGGCTCGTCCGATACCCAACTTTCTCTTCTTTTTTTTATTTTTTATTTGCCCTTTCTTTCTTTTTTCTTTTTTTTTTGGGAAGATGACACCTGTGGTTCTTAAACTTATAGCCTCTATGAGAGACCTTGTCCTTAAACTTTCTTGTTTGGAATGGTATTTGAAGTTTAGCTAAATATTCAATATGATTCGTGAAATTTATAATTTGTACAAAGTGACATCTAATGTGATCCTTTCATGAATACAAAATTAGGAGCGAAATTGAATATTTTTGTGCAGTCCAAATGGCGAAAAAAGAATAATGAAGAAAAGAAACTAATTTCTCAATGAATTCAAGATTAGGAATAAAGTTGAAAATTATATTGAATGAATTAAAAGTTTAAAAATTACATTAATTAAGCTAAAGTTCATAATTATTTTGAATAAATTAAAAGTCGAAAGCTGCATTGGAGGTTAAGTCACAGTTTAAGAAATATTTATGTCATTTTCTCCTCTTTTTTTCTGCTTCCTTCTTTTTTTTTCCTTTTCATTTTTTTTTTTCACTTTGGATTATGGATTATTTGTGTACGGGAGCGAGAGGAGCGGGTTGGGTGTTCGTTGCATTTCAGGATCGAGTCGGGGGACCAAGACATCGCTGTCCGAGTGGGACAGCCGGGCGGCCGCGATTGGTCCGAGTTTGGATTGAATTTGGTTGACTATTGTTTCCCCGGTCTCTCTCTCTCTCTCTCTCTCCCCCGCCTTCTTTATTTTTTTTTATTTTTTTTCCTTTTTTCTTCCTGTTCTCCGTTGTTTTGACCGGCGACAGAAATTAAGATTTGTCAATTAGTTATTAGTGCTTATTAAGCAATTAATTCCGTATGATTTAAATACTCTGGCGTGCCGAGCGTTGTCAGAATTTAAGAAATTAAATTGTTTAGTACTGTATTTAGCAATTGTCTGGAGAAAGTTGTTGAGGTAATTTAGGAATACTGATAGGGGCAAACTTTCGTGCCACGTATTGAGGATGGATGTGTTCGGCATCGTCGGACGGCCCCACTCTGCCTCGCATTCTTTTAATTTTATTTTGGAGATTTTTAGTCCTAATTCTTTATATGAAGAATGGTGTGAATTATTGCTCGAGTACTTTTTTTTTCTCTTTTTTTTTCCATTGTTTTTTAAATGAATCATCCAAACTTCTAATAATGACCTCTTCCTTTCTTTCTTCATTTTCTAAGAAAATTCCAAATAAGAGTCCGAAATGTTGTTATTTTCTTAAATAAGAGTCAGAAGTGGACATAGTTTTAACTAAGAGCCAACCACTGGGGGTTCGCCCCAGTGGCCACCCTTCCAACATGGAAGGGGGAGGTGAGGGGTTCAAATCCCCACCTTCTCAGGGGGGGATGGGGATAAGGACGGGTAAGTTTCGAGAGTGGGTTGCGACTCCCACGCCCTGCAAGAGGCAGGGTACAAGTCTGCGAGTGAGTGTAGCGTAGGAATAGAGTAGAGAGACCAGAAAAAAAAAAAAAAAAAAAAAAAAAACTAAGAGCCCGAAGTGCCCTCATTTTCCCAGATAAAAATCCAAAGTAAATATTATTTCAAATAAGAGTCTGAACTAATCATATTAGTCTCAAATAAGGGCATAAACTCATCGGTTGTAAAAACTAATTTCGTCTTTTTAATTTTTTTTAAGTTTTTCTTTATTTTTTCTATTTTTTGGTAAAAAACTGAATAAAACTAAAACTTTAAACAAGCAAAAAATAAATAAAAAAGGAAAACACAGGCAGAAGGGCTCCCTCTTACCCATGGTCGCTACCCCATAGCCAATGAGGCGACAGCGACAACCGAGGGGGTCATTGATGCCTAGGCAAGGGCCAACAACCCTGCCAACTAGAGGTAAGGGCTTACTGACCCTTGGCAAAGATGGAAAAGGGCAGCACCCCTCTCCCAGATTTGGGTGAGGGTTGCCGAGCCTCGCACTTGCCTGGCGGCCCTTATCTAGGGCCCTTGGACCTTGCCACCCAGGTCTGAGAGCGCTAAGTGAGTGTCACAAGCCCCATGTCTAATCAATGAGGGTCGTTAGCCCTCGCCGAAGGGCTGGCGACCTCGTTGGCCATCAGCGCCGCCCCACTAGCAATGTTGCAACAGCCCCTCCCGCCTCTGGCCTATGTGTTCCCCTTCCTTTTTTTTTTTTTTTTTTTTTTTTTTAAAGTGTTAATATAATTAAATTTATATTTTGTTTGGATAAAAATATCCCTAATCGGTCGGAATTTTTTTGCAATCGGTAAGTCGGCGAGGATAGGCCTTTATTTGAAATAGTCATGATCACTTTAGGTCATTTTTTAATACTGATATAACCACTTTAAGCCCTTATTAGAAATAAAGTCCATTTCATGCCCTTATTGGAATTTTCCCTTCTTCTTTTGGCCATTGTTTGCTTTCGAAGAATAATCGCTAATTTCCTTATTATTCTTTTCTTCATCTTAGTAAAAGGAAAAGGAAATTGATCGTGGGTGGATTTGCAAATGCTTTTCCAAAACTTTGGTGCTTGGTGCAAAATTATTTTGAATTAAAGCTCCCTTGAAAATGCTCAAAATTCAAAGAAAGGCCCCTGTTTTGGCTTTGGAAGGGTTCTCAGCAAGCACCTTGGCCCTTCAAGAGGTACTTTTGGTTTTTTTCATTTTGCCCCTATCAATTAATCATGTTTAAACCTTTGCCCTCCATCTGCATTCTCCCCTCGAGATGGTGGTGTCGCCACCACATGGACGTCGGAGGTTGGGCCGTTTGACCTCTAACATCACCTTGCTGAGGTTGCATGAGCCACAAGCGAGATCTAGCTTACCTAGGTCGAGCAACCTCGACGCAACCTTACTGAGGTCTCGCAATCTTTGATCGACACTAATCGATGGCTTGCTACCTTAGGCAACATCGATGGCACGCAATCTAGCAAGACAGATTTAGCTGGAGCCAAGCAATACCGACGTTGCCTTGCCTAGGCTTCAACAACCCTGCCACAATGCGGCTTTGGTTATGGCACTACTCGGTCGCAACGTACTTAACCTTGCCGTGCCTTCACTCTTCTGCCCTCTCCTCTTCTTCTTTTTCTTTAAATAAATTTTACTCTATGTTAAAGTCGCTTTATGAAAATATACCAAAAATCAATTGTACAAACAACATTTTCTTTTTTCTTTCTTTTTCGAAACACCTTGAGTCAAATACTAAAATCAAAGCATTGCCAAACTCACACCTACGCTATACCCCACCTGCTCCTCTCAAAGCAGGAAAATAAATAAGGGCATGTTTGTTTGGACTCGCCAAAAGTAAAACAAAAGTTTTTTTGCTTTTCCGCTAAGATATGAAATACTATTAAAATTTAAAAGTTTTATTTATGAATCCATATATCTACATTTATACATCATAGAATTTTCAAGTATTTAAGATCAAAGAAAGTCACGATACGTGCACCGCAAAATTTGAAAAAAAAATAGCAATAATAAAAAAAAAAAAATCACTCCAAACAAATCCTAAATAAAAGAAAAAAGAAACCTTTGAGCCCGCGATTTTATCGCTTCTGATGTTCAGTCATTTGCTAAAAATCATGTTACGAACTCGGACACAAGAAAAAAAAATTGGGCAAGAGAGAAATTGCTTTAACTAAAAGCTACCGCCGGAATAGAATCATAAGACTGCCAAGTTCTTCAACAATACAAAACGAAATAATTAGCTAAATAAGACGAAATAATTAGCTACCGATATCACAAAAACAATATAAAATTGATAATTGGATATGATGGCTATCAACCTCAACACCACCAAACTTTCACGAGTCATCAATGGAGAATCTGATGGGCGTTGATTCTGTCGCAAATATTTACCGTTTCCCCTACGTATGTCTAACTCAATTGATGTCGCTTCTTCTCTTGTGCTTAGTCTTTGCAGTCATCAAGGCAGTTTGGAAAGAGTTTCGCCATTAGGACATGTTCAGTGAATTCGGGTAGCTCTCCAACTTGTTAATGTCAAAGATTAGGACCCACCATTAGACAATCTCTCTCTCTCTCCTTCTTAATTCGTAATTGATTGTGTCTTGATCAGATTCATGAAAGCTTAATATAACGATTTCACGTTGCAGTCGTTAGGTTCGCTTGTGACATCGATTAGCTAGCATTCATTATTTAGGTACTTTCACCAACCATACTTCGCAATTCATCATTCTTAAATGCCGTCGTATAATTCCAACCGAAAAGAAAAAAATGATAATACCTTCAACTAATTTTTTGATTAGCAAAGATCCTCAACTAGTATATTTGTAACAAATTTATCCCTATTAAATTTTAATGTTAAATTGCTGAGTTGAAATACACATGACATGATCGGAAGGAGTATTGGTTTAAGGTTTTACAATTTGTTTTTTCGCATGTGTATTAGTTTATGATTTTTGTGATATTAATTTAATTTAATGAAAACTAATGGATGTTGAATTCGTCACAAATGTACCTGTATTGGATTCTACCCTCCGTTTTTTTATAGGCATATTAGTTTGTGGGTTTTCATTGTATCAATCTAGTTTAATAAAAATCATCAGATCCCCACGTGGGGCGCGATAACTCGTCCCGAACAACAAACACCCCCCCGGGGGCATCTCTATCAACCGATGGCACACGAGCTCCACGTCCACAGAAGGAAAAAGCTTGTCCAATACCAATGTGGAGAGATCGCGCTGGTCATCCTTTTAGCCAAACCCTATAAAAGCTCGAGCTGCAGATTGACGTTTACGTCGCGGGGGGGGACGGAATCTCGGAACGCATGACGTGTTTCTTGTTTAATAATGGTGGTTGCACCGGCTGAGATGGACAATCTTCGTCTTCTACTTAAAGCTCAAGTTGCTTGTTGAGAGCTTTCGTCTCACGTTCGTTTATCTTTCTGCTCCTCCTATCGTCGTCAACCCCCCACCGAAAGGAAGAAAGCGGACACGAAATGAGATCCGGACGCCACCCGAAATTGGATTCGAAATATACCCTCGAGCGCAAGCTAGTGGGCGCCCGCTGAAAAGCGGGGGGGCCAAAAGAGAAAATGGAACCACGTGAGAACGACCGAAAGCGAGCATCGTAATTCGCGCAGTCGAGGCAATGGGAATCCGACAGAAGACGCTCTGTGTTCCCGCGGATCGTTGCAGTCGGTGCGGGTGGTCGTGAAGCAGCATGGGCTTTTTTACATGGGCCTTGGGTCACCGATCTGTTGGATCGTAGTCGGCTCAAATTTTATTTAAAAATATATATATTCAAAAGGGAGGAGAGGCATCAAGTTCCGTTGTCGTCCAGCGGTTAGGATATCTGGCTTTCACCCAGGAGACCCGGGTTCGATTCCCGGCAACGGAACATTTTTTTTTCAATTTTCTTCTTGTTCCGTAATATTTTTTCCCTTAAAAAAAGAATCATATTTTCTAATTTCACCGAAATTAACGTTTTGGGGTTACGCGCGCAATTGATAAAAATTCTTCTCCGCTCTTTTAGCTTTTCTCTTTTTTCAACCTTGCCTGGTGACCAAAGACGATCGCGCCTGAGTAGACAACGATACAAGAACCGCATGCAAAATTCTCCATCATCCTCTTTTCTAATCAGACACTTGCTGAAGACCCACAAGTTTTAAGATTTCTATGATCACATCATTTGCTCCATTCACAGCTATATTCTTTACTCACCCCCTTAAAATCATAGAAATTGCAAATCTAGCCAAAAATGTTAAGCCATAACGGTGGCCCTGGACTATCACATCAATTTACACTATGCTCCTCTTTATATTCTTGTTTAACAGGTATTCCAGTTTCTCAGTACATGAGCTTCCAGGTATTGCTTCCAAGCCTTGAGAGCGCCGAGGAGTCTAGTGTCCTCCAACCTCTCCTTTGGCCTGTAGCCGTTCATGAACAAGCCCTTAGCAGCGAACCCCATCAGCTCTGACGGGTCCATATACCCGCGCATTCTTGACATGAAGGCCCCCCCTTCGTAAGAGAAACCCATCCTGAAGTACCGATCCGTGCCCACTGTATCTTTTGGGCTGCAGATACGTTCTTCTGGTTGAATGAGCAGATTTTGTGTCGACGGATGGTGTTCGGAAATTGCATCGGCCTCGATGCCGAATGACTCCCAGTCAACCTGCTGCAGTATACCAGCAACTCTTTCTGAGTTCTGCATAGAGTGAGTGCATAACTGCATCGATTGTTCCAATGCTAACTTGTCAACCAGCATTTTCAACTCCTGTAGTCGGTGACCAATTCGGGATGTCACGGCGTCATAAAGTTTGCCTCTTGAAACATTTTCAAGTCCCTCCATATTGAGCAGGTCATCGAAGTGAATAGGATCACCGATAAGTACGATCACCTACACACTCACAATACAAACCAGTTTGTTCCATCAGAGGTGAGGCAGCCTTCATTTCAATAGCGCATCGAATAACTGAAAATATATCCTCGCAGAGCTTGCACCCCAGACTCAAGTAACACGTTTACTCAGAAAGCTTTTTCTCAAAGGTCAATAAAGAAGAAGACAAGTCAACCAATGCGGTTTAACAATATGAAGTAGTTCCAAAAGAACTAAAATAACATCCTTGTTTAAAATTTGTCAAGACCTTCAGGGGTTTATGCGACAGCTTTAAACTTTTGCTCAAAGTTAAGTTGCTTGATAATTTGATAAGCCCTAAAACAACCTATGTTATGGAAAAACCCTTACTGAGTCAAATTTTATGGAAGAAAATTCCATCAATACACCGCTACATACCGTCTTGCCGATCCTTGGCAAATTAGCTCCAATAGGCATGATATCTTGCATTCCTGTATGCACAAAAGGTACAACCATAGGAATGCTGTCTGCATCGAGTACCAACCTGCAGTAAATAACAATGGAAAGCCAATGAACATCAAGCAGCCAATAGCTTCATACAGCAGATAACATATGTCTAGATCTATTCTGGCAGATGTCCAGCTAGATTAAGGGTCAAAGAGATGTAAAAGCAAAAGAAATTGAATAGTTGAGCTCAAACAACTCAAAGTTCCACTAAGAAGTTTAATAGTCGAGCTCCAAGACAGCTCATTGTCACAGGGTTAAATAAATCATCTAAAGAGGACCCCCTTCACCTGGTAGCAACAGCGCTAACTTTCCCACTACCAATCAAAAAACCATCTAAAGAGGCACTCTTCACCCCAACCAAGTTTGACTAGAATGATAGAATAAATTGATTCTTGTTTCTTCCAATTTTGAACGGAGTGATAAGAAGCTATTTCATGCATCCATGGAAGAAAAATTCAAACTCTTCTAATGCCAAAAAGAGTATCGCCCAATTGGTAGATGGAAGGCACCAGATGAGAAGGAATGAAACAACCATAGGCCACAATAACAGGGGAAGGGATATAAAAATCTACAATCAGATGCTAATATGTCACCTCCCAACACCTCTCTTCACTGATCCTATGGTTCTCCCACCATCACGAGAACGACTGCCTTCAGGAAAGATGTGAACCCATCCACCACTGTTTAATTTTGATATAGCCATGTCCATACCCTGAAAAGAGTATGACAGAGAGAAAAGTATTAAATTATGATAGCCCTAAAGCCCCAAAACATATAGTGACAACATTGTCATAATACTCATAGTAAATACATTTGAGTACCGTTGGCAGAGGACACAGTTCCCAATTGTTAAATGTGGAAGGTATCATTGCAATTTACAGAAAATCCTTAGCTGCTCATTGACGTATGCCACAGTAAAAATTAAGTGACTGAAAGAGAAACACTGAGTGAAGAACTTCATTTCGAAGAATGTTATTGAACACTGGAAAGCGTCATATTTTACAATCAACATGGGCTTTCTTCAATAAAAATGGAAACATTATCACAGATTAAACACAGCAAGGCAAAAAGGAACTTGAAATTATGCAGTACTTGAATATGAAGGCATGGCCCAAAGATGACAAAACACAGAGAGAGAAACGATGAGACAGATTCATTTCCTAAAAAATGCACAATGTCCAACAAAAGCGACAAACAAGCCATCATACATATTCTATACAGCCACCCAAGCTGATCGAAGTAAAGGAGTATGCACAAATGCAATAACAAAACGCAAAACTACAATTAAAAAAATCAGGTAGAATAAATACTGTCGATAGAAAAAAGCAACGCTATGCTCTACCTAGAGCCTCCAGCTAGTTCTATGGCATTACCTTTTGATAAATACCCTCGCCACGGGAAACTGGCAGGACTTTTACGGATCGAAAGAAAGCAGAAGCAATGGGATTGCTGAAACATCGATCGGTTGCACAAAGTGTCCATCTCAGGTTCTGAGCATCCAATAGAACACTTGGAGGGAGAAGTGAGGCAATGACAAATGGGTCATCCACAGATGCGACATGATTGCTTACCTAAATGACAAGATCCTTGGTTAGTCATCTCTCCCACCATGCTAATAGGATAATAACTGGAAGAGCTAAGATGCCCATTTTGCAGGCAGGCTGATCTATACCGTGAGAAGGGACTTGTTCTTAGGTCTGTGAAGCAGCGCATCATGTAGCTTCTCTACACCATATACCTGTCATAACAAAAATATTTGAGTGATTTCATGCCCGAGACTTCAAAAAGGATAGACAGTTCCCACCCAAGCAAACTGGTCCCACCTGAACACGATTTAGGCCGTGCATAAACACATGGCACATATTCCCTAGAACAGGCACAGCAACAGCTTGAACCATTTGGAGGAGAATAGAATCTTCTTCGGCATTTAACTCCTCGCTGACTGCCATATGATAAATTCAAAAGCAAACATTTACACCTTACTTCTATCAAAGGCATAAATATTACCTAACAAACAAAAAGCATTTAAAAGGTCCACAAAGGCCCCAGAGGTTCAAGCATACAAGGTAAAAAGGAAAAGTACCTGAAATGGAATGATATACTAAACTTAGTTATCTGATGAGTAATTAATCAGATGCGCTGAAGAGTTTAGCTTCATCAACTTGAGGTCGCAACACAAGGCTGCCCTTTAAAATGTTTAATTGACAAATATCAATAAGGTTATTCTATCATATAATTCGCGACAGCAAAAATCAGAAAAAGTCATTCAACTTTTAATCATCTTTGGTTTTTACAGTCAAAAACTAATTCGGGTCGCAGCCATCATCATCTTATACAAAAGCAATTAACAATTGTTGTCACTTCATTGTGCAACATGTAATTTCTTTACAATAGATAATGCGCTTGTACTAGTGTTGACAAACCTGATGTGGCACACCAGTGGCGCCGCATAGTGATCTGCCAGCATATTGGTCACCATACAGATTTAAATTTCCATAATTATGGAGGAAAGCAATGTGTAGTCATCTATGGTAATTAGCTTGCAATTGATTTCTCCATTATATTGGTTCCTCATCATCCCACTTTGCTTAATATTTGTCTATCCACCCCTACACTTGCACCCGTTTCCTCAAACTTGTATGGTGTATACGTAGATTAAGTTCATCATTAACGGACTCTCGGATTCATTGGTTTTTAACATCAATCATGTCAAAAACAATTGTTGAATAACTACATCAACAAGAGAGAAGTATAGAAAGTTACTGTAGTTGATTCCCACAATCCATCTGATTAGCAATTACACAAGGATTCGCTTAGATCCCGTTTTTAACCCATGTCATAACACTACTTATTAAATTACTTGGCTGGTCAGCTCCTAAATGCTATCTCCTTGCAATTGACTCTGGGATTCTTGGTTCCCACTATATTCATGAATTCTTTTCTTTTTTTTTGGGACCAATCACTTCCCCCATTAGTTTGTTTATCATGAAAATTTCTCATTAAATAATTTCTTGGCAGTCGATGTGATCCAACTAGAAGGACTTTACAATAACTCTCTGGTTCAACTTTAAAAAGTATCTACAGAATATAAGAAAATAGAGCTGATAACGAAGGACTTTTAGATCCTTACTTTTCCTCCATTCAATCTTTTTTCTTATGCAGATGCGTAATATTTCAATAAGACTAGTTGTGACTACGGTTTCATCTCATTAATTAAGCTTTAACACAGCCCATCACTATGGATAAGAAGTTGGTTTTTCAATTCAATACCATCCAATAGCATTAAGAACATACCAACTTATTTATTGCTAAATTATTTATCCTGTCTTTTGCAAAATCCCTGTATTATCCATACATTACGTTGCAACCAAATCATACTCTTCAAGTATACTACAAGACGCATTATTGGCTTCTTAAGTATGAGGTTTACAAATTCACGGACCGTAAGTGAAAATGCATAAGGTTTTACTGTCATACTTTTCTTGATCATCACATGATGGAAGCTAGCCAGCAAATTCTGATATCCTTAAAATTAATCCCAAATAAACCGTGTAAATTCTTCAATTTATTTTTCAGCTGTTGCTTGACGTACAAGATCGCACATGACACAAGTTCTAGTATTCGCATATACAAAACAGGTTAAAAGGTACTTTCTCAATCTTAGACATCCAAACCTCCTGCGCATTTATATTCAACAACAGGAATTGAAAAAATCCGCGACCGCATTATATAGAGTCCCCCAGGCTAAGTGTTCTAAAAAGCTACAGAGTGAATCGAGCTATTCAAATTCAATGACAGCGGCTAAACTGATAAAAATCCAAGAAGAAATGTCCTCGATCCTCGACTCCATTTCACCGATCCGGACCGCCCCGCTATCTAAACGCCTACGCTCACGACACGAGTTCGGGAACCAAACCGTAGAAACGCACAGTACCTCTCTTGACATAGAAGGAGGACGACGAAGGCAGGGAATCCCTCCGGAAGTCCCGAAACCTCCGGAGCCAGCGCTGGACGGTCGATGAGAAGTAACCGTCGGCGAGCAACGCCGCCGCCGCCGCCGGGGGGCGGCGACGGTGCTTGTCGACGGCGACGACCCTGAAGCGGTCCCGGAGCCGGAGCTGCAGCGACCGGGCCTTGCTCTTCCACAGATCGCCTCGTTCGAACCACTGCACGCCCATGAGAGAGAGAAAGAGATCAGAGAGCGGTGGAGGCCATGGAAATGCGCGGAGTGAGGGGAGAGAGAAGCGCGAGTGTAGAGCGAGAAAGAGGGTTTATAAGGGAAGACGGAGGGGGGTGCGCAGTGCGCACACTCTTACGGATAGAATGGGGAAACATCTGTGGGCCCGCCACCCCGCTGTGGGCCTACGTGGAAACGACACTGGAAGGTGAAGAGGGGCCCCACCGTTTTAAAGGAACTGGAGTTGAAGATAGGACCGTGCTTTTCAAAGTTTCTAGAACAATCCAACAATCCACCGTTTTAATAAGGGTAGCTGACTGGATAGCTAAAGCCCAGCGTTTCAATAACCCCCCTCTACTCTTTTAGACTTACTTTATACTGATGCATATGCTATATTAGCTCCGACTTTTTAATTAATAATATTAGCCTGCTTTCTCATAAATAAAAAAAGTGACGTGTATATTTAATATTAATATTATATATTAATAATCCAATTACGTAAGTTAGTTTTCACGGACGATGAATTTAATAAAATCTGAAAAGACGACCTATATATTTTATTTTTGCATTCCACTAGTATCTATGAATGTTAAGGATACGTTTGATAACGTTTCTGTTTCGAGAAATTAATTTTTTTTTAGAAACATTTTTTTATATTTCTATTTCTTAGAACACTATATAAGCATTTAAATATGTTTGCTAACTAAACAAAATTTCTATTCCCGATAAAAAAAATAGATTTTGTATGATCCTGTATATTTTTATGACTTGGTATTTTTTTAATTTATTAATAA
Source organism: Eucalyptus brandiana (assembly GCA_014182725.1). NCBI lineage: Eukaryota > Viridiplantae > Streptophyta > Magnoliopsida > Myrtales > Myrtaceae > Eucalyptus > Eucalyptus brandiana. Next base: position 23,490,439 of record CM024669.1, read on the forward strand.
TTTTATTACATTTTTCTTTTTTTATTTTCTTTCTTTTTCTTCTCCTTCCTTGGTTGTCGGTTGGTGATCGGCCAGACAAGGGCAGATGAGGTTGTTGACCTCGGGGAGCCTTGTTGTGACTAGGCAAGGCTTGGCCTCGCCCGGCCACCTACAAGATCGAGCCTTGCCATGGTTGGGTGAGGCTCGAGGGGAGCTCGTTGGTGGTTGGCAAGGTTTAGGAGGCCTTGCCAGTGGTCAGCAACCTCACTGGGGGTTGACGAGACTCCAGCGACAGGCTAGGAGAAGAAGAGAAGAAGAAAAAAAAAAGAAAAGGAAAAAAAAATAATTCTTGATTCTTATTTCTTGAGTTATTCTCAAGAACATGAAATATATATATATATATTTATTTATTTATTTATTTCTTGTTTCTATTTCAAATTTATTTACGGAAACGAAAAACTTACTAAATACATTTACGTTTTATTTCTACTCCCGAGAATAAAAGAATAGAAACATTTGTTCTCGAAGCGCTACCAAACACAGCCTAGGTGATTGTTGCAAAAAGGAACAAGATGAGTAATTAGAAAAAGAGCTGGATAATATGAAAAATTGGAGACATGTTAATAATGCCATTTTTTTCGTCTTTTAATTATTTCCTTCAATGGTGATATCCGAAAATCAAAAGTGAGATAATGACTTAAATAGCTACATAGATGCATGCACAAATCATATTCCCCTATTAGAAGAGATTATTCCACAATAAAATTGGAAAAAAATAAGACAATATTTGTTTCAAGAATACTGGCATTCCGACACACGCATGATCATAATTGGATTAAATATGAGGATAAGTAAATCCATTCTTTGAAAAAAAAATTAAAATCAAGTAAATTTTTAATTTAGTGGCCTTATAAAAGGTAGTTAATAAAACCCGGGAATTGTGTAAACTTGATTAATAGCGAATAGTTATTAACTTTTGATGCAAAAAGTCATTTCGAAAAGGGAAAAGTGATACAAATGATGCTTTTGACTTGAATATATAGATACATATTTAAGGGAAAATTCTAAAAAGGGACCTGAAGTACCCTCTTTTTTCAAATAAGGGCCCGAAGTGGATATTGTTTCAAATAAGGACTTGAAGTGCATTCATTTTCTCAAATAAAGGTCTAAAGTGGATGTTATTTCAAATGAGGACCTAAAATTGTTATGTTTATTTCAAATAAGAGCCTAAAGTGGCTATGTTCGTTTCAAATAAGAACCCGTTTTTCCAGCAATCAAGGGTATTTTCATCATTTGCCATTTGTCATTTTTCCATTTTTTTTCTTTCTTTCTTTTTTTCCATTTTTTTGGTCAGTTCTTCTTCCTCTTTGCTTGTGGCCAGCCAGCCATTGACAATGTCCACAAAGGGCTGGGCGAGAGATGGCCTTACCTAGGTATGGCGACCCTTGCTTGGGGGCCATCCGTGAGGTCGGCCCTCACCTAGGATCGACAAAGGCTAACCTCGCGGATGGCCCTTGGGTGAGGATCACCACGCTCAAGCGAGGCCGTCCCTCACTTGTGGCCAGCGTGGATGGCCCTCGCCAGCGAGGGCGACCCTCGCTTAGCCCTCTGTGGGCATCACCAGTGGTCGGTTGACCACCGTCGAATAGGAAGAAGAAGAACTAGGAAAAAAAAAGGAAAGAAAAAAAAGGTGAAATTCAAAATGACAAGAATACCCTTGACCGATCGGAAAATTTAGCTAGTTGATGATCAGCAAGGTCGGGTCCTTATTTGAAACAACCAAAGCCACTTCGAACTCTTATTTGAAATAACTAAGGCCACTTTATATCCTTATTTGAAACAAAATCCACTTTTGGCCCTTATTAAATAATAACACTTTGGATTCTTTTTTGAAATTTTTCCCATATTTAATACATGACTTAATATTCTTGGACCCTATTACAGTTTTTTCTTTTTTCTTTTTTCTTTTTTTATTTATCACAACCAACCATTAAAATTGATAGGCCAAAAAGAAAAAAAACAGACCATAAGGCTTGAAAATTCTATTTCGTGCCTTTTCAATCTATCCTTTCTCGTTTCTTTATGAAGTAACATCGAGAACGATATAGCTCTAAGCCCACCGGATTACAGAGTTAGATGGAACTAAAAACCAGACCAACTCGAATCAGCTCGATTATTTTTCTTATGATACAACATTGACTGTCCATTCAAATAAATGACGACATGAATAAAATCATCGGTATGAAAATAAGCAAACAAATTAGTTAATGTACTAAAATTCGACTCTCACGGGGGCTACTTCGAGTTTTTACCGGCTGTAGCCCCACCAGACTCGAACCTTAAATGAATCGTATCAAATCAACTTAAACACGCCGAGGGCCGGAATTCAGATCAACTCAAATCTTCCGGTTCCACGCACGCACTCCCAAGTTCAGTTTTTTCAGTTCCCTTTTCAATAAATCTTGCAAGGCAGCACTTCTTGGGAAGGAGGTTTCTTAGTCAAAAATACAAAGAACAGATCCGACCTTATTAAGATTCAGGTCGATATGTGACTCGAATCAATTTGATTCAGGTCGATATGTGACCCGCCTGCGCTGCACATTTCACATGGGATCTCTGCTCCGACCCTGCAAGAGAACGTCTCTCATATCAGAAGTATGTAAGATGACTTCAATTTGAAGCAGAGTTAACGTAGACACCGATATAAAGCAGCTCAAAGCATATTCCATATCGTGGATGTTGGCTCTGCGCTCAAGAAATTAGTCAGCATCCTTTCCATCATTTCAGCGGGATAGCAAATTAAAAAAAAGAAGAAGCTACGACATTTGTTTTCTTGATTTGAACAAAGTGATATAGTTAGTACAACTTGAGAAAACGAAATGTTTGCAGTTGATGGAAACTATGCAAGAATGTTGCTTTGGCACCTACATGAACGATTGCCCAAATGTGGGTTGCCATGGGAAGATCGCTAGCAGATGAAAATTTGATAATCTGGCTTCAAAGCTCCTACATTCAAATAGTTGACATCAACTGCAACATCCCCTAAATCATCTGGTCAGCAAAACCAAGCGGCATTAGTTAATTCTGTCCAAAACATAATGTCAGAACAAAAGTTCCCAACAAAAGTCAAACATTTTCTCATTGACTTGATCTACAAACGAAATTTAAATAAGAGAGAAAACAGATGAAAAGAAACCTTCGTATAAAGTCCTAGCAAACTGTACGTATTCAGGGATCAGATCCTGGTATATAATTCCATCCGGGCGAGCATCCAACACCACAAGGACTCCTGTTTCATCAACCCATCCAATTCAAGAGAGCCACTAAATTGTAAAACAAAAGGACTGCAAAATGAAGCATGTGTCAATGCAAAGACCAAGCATCTCAAATGTCAGCTGAAATACCAGTAAAAGATATAGATATCCATGCAATTGCGATGAATTAAAAGGAGATAACAAAACAAGCCATTTCAAGATGTTTTGCAAACAAAAGCTGGATTCATCAGGTTTTGGAAAAGGTTCAGCTGACTCTTAAGAAATGACATATTTTACATTCTCTGGCAAAGCAAAACATATTTCACATTCAGGTACCACAGAGAATTACCTGGCGACAACCAAGAATCAGTGGAACTGCTTGGTAATGGAGCAAGCCAAAGAATGTTCCGCAAGTTCATTGAATCGTCATAAATTACGTTTGAACCTGAAATGCAGCTGACAGCCTGAGCAACAAGAACAGGGACTGGACAAAAGAACTAATAACATGGACAGGACAAAGAATGGTCCACAAGTTCATTGAATCGTCAAAAATTACGTTTGAACCTGAAATGCAGCTGACAGCCTGAGCAACAAGAACATGGACTGGACAAAAGAACTAATAACATGGACTGGACAAAGAATGTTCCGCAAGTTCATTGGATCGTCATAAATTACGTTTGAACATGAAATGCAGCTTACAACTTGAGCAACAAGAACATGGACTGGACAAAAGAATAAATAACTTCCAATGCAATATGCAAGACTGCATTTTTCCATTCCAAAACATTTGCTTATTCTTTTGATTTCAACCTGTGAGGCCGTACCTAATTTTTCAGCAGACTAGAAGTTTGGCACAAGAATGAAGGACGGTATATGTACAATGTTTCTACAAAGTCTTTACCTGTTTGGCAATAACCCATATAGTACGGAAACACTTCCTTGTCATAGGAGGGGTACTCCTTAGCATGAAACCTACCATGAACGAAACTCTAACGTCAGTGAATAAACTTGAACAGACACATCTCATGCTTAATACGCAACATATATGTATTTTCTCCTTTACTCAGAGGAGTATAATCACACCCAGAAGAAGTTGACTTACAATATACCAAGCCTCCCAGTGTCGTTGGCGAGAAAAAGATGACCATGGAAGAAATCATAGCGGCTCAACATCACATTCAACCCAACAGCAGAACCACGGGATTCAATGAGCTCAAATAAAAACTTAAGGTATGCATTTAGCTCCTGAAAACAAAACTAGAAAATGCTTCACTATCCACCAGTCTCGGGAAAGAAACAGTTTGCTGCAAGGACAATGCAGACCTCACTAATGAAGCGCCTTCCGTAGGGCGTTCTCGTGAGCTCGCACTTGTTCTCTTTCGATCCTTCAACATCAGGAACCTATGGCAGTCATATGTAACATGATATTAGCAAATTTCAAGACTCCGGCACAGAACAATTATGAAAAATCGATCTCTTCTTCTCATCTCGCACAAACCGAATTGTTTCAAAGGAAAATTTACGCATTTGCCAATGAATGAATCCTAGCTAAAGATTCCCATAAGAGTATGAAATTGAACCTTTGAGTTCTAACAACCATGGAGACAGGCTCAAGCATTGATCGAAATCGCGCAAAAGCAAGATCATAAAATTCCAGCTATCACCTCCAGAACCGTTCCTTAGTGAAACATGTACGTTATTACAGGCCATTGTACTGCGATTTTCCAGATTCCAGGAATAACTTACAGGAATAGGCGTGGGATCGAGGGCGCGATGGATAGCTCCGACGTCGCCGCCGGAGTCGACGGCGAGCCGAGCCAGCTCGAGGACCGGCTCGGGCGGCCACCAGACGAGCCGGTCCTCGTCCCTCCGCCGCTCGCACTCGACCCTCCGGCTTCCAATCCCGTCGCCGGCGATCAGCTTCCGGCTGACGGAGGAGCACCTCGCGGTCGTCGGGGGAGGAGAGAAGGGGACCAGGAACTTGAAGCAGGACCGGAGCCTGTCGGCGACGACGGGGTTGACCGAGCAGGCGGAGGAGGAGGAGGAGGACTGGGCGGGGCCGAGGAGGGAGAGGAGGTCGGAGGGAGTGGCCTTGGGGATCGGAGACGACGACGGAGGCGGCGGAGGCGAAGAGGAACGGAGAGAGAGGAAGGAGTGGGAGGAGCAGGTGGAGTAGGAGGCGGAGAGAGAGAGCGAGAGGAGGAAGGTGAGCTGCAGGGAGAGGCCGGCCTTGCCCGCCATCTCTCCGCGCGGAGGTCGCCGGCGGAGCTGCGGCTGGCGGGCGGGCGGGCTAGGCTGCGGGGGACCAAACCTTTTTGACGAAATGAATCGGGTCCCCGATTTTCGACCCGCTCAAAGCCGGGTGTCCATAAATGAGATTTTTAACGAAAGCAAGTTCGTGATTTCGAAAAAAATGCTGGAGTCACGGAACAGACTTTCTCTTTTAAAAATCAGAAACTTTTTAGACCCCAAAAGGTCAGACTCGAGTCCCTTGCGTCCATATAAGCCCGGATGCCCGGTTGCCAAGCTCGAGTACAGCCTTGTGCCCGGGTTTCTTGAGGGCAGGGGGCCAAGCCTGGTTCCCGGCTCCCGTGCCCCAAAGGCCAACTACCACGCTCCAGTACCTAGCTCTAATGCCCCGGTCTCCGCCGCCCAAACCAAGGTGTGGCTCGAGTCTGGCAACTGGGCTTGCATCAGGACCCTAGGATTATGCTCAAGAAATTTTCTCAAATGTTTATTTGATAATTTTCTCCAAACAAACGTATTCACTCCTCATGTCTCCCACTCCAATATTATGAATGTGCAGCATTATCTTTATGGGGATCATGAGAGTTGCCAAATATCTAGAAACGGTTCCGACTTACTTTACGGCAAATTAGAAAATCATTCTGTCCTTAGAAACAATTTCTGATAAAAAATAATTCTTTTTTATTCTGTTATCAGAAATGATTTCTAAACATTTTAAGTCATTTAGCAATTGTAATTCTATTCATTATGTTTATCATTATCCTCAAAATTTTTATTCCAAATAATCTTTTTTAAATTTTTTAATAATCTTCCGCATAAATTTCCCTTATTGTTCTTTAAGCTTTGGCCGATAGCCTTGCTGGAGCATCGTTGGCAACTGGGCGAGGCTTGGTCAAGTTTGCCCAACCATGCGTAGCTAAGCTTGCCCAGCCATGGCTCGGCTGAGCCTTGCTGGGCCAGGCAAGTCTTGCCAGTAGTTGGAGGAGGCCTAGGTGAGGCCTGCCTAGCCATTGCTGAGCTCGCCAAACCCCGTCCTGCCCTAGCGAGCCTCCAACAAGGGTCACTAGCAACCGGTGACGATGGCGGTGGAAGAAGAAGAGAAGGAAAAAGAACAAGAAGAAAAAAGATAAAAAGAGAAAAAATTGGTTGACTTAATTCTAAAATTGTTCTCAAGAACAAATTCTCGATTTTATTCAAAATTTATTCCTGGGAATAAAAAATTTATCAAACGGATTTTCTATTCAAAGTTTATTCTCGAGAACAAAAGAATAGAAATTTTTACTATACGCACCCTTACCTTAGTAAGTAGCAATATGAAGAGGATGTTCGGTCGTGATCAGCACAAATAACTTTCAGCTGAAGATCCAGTACATCGAAGTCGCGCATTGCACGTCCGGAAAAGATCCCCCGTTGCTTCGACAAACTCAGCTTTCAAATTTCCAGAAGTGTTTGCTTCAAGGACATACTCATGTGTCGATGCAGCGCACGGCAATGATTGGTTGGATTTAAACTGAGCGACTAGCTCACATGAAAATCGGGCAACGTAATGCACACAGAGCAGCATTTCACAGGAGCTCAATTTTAGAAATCCGTTCTGCTAATAAGACGAACAAAGGAAGAAATTAAAGAAAAATCGTTCAAACCCAATCTGAGCGAGACAAGAAAGGAGTGGACTATATACAGAGGTATATCGAACAACCCAGTTGTAGCTCAACGAAAACAAACATGACTCCACATGCGAAACGGAACGTTCAGATGGAGAGCCTTACAAGATATAAGCAGCTATAAGTTATATATGAACCAAAGGTCCACAGACACCGTTGATGATTTCAATCGAACAATCGACGACTGTAAGACCAACAATCTTTGTACCAAAATCAATGTGCGGCAACATCCGCTTCGCCTCCAGCAGGGAGCAGCGGTTGTGTTTCCGGAGCACTTCCCATGAACACCTTCGCAATCCTCTCAGTGGGGACGATGGGGAGGTAGTTAGAAACCTTGTACCCTTTCTCCGCAGTGTTGCGCACCGTCTCATTGTACTTCTCAGTGCAATAGGCAGCAGTTGGCATGACGACTTGAGTCACGTGGGGGACAAGAGGAAGCTGGTTGAGCTTGCGCCAAGCCGACACAGCGCACTTCTCCATCTTGGGCTCGTACTTAGAGTACAGCCCCTTAGCGGTGGGTTCACACTTGGTGTACACAGACTTGGCGATTCCTGAGGCGGTGTCGACCACACCAGCCCGCTTGACTTCATGAGCCACGGCTTGAGCTGCCACAGGAGCCTGCTGAGCCGCAGACATGGCCTGGGCAGAAACTTGTCTGACAACGGGTGGTACACGGCTGTCGATCTTGGTCACTGACTCATCAATCTACATCGTAAGAATACTTCCCACTCAGTACAATGAAAACGGCACAAGCACAAATTTGCACATTTAGCGTGAATATGCAAACAGATAAATCCTAGTTTATTCAACGAAGACTTCGCAACTGGCCTACTACAGAGCAACTGATCAAATGAAGCCCCTTAATTCTCCGTTTTTCACTTTTATACTACCTTATTGCTAGTCACTAACATTTACTTTTTATTTGGGTTGACCAGTATTCGACCACAAGGCACTTGCCCAAACGGAGATATACACCAAACTCAGGCAGGGCTAACCGTTTTATGAACGGTCGCCCATGTCTTGTACTCCGCACAGTGTTGAATCCATTAACCAGTAACCCCGTGGGAATTAACAAACTTGCAGTGATAGAGAAAAAACTGTCCCTCAACTCATGCAGAATCAATGAAAAAGAAACAAACCTTGCGGTCAACAAATTTGAGGACTTCGATTGGGACATCATGGAACTTAACGCAAACGGGTCCGACCACAGTTTTGACCGTTCCCTCGACAGTTTCCACTCCAGACTTCAAGGGGCCTGACCTCTCCTTGGCATAAGCATAGACGCTCACGAAGCACAGCGCAGTGTGAACTGCAGCTACTTGCACAAACTCCAGGTACTTCAGCCTCTGCTCCTCTTCCTTGGTCTGTGGAAAAAATGCACAGTGTCAGTTTTAAGATGGTAATGCACAACACAATAGAATCGTCATCCACCGTTTGACCGAAAATTTCAAAATGTTCCAACTGCAAACGCCCCCATCCATGTGCTCTTTGCATTCGCACAAAATGACGCGAGACGTGAAGAACAAACATGCTGGAAATTACTGGATAAGAATGCAAAACTACTAGCTCGGCAAACATTCCAGGTCACACGTGTTGTTTCGAGACATCTCCGTAGTTTACTAATTGAGACATAAATCCTCGATTAAAACTAATCGCAACACCAAAACACTCAAATTCTCGTCCATATTGAACAAAAAAACACGAACAACATCGCAAATTATCTCCAGATGAAACCAAATACCCAAATTTTTCTACGAATGCAAAGCTACTAGCTTTGGCAAACATTCCAGGTCACGCTTGTTGTTTATAGACATTGATTCTCAATCACGACAAATCGCGACCCCAAACACTCGATTTCACGTCCATATTCAACAAGAAGAAACGAAAAATACCGCAAATTGACTCCGGATGAAACCCAAAACCCAAATTTTTCCAACCCGCCTTATGAAGAGGAAAATTAAAACCCAAAAACCTAGCAACTCAACACAGAGCACCGGCATCGATGCAAAACTAATCTCCCACACCAAACCAGATCCCGCAAAACCCAAAAAAAAAAAAAAAAAAAAACAAAGCTGATCAATTTTCGACTTCGAAGGGACAAAAAAGAGGAGGATCGGAGACGGAAACTCACCATCTCTTGCTGCTTCTGGAGATCGCTTTCGGCCATCGGCAAAACCCGGTTCGAAGGCTTGAGGATTATCGGACGAGCTTGGTGGTGATCACTGTTCGCGCGGTTGCAGGTGAGGAATTCACCGCGAGGAAGGAAAACACGATTCGACGCGACGTATTAAAAAAGGTCTAGATTTTTTTTTTCTTTAATTGGGGTCTGTAGGCGAGAATCGGGTTGGATGGAAGTTCGAGAGCAGAAACGCCCCCCCATTTATGCGCCCAGCGATTCGATCGGACCGTGTGGGGAACGAACCGTGGTCGTACGGCCCCGGGTTTAGGGCGAAAGCGCGTCGCCGCCCTTCGCGATTGGTCGACGCTCGTGGCAGAGGGAGAGAGCTTGACGGTGACGGTGTAGCACGTTGACGCCGTCTTTGGGGGGCGTTGACTGCTTAGCCGCTAAGTCTTTTTTCCCGTCGGAGGGGAGGCCTAGCGGGGCAAGGAAATGACGTCATCGGGGGGCCGGTGATGGGACGTTCCCCCAAGTCGTCCCCGTTGTCGGAAGGGAAGGGATGGTTCTAGAAGGGCCTAATTCCATAAAAAAATCCTAACTTCTCTCGATTTTTTTTTTTTTGTCCAAAGAAAACCTATAATTAAGGTGAGTCCGTGGGGCCGTCGCTGTTTTGTCCTAAAGCATCCTGACTAAGTACGCTCTTATTGCCATCCGAAAATCCATCTAAAATTCTGAACTTTTTGTTTTGTTATAGCCGTTTATTTTTATTTATTTTTCCATTAAAAATTTAAAATGTACGATACACATGATTTTTAAGAGTCAGAGTATATTTTCATCTCATTTTTTAAAGCAAAATTTCCTTGACTCTTAATTGCTGAAAAAATAAATAAAAATATCTAAAAAAAATTGCTGAAAATATCTAAAAAGTTTTAAAATGCGAGAATGGTAAGTCAACTAAAACATTTAAAATAAGAGAATAAATATCTTAATAATATTAAATAATAAAAAAATTTGTTGACATTTCATAAATATCGCCAGATTATCATAGGTAGAGGGATAAACAAAAATTAGATAAGGATAGACTTAATAACAAAATTGAAATGACAGAAATATATTATTTATTATGTATATTGAAACGATCAATTAATATAAAAATGATTCATTAATAAAAATTTAAGAGGATATATAAAGATGATTCCTTAATACATAAGAGGAGATGATTAACAACCTAAGGTATTTTCTAAAATATTATTTTATTGATCAATCATTTTTTACATTAATTAACCATTTAAAAGTACATAATGGGTGTTCAATTTTTGTTATTTGACCTTTATGTTACTGAGGTGCTTTTCTTTTTTTACTTAATTATATTTCTTTATTTTAAAAATCTTATTATTTCTATAGGTATTTCGACAATTTTTGACAATTCATGTTTTCCATATATTAACATTTTAGTTATTTTATTTTTCACCATTTTCTTTGTTTTTTCTTGTTATACAGAAATGAATGATAAAAGATAGACTTTTATGTAAAAGAAAATGAGATAAAAAATCGACATAATGCCCATTTAGAATATTTTTACATTTTCTAAAGCTTTCTTTCCAAAATTTTGAAGAGAAACTACTAAGCATTTCCTCAAAAGTAAAATAAATGGATTATCTTTTAATTGCAGTTCCTTACGTCAATCTGTCATTAACGTCACTTTTTGGGAAGTTAATACTAAAAATCTCTATATTTTGGCTCCGAGTGTTATATCATCTCTGTACTTTTAATTTATTCAATGTGAGTTTTGGATTATTGCCAAATATTCAATATAGTCCATAAATTAAATTCAAGATCATCCTTCCATTAATTCGAATTAACAAAATTTGTCGATATGGCTTTCAATTGCTGAGTTTAAATGAACAGGTAAAAAACAGTTACACATGGATTTTTTGCATGTCATATATTCACATTAAACTAGAAAAGATAACCACTTAAAAAATTTCATCTTAGAATGACTCAAACTTGAGATACTTGATCTTTATGATGCTCGCACCTACTCTTGGGTTTTAGGGTTCTTGGTCTCTCGGAATGTCGACAAGGACAAGAAGAAAAAGGTAAGTATTACAATTCTAATTAGGAACAAGTGTCGACATTTTTCCATTCAAGACATAGAGGTGAATTTGGGGGTTTCACATTAAGGGATAACTCGAAGATGATAATGCACAATTTATCTTACTCGATCAAAGTGCCGTAATGAAGTAAAACATGAATAGTTAACTAGGGTTAGTTGTGTCACCCCGTGCCTTATAAGAGTATGAAAACAATATTGAATGCACTAAAGTTTTGTTTCAATTATTTTAATGCGGGCCCAATTTATGATAGCTTTAGATAGAAGTTCTTTGTTTCTTCAAACGTGGCCCAAATTGTCTTTGTTTTTTGTTGACTTTATATCATACTTTCGATGTTTTATCTGTTCATACTACATAAAACTATAGAAATATATTAACCGGGGTGCTTTTTTCTTATTTTAGCCGACTTTTATGTGTTACTTTTTGCAGATTTACATGGTTGGTGTAACATTTTCGTTACTCCATGTAATGGGGGTAGGTTTGTTCGTGAAAGAAAAAGTAAAGTAAATCGAGGATCACAATAGCAAGTGACTTTATGATCTAGATGAGTTGACCTATTTTGAGATTTTACACTTGGTACAATGTATGAGTTATTACGAATAATTCCACCATCTAATGTCATAGAAGATCGGCCCAAAAAATTGTAGAGGAAGAATTTTGAGGGTGGTTTAAAATTAAACAAAGATGATGGTATGATACAGAAAACGGTAGGACTTTGGGCCAATATTTGCAGTAAGAGTGGACCATAGAGAAAAAAGTTAAAGCTGTAGAAAAGAGTGTAGCTACATATATTGAAGTTGTAGAGGACTTGTATGACTGCTAGCCAAATCGATGGGCCTATTGGGGTCTCGAGTTTATGTGTTAGCATCAGTTATGGGTTAGTTGAGGGATGGATAAACATAGAAGTAAACAAGGCAATTGTAATACTTACTAATGAGTGTGATCATGAAAATGAAGAGGACGGCGAGCTTGTCGAGGGCACATGATTGTCTGATAATGAAGAAAAACAATTTCAAGTGGCTATGGAGAAAAACTAAACCTTTTAAGAAAGAGAATGCATGTGAAGTTGCTAGGTTGTTAGAGATACCTACAAAAATTAACGGTGAATTTCTTAATTAAGTAGAACAGAAAAAGGAGGAGGAGAAAGGCCATAACAACAACCCAATATGAAGATTCATATAGAGTCCAATACCAAACTTTTTTAGTTAAGTGACTCTAATCACAGCTTTTCTCATCAGTGATGAAGAATAACTAGAACGAAAAGAGGCGATAAGAAGGAATAGCATATGCTCTTCAATGGCCCTACGCGATTTAAGGAAGCTATCAACAAGCATGCAGCCGTCAAAAGAGATAAGATTGACTTTTGTCAAGAACGATCAGGCAAGAGTAAAGGCAAAATATAAGGCTAAAAAACTGCGAATGGCTTATTTATGCAGCAAGAGATAACAAGAGGGGCTTGTTTCAAGGTGGAATTGGACGAACCTCGAGGCTTTCTGGCTCTTGAGAAAGAGAACGAAAAGAACTGGGGGAAAGGTGGTTCTCTAAAGGGTATGCAGTAAGTCTTGAGAAAGAGATGAACTACAGGAGCATAAATCCAATAACATATATTTCTTACATGATATGTAAAAACAGATGAGAAAAAACCACCTGTCATCCATATATCCAAAACCGTCAATGCTGGGGACAATATCGTCATTTTATCTTGATTCCTAATCCCTAGTACGTGATATCAGATGCGGGAGGCCATATAAATTATTAACTGTGTTCGAATCTGAATCCGAAAGATCCGGGAGGCAGTCAGCACTAGGCAGACGATGAAAGTGAGGCCCGATGGACTTGCGCAGGTTTTTTATTCTTTTTGGTCCGATACTTGCGCGGGGTTGGTGTGCCTGCCTTTTTCCGTCCAAATCCGAAATATTCGTGGTCACGCCTGCCAGTGTCTATAAGGGTACGCGTGATAAAATTTTGAAACAGAAATTGATTTACAGCGAGAAATTGATTTCTCAATTTTATTTTGAAACTAAAAATTTTAGCTTCGATTTATTCTTCAAATTTATTTACGGAATAGAAATCATTTTGAGAAATAGAGAAATCAAATGCGTTACCAAAAGGATTTTTTCCAAACCTGTTTAGGAAACAGAGAAATAGAGAAATCATAAAACAGAAATTTTATCATACGCAGCCTAAAAATCCCTACCAACTAGCCTCCCTCATTCTTTCAGAAAAACAAGCACAACAATCGTTTGGTTCTCGCCATCTTCTTCTCATTTTCTTCAAGAAGGTTTTCGAGCGGCGGATATGGAGTGCAAGCTTCTGGAGGTGAGGTTGCTGTCCGCCAAGGATTTGAAGGACGCCAACGTCTTCAGCAAGATGGACCCCTACGTCGCCGTTTCCCTCTCCGGTGTGGCCGACAAGCGCCAAAAGAACAAGCAGCGCACCCCCGTCCACAAGGAGAGGGCGGCACCAGCCCCCGCTGGGGACACCCACTCTCCTTCACCATCGATGAGGCCGCCGCCCGCGCGGACCGCCTGAAGCTCAAGTTCAAGATCAAGGCCGAGAAGACCGTCGGCGGCGACAAGGAGGTCGGCAGGGTCGAGGTGCTGGTCAAGGAGCTCCTCGAGCAAGGCGGCGAGGGTGGCGAAGCCCAAGCTGACGAGCTACAGCCTGAGGCTACCGTCTGGGAAGACCAAGGGGTTCCTGGAGTTTTCGGCGAGCGGTTCACTGTGGCGGCGCTGTTAGTAGTATGCCCTAAATTAACTTGTTAATTAAAAAAAATAAAAAATAAAAGCTTCATGCATGTGCACAAATTCGTGCACATGCACGAAGCGTAATGGTCGCCGGTTGCCGACCATTATGCACGAAAGCATTGATGGTCGGCAACCGCCGGCCATCATACCAAGATCGTGCATGAGCGGTTGCTCATGCACGATCGTCTATTATGGACGATTAGCAACGGTTGCTGATCGTCCATCGATTAGCAACCGTTGCTGGTCGGTTTTTTCTATAAAAACCATTGAGGGACGAGAGTAAAAAGAGCTGCTGAAAAATTGGAAAAAGAGACTTCGTGTGTTTTGTCTTCTTGTTCCGGATCCGCTCTTCACCATGAACAAACATTTAGAGTTCTCTAGTTGCTGAATTTTGAGAAAAAGTGTGCGTGTGTTCTTGTGTCTTTGAGACACGAGGAAGAGAAACAATTCTCTCGTTCGGGCCGTGACTACTATACATCAAGAATACGACGGATTCTTTCCACGTGATTGCTAGCACGATTGAAGTGGTGGATATCCGAAAGTTCTCTCTTTCGTTCGACGTTCGTTGTTGGTGTGTCTGAACTAGAGGTTCGACGCTTGTGGGACTCGTACTGTAGAACATTCGAACCGATTTGTTTCAAAGCGCGCTTCGAGAGGTATTTCGTTTAACTCCCTTTTATATTTAGATTTTTGATTAAAATGCACGAACAACGCCTTAGGAGAATCATGTGTAAAATATATCTTTGTTTCCGCTGCGTTTATTTCGTTAATTTTTCTTATACATGATTCATGAAACCCAACAGTGGTATCAGAGCCAACCTTAGGCGTTTTCGTGCGTTTAATTGATTTATAGTTCAAATATATTTTTGCATTCTAATGGCCAATTTACTTTTATTAAGAGAATTGGTTCTCTTGCTCTTATGTGGCCTATAGAAGTTGATTGATTTATGTGATAAATTTAATCAACAAAGCAAAAATTAGAACTAAATCAATTTTGAATCAAAAATCCGTAACTTGTTATACTTAATGTTTATATTTTGCAAATGATATGCAGAATTTTATGCATGCCTTCAGAGCTTTAAATTTTGAATTTATGGCTCGTAAGGAAGGGTGGTGATCATGGAAAAATCCCTAATTGTTGTGATTGTTGTATGGATGAATGTATGATGATTACAGGTATTCTTTTTGGGGATGTAATTATTAAATGGAGGCTGCGTCATTCCTTTTATTTTACTTTAATTTTTCTTGATATGTAATTTTTAGTATAGTTTAGTATTTCAATTGTTGATGTAAATACTACAAGAGAGGAGGAGCCATTGGAGGAGCCATTAAACCGGTGAGCTCTTTGGGCCCGGTCTTTGAAGAGTTCAAAGATTGAAGAAAAAGTGAAGAGCGAGTCCATATAATTAAAACATTAAAATGGCTAAATGGGTCTCTTTTTGGCTCGAGACCCATTGAACCATAATTCCATGATCACCACATAGGATAGATGTTTATGTGATATCTATTTATTTATTGTGTGTATGATATTGTGCATGTTAAACCGGTTAATGTGCAAAGTGAGACCGTTAATAACGACCCAAATCTCCTTACAAAGAATATTAAGTCGAAACGGGTTTCGGACTCGTGGCCTTCCATCGTCGTGGTTTGATCCAATATTATAGTGGTTAACTAACCGGTTATGGATACATAGGGGTTAATTACCATTTATAATATTGGACCACTCCATTATGCATATGATCTTTGTGGGGTTGGAGCCAAATGATTTCTAATAAGCTGTCGGGTGAGGGAATCATTTGTGTTTTCAATACTTGCATGAGACGATGGGTTAGACTTAACTATGATCATGATGCCGATAACTGTTAGGTGAGGCTTTCATGGTCTAGAGGCCGAAGTTATGATTGGGACTCGCATATGATGCGTTGAATAAGCTGGTTCATTCACTAAGTTCATAGGACACCAATAACTGTTAGGTGAGGTGGACTTTGGGCTAGTGGGACTCCAATCCCCACTAGAAATCTTTACCCAACGAAGATTACAGCTTCCCATCTTAAGGAGTATGGGATTCGAATATAAATTTAGTGGGAGGATCTATTTCATTTAAAGACCAAAATGAAATAGTTATTATGAAAAGTACAACGGCTAACAATTTATTTTCTGCAATGAGATATATTATTACTACGAAAATGGTGACCACAAACCCACTCGCTTCTATACTTGACAAGAATTGTTTGACTGGACCCAATTTCACTGATTGGGTGAGAAATTTGAGAATTGTTCTCAATTCAGAAAAAATTGGGTATGTGCTTGATGAAAAGATGCCAACCTCCTTTCCTAAGGGTGGGACCCAAGAGGAGCGTGTCACTTATGATAAGTGGCGTGACGATGACTTAAAAGTTAGGTCATATATGCTTGCTTCTATGAATAATGAATTACAGAAGAAGTATGAATCTATGGAAGATGCTAGGTCGATCATTTTGCACTTAAAGGAATACTTTGATGAGAATGGTCGAACCTCTAGATATGAGATATCTAAGGCATTGTACCGTATGAGGATGGTGAAGGATCATTTGTTAATGATCATGCTTTGAAAATGATCTCGGCACATTGAAGAATTGGCTAGGCTGAATCTCGTTATGGACAATGAGTTAGCGTGGATTTGATCCTCCAATCTTTACCCGATTCCTTCTCTGGTTTTGTCCAAAACTTCCACATGCATAAGATGGAGAAAACTCTTTGAGTTACATAGCATGCTGGTAGTTTATGAGAAGGAAATGCATAACACGAGGCCAAATGTAGTGGCTATGGCTAAGGCTTCTTCTTCAAAGGGTAAGACTGTTTTAAAGAAGAATAAATGGAAGAGGCCTCGCCAAACCTGTTGTGCAACCAAAACCCATGATTGATAAAGGGAAATGTCATTCTTGTGGTGTCAAGGGCCTTTGGAGGAGGAACTGTAAGAGGTACCTCGCAAGCTTGAAGGTCAAGCCCAAGAACCGACCTTATGAAGGTATGGTGTCTATACTTATTGAAACTAATCATATGGTTAGTGCTAAATCCAGCTCATGGGTTCTAGATTCTGCTGCAACTTCACATATTTGTATGTCTTTGCAGAATCTGGAAACAAGCAGGATGCTAGGGCGAAATGAGATTGTCATGACGTTTGCCAATGGAGCAAGAGTTGCTGCATTAGCTATAGGGACTTTTCATTTATGTTTGCCTTTTGGACATGTAATGGTTTTAAAGAACTGTTTGCATTATAAGAATGCTGTTAAGAACATCATCTCTATACCTCGTTTGGGTAAAGAGAATTATGAATTTTCTTTTTGCTGATGATGTATGTTCTATTTATCATAATAGAATATGTGTTGGTTCTAGCTTATTAACCAACAATCTTTATACCATTACAATGTCCGGTAATGCGATTACCAATGTCAATAAGCAAAATAGAATTGATATAAATGCCATAACTAATAAACGCCCTAGAGACGGTCCAAATAAAAAGTATGTTTAGCATCTTCGATTAGGTCATATTGGAGAAGACAGAATTAACAAGTTGAGTAATGATTGATACATTGATCCTTCAAATTTTGAGTCATACTCGACTTGTGAGGCATGTCTTCTAGGAAAAATGACCAAAGCACCTTTTATGGGACAAAGTGCGCAAGCTGCTGACATATTAGAATTAATACATACAGATGTATATGGACCAATTAATGAAACTGCTAGAGGTGGTTATAATTACTTCATTACCTTCACCGATGATCAGTCACGGTATGGTTATTTATACCTCATGAAGTATAAATCTGAATCATTTGAAAAGTTCAAGGAATTCAAGGCTGAAGTTGAGAAACAAACAGGAAAATGTATTAAGGTTCTTCGATCGGATTGAGGAGGTGAATACCTTAGTACCGAATTCCTGGACTATCTTAAAGAGAATGGCATTTTATCACAATGGACACCTCCTGGAACTCCAGAATATAATGGTGTATCTGAACGAAGAAATCGTACTTTATTAGATATGGTACGATCTATGATGAGTTACACCGATTTGCCAATATCCCTTTGGGGATAATGCCCTTGAGACAGCTGTATATATACTGAATAGAGTGCCGTCCAAATCTGTTCCAACTACGCCCTATGAGATATGGCATAGTAGGAAACCCAGTCTTAATCATATTAAGATTTGGGGTTGTCCAGCTTTCGTGAAAAAGCTAAAAATGGAAAAATTGGAGGCAAGATCTGAACAAGGTCGCTTCATTGGATATCCAAAGGAAACTCTTGGATATTATTTCTATTTTCATTCAAACCAAAGAATTTTGGTATGCAAGCATGCTTCTTTTTTGGAAAATCAGTTCGTCCAAGAAAGTGGTGCTAGGCGGAAAATAGTCTTAAAAGAAGAAAATAATGAAATGCCAAACAACCAAGTTCAGATACCAATCTCTGATTCAGTGGGAGCTTCTGATACACAACCTCTTAGGAGAAGTGCGAGAACGTCTCGCCCACCTGCTCGTTATAGACACTCGGTTGATCATATTGAACCATTATTCATTGTGAATGATAGTGATCAACCCAAAGTGATCCTAAAACCTATGAGGAGGCGATGTTGGACATCGATTCGGTAAATGGCTGGAAGCCATGAAATCGAAATGGATTCAATGTATTCCAATGAGGTTTGGACCTTGACCGACCGCTTGATGGTATTGTACCAATTGGCTGTAAATGGATCTTCAAGAGGAAGATGAATGTTGAAGGTCAAATTGGAATTTACAAAGCACGGCTGGTGGTGAAAGGATATCGTCAAAAAGAATGAATTGATTATGACGAAACTTTCTCACCTGTGGCCATGCTAAAATCCATTCGGATTATGTTGGCTATAGCTGCACACCTTGATTATGAGATATTCCAGATGGATGTCAAAACGGCTTTTCTAAATGGTTTTCTCGAAGAGGACATCTATATGGAATAGCCACAGGGTTTTGAATCCAATAGTGAAAAACGGAAGGTGTGTAAGCTTAAGAGATTCATTTATAGACTCAAACAAGCCTCCAGAAGTTGGAACATCCGTTTTGATGAGGTAGTCAAGTCGTTTGGCTTCATAAAAAATCAGGATGAACCTTGTGTATACAAGAAGATCAGTGGGAGTGCAATTGCATTTCTGGTTTTGTATGTCGATGATATACTTTTGATTGGAAATGATGTACCAATGATATCATCGATAAAACTATTCTTGTCACAGAAATTCTCCATGAAAGATTTAGGAGAGGCAACCTACATTTTAGGTATCAAGATCTATAGAGATAGATCAAAACGATTGATTGGCCTCTCACAATCTACGTACA
This sequence comes from Eucalyptus brandiana, assembly GCA_014182725.1. Taxonomy (NCBI): domain Eukaryota; kingdom Viridiplantae; phylum Streptophyta; class Magnoliopsida; order Myrtales; family Myrtaceae; genus Eucalyptus; species Eucalyptus brandiana. The sequence goes on from CM024669.1 coordinate 23,509,902, forward strand.
TAGATAAAGTGTTAACACGGTTTAACATGCAATGTTCCAAGAGAGGATTATTGCCTTTTAGGCAAGGGATCCGTCTTTCTAAGGAGATGTGTCCCAACACTCCGAAGAAAGAGAGCGGATGGCAAAGATACCATATGCATCCGCTATTGGAAGCATAATGTATGTTATGCTATGTACTAGACACGATATCGCGCATGCTGTAAGTATTACTAGAGATATCAGTCGATCCAGAGAAGAGCTTTGGATAGCGAGTCAAGAATATTCTTAAGTACTTGCGAAGGACTAAAGATTTATTCTTGATATATGGAGAAGGAGAATTTGAAGTTGTAGCTTATACTAATTCTGATTTTCAATCGGATCCTAATGATTATAAGTCTACGTCTGGGTTTGTCTTCACATTCAATGTGGTGCAGTTAGTTGGAAAAGTTCCAAACAAAGCATAACTGCCGATTCCACCACTGAGGCAGAGTATGTAGCTGCTTCTGAAGCAGCAAAGGAAGCTGCTTGGATGAAGAAATTTATTTTTGAACTTGGAGTCGTTCCTTCAATTGAGCAACCGATCACATTGTTTTGTGACAACAATGGGGCGATAGCTCAAGCTAAGAAACCAAGGTCTCACCAGAAGAGCAAGCATATTGAGAGACGCTTCCATTTCATCAGAGAAATTGTTGGGAGAGGTGATATCACCTTGCAGAAAATTGCCTCGGCGAAACGTGGCGAGATCCCTTCACTAAGGCCTTACCTCAGTCTTCTTTTGAAAGACATATTGACAAAATGGGTTTGAGGTACCAGACAAGTTGGCTTTAGTGCAACTGGGAGATTGTTGGATGTATACCCTAAGGCTACTATGTAACGGTTACATATTAGGGATTTCAATTGTACTTTCATTATTATTATTTAATTAATGGCAATGACGTATTCATTCATTTGTCCAATTATTTTATATTGATGAATGATTCCATAAGATCAGTTGCAACTAAACCTATTCTTGAGACGTCAAGAATATATGTGATGGGTTCATAGTTAGACTGAATCTTTAAATCGTTCCCGGTCGATGGATTATTGAGTGGATATTAATAATCCTATTGAGACCGGTGTGTTCTTAACTTCGCCATTAAGTATTGGATACTTAAGGGAATGATGAGTCACATGTCATTGGGTATTATGATGCCTAAGTTAGAAACACGGTGTTTGTATTAGACAAATTCACCGAACGTGACGCATATGGAACGATTAGCGACATGGAAGCTTTTAGCGTGGTCAATGTCTAATTGTTCATGCTTTGGTCTTGTGTAAATAATCCTTAGACCTGAGGCACAGTGTTAACTTGTGTATTGAACAACTATGGTTCACAGGTATACATAATGTCGGGTCATTGATCCGTCTTTATACCTGATGGTCATAGTTTGTTCATATACGAAGTTACACGTGTGCGCAATATGGAATCTGTCTCCTTGTTATATGCAAAGTATGATAATGATGACCTATGCGATCTAATTGTGACACTGCATTGAAATCCTCGGTCGGGGTTGTAACCGAGAATAAATTGTTTATGTCTCGAATAAAATGCATGTCAATTAGATTTGTGCATATGATCGAATTAATGACTTGACAAATATTCCATGGTCTTTGTTTGATCGGGACATAGTAAGACGAGAGGATTGAATTACACTGTAGCCAAAACTGACAGGTTCATTATGGTCTTAAAGTATTCACACTATCTGGGTAGCCATGACATATTGCTAGATGTCAATCGTGGCTTGTAGGACCTAAAAGATTAATCGAGACAATTAATTCTTTTGGAAGTACTAATGTGTTAGTACAAGTCTTACTACCAGCTTAGTGATGAACCTAAGGATGTCACACACCATAAACAATTAAGATGATGTGGAACAAGAGAGAAATATTATTGCAAATGTGTTTGCAATTACTGCAATCGAATTGAGTCGATTTGTAATTAAATTAAATGAGATTTAATTTAATTTGTATTATAGTCACGAGCCTACTTGCATATGATACACACGCATGCCCAAAGTGGATATATGTTAACATACCAAACAAGTTGGCTTTAGTGCAAGTGTGAGATTGTTAGTAGTATGCCTAAATTAACTTGTTAATTAAAAAAAATAAAAAAATAATATAAAATAATATATAAAAAAAAAGCTTCATGCATGTGCACAAATTCGTGCACATGCACGAACCGCTAATTTGCTGACCATTATGCACGAAGCATTGATGGTCGGCAACCGCCGACCATCATACCAAGATCGTGCATGAGCGGTTGCTCATGCACGATCGTCTATTATGGACGATCAGCAACGGTTGCTGATCGTCCATCGATTAGCAACCGTTGCTGGTCGGTTTTTTCTATAAAAACCATTGAGGGACGAGAGTAAAAAGAGCTGCTGAAAAATTGGAAAAAGAGACTTCGTGTGTTTTGTCTTCTTGTTCCGGATCCGCTCTTCACCATGAACAAACATTTAGAGTTCTCTAGTTGCTGAATTTTGAGAAAAAGTGTGCGTGTGTTCTTGTGTCTTTGAGACACGAGGAAGAGAAACAATTCTCTCGTTCGGGCCGTGATTACTATACATCAAGAATACGACGGATTCTTTCCACGTGATTGCTAGTACGATTGAAGTGGTGGATATCCGAAAGTTCTCTCTTCCGTTCGACGTTCGTTGTTGGTGTGTCTGAACTAGAGGTCCGACGCTTGTGGGACTCGTACTGTAGAACATTCGAACCGATTTGTTTCAAAGTGCGCTTCGAGAGGTATTTCGTTTAACTCCCTTTTATGTTTAGATTTTTGATTAAAACGCACGAACAACGCCTTAGGAGAATCATGTGTAAAATATATCTTTGTTTCTGCTGCGTTTATTTCATTAATTTTTCTTATACATGATTCATGAAACCCAACAGGCGCTGCCCCTGCCGGCCGCCAAAAAGGCAGACGAGCCGGTCATGGCTTATCTCGCCCCCTCGAGCTCGGCCGCTGGGTACCCCCTGCCGCCGATCCTCGGGACAGGGCCGTACCCTCCGCCAGTGGGATATGGATATCCACCGCAGGGGGATGCGCATCCGCCGAATGCCGGGCTGACATACGGCTATCCGTGCCAGGGATACAGTCCTCCGCCGCCAGGGTACGGGTATCCCCTGGCGAGATACTGTCCTCCACCGCCAAGGTACGGGTATCCCCCTGCGGAATACGGGTACCCACCCCCACCGGCTGCGCCTCCAAAGAAGAGCGGCAGCTGGAACGTCGTGCCGAGCGGGTTGATCCGCGGGATGATGATGGGAAGCATGCTATCGGACGGGTCTGGAGACGCCGCGTACGACGCCGGGTTCGATGATGCTCTTGATATGTAAAACTGAGCTTTTTCCTTGTCGTTCCGTCTTCCATCTTTTGCCTTTTTCCGTTATTTTTTCATGTCTTGAGCCATAGGGAATTGCAGTGTCTTCCTTGTTATTCCGTCTTCCATCCTTTGGCTTTTTTCCGTTACGTTTCCCGTCTTGTGCTATCGAGGCGTCTCTTTTTTTAATTTCGGTCTATGTAAATGAAGTCTGTGCGTTTATTTCATGGACTAAAATGGCGATCTGACCTTTTATTTTTTTTGGCTCTTTTCCTCTTGGTTGTTTGTTTTTGTAACTTATGGCAATGAATCGGATCATAAAGTTGGTAATCTCGCTAATATAATGATGCGGTTTAATGAAAAATACTTCACGGGAGAGATGGGAAATTTGGGGTTGTGAGTGACCGATCTTTACGATCCTGGTTTCGATCCATCTAGATCGAGCATCGCTGCTTCGGCGACCTCGACTGGGGACTTCATAGAGGGCGAGGGGTTGGTGATGGGCCACGAGCAAGTGGAGAGTGTGTCTGAGAGTGGGGGCCGATGGGGACTGGTGGATGCTTTAAGCATGTGTGGGGGTAAGCAAGGAGAAGGCACGGCTGTCATGGACGAGGACTGCGAGTGCTTTGAGCATGTGGTGCTGGACTGAGGACGAGGACGAGGACTGAGGGCAAGGACTATCCATAACAGGATAAAGAGGATGTGGCCCAGATAAAAGACAAGGTATGTTTTATCCCATCTTATGTTCGGTGACTGTCTAGGACGAGATAAAGGGGATGTAGCTAGGATAAAAAGACTGAGGGAGAGGTCGGAGACGACGACGGCGGAGGCGGCGGCGAAGAAGATTGGAGAGAGGGAAGGAGTGGGATGAGCAGGCGGAGTAGGAGGCGAAGAGAGAGAGCGAGAGGAGGAAGGTGAGCCGTAGGGAGAGGCCGGCCTTGCCCACCATCTCTCCGCGCGGAGGTCGCTAGTGGAGCTGCGGCAGGCGCCCACCCATGCGCAGTCGAGCTCGCCCAACCATGGCTCGGCCAAGCCTTGTTGGGCCAAGCAAGGCTTGTCGGTGGCCAGAGAAGGCCTAGCCATCGCTGAGCTCACCAAATCTCGTCCTACCTTGGCGAGCCTCCAGCAAGGGTCACTAGCAGTGACGGCTGAAATAGAAGAAGAACAAGAAGAAAAGAAGATAAAAGAGAAAAAATGGGTTGACTTAATTCTAAAATCGAAATTGCTTAAGAGAACAAAGAATTAACTTTTTTTACTCCTCAATTCTGCTCTAAATCTATTCTCGAGAATAAAAAAAACAAATTTAGATTCCAAATTTGTTGCGACCTTCCCGAATTTTTTTGAATGGTGAATTATCTAAAGAAGGCTAATGGATTACTAAGTCCGAAGACTTGACATGGACCCTCCCAAGTCATACCAATCGCAACTTGATATGAATTAATTTATTTAAACATGCAATTTCAATTTGGAGCCGCCACTAACCAATTAGGGCTGGTTAGAAACCCACGTAAAGTATGGGAAAATACTTTATTATTGCGAACCAAAGATTCAATAGGTCTGGGGATATGGTTACGCTAGATTAGTCTAACGCCTTTCGGTACCTTTATTTTAATTTTAAAAATATTTTGCAGGCAATGTTGATTAATTTAAACCTAAGCTACTAACATACAAATGGTGGTCATGCGGATGCACAATCAATAAAATAACATTAAAAAAATGTTAATAAAAATGCATGTCCTAAACATGATTTCTAAATGACATGACACCTAATTTTTCTTTTTTTTTAAAAAAAAATGTTAATTATATGCAATCTTAATTTAACTTAATATGCATGAATTTCACTTTAATGATATGTGAGATGCAATTCATATGGTATGACTTAAACTTATCACTATATGTATGCAATCTAATTTATATAATCCTAAATATGAATGTGTTACGTGACATGGGATGAATGACATTGTATTTACATATCAGTATTTCTATATTCTTTTATGATTTTTTTTTTATGATGATTCATTTTTTAATGCATATATGCAGCCTATGCTAACTAATGATGATATGAGATTAATTATGAATTAACCTATTAACTAACCAAGGAAATGATCTTTTTTTTTAATGACATAATGTTTTTTTTTTTATCGAAAAGAAAGTAACTTAATGGTACAATGATCATCTTTTAGCATTTTCCTTTTTATTAAAAAACAAACAATTAAACTATAACTCACATGGCATGCATAACATTTTTTGTTCCTCTTTTTAGTTTTACTAAATGAAAATTGACTTAATCTAAAAATATCTAGGTGTGTTGCTTTAATATGAAATGTGTATGAACCTAAGTCCTTAAGTTCTAGATATGACAATATTCTAATTAAACCTATATGCAAATTAATTAATATATACCTAATATTTTTGGATTCTTTTTATTGAAATTCGAAATTTAAAAAAAAAAAAAACTAATTAGACTAACTAAAGTGAATGATATTCTAATTTATTTTAGGAATCAATTAACTTAAACTATATCTTATCTTAAAAGCTATATAAAAAATCAAGACATGCCAACATTATTTAAAATTAGCCCTAACAAAAATCACCCATCTAAAAGTATAATCTAAAAATTATAATCCTATAAATGCAATTCTAATTTTACTAACCCTAAAAATACAGTCATAATTTACTAAACCCAAATGCTCTAATGCAATATTTACTTTTTGATTTTTTTTATTTTTTTAATCTTTCCAAACAAGTAATTATTTAAAAGAATGAAGATAAGAATTAAAATAACTGAAAAAATAATCAGTTGTCTCATGGATTAAATTAACATTTATTTTAACTCTATAATGTTTTACAATTGAAATATTATCAAAATTCCTAAAAATTAAAGTAATTTAAAAAAATGACCCGACGTCTTACGGGTCAAATTAATAATTACCTTAATTTGAGATAAAACCCCTAATGTCTACAAGGTCCACAAATTATTGACATACAATATTGCAATTCAAATAATTAAACTAAAAAAATAAACAAAATAAAGTAAATAGAAAAAAAGAAAATAAAACTACCTAATTTTTTTTTTCTTTTTTTCTTCTTTTGTTTTTTCCTTTATTCTTTTTCCTCCCAAGAGACTTGGGCGTAGCAGTGGCTGCTCACCGTTGGGCACCAGTCACGGTTGTCGGATCTCCGGCGAGGATCGGCAGGAGGAAGCGTCGGCGGGACGCGGCGTCTGGAGTCGCAATCGGGGCAGGTCGCAGGAGCTGCCGGCGTCGGCGACGGGCTGCAAGCGAGGCGGTGGTCAGCGGCTTTACGGGCAGAACCAGAGCAGAGGCGGCGTTACGGGCGCGGCGTCTTCCGGGGCGAGGAGCGGTGGCGGAGCAGGGGAGTCGGGTCGCGGCGCGGCGGAAGAGGCCGCGATCCGACTCGGGTCTGGCTCTGGCTGCGTCGCGGCTAGGGCGGAGCGGGAGCGGCGAGGCGGAACCGGGACTGAGGCACGACGAGGCAGATGTGGTGACTGGCGGGTGAAGGCGCTTCGGGGGGACGCGGCGAGACTCGCGAGCGGAGACCGGTGGCTACGTCGGCGCGGGGAAGGCGTCGCGAGGGGGTTTCACCGGCGGCGAGCTGAGATGGTTGGCGTCGGCAGCAGGGAGCAGTAGCGGAAGCTTCACGGGCGGCGGTGGTCACGGTCGTGGAAGCAACAGCGGCGTGGGGCTTCGCGGAGGAGGAATCCACGAGGAAGATGAACAGTATGTCCTATTTTCTTCTCTTTTTTTTTTGTTTACTTTTTCTCTCCTGACACTCTCTCTCACCTGTCTTTCTCACTTTCAATTTTCTGCTTTCCCTCACGTCATCTCTCTCTGTATCTTCTCTTCTCTCCACCTTTTTCTTTTGACTTTTCTCCCTACCAAAACTCCATTTTCTTTTGTGAATTTTCTGAAAACCAAATGAAGGAGCCCCCTAAACGACAGCATTTTGCTCTGAGTTTTTTCGAATTTTCTCCCCCCCGAACCGAAGCCTCGGCTTCTCTATTTATATAGAAAAAACTCAAATTTGTTTTTTGCAGGTGGAGATTTTCACTCAATCACTTAACAAAGAAATGGCTCCAAAATCACATAATAACTATTTTTTTGAATTTTGAAATGAGAATACATTTTCACCAAAAAATTTCCAAAACCGAATTTTTATTTTATTTATTATTTTCTAAAATATTAGGTGTCAACAAAATTCATTCTCAAGAAAAAAAAATATAAATTTTTACTATTTGGCAAGTTGCCAAACACACCCTTAGCAAGTAGCAATATGAAGAGGATGTTCGGTCATGATCACCCTAAAGAACTTTCAGCCGAAGATCCATTATATCGAAGTTGCGCATTGCACGTCCGGAAAAGATCCCCCGTTGCTTCGACACACTCAGCTTCCAAATTTCCAGAAGTGTTTACTTCAAGGACATGCTCATGTGTCCATGCAGCGCACGGCAATGATTAGATTTAAACTGAGCGACTAGCTCACATGAAAATCGGGCAACGTAATGCACATAGAGCAGCATTTCACAGGAGCTCAGTTTCAGAATCTGTTCGGCTAATAAGATGACCAAAGGAAGAAATTAAAGAAAAATCGTTCAAACCCAATCTGAGCGAGACAAGAAAGGAGTGGACTATATACAAAGGTATATCGAACAACCCAGTTGTAGCTCAACGAAAACAAACAACATGACTCCACATGCGGAACGGAACGTTCAAATGGAGAGCCTTACAAGATATAAGCAGCTATAAGTTATATATGAACCAAAGGTCCACAGACACCATTGATGATTTCAATCAAACAATAGACGAATGTAAGACCAACAGTCTTTGTACCGAAATCAATGTGCGGCAACATCCACTTCGCCTCCAGCAGGGAGCAGCGGTTGTGTTTCCGGAGCGCCTCCCATGAACACCTTCGCAATCCTCTCAGTGGGGACGATGGGGAGGTAGTTAGAAACCTTGTACCCTTTCTCCGCAGTGTTGCGCACCGTCTCATTGTACTTCTCAGAGCAATAGGCAGCAGTTGGCATGACGACTTGAGTCACGTGGGGGACGAGAGGAAGCTGGTTGAGCTTGCGCCAAGCCGACACAGCGCACTTCTCCATCTTGGGCTCGTACTTAGAGTACAGCCCCTTAGCGGTGGGTTCACACTTGGTGTACACAGACTTGGCGATTCCTGAGGCGGTGTCCACCACACCAGCCCGCTTGACTTCATGAGCCACGGCTTGAGCTGCCACAGGAGCCTGCTGAGCCGCAGACATGGCCTGGGCAGAAACTTGTCTGACAACGGGTGGTACACGGCTGTCGATCTTGGTCACTGACTCATCAATCTAGATCGTAAGAATACTTCCCAATCAGTACAATGAAAACGGCACAAGCACAATTTTTGCACATTTGGCGTGAATATGCAAACAGATAAATCCTAGTTTATTCAACGAAGACTTTGCAACTGACCTACTACAGAGCAACTGATCAAATGAAGCCCCTTAATTCTCTGTTTTTCACTTTCATACTACCTTATTCCTGGTCACTAGCGTTTTTTTTTTTTTTTGGGTTAACCAGTATTCGACTACAAGGCACTTGCCCAAATGGAGATATACACCAAACTCAGGCAGAGCTAACCGCTTTATGAACGGTCGTCCATGTCTTGTACTCCGCACACTGTTGAATCCATTAACCAGTAACCCCGTGGGAATTAACAAACTTGCAGTGATAGAGAAAAAACTGTCCGTCAACTCATGCAGAATCAATGAGAAAGAAACGAACCTTGTGGTCAACAAATTTGAGGACCTCGATCGGGACATCATGGAACTTAACATAAACGGGTCCGACCACAGTTTTGACTGTTCCCTCGACAGTTTCCACTCCAGACTTCAAGGGGCCTGACCGCTCCTTCGCATAAGCATAGACGCTCACGAAGCACAGCGCAGTGTGAACTGCAGCTACTTGCACAAACTCCAGGTACTTCAGCCTCTGCTCCTCTTCCTTGGTCTGTGGGAAAAATGCACAATGTCAGTTTTAAGATGGTAATGCACAACACAATAGAATCGTCATCCACTGATTGACCGAAAATTTCAAAATGTTCCAACTGCAAACGCCCCCATCCATGTGCTCTTTGCATTCGCACAAAATGACGCGAGGACCCGAAGAACAAACATGCTGGAAATTACTGGATAAGAATGCAAAAGCTACCAGCTCGGCAAACATTCTAGGTCACACGTGTTGTTTCGAGACATCTCCGAAGTTTACTAATTGAGACATAAATCCTCGATTAAAACTAATCGCAACACCAAAACACTCAAATTCACGTCCATATTGAACCAAAAAAACACGAACAACATCGCAAATTATCTCCAGATGAAACCAACTACCCAAATTTTTCTGCGAATGCAAAGCTACTAGCTTTGGCAAACATTCCAGGTCACACTTGTTGTTTCGAGACATTGATCCTCAATCACGATTAATCGCGACCGCAAAACACTTGATTTCACGCCCATATCCAACAAGAAGAAACGAACAACGCCGCAAATTGACTCCAGATGAAACCAAAAACCCAAATTTTTCCATCCCGCCTTATAAAGAGGAAAATTGAAATCCACAAACCTAGCAACTCAACACAGAGCACCGGCATCGATGCAAAACTAATCTCCCACACCAAACCAGATCCCGCAAAGCGAAAAAAAAAGAAAAAAACAAACAAACAAACAAAGCTGATCAATTTTCAACTTCAAAGGGACAAAAAAGAGGAGGACCGGAGACGGAAACTCACCATCTCTTGCTGCTTCTGGAGATCGCTTTCCGCCATCGGCAAAACCCGGTTCGAAGGCTTGAGGATTATCGGACGAACTTGGTGGTGATCGCTGTTCGGACGGTTGCAAGGTGAGGAATTCACCGCGAGGAAGGAAAACGTGATTCGACGCTACTTATAAAAGAAAAGGACTCGATTCTTTTTTTCTTTTATTGGAATCTGGAGGCGAAATTCGAGTTGGATGGAAATTTTCGAGACAGAAACGCCCGCTATTTATACGCCGAGCGATTCGGACCGTGTGGGGAACGAACCGTGGTCGTGCGGCCCCCGGTTTAGGGCGAAAGCGCGTCGCCGCCCTTCGCGATTGGTCGACGCTCGTGGCAGAGAGAGAGAGAGAGAGCTTGACGGTGACGGTGTAGCACGTTGACGCCGTCTTTGGGGGGCGTTGACTGCTTAGCCGCTAAGTCTTTTTCCCGTCGGAGGGGAGGCCTAGCAGGGCAAGGAAATGACGTCATCGTGGGGACGGTGATGGGACGTTCCCCCAAGTCGTCCCCGTCGTCGGAAGGGAAGGGATGGTTCTAGAAGGGCCTAATTGCATAAAAAAATCCTGACTTCTCTCGATTGTCTTTTTTTTGTCCGAAGAAAACCTATAATTAAGGTGAGTCCCCGGCGTCATCGCTGTCTTGTCCTGAAGCATCCTGAATAAGTACGCTCTTATTGCCATCCGAAAATCCATCTAAAATTCTGAACTTTTTATTTTGTTACAACCGTTAATTTTTTATTTATTTTTCCATTAAAAATTTAAAATGTGCAATACACGTGATTTTTTTGAAGAGTTGGAGTATAGTTTCATCTCATTTTTTAAAGCAAATTTTCCTTGACTCTTAATTGCTGAAAATATCTAAAAAAATTTAAAAATGCGAGAATGATAAGTCAACTAAAACATTTGAAATAAGAGAATAGATATCATAATAATAATAAATAAATAATTGTTGACATTTCATAAATATTGCCATGTTGATACAAGTAAACAGATTATCGTAAGTAGAGGAATAAACAAAAAATTAGATGAGGAAAAAAGACACAATAACAAAATTGAAATGACATAAATATATTATTTATTATGATATTGAAACGATCAATTAATATAAAAATGATTCATTAATAAAAAAATTGAAGAGGATATAAAAAAAGATGATGTCCTCAATGCATAAGAGGAGATGATTAACAGCCTAAGGTGATTTTCTAAAATATCTTTTTATTGATCAATCATTTTTTAAATTAATTAACCATTTAAAAGTACATAATGAGTGTTCAATTTTTGTTATTTGACCTTTCTGTTAGTGAGGTGCTTTTCTTTTTTTCGCTTAATTGTATTTCTTTATTTTAAAAATCTTATTATTTCTATAAGTATTTCGGCAATTTTTAACAATTCATGTTTTCCATAATTAAAATTTTAGTTAATTTATTGCTCACCATTTTCTTTGTTTTTTCTTGTTATACAGAAATGAATGATAAAAGATAGACTTTTATGTAAAAGAAAATGAGATTAAAAATCAACATAAGGGTCATTTAGAATATTTTTACATTTTCTAAAGCTTTCCTTCCAAAATTTTGAAGAGAAACCACTAAGCTTTTCCTTAAAGTAAAATAAATGGATTATCCTTTAATTGTGTTTACCTTACATCAATTTTTCATTAAGTCGTCACCTTTTGGGAAGTTAATACTAAAAATCTCTAAATTTTCGCTCCGAGTGTTATGTCATCTCTGTACTTTTAATTTATTCAATGTGAGTTTTGGATTATCGCAAAATATTCAATATAGTCCATAAATTAAATTTAAGGTCATCCTTCTTTTAATTCGAATTAACAAAATTTGTCAATATGGCTTTCAATTGCTGAGTTTAAATGAACAGTAAAAAAAGTTACACGTGAATTTTTTGCGTGTCATATATTCACATTAAACTAGAAAAGATAATCCACTTAAGAAATTTCATCTTAGAATGACTCAAACTTAAGACACTTGGTCTTTACGATGCTCACACCTACTCTTGGGTTTTAGGGTTGTTGGTCTCTCGGAATGTCGACAAGGACAAGCAGAAAAAGGTAAGTATTGCAATTCTTATTAGGAACAAGTGTCGACATTTTTCCATTCAAGACATAGAGGTGGATTTGGGGGTTTCACATTAAGGGATAACTCGAAGATGATAATGCACAGTTTATCTTACTCGATCAAAGTGCCGTAATGAAGTAAAACATGAATAGTTTACTAGGGCTAGTTGTGTCACCCCGTGCCTTATAAGAGTATGAAAACAATATTGAATGCACTAAAGTCATGTTTCAATTATTTTAATGTGGGCCCAATTTATGATAGCTTTAGATAGAAGTTCTTTGTTTCTTCAAACGTGGCCCAAGTTGTCTTTGTTTTTTGTTGACTTATATCATACTTTCGATGTTTTTTCTGTTCATACTACATAAAACTGTAGAAATATAGTAACTGGTGTGCTTTTTTCTTATTTTAGCCGACTTTTATGTGCTACTTTTTGCAGATTCGCATGGTTGGTGTAACATTTTTGTTACTCCATGGAATGGGGGTAGGTTTGTTCGTGAAAGAAAAAAGTAAAGTAAATCGAGGGTCACAATAGCAAGTGGCTTTATGATCTAGATGAGTTGACCTATTTTGAGATTTTACACTTGGTACAATATATGAGTTATTACGAATAATTCCACCATCTAATGTCGTAGAAGATCGGCCCAAAAAAATGTAGAGGAAGAATTTTGAGAGTGGTTTAAAACTAAATGAAGATGATAGTATGATACAGAAAACGGTAGGACTTTGGGCCAATATTTGCAATAAGAGTGGACCATAGAGAAAAAGTTAAAGCTGTAGGGAAGAGTGTAGCTACATATATTAAAGTTGTAGAGGACTTGTATGACTGCTTAGCCAAATTGATGGGCCTATTGGGGTCTCGAGTTTATGTGTTAGCATAAGTTATAGGTTAGTCGAGGGATGGATAAACATAGAAGTAAACGAGGCAATTGCAATACTTACTAATGAGTGTGATCATGAAAATGAAGAGGACGACAAGCTTGTTGAGGGCACATGGTTGTCTGATAATGAAAAAAAACAATTTCAAGCTGCTATGGAGAAAAACTAAATCTTTTAAGAAAGAGAGTGCATGTGAAGTTGCTAGGTTGTTAGAGATACCTACAAAAATTAACGGTGAATTTCTTAATTAAGTAGAACGAGAAAAGGAGGAGGAGAAAGGCCATAACAACAACCCAATATGAAGATTTATAAAGAGCCCAATGCCGAACTCTTTGAGCTAAGTGACTCTAATCACAACTTTTCTCACTAGTGATGAAGAATAACCAGAACGAAAAGAGGCGATAAGAAGGAAGAGCATATTCTCTTCAATGGCCTTACGCGATTTAAGGAAGCTATCAACAAGCATGCAGCTGTCAAAAGAGCTAAGATTGACTTTTGTCGAGAACGATCAGGCAAGAGTAGAGGCAAAATATAAGGCTAAAAAACTGCGAATGGCTTATTTATGCAGCAAGAGATAACAACACGGGCTTGTTTCAAGGTGGAATTGGACGAACCTCGAGGCTTTTTAAAGTACTTCGTAAGGCCATGGCCCAACAACGTTCTTGCCGCTCACATGGAAAACTTGACAATTTGGGCCAGTCTTCCGACGAAATCATAGGCTTCTTGGGCTCGGAAAAAATTGAATTTCATTATTAGAAAGTGCAAAGTCAATCCTGGTTTTTTCCTTTGAGTCGGACGATCCTAGTCCGATGAACCATGAACACCATGTTTTTGGGAAAGATACTAGGTGAACGCTGTACACAACGAATGTTGTGCGTGACTTTAGGTAATGTGTCTATAGTGGCTTCTATCGAAGGAAGCAAATGAGTCGACTGTAATATTTTGACAAGTTATTATCGATAGTCATATATTACATCAATTGATGACATGGTGCACACTTTGAAATGATTCTCATTTGATTAATCCTCCAACTAGACTAATGTATGGACTTCTCTCCAGCCGCAAGTCGTTTGCAAGAATTTCATGATAGGAGGCGAAGGTGGCAAAGCCGGTGATGATGAAGCATATGAAATTGGTGGAGACGAAGCAAAAGAACCCATAAAGTGAAATTTATTGCTTTCTCCAAGGGTGTCAACAGAAGGATCTCTGTTTAAATACTGTTGATATACACCATCCTTTGGTTTTCAGGATAATGCAAGCTTAAACCTTTGTTATTTCGCTGAAAATAAATGATTTAGAAAATATTTTCCTAATAATTATTACTTGTATCTCTTACAAAAATGAGTGATTGAAAAATATTTATATTGTTTATGAATTATATAAAAATTATTGTTAATAATGAAAATATTTTTCATTAATTGATTATTTTAAGCGATACAAGTGGTTATTTTTTGGAAAATATATTATAAATCATTCATTTTCAGCGAAATTAATGCGGCCTAAGAAGAGCATGATTGAGTAAATTCATCGACAATTATGTTAGGACCACATAAAGTATGACATTGAGTGATGTGATGGGGGAATCAAAAGTACTCCAAATCATTCATTTTTGATCATGAACGATCAATGGCCAATTAAATTATCAAACATAACTTCGAGTAAGAAGTAAATGATACTAGCATGATCTCGGACTCTCAAGGACTTTGTGAAATTCGAACTACTGAATGGTGCGCAAACAATGAAACAATATGGAAATTGTGTGAAATTTTATGAGATTAGAACAAACGGCCTAAATTGTCGGAGGTCATGTGTTGCTCGATAATTGAAACCGACCATTAACTACTAATGGATAGACCAGAGTGCATTCCGGAAGTTCAAAAAGATCGATAAAATAGGACGGGAATGCTTTTGTAATCAAAGATGGACATTGGAACCAGAAAACCTAATGCAATTCGAAATTCAAATTACACACTCTAAGCAAAGTCTAATCTAAATCGATATTTAGAATAGTCTCCTCATCTTCATTTCTTAAGGGTCAAAATTTAATGCGTCATTACGATCATCCATTGCGATTTTATGATCGTCTCACTGTTTGGTTTTTCCTATATCATCAAATAGACCTAATAATGCACACTACCGTAGGAAGAATCTACAAAAATAGAAAGAAAGTATTTAATAATAAATAATCAATAGAATTCAAATACAAATAGAATAAATAAAAATTAAATAGATAAGAAATTGAAAATATAATATGAATGAAAAATTTGAATAAAAAAAATATAATGCGCACACTGTCGATTCATTAGCCATAGTCATTCCTTGGTCGAGGGATCCTTCTTGACTTTGTCTTTGATTGCTACATGTAGCATCCTTTACTCGAACTCTTCCCGTTAGAAACTCACGATTGACAAGCTCAATAGGCATTTCAATGAAAGGACCTTGTATAATAGTCCATCAATCGGGCCTCGCGGTTTAGTGTATTGTCATGACCCGATTTGAGTTATTAACCTTTTTTTCATGTTGCCGTCCAAATTTTAAGCTCGGCGTCGACGGTGATTCACATTTTGAAAAATCATGCAGTTTCAGACTTTGCATTTGCATTTCGAAAGAAAAACAAATAATTTGACTTTCGGTAAGGTGGGGCCTCACCGTTTTATTTATTTATTTATTATGAATTATGGACCCATCATCGACAACGTGCCAGCTCAAAGCACAAATCGTTTCGAATTTCATAATCATTCCTCCGATAGAGACATGAACGTGACTCCCTCTTCTCCTTATATGCACGGTAAAGAAGACAAAAAAGATCCAGCTTCATCTTGCAGAAAAACCAAATTCAAATCGGAAGATGCACAGTAGAATTCGATCTCGGCGTCCACTAAATCGAGCATTGAACGCCGATCGCCGACAGATAAAGCGGGCACGACTCGGAGCTTTGGAATCCCGGTTCCGAAGTTCTGAAACTCGCATATCAATCTGGAAATCGACATGTCTGAGTTCCAGAAGCTCCAGTTTCAACGGCCATTTGCTTTCCGACGTGCATTCATTCGAGAGCAGATAGCTCATCAGTCGACGCCGTCGGCACCCTCGCTAGAACTTCATGCTATATGGGCTATCGGAGACAATTCGTTTGCATTTGAACTCACGACTGGCGCAAAGGTTTATACCAGAAAACATGCTCAAATCTCAGAATCACTCCAAGCTCAAGAACAGATCTCTCTTTCCCCCGTTTTCTTATTTGATTTCGGTATATCAGAGTCAAATTCTCAAGACCCAAATGGCACACAGCTTCTGTTACATTGACATTTTCTCATCATCAAGAGAAGAAAAAGTAAAACAAATTAAGATATGTATAACCCATCAAAATCCACAAAGTAATTTTCTTCGAAGAGAAAGAAGAAAAAGAAGAAGTACAGACAGAGAATTGATTGAGGTGAATCTTTCCAAGCTTCAGCTCCTGCACCTGCTGATGCTGCTGCAGCCGCGGTTGTACGGGTTCGAGGAAGCACCGGGCTTGCAGTTGTAGTAGGAAGCCCCACGGCGGGAGCAAGGCACGCTGTTCCGCTGCAGCGAACCGTAGCTGATGTACTTGCTGGTTGCCAGGATGCGCCGGTTCGACTCGGAGTCCATGGCGAACTCTTCCTCCTCGGACATGCACTCCGCCAGAGAGCCCGTGCACTGCCGAGATCCGTTGGCGGGTATGAACCCGAGGTGGTCGGCCTCGCTTGATTGGGCGTCGGCGATGGAGAGGGCGGCGACGGCGAACAGGAGTGCAAGGATCATTAAGGATTTGAGATTGGCCATTGTGGTTCTGATCCTTTGTGTCTTTGGTTTTGAGAGGGAGTTGAAGGAGGTGATGAATGATGGATTGGTGATTTCTCAAGCTTGGAGATTTTATAAAGGGGCTGATGCTGGGGAGGGTGACCTGACAACCACCACTGTTTGGATTGACCTGTCAGAGGCACAAAAGACAAATCTTGACCGTTGGAATTAAAACTTAAATCTCCTCATCATGGAACTCTATAATTTAATGACCCAAAAAAAAAAAAAAAAAGAACTCTATGATTTCAAACTTTTTTTCTTTGCGAATTTATGACACTTTGTATAGAAATTACGATAGACCGCATGTCATTACTTACGACATAATTATGATGGAAGGGCATTGGTCAAGGACCGTAGAAACTTCTTGTTGCTCTTCTTATTTTGTGGCGCGACTTAAAATGAGTGGTTGATGATGTCCGTGGTTTTCGAATTCTTTTCTTTCAATGTTTAGCATTGTCTCTGAATTTCTTCTTTTTGTTTAATTTGGTCTCCGAATTATTATAAATCCGCTCAATGCAATCCTCCCGCTGAGTTCATTACCATGCCGTTTGCTTTTTCATGACATGGATCAACAAGTGAGCACCAATTAAGTAAATAAATTGAGTTAGATTTCCATTTCCTTTATTTAAAAAAATAAGAGGGCTCCTTTTTTTTCTTTTTTGCTTTAAGCAAAAAAATAATATATTCTTAATCTTATTTTCCCACGACGACAACTGTCGTACCGCCACCATCTTCTCTCTCTTTCTACACGCACTCCTCTCTCTCTCTACACTCCCTCGAATTGGGGGCCGCTTCTTCCAATTAAGGCTCACGGCGACCTCGAATCAGCTCAACGATCATTGATATATTCACTCCAAAAATCAAAGGAAATTTAATTTATGGCCAACAAAAAAAAGATTTTTTAAAATTATAATGAACACAAGAGTATCGAATTGGGCACTCTAATGAGCCTTTTTTTTTCTTTTTAATAAGGTTTCTATTTTCAAAGTAACAATTGTCGGCCATAAAAAACTGAAAATGTGAAGCCAATAGGAGAATATTCCAAAAAATACATCATGGCAATCACGTAGTGTAGGTAGAAGTGGGGAACACATCGATTCATCAATCAATCAATAATAAACTCCATGAGGCCCATTTTGAGTTTCTCCCTTTCATCTTGGTGCATTCAAAAAAATAAAAAAGGGCCCTGAATTCCCTCTCGACCTTTTCACGCATCGTAAAAAACTCACCGACTTCAAGCTGATATTCAAATTTGGCCCCCATTTAGTAACGTAGTTAGTAACAAACAGAGGAAGAAATATGCGACATCATTGTCGAAGCATCGAGACTAGTAATTAATCGTTTTTTTTTTTTTTTTTTTTTGGGAGGCTAATGATAAGTAGGCCCAGAATTTTTTTTTTCCTCCCCTTTTCAGGGCCACAAGGTGACGGGCACGAAGCCGCGAGAAAGGTAGGGGGGCAAGCCGGCAAAGGCCAATCAATCAGAGAGAGATTCTAGAGCGGCGCTTGCGCGTTCTCAAACCTTAAGGCCAGCTGTTCCATGAGACAAATTCCGTGCTTGACTTCTTTATTCTATGGCATATGATCCCCCTACCAATCTTGGTATTATTTAAATCTTCCCAATCTACATCAAGAAATCAACCCCGAAAGCGACAGACATTCCGGTCAGAACTCGATATCATGCTGCATTCGGCTCGAACGTGAGCCTTAGCCGTAGACAAGTCTAGTTCCCAAGTCTCCCCCGCCCCAGTAGCTACGCGATGCCGTACCGACCGAGTGCTTTGACCTTTGCAGATATGCACTAATTTCTGTTCTTTTAAAGATTGGAACGTGTAATGGCTCGGAATGCTTCATGGGTCCAGCTGTTTTGCGAGGAATATTAAAGGGTAGCTAGAAAATAAGCAGAAAAGAAGAGGTTTGGAGTGAATTATGGTTCAGTGACATCCTGGAATGTAAGCACGGATCTCAGGGAGATCATGCTTGGCAGGATGCAAGATGGGGGGCCTACCATGGCCAATTCTCGAAGTGTTTGATGGTGACCTGCAAGTCCCCACTTTGAGATTTTTCCCTTTATTCTGTCTGATCTGCAGGCTTCCATGGCCCAACGACCATCACAATCCCAATCACATACATGCAACTCCTCCTGACAGACACCAGACGGGATCGATTCCCTAGAAATGAAGCAACTAAACCAAGATAGGCTGCATTAATGAGTGTTTACCTGTCGAACTTCTCGATCGAGAATTCAAGATATTATCGCGAGAGAAGTTGGGGCGTATTGAAAACTGCAAACTTTTGCTATTTGATTGCTTAACGGTAGTTGCGCGGGCGCTCTCACAGATGACGTCGAGAGAGATGCTCACTTGGCCGTGGTGCATTTATGGCTCGGAGGGTAAGAGTCTGCATCTGGCGGTGACCCTAGGATCTGTATCGACATGGATCTTGGATAAAGATATCCCCCTTATCTTCCCTCTGAATGTTCATTCTACATGCCATTCTAATCAAATGCGGTTGGATCACTTCTGCTCCCACCGCCTGAACCCGCATCAGTGTCTTTCTTCTGGGACCGAGTGTAGCACCGCCATGCCACATCGAAACTCAGGCGATTCGGCATGTTTTTTTTACTCCTACTCCTTATCTGCAGAATGTAGAAAATGGCC
Source organism: Eucalyptus brandiana (assembly GCA_014182725.1). Lineage (NCBI taxonomy): Eukaryota > Viridiplantae > Streptophyta > Magnoliopsida > Myrtales > Myrtaceae > Eucalyptus > Eucalyptus brandiana. The sequence continues at coordinate 23,529,483 of CM024669.1, forward strand.
CCATGAGCTTGGCGCTCCTGTGAAAGTTGTTGCAGTGAAGTGAATGTGGATAGGACAGGTCTTGGGTTCAGCTTCTTCTCAGGGTAATGGCCAAGTAAATAATCGATATTTCGTAGTTTAAATTTGTTGGGAATAACGGATCCCCGAAAAGCGGATTCGACACCGAATCGAACCCCTAAATCAATGCGGAAGACGAAACCCGGGAAATAACACGTATCACCGATCGTAAAGCACACCACGGATTCGAGCGTACGCTTGTTAGCCACGAGATTAGACACCGATGCGAAAGAGGAAGAAAATCGGCCTGTTCGATCCGATGGCACCTTGAAGGGAAGAAACGCTTTCTTGTTTCTTGAGAGAGAGAGCGCGCGGGAGAAAGGGAAGACGTACATTTGTTTCCAACGGTCTTCTCTCTCTCTCTCCTCCCTTTTATACCTTCCCCCATCCACGGGCCCTATTCCCGTGGGCCGGGCCTTTTGGGCCCAGCATGGGCGGACGGGCCTTAAGCCCATCACCAATTAAAACCAGCATTTCCCACTCGCACATGGTGGGCCGAACAAAATTTTCTTTACCTCTCTTCAACATTCATGCGGTGAATAATCCGTGCGGCCAAAGATACTTTGAGAGCTCGTTGCCATACATCGTTAGGAATATATAGCGGCTCATAATGGGCATCACACTCCGAGTAGACTTAGTATGCAGTACCCTAGATCGATCAATCACATTTATATCTCTCTTGATCTCTTTTAAACAATGATATATATATTGTATTCACAATTATGATTATCACAAAGACAGTCATAATTGGTTAACCGGTGAATACAAAACTATAATGTGATTTTCCAAAATCGATCTTCCTCTTTCCTTCAAACTCTCAATTTCGAGTCCACTTGCTTTTCTAGAAATGCCCCATTAGATCGAATCACTCATGACCATTGGCAACATCCTAAGATAGCAAACACTAAATAGAAATCTTAAGAATAAGTAAGAGTCATGAGGGGACAAAAAAAATTGAGGAACTCTTTTGTCCTCAAGAGTCTCACACGACATAAAAGTTGAGATCAAACTTTTGTCACTCTTATTGGTCGTCTCATGCATACGTAGTATGAAATACGTATTACGGTATTAACTCCTTTCCCATGGAGCGTATGTCTACACTTTCAATACCGTACGGATGATAGTTCGGACATACCCAATGTCTAACTTGAGTTCACGTATCTACTCATTCACAAAATTCATCGAACTCACATCGGCATCTTAGACAGATAAGGTAAAAATATGTGGGGTATTTTACTTTCGGACATAGTAAGTATTATATCCTCATCTTAACACTTAGTTAAGGCGACATACATGTTTTAAGCTTGAGCTCTCGATTATCACCTAGATAATAAGCTTAAAAACAGTCTCATCTCTATTTATCACATTGAGCAAATAGAGGCGATTACCCGTGTGAGTGGGCTAATCTTATATCGTCCGACATACTTCTCAACTTAAAATAATGCACCGAGCATTAAGATGCATAAAGATCAAACAAAGATTCATAGGCATTAATGATGAAAACACAAATTCATCAAATTGTGAACACTTAGGGAAATTACAATATTCAGTACATCAGCCTCTACGCAATCCTAGAGACTTCATATGGCCACAAAACACATCTCTAGGTATTGGCTTTATCATAGGATCTGCTACCATTCTATGCGTAGTATGTACTCTAAGTTCACGTCCTTTCGTGCAACCATATCATTTACAAAATTATACTTGGTATCTATATGTTTGGTCTTGCCATGATATTTTGGATCTTTGGTGTACACTTTTCTTTGCTTGGCTATCACGGTTAACCAACAATGAATCAAGCAAAGCACTTCCAATAACACCTAAACAATCCAAAAAAATCTCTAAAGCCAAACATCTTCTTATACTACTGCTGATAATGCCACGAACTCAATTTCTATCGTGGACAAGGCTATACATGTTTGTTTCTTTCAGCTCCAACATATGGTGCCATCATTCGGTAAGAAAACAAACCCAGAGGTAGATTTTCTTTCATTTAAATCTTCTCCCCAATCAGAATCAGGATAGCCTTAGAGTCGCAGATCCTTTCCTTTATAACTCAACGTATAATCAGCAGTCCCCTTTAGATACCTCAGTATTCTCTTAACGGCTTTCCATTGTGCTTGACCTGGATTGGATTGGTATCTACTCACCATTCCAACTGCAAAACATATGCCAAGTCTTGTACACATCATAGTGTACATCAAGCTTCTAACAGCACTAGCATAAGGAACATGTTTCCTTTATTCCTTTTCTTATGGAGTCCTTGGACGCAGTTTATGGCTCAATCATTCACCTTTTGCAATAGGAGTGTCTATGGGTTTACAATCTTGAAATCTTAACTCCAAGAATATATGTAACCTCACCCATATCCTTCATCTCAAAATTGGAAGACAACCAACTTTTGACAGTATTGACAAACTCCATACTACTTCTGGCAATTAGTATATCATCAACATATAATGATATGATCACAAATTGATCATTGGATATTTTGATATATACACAATGATCATCATCTATCATTGTAAAGTCATATGCCATTATGGCATTATGAAAACGTATATATCATTATCTTCCATTTGCTTAAGGCCATATATCGACTCCCAAAGTCGACATACATTTTCTTCTTGGCCTTTCACTATGAAACCGGCGGGTTGTTCCATATATGTTCCTTCCTCTAATTCTCCATTGAGGAAAGCGGTCTTTACATCCATTTGATGTAACTCAAGATCCATACTTGCCATTATTGCCGAATAATGCGAATCGAGGTAAATCTCACTACGGGAGAAAATATATCTTTATAATTAATTTCTTCCGTTGATTATACCCTTCGCCACAAGGCGAGCCTTATGCCTTTCTTTCGAGCCATCGGCCTTTCGCTTTATTTTGAGAACCCAGTTGTTCCCAATAGCTCAAGGCGTCCTTTTGAAAAAAATCAACCAGTTCCCAAACATGGTTTGACTTCACTTACTCCATTTCCTCTTTCATTGCATAAATCCATTTTTCCTTATTAGGGCAATTTAGAGCCTTATTAATATTTCTTGGCTCATCCTTATCTTGTGGAGTAACCATAAAAGTTTCCCTTTCAATGTTAAAACATTGACCGGGAATACTTTGGCGACTTGTTCACCGTATGGGAGATTGTACACTTAGCACATCATTCCCCATCATGCTCCCACTTGGATTAGGTAATGATGATGTTGTCACATCGGTGGTTGCAATTGAGAATGAGTTGAATTCAATTCATCACATCTCATATTACTCCCACTTGGACGAACTCCACCGACATCATTATCTTGATCCAAGGTTTCAAATAGAGAACAATCTTCCCTTATTTCGCCCTTCTTAGGAAATTCATCCACTAAGGATGTGACATCCCGTGATTCAAATTCGGTTATACTCCCACTTTCCCGCTCACCTATGAACACATACCCTTTCGAGTGTTCGTAGTATCTCATGAAAATACTCTTATTTCCTTTGGGACCCAATTTCCCAAACTTGTGAGAGGACTCATGAATATAGGCAGCACAACCCCATGGCTTAAGAAAACTTAAGTCCGGTTTTATAACTGTCCATAACTCATATGACGTGGAAATAATTGATTTGGAAGGCACTTGGTTAAGTATATAGGCGGTAGTTAACAACACATCACTCCAAAAAAGTGATAGGTAAGTTAGCATGTGCCATCATAGACCTAACCATTTCCAGTAGGGTTCTGTTTCTTCTCTCTGCAACACCATTTTGTTGAGGAGTATACGGAATAGACAAGCTGTCTTTCTATTCCTTTTTCATCACATAATTTTCTGAACTCATCGATAAATATTATCGACCTCGATCGAATCTAAATACTTTTATTTTCTTGTCTAATTGATTTTCTATCAAGTTCACAAACCTTTTCGAAACAACTTATGCTTGATTTATGAGAAATCAAATAGACATATCCGAATCGAATATAATCATATATAAAAGTGATGAAATAAACAGCCCCATACCTTCCTCTCACATTCATTGAACCACAGACGTCATAATGGATTAAATGCAGAGGAAATTCAGCTCTTTTACCTTTTCCAAATAGTTTCCTTGTCATTTTCCCTACTAGGCAATGCTCACATATGGACAAATCGACTTTTCAATATTGCCCAACAAGCCCTCTTTGGCTAGTCTATTCATATGTTGTTGGCCCATATGACCAAGTCTAGCATGCCACCATATTCACATCATTATCATATAAGGTAGAAGACGTGAAACAAGGGAATAACATATTGACATCATCACAGTCAATATTCAGTACAATAAAACCATTCAGTAAGAGACCACAACCATAGTAGTTTGTATCTAAACACAAATCTACACTTTTATTATGGAAGTTCATACCAAAACCAAGCTTAACCAACGCTAAGACAGACACTAAATTTCGACGAATCTCCAGAGCATATAGAACATCAAAGGTGCGTCCACCACTCATGTTCAATTGGCCGATGCCAATCCCTTTAACTCAGCTCTAGAGTTGTTTCCCATATGGATCTACTTAGTTCCAGTTGGTACTTGTCGGAATTCCACGAAGGATTCTCTATCCTTCTCTATATGGTCTGTCGATCCTGAATCTACAGTCCACAAAGGATTGGATTCAGCCAATAATATAGAACTTGACACATAAGTAAAGTTCTCAAATGTACAAGAGGTGTTGACTTTTTTGACTCACATCAGTTGCAAGCATAGTGACATTTCTTGTCACAATTGTAACACATCACCCTTGACATTTTCTTCACTTGAGGACGTTTTCCTCTCTTGTGTTGGTTAACTCTTGATTTCTTGCAATAAGGACTTGATCCTTTGCATTCCCACATGTTGAACGAATCAATACATTTGTGCTTAGAGCACAAAGCCCTTTCTGAGCTAGAACCAGCATTGCAAATGTCCGTTTTCGGCTCAAATGCCATTAGGCGGTCCTCTACTAGCTCAAGGTGGCGCATGGCATCCTTAAGATCTTCCATAACATGGTCAAGAGCTTCTAGTGCTTCTTGCTTTTCCAAAGCACATATTGAATCTTCTTATTCAATATTTCACAATTGTTACCGTTCATATCGGCAATCACGTTCTTAGTTCTTTGAACCATCGTTCGAACACATCGACATCCATGCACGAATAATTAATGCCTATCATTTATGCATCCCTATTTGCATAGACCCATCATATTAATAAATAATTTCAAGTAAGGCTTGAGAATCAAAAGGTCACTATGTTTCCAATCATCCTCCAAAAAATCCTAACTCAAAACTATCATTAATATGATTGTCATATGCAAAATCAATTCTATGAAACTACAAAAGCTTCTAAAACTACCCACAGCTAATTACCCACAGCAACCAGCAATAACAGAAAGCAAATAAAATCTAATATCCAATAAAATAACAATACTTTCACATGATATGACTAACATATCAGTTGTTACATTAATAACAATCAGGTAGTAAACATTACATAATTAATCAAAGAAATAAATAGGGAATGTCCCTTCTAATCTATCAGTCAAAACATCTGAGAAAACTGAAGGCACATTTGTCAACCATGGAAAAACTTTTGGAGAGCATTCATGTCGCCACCAAGGCGCATTCACTCGGTGCCATGTAGCGCTTAATCTTAGGGTTGAAGTTTTGGCCAACTCAATCCTATAGTGCTCTCTTACAAAAAATTCCACCAGCCTCCTATAACCCGGGACCACGTTGACCTCCCATAGCCGATCAAACACTGCTTGCCATTCAGGTGGAAGAGTGTTTATCAAAGCCGGCACATTCTCAAAGTCCGGCATAAGATAACCATTCCGGATGATTTCTGTATCATCGATTAACCTTGATCACATGTGATACTAAATCACCGTCATGCCACCGATAATTAGCTAAATCGACATCAGCCTTTTAAGTCTTGCATTTCCCTCGTCCCTTCTCGGGCTTGCGAGGTATCGTGCATAACTCATTATAGTTCCGCAACAAATGCGGAACTAAAATTGGATCACTTATAATCCATAATAAACATAAGGGAAAATACATAATTTTCCAAAATTCATGCAACAAATGCAGAATAAAAAATGGATTACTTATAACCCACATAGGCATGACTGAAAAAGAAACAAATTCTTTTTTTTTTTTTTTTTTTTTTTTTTTTTTTTTTTTTCGGGTCAACGGTCGGTCAACGGTCAACGGTCAATGGGTCGGGTCAACGGGCGCGCGGGTCGGATCGGTCGGACCGGTCGCGAGGGCCGAACCGGTCGGATCGGACAGGCCGGTCGGCCCGGTCGGACCGCTCGAGCGGACCGACCGCATGTGCCTCGCGCGTGCGGGGGCTTACGTCACGCAGACGTCAGCCGGCACGTGCCACGCGCGTGCCTACGTCCGCGGGTCGGGTCGGGTCGGGCCACCGGTCGGGTCGCCGCCCGGCCAACCGATGTCATCGGCGCGTCATCGATGACGCGTCATCCCGACGGTTATCGACCGTTGGGTGACGCGTCACGATGACGTCATCGTGTGACGCCGGCACGCGTCGGTCCGCCGACCGGCGCGTGCCGTTCGCCGGTCGCCCGCGCGCGCACGTGCCGGTTCGTCACCGGCGCGTGTGTCGCACGCGCCGGCGGCTGGCCTGGCTTCCGGCGCGTCGCGCCCACGCGCGGCCGGCTTCCGCCGCGCGTGTGGGCGCGTGCGGCGTCTCCTGGCGGCGGGCGACATGTCGCCGGACTCGTCTCGTCGTCGCCTTTCACCCAGTGTCTTCAGAATTCGTTTTCGACTTACGAAAACTCAGAAAAATGGCCGAACAGCGCTCGGGTGTCGGGATTTTGCCCCGATCCGTACGGCCGAGAATTTCTTCGCGAAAATTCAATCAAAAAACATCAAATTGATCGGGAAAACGTGAACTAGGGCTCTGATACCAATGTTAGGAATAACGGATCCCCGAAAAGCGGATTCGACACCGAATCGAACCCCTAAATCAATGCGGAAGACGAAACCCGGGAAATAACACGTATCACCGATCGTAAAGCACACCACGGATTCGAGCGTACCTTGTTAGCCACAGATTAGACACTGATGCGAAAGAGGAAGAAAATCTGGCCCTGTTCGATCCGATGGCACCTTAAAGGGAAGAAACGCTTACTGTTTCTTGGAGAGAGAGAGCGCGCGGGAGAAATGGAAGACGTACATTTGTTTCCAACGGTTGTCTTCTCTCTCTCTCTCCTCCCTTTTATACTTTCCTCCATCCACGGGCCCTATTCCCGTGGGCCGGGCCTTTTGGGCCCAGCATGGGCGGACGGGCCTTAAGCCCATCACCAATTAAAACCATCAAAATTCATGTCTAACGTGCCAATGTACTAATCAGGATAGCTGTTTAAGAATGGAGCATTTATTAAGAAGCTCCGAAAGGCAACTGCCAAGATAAAGTGCGAGCATCGAGAGTTGCCTGCAACTGAGGAACTATTTTCCCTTAGAGAAAGGGCATCTCTACGGGATAGTATGTTTTGTATCCACGTAGTATTTAAATACATAAGCAAATAAGTAAATAAAAAAATATTAACTCAACATTTGTTAATATCGTTTATTCTTTTACTTTCACAAATCCAACTACATTCCATTACAATAATACATAAAACATAGAGGGAAAAAAACATTTTTTAAAGGAAAGTACTAAAGTGGTATTTTTAAATTTATTTATTTATCCTATGTGGCATTTTTTATTACTTTTTCATAGTAAAAAACTTTTTAAAAAACTAAAATAATTCTAAGAAAAAAAAAAAAAAAAAAAAAAAAAAAAGAGGCATGATCATGGCTGGGCATGCCGTTGCCCTTGTCAGCAGCATACCCAACCATCGTCGGAGGGGGCCGGCAAGGGTTGCCGAGCTTTCCTAGCCCTAGGCCCTCGCTAGGCTCAAGCGAGGGCGCTGTGTCGTCTAGATCTAGGTGAGCCTTGCCAACGCTTGCTTGGCCGACGTTTGCTTGGCTGGCGAAGGCCGCTCCCCCACCTTCGCCACTCCCCCTCCGACGGTGGCCACAGGAACGACGCCTAGCCACCAACCCTACCTCTTTTTCTTTTTTTTCTTTTGGTTGAAGATCCGGCCTAGCTCACCTTCGGGAGCACAGTACAGGGAGCACAGCACCGATTATACCTCCGAGAAATTGGCCCAACAACCCACCACTGAGGCCCCCCGCTTAAATCACGGAACTACTTTGAGGGTTGTGATGACTCAATGAGTCGAACCCCTGACTTGGTGCCAAATCGGGGGGTACACCTCAACTAGCGCAGCCATGCGTGGGTGGGTTTGTATGTTTACATTTTGGCTCCTCAAGTATTGAAAGTTTAAAAGTTGACCCCGTGCATGTCGGAATTGTGTGTCAGAATTCCGGACTTGTTTGTTGTAGAGAGTTAACCACGCGTCGGATTTTTCGACATTTGTTAATCACGTGTCGGACGGATATTGGAGTGTTGGATACGATACAAAGGCTCTCAGAAAGTGTCGGTACTATACAATGTTTTATTAGAGATTTGAGTTCTACAAAAGAAGAAAAGGTGGTCATGTCTCTTAGGTGAGTTCGATAGCAGTACAGAGATCATATAAAGGGCATAGTGCAAGTGCAAACTGCAAAACGACCATCGGTCCATCAGAAAGCTCGAGCTGCTAGATCAGACAAGTCTCCAATCTAAAAGCTCAAACATTTTGCAGCAATCTTGTTATAAATATAGTTTGAGAAGCAGCTGACAATTCTACGACAGTCCATTTCTGGAGTGCGCTTGCTTTCCGCTTTAGTTTGGCCTAGAGTTCCTTTGCTACTTCTAGGAGAGGAAATGAAAGAACCGGTTTCACCCTGGCCTAATGCATCTACTGGTGTGGAGTTGCAAACTCAAGTCAATGGAAAGTAGAACTGGCGAAAGATTCGACCAGAAAAGGCATGGTAGATCGAGAGTTTTGTTCGACCACTACACTTCATCACTGATAAACAGATGACTGCTGGCAAGAATTTGAGGTATATTCAAGACTTGAAAGTTGTAAATGTTCACTTAATAGAAAGAAATTCCCTCTAAGGAACTATAGCCCGGCTTTTCTTGGTACTTTTCTGACATCAAATGAACCTCTCGTACTACCAAAGGTGTGTTGGAGGGTGAATACTTGATCGGACCTAGTCGATGATGTGCCGAGTTAATCACAAACTGATGGATTTATGAGATGGGCTTAAGGCCCATCCGCTCAAGTTGGGCCCAAAAGGGCCCGGCCCACGGGAATAGGGCCCGTGGATGGGGGAAGGTATAAAAGGGAGGAGAGAGAGAGAGAAGAAAACCGGTTGGAAAACAAACGTACGTCTTCTCCCGAACGCTCTCTCTCCCTCCAAGAACGCTTACGGCGTCCTGTCTTCCCTTCAGGCGAATTCGATTCGACACCGAATAACGGATGTTGGGAATAACGGATCCCCGAAAACCGGATTCGACACCGAATCGAACCCCTAAATCAATGCGGAAGACGAAGCCCGGGAAAACACGCATCACCGATCGTAAAGCACACCACGGATTCGAACCTACCTTGTTAGCCACAGATTAAACACCAACGCCGAAGAAGAGGAAGAAATTCGATCCGATGACGCCAATTCGCTGAAGGGAAGACGGGGACGCCGTAAGCGTTCTTGGAGGGAGAGAGAGCGTTCGGGAGAAGACGTATGTTTGTTTTCCAACCGGTTTTCTTCTCTCTCTCTCTCCTCCCTTTTATACATTCCCCCATCCACGGGCCCTATTCCCGTGGGCCGGGCCCTTTTGGGCCCAACTTGAGCGGATGGGCCTTAAGCCCATCTCATAAATCCATCATCTCCCACTCGCACATGGTGGTGCAAAAACAACATGGGCGGACAGGCCTTACTCATCCCCATCAGAGAAAAATCCAACATAGACTCTCACTTAACATGGTGGCCCGAACAGAATCCTCTTTTCCTCTCTTCAACATTCATACCGGTGAATAATCCGTGCGACCAAAGATACTTTGAGAGCTCGTTGCCATACATCCGTTAGGAATATATAGCGGCTCATAATGGGCATCACATCCCGAGTAGATTTAGTATGCGAGTACCCTAGATCGATCGATCACATTTATATCTCTCTTGATCTCTTTTAAACAATGATATATATATTGTATTCACAATTATGATTATCACAAAGACAGTCATAATTGGTTAACCGATGAATACAAAACTACAATGTGATTCTCCAAAATCGATCTTCCTCTTTCCTTCAAACTCTCAATTTCAGTTCAACTTGCTTTTCTAGAAATGCCCCATTAGATCGAATCACTCATGACCATTGGCAACATCCTAAGATAGCAAACACTAAATAGAAGTCTCGAGAATAAGTAAGAGTCATGAGGGGACTAAAAATTGAGGAACTCTTTTCCTCAAGAGTCTCACACGACATAAAAGTTGAGATCAAACTTTTTGCCACTCTTATTGGTCGTCTCATGCATACGTAGTATGAAATACGTATTACGGTATTAACTCCTTTCCCATAGAGCGTATGTCTACACCTTCAATACCGTACATATGATAGTTCAGACATACCCAATGTCTAACTTGAGTTCACGTATCTACTCATTCACAAAATTCATCAGAATTCACATCTGGCATCTTAGACAGATAAGGTAAAATATGTGGGGTATTTTACTTTCAGACATAGTAAGTATTATGTCCTCATCTTAACACTCGATTAAGGCGACATACGTGTTTTAAGCTTGAGCTCTCGATTATCACCTAGATAATAAGCTTAAAAACAGTCTCATCTCTATTTATCACACAAGAAATGTAGAGGCGATTACTCGTGTGAGTGGGCTAATCTTATATCTGTCCGACATACTTCTTAACTTAAAATAATGCACTGAGCATTAAGATGCATAAAGATCAAACAAAGATTCATAAGCATTAATGATGAAAACACGAATTCATCAAATGTGAACTCTTAGGGAAATTACAATATTCGGTACATCGCCTTCTACGCAACCCTAGAGATTTCATATGGCCACAAAACATCTCTCGGGTATTGGCTTTGTCATAGGATCTGCTACCATTCTATGCGTAGTATGTACTTTAAGTTCATGTCCTTTCGTGCAACCATATCCTTTACAAAATTATACTTGGTATCTATATGTTTGGTCTTGCCATGATATTTTGGATCTTTGGTGTACGCTTTCGCTGCTTGGCTATCACAGTTAACAAATAACAAATCTGCAGCACATCCAATAACACCTAAACAATCCAAAAATCTCTAAAGCCAAACATCTTCTTATACTACGCGATAATGCCACGAACTCAACTTCCATCGTGGACAAGGCTATACACGTTTGTTTCTTCTTTGCTTCAACATATGGCGCCATTATTCGGTAAGAAAACAAAGCTAGAGGTAGATTTCCTTTCATTTAAATCTCCTCCCCAATCAGAATCAGGATAGTCTTAGAGTCGCAGATCCTTTCATTTATAACTCATCGTATAATCAGCAGTCCCCTTTAGATACCTCAGTATTCTCTTAACGGCTTTCCATTGTGCTAGACCTGGATTGGATTGGTATCTACTCACCATTCCAACTGCAAAACATATGCCAAGTCTTGTACACATCATAGTGTACATCAAGCTTCTAACAGCATTAGTATAAAGAACATGTTTCCTTTATTCCTTCTCTTGTGGAGTCCTTGGACACAGACTATGGCTCAATCCTTCACCTTTTGCAACAGGAGTTTCTATGGGTTTACAATCTTGAAATCTTAACTCCAAGAATATATGTAACCTCACCCATATCCTTCATCTCAAAATTGGAAGACAACCAATTTTTGACAACATTAACAAACTCCATATTGTTTCCGGCAATCAGTATATCATCAACATATAATGATATGATCACAAATTGATCCTTGGATATTTTGATATATACACAATGATCATCATCTATCATTGTAAAGTCACATGCCCTTTTCGTATTATGAAAACGTATATATCATTATCTTGACGACTGCTTAAGGCCATATCTCGACCCCCAAAGTCGACATATCTTTTCTTCTTGGCCTTTCACTATGAAACCAGCAGGTTGTTCCATATATGTTTTTCCTCTAATTCTCCATTGAGGAAAGCAGTCTTTACATCCATTTGATGTAACTCAAGATCCATACTTGCCATTATTGCCAGAATAATGCGAATCGAGGTAAATCTCAATACAGGAGAAAATATATCTTCATAATCAATTTCTTCCTGTTGATTATACCCCTTCGCTACAAGGCGAGCCTTATGCCTTTCTATCGAGCCATCGGCCTTTCGCTTTATTTTGAGAACCCGGTTGTTCCCAATAGCTGCGTCCTTACGGAAAATCAACCAGGTTCCCAAACATGGTTTGACTTCACTGACTCCATTTCCTCTTTCATTGCATGAATCCATTTTCCTTATTAGGACAATTTAGAGCCTCATTAATATTTCTTGGCTCAACCTCATCTTGTGGAGCAACCATAAAAGTTTCCCTTTCAATGTCAAAATATTGACGGGGAATACTTTGGCGACTTGTTCACCGTATGGGAGATTGTACACTTAGGACATCATTCCCCATCATGCTCCCACTTGGATTAGGTAATGATGATGTTGTCACTTGGTGGTTGCAATTGAAAATGAGTTGAATTCAATTTATCACATCTCATATTACTCCCACTTGGACGAACTCCACTGACATCATTATCTTGATCCAAGGTTTCAAATAGGGAACAATCTTCCCTTATTTCGCCCGTCTTAGGAAATTCATCCACTAAGGATGTGACATCCCGTGATTCAAATTCGTTATACTCCCACTTTCCCGCTCACCTATGAACACATACCCTTTCGAGTGTTCGCAGTATCTCATGAAAATACTCTTATTTCCTTTGGGACCCAATTTCCCAAACTTGTGAGAGGACTCATGAATATAGGCAGCACAACCCCATGGCTTAAGAAAACTTAAGTTCGGTTTTCTAACTGTCCATAACTCATATGGAGTGGAAGCAACGATTTGGAAGGCATCCGGTTAAGTATATAGGTAGCGATTAACAACGCATCACTCCGAAAAGTGATAGGTAAGTTAGCATGCACCATCATGGACCTAACCATTTCCAAAGTAGGGTTCTGTTTCTTCTTTCCACAACACCATTTTGTTGAGGAGTATATGGAATAGACAACTATCTTTATATTCCTTTTTCATCACATAATTTTCTGAACTCATCAGATAAATATTCTCAACCTCGATCGAATCTAAATACCTTTATTTTCTTGTCTAATTGATTTTTCGCCAGGTTCATAAACCTTCGAAACAACTTATGCTTGATTCATGATAAATCAAATAGACATATCCGACTCGAGTATAATCATCTATAAAAAAGTGATGAAATAAACAGCCCCTTGCCTTCCTCACATTCATTGAACCACAGACGTCCAAATGGATTAAATATAGAGGAAATTCAGCTCTTTTACCTTTTCCAAATGGTTTCCTTGTCATTTTTCCTACTAGGCAATGCTCACATATGGGCAAATCGACTTTTTCAATGTCACCCAACAAGCCTTCTTTGGCTAGTCTATTCATATGTTGTTGGCCCATATGACCAAGTCTAGCATGCCACCGTATTCACATCATTATCATATAAGGTAGAAGACGTGAAACAAGGGAATAACATATTGACATCATCACAGTCAATATTTAGTACAATAAAACCATTCAGTAAGTGACCACAACCATAGTAATTTGTACCTAAACACAAATCTACACCTTTATTATGGAAGTTCATACCAAAACCAAGCTTAACCAACATTAAAACAGACACAAAAATTTCGACGAATCTCCGGAGCATATAGAACATTAAGGTGCGTCCACCACTCATGTTCAATTGGCAGGTGCCAATCCCTTTACTTCAGCTCTAGAGTTGTTTCCCATATGGATCCACTCAGTTCCAGTTGGTATCGTCGGAATTCCACGAAGGATCCTCTATCCTTCCCTTTATGGTCTGTCGTTTCTAAATCTACAATCCACAAAGGATTGGATTCAGCCAATAATATTGAATTTGACACATAAGCAAAATTCTCAAATGTACAAGAGGTGTTGACCTTTTTGACTCACATCAGTTGCAAGCATAGTGACATTTCTTGTCACAATTGTAACACCTCACCCTTGACATTTTCTTCACTTGAGGACGTTTTCCTCTCTTGTGTTGGTTAACTCTTGATTTCTTGCAATAAGGACTTGGTCCTTTGCATTCCCACATGTTGAACGAATCAATACGTTTGTGCTTAGAGCACAAAGCCCTTTCTGAGCTAGAACCAGCATTGCAAATATCCATTTTCGGCTCAAATGCCGTTAGGCGGTCCTCTACTAGCTCAAGGTGGCGCATGGCATCCTTAAGATCTTCCATAACATGGTCAAGAGCTTCTAGTGCTTCTTGCTTTTCCAAAGCACATATTGAATCTTCTTATTCAATATTTCACAATTGTTACCGTTCATATCGGCAATCACGTTCTTAGTTCTTTGAACCATCGTTCGAACACATCGACATCCATGCACGAATAATTAATGCCTATCATTTATGCATCCCTATTTGCATAGACCCATCATATTAATAAATAATTTCAAGTAAGGCTTGAGAATCAAAAGGTCACTATGTTTCCAATCATCCTCTAAAAATCCTAACTCAAAACTATCATTAATATGATTGTCATATGCAAAATCAATTCTATGAAGCTACAAAAGCTTCTAAAACTACCCATGACTAATTACCCACAAAGAACCAAAGAATAATGAAAGCAACATAAAATCTAATATCTAATAAAATAACAATGCTTTCACATAATACAACTATACATTACACTAAGCAATATATATACAGGGAAAAAATATCAACATGGAAAGAGATATTGACATTAAAAAACATCTCAAATTAATCCAAGGGATAAATAGGGAATGTCCCTTCTGATCTGTCATTCAAAACATCTGAGAAAACTGAAGGCACATTTGCCAACCATGGAAAAACTTTTGGAGAGCTTTCATGTCGCCACCAAGGCGCATTCACTCGGCGCCATGTGGCGCTCAATCTAAGGGTTGAAGTTTTGGCCAACTCAATCCTATAAGACTCTCTTACAAAAGCTTCCACTAGCTTCCTATAATCCGGGACCACGTTGACCTCCCATAGCCGATCCAACACTGCTTGCCATTCGGGTGGAAGAGTGTTTATCAAAGCCGGCACCTTCTCAAAGTCGGCGTAAGATAAGATAACCATTCAGATGATTTCCGTATCATCCGATTGACCTTGATCACATGTGATACTAAATCACCGTCATGCCACCGATAATTAGCTAAATCGACATAAGCCTTTTAAGTCTTGCATTTCCCTCGTCCCTTCTCGGGCTTGCGGTATCCGCGTGCATAACTCATTATAGTTCCTGCAACAAATGCAGGACTAAAATTGGATCACTTATAATCCATAATAAACATAAGGGAAAATACATAATTTTCCAAAATTCATGCAACAAATGCAGAATAAAAAATGGATACCCACATAGGCATGACTGAAAAAGAAACAAATTTTTTTTTTTTTTTTTTTTTTTTTTTTTTTTTTTTTCGGGTCAACGGTCAACGGTCAAAGTCAACGGTCAGTCAACGGTCAACGGTCAACGGTCACGGGTCGGGTCAACGGGCGCGCGGGTCGGACCGATCGCGACGGTCGAACCGGTCGGACCGGACAGGACGGTCGGCCCGGTCGAACCGCTCGCGCGGACTGACCGCACGTGCCTCGCATGTGCGGGGCGGCGTCACGCGAGACGTCGGCGGCACGTGCCACGCGCATGAGCCGGCGACGTCACGCGGACGTCGGCTCGCACGTGCGCGCGCGCGTGCCGGCGGGTCGGGTCGGGTCGTCGGTCGGGTCGCCACCGCCACCGACGTCATCGCGACGTCATCGATGACGTCATCCCGACGGTTATCGGCCGTCGGGTGACGTCATGATGACGTCATCGGGTGACGTCGGCACGCGTCGGTTCGCCGACCGACGCGTGCCGTTTCGCCGGTCGCCGGCGCACACGTGCCGGTTCGTCACCGGCGCGTGTGGCGCACGCGCCGGCGGCGGGCTTCCGGGCGCGTCGCTCCCACGCGCGGCCGGCTTCCGCCGCGCGTGTGGGCGCGTGCGGTGTCTCTGGCGGCCGGCGACATGTCCCCGGACTCGTCTCGACGTCGCCTTTCTTCCTATGCCTTCAAATTTTTATTCCGACTTACGGAAACTCGGAAAAAACGGCGTACGGTACTCGGGTGTCGGGATTTCACGCCCGATCCGTACGGCCAAAAACCTTTGCGAAAAATCAATCAAAAAACATCAATTGATCGGAAAACGTGAACTAGGGCTCGATACCAATGTTGGGAATAACGGATCCCCGAAAACCGGATTCGACACCGAATCGAACCCCTAAATCAATGCGGAAGACGAAGCCGGAAAACACGCATCACCGATCGTAAAGCACACCACGGATTCGAGCGTACCTTGTTAGCCACGATTAAACACCAACGCCGAAGAAGAGGAAGAAATTCGACCCGATGACGCCGGTCGCCTGAAGGGAAGACAGGACGCCGTAAGCGTTCTTGGAGGGAGAGAGAGCGTTCGGGAGAAGACGTACGTTTGTTTTCCAACCGGTTTTCTTCTCTCTCTCTCTCCTCCCTTTTATACCTTCCCCCATCCACGGGCCTTATTCCCGTGGGCCGGGCCCTTTTGGGCCCAACTTGAGCGGATGGGCCTTAAGCCCATCTCATAAATCCATCACAAACATTCATCACAAGGGTCCGTGCATGTAATAAAACTCTTCATGCTCTAAATTGTCCCTGGCCACAGAACATGGACTGTGGACCGTGGACCACGGTTTGGTTTGATCAAGCAAGGATCTCCCCTTGTACGAGAGATGGGTAGTTCATGACTCGAATGGTAAATTACCCAAATATCTTCGCACTGTCGAGATGTGAAAGCTCGACATTCTGTGGATGATTGTTGGCTGCTGCGAATGAAATGGGAGTGGAATGAGAACAGAAGAATCAGCTTGCGATGCTTATGTTTGCAATATGGCAATATGCAATTACATGCTTATGTTTTGGCGAATTCTTGGTGCGAACTTCGCACTGCGAAGCTCGTCTGCTAGTGGCCGCCCCACCAATGATTTTGGGCCGTTTTAATGGGCGATGAGGCCCATATGCCTCACGCTCGAATCAAAAGCCCGTTTCCACATACTGATTTTTTTTTTTTTTGGAAAGAATATTGTGTTGGTGAATTATCCAAAAGTATAAGAAAGCCGGTTGAACATTATCCGTGAGTTAAGTCTCCCCGAGTCAATGTGGCCTGAGGTTAGAGGCCTCGTGTATGTTGCTGCACTTGCTTTTTGGGATGAGTTCTTAGTTTAGGTCACGCCATGCCTCACTAATGAAATTCTAAATTGCCCTAGTCAAGAGATGTTGTTCTATAAAGCCTTTTTTTTTTGGTCTAAAAGGCATCCTTCCATTTCATTTAAGTAGGTAAAGAAAAGGAGCAGCCCAACTGGGCATCAATGCATATAATATCTATGAGGGATTGAGGAGGCTTGGAAATCCGGCAATGAGGAAGAGACCCATGGTATTGGGCTTTAGCGACCCAATCCGGTGCTTTATTTTGGATCCTACAATAGTGGGATAAACAAACAAGAGGCATGGAAGAAAAAGAGGCCGCACATTCTCTAATAGGTATCTCGATATCCCAAGGAGGGGGGTCTACACATGTGATGAATTGAACAACTGAACAGTTGTCAGATTCCACTTCCATTTCGACTATCTTGGGCTAAAGTACATAGTAAGTACCAAAATTTAGTACAAGTGGATACTTAAGTATCAAAACTTTTAAAAATGTACACTTAAGTGCCAACGGCGAAAATTTCTAACCAAATTACTGATGAACATTTTTCTGGCGAGATAAGTACAAAACAACGTCGTTTTGCATGTTGACGTAGGTGGGTAAGTGCAAAATGACATCATTTTTGGTATTGACATGGCTATATAAGCCAAAAAAGGTGTCGTTTTGCCTCCGGATTCCAATTTAATATAAATAATAATTAAATAAATTAAAACAACTAACTTTATTTAAAAAGAAAACAATAGTAGCAGCATTTGGTGAGGACCGTGTAGGCCCTCGCCGAACGTTGCACTACTTTTTTAAAAAAAATAGTTCTTTTAATTTGTTTTAATTAATATATACATTAAAATTTGATTTTTGGGACAAAATGATGTCGTTTTGCATCTTCGTTGCTCAGTCAACTTTCTAGCGTGTCATGTAAATCTCTTATATCAAATTTCTAGCCATGTTCACCGGATTTGGCACTTAAATATCCCAGTTTTAAAAGAAAAACACTTATACTACTTTTTAAAAGTTTTAACACTTAAGCGTCAACTTATGCCAAGTTTTGGCTTTTGCACTGTACTTTAGCAACTATCTTGTTTCCATTCTCTCTCATTCATTTGTACAAGAAAATCACCCCTTCCCAAATGGTTAGGACTTCTACTTAAAGTGGTCAGTGAGCCTTGATTTGTTGTGTGAAGCCACGAGAAGTTTCCCTAGAGCATCACGTCACACGTCGGCCACTGTACTTGCTATAGAACCAATGACTAGTGTGGCGTCCACTTTGAGCTTAAAGGCTCCCTTCTTCAATGGCTTCTAGCTTGTAGGTCAAGTCCACTTCAGATCTAATTTTTTCCCTTGTTTTCGCACTCTAAGCCTTGAAATTTTCGTGCAAGGTGAGTGCTTTGTCTACTGTCTCATGTGGGTCTAGTGTTTTAGCTTTGAAGATTGCCCTATTTCATGCTTTCCATTGGTACCAGAGCACTTAAGCGATGAGTTCAAGAGGCGGTGGGGCTAGTGCATCACTCTTGTAGCTTAAAATCTATTGATCTATGCTTGTGAGTTCGCTTACTTGGATTTGCACTTGTAAGTTATGATTTGACTAGATTTTGGTTCTCTAGGTACAAAAGAGAAATAGATGCTCATGAGTTTCCAATTTGTCATACACGCCAGGCACAACAGATTAGGTAAAATTCTCCGCTTAAACAAGTTTTTCTTTGCAAGCAGGGCATTTTAATGGATTTGCCATAGGAATAGTTTGATTCTAGGTAGAGTGTTTAAGTTCCATACTCTAGACCATACGATTCATAGGATTTGGCTTGAGGATGAAGCTTGATGGTTGCTTGGGTTGTCTACTTCTTTTATAAGATGGTTATACCCACTTTTAACAGAGTAGATTCCTAATGTGGTACTGTCCATACCACCTTATCATTTTCTTCTGTTGTTGGGATGGGAATACCCAATATTTCCTCCACTATACTGTCATAAAACAAGTTGCAAAGGCTTTGTTCTTTTCATTTGGCCTGATTACTGTCTATTAGTTCAATTGCTAATTTAGGTTCATCTTGGTTTGTTGGTTATGCAATTGTGCTCACTTCATCCACTTGTCTTCTTGGATTTTAATCGATTTTCCCTTTCCAACTTACCATTGAATCGAGTTGGCTATTGCATCTCTTTCAACCATAGACTATGGTACGCCCAGGATGATCTTTGTCATTTCTCTGCATACCAAAAGTTAGTGTTGGAATAGTAGAGGCCCTTCATAATTTCACACCAAAGTGTCGAAGGTGATTGTGTCAACCTCTAAACCTCTTTGCTAAGCATAACCCAATTGAAAGTAATTAAATCTTTAAATCTCATATCCTCGCTATCCTTCATTTTTTTTTTCATTGCATCCTAGTTTTTCTAGTGTATGCTAGCCTTCAAGTCATTGTTTTTCCACCAGAATGAAGCAATCTTCAGTTCAATAGCTCTACAAATTGAAAATGGGACCTTAAAAATTGACATGGTATATTGTGAGAGAGCCTGGACAATCGTTTTTAAAAGTATTTCCTTCTCTATCTTTGACATCATCTTTTTCTTCTATACTTCAAGCTTCATATTTACTCTTACCAATATCCAAGCAAATATCTGTTTTTTTTTTCTTTTGACATGCCTCAATTTGAAAGAATACCCAAATATTTCTCAGTTTTGTCAATTTCTAAGACTCTCAATTTCCGTCCATATTTCTACAAAGATTTTTGGGACAATCCAGGTTAAAGAAAATACTTAATTTTTTTAGGTTGATTCCTTCGCCCGTGGCAAAATAGTATTGATTGAGGATGTTAACTAGGTATTGGCATTCTATAACTTTTCCATTCAAAAATAAAGATTGAATTTTTAGCAAATATCAAGTGGGAAAGATTTGGGTGATATTTGTTTAGCTCGATTCCTTTCACTCTACCATCATCAATTACTTTTTTAAGAAGAAATGAGAGGACGTTAGCCATAAGTATAAAAAAATAAGATAAGAGAGAGCCATCTTGATGAATTCTTCTTGTCAGTTGGAAATAAGGCAATGGCTCCCTATTGAATTTCGCACTTAGGGAGACAATAGAGATACATTGTGTAATCCATAATTCTCATCTTCTACAGAAACCCATTTTGATCTTACAAGTTTCTAAGAAATCCCACCAAATTCTATCATAAGCTTTATGCATATCTAGTTTTAAGACAGCTTGGAATTTTTTCTTTCTTTTCTTGATGCGTAGTTGGTGCAATACCTTCTAAACAATCAGGATATTATTCTAGATTTGCCTTCCACTTATAGGCAAGTTGCTTCAATTCAATCAATTGAGGCATTTATGATTTCAAATGGTTAGCTAACATCTTCTAAATGATTTTATATAAGAATTTACAAAGGCTTATGGGTCGACATTGGTCCAATCTTTTGGAATAAGGGTAATCATATTTTTATTTGTTTACAGGTTCATGTTTCTTGACTCCATAAACTCCTGCATCATTTTGAGTATATCTTTTGGAGACTCAATTAATGATGTTAGTAGAATTTTCCATTAATACCATCCGCCCCAGATGCTTTAATTGCTCCGAGTTGAAAGATAACTTCCTTAACCTCATCCAATGTGATTTTGGCTGTTAAGACTTTATTCAGTCTTTCTCAATCAAATGAGAACACTAGTTAATAATGGATTGGAAATTACGAGATTTTATAGAGCTATATAAGCTTGCAAAGAAGTCCATTATTGCTGTTTTAAGAGTGATTGGGTCTTTACTCCATTCACCTCATGAAATTTGTAACATGGATATTTTACTTCTTTGCCTCCTTTGAATCATAATAGCATAGAAATACTTGGTGTTTCTATCTCCCCATTTGAGCCAACTTATCTTCGATCTCATTCCCTAGTACATCTCCTCTTGTTCCCACAGATCTTCAATCCTTGCTTTGATCTTAGAAATGAAATTGAGTAAAGAAGTTTTTATGATTATCAATGACCTAGTTATTTTATTCACATAGAAATATGACTGAATTAATGTGCGAGTACTTACATACCCAGTGTATTGAAAAGCAACTTCTGTTGTTCCGTGCATTTCTGACTCTTTTAGTATTGCCCTTCTTGTATTTCACATGCATTTTGTATTTCATGATCAGTGTGTTCTAATATGGATGGATGATAACAAAATTCAAACGACAGTAACAGGTGTGGTTGCAACGATTATGACAATTATCACATTAGTTATAACTGATTATGATCTTTCAGAGAACCACTTATCGAGAGAGCCTCACATGAATCGAGATTACGAAAGATAGTTATATATAAATTATGTGTTATATAGTGGTGATACTCATTGTATAAATCAAATACGAATGATGTCGAATACTTCTTTAGAGCTTTGTAAGGTACTTGGTACAAGTAACTTGTTGCGTTCTAGAGTAAATGTTTTCATTAGGGAGCAATTTATGGTAATTTGCCATATCATTGGACATAATATGAGGTTTAGAGTTATTGGGGGAAGATTTCATAGATCAATAAATACCATGCATAGATATTTCAAAATCATCTTGCAAGCGATTTTGAAATTATACAAACATGTGATGAAAGAACCAAGCAATTTTACTCCTCCTGAGGTAAGTAATAGCCAAAGATTTTATCCATGAAATTTGAAAAAACAAGTTTTTATAAAGTGCTTGAGAAGTTTCATCAGTATTTTGTTGGTAATTATATTGATTATTTTAGGATTGTATTGGAGAAATAGATAGAACTTATATATGTGCATCGGTTCATCTTGAAATTCAAGGAAAATTTCATGGTTGGAAGGATGGAACGACACAAAATGTATTAACTGCTGTTACATTTGACTCAAGATTTTCTTATGTGTTAGCTAGTTGGGAGTGTACTACCCATGAGTTACGAATTTTGTTTGATACACTTTCGAAGCCGAATGGATTAAACATTCATAGAGGTAAGAAAATGGAATTTATACAAATTTTTTGAATTGAGATTAGTAATTTAGTAATAAACTTATTTATAACTTGTAGGAAAGTATTATATTGCTTATATTGGTTACATAATCCAAAATGGCATTATTTCTTCCTATTGTGGTGTTAGATACCATTTAAAGGAGTTCAGTAATCACTCACCTAAAAACGAAGAGGAATTATTCAATCTACGTCATTTATCTCTAAAAACTACTATTGAAAGAGCATTTGGAGTTCTAAATAAGTGTTTTCGAGTATTGGATTTTGAACATTTTTGGTCATTTGGAACACAAGTCGATGTTGTATTAGCTTGTTGTATTATTCACAATTTTATTATGGAAGCTGATCCCAAAGACTCTATCATGGAAGAGATGAGTAGACAAATGGAATCTCAATAAGAAAACCCAAGAATCCAACTTTCTCAAAGAGAGGAAAATATGATATATGCATGTGAAAGGAATAGGATTGCACATGCAATGTGGATTAGTTATTAGAATGTTAGAAGAAGCCAATAGTTTTCCTTTTGTTTCTTTCGAGTGCTTTATTTTGAACATGTAGTTTCCATTTCTTTAATCATAATTATCTTTAAATATCTACTATGTGTCCCTCTTCATCATATTTTTTCTTATTTTGCTGTTTAAAGTTGTTGCGTGATTATCATGATGGGTAAAAGTAAGGCAAATGATGAGAATGTTAAGTAATTTAGATGGTCGAAGCTTATGGAACGTATGTTATTTGAAATTTCTCGTCGATGAAGCTAGTAAAGGAAACAAGCCTTCAAGCACATTCAAACCCTCTTCAATTACTCGAATTGTCAATACAATAAATGAGAAGTTTGGTATTTATTGTGAGCTTGACCATGTTGAGAACCATTTGAAGATAGTCAAAAGCAATTGGAAGACGATTCAAACTGTACGTGACAATAGTGGATTCAATTGGAATGACAAGTTAAAAATGGTTATAACTGGGAAAAAAGAATTTGATCAATATGTCTTGCTAATTATTCTAATCACTTACTCAGTACGTTCTTTTAACTAATATTACACAAAAGCAATTTTATGTGTCTCATTTGTTTGCTAATTTAGTTATGGATCTTTCTCATGTTGGTTGTTGGAAACAATGTGATATGAGCAGGCTTTTATGATGAGCCTTCATGTCAAGAGAAAACATGCATAGAAAAACTCATGAATAAGTAAATTTAGTGTAGATCTTAGATATATGGATGTGCAATTGCCATAAAAAAATACAGTATAGATATGAAAATAGGTGCAAAAAATCAATAAATATGCTCAAGTGCGGTTTTCTTTTGAATTGTGTTTTTGGACACAAGCATTTGTTATGCTAGATCATTTCATGGAATCAACTGCACTGAAGAAAAAAAAGCAGATTGTTGATTTGTTAGTCACCTATGTTTCGCCGAAGCCACATGTTATCATGTTGCTACTATTTCTATTTTTGTTATAAGTGCAATGCCTAATTTAATATTGACTTTCATACTAGCAACTTATATGTCTCTTTATAGTTTACATTACATGGTACTTTGTGATATGATAGCTTTTGTTAAATTAATGGGCATTGTGCTGCATGTATTTGCTTGGACACATGCATTTATAGTGGAGGGTGATTTCATGAAATCAATTTTAAAGAGAGAATTTCCTAACATTTTTAGCCAAAAAATTTATAAACTTTAGTGTGTTTACTGACATATTGGATTACAAAATTGTATGTGGAGATTATTGTAGAAATCATCTCTTTATTTGAAAGAGAATCATTTGATATGCCTAGCTTATGGAAATTTAGACTTAATTCTTAACTGAACTATATAAAGATAATCAACTATTCTATTTTCAAGATGGATGAATTTACCTGTTCCCCACATCTATTTGAATATATACATACACCAAAAGTAGTGAACTTTGTGTAGCTGAAGTCATAGGATATCTTGTTGCTACTGTTTATGTATTTGTTACCAATTACAATGCGTGATTTACTTTTGACTTTTATATTAGTAACTTTATATTTCAATTATTTCAAGTAATTCTAAAACACTGTAAATCACTTGAGAAAGCCAGAAGAACATATTTGGAACTTGTGTCGATTTTTGATTTTATTTGTATCTATGAAAAATACTTTAGTTGTTGTTATAGGTTTGTAATCTATTTATTATCTTTGCATAATAAGAAATTTGATGCAAGATTATCTAGTTTGTTGGAGCTAGGAGGTAGTACTCAACATAATGTCTTGTTATTATTTGAATGTTTGTCTTGTAATAGTTTATGAGCGAATGAACTAGACATAGATTATTATGACTTTGTTTTGTCTCTTGTATGTCCTTTACCAAATTTTGTTACTCTCCATCTGCTATTCTTTTGTTTGCATTTAAAGGAATGAGAGTATTTCATACACCAAGCTTTAGTTGTTGCACTTGTCCTTAAGCGTAGTTTATAAAGTTCCCTTCATATCTAACGATAGAACTAATAACCGAATGAATATCGTGCGTTGGCAGGTTCATCATTCTCATGAAAAGTATTTGCATAAGATGATTGATATGTATAATGAGATGGCTGCGATGGTTGGGAGAGATACGGCCATTAGAAGCTTTACTAAGCAGTTTGGAGGTGCAATGGAAATTAACTCATCACCTATCAACTTAGGCGATAATTTCAATGAGTTGATGAAGGTTTCAAAAACATCTTCCTCTACTGAGCCTTCATAAAAGAGGTCTCATAAAAGGTGAAAATGTTCCAACAATGATGACAAGAATGTTACACTTTCAACACAACTTGGAGAGATTGCATCAACAATTAAGTCATTGGGTTAAAGTAATGTCAATTATTCTCAAGTCTATTACTCTCAATTCTATAATGATGTGATGAAAGTAGATGGATATGAAAAAATTACCCTTGGATTAGTTTTTGAACATCTAATTGAAAATGAAAAAATTGGAAAAGCATTCATGGTGAAAAGTGTGAATCTTCACAAAGTGGATTAATAAAATTCTAAACAAATAAGATCATCATCAATGATATATTGTATTGAGCTTTACCGCGAAAAAACTCAGTGTTCTTTCTTTCTAGGGATATGTTCAGCAGAAGTCCTAAAACTTGTCAACAAAGTGCAATTGAGTTCTAAAACTTACAAAAAATGTAATCAAGTTCTAAAATTTATCAAGTTGGTTCAATTGAGTCCTTCCGTTAACACTGTTAGTTTATATTAACGAAAATTGCTGATTTGGCTTATTTTAATACTTTCTCTCTCCTGCGTGGCAACTAGGGCAAGAAAAATTGTGCGGATCAGCAAAAAGACGTAGTTTTGTGGATATTCCTCATTATCAAAACGACATCTGCCCCTCAGTTTTTTTTTACGACATCTCCCATTGCGTTTTTCTTCCATCCTTTCTTTCCCGTCCGAATCAACACAACCCTAAGCCCTAAATCTCGACGCAAATCATCGGTGCCTCACGAGTTGCAGTTCTTCGTCAAACGCTGGTGTGAGTACGCGCGACACTCGTCCCACAAGAGCCTTGGTGGTGGATCGAGCGGCATTGACGATGGAGGCACTCATTATGACTGAGCTTCGCAACCGATTTCCCTCATAAGAAACGGGATTCATGCTCGAGTTTTGGACAATTCCTAGACAGTTATCCTCTTCCATCGCCTTTTGATGTCCTCGCCACCGCCGGTCAACACCAATGGCCGCTCCTCTGCTTGCTCTATCGAACAGTACAGCAGAAACTTTAGCAGCAACTTGTAAATGAGGCCCGTATTCGTGAAATTGAAGTAAGTTCATCAGTTCTTATTTTCGAGACATAGCAATTCGTGAAACAAATATCTTTTTCTCTTAAAATATTTATGTGAAGTAAATCTGACTAATCTTATTGGATGCAAAACAAACGAAAGCCTACATGTGTAAGATCATCCATTGGCAGCATATCAAGCAGGAAAGCTTGACTACGACAACGGTGAGTTTATATGCATGATAATTGTTCAGTGACCTGAAATAGGGAGGCTGCTCTGATTAATATAAAACCGGAAAGTAGCATATATAAAATGAAAATGTACATTTTCTGTGACTGAGAGATGAAATATATTATACATGTTTCTGCTGAGTTGCATTTTAGTCTATCTTTTTTAGTAAAAAAATTGAAAATTGTTGATTGACATCACGAATTAATGGCAGAATAATAGCCTAAGAGCCATCTAGTATAAAAAGATAAAATAAAGGAAATCTCTTGGTAATGCTTATATCACAAGAGTAAAGTGATGCAATTTTGTGTTTAAGCAATCTGTGAGATGTATACATGAAGATTTGATGACTTCTTTTCTTCTAAATTAGTTCAATTTGCTGTCACTTTCAGCTCATTTTTTGCTGATGCTAGTTTGTTGATGCTTGTCTTTGGAATGAGTTTATTGGACGGTTGACTACTTTCAAGGTCATCCATCAACATAGATATGTTTACCCTACCCATTTCTCTTTATAAGTGAAGTCATTAGTAGTTTTTAGTTGAAATTTTACGATTGAAAGTGTTATTTGTTTTTATTCCTTTGTAGGTCCAATGGGTAACAACAAAGTTTATGTCGCTGTTTTCTTTGGAGGTAAATTTCAAGTTGGACTGCTCTTAGAATACATAGATGGAATAGTCAATGTTGTTGAAGTAGACTTAAGTAAGGGTTCATTATCTAATATAATTGAAGTTGTTGAGGTTCTGTGTGGGCATAAAATAGAAAAACTCTTTTATAGAGTTTCTGAAAGTAATATTCTTGAATATGGAGTAACTCTTAGGTACTTATGGGATAACTCCAATGTGATATATCAATTTTATTATCATCTTCACTTTGAAAATATTGAATTGTATGTTGAGTATATCGATGATGAAGGAACGCTTGCTAAGATAAGGGGAGTTAAGATGGAAACTGGAGGTTTGTTTGATGTGAATATGAAAAGTGTTAACAATGTGGCTGATAATATATTTAAAAATATAATTGGAAATGCCGATGGTGATGGGAATCGGGTTGAGGGTGAAAGTAGGAATTTGGATAATGAGAATGATGCTGCATGTAATTTGGTGAATGCCGAACAGTCAAGTGACGATGATGATTTTGAATTGGTTAATGCAATAAGAAATTTAAATGAATTTTCAACGAGACGTAGACTCAAAATTGGAACTAACATTGAAGAAACTTCTCAATTAGACATTGACTTCAAACTCCATTATCAGTTGATCCTCTAATGATGGATGTTTCTGGGTACGAAACAGAATACTATGATTCAGATGAAGAAGAAGGTCTTCATTCAGATTTAGATGATGAAAGTGAAAAAGAAAAAAATGATGTTATTTCAAGAAGGATGAGTAGGTTTCCATTGTATGATCGAAATGGTAAGAATCAAGTATTTATTGTTGGCATGACATTTAAAGATTCAAGTGAGTTCAAAGGTGCAATTTAGAGGTACTCGGTGGCTAAACAAAGAGCAATTAAATACACCAAGAACACCACTAGATTTGTAAGAGTTAGGTGTGCCCGGGCTAGTTGTAACTGGATGATTTATGGTGCTCTCAATAACAAAACTGGATTATTTCATTTGAAAAAATACATTGATGAGCATATATGTGATATCACTTTTAAGAATAAGAGAATTTCCATTTCTTTCTTAGCTAAACACTTCATGATTCTCATTTCTGCAATGCCTAA
Organism: Eucalyptus brandiana; assembly: GCA_014182725.1. Lineage (NCBI taxonomy): Eukaryota > Viridiplantae > Streptophyta > Magnoliopsida > Myrtales > Myrtaceae > Eucalyptus > Eucalyptus brandiana. The sequence goes on from CM024669.1 coordinate 23,557,612, forward strand.
AATCAATGCACCTCAGTTAAAGATATTAGTTAGAGAATAGTTGGGGGTGAATGTCACTGTGAGTCAATGTAGGAGAACAGAGCTAAAAGTGTTCAAGGAATTACAAGGCAATTATAAGAAGGAGTATGCACTGATGTACGATTACTTGGGAGAGCTTTACATTACATTGCTAGCCAGGCGAGCCATTGAAAATGAAAGTTGAAAGACCACTACCAAATTCCTTACCATTATTTGATAGGGCTTACATTTGTTTTAATGCCTGTAAAAAATGATTTTTGGTAGGGTGTCGGAAGATCATTGGATTAGATGGATGTTTTTTTTAGGGGATTGATCAAGGGTGAGTTGTTGTGTGCTGTGGGGAGGGATGCTAACAATCAAATGTATCTAGTAGCATGGATAGTTGTAAAAATTTAGAATAAGGATACATGAAACTGATTTATCAACTTGTTGAAGGAAGATCTTGGCATGAGTAATAGTAATGGTTGGGCCTTAATAAGAAGTGATCAACAAAAGGTATGTGATACTACTATCGCTTATCTTGAATTTGTTTGCAATAATGTATCTAATGATTTCCAATCTTAATGTTTTCTTTTCTTTTTTTTATATATCAAGGCTTCATCCCTTCATTAATTGAACTTTTGCCAAATGTAGAACATAGAATGTGTGTGAGGCATATATATTCTAATTTGGGTAAAATATACAAAGAAAAACAGTTGATGAGACAATTCTGGAAATGTGCTAAGAGTACTAATATGTCAGATTTTGAGGTGCATAGACAGAGATTGAAAGAAATGACTCCACAAGATCATGATGATCTATTCCAGATTGATCCAAAGCACTGGTCTAAAGCATTTTTTGACACCAACATAAAATATGATGTTGTTGATAATAATCTTAGTGAAGCTTTCAATGGTAGGTATTTGGAAACTAGGTGTAAGGCTATTGTGAGTATGCTTGAAGATATTAGAATCATGATTATGAATAAAATGTACAGTTAAAGGGATGCATGTGCTAAGTGGACAAGGAATTATGATCCAAAGATTGTGCATAAGTTACATTAAAATACAGTGGCTAATAGATATTGCCATTTGATATGGAATAGAGATTAATGATACGAGATTATGGAAGATGGTGACAAATATGTTGTAGACTTGAATTTGAAAACTTATTCTTGTAGAGTTTGGGAAGTTAGTGGAATTCCATGTTGCCATGCCATATGTGCAATACACCACAAGAAAAATGACCCAGGTGACTACCTAGCCGAGTGCTTCAACAAGAACTAATACTTAAGTGCTTATCAATTCATGATGCCTACTAATGAGAGGACAGAAATTTTGGGGCAAAACTAATAAATAAGCCCCTCAACCCCCACCGATCAAAAAGATGCCTAGTAAGCCAAAAATGAGTAGAAGAAATTAACCACTTGAACTTATAAGACATAACAAAATGACTAAAGAGGGTAAGCGAATGACTTGTTCTATCTGCCATGTGGTTAGACATAATTACAAAGGAGGTCATCTGAAAAAAGTATTTCTTAACTAATTGATTTTATTAATTCTAAGCTTGTTGTGTTGTCATGAATGCTTATTATGTGCTTTTTAGGTCCATGCAAATGTACATGAAGCTCAATCTCAAGCCAATTCCAATGGATCAAGGCCCAAAAAAAGACAAGTATTTTGTGATAGATTCATGCATTATAAGTTATAAATGTGAATGTTTCGATTTACTAATGATAGATATATATATGCAGGCTAAAGCTACAACAACGACAAATACAACTCAAGAATAATCCAAAGGCCATATCATATACTTTTGCAGAAGCTAGTGCACTTGTATAAGATAATAGTGGGCAGACGAATTCTTCAGCCAATACTTTTGTAGAAGTTAGTATACAAGTAGAAGATACTTTTGTCAATGCTTTTGTAGAAGCTAGTGCATCAATTGAAGATACTTCAGCCAATGCTTTTGCAGAATGATGTGCACCAATACATGATACTTCAGCCAATGCTTTTGCATAAGTCAGTGTACCTTCAGCCAATACTTTTGCTCAAGTTGATGTACCAACACAAGATACTTTAGTCAATGCTTATACAAAACTCAGTGAACCAGTGTAAGATACTTTAGCCAATGCTTTTACTCAGTCTAGTATAAATGAAAGAGGATGTTAGGCTACTGCTAATGTAAGTGGATATAGTAGACATGTCAATTCTTTTGCTGAAGCTAATGTTAATCAACGACAAGAATTTTTTCATGTTCAAACCAATGCAATAGCTAGCAGCAAACTTAAAAAAATCCCAATGAGTAATACCTCACTACCCATGCATTTATGTGTTGTGATTACATTCTCACGTTCGATTTTTTTTTTTTCTTTTTCAGTTTAAAAGATCTGCCATTGAAATGGAAATGATACAAGAGCAGTCACAACCGAAGAAGAAGAAAATGGTAGGGTTGGGTGTTTACACAAATCCTAAAAACAACCTTCAAATTCTCAATGTGAGTATGTTTTAACACTTTACAATGGAAACTGATTGTCTCCTTGAACTAAAAACATATCCATTCTTTTGTAGCCTGGCTCACCTGATACAAGATTATTGAAACAACTGGACAAAGGAGTAGTTTTAGGAGCTTCAATGGCAAAGGCGCATCCCTAAGCCAGTGCACGGCCTCAATCATCTCAAAGTGCTCTTCGAAAGCATGTTGTTGTGAAGTCAAAGCCACCATTGCAACTCCAGAACAATTTGTAGCTTCATACATTAAGAATTTATCCTTGAAAGCACATCAGTGTAAAGCCAAAGCTAGCATTGCACCCTCAGGCAAGTTCTCAACCTCAATCTCGAAAACATGTTGTCATAAAGCCAAAGTCGAAGCCACCATCACAACCGCCAATGAGTTCACAGCCTCAGTGATCTCATACTTCAATTGCTCCCCCAAAGCCTATTTGGAAGAGAGTCACAGGTTAAGTAGCACGGACAAACGACACGACACGACATAACACACCGACACGTCATTTCTAAAAAATAGAAAATTCCGACACGTTGAGACACGTTATTATTAAATAAATATTTTTATTTTTAATAAATTTGATTCAAATTCACAAATAAATAAATAAATATAGATTTTACAATCTATTCATAGAAAATTTGAAAAACATATTCATAGTTAATGCGTAACCATATTTGGGAACATGCTTTTAACTTTAATAAAAATTATGGATAAGATTAATGATTAACAAAAAAAAAGAATCAACTTTATTTAAATAAATATATGATAGTCTATAATCATCAAAATTTATTATTATTTAACATTCAATATTTTTATTTTTCGAAATAACTTTTTAACTCATTTATTTATTTTTATAACAAAAACAACTTTACCGCTCAAAATTATTTCCCCCTTTTTTCTCTCTAAGCTCTCATCCCAAAAAAATCATTTCCCCCTCTTTTCTCTCTAAACTCTCATCCTAAAAAAATCATTTCTCTCCCCCATTTCTCTCTCCCCTATCCGCCACACCACCCCCAAAATCTTCCCTCTCTTCCTTCCCTCCTCTCTCTCTCTTCCTCCCCAACGACAGCCTCTGCTCCTCACGCCACCCCAAGATCTTCCCCATGATTTCTTTTCTTTCCTACTCTCTCTCTCCCCCTCCCCCCTGAAGATCTTCCCCTTGATTTCTTCCCTATTCTCTCTCTCTCTCTCTCCCTCTCTCTCTCTCTCCCTCCCCCCTCGACAGAGTAGTGGTGTGGATCTAGGGTTTCATCTAGTGATGCCGAAGTTGAAGAAAGCGAATCTAAAGGAAATTATGCGGAAGCTTTATAGAATTATTATGAAGTTATGTGACTAGAAATTTGGGATGATGGAGGCGTCGTCATCGTCATTGTGTTTCTTAGATTTAGGATTCATCTCCCTTGCACAGAGAGAGAGAGAGAGAGAGAGAGAGAGAGAGAGAGAGAGAGAGAGAGAGAGAGAGAGAGAGAGAGAGAGAGAGAGAGAGAGAGAGAGAGAGGGATTGGGCTCGGTGCTAGTGTCACAAAAGGCTTGTGCCAACCCAGGCCGACTAGACCCTAGCCCAAGCCTATTGATATCAACACATATCAACATAAAAAATCTTGATCCTAAGAAAATTAAGACTTGGTTCCAAAATACCCCATATTGTAGGGTCGGTGAGGTTGGGCCTGTGCGAGCCTTTTTGACACCTCTAATATTTATATATATCTAGGCCGAAAGTGGATTTTGTCTCGCATTTAGATTTCCCACTTAACTCGGTGATGTTGCAAGTGACATTAGCATACAAATTTGGCCAAAGCAAAAGGATAAGGGGAAAAAAAATTAACCACCCACTTTTCACTAAAAGTTGCTTTGGTAAATTTCTAAGTTGTCCTTACAGTGAACAATGATCCTCTCCCACCTCACATTTTTTTCCCTAAAAAATAATAACGACCAACAATTTTGACTCTATTTATCCATTAATTTGCACCACTTAATAGCCGCCAACCTCTTAGTTTAGTAAATCTTTTTATAAACTTTACATTTTAATTTTACTACATGAAAACTTTTCATTATTCACAAATAGATCAATTTGATTGTTCATGCTCACTTGCACAATTTTTCGGAGTTTGTTGTTGATCTAAAAATTATTTATTGCACAGCAAAGAGCACAAAATCAATCATACACGCGCAACTGATGTGCCTAAGACCTAGTATTATTAAACAAAAGTTCTCTTTCTCTCATTCATTGTATTTTCTGTGTAGCCCTCGTATAGTGATTAGTTTAGCTTCAATGGAAAGACATTATAAAATTGATCAAAGGAAAAGGCTTATAAAGAGGTAAACATAAAGAAGATAACGAAATCTACCATCCTCTAGAAATTGCACTCATTGAAACTTGTTAGTTGTCTTTACGGTGCAGCAACCAACTTTATCATTGCACTATTTATAAGGAAATAAATAAAATCTCTCATTTTCTATTTCTCAATTTAAAAAATGTTTTTTTGATAAAATATCTACATAATATTTATTTCATAAAAAAGAATTGGCATAACCTTTAAAATAAGAAAACAATGTCAAATACTAAAAAAAAAAAAGAGTATTTGAAGTCCTAAACTTTTTACAAAAATGCAATTAAGTCCTAAAATTTTCAAAAAGTGCAATTAAATTCTAAAATTTATTAGGAAAGTGTAATTGAGTTTTAAAACTTTCAATAAAAATAATCATGTGCTAAAATTTAATACAAAAATGCAATAGAGTCTATTTTTTTTTTTTTTAAATGTAATTGATGGAATAATTTGATTGGACCAATTTGATAAGTTTTAATACTTATTTGCATTTTTGAAAATTTTGGGAGTCAACTGTACTTTGTAACAAATTTTATAACTTTTAATACACTTATCCCAATATTATACTTTTCTGTCCAATTAAAAGTATATTTTTATTATGATTTATCTTGTTGCACAAAGAATGGAAACTACTCGTGCATGCTCGTGCCTGAATTGAAACCTAATTTTCTTATAACCCTAGGTTTATTGAGTATTTACCCTTTTGGTTCCAAAGATGGTAGGGTCATTTTGATCATATGTCGTTGAAATCTTACCTCCACAGTTTAAAGCTAAAAGAATTTTCACACTCATTTCAAATCTACTGATCATGAATCAAAATTTTCTAATCTCATGTACTTTTTGATTAATTTTTTGAGTTCCTTGGATAATCACCTTGAAATTTGACTATCATTGCCTAGTTCGCTCTTCATACATCTAACATTTACTTAGGAAATTTAAAATTAAGTGGTGAGATAATGTTAAAGTTACTGAATTCTAAGCAATCAGTCCTAAATTGGTTGAATCGGCAAAATCCCCCAAATACCCAATCACCCATTAATCACAAAATTACAGACTTTCTCCAGCAAAAATCACTAGTCTAAGCCAACTTAGCGGCATTAGATCACCCAAAAAAATTCATTGCATTACAAAAAATTATTTTAGAAATAAAATCTATAGGTTTCTCTAGTGAATCCCATCATAGTGACAACATCAACAAAGATGATTGATGATTGCTACATCATTGACTTGTCGGACGAGGATGAGAACAAACAGAGGAAATTGTATCACCAATCACCCGAAGGGGACAACAATCAAAGAAGACAAAGGAAGAGAAGAATATCATCATGCTATATTATGAAGACAAGACCTGAGTCTTCTGCCCAAAACTAATATATATTCGGAATAGGCCGACGCATTTTGTGTGTTCTATATATGATATTCCAAGAAAAAACTTACCTACACCCTTCCTCTTGTCTATTCCCTTGCCAGATATGCGAATCATCTCAATTTATAAGATAAAACCTACCCACACCCTTCCTCTTATCTATTCACTTGCCAAATATGCTAATCATCTCATATATATATATAAAGCCAATTTACAAGCTAAATAAATTCCTATTGCTCCGCCATCTATACGACGTCGCTTCCCTTCGGAAAAACGCAGCGCGTGGAGGGGAGGGCATTTTGGTCCAGCCAACGGAGAACCCTAGGGTTTCGCGGCGGCCCTCATATATAAAGCAAGCGCGAGTCGCCATTCCCTCCGCCATCACTCGCCTGAGCCATCGTCGTCGCGGTCGTCCTGTTCGCCCTCGTCCTCCCTCTCCCTCTCGGTACGCACTTTCTCTCTCTATCTCCTCTCTGCGATTCGCGCTGCTTTCTCTCTCTACATCTACGTACCATCGGATCTGCATTCCGCCATCGATTCGTCGAACTGCGACCTCTCGATGAAGATCTAGTAGCTGTGAGCTGGTTTTGTCTGAACTTGAGGGAACTGGAGTTGCGCTTTGACCGGGAAAGGGAGTGTTGATTGTAGTAGGCGTGGCGTGCTCTGCTTTAGGCTGGCTTCTGTATGTATCAGCAGCAACCCGCAACTTCCGCGGGTAGAGAGTTTTCCTGAGGGGAATTTGCGAACCGGGTTTCGTTGGATTGTAAATGCGTCGTTTTGCTTCAATGGGTATTGTTTATCGGTAAAAAGAATCCGTGGGAAGTTACTATACGAGCGAAGTAGTTGATGGATTGGCTGGTTAGAACGTCAGTAGATCGCTTCGGGTAATAAGAAGTACAAAGCATGGACATTCTTTTGGCCTTTTGTAATTTTGCAAAGACAATTTATGTTCTGTGCCAGGAGCAAATGCGTGCTTTCGCGTGTTATTTGTCATATGCTACGTGAGGTTTACCGACTTTTCGATTCGACAAAAGTTGGACAAGATGCTTGCCTCGCTTGGTCTGTGCCTGTGGGTGTTCTTGAAAGAATTTCTGACTGCCCTTGAAGTGTCCATCGCACAGATGTCTCTCTGTTGCAACATATGTTTGTAATCGTTTGATTTATATTTAGATTTGTTAAGGAGACTGCGCGAGAGAACTATGTTGCGAAAGCCCATGATGACATTTGGGTCATCTCTCTTTTGATGACTTATTTATTTGGTTGGGTTGTCTCTGATTGAATGTCTTGATCAGTGTTTGAAGTCTAGAAAACAGCCTTTCAAGATGCAGAACGAGGAAGGACAAAACATGGACCTCTACATCCCCAGGAAGTGGTATGCAACAGGGCATTCTTAGCCGATAATGATATTCAATTAGTAGGAGGAGATTTCTGATGCAGAATCTCTTTCACTGCAGTTCTGCCACGAACAGGCTTATCACCTCAAAGGACCATGCGTCTGTCCAGCTCAACATTGGGCACTTGGGTCCTGATGGTGTTTACACCAATCAATTCACCACTTTTGCTCTCTGCGGTTTCATTAGATCCCAGGTTCCTCTTCTTCCCTTTGTGTAGACCTTCATAATAGTTACCCTTTTCTGGTTATTCTGTTGGGTTACATTCAACTGTGCTTATTGGTAGTGGTTGATATGAATGTGCTGTTCCCAGGTTCATTGGTATTGTGTACTTTTTGAAATCTTTCTTATCAAGCCTAGACGATGATATAGTGGCTTATATTGGATAATTTGTATTTTCTTTTCTTTAAAGGTCATCTAAATACATAATTATAATACTACTTTCCCCTTAGACTTGTAATAAAGAACTTTCCTTCTGAAATGTTGTATGTATTGATGGAGTTCATTTTACTTCTGGTGACCTGAATCGTATGTGACTACATCACTTGTTTAAAGAAATAATAAGATGTGTTAATGGCAATTTATAAATGAGCCGTGTATGGTAACACTTGTTTCAGGCTGGATACATTTTAACTATTTTGTCTGTACCAGTAGGAAGAACTATGGAACTATTTTTAAGCTCGATCACTTTCCTTAATATTGCACTGTTGTGTATGTAATTCATGAAATCATAGAAGAAAGCCCCCCATCTTCATGCAAGTGTCTTCTTTGGATCCGGATCTGAGCATATGTGGAACTCAATTTGCAGGGTGATGCTGATAGTGCCATCGACAGGCTCTGGCAAAAGAAGAAAGCTGAACTTCGACAGTAATTTCGAGTGCGGCCGTACCTCACCTGAAGAGGTGTATTCCTTTTGATAGAGAGCGAGATATGTCATAGTGAAATTGGGCTTTTTGTTAGTACATTTCAGTTATGGAAACCGATCATGTTGATTGTCCGACTTATCTGTTTCTCTTAACGATCATCTATGCTGATTTAATGGTATGAGGAGGGTTTTTCTTTATACTAGTTTGTAACTGTTCTGGAACTGATGGTTTCAGCTAGGTCTTTGTTTACTTAGTCAATATCGGTTCTTGTTGTTCAAAAAATAAAAAAAAATCGGTTCTAGCTCTAGGTCACCTGATGATTATGCCTTTACTGGAGCTAGGCCGAGCCAAAATAACCAACTCTTCGTGCTATGAACAAAGCATATTCTCAGAACGGAATGAAAAAAGAAGAAGAATGAATGGCATCGATTCCCTTCGGCAGATATTGGTTCTGCTGAAGATGATTAGACTGTATTTATCTGCAGAAGGCAAAGATAGTAAGAGGGTTCGCGCGATTGCTTATTTAGACCAGTCCCTTGGTAGAATCATGCCTGACCTTCTGCAGAGAGCCAAATCGCCTCTGGGTGATATCTCTAGGTTTATTGAGACCGGTCTTCCCTTTCTGAAAAGTGAATGAATGAGTTTTTCCCTTCAAAGGTGGATGAAACCATGCGGATTAATGGATCGACCGCGAGGTAAATGGCCAATGGTCAAATTGTACCATATATCTCGAGCGGCTAGCATGCTCCGGTGATGCTCCGGTGAGATCAAGGGAATGCTATGCTCCGGTGAGATCAAGGGAATGAAGCATTCGAGGCATTGTAGTCTCGTTCTTCGCTTACCAAAAGCTGAAAACATCTTGGATAGAACTGTCTTAACTCATAACACTGAAACATCTTGGATCGAACTGTCTAACTCATAACAGTCCTTTATATTCAAGAGAGTACTAAGAGCAATGCCCGAGGGGCTCCAGCAAAAAGTCCACAGTAGTATATCTCAAACAGCCTATTTTGGACTGCTGTGGTTTTGATAAACCGAGTCCCGCAATCAATCATCAACCGCACACACCCGTGGTGGAGGCGGCAGTGGAAGTGTTGATTGAATTTGGAAAGTATTAATTAAAATTTATAAAGGGAAGGACAAATTCGAAAGGAGAGACTAATTGCAATCATTTCCAATGAGGACATAAAGCAAAGACATAATCTTTTTCACAACAGAGAAAATTAAAGCAGCCCTGACCTTTACAGATCATGCTAATCTTTCTTGGAATTAGGTCGAGATTTAATTTAACCCCCGGTACTAGTCCATTAAAGTAATCTTCATTCATCAGAAAATGATGGCTTGATGGGATCAAGAAGTGGTCAAGGCAGGTAGAGTGAATAGTTTGTCCTTTTTAAAGTGTGTCGTTGATGAAAATGATATATTTCACTGTGTCCAATCATGTAACCAAGCGACTAACCTATTGTCATTTATCGACATTCTCAACACGAATTAAAAAATTATTAAATGAATGACAACCTATCAGTATATCATGTAATATATAACTTTCGTGTAAAATTATTCATACTCAATGTTACGAAAAGCTTTCATACGCAAAGTTTCGGCATTCTAAATATTTTGTTGTTGTGAAGTCGGATTATCAATTTAGAGAAAATAGCACAGATAATTCCTAAAATTTATCTTAATGTGCAACATGATTCATGAATTTTTAATCTGTTTAATGTGGTTTATGAACTTTAACTTAATGTTTAATTTGGGTTATAAACTTTTAGTTTATTTAATGTGGTCCTTAAACTTTTGTTAAATATTTAATTTGGAGACTAGATTGAATACATTGAGTTAAGTTCAGAAATTGCATTAAATAAATAAAAAGATCAATGACCAAATGGCGCATTTGAATAAAACATAGGGAATATTTGTATAATTATCCCATCAGCTAATCTAGGGATAATTTATGGAAGGAGACAAATTAGTCCACATGTCACGTTGCTCACCGTTGATTTGTTGATCAGGGAAGTAGTGGGGGTAGTTGCAACAACAAAAATTAACGGTGATGATGGCCGCACGTGGATCATTTTAATTCCCCCGCACGAAATTTCTAAGAATTACTCTAAATATATATTGTGTTTGTAAATTTAATTATTTCTGCTTTTAATTTTTTTCGCGGTTTTTTTAAATATTTGGGATTTCGCTGTTTATTGTAATGGTCAGCCCCGTCAAGTCCTTAAATACATGTACACCTGGTCAACGGGGGAGACCCCACACCGGCCCTAACTGGCGGAGGGAAGAAGATGAATAATAGCGACGAAACAAATAAGGATTAAAAAAATGAAGAAAGAAAGGAGAATGAAAGCTCGAGAAATTTTTTAAAAAATTTCGAAATGACGTCATTCATTTGATACCGTCCATGTCAGCCATTAATATGTGTTAGGTAAGACAATCAACATTTTCAACCTAAATTGACCAAATAAATCACATTGAAAAATTATCAAAAAGTTTAGGATTGCATTAGTTAAATTAAAAAAAATTGTGATCAAATTGAAATCTGTATAATAGCGTTAGAGCTTTATCGACAATTTTCCCTCTCTTAACTCTTTTAATGCTCAGCAATTATCGCAATTGCAAATATACCTAATCAGTTGTGAACTAGTCATCAAATTTATCCCTTTATAAGTTGTTCATGTAACAATCAATGTTTTAAAACCAATAATGAAGGCTGTATAAAAGGGAAAATTATCCAGAAAATTGTAATTGTTCAAAGGTTAATTTAGTTTTAAACGCTTTAATCATGCTAATTTAGTTTTAAATATTTTAATGATGTGCTAATTTAGTTCTAAATTTTTTTAATAATTTGCCAATTTAGATTGAAAATCACCAACTTGACAATAGAGTCAACGCCAACTTTTTACATGACACGATCAATGCCGATATAGATAATTTTTGTAATTTTATTTTTTTATTTTTATCATTTTTTTCCTTTCTTTCCCCTTCACGAGCCTTAGACAAGGGCAGCCCCTTGCCAGAGATTGACAAAGAGAAAAAAGGAAGAAATGAAAAGAAAAAAATTCATAAAATTTAAAGAATTGCAAAAAAATTTCAATGCTAGCTTTGACTATCATATACAATGGTTGGCATTGAACAGACCACTATATCATTGATTTTTGATCAAAATAGGCCATAAGTACAAAGTTGGCATATTTTAAAAAGATTTATGACTAATTTGGCATAATTGAAAAGTTTAGAGATTGAATTGGCGTCGTACGATAAATTTAAGATTTTTGGGATAACTCCCCCTTATAAAGGGACAAACGCCGTGCGGTTCAACCGGAAAAACTGCAAGGCTAGAAAAAAGACTAATGCCATGTGTGGGGTAGCGCAAGACTTAAGTGGTATTTCCAGGGGGGCAAAGTAAATCCGGAAATTTCAGGGATCTAAGTTGTAATAAACATAAAATGTACATCAAACATGGTAGAACAAAAGGGTACCGACAAGAATTCCTCTTAAACTAAGAAACCAACTTTTAAATTTTTCCTAAGCTCAACATGGAATGGTCTTACACAAGAAGCATAAACTCCTACCCCGAATATTCTCTACCATCTCCCAAACTTTTTTTTTTTTTTTCAATTAGCACGACTTGTCACATAATCGAGCAGCCATTCGGGTTCTCCTCGCTGAACATCTCGAACGAGTTCGACGGTTGCAGACGATAATCGCCCGAATAGTACGGCGGCCGGTGCTCCTCCTCCATAGCAGGCCCATAAAAATGAGGGTGCGGTGGCCGGTGCTCCTCCTCCATAGCAGGCCCATAAAAATGAGGGTGTGGCGGCGGGTCGGAGGCGTAATGCGACTCGGCATAAGAGGTGCTAGCGTACTCCGTGCGGTGGCTGACCGGGCGGGTGGGATTCGCCGTGTGGTGACTAACCAGCGGAGGCCCGGGGCGGTAACCGGGCCAGTACGGCGGAGGCCCATATTGCGGCGGCGAGTACCAGTGATCGGGATAACGTGGAGCGGCATGATTGGGCCACTCTTGTTGAGGCCACGGGCCGGCGGGTGCATCGTAGGCATGCGGCGGAACCGGATGCGGACCGGCTTGCTGACCGGCTTGCTGACGTGGACGGCCGCCACCGGCCGCATTGGGCTGTGGAGTTTGGCCATGATTGTCCTGTTCCCCGGATCCTGATCCGGCGCTCGCCGGCGCTTCGCCGGAGCTTGCACCCTCCCCGTCCGCCGCGTTCTTCCCCTTCTGCCCTTGCCTTTTCTTCTTTTTTCCAGTACCGCCATGGCCCCCGCTCTTCTCCGCGCCGCCGCCCTCACCACGGCCAGCGACCGGCTGCTTCTCGGCCGCCGACGCGGTCGCCTCCTCCTCCTCCACCTCCTGCTTCGCCTCTTTCGCTTTGGCGCCGGCTCCGTCGGTCGCCGGTTCGCCATCTTGGGTCGCTTTCTCTTTACCGGCTTTTTTGCCACTGCCTTCGCTGGCTACTTTGGCACTTTGGTCTTTCTCCGGCGCTTCCGTTTTCACACTCTGTCCCTCTTTTTCGGGCTCTTTAGCACTATTCGGGTCGCTTTGTCTCTCTTTGTTCTTTGCTTTAACCTGCGGCTCTTCCGGCTTTTCCGGCTTTTGAGGCCATAGCTCTGCGTACTTGCCTCGTTTCCTGAGCCTCTGGATCAAGGTATCCGCGTCTATGTTCCCCGTCACGATGGCCATCTGTTGCCTCAGGTCGATCTCCGTGTTGACAACGCCTGTTTGAATAGATAAAAAAGGCTGATTAGAGAGAGATTATAGACTTAAGTAATCGAAACTGAATCGGACTTGCGAGTTCGAAATTCGGAGATGGGGTTCGCACCGGTTCAATTAGTTTCGTTTTGAGGATCGAAAAGGAACCGTGAAAGGTTTCGGGTTACTATAGTATCGACGTGACTCTTGGTAGTGAGCAATTGAGCATGAGTCATGGCAAGATATGAAGCAGGTCTAATTGGCTTTGGCTTTGATTAGAAAGGAAGGGAATTACTCTCTCTCTCTCTCTCTCTGCAGAAGTTAGAGAATGATTACACTATGAATTGACAACTTAAAATGAGTGAAAAATGAAAGAGAAGGACGGAGAAGGAACTGTTGAATGCTGCAGAATCAGAAAGGAATGACACAAGCGGTCCTAAACCATGGTTGATCAGCAGAAAACAACAAATGCAGTGTTCTTAATCTATGAGAATTCAGGAATGGACCCATTAATCAATATAATCACCAGAAAAATGAGAAGCATGTCGATGCCGACGCTCGAATAAGAAAGCTGAATGGATGAATCAATCAAGGCACACTGAAATTTTAACAGGAGCAAGGAGAGTTTAGGGGAGTTGAGTTTTCAGTTTACCACGAATCTTTCTTAGAATCTTATCGACTTTGCGCTTGCATGCTTCACAGTGGATGGAGACTCTCAACACCGAAATCTGCAAATCAGTCGCAGAGAGAAAAGAAATTCTAATCAGTCGTTGCACAAAATCTGCTCTTAGCTCAATCTGATGACTATATATTGAAACTGCACATGATTACGGTTTGTTTACCTTTAAAGGCACTGCAGCTTCTTCCCCATCTTCTGTGCCTTTCTTCACTTCTGAGCTTGCCATCCTAGAGAGCACCAATGAAGGAGACTCCTCTTGTGAGAGAGAGAGAGAGAAAGAGAGAGAGAGAGAGAGAAAGAGAGAGAAAGGGAGAGAGAGATGTTGAGGAAGTGAAGCATTTTATAGGGGAGGAAATGGTGGGAAGAAAGAGATCTAGCAGTAGGGCCTACACAGATTAGTGCTTGATGGGCTGGCATTATTACAAGGCACCTGTTTAGTTAGGTGATAATCATCTCAAAAGGGTTTTCTGAATTCTGCTAAAGTTTCATCTTTGAGGCTTTAATGTCTTGATGGTGGACACCAATGAATCTTTAGCATTTCATGCTTTTTGATGGGCAAGGATACCTCCTATTTCCTTCTTTAAATGCGAAATAAAGTAACTTTAATATCTGAACCACAGCTTTAGTCTACATAAAAGATTATTGTCCCAGCTGGCCTAACCGGTCCCTGCTCGAGCACTTCAGGAAAAAGCATGTCACACACTTTTTTTTTAAATGAATGCAATGTATGCAAAAATGTGTTATGACCAAACGCTGTATGCTTCTCCCCTTGTGGTGGAAGTACTTGGACAGTAAGCAAAGCTGAAATTGAAATGTGCACTTTCTGAAGCACCTTGCTCTTCTGGGTTGCCGACAGAAAACTCTTAAGCAAAACTGAGATTAAGAAGAGATCTTTTGGATTGGTCTGCTTCAAGAAACTGAATGGAAAACCAGAATCTTTTGAAACCCCATTAAGTCGCGATTGCGAAACTTCACTCGGCTCCTAAGGATCACGGATAAATTCCTCGTTACGATGGACTTTTTCAGGACCCACTTCTATTCTGCTTGTAGGGCTATGTAGGGACCAAATTTACCGTAAAAGGGAGGACTCGGACCTTTCTGCGAAGCTTGGCGCGGGGATATAGAGATAAATCCGCATTCATTGTCTATCTCGTTCTTTGAATTTTCTTTGTCCTTTCTCTCTTTTCAAGTCCTTTTTTTACCCGCTTGCTAACCACATGAACAGCCCAATGTTACCACCGGAGATTCTTTCCCTATGAAACTACTTCATTAATAGGTTAGGTGAGAACAGCAAGAATCTTTGGTCTATCATACCTTGCTAGGCAGATAGTTAAAAACTGTTTAATCATGATCGTTCATGTGCATGAATATATATCTAACTGCCCATAGGCCTAGAATAGCCTTTTGCGAGTGCATATCAGTGGACAAGGGGATGCGACTCTTCCATGCTTCTTGACAAATCCCCAGAGCAACTTTCCAAGGCATCATGAGTGGTTAAGCTCTTGATTTATATGTAACGATCTTGCGTAAACAACTCTGGAGGTCAAACCCCTCATTCTCTGGATGAAGCCTGATCTGAATCATCTGATGCATGGAAATATACCGGTTTACGTCCACATCATTTTAAAAAACTCGTTTTATATGTTCCTTGGCCGAAGTTTTGAGGGATAAAGTTGGTATATCCCTCGAATTTTTCCCTATAACTTTCCTTTGGACGATTTTCTTAGTCTTGTGGTAAAGTTCCTAATGTTGTATAAGACAGCGACTGAATAGTACAAGAATCGTCAAAAGGGAACATATTAATTTTTCCACAAGTTAGAAACTCATGCAAAAACGTCTTGGCGAAGTACAATTTGATGGGAACTTCATGGAAGTTGCTTTTTCCTCGTTGCTGTATTTGTCCTGTTGCTAGCGAAGACCACTCTCGCTTGTCCCAATCCCTGAATCTTTTCTTAAAATCTATACAGTGGAGTCACAATTGTCATTTGGATTTACTTAATAGATACGCTTAACTACCAAACTCATCTCGTTCTACATTAATGTGGGTCCTAACACTGACTCCTCAGTGCTTCGTTTGGTCGAACAACGACGAAAAGATCAACATCCGTGCATACAAGTGACCGAAGCACGCATGTTGTTTATCCTAACACGATGCATTGAACTAGGAGTTTCCATTGCACGAATCAAACTTTGTTATAGTCTTATCTCGGGCCAACCTCTCAAAACTTTGCAGTTTTTCCCTTTTTCTTTGCTAAAGCTTCAAGCTTTGTAGTTTTCTTTTCTTGGACTGAAAAGGACCTTTCTCATTCTTTATGATAAAAAGGAAGGATATGGAGCCTAAGCTTCCAAGCAAAGTAAGTCCTAAAAGACTCGAGGTGGGCATGTAGTCCAATTTCTCAGAAGGCTTTTGTTCTTTTGGGATTTGCAACCCAGTCTACATTTTCACAGGGCTCCCCCTTAAAGAAGTGAGCCAGCTAGAGATATGTAAAGCACACCTGCAAATCACTTTCATCACTGATAAGTGCTCTAACCTCCCGCTTCGACCGAGCTTGTGCCTAAGCGAGCACAGATCAATTCATGACAATCAGACTCCAACATAAGGCTTTCTCCACTTCGCGCGGGAAGAAACTTTAGGGTTTCAACTGACGCCGGCGACTCCACTTGCGCAGCCTAGGCGACATGCACAGTTCAAGCTTTTGTAGTTATTAAGCTCTAGAAATTGTTGTTTTGCCGGAAGAAAGAACTTCGGAGATGAGGTTATTCTTGTCAATGCGTAGCCCAAAGAGGAAAAGAAAAAGTGGGTCTTAGAAATGAATTCGTGCATCATAGGCCAAACCTGATAAGAAGGCCTAGTTCCAGTTCTAGGGTTCACCCCTGGTAGCCATCAATTTCACACTGTTAACTGAAAATTGAACCTGGGCCGAGTTCAACTACGATATATTCAGCCCAGTAAGAAATGAACCGAAATCATTTTCTTTGTAAGAAGAAAGAAGCAAGAAAAACAAAGAACGCGCTAGCCGCTACTCTGGTCTTCTTGGAGAGTGGAAAATTTCCAGGCTTTGAAGCGAAAAAGAGAGGAACCCACTCCTTCGATCGACTCGGATATTGACCACTGCTCAACCCTTTATACTTCACGTGCTTCAGCTTTCACGTCTCTCGAGGTCTCGGGCTTCTCTGGGTCGTCCACGCCAACCGTTCGAGGAAATTACCCACTGGGATTTTGCTTCGCAAACTCGCGGTTCTGTGAGTTTTTCTTTTCGCAGAGTAGTTGAAATTCAAAATTTGATCATTTTACTGTGAAACTTCACTCGGCTCCTAAGGATCACGGATAAATTCCTCGTTACGATGGACTTTTTCAAGGCCCACTTCTATTCTGCGTGTAGGGCTATGTAGAGACCAAATTTACCGTAAAAGGTAGGCAATAGAGAGATGAATCCGCATTCATTTTCTATCTCGTTCTTTGAATTTGCTTTGCCCTTTTTCTCTTTTCAAGACCTTTTACCCGCTTGCTAATCACATGAACAGCCCGATGTTATCACTGGAGATTCTTTCACTATGAAATTACTTCATTAATAGGTTAGGTGAGAACAGCAAGAATCTTTGGTTTGTCATATCTTGCTAGGCTGATGGTTAAAAACTGTCTAATCATGATCGCTCATGTGCATGAATATATATCTAACTGCCCATAGGCCTAGAATAGCCTTTTGCGAGTGCATATCAGTGGACAAGGGGATGCTACTCTTCCACGCTTCTTGACAAATCCCCAGAGCAACTTTCCAAGACACCATGATGGATCGTGATATGATATACCAATATGCTGGAAGTGTTATAGTGGAAGTGTATTTTTTTATAGAGACATTATAACGGAAGTTAAAGCTGTGCGTTTGATCCTTTATGCACTTCTTCATTGGTTTTTGTGGGTCATTTTCTGGATTCATTAAATGTTGAAGCTAGACATGATTGTTGTCTCTAATGGAGTAATTGATTGAGCATGTGCAAGGAAAAAAATGAGCTCTTCACGTGGAAGTTAATGGATTTAATTGATGTGGAGCTGTACAGATGGCGTTGAGGCAGCTTTTGGGGTGGTCTGATGGTGAGTTGATGAGATCAGATTCAAAGCCTTGTTCGCGATTGATGAGACAAACAGCTGCCATTTGCACGGTGGGCGGAGGCTTGGGGTTCTGGATTCTCTGTAGATTGCACTATGGTATGTTGCACCAGTTGATTATCCATGCTTCTATTGCCTGATCCTGCATAAGTTGAAGTGGTGGTCAGATGTCTGAGGCATGTATTTATAGAGGAAATTTTTGGGCTTTCTCTAGGTAAAGAAAACACACAGGAGGCAATTGATAATGGTGTGTTTCATTCTAATCGATGTTGCAACATGAATAATTTCCCCCTCCCCTAAAACATGAGCATATTCCCCAGCATAATTCCAGTTCTTTAGTTGACTGAAGTATTTTAGTAGAATCTGCATTTGCATACCTCCTGTCTAGTGTGGACTCTTGATCAAATTTTGAAGTCTGTCTTGTTTGTCTTCAGTTCTCTGTTAGATTTTCATCTCATCTCTGTGTACTATGGACCAAGTTGTTGACCCTGAATATTGAGTTTCACTGAAGGGAAACTGTAAGGCATATAGCATAAAAGACACTTATCCTGAAGTTTAGAATAAATCCGCACTTTTATGGGTTGTTGGCTGTTGGTGTAGGCAGAGATATTTGGCTTCAAGAATTCTTCCTCCCTCAAGATGATAAAAATATAGGGTATTCTGTGCTTCTGAACAGTACATGTTAAGTTGCTCTTTTCCTCGTCAGGTCCAAGGATCACAGTACCCAGGAGTCTCAGGTGGGCAGCTTGTGGAGCTGTATCAGTGAGCTCAACTTCTGCACTGCTGGTCTGCCTGTTCAGTCCAGAATGTGAACCGCAAAATATTGCTGCTTATGACAAAGGAAGATAGTAGCAGTATTCAATTAGAGCTGTCTTTCTTCTTTCATATAGTGACTTAGGAGCCTATCTTCTAGTCGTATACTTTCTTGCTGGACTGAGATTCTAGCGGAGTGATGTTATTCTCCAAGTCTCTGTGTATTGATTCTGCATGATGATTGTTCCTCTAGTGCTAAGATTGGCAAATTTTCTGGTTAATAAACAGCCTAAGTATATTACAGTGGATGGAGACTCTCAACACCGAAGTCTGCAAATCAGTCGCAGAGAGAAAAGAAATTCTAATCAGTCGCTGCACAAAATCTGCTCCTACCTCAATCTGATGACTATATATTGAAACCGCACATGATTAGGGTCTGTTTACCTTGAAGTTTAAAGGCACTCTCACTTGTCCCAATCCCCGAATCTTTTCTTAAAATCTATCCAGTGGAATCACAATTGTCATTTGGATTTGCTTAATCGATACGCTTTACTACCAAACTCATCTTGTTCTACATTAATGTGGGTCCTAACACTACCAAACTCATCTTGTTCTACATTAATGTGGGTCCTAACACTGACTCCTCAGTGCTTCGTTTGGTCAAACAAGGACGAAAAGATCAACAATTTCTAGAGCTTATAACGACAAAAGCTTGAACTGTGCATGTCGCCTCGGCTGCGCAAGCGGAGTCACCGGCGTCAGTTGAAACCCCAAAGTTTCTTCCCGCGCGAAGTGGAGAAAGCTTTATGTTGGAGTCTGATTGTCATGAATTGATCTGTGCTCTCTTAAGCACAAGCTCGATCGAAGCGGGAGGTTAGAGCTCTTACCAGTGAGGAAGCGATTTGCAGGGGTGCTTTTCAGATCTCTAGCTGGCTCCCTTCTTCAAGGGGGAGTCCAGTGAAAATGTAGACTGGGTTGCAAAATCCAAAACAACAAAAGCCTTCCGAGAAATTGGACTACATGCCCATCTCAAGTCTTTTAGGACTTACTTTGCTTGGAAGCTTGGGCTACATATCCTTCCTTTTTATCTAAATGAATGAGAAAGGTCCTTTTCAGTCCAAAAAAAGAAAACTACAAAGCTTGAAGCTTTAGCAAAGAAAAAGGGAAAAACTGCAAAGTTTTGAGAGGTTGGCTCGAGATAAGACTACTACAAAGTTTGATTTGTGCAATGGAAGCTCCTAGTTCAGTGCATCGTGTTAGGATAAACAACATGCAAGCTTCACTACCGCCTGCGGTGGCTCAGTTGGATAAGGCTCCAATGATCCTTTGTGAGGAGGAGAGGAGTTCGAATCCCACTGGCCGCACGGGATCTTAAGTGTGACGTTGGGGTGGTGGGTCCTCCACTAGCGTCACCCCGGGTTTACCTCACCGGCTATCGGCTGTACGGGGGTTCCCGGGTCATAAAAAAAAAAAAACAACATGCGAGCTTCGGTCACTTGTATGCACGTATGTTTGTTTTGCCGGAAGAAAGAACTTCGGAGATGAGGTTATTCTTGTCAATGCGTAGCCCAAAGAGGAAAAGAAAAAGTGGGTCTTAGAAATGAATTCATGCATCATAGGCCAAACCTGATAAGAAGGCCTAGAGCTGAGCTTATCATCGGGTCGTGTAAAGTTGGGTTCATAAGCTCTTACTGGACCCACGTCTGTTTCGGGTTCAACCCTTTGACTAATGCTAACCGGTTGGTCATAATTCATTATTAGTCGTTGGGATAATTACACAAATAATTTTTGAACCTTGAGCCGATATATAATTTGATCCATAAATTCTTGATTTATTCAATATAATCCATAAATTTTAACCTAATATGCATGACTCATGTAATCATAAATGTCACGTGATGACGCACGTGTCATTAATATTTTAAGATGAGTCTTAGTATCTAGTTGACATAGGAGTTTCGACCTATAAAGCTCAAGATGTTCTTGCCAAAAGAGAGACGGCGGTGTGGTTATTCTATTTTACTTTGTTCAATATGATCCATAAACTTTTAGTATACGTTTAATTGGTCTCTAAATTATTGTATCTCTAGATTCAATCTAATCCTTAGGTTATCTAGTCCAGGAACTAAATTTAACATGTACCAAAAGTTTAAGAACAAATTAAAAATTCAAGGGTCTCATTGCACACTATGTTAAAGTTTAAGGATTGCACTGAACAAATTAAAAGTTTAGGAACTACATTATACATTAAGAAAAAGTTCAAAAATTATTTGTCATTTTTTGTTAGTTGTTCTATTCTATCGATGTGAAAAGGATTGGATCTTTGTTAAGAAAAGAGGTGTGGGTTTCAAGTAATCGTGTTTGTGATATGTTGGGTTTGAGTCGTTCTTTATAGTTCATCTCGTGTTTGGATTTTGCTCCTCTGCATCGTATTACAAAAGTAAACTAGCACTCCAAGATGGAATTGGACTTATGGCAGGCCGATTTTGCTAATGAAAAATTTAATGTCTAGCTTGCGGCACGCCGCACGGGCCAGTGCGAAAATGGATCATAAACAGTCCGATTCTATTCAATGTACATTGAACTCTCAACTTATCCGGGGACTCTATAAATAAATCTGGTGCAAGGGCGCTGTGTTTGGTCATCTACCAAACAAAATATGAAGTACCCCTATGAAATCGTACTCCTTAATTTCTAATGTATGCTGTTGTGCTGTTCTTCTACGACATATTTGATCTAATTAATGAAATACAAAAAGACCACATGTGACTTGAGGATACAGGAATAATTTGGTGCTAGATATTTTGTGTGCACGAAATATCAAAATTCCAGAAACTGTCGCACTGTTTGTTCCTACTGCCGTCACGCACAGGTTCTTCTCCATAAGATTCTTGTCGTTCTTCCTTTGTCCGAGTGTCGTTTTGCTTCATCATCTTCCTGCGGAACATGTGCCATTCCATTGACAGATCCGTGACCAAGAAAGAAGAAAACAAAAGAGAAGACACGCAATTCAATCCTGGCAATAATAGCGGCGGACGAGGCTTCTCAGTTCTTGGACCAAAATGACCAATGCCAGGGCCGACAGTCCCTAAGGCTAAGGCCATGCTGACTCAACTCCGTGTTATTACTCTTCTATCCGATTCTTGACATTGATATCACACTCCAATCATGTGCCAACCTATTCGGTCTTCCATCTCAGATCGCTCCAACAGTGTCCTCGCAAGAAACTCTTGGTCTACGATGCTGCTATGCTGTCGGTGAGGGTGTTATTGTTAACACTGTAGCAAGTCTAGGTATGAACAGCACTGGTTTATACAATGATCTTGGCAAGTTTTTACCGAATACTGCACACGACCCATCTTTCATTTCAGATGTTTTTTCACATCGATGTTCTAAGAGGTCTCGATATATCTAGCATTACCTCAGCATTATCCGTTAAACAGGGCAGGTCCAATTAGACGAGCTAATGAGACGGCGGGAAACATTCTTTTAAGTGTGTTGGTGGGCCTGTTTGTGATTAGGTGTGGGACACTGTGCAGACTTCTAACATGTCGTGTAGGTCATGAAACTAAATTATAATCGGGCAAGTCTACATTCAGGATCAAAACTTTCCTCTCAAGACTTTTGCTCAATCCGGAAGAACATCATGATAAGATAAACAATGACTTGCAAGTGGAGCCAAGCAGAGGTTTTAAGGAAAGAGACTGGTGGGTGGTGGTGGCGATCCGGTGGTCTTGTCTTAGCCTCCCGTAAACCAGCATTTGAGACTCTGGTTAGATTCGTGGCAGGAGACAGCGATGTGATGGGCCCATTTCGTCGCTCTCCATATCTTTTTCCTCTTTCCTCTTTTCGTAGTTTCAACCTACTGTAATGCAAGGGTTAGGCAGGGAGTCCAACCTACACGGGACCCGCCGGGATGGTTGGATTACATCTTCTTGATTCGGTCGCTTTTAGCTCCCTAAAAGGGTTCTAAACTCACCTGCAAATCGCATGATGCTTCCACTACTGAACCGCAAAACTGGTGGTTGTGTTGTGTTGTCTTGATAGAGAGAGAGAGAGAGAGAGAGAGAGAGAGAGTTTTATGCGTGCCTGCGGATTTTCCATAATGGCCAAAAAGGAGCATGTAAGAGATGGGCATCATTAGGGGGAATCTTTCCTAAAAATGATAAGGTGGCCAAGGAAGACAGACACAGCAATGCGAGTTTAAGAGAGCCCTTTTGCAGGGGGGAATTAATGGAGGAGAGAGAGAGAGAAAGGGAGAGATAAATTCATGAACAGAGAAGTAAAAGAAGGCCCAGTGCAACTACCAGGCTCAGGGGTTCCGTGGAGTAGCATTAAAGACTTAGGACAAAGGCACGCACCTCTTCACCTTCTTCTCCGACGCAACAGAAGCGCATCATTTTCTTCAGAGATGGAACATAAAGGAGCCAAATTTATGACCAGAAAGTTGTATTCATTGCCTGCTCTGATGCTTCTGGCTTGACGAGAGGAAGCACCGCAAATGGGTCGCGGGCTGAAGATCTCCCTCATGATCTCCCTCATCATCACCTTCTTCATTTTCTTGCTCCTGTCCTTTCAATGTGCCCACTTTCTGCTTGATGATGGTTCTTTGAATGCGGCCGAAAAGACCAGTCTTCGTGGCTGGGAAATGGTGTCTTTCAATGGAGGAGGAAGAGAGAATGGCAATGCAGACCGGGTTGAGATCGAGAAAGTCTCCGGCAAGGACGAGAGAGATGAGAGGGGAGATTTTACTGTGGTGGAAAAGTTCAGGGCTTTGCTCGGAGTGAAGAGGTTCATCACAAAAGGGCCGCCATTCGGCCTTTCTGAATACTTCTCTCCTTCACCTTCACCTTCACCCTCACCTTCACTTTCACCTTCATCATCTCCTAGCGAAGCTCGAGCTCCATCTCCAGCTCCTGCAGTGCACGTTCACCCGCGTCCTCATCATCCTCCACCACATAACAGAGCAAAGCCACAACAGCATAACACACTTCACAAGGAGGCTAATGACAAGAGCCGTGTTTTGGTTGCTGTTCTTGTGCCTACAGGAGTCGTGGTTTTAGGCTGCGTTCTCGGGCTCGTATGCTTCTTCGGGAAATCCAAGAAGCACAGCAGAAGCAGGAGTGTCAAGAATTTCTTGTCATGTGGTAAGAAAGGAAGAGGAAACAGAGGCAGGTCAAAGAATGCGAGCACGCGGAACTTGGCAAGCAAGGTAAGCGTCAATCCTGGCCTCGATCTTTTTTATCTCGAGTCGTTGGGAGTGGATTTGGAACAGCAGTCTTTGAAACGGAGTTCTGAATCTGTCACTAGTTCATCATTGCATAGCACTAATCAAGCTAGGCTAGAGACTGAAGCACTAAAGCAAGAGCCGGTTAAATCGGAGTCGGATATCACTCCTAGTAGTTCTTCCACTAGGGAAATTAAGTCGGTTCACGACGATGCAGAGTCAGTAAAGTATGACCGGGACGGTGGCGATTCTCCCTTAGCCGGCGACAAGATCATTCCCACTGAAAATCATTCATCTGATGATGAATCTTTTCATTCTTTTGGGGATTCACATTCCCCCAAGGCACGGATGTCGGATGCCTTGAAATGTAGTGTTAGTGAAGAAACATCGGAAGTTTTATCTCGAAACTCATCTGGGGGAATAACACCTTTCCTAGCCGACTCAGTGGATGCATCAAATGCGCATGGTCCTGGCAACAATACCAAACAGAATAATGATACAGATACAGGTCCTGTAGAATGTCAAATGATTCTCATTGCTCAAGGTCTACCATCACCTCCACCTCCTCCGTCTACTCCACCGCCTCCGCCGCCGCCCCCACCGCCCTCCTCTCGGCGTCCCCGCTTGCATTTTTCCTCCCCAAGTTCTTCCACCAGAACTGCTCATAAGTCTCCATCATTTTCAACACAGAAAGATTTGTCACCTTCCAGGAATTCAGATTCTTGTTCAGGATCAGACTTGACTCCTAAGAGTGACTCAGCTCAATTGCCCGTGATGAATCCTGTACCAGCACAATTTCCACCGGGAATTCCGCCACCGCCACGCCCACCACCACTTCCTAAAGGAAACACTAGCTTCGTGAAAGGCCCTCCTCCTCCACCATCTCAACTTCCTCAGTTTATGCCAACAACGGGCAAAGATGGAGCGCCTCTGCCAAAACTGAAGCCACTCCACTGGGACAAAGTAAGGGCCACACCGGATCGTTCCATGGTGTGGGACAAGCTGAGGTCAAGCTCGTTCGAGTAAGTGATTTGCATACTATAGTGACGGTTAAATCCTTTTCTTTTGCAGTTTCTTTTGTTGATCTGCGGGTGATTGATAATGAGATGAAATAGGTTGGACGAGGAGATGATAGAATCACTTTTTGGTTACAACTTACAAAATCAATTGAATAACGATGAGATGAGAAGCAGAACGCCATCCCCAAGTAAGCATCTCCTTGAGCCAAAGAGACTCCAGAATATTACCATACTTTCTAAGGCCTTAAATGCAAGCCCTGAGCAAGTTTGCGATTCATTAATTCGAGGTAATCATCTCGAACTTCAGGTAGCAAGCCCCGAGTGATTCATTGATTCGAATTTGCAATTTGACCAACAATTATGTGCGATTTTGGGCTTGATCCTAAAGTTTTCTTGAATGACAAAAACACAGGAAGCAGTTTGTCTCTGCAACAGCTAGAGGCATTGGTGAGGATGGTGCCAACCAAGGAAGAAGAGGTTAAGCTTAACGGCTACAAGGGAGACATAGACGAACTGGGTTCGGCAGAAAAGTTCATCAAGTCATTGCTTAGCATTCCATTTGCATTCCAACGTGTGGAAGCCATGCTCTATAAAGAGACTTTTGATGATGAAATTGCCCATCTAAAAAATTCCTTCTTAGTGCTAGAGGTAAAAATAATGAAAATCTCGACACACTGATGATTCGCAAAGAGTGACCAAAATCTTCATACTGATTGAAGTTCCTTCTTTCTTGAACTTTAGGAGGCCTGCAAGGAGCTCAGATCAAGTAGGCTCTTCTTGAAACTGCTTGAGGCAGTGCTCAAGACAGGAAACAGGATGAATGTCGGAACAATCCGAGGAGGGGCCAAGGCATTCAAGCTCGATGCTCTGCTCAAACTTGCTGACGTCAAAGGAACAGATGGCAAGACTACCTTACTCCACTTTGTTGTCCAAGAAATGGTCCGTTCAGAAGGAATTCGAGTCTCAGATAGCATCATGGGAAAGATCGATCAGAAGAACAAGAACCGAACTGCCGAAGAGAAGGAAGAGGACTATCGAAGAATGGGGCTCGATCTTGTGGCTGGGTTAAGCACTGAGCTATACAATGCAAAGAGGACGGCCACAATCGATCTGGATGTGCTCGTGACCTCACTCTCGAACTTATCAGATGGGTTGGCTAAGCTGAAAAGGCTAGTGAATAATGACTTGGGCACGGACGAAAAGGGTGAGAAATTCATCCACTCAATGAGATTGTTTATAAGCTATTCAGAGAAGAGCATGAAGGAGCTGAAGGAAGATGAAGACAGAGTGCTTTTGCATGTCAGGGAGATCACAGAGTACTTCCATGGAGACATGAGCAAAGAAGAGGCCAACCCACTTCGCATATTTGTGATCGTAAGGGACTTCTTGGGGATGTTAGATCATGTGTGCAAAGAGCTGAGATGTCTCAAAGTCCCTAGCAGTTCCAGCCCTCTCTCTCCTTTCAGATAGATCAAATTGAGATTTCATGCTCCTTGCCTGTGTTTGTGTGTGATCTGTACGTGCATTCATTAGGAATTAGGATTGTAACACAAATTTTCTCAGTGTGTGTGTGTGTGTGTAGAGTTTTGTATCATTCAGATTGACATTTATTAACTTCAACCCTTTTATACCCTTTTATGAAAAATAGTATTTCAATGTTAGCACACCCAAAAATAAAAACATTGCGGTACCAATTTAGGCTTGGGTATGAACCAAATTTGGAAGAGTGACAATACTACTGAACAGTAGTTTCTGAAAGGAAGGGGGAGAACAATTGATGGTCATCCATAATTTCTTGAATTCTCAATTTGATTTGAAGTCTATATAATATAACTCTGTCAAGTGGAATTCAAACTATTTATAGCCCTCGACAAGAGCAGGATAACCTCACGTTACTCTGAGGACAAAGCATCTGACACCAAGTTGTCGAAAAGAGTTGGACGTTGGGCATGGAATTCTTTTTTCTACAAGCTTTTAGTCCTTTCCTCTCATTTTGTTTTGGTTTCATTTCGCCAGGTTCTTTGTTTCATTAGGATTCTTTTCCAGTAGACGGTATCGAAAACAGTAGGAGATCATCATTCTTTGTCCTAGGCTAGTCTAGGAACATTTGAGATGCATTGCCTTTTCATTTGTCCATCAGCAAGTAGCTATCTTAGTTGAGCTACTGTACTTAAGGATAGAGGGGATTCAAGTGGTCAGCCATTAACCAAATGCTTAAAATTGCCAATCTCCAGATCCTGGCAAAAAAATAAATCTGGAAATAATCTCTGAATGTGCATCTGAAATTGCAAAAAGAGCATTACTGGTTTCAGACTCATGATGTTACAGCAATACCCATCAGGAGAAAAAAAAGCCTGTACCGACATAATTTCCCACAGAGGAAGCTAAAGGAGTTAGTTTCCTACAAGCAAGTGATTGCTCCCACCAAAGGCAAAGAATCTAATTCAGACGCAACATTGTCTTAAAACTTCTCTGTCTATGAACGTCCTCTCTTCATCTTGGACCCCCAAAAACCCCCCCAGCAAATTTCTATGGACTATGGCCGTGCCATCAGCACCTTGATCGGCTTCTCGGCATCGTTCATCCTGTGTGTGCCCAGCATCAAGTGGTGGCAGAAGCGATGCCGCACGGTCGAGAAGCTGCGGGTCGTGTCCGAGGCGCTCGAGCGCGCAGAGGAAAGGGCGGTGAGGTCCCAAGAGCGGCACGACCGGCTCTTGGGCCAGGTGTGCACATTCTACCTGGCCAATAAGGAGCTGGAGGAGGCGCTCGGCAGCGCTCGGAGGGCCATGGACGAGGCCATGGACTTCGCCAGTGGCCTGAGGAAGATGCAGATGAAGCTGATCAGCTCTTTTCCTGATGATGTTGATCTGGTTGTGGTCCTTGAGAGGAGGGGCATGTTGACTAGTTCACAAGGAGGAAGATAAATTAACCATGAACTGTCTAGACACCTTTTTTTAATTTACCAGTTTAACTATTTTGTTTTTGTTATAGAATAAATTAAGGTGGGGGAAAAAAGCAATTGCCATATGAAAATTTAGATCTTGTCACTTACCTTCTTTCTCTCCTTTTTTGTTTTTGGTTTTCTAATATTTATTCAGTACCCTTAAATGTAACAATTTTGTTCAATAAACTCATTTACTTGTTAACTAGCAAAACTCAAATAATTTGCTTAGTAAACTCATTTAATTGTTGATGGGCAAAATCAATTGGGATTTTTTTTTCACATGATGGCGTGTGACTCTATAATGCTAAATTTAGATGAGACATTTTAATATGGGACGCCACTTCTCTCCAATTAATAACTTTGGGCTTTCAAATTCAAGATTGATGTTACAAATGAAACCTATTCTTAATTATTATTATTATTATTATTAACAATCAAAACTTTAAACACAAAACTTGGGAAAAATCTTTCAAATTTATTATTTTTTCTGCAAAATAAATGCATGTTAACTACATGGTAGTTACTTGCACTCTAACACAATGCCTCATGATATCAATTGCCCAAAGTACACAAGACTATCATAGATTTTATCTCATATGCAGCCCACGTAAAATCATGGGTACATAGAATAATAATATCTTTTCACGACAAAATAATGCTACATATGGAAATAAAAACTGGATACTAAGGAGGGCAACGATAAAATTCATTATGGATTTCAATGATTATCATTCTACTTTGACTCAACAATTTGCTTCAATAAACTTCAAACTTCATCTATAGAATGCTTAAATCTTCGTCCATTCCCACTTCAATTCAACTCCCAATTAATATCACATTTGACCATGCACACGTGGACAATAATACATCATTATTAATATGTGCAAATGACAAATTTTAATAAATAATATACTTTCGATTACACAACACACATGGCTTGAGTTCATCGCTCCATATGGCTAATTTTATAAATCGCGACTCCAACTACACATAAATTAATTTTTTCCCTTATCTTTCGTTTATTTTGAAATAAGAGTTGGAATGACCCAAAATGCATATTTAATTACAAAATTCACCAACAAATTTGTACCCCCAAAATAAATAAACAAATAAATAAAATTGCCCTCCCCAAAAAAACACTATATATATATATATATATATATATATATATATATATGTATGTATGTATATATCTCTCAAAAATCTAATCAAAGACCTGAGGAAGCTACGTGGCTTGTCTCCCTGCGCTGTGCCTAGCGTCAAGCAAAAGTAAGCTCAGCACCTCCATCCGCCATCCGCCATCCTCCATCCTCCATCCTCCATCTTCATCTTCATCTTCATCAACCCGAAACCCTAACCTGCAACTCCAACCCTTCTCCATGACCACCCTCTCCTCCTCCCCTTCCTCCACCAACCCCACCAGCAAACCCGCCTTCCTCATCCCCCTCAAACCCTAATCCCCCCGATTTCGCCTTCGATCCCGACCCCGACTCCATCCCCATCCCCAATTCCAGCCCCCCTCCTCCCCCCGCCGCCGCCGGCCGGCCCCGCCCGCCTCCCCCTCCACCGCCCCCTCATGTCCTCCGACTACGGCTTCCAATCCGATCCCGCCGCCGCCGACCACCACGACGGCAGCGGCGAGGACACCGCCCCGCCCCTCCTCCCCTCCCCCCGAGCTCGCGCCCAGGCCCAAGCTCAGGCCTTGCTGTCCCCGCCGCCGGGCCAGGTCCCCGCCGTGACCCGGGTCCCGAGCCTCCTCCACCTGTCGTTCAATCAGGACTTCGGGTGCTTCGCGGTGGGGACCGACAACGGGTTCCGGATCTATAATTGCGACCCGTTCAGGGAGATCTTCCGCCGGGACTTCGACTCCGGGGGCGGGATCGCCGTCGTGGAGATGCTGTTCCGGTGCAACATACTGGCCCTCGTCGGGAGCGGGTCGAACGCGATGTACCCGGTGAACAAGGTCATGATCTGGGACGACCACCAGTCGCGGTGCATCGGGGAGCTCTCGTTCCGATCCGAGGTGAAGTCGGTCAAGCTCCGGCGGGACCGCATCGTGGTGATCCTGCTCCAGAAGATATACGTCTACAACTTTGCGGACCTGAAGCTGCTGCATCAGATTGAGACGATCGCGAATCCGAGGGGTTTGTGCGTGGCGTCGCAGAGTTCGGGGCAGATGGTGCTCGTCTGTCCCGGGCTTCAGAAGGGGCAGGTGAGGCGATGAGCGCCATCACGAATCGATAACAAATTGGTTAATTGATTCACCTATGTGCTGATGATTGGTGGATAATGTACTTTTTTCAGGTTAGGGTCGAGCACTATGCTTCGAAGAGGACTAAGTTCATAATGGCACACGATTCGAGGATCGCGGCCTTTGCTCTGTCCCAGGATGGGAGGTTGTTAGCAACTGCAAGCAGTAAGGGGACTCTAGTTAGGGTGTTTAACACTATCGATGGGTCGTTGCTCCAAGAGGTTGGTCTGGAATCTAATGCTCATTGTGTTTTGAAAGTGGGGAATGTGGCGTGCTTGGTATTTTAGTAAAGCTTGTTTAAGCAAGCCCGCCATTGAGCATGAACTGAATGATAAAGATATTCTTTATTTCTTTACCTGAACAGCTGTGGCTATTCACAAGATTACTTGCGGTTAGTGGATGAAAGTGTCCTGCAAGTTTGGATTTCAATTCATGTATATATAGGAACTGTTAGAAGATATTGCTTGTCCAGAAATAAAACTGCGACTTGCCTTTTCTGAGTCACTACCAAGGGGGAAGAATTCTTTTTTGTTTGGCAGTATCTGCGAAGTAAGTTAGGATGGTTACTTATATGTTGTAATCCAACATCACTTGAGATCATGTCATTCACCACTAGAGTTTGGAATTGTCTAAATTTTTGTACCTTTCGAATTCTTCTCTTTTTATCATGTATATTCCTTCTACCAATAAAAGAATACCTTACTTGATCACTGCTGTCTTTAATACAAATCCTCTCAATTCTTTTATGGATAGGTCGTAGCTAATATGGTATCTATACTATTTACTTAACCTTTGGCAGCTGTTATTGCTTCTTGATAGGCTCAAATGATGGGACACATTAGTTGGTTTCTATAGGGAGATATTTTAAACTGCCTTGGTGATGTGTCGATATCCAACTGACAAATGTTTTAATGAATTCAATTGCCAGTAAGGGCTTATGCTGTTCATAGCTTCTAAAGACCATGAGAGTGATTTTAGTGCATGGTTATTATGCTAAATAGATGCTGTGATCTGATATTGTTCTCTGCTGACACCGTGTTGTGCTTCAATAGGCCTTTAGGATTGAGAAAGAGGACAATTTGATTATCATATAATCTTGGGCAATATTCTACTTTATTCATTGTATAACTGAGATTCAAAGTTCTTCATGTAGGTAAGAAGAGGTGCAGATCGTGCAGAAATATACAGCCTGGCCTTTTCTTCTACTGCCCAATGGCTGGCGGTCTCAAGTGACAAAGGAACCGTCCATGTCTTCAGTCTGAAGGCTGATTTTGGCACGCTGAACAATGACAGATTGCACAATACATCTGAAAGCCACGTGCCTTCCTCCTCCATGATCTCATCACTTTCTTTCATGAAAGGTAATATGCCAGGAGTTGCTGTATCTTGAAGTCGTGCTATTTGTCTGTCACGTAAATGGCTCTTGAAGTAGAGCTCAATTGTTCATGTCATGCTAGATCTAAATATGATTGGATGAGTTATTGCGGTGGCTAATTTTTATGTCATGCTGAGTAACTGAATGTGTTTATGGTAAACCATGATCACTGTATCTTTCTCTCAGGCTAGTTTTGCTCCATGCTTTGCAGGTGTTCTGCCTAGGTACTTTAGCTCAGAATGGTCGGTGGCTCAGTTCCGACTGCATGAAGGCTTACAGTATGTTGTTGCTTTTGGACACCAGAAGAACACAGTCTTAATTCTTGGCATGGATGGGAGGTAATATCATCTTACTACTCCTTTGTCTTCCTTATTTATGTCAAGTTGGAGTCGTGAAATCCTATAGAATGAGTGCTTTTCATATCTTTTTATAGCTGTCCACATGCTTTAGTGTGGCATACTCAAGACCAAGCAAATAGTACCCCAGTTTTCCACATTTAAGTTAGATCAACAAAACAGAAGGAGGGGAACATTATCCTTTACCTCTGGTTCCTTCCTTTAACCGATGATGAAAGAAAGATTTGATGCACTGCTTTCTCTTCAATAATCTTTAGTTCTTTGTATTCATTAGTGAAAGGTTGAACAACCCCTTAACCCTATTTTGCATTGTAAAACCCAAATTCCACCCTTTGTCACCTGAAGGAAAGAAGGGAGGAGAAATTCTTCCTTGCCAAGAGCTCATCGATCCTCTATGAGAGGCTCTTGAGGCTGCTTTCATCTGGCTTTCATTTAAGAGGTTGCTGATTTGAGAATCATGTTGGACACATAGACCAACCTTTTTGCAGTTGGAACGTCTCCCAGTTTCCATCTCTTAATATATCTTGCTGCTTTATTAGAATGCCTTTATAGTCTAATTAATTTTCTTTTTATTGAATGATGCAGCTTTTATCGATGCCAATTTGACCCAATGACTGGTGGAGAGATGACTCAGCTCGAATACTATAACTTTCTGAAACCCGAGGAAACTTTGTGAGGTGAAGCTGTGTACATGTCTTTTGACATTAGCGTGTATATTGTCGATAACGCTCGACCTGTATGACATATATGACACGGGAAGGTTACTCAATAAGTTGTAAATACTTGATCTAAAAATGGAGGGCTATAGGGATAAATACTGATCGATGCGGACAGAGTGTACATATAAATGGGGGTGGTCCAGGGAGTTTTCTTAATTTCTGTAGCTATGATTATGAAAGATCTCATCCGTTATGTCTGTTTTACTTTTGATTTTTGGCTTTGTGGTCTCTGCCTTCTTTAGCGGCCCGCTTTTGAAGATGATGTGAATGCTTTGTTGTGGAGCCTCTTTCTCGTGAAGCCCGTGAAACTCTCCTTTGGGGTCTTTAACCTGTGAAAAGCTATCTTAAAGTATACCCTTTTGAAATTCTTCTGTATCTTTCATGGGAGTGACGAAACAAAGAAGTAAACGTTAGCGAACCTTTAATCCCATAGTTCGACCCAAAAAAAAAAAAAAAAAAAAAAAAACAAAACAAAACAAAACCTATAATCCCATAGGGCTTGTGACTTGTAGGAGTTGATTCAGCCAAGTTTTAGGCAGGGCTTATTCCTTTGCGCTTTAGCAATTCAGTCCGCAATTCTATTTGCATCTCTACCATGGCGGGCTATCTGGATATTTGAAAACCGGGTCAAAGGATCACGCCTTTCAGCGATAAGGGGATCAACTTCCCACGAACTCTGGTCTAGGGACTTAGAAAGGGTCAGGGCTGAAGAACTAAACTCTAGGGAGACTATGCGTAGGATGCAACATAAGAGCTCAAGGGAGCTGGATTTAGCATGGAACTCATGGTAATTCTCTTGTTAAGAATGGGAAC
Source organism: Eucalyptus brandiana (assembly GCA_014182725.1). Classification (NCBI taxonomy): domain Eukaryota; kingdom Viridiplantae; phylum Streptophyta; class Magnoliopsida; order Myrtales; family Myrtaceae; genus Eucalyptus; species Eucalyptus brandiana. The sequence goes on from CM024669.1 coordinate 23,591,022, forward strand.
GTCTTGGGGCTTTTGCGCGGGTTGGGAAGAAGCTCAACTAATGTAATTGGATATATAGCAAAGGTGTATTCACGGTTTGATCATCGACATTTCGATAGCTCCAGAGACGAAACATTAATGGAGAAAGCAAAGAAGGAAAGACGAAACGACAAGGAAAAAGCTTAGTTTTACATATCAAGAGCGTCATCGAAGCCGGCGTCATACGCGGCGGCCTTTGACACGTCCGATACCATGTCCCCGATCAGCAGCCTGCCGAAGCCGGCATCATACGCGGCGGTCTTTGACACGTCCGATACCATGTCCCCGATCAGTAGCCTGCTGAGCAACACGCTTGCCAGCCCCAGCCTAAAGTTCCCACCGCTGCTCTTCTTGGGAGGCTTCTGCTGGTACGCGGCTGGCGGGTACCCATATCCAGCCGAGGGATACCTGTACCCCGGCGTTGGAGGCGCGTCTCCCTGGGGTAGGTAGCCGTACCCGGGTGTGGTGTTCAGCGGATGCCCCTACGGTGGATATCCATATCCCACCGGCGGAGGGTACGGCCCCACCCCGTGCATTGGTGGCGGCGGCAAGTACCCTGCGGCTGAGCTCGAGGCGGGCAGATAAGCCATGATTGGCTCGTCCGCCTTCTTGGTGGCCGGCGGGGGAGGCGCCACCATGGTGAACCGCTCGCCGAAGTTGTAAGAAAACTCTAGGAACCCCTTGGTCTTCTCGGAGGGCAGCCTTAGGCTGTAGCTCGTCACCCTGGGCTTCCCGTCGCCGCCCTCGCTGCCCTGCTCGAGGAGCTCCTTGACTGGCACCTCAACCCTGCCGACCTCCTTGTCGCCGCCGAGGGTCTTCTCGGCCTTGATCTTGAACTTTAGCTTCAGGCGGCCGGTGCAGGAGGCGGCCTCATCGACGGTGAAGGAGAGTGGGTGGCCCCAGCGGGGGGCGGTGCCGCCGTCCTTGTGGACGGGGGTGCGCTGCTTGCTCTTCTGGCGCTTGTCGGCAACGCTGGAGAGGGAGACGGTGACGTAGGAGTCCATCTTGCCGAAGACGTTGGCGTCCTTGAGGTGCTTGGCGGACATCAGCATCACCTCCAGCCACCTGCGCTCCATGTCCGCCGCTTGAAAACCTTCTTGAAGAACATGGGGAAGAAGATGAAGAAGAAGATGGCGATTGTTACTTAGCCAATCGAGTTATCTTTTCTTTGTGTGAAACTTATATGGGATTCGGCTATGTTTCGACAACAATCGAGAGTTAGATGTTTAGTTATTCGGCTGCAATTGTTACTGGTGCAGCTAGAGAGATTGTAAGGAATGTGGTTCTTTTTTGTTTGTTTATCTCTTCTGGGCCTAAATAAACTTCACAGAGGTTTCTTCTCTTTACAATCAGCATCAAGTGAAATCTGTAAAGCAAGAGGAATATTGGTCATCCAGTCTTCCTTAAGGACTTTTGTCTCTTGCATGAGTTGCTACCTAATTGAGAGGCTGGTTAGCTGATCTAAGAAACACAGTTCCAGGGAATGTCTTCAAAGCTTCTAAGATTGTCCCTGGCGTCCTAGACTACGAATTTGATTGTCCATTTTGCATGGAGTATTTTGAAATGTCTACAGTTAAAAAACTTGCTTGACATCTGTTTCCATACTGAGCTCTCTACAACCGTCTTTAGCAGCTTTTTGAAGACCACTTTGGATTGCAAGAGATTTCGCAAGCTCTACATCATTTCCCTGACCTGCAACCCCTATTCCAACTAGCAAAACTACTCTTTCATCATGGGCAACTACTCCTATTTTCCCGTTACCATATTCCACGATTATACCACCGTCACAATTCATTTTCACCACTCTACTCCATAATCAAGCTACACCTGTGCCTCCCCTTTATCTTTGAACCGACGCGACCGACAAAATTAAGTCAATTAATACGACGCGGGTCATAACCCCTCTAAAAAAGGAAACAGCGCCTAGCGTCCAAAAAGCAAATTAATTAAAATCAAATAAATAGTTACCAAAAAAAGCATCATATCAGTTGCGCAGGCGGTAGACCAATCGCAGAGCAGGAACAGAGTGATCGCTCCCGGAGGAAAATATTGGCTTGGAGCAGCTACACAACTGACGCAACCGCACTATAAATTCGCCTCGATAACCACCACCACCCCTCATTCTGCAGAAGAACACGACGAAAAATCTCTCTTCAAGTCCTTCGGTTCTCGCCACCTTCTCCTTCATCATCTTCTTCTTCGAAGTTTTCGAGCGGCGAGCATGGAGTGCAGGCGCCTGGAGGTGATGGTGATGTCCGCCAAGGAGCTCAAAGACGCCAACGTCTTCCGCAAGATGGATCCCTACGTCGCCGTCTCCCTCTCCGGCGTCGCCGACGAGCGCCAGAAGAGCAAGCAGCGTACATCACCCCCCGCTGGGGCCACCCGCTCACCTTCACCGTCGATGAGGCCGCCTCCCGCGCCGGCCGCCTGAAACTAAAGTTCAAGATCAAGGCCGAGTTGACCCTCGGCGGTGACAAGGAGGTCGGCAGGGTCGAGGTGCCGGTCAAGGAGCTCCTCGAGCAGGGCGGCGAGGGCGGCGACGGGAAGCCCAGGGTGACGAGCTGCAGCCTGAGGCTGCCCTCCGGGAAGACCAAGGGGTTCCTAGAGTTTTCTTACAACTTCGGCGAGCGGTTCACCGTGGCGGCGCCTCCCCCGCCGGCCGACGGGGCGGGGCCGTACCCTCCGCCGGCGGGACACGGGTATCCACCGCAGGGGTATCCGCTGAACGCCGCGCCCGGGTACGGCTACCCGCCCCAGGGATACGGGCCTCCGCCGCCGGGCTACGGGTACCCGCCGGTCGCGTACCAGCAGACGCCTAGCGGCGGCGGGAACTCCGGGCTGGGGCTGGCGAGCGGGCTGCTTCCCCGGCTGCTGATCGGAGACATGATAGCGGCCGCCGCGTCGGAGGCCGGGTTGGATGATGCAGTCAATATGTAAAACTGAGTTTTTTTCCTTGTTATTTCGCCTTCCATCCTTTGCCTTCCATTATGTTTCGCGTCTTGTGCTATCGAGACGACGCTTTTTTAACTTTCGGTCTGTAAATAAAGTACATATCTGTAAATAAAATACATACGTTTATATAGGGACTACAATGGCGATCTGAGCTTTTAATTTTTGGCTCTTTTCCTCTAAGTTGTTTGTTTTCGTAACTTAATGCGATGAATCGGATCATAAAATTGGTATATCGCTAGTATAATGACGCAGTTTAATGAAAGATACGTCAGGGGAGAGGTGGGATATTTGGGATGTGAATGCCATGATCTTTTACGATTCCGGTTTTGATTCATCTTGATCGAGCATGGCCACGTCGGCGACCTTGACCGGGGACCTCGTCTGCAGCTCTGACTCCAACGTGGCTTCCTCCGAGTCCATTCACCGGGCGACACGTGTCGCCCGGCAGAGCCACGCTGGAGTCCGAGCTCGTCCCTTTTATTTTAAAAATAAAGGAGCGCAGCAATACGTGAAAAATCGAGTTCTCTCTCCTCTGCAAGGGAGGTCTTGTCCTACTGCTCTGCAAGGCCACCAAATATTTCACGTTCTCATTCCCCACGAAACCTAATATTTTCTCTTCCCACGAAAATTTCTTGCCACACATGTCGTAAAAGAGGCCTCAGAAGTCCGCCTTTGTCAAGAAAATATTACTCTTTCTCTCTCTCCTCCGCGGTACCACCAAAACTCTCGTATTAATACACTTCGGATTTATCCTACATTAATTTCTATTAAATTTTACAATCGAATTAGTAAATTGGATAAGACACCAGAATTGACGGGTTTACTTATTTGAAGATTTACTGTCCATTTTCTTTTTTCTTTTTTTGGTCAGAAACTGTCCATTTGTTGACATGTATTATTTTGGAGCTTTTGATGGTATTAATTTAATTAACGGAAGCAAATAACGAGTAAATTTATCCCTCAATGCTCCGGTGGAGCCATGCCGTCACCTTGGCTGTTGACAAGGCCACGGCCCACGTCGGCGGCCTCGCTCTCAAGTCCAAGATCAAGATCAAGGTCTAAGCACGAGAAAATATAAGGTAGTCCCGGACCGCCAGGTCACCGTACGCCAGCCCAATGAAGAGGCGACACATGGCTCCACGTGGAGACGGGCCCACCATTATTTTCGATCAAATTTTTGCACCCCTTCTCTCTCTTCATTAAATGCTTCATTCTTCGCCCACCGTCCCTTATCAGAGAAGGTTTCGTGTTCCCCATTATCTCCCTTCATTAAATGCTTTATCCCTCCCTGCACGCTTCTTCTCCCGCTCGCACGAAGAAGCAACCTCTGAAAAGTGATGGTCGGCCAGTAGCAGAACGAAGCATTTAACGAAGAGAGGGGGAGGGGCGCAAAAATTTGACCGAAAATAATGGTGGGCCCGCCTCCACGTGGAGCCATGTGTCGCCTCTTCATTGGGCGGGCGCACGGTGACCTGGCGGTCCGGGACAACCTAATATTTTCTCGTCCAAGCACACCCTCAGTGGCGACGAGGAAGTCAGCGGGGCCGATATGCCTATGGATCAGGGAGTTGCTCAATATGAAATGCTCCAGATAATCATCTTAGATGGAGCATCACCGCATCGGCGAACGTGTGGTGGTAGCAAGGAGCTGGCTCAGAGGGCCGCCCACCTGCCGCCGCCGCCGCCGCCGCCAGGGACAAGGGCTGCAGGCGATTTGGTGTTTTCCAGCGAGGGAATGGTGGGTAAAATTATAGAAGTCGGGGGGGAGGGTCTTCGTGCATTTCCGATAACGAAAACCATAAGGCAGGTTCTTCCTAAGAGCATGAGAATTAGACCAAATACGATGCTAACTGACATAAGCAGATTCCAACGACCAAAAGCCACACTCAGTTTGCAATTCGCCGATGATTCCGAAGCAGAACAACGATGATCAAACCATGAATGCACCTTTGCTATAACCAATTACATTAGTTGAGCTTATTCCCAACCCATGCAAAAAAAGCCCCAACACGTTCCCATTCTTAACAAGAGAATTAGCATAAATTCCATGCTAAATCCAGCTCCCTTGAGCTCTCACGTTGCATCCAACGCATGCTGTCTTCCGAGAGTTCAGTTCCTGAGCCCTGACCGTTTTAAGTCCTTAGACCGTAGTTCGTGGGAAGTAGATCCGCTTATCGCCGGAAGGCGTGATCCTTTGACCGAGTTTTCAAATATCCAGAAAGCCAGTCATGGTAGAGATGCGAATAGAATAGCGGACTCAATTGTTAAAGCCCAAAGGAAAAAAGCCCTGCCTAAAACTTGGCTGAATCAAAACCTCACAAGGCACAAGCACTATGGGATCAAAGGCTCGCTACCATACTTTTTCGGTTCGTCACTCCATTGAAAGATATAGAACACTTTCAAAATGGTATACTTTTACGATAGCTTTTCACAGGTTAAAGACCCGAAAGGAGAGGGAGTTTCACAGGCTTCACGAGAAAGAGGCTCCAGAACAGAGCGTTCACATCATCTTCAAAAGTAAATAAGGCAGAGACCAGAAAGCAAAAAATCAAAAGTAAAACAGGCGTAATGGATGAGATCTTTTATTACCATAGCTACAGACATTAAGAAAACTCCCTGAACCACCCCCATTTATATATACAGTCCGCCCGCAGCCATCAATATTTATCCCTATAGCCCTCCATTTTCAGATCAAGTATTTACAACTTATTGAGTAACCTTCCCGTGCCATATATGTCATATAGGTAGAGCGTTTTCGAGGATATACACACTAATGTCAAAAGAAATGTACACAGCTTCACTTCACAAAGTTCCATCGGGTTTCAGAAAGTTATAGTATTCGAGCTGAGTCATCTCTCCACCAGTCATCGGGTCAAATTGGCATCGATAACAGCTGCATCACCCAAGCCTAAATCGGTACCGCAATGTTTTCATTTTTGGGTGTGCTAACATTGAAATATTATTTATCGTAAAAGGGTATAAAAGGTTTGGAGTTAATAAATGTCAATCCGAACGGTACAAAACTTTACACACACTGAGAAAATTTGTGTTACAATCCTAATTCCTAGTGAATGCACTTACAGATTACACACAAGGAACACAGGCAAAGAGCCTGAAATCTCAATTTGATCTATCTGAAAGGAGAGAGAGGGTTGGAACTGTTAGGGACTTTGAGACATCTCAGCTCTTTGCACACATGATCCAACATCCCCAAGAAGTCCCTTACGATCACAAATATGCGAAGTGGGTTGGCCTCTTCTTTGCTCACATCTCCATGGAAGTACTCTGTGATCTCCCTGACATGCAAAAGCACTCTGTCTTCATCTTCCTTCAGCTCCTTCATGCTCTCCTCCGAATAGCTTATGAACGATCTCATCGAGTGGATGAATTTCTCACCCTTTTCGTCCATGCCCAAGTCGTTATTCACTAGCCTTTTCAGCTTAGCCACCCCATCTGATAAGTTCGAGAGCGAGGTCACGAGCACATCCAGATCGATTGTGACCGTCCTCTTTGCATTGTATAGCTCGGTGCTTAACCCAGCCACGAGATCGAGCCCCATTCTTCGATAGTCCTCTTCCTTCTCTCTGGCAGTTCGGTTCTTGCTCTTCTGATCAATCTTTCCCATGATGCTATCCGACACTCGAATTCCTTCTGAACGAACCATTTCTTGGACAACAAAGTGGAGTAAGGTAGTCTTGCCATCTGTTCCTTTGACGTCAGCAAGTTTGAGCAGAGCGTCGAGCTTGAATGCCTCGGCACCTCCTCGGATTGTTCCGACATTCATCCTGTTTCCTGTCTTGAGCACTGCCTCAAGCAGTTTCAAGAAGAGCCTACTTGATCTGAGCTCCTTGCAGGCCTCCTAAAGTTCAAGAAAGAAGGAACTTCAATCAGTATGAAGATTTTGGTCACTCTTTCCGAATCATCAGTGTGTCGAGATTTTCATTATTTTTACCTCTAGCATTAAGAAGGAATTTTTAAGATGGGCAGTTTCATCATCAAAAGTCTCTTTATAGAGCATGGCTTCCACACGTTGGAATGCAACTGGAATGCTAAGCAATGACTTGATGAACTTTTCTGCCGAACCCAGTTCGTCTATGTCTCCCTTGTAGCCGTTAAGCTTAGCCTCTTCTTCCTTGGTTGGCACCTTCTAAACTAAACTAATGGAGAGTAAATTTCTCAATGGTATATTGATATGAGATTTTTAATGGTGTAAAAATTTATTCAACATAAGTTTATCACCAGTTTATCAATTTGAGGTTTTTTGTAATATTAACTTTAAAAAAAAGTATGACATCACCAAAAGGTGCTCTCCTTTTACTTTGACGCTTTTTCAAAATTTCCAGAAAATTCAATTATGCCTCAATTTTCTTTTCATAATTATATTTTCAACTCCAGTTTAGAAAAAATTAAAAGCACTTCCAATTGAATTGAGATAAACTAGTGCACTTATATCCCAAATATCAAATACGTTATCTATCAACCGTTTACTAATCGAATAACTAATAAAAAAAACTTGTTATCTACTAAATCATGAGATAACATTCGTTATCTAAAAACCTAATTAAATAAATATTAGAAAAATAAAAGCAAATAACATGACCCCAATTTCTAGAATATCACCTTAAAACATATCGAAAAATGACGGGATCAAGAAACTACATGTTATGTCTCTCTATTCACGTATATTTTTCTTGGTTAGTTTTCTTTTTTTTTTCTTTTTTTTCAGTGCTTGCTTTGAATAGGGTCATTTTCCTTTCTTTAGCCAAACATAAGTGGTATTTCTAAGACAAAATTATACATTTGTTAGTTGATTGTTGATGGATGGTTGATGTTAGCTGACATGGAAAATTGTCCAACAAATAAAAAAATCTATTAGATCTTTATTAATTTAATCCCGAATTGTTCAATTTTATCATTCAATTTTGTCAACTGAAATCTTAAACTTTTCGCATTTTGCCAATAGAATCATTCTCATCCGGCTAAATTTTAAACCTTCTTAATTGCCTCGGCTTCGTTTGCTGCCCTATCCTGCCATTGCTTTGATTTGGACCTGACGTACCGCCTCCTGATCGCCCTTCACCACGACCAGAACTTCCCAACGTCAAGACTAGTTGCCATTGCCGGAGAGGAGGCTCCGCAAGGAGGAGAGGAGTTGGTTGTGGAGAAAACTTGGTTCTCCTCATTTGTTGCTTCTCGAGAAATCCCATTAGACTCTATCCCCCCTCTCCCTAAGTTTTTTCATCCTAGCTACATCCACTTTATCTCGTCCTAGACCAGTAGGACCAAACACAAGATGGGACATGACATACTTTATCTTTTATCGGGGCTCCATCCTCTTTATCCTGTTCTGGATAGTTACCAATCACATGATGTGATAAAAACTTTTATTTGGACGATCAAACGCGGCTAAAAAGCATTCGATCGATGCAACATGATTTGCTCGAAGAAGCTGGCAAGCACCAGCAGTCCTTGTCCTCGTCCTCGTCCTCGGTCCACCACCACATGCTCAAAGCACTCGCAGTCCTCGTCCTCGACAGCCGTGCGTCCTCCTTGCTTGCCCCCACACATGCTTAAAAAGCATCCACCAGTCCCCCATCGGCCCACACTCTCCGACACACTCTCCACTTGCTTGCTCGTGGCCCATCCAGTCGAGGTCGCCGAAGCGGTGATGCTCGATCTAGATGGGATGGAAACCGTGATCGTAAAGATCGGTCACGTTCACATCCCCAAATTTCCCATCTCTCCCGTGACGTATTTTTCATTAAACCGCATCATTATACTAGCGAGATTACCAACTTTATGATCCGATTCATCGCCATAGGTTAGGAAAACAAACAACCGAAAGGAAAAGAGCCAAAAATATAAAAAGGGCAGATCGTTATTTTAGTCCATGAAATAAACGCATATACTTCATTTACATCTCGATAACTCAAGACACGAAACATAACGGAAAAAGGCAAAAGATGGAAGACGGAATAACAAGGAAAAAAACTCAGGTTTACATATCGAAAGCGTCGTCGAAGCCGGCGTCGTACGAGGCGGCCTCCGACACGTCCGATACCATGTCCCCGATCAGCAGCCCGCCGAGCAACCCGCCCGCCAGCCCCAGCCCGAAGTTCCCGCCGCCGCTCTTCTTGGGAGGCTTCTGCTGGTACGCGGCCGGCGGGTACCCGTATCCCGCCGGGGGATACCCGTACCCCGGCGGCGGAGGCGCGTATCCCTGGGGCGGGTAGCCGTACCCGGGCGCGGCGTTCGGCGGATACCCCTGCTGCGGATACCCGTATCCCGCCGGCGGAGCGTACGGCCCCGCCCCGTGCATTGGCGGCGGCGGGTACCCTGCGGCCGAGCCCGAGGCGGCCGGATAAGCCATGATCGGCTCGTCCGCCTTCTTGGCGGCCGGCGGGGGCGGCGCCGCCACGGTGAACCGCTCGCCAAACTTGTAGGAAAACTCCAGGAACCCCTTGCTCTTCCCGGACGGCAGCCTCAGGCTGTAACTGTTCACCTTAGGCTTCCCGTCGCCGCCCTCGCCGCCTTGCTCGAGGAGCTCCTTCACCGGCACCTCGACCCTGCCGACCTCCTTGTCGCCGCCGAGGGTCTTCTCGGCCTTGATCTTGAACTTGAGCTTCAGGCGGCCGGCGCGGGCGGCGGCCTCGTCGACGGTGAAGGAGAGCGGGTGGCCCCAGCGGGGGTTGGTGCCGCCGTCCTTGTGGACGGGGGTGCGCTGCTTGCTCTTCTGGCGCTTGTCGACGACGCCGGAGAGGGAGACGGCGACGTAGGGGTCCATCTTGCCGAAGACGTTGGCGTCCTTGAGGTCCTTGGCGGACATCACCGTCACGTCCAGGCGCCTGCACTCCATGCCCGCCGCTCGAAAACTTTCTTGAAAAAGATGGAGAAGAAAAAGAAGATGAAGATGGCGAGAACCGAACGATTTGCAGAGAGATTTTTGTCGTGTTCTGCGGAACGAGGGGTGGTTGTTGTTATCAGCGCGAATTTATAGCGGTGAGGCAGAACCGACGTCGCGTCTTCGGCATTTTATTTATTTATTTATTTATTTTATTGCATTTTAGGTAACTATTTATTTGATTTGATTTACTTGCTTTTTGGACGCGGGAACGTAGGCGTTGTTTCCTTTTTTTGGGGGTTTATATACGCGGTCAACGCGTCGTACTGACTAAATTTAATCTATACGCGCAGAGGACGAAGTTTCCTATTTTCTGCGAATAAGATTTTGCTATTTTTTTCTGCCTTCTTCACAAAAACTTTGCGAGATATAATTCTGACGATTTTGTGTCACTTTTTTTCAGGAAAAAGAATTCCAAGTACGCTTTTTTTTTTTTTCTATCCAATTATTATAAATGAAATCATATATATTTTTTGTCATTGGCATTGACCGTCTCAAATTTGACATGGTATCGGAATACGGCTTGGTTTCAAATCTTTTTAAAAGAGGGCGAGGATAGATATGATGTTCCGTAGAGTTTTTTTAGTATTAAATTAGTCATTTATTTTGCAAATTTCCGCGTTATGAAACACGAAGTTGGAAAGTGTCTACATCTCAACGTGTGTCGTGTGAGTAGAATATTCGGTTTTGTCGTTTAATATAATAAATGATTTTTTTAATAATTTGCCGGGAATATCGGCAAAAAGAAAAATAAAAAGAACGGTGGAAATGAAAAGAGGAGGTCAGAAAGCGCGGTGGGCTGGATGGACGATGCGCGTACATTCCGCCTTTTTTTTTTCTCTCTCCTTATCGCATAAAATAAAGGCGATCGAGACGTGCTAGTGACCCAAAAGAAAAACAAATGACGAGCTATTTATGACGTCACACCCAAAAGCAATCTCTCTCCTTACTTCATCGCGCTTCTGGAAATTCCCAGAAAAAGTCAATTACTGCTTCTTCTTTTTTTTTTTTTTCTTTTTTTTTTTAAATTATCTGCGCTTTTTCGCGTATGAAAAATTCAACTCCAGTTTGAAAGGGTTTAAAATCAATCTTTAATTGAAAAGAGATATAGATAAATCAGTGCCACTTATCCCAAATTTCAAACCTGTCATCTATTAAACCGTTGGCTCATCGGATAACTAATGAAAAAGTAAGTAATTATACTCCTAAAACATAGTGTTCTAATTAAATAAATATCGAAGAGAAAATAACGTGAACCCAATTCCCAATTTCTTAAATATTAGCTAAAACAAAATGGATAAGAAAGGGAAAAAAACTCTAATTTTGGACATTCAAGGCCCCCGCATTGATGGTTTTTGATTGTGCTTGCTTTGAATAAAAGGAAAATTAGGGTTGAATTACTTTCTTCAAGTCAAAGTTAAGTAATATTTCAGTTTCAAATTATTCTCTCTCTCTTTATGGATCTGTTAGGTTTATTGTATAGATAATGCGCTATGCGAAATCAATCACAATGCATGAAAAAAGTTATGATCCAATAACGTATCTCAGTATGGTTTATTAGATTAGAGCCGCACTGCTAACCGGTGCCAGACTTTATTCCGGAGTCCCGATGAAGATTAGTTGCCTTTTGGGAGCTCCTTAGCTGGGCATTGGAAGCCTCCTTTATTCCAAATTCCAAGCGATGATTGATACCTCGCCGCTATTTCAATTGCTAGCTGACATGTTCTCCAATCAATTCGATGATCAAATGAAATTTGGCTTAGTTGATAAACTTCTTTGGAAAAATTAATAAAAAAATGAGGAAATTAATTGATATATTTCATGAAAAGAGAAGTCGAACTTTGTTTATCGAGGTATAATTCACTCCTTGTGATGAATAATTCTACACCAATTGCATCCTTGATTATGCTAACATACCTCGATGACTCACCGACCTCTGGTCGATAACACCATGTGCTTAGTGACCTTTTAGCCACGCCTCGAATTCTTAACGAAGAAAGATTGGGACGAAGAAAACTGCTTGCCCGGCCTTAGCGGCGAAGTAACAGCCGGCCCCAACTTCCAATTTGCTCACTCCATCCTTCCTGAATGTGCATGGGAACTCCAGGACGCCACAGGCCTCGGGCAGGTCGTCTCGATGCTAGCCCGGATGGCCAGCTTTCTTCTCGACAAAGAATAAGATGAACGATGTACCGACACCATGCGCATCTTTGATGAGTTAGAACATGCGTGGCCATTTGATCCTTTCCCGGAGGGAGACTTGATCAGCTTTCGGAAAGAAACATTCGGTCGGTCGATACAAGAAAGTTCAATCACAATTAAACAGAACCAAATCCAATGCTAAGGAAAAATGCCAGCATAGATTTATATTATAGTGAAGTCACAAAGATGAATGTCAAAAAGGGAAAAAAGAAGAAAAAAGAAAAAGTAATTGACACTGTAGATGCCTGATAGCTAATAATATTTTTCACTTTAATATAATCAATAATAGCTAATGAGGCAACGACAAGCTATATTTCTCTCTCTGTTCACATTACATGGCCCCGACTCAACCCAAATTTAGCCAAAAAACTAAATCTACAACAAATTCATGCAAAATCTTAGGCATCACCTTTTTATTCTCTTCATATAAAGAACAGGGTTATAAATGGGCGAAAAGAAGAAAAAAATCTTTGGTAAAACCCATCGATGTTGTGGACGACTCCAAAAGTTTCAGGCATCATCGACTTTTGGGCTTGGAGGTGCTCCGGTGATCCAAGTCCACATTCCGCCAGAGTTCTGCCTCTGCTTTGCCATTTGCGCGGCTTCTTCAGAAGCGGCCTTCTGTCGCTGGAGGAGTTCGAGCTCCTTCTGCAACGTCTCCATCATTTGCAGCTTCTGCCTTAATTCTGCCACATCGACCTGCCAGAACATATCGAGCGCTACATAAGTGAATAACATAGTAGCCTTATGAATTCTGACTGTAAATCAAAAGCCTATTTCTCATGCAGCAGTCCACAACTCTGATCGGCTTAAGTGCCTATGTCAGTGTCAATGAGGAGTTCAGCCTAGATGCAATGCCTGTTCTACATTCAGGGTCAATTTATATCTATAAAGAATCATAGTTAACACAAGTTGGGGAATTCTTGGGAACCATTGCAATGAACAACGCGAGGTGCAACCCCATTCGGATATTGTAATAAATGTACAGCAGAGGCATCAAATCGCTTCTCAGAACTTTACTATTAGTTCTAAAGCCTAGAAGAACTAATCCAGTGCAGAACAAGGGAAGTGGAGTTTCTAAGAACCAGCAAGCACCTCAAGTTTGAAACACCTCGACTGCTCTGCGGCAAGTTGACCCCGCACGGACTGAAGCTCCTGCATGTGCAGTTGAAATATGTTAAGCCCTGGAGCTCTTCTATTTTCAAGGCAGAGGGATTCTTAAACATTAAACCTGAAGATTCTCCTAGATGTTCGAGTTGGTAAACAAAGCCTGTGATATCTTGGCCGTGATCAAAACATACAAAGCAAGTCATACCTTGTATAGATCAGTGTTGCGAGTCTCAGCTTCTGAGATTTCCTGCTTTAATTGAAGAGACAACAACTTCTCCTTGTTGAGTGAAGATTCTAATTCTTCTTTCTCCGCCTTGAGGGTTGCCAAAAGATGTTCTGCAGTTCCCCCATTTCTTGATTTCTGTCCAGAATATAAATGAGTAACACAAAGAAATACAAAAGGCAGAATGCATTGCTTAAGAACAAAGCAACAAACTTGGAAATCCAAGGGAAAAACAGTGCACATGGTAGGACTTCTCAATAGATCAGAAGGTAGTGGACCTCTACATATCTCAAGATACAAATTCCTATTGCAGAATTATTTCAAATCAAAAGGATATCATGCATGTATAAGAATTTACCAAGAATACAGATCAGGTGTACAATCAACAACTTAAACAACTTGACAAACTTGGAAATCAAAAAGCTGAAAGGATGCACATATAAGACATCTTAATGCATCAGAATGCAGTCAACCTCAAATGCCTTAGAAAGCAAATTTCTTGAGTCACTTTAAATAACAAGGATTTCCTATATGTATAAGAGCTTGTCAGGCATTTGATCAAATAGGATTGACATCACTACTACATAAAAATAATAGATAGATTAGCATGATGCGCTGTCACATGCTCAGTTTACAATTTATTCCTGCTAGCTTATATGATACTAACAAAAACACAATATAAAGATGAAATTTCATATAAAAGAGATAGTCAACGTCAATTACCCTGGGGTCTTTCTCAATATTGTCCACAACAAATTCTCTTCTTCCATCTTGGACCGCTTCAACCTCTGACTCCAAGTCTCTGGTAGCATTTGTTGCATTGTGCACAGCAGAAACACTATCAGGCAAAGGACTTTCGATTGCTTTTGTTGGTAATGTAGATTTGTGGCTTGGTTTAAGAACATTAACCTGAAAAACTAATCTCGTTAAAATGAAAGAGGAAAATCCACATCAAACGCATAAAACACATAAAATATGACAAACCTCATTGTTGTAACGCCCATTATATCCTCCAAAAGATACAATGACATCTTCACCATTATAGGAGCTTACAACCAAACTCAAACCCTGTCGTCAAAGAGCCAGACAATGATTTCATTATTGAAGTGCTAAAGACTTTTTGTTTTGGTCAAGGAAAGTGCTAAAAACTTAAAAATATGTATATCCCAAGAATTCCAGAAGAAAAAGTAGGCTAGTCATCTTCGGTAAGCAAACATATAACCACACAGATGACGAAAGAAAGTCAGGAGAGTGAAATGTACCTCACTAGCAACTGGAATGCGCCCTTCAACAGTGGTCACAACAGACCAAACTAATGTAGACATGTTCAGAACAATAGTTTCTGATACCCCTGCAAAAAGTTTATAGAAAGGGGTAAAATTCCAGACAAGAATGAAGCATACAAAAGCAAATAATACCGGCATTGGGAATGCTCTCAAACAAGCAAATCTAATTTCTAATGCGACAGATTTAGTAAAAAGAATTTAGTAATCATGTCCTTAGACTAGAAAGTTTGTTAATGTACTGTTTTCTGCAGCAAACAAGTTACTTCATGTAGGGTGTGTCGTCAATCTTTTCTCAAAATTGAAAGGTTCTCGTGTCACCTAAACACTTCCATGTAACAATCACATATGCACTCTTGACCTAAAGCATAAGCGTATCTTCAATGAAATTGTTGCCAAATATGATTGGTCACCTCATTCTCTCCACCGTGGAAGAGCACTTTCTAAATTTTCCTAATCTTGAACCGACAAGTCCTGATCTCAAACGCAATCATCAGACCTATTCTCTATTCCTTCAACTCATGGAAAAAGGAAATCTGCGGCACTATTTTACTTCCAACATCAGTACCAGAAGTCAAATAATCAACAAAAGTGTTGCAGATCCTTACCACTCTTATTGTCGCCACCACCAACTATAAACCAATTTTCCCCAATAGTTACACCAGCATGTCCTGCCCTTGGAGTAGGTATATCACCTTGCTGGGTGGGTCTTGACCATTCCATCTAGTAATACCCCAATGCTTAACATTAGAAGATATATCTAACATGAAGCAAGATGCCATTTAGACTAAAAGAAGTAATCTTACGGTTTGCAGATCAAGGACATGTAGATCATTAAAACAAGTAGCATGTGAACCCCCACCGAAAATGAGGAGATAACGTTCTGCATGTACCGCAGCAGCATGATCAGACCTTGGAGAAGGAGGAACACCCCTGTGTCCATCATATTCAGTCAAAATTTATGTAAACTTAAAAGCTGCTTCTGAAGCCAATGCTACATGAATACCAGGAAGTTTCAATATTTAAATTATCAGTATGACTACACTAATCTAGTCAGGAAAAAAGAATTGTTTGCAAGGAAGTTTGTACATTTGTAAGCAAAGCTGGTTCATGAAGAGAGTCACTGTATATGACCTTCAGAATATAAGCAACACATGCAAAGAGGCCCACTAGGAGAAGCAGGAAAATTAATTTAAATGTCTGTGGAGGCGTGATAGATAAAATCTCATCGCTCCCACAGACACACTGAAGAGTAAGGTTTCTCATCAAATCAGCTGGATAAAATAATCAACTTACGCAGCATCAAATTCATCCCAAGTCATTGTTTCAAGGTCAAGTATATGAAGATCATTCAACAGAGATCTTTTTGCATCTTGCCCACCAAATATCACTAAGCTAGTGCCAACCAGAGTTACCGATTGACCTCCCCGGGACACCTGAAAATGATTGTTTCGGATGTGAGACAACACCAGCAATAGGAACAAAAAGGCTTGAAACATAACAAAATAGACACAGAAGTAACCTTCAAATTGTCACTCGACAATAGAGGAAACATAAGCCAAAAAGATAACTTGTTGCATAATGCTTTTGTGCATGAGATGAGACAGTGATAAAAAATAGGATATTCATACCGGTGGTTTCCCATAAGTCTTCAAGAATGACCACGTATTAGTTTGTAGATCAAATGCTCTCACTGTCAACCAGAGAGTAGATAATTTATTAAAAAAGAGAGAAAGAACTTAGAAAAGCTAACTGCAAGATTACGTCAGAAAGTAAACACCATCATGCACTGATCATCCCAATAGTCATTAACAGAAAAACATGCAGGGCAGGAGACAATATCCAGTTTACGCTGGAGTGTGGATCAATCTGATGTGTAAGGAAAATGAAACTCGGTAATTACCAGTCCCAGAATGATAAGGTAGGGAAGGCCTCTATGGAATGTATTGAGTTGGAACAAGATATGTTCATTTGGTCATGTTCTCCACAATATGGTCTAATATGCAGATGCTTAGGTTATATGGGTCATATTCCATGCTAAGTAGAAATGCTTTGAGATGTCATCTAATAAAGTAAGAAACACATATTTTGAAAGTAAGTCTAGTTGCTATAACGGAACATTGTGAACACTGATTCTCAGAATCCAAATTGCTACAGTCCCACAAAACCCAATTTTGTGTTCCAAATCACGCAATGCCGAGGGACTACTATACTACAAAGTCAGAGATATGTACTTCTTTCCACTTTACCAAAATGAATTAAATTTGATACTTGAAGAAAACTGCATATGGATGTAAATATATCGCATAATGTCTTTTGGACAGTAAATATATCTCAAAGTTGTGCTAGGCTGGTACTATCCTTTATGACCATAAAACAAGATACATACAAATCTAGACTCTAATAGGCACAATGTTTCATTTGAGACTCACATGAGAATGACAGTGGCAGTCTGGAAAACACTACAAGTCCCAGTTTATCAGAATTTCAATAATCTCATTCTTCCTCTCACTCTTTAGAATTTCTTTAACAATTTTGTCAGTGAATAAATCTAGATGCCTGTACCTTGTATGGTCTCAGTAGGATCTTTTGTGTGTCCAGCAACTGAAATAAGCTTATTTTCCCATGGTATCTACAAGGACAAGGAACAAAAAGTCATCATCAAAAAAGAATCTACAAGGGCCACAAATATTGGTCCACCTAGATTTATAAAAGAGTTACATTTTTTGGTCCAAAACATTTAGATACTTCAAAATTTCTTAGTATTCTCCATTTGGGAGTGGATATTGCTATTCACCCACCAGTGAATGACCAGCACATGGAGCTAAAGGTCTGGAAGGTTGTGACTCTGCGGAATCAACCTCGAACCCTGCCTCTACTCTTGACCAGGCCCAACTCCTCAAATCCAGAACCTGCATTCATTGTGTCATAGGAAACAAGCTGTAAGGGAAGCTGTGGATGTACACATCCACGGTCTTACATTCACACCAGCAGGTTAACTTGATAAGACAAAAGGAATCAGTAACACTGAAAAATTCAGGATGTACACTGTGAGGATGTACACTGTGAGATGCGCAAAGCATGTATCGTTAGTAATCAATGGATACCACCGATCCAATCAATTGACTATTAAGGTTACCAGTAAACGAATAGAAAGAATCTATTCATATGTGCATATAATTTGCTTACGTGAAGATCATTTAGGTATCGTCCATTGTGGTTTCCACCATATACGTACATCTTGTCTTGAACAATTGCTGCTCCATGCTGCAGATGGCATAAAGATCATGTTCAGTATAATTTATTTGTACAGAAGAGATCATCACCATGTCTCAGAGAGAGAGAGAGAAAGATCATGTTCAGTATAATTTATTTGTACAGAAGAGATCATCACCATGTCTCAGAGAGAGAGAGAGAGAGAGAGAGAGAGAGATGTTAACACCTCATAGCGTGCTTTTGGACGTTGACCAGATGTTGGAGGTACAATCCATTGATCATAGACAGCAACTGATCCTAAACTATCAGAAACGGCGTCTTTATCCTGAGTTTCACTCAGGATTCCATTTTCAGTGGATGTAATTTTGGGCTCAGTAGTATAGACCCCATTCTCAACCACCGGCTCAACTTTTTCAGTATGCTGCAAGGTATACAAAACAAAACAAATGACGGGCCAATGCAGAGTCATTGGTTTAAAACCAACAAATTAAGAAAAGCTAGCCATATCCATATGCCACATAAACTCTGTCATGTGAAAAGTGAATACATACATACGGGGGATCTGACCCTACTATCTCGAGTGGGGATTGTAAATTTAATTGTTGGTAAGATCAGTCCATATGAGGTGGTCAGATGATGTAGAGTTTAATGCTGACAGTTACGTAAAAGAGAGACACTGTGATGTAAGTAGAAGAGCAAGTGGTCATCCTGAAGGGTCAAAGTTATGCCTTAAATACTCTGCTGAAAGTTGTAAAAAAGAACACATAGTGGTGGCAATACCATGGCCTATCTAGTGCAACATCACATTTATCTAGTCACATAGACTCCCAAATGCCAAACTATCTGGTTGTCCAAATCCCATATTAATGATACTTCAGTTAAAAGATGGTAGAAATGTAAGATGTATGGGATGCTATATCTTCTGAGTTCTACATCACTAATAACGGTCTCCATCCTCAAAAAACCAGCCTATTCTTTCTGTTTAAAGAAAAACTCCTTCAATTTTGCTCATCCACATTATGCAACACGTAAGTGAGAAGCTTGTGGATCATGGAAGGACCATTACGTCGGGATATTATAGTGCGAAATTCAGAAAGGAAGAGTATACTGACATTCGTTTCCACATTAACAACAGGTTCCGAAACAGGTTCAGAAATGTAATTAGATGCTCTTGAGTACCAACCAGGATCTTCCTCCTACAACAACAGCAAATCAACAAACGTTGGCTGTCAAGTCTAAAAAACACCTTACTCATTCAACATTAAAGACAACTAATACTTACTAACCTCCAATATTTTCACAAATAGTCGCATTGCCTCTGTAGACGCCATGTTTCCTAGGCCATTCCAACTGCATAAACATATTGCACTCATCAGAAATCATAGTTTAACCAAAACTAAGTCTACACTCTGCAATCACTTATACAATACAACTATCAATTGTCACAAGTAGTCCTTGTCCTTATCCTTCTGCGCAAAATTGAAAGTGAAATTCTGTTCTAAACATATAGAAAAAATATTGGGTCTGAACAACACCACGATGTCATATATGAAATCTTATAGTTCACAGGATAAAATAAGAAAAGCAAGTGAAGTTATTTTCTTTCTGAAAAGCGGAAAAGAGGAATGACATGAATGCACACAAAATGTGGAAAATTGAGCATTCACGAGCTACTTGAAGTTGATTCACTAGTTTTGAGTTTTAATAGTTGAGATCCAAATCAATTAATTTCAGTTACAGCTCTTAAGCTTTCAAGTTTGAGAAGCTTTCCAGCACAAATGCATTATAAACCAAAGCATAAAGTAAATAGAAGAACATTCTGGCACTATCCTTTACCACATGTGCACTACATCCGACTCAACAACAAATATCACTCTCAAGACATGAACTTAATTGCTGCTTGATTCAACTCATCAAATTGAGAGGGCTCAGTATCTCATATAATGAGCACAATGTCAATAATAAGTCCAATCAAGCTAAGGTCATGAACTCGGAAAAATAAATAAATAAAAGTGAATCAGATGAGTTTGCATTAATACACGCTACAGCTCTTGCCTTTACAGTAACAATCATATGCAACAAGGGGAGTGATCATGCTTGTATGTGTTTCGAAGAGATAGGGAGGCTGGGGTTGCAGCACAATACAAACCTAGTCCATTTACTTTGCTCGACAGGGTTCCACCCTCTGGGTTTTGGTACAGTACAAGGTCCAATAGTTGCCTGTATCAGATGCATAATCAACGAGGTGTCAACTTGACAAGTTAATTCTGGGCAAAGTATTATCAGGATGTACTGGCAGGAAAAAAAAACTAGAAAGTACTATAAAGTACAGACTTGTGGTAAATAAAACAACTTTTAATTGGACAAATACATTACAGAGACCGTCAGAATTTCCCGCTCTGCTCACCCAAGGTACCAGAGGCTTAACAACAACTACAAGGCACTTCCCCATAATTTCAAACTCGTACAAATGAAGGAAACATAAAGGACCATTATTTCCAATTTAAGCCTCTGTACCGCCAATATCAGGCAAATCCTCACTACTTTGATATTGATTTCAGGACAGATCGATCTTGACTGCACACGCCTCATCACAAGCTAAGCGCAATCAAAGCATGAACCTATCAGCCCACCCCCCTACAGTTCACTTCCCAGTGAAGCCATTATGCCATTATAACAGACGGATCAAGGGCTTTCGAACTAGCATCAGCTCAGAAGTTCCAACCAGACGATCGAGAACACATCACGACAAACAACTCAATTCTATAGTAGAACCGACAACCGAACGACTCGCCGCATTAGTCGATTTGCAGAGATCAACTCGAACACCGAATCACGCGAGAATCAAATCGCCACGAATCGAAATTCTACTCCCACAAACGAACAACACCCCGCATCAACCGGCGAAGAGCCAAGACGCGATCTCAAACGGCTCGTCCGCACGACATTGGATCGGGGAATCGCGATCGAGACGGGACGCGAATCCGAGACCATGCAAAATTCGAGCACGCGCATCGGGCGGGGCCCCGAGAGAATCGGCGGAATCCGCGATGGACGCGTCGGATCCGGCGACGGGAACAAGCGGCATTCGTGGAGGGCGCGCGCACCTGCTGGTAGAGGCCGTAGAGGAGGAGGGCGGAGTCGTTGGAGTACTTGGAGGTGACGCCCTTGGCGGCGGCGGCGGCGTCCGGAGATCCGTCGAGGCCGGCGTAGGAGGCGGCGGCGTAGAAGCGCTCCGGGTACGCGAGCCCCGAGCTCGCTCGAGCCATCGCCGCCATGGGAGGAGCGTCGCGTCGCGTCTCCCTTCTCGATCGCTCGGATCGGAGCTCTGTCGACGGCGTTCGAAGAGAGAGATTTTGAAAGCTTCTGAAGAGCTTTCTCTGTCCGCGACGGAGGAATCAGAAATTTTGCGAAACTGCTTATTATTATTGGAAAAAGAGGGGGCCTTATTTTTATTTTTTTAGTTTTACTGTTCATTATCGGGGAAAAATATAAAGAAGTTTTAAAGCAAAAATAAAATAATAAAAGTAAAGAAAAGTCTAGTGTCGACTGTCGGCTAGGATGATGAATGTGGTACGAGGTTTGTCTTCGAGGCGTCGAAGACGTGCTGCCGATAAGCTGAGTAGAATGAATTTAGCCGATTTTGGCTTTTAAATCGTTTTTTTTTTCTTGATGAAATGATACTCGATTCAATAATTATTACAAGAATATCATTTTTAGTTTAATTTGTTAAAATTACAGGAAAATCACCCGTCAAAAAAGTGATTTTTGATACATTTAGCATTTAATTTGGATTGAATGTCGAAAGTGTCTAAGTTAATAGTAAAGAGAACGGATTTTATATCTCAGTTTTACTCATGACTTATTTATTAAGGCATTCAAATGGAATGTGTTTATATATTTTTGACAAGTAGGCTGACAAATGCATGAATGACTTCCAAGTGAAAATAATTTCCACATTTCTTCGTCACTCCCTAGGAAAAAGAAAAAAGGAACCTCAAATAATTAATTTGCGACCAATTAACCTCTATTTTTAATGTGTTGTTTTGCTCAATAACGGGAACAGCCATTATTTATATACAACAAATATTGCAAAACTGAAAAAAGAAGTTAAAACACAGTTTTGTTTTTTGCGAGTTATGTTATTAGCGTCATGACGAGTTGCAATTTTGCTTGGACCTTAGCTATCAGCATTTGACGGTGAAACTTGCCCAGGCGTCCGATGAGTTGACTTTTTGAGTTCGAGCTTGCGAGTGACTCAAAGCCCACGATCGAGAAACCGCATCTTTTCCCTATTTTTTTGGAAAAATAAATACGCATAAATATATAACATTTTTCTTATATCAACTTTTTAATATGACTAATCTCTATGAATATACATGAATCATGTCATTCGCTGGTATTGGATGACGCTCCATCCAAAGTTTTAGTGCACGACTTTCAAAATCATTTTTGAGTGGGAGGCAACCTAACTCGAACACGAAGTTGAACTCTTCCCCCCTTTTTTCTTAACGACCCGAGTTTTTTGGTGGCATAATTGATGCCTTTGATTAATCAAAATCTCCAATCTTCTCAATTGGGTAAGTTATATGGTTTGAGAGCACTTGAAGTGGTCTGAAGACCGTTTTCTTCACTAGTTCTCATACTCAGTAACTGGGTTTCTTATATATAATCTAACATTAAGTCTCAACTTGACTTGATATACTTAAAAACGAAGTTTGGATTAGGTTCCTTTTTTCTTATATTTTTTTAGATTAAACTGCAAGGGTTGTCTAAGTTTTTTGCTAATCTTTTCTCTTTATATATCGGGAAAATGATGCAAATGATTATTGAACTTTACTTAATATGCAATGTGGTCCATAAACTATAATCTAGTGTGTAATATTGTTTTTGAATTGTCAGTTTGTTTAATATAGTCACTAAAGTTTTGATACATATTCAATTTAGTTTTTTGAACCATATGAAAATATTTAACAATATCCCTAAACTTGAATTAATGAAATGATGATGCCGAAAATTATCTAGTTTGCGAAAAATTTGAACATGTACCAAAAATTAAGGGACAACATTGTACACTATCTTAAAGTTTAAGGATTATTTGTACTATTATTCCTTTTATCCTCCATATATCGGTGTCATTTCTTTGTTGTGTAATGACATCTATTTGGGCGTTCAAAAATATATAATTAGGGAGACAAGTATGTATTCTAAAAGTAATGAAATAACTCGGGATTTCCTATTAAGATGTGGAACTTTGTGGGATCACTGCCGACTGTATAAAAAGTTTAAATTGTTAGATAAAAACGTGATTTAATATTTAATTATTCTATCAAATAACATTACTAACACTTTGGAAATTGTTATGAAACCGCTCACTGTAAAATGATTACATATGAGGTCCTTTTGGCAATATCCTCCGTCGAAATTTTACTTTCTTGCCGTATGATATTTGTAAAATGATTAAACGTTAGGCCTTTTTTTTTTTGGCAATATAATCCCATCGCAATCTTACAACTAAAAAGGGATGACGTGTAAAATTTGATGAATTAATTTAAGTTTTCTAATTGAAAGTCATGAAAAGAAACCCATTAATATTATTAATTAACAAACATATTTAAAGAAGTTATGAAAGGGTAAACTTATCACTGCAAAATCGTTGTCTTAAACGAAGTAAATTTCGTGCTGGTATTAATTAAATCGATAGACTTATCGATTTTATCAAATAAAAGGAAGCCAGAATCCTACTTTTTAGGTAATTTATTTCCCTTGCACCTAAAATACCATTATTTCATGTTCTAGCTTTATGGTTTTTATGGAAAAGGATGTAAGAATTCTTTGAAAATAAAATCAAAATCTGATAATTCACATATGTATGTATAACAATTCTCAAATTGGGTAAACAAAAAAAAAATCCTTAGTCTGTTATGGTACTTCATGTTGCGTGTATTTTGCAATAAATAAATGATTTGATTTTTTTAAATGATCGCTTATATTGCTTATAAAACAAAAAATGGACGAAAAAGATATTCATCGCTCATATATACATTTAAACATATATTGTTGTAGATAATGAAAACATTTCTAATTAACTAATTATTATAATCGATTATTATTAGAAAAATGTATTTTAAATTACTTATGTTCCGTGAAGTATGACCCTTAGCTTGTAAATGCAATGTGCACACCAAAAGGGCATGCACAAATTTCAGGATTCATTATCTACCTCATAGGTGTATCCATTAATGGCTTAGCTTCAAATAATTAATCCACAAGACTAAGGCCATATTTATTTCCATAAAAATGTTTTCCAAATTTTTCCGTATTTCGGGGGTGAAAACCCGAGCAGTCCAGTAAAATGTTTTCGATCCAACCAAAAAAAAAAAAAGAGTGAAATATTTTCGATCAACGAAAAATAAGAAAATGCTTTCTCTTTATGAGAAAAAGGAATTCATTTTTCCCAATCTTTTCTCACACAACTTAGGGCTAATTTTTGTTCTCGTACTCCTCTGCGCCTCCAGAGCTGCCCCGCTACTGCCTAGCGCTTTTGTTCTGGATACTAAAGCAAAGAGGGCGACGGTCGCTAGGCCAATCTCGTCAAGTTTGTCCGCCCAGTGATAAGTGTCGGTGGCTCCTCGTTTCCCCCTCCATCGATTCCGGCATCCAAGGTATCTCTCTTTGTCGGTTTGGATCACGAGTCAACATGTCTCTCTTAGTTTATCACCGTCGATTACGAGGATGTATAGATTTATCCATTGAAATACTCAACTCCCCTTCAATTTGATGCAAAATTAGATGATGTTTTTCTAATACATATGAGATTCATGGCCTATAAGTTAATTGTAATGAGAATAACGAAAATATTCGTTGATAGATATTGGTTGAGTGGTGGTGATTTGGACCATTTAGCAATCAAAGGTTTAGATGTGCCTGAATATTGTCCGCCAATATAGCTCCCTTGGCTCATGGAAAAAAAGAATTTTGATGGGCTGTGTTTGATGTAATAAATAAGAATTGTTAAAAATAAATGCAATAGATTTATGATAAGGTAGTCGTGGAATTGATAAATAAATATATTAACATAAATTTGATAGCATCGATTGAAGTAGAGAATCCTTATCATAGATAATCAAATCCTAATATTGATATTGATGAATAAAATCGATATAGTTATCCAAGAAGAGAATTTGGTCATCGAAGGATTTCATAAACAAAGTTTTATATATCACAAGGCTGGTCAATATGAAATATATAAAATTTAAAACTCAGAACATTTTCTTTTATTTTTTCTAATCAAATTTTTGAATGGGAAGTTAGATAAAAAAGAAGAAAAGAAGTGAGCGTTATGAGATATTTTCTAAAGTTTTCCTGCAAAAATCATTAAAATTACATATTCAACTCCCTCCGCCGCTAGCCGGTGCTTCGGCGGACGGTGAGCCGCCGGGTCACGCCGGCCGGAGTTTCTGGTCAACTCAACTTCCCGGACCTCTAGTTTGCACAGGAAAAGAATAAAATAAAAAACACAAAATAAAATTCTTAAAAAAAAAATAAATTAAGAAAAATAAATTTTTACACGCCTGGAGCGCTAGTTTGCAGAGCCGAAGGCACGATAGAGAGAGAGAGAGAGCTGCGAGCTCTGCGAAGAAGACGCCTCTCTCTCTCTACCCCCGCCTCTCTCTCTAGAATCTCGTCTCGAGTCTCGAGTATCCTCCATCGCCGTTGAGGTCGAAGCTCGATCAATCGAAGCAGCGGCAGCGTGCTCGCGCTTCGCTCGGTTCGAGCTGTGTCTCGCACAGTACAGTAGGTCGTCGAGCATTGCACGTCGCGGCCTGTTCGAAAACCCTAGACCGAGGTCGCGTTCCGCCGTTCCGCCGCCGCGATTTTTGGTGAGAGTTTTGACGGGGGTTTTGATCTGTTCTGGTTCGACGACTGTGCACCTTCCTTGTGCTCGCGATCTTTAGGGTGCGACGAATTGAGGATTCGGAGGCTCGAGTGGTGGCGAATCTGGGATTCGTTCCGCTCTCCTCTTTGGCTCCGAGTAGAGAGTTTTGAGTCGAGGCCGCGCGCGAGCAAATTTGTGGCTTTTCCGTCTTGGCCGCGAGTGGAGGGAGGATGAACTGACGAGTTGTGCTGTTTCGAGTGTTCCGTGGTAGTTTAGGGCAGTGTAGAGTGATCGAGGAACATGCTGTGAAGTTGTTGTTGCGTGGATTGTTGCTGGTTTTGCCTTTTTCTGTGTTGTTTATCTTGTGCTGGTTTCACCTGGTTAATTAGTTACATTTAACATTGTAGTTTAGATATACTTATGTGCTGTGTCTTTCTGTTTTTAATCTGAAGATTGCTTGTCGTAATCTCATTTTCAGATGTCCGAATTGTGTCCCCTCCGTTCCCTCTTATTCTGGGATTTGCTTGTCCATGATACTCTCCTCCTGAGATGAGTGAAAGGCAAGCTGTGCAGCCCTGTGGATTGATCTCGTAAGCTGTGGGTTTTTGCAAGTTTATTTGGGGTTTAAGATCATCAGAAAGTTTTAATGGATCATTCACGTTTAGCCTCCGGCAATGCGGAGGACAATGTTGGTATCCCCGATGACATGCGATGCAAGAGGTCTGATGGGAAGCAATGGAGATGCAACGCAATGTGCATGCCAGATAAAACAGTGTGTGAGAAGCATTATTATCAGGCAAAGAAGAGGGCTGCTAATTCCGCTTTAAGAGCTAGTATGAAGAAGGCCAAAAGGAAATCAATAGCTGAAAGTGATATATACTTGGAAAGCAAGAATGATGATTTTGACATGCCATTGATAAACATGAAAACTGCAGATCATCCTCTTCCGATTTCGGGGAAGAAAAGTAAGAATAAGGTGTCTAAGAATCGGGTTCAGCATTCGCCAGAAACAACTCCTCCGCGGAGCTCCTCCCGCAATTTCGGAAGGTCTGTGGATAATTCACAAAGAGAGTTGACAGAATTTGAAGAGAATTGGAGGCCTTATAAGACACCGACAGGGAATTCGTCCAGGAACAGGTCACAAAGGAGCTATGATACTAGTCCTATGACGGTGAGCCTCTGTTGGTAGAGAGTGGGAATTGTTATTTATGTAATTGTTCACTTTCATTTTTTATAATGTAGAAAACTGTCAGTGGTTTGAGACAATATTGGGAAAGGTTACCTGGAGAGGCACTGGGCATGCAGCTCCCAGGTGGCATAATTATAACTGCAGAGTCAACTTTTCAATGATTGAAACCTTGCAGCCCATTGAGCACGTGTGGACAAATATGTTTGATTGGACTGAGAGCTGGGTTGCTTGGGAGATGTTGGAGCCACTCTAGGTTTATTATTTCTCTTTCTTCTTTACTATCCTAATATTTAGATAATATTTTTGCTTTCAGGAATACTCTGAAAGAAGCACGGATTCCTCTGAAGATACAGGTGGACATATCTGCCATCACTGCCGGAGGAATTCCAGAGACAAAGTTATTTGGTGCCTGAAATGTAATCGGCGGGGTTACTGTGACAGCTGTATATCTCAATGGTAGGATTGCTTTTTGATGTGTGCACCTATCATTCCGTCTTGTCAGCTTTCTAATTTGGATGGCTTAACATTGTAGGTACTCAGACATTTCTTTGGAAGATCTTCAGAAGGCTTGTCCTGCATGTCGTGGTGCTTGTAGTTGCAAGGTGTGCTTGCGTGGAGAGCATCTGATAAAGGTACTTTATTTTGAGGATTGCTGAGATTCGTCTAGGTTTTATTCTATAGTTTTTCCCATCACATTCACTTGTCTCTAAGCTGCAGATGAGAATACGGGAGATTCCTGTCCTAGATAAGTTGCAGTATCTTTACTGCCTTTTGTCTGCTGTGCTTCCTGTAATTCGTCAGATCCATTATGAACAGTGCTCTGAGATTGAATTGGAGAAAAGGTTGCGGGGTAAGACAGTTGCATGTTTCAGTGGCATTTCACGCTAGAAAGTTTCTCTTATGACATATTATCCTTAGAGATTGCTCCATTTCTTTTCTACAGGACCTGACATAGATCCTCCCAGGGTTAAATTGAGTGCAGATGAGCAAATGTGCTGGTAACTTACTACTGTTTGTAAGTTATATCCTTAAATTGAGAAATAAAATTCACAACATGTCATGACTACCATTCACCATCTTCTGAGATACCGGCCACTGTGTCCTTGCTTTGCTGATTTTCGATTTATATATTGAATTTCCTCTGTATAGAACTTTGCATTCTTTATTTCCTTATGTACAAAGGCAAGAGTCTTTTGATGTTCAATGGGTCTTTTTTGGTTCGATCCATGCAGTGATCAGTGAGAGGAACAAATTTATTCTTCATTTTTGAAGATTTAGCTGGTGGCTTACTGGATGTGTTTCCCTGCAGCAATATATGTAGGATTCCCATTGTTGATTACCACAGGCACTGCACAAATTGTCCGTTTGATATGTGTCTTCATTGCTGTCAAGATCTTCGTGAAGCATCCAGAGACAGAGTAAGAGAAACATCAGCGAATGATCAGATTGGTGGGAGTACTCAGGACAAAGAATCTGTAGATTATGTAAAAGGACCCAAAGTAAGATTAAAGTTTACAGATAATTTTCCTGATTGGCGAGCTGGCAGTGATGATAGTATTCCATGCCCCCCTAAGAAGTATGGTGGCTGTGGTTATCCTTCTCTAAATCTAACGCGCATTTTCAAGATGAACTGGGTTGCAAAGCTTGTTAAAAATGTGGAAGAATTGGTCAGTGGCTGCAAAGTTAATGATTCTGCCAATCAGCAAAATGATGGGTCGAGCCAGTCCAATTTCGGCCAGGAAGCTTCCATTTCTATGAAGGAGGGTAAAAGGGGTAGCTTGTATTGCCCCACATCTCATGATATTAGAGCACAAGGGATCAGTGAGTTCAGAAAACACTGGTTTAAGGGTGAACCTGTCCTTGTTAAGCAGGTTTGGGACCATTCATGCATTTCAAGCTGGGATCCTGTTCTCATCAGGAGGGGGATCCAGGATATGGCTGACGAGAAAATGAAATATGAGAACAAAAAAGTGAGGGCTGTAGACTGCTTGAAATCTTCAGAGGTAAGCTTGTGATGTCGATACTACATTCATTTTCTTATGCACTAAAATATTTCAGATAATGATATAAAAAACAGGAATCCACTTGGTGGAAGTGTCATAATTATCTATACTGATCGTTGTGCCTGCAATGTGACAGATTGATATTGATCTTGATCAATTTATCAAGGGATACTCGGAGGGACATATTCATGAGAATGGATTGCCAAAAATGTTGAAATTGAAGGATTGGCCTTCTCCTGGTGCTTCTGAAGAATTTTTGTTGTACCAGAGGACAGAATTTATCAGCAAACTGCCTTTGCTTGAATACATTCATTCTAAGTGGGGAATTCTTAACCTGGCGGCGAAAGTGCCTCACTACTCCCTGCAAAATGATGTAGGCCCTAAAATTTATATTTCTTATGGGACTAAAGAGGAACTTGGTAAAGGTGATTCAGTGACCAACCTGCATTTCAACATGCGTGACCTGGTAAATTTCTCTTAATAGCCTCTGGGAGCTATATCGTGTAATATTTACAACCTTATTGTCTGTTTGGTCCTTTACAATTTGTTTGAATGAGATCTTTTTCATGATTAATACGATCCAGGCTACCTTGGCATAAAGCTCAGAGATATGGTTACTGGTTACTATATCAGAATGTCTACCTTTACACTGTATTTAGCAAGTTTGAAGTTTCTTTTAATAGTCCTTGGCATGTTATGTCGTGATGGAGTAAGCTGAAAAAATTAAAAATAACTTCTACCTGACTATTGAGGTAAATTCAGGTATATCTGCTGGCACATACATGTGAAATGAAGTGTAAAAGTTGGGATAAGACAAAATTAGGGAAGAATCGGAGGTCAACTGGGCAATCTATCCTGAAACAGATGCATGGGAATCTAGATTCAGGTGTGGATGGAAGACATTTACCTGATCAACATGCCGGGAGATACAATATTCTAGAAGATCATGGTGCCCATTTGGCTACAAATGCCGACGAGAGAATTGAGGATCGAGAGATGGGAATGCCCTCTTTGGTGGAAGAGAAAAATGCCAATCTAGAACTCTTGAATAGAGATGATGAAGGTGGCTGTGGTGATAATACTTCTGGTGTCCATTGGGACATATTCCAGAGGCAGGATGTACCCAAATTAATAAACTATATGCAAAAACATTGGAAGGAGTTGGGGATGCCAGGGAGTTTAGATGATATAGTGAGTTTCTCTCTTAGTACTCCCTTTTCTTCAATATCAGAAGGCAAAAAACAGATAAAAAATGAAATGCCAAAACAAGTGCCAAATTCCGCTCTCGTTCTTTTTTCATCCATTACTTTGTTTCGAATTCTTTTTATCTGCCTGTTCTGCATATAATCGGCTGGTTTGGTTTCAGGCAACCTATCCTCTTTTTGATGATGTGATATTCCTTGACATGCAGCACATGAGAAAATTGAGAGAAGAGTTTGGTAAGGGCATATCTGTCCTTCTTCATTTCACGCTCTTTTAAAGTTTAAAACAAAGTGAACTTATTTGTTTATCCAGTTAAATAAAATTTTAAAAAGGAAAATGAATAATGTGAGCAACACTTTTTGTTCTGCTTTATGCAGTTCCTAAGGCAATCTGTTAACATATGAGTGGTACTGTGGAGAGGATTTTATTAATTTGGTAGATTGTGGTATTTTTAGAATTTTTTATAGTTTTTCAGCAAATTCAACTTTTCAAGCCCGACAAAAATGCTGCAATGTTTTTGAAAGTAATTTTGGGTGTTGCTATGTTGGATGATGAGCAATACTGTGTGTTGACCGTCCATGGATCCCTATAGTCAATGACTGGTTTAGCCTGATAAGAAGCTTCACATTTGAACCAGCCTCCAGCATATGACTGCTCAAATCATTGTCAACTTTGTATACTTACTGGGTTCTCTGAGTTGCACATCTTAAGTCAAGGAAATCCTTTTCGACCTTTCTCAGGAGTGGAGCCTTGGTCATTTGTACAGCATCTAGGACAAGCCGTTTTTGTCCCAGCTGGATGCCCTTTCCAGTTGAGAAATCTCCAGGCAAGTTTTCTTTGTTGATCATACTTCTAGTTTTACAGCTCACCTGCGAGCTTTACGAGATTGTGATTTCTTTATAGTAATTATCAGTTTCAATAAATATTTGAACTATGTAATCCAAATATCTTTGATATCTTTTCAGTTGGTAAGTAAGCTATAATTGAGAAAACCATGGTAGTTACACCTGCTATGAATTAGGAGAAGCAATCATGGCAATCGCGGTTTGATGCTTCTCAAGTAAAACTTCATTGCACAGGTTTTTTCCCAATTGAAACAGGCACAGCAATGCCCTTCGATTGACGAAGAACCATGTCTTTTCTAGGGCTCTTTTCAGAAGACGAGGGGACTATAGTAATTTGTTAGTTTATTTTGCTTACATAAAAGATATATGGAGCAATTACTTATCAACTTAAAGTGTTTATTTTGCTTCATGTTCAGTGTTGGGTTGGCAATTGATCTTCTGCTTATTGTCTCTGCGATCTAAAAAATATTTGTTATGCACATCTGTGTGCTTACTGGTCATCTATGTATCTGATTTGGAGATAACTCCATTATAATATGTTCCGTGATTTGTCTTTAGTCTGCGGACCAATCACATGAAATACATTTTCACCTTTTCAAGCTGACGATTATTAACTACTCATTAAAAGATCTGATCATTCTTGAGTTTATGTTGTTGTATGCATATCCTAACATCTCATTGGACTTTACTTGCAACAATTTGTAATGACTCTTTTTTGTACCTTTCAGTCTAATGTACAGCTAGGCCTGGATTTCGTGTCTCCTGAAAGCTTGGGAGAAGCTCTCAGACTAGCTGAAGAAATTCGCTGTCTTCCAAATGATCATGAATCAAAACTTCAGATTCTGGAGGTCAGCATGACAGAAATTCTACCTAGAGTAATGATGTTGCATGTGTTATTGTCTCTCGTATCTTACAGGTGATGGAGTTCTATGTGCAGGTTGGAAAAATATCGTTATATGCAGCAAGTTCAGCTATCAAAGAAGTCCAAAAGTTGGTTCTTGATCCAAAGTAAGCGAACTGATCCAATTTTTACTTTGTGACCAGAAAAGAAAAATCCAGATCTTGTCTGCTGGATTGTAGTACTCAGCATAAGCTTCCTTTCCCTTTGAGTCAACTTTTAGGATTGAGTGGCCAATCTTAAAACTGCTGCTTCTGAAGTGATTGGCGTTAACACTTTCTAACAATTCCCTTAAGACTTCTTAAGTAAATATCATTATTTTTCGTAACGGCCTCTGAATACAACTTATATCACTGTCAGGAGTAAATTTCTTATGATTCCTATATTCTCTCACATCAGATTCGGGGCAGAGCTTGGGTTTGAGGATCCTAATCTTACATCAGAGGTGTCGGCAAACTTGGAGAAGATAACTAAGCGAAAGCAGGTTGCGTGTTCTTAAATCTTGTACAGCACTTGTTTGTACAGATAATCATATTTTGGCATTCAAAGGGCAGCTATTTTTGCTTGGTTAAATTGTGCCATATGTATTTTATTGGCGGTAGGGATTTATTTGCTTGTTGTAGATGCTAAACAAGCTTCATTTCCATGGATCGGATTATATGTCGTCGATTTAAATGTATACCCGTTTGTGTGTTAAGAAAGTGCGTTTTCGTCAGCGACTTCTCTATTTAAGAGTGTATAAGCAAGCAATTAAGACTTAAAGGGCCATATGTCCCCAAGGTTTTTGGGGCTTTAGAAATGATTGAGTTCAATTACATATTCTACTCCCAGAACTCTCTCTCTCTCTCTCTCTCTCTCTCTCTCTCTCTCAAGAAGTCAGTACAAAAGACTCAGCAATGGTATAAAAGTCTGCTTTCAGCTCTGGCCATGCCGATTCCGGTGCTTGAGCATTCAGAGTGTATAATTTACCACTTTGCGTACAGCAGACAGCAATGTTATGCCGTCGGAATGAGGGGCTTTCGACTCTAAACTCGAGTTCGTAATACTTGATCATCTTGGAAGGATCGTTTCTCAAAGTTGACTTGACCAAGCTTCCTTTCACATCGGGACGGCGGCTAGATCCCACGATGGTCTGAACTATGGCCTCTCCAACCTCTTCCGGTCCTCCGAATGACTCAATTCTGGTTAAGAGGGAAACAGTGAGAACCGACTATAATTTCTGACGGGGGATGCTGATGCGAGGTGGCTAACGTACATGTCTCTTGTGATTAGAGTAATGAAAAGAGGACTCACGAGAAATCAAGCGGAACCTTAGACACGATGACGCTAACATTAAGCTCGCCATTGGTGCTGGGGGGGCCAAATGCAACGACCGGGTCGTTTACGTTCTGGCGTCGCCTATTTAAGGGAGGCGGATCAAGTCCTCTCTCAAGCTCTGCCTTGCCAGCGGCTCTGTACAGCAGTGTCTGATCCCCAACCCAATTTGCTGGGTAAATGAACTCTGTTCATGAATAGGAAAAACTGTCTTCAACTGATCAGTGGTCACTTCACCCCTTTCCTCATTTCATTTAACTGAAGATGTTGCTACACTGAATGTCTAGCTAGCTACCATTCATGGCAGTGATGGCTAAATGATGTCTAAAGGTAGGGGGGGAAGAGAGAGAGAGAGAGAGAGAGAGAGCTTTTTAACCAAGAAACAGGAAGCAAAAAGTTATGCAGCAACCTTGAATCTTAGTTCAGACTAGAGGGAGGTTGGGTGCACCAGCTTTAACAAGCCAAGTTGTTTGTACCTGAATTGAAGAGCTTCTCTGAAGTGAACGTATTTCCGCTGGATATATGTCTCGTGGAAAGGTTCAGATGAAGCCGATCGAGAATCTGGTGTACCCACATGGGGCTTCTCAAGAAGGCCAAGGAGCTCTCCCATTCTGTGTGATGCGGACATCGGCTTCTTCATTATCTACCCTCCCCATGGCAAGCTCACGAGAGGTGACCTGCCGGTGCACTGGTTCTCGATCCACTTCATCTGAACCTTCCATGAGCCGTACATTCAACGAAAGGAATTTACTGAATAAGCTGTTTGATTCAGATACCAACAAATTGGCTTGTTAATGCCGGGTGTCGTTCGGCTAAAGCTTTTTAATGAAGAAGGGTAAATCAACCTCCCCCTGGTCTGAACTAGCTTCAAGGTTGCTGCAGAGGTATTGCTCCTAGTTCTCTGTCAAAGTGAGAATAAATGCTCTCCCCCACCTCTCTCCTTGTTTTCGGCTAAAGTGAGAATATCTCTCCACCTTTTACGCATCACTTTCTTTTATTTTTTCTGGTCCCTGCCATTGACTCTTTCCAAAAGACTATCATGAGACTAAAGGATGTGTATTCTGCTTTGTGAGGAGATTAGAGCCTATGACTACCCAAAAATGCTGCAAATGCTGCAAATGCTGCAAATGCTGCAAGTTATAGGAACTTACTAACCAAATCCTTCACTGGTCTCGATGCATCGACTATACCCTTTGATAGGATAGAGCACGTCCAACTTCAGACCCCGGCCGGTCTCTGGTGACAACCCGAGAATCAAGCTCGTGATTCCACC
Organism: Eucalyptus brandiana; assembly: GCA_014182725.1. NCBI lineage: Eukaryota > Viridiplantae > Streptophyta > Magnoliopsida > Myrtales > Myrtaceae > Eucalyptus > Eucalyptus brandiana. The sequence goes on from CM024669.1 coordinate 23,625,531, forward strand.
AAAATCAGCGCCAAGAGCCACGAGAGAGGCCGAGCCTATGCCGACAAGGATCCTCCTCCTGAACGTTGACGCCAGAGGCGCGAATTGCTCGGCCGGGGATCTCCTGGGCCGCATCGATGCGTCCCTGAAACTCTCTTCTGGGTCGCCGTCGGACCGCACCATCGTGCGAATCCGAGGGAGAGATTGGAATCTGCATCCCGCGTGGTAATGTGAGCTCAACATCAAGCTCTTCGCCGTCTCGATGGGGTTATAGACAGATACATGTACGATATAGGTTTACGTGATGCCGGGCATGGAGTCTGATCTTCGGAGGAAACCATTCCCTGGGTTCTTCGATATGATAAGGTTATCTAGCTTTAGTGGTCCATAATTCTTCAGGGACTAGAAAAAGATGCACGCTTGTTGCACGTGAATCTAACTGCTAGCCTCTAAGAAATGCTTTATATAGTACGTCCCGAATGAGCAGCGTTTTCTTCATTGATGAATCAGCCTCAGGGAAGGCTTTTCCTTCAACGCCCACTTCATTACTCACCTCAGTCGACATCTCTGTGTATTCCAATAATTTCAGATCGGACGGACAGAGAAGCTCGAGGAAGAGAAGCTGAACCAAAGGACGGCAATTTGGACCGGGTTGCAAAGTGGAGAAAATCCCTCTGTTCTGAGCCATTTGAGGTTGGGGTGTGGTTGGGTTGGAGCCTTTCTAAGACCACGTCTGCCTTAGCCATGGCCTCTATGACTGTCCGCAGGATTCATTAGCTCCGGGTCGCTGGGAATTCTAGTAACGTAAACAGACTGGCTAGAACAAGAGAGCGAAAGGCGAGATTAGAATCAAATGAGATGCTTTAAGGACGAGAACCAGGACAGCGGAACGAGGAATAACGAATGCTTGGAGCATTGAAGAAGGCAGAGAATGGAAAAGCAATAGGCCCAGTTTGTACACCGATCGAAAGTGTGGAAAGTTACATAAACCAAAATCTAAACAAGCCAAATTGGCCTCGATTCGAGTGTGTAAAATCATTCAAATTCCAGCGTAGGGTCCGGGCTGCCCTCCGGCCGAGTCAAGGAGCTAATCCATGAGTCAAGCCAACCTTTTCAATCTTTGCAGTTTGCTTTGTCTGGCCCAAGAAAAGCTAGAAAACTTTTGAATCTTGATAGGTCAAATATAAATCTTTTAGTAAGTCAGAATTTTACTGCAAAAAGCAACAAAAAGCAGAAGAGCGACTCCTGTTACATGCTCAATGGTCTGTACACAACTCAGGGAGGTCCCATTTAGAACAGTGTCCTCCGACTGTCCAAGCATATTCTCCTCCTAATACAAACAAGAATCCTTCCGCTAACATCATTCTTAATCCTTTGTTCAATCAAATCAACATTGATAGTGGGGGAGAATTGTTAAATTATGTCTCGAATTTGAATTTTCATGAAATTCAATCTATTGGATATATTTGGATAAATATCCAAAATGTGACTGCACAAATTACTCCAAGTTATGAATTTCTTGGGTGGTGGTTTTTTGGATAATGGTAGGTTTGCCATTCCATTGGAGATAAATCTCAAGATTTAGTCAACAAGATTGATTTCTTCTTTTACCCGAGTTTGACCAGTTGACCAAGAAGTGCACGTCTCTCTTTATTTTTCAATATAAAAATCAGATAAGAAAGACAAATAGAAGAGAGCTCTTTTGAAGCCACACAGTGGACTCCGAAGGGTTTCTTGACGAGCGTTGCAGAAGAAAGAAGTTGCACACAATGAGGAGCAAATCGTCGTACGAAGCACAAAAGAAAGAAAAGCAACTTTTGTTTCACCGTACCTGAACGTTTTGCTTTGGGCTCGAACGTTAGTGATATGTACCCTGAGTTTATATCTAAATTGAATTATTATTTATTTGTAAATATTTTGGGTTTGGGCTTAATCTAGGTACGGAAAAACTTGAGTGTGTGAGTGATTGTAAATCTGATTCTTCGGTTATAGTTGATTATTTACTACTCACTTTCCCTATGGATCTAGGCATCGATACTCAGATCAGACCACATCAGACCACGTAAATCTTTGGTGTCTTATTACTCCCTATTTATTTCTTTCGTATTTTTGCATTGACTTAATTTGCAAAATTCTTGTCGTTTCCGTGTTAATATTACAATAGTTGGTATCAAAGCTTGGGATTTAATTTCTTGATTGTGATTTTGGGCTTTTGCTTGTCTGATTATTATTTGGAAATTTTGTTATTGTAATTATGACTGAGGCAAAAGTTGAAATTGAGTAGTTGAACGATAGGAACAATTTTGGGTTATGGAGCATTAAGATGCGTGCACTATTGACAACCTAAGATTTGTCCAAGGCATTGGATGATGAGGATGAGTTGTTGGTTACAATGAAAGCCTCTAATAGGGTAGAGTTCATGAAGAGAGTAAATAGTACAATCCTGTTGAATTTGTCGAATGAGGTGTTGATAAAGGTGGCTAATGAGAAAAATGCCGCAGCATTATGGGCACTCTATATAACGAAAGGTTTGAACAATTGCTTGTAAAAATTGAAGATAATGTTTCAGTTTAGATATACTGAATGTACGTCTACCATATCCCACTTGAATTTAATAAACTCATGATGAATTTGAAAAACGTCGTTAAGATACTTGTTGACGAAGAACGATGCATGATGTTGTTAACTTTTTTACCACAACCATATAAATACTTTATTGATTCACTATTGCAAGGATGTACCATGATTACCTCAGAAGAGGTAAAGTTCGCTTTGTTCTCTAAGAAGTAACAAAGAAAGTTGTGAGATGACAATTTGGCGTAGGGGGTAGCATAGCGACTAGTGATTTAGGGTAGAGATCAACATTGAGAGCCTAATAGTAGTAGAGGTATAAGCAGGTCAAAACCATGCCATAAAAAGTCCAAGGGACACGTGAAGTGTTTTAAGTATCACGATGAGGGGTATATTAGGAGAGATTGTCCAAATCAAAGAAATTGAGGTGATAGGTAGAATGTCACAATTATTTTGGTGAACGTTGTTGAGGAGAACATAGATGTTATCTTGCATGTAACTACTAGTTCGTCAGGAGACGAATGAGTGCTACATTCGAGGTGTTCTTATCATATGACGTCTCAAAAGAACTGATTTACTACTTACCAAACTATAGATGGTGATAGAGTTTTTTTTTTGGTAGCTTACAAGGTTGTGGGGATAGGGACAATTTGTATTCGGATGTACAATGAGATGGTGCCACATTGACAAACGTGAGACATGTATTAAAGCTCAAGAAGAACCTTATTTCTTTGGGGACAGTTGATGACGTCGGGTATAGGTATGCAGCTGAAAGTGGAGTATTGAATATCTCTCAAGGTGCCATGACAAAGATGAAGGGAAAAAAAGTGAATACTCTATCATCTACTAAGAGAGACCATGATTGGACTTGCTATAGTTTTATCAAGTAAGTTAGACTTTGACTTAACTCAATTATGACATATGCATTTAGAGCACATGAGTAAGGCATGTATGGCGATGCTAAGTGAAAAGAGGTTGTTGAAGAGTTAGAAGACAAAAAAGCTAGGTTTATTTGAGTATTGTATCTTTAGGAAGTAACGCCGAATTAAGTTTACTACAGTTATTCATTCGACTAGGAAATCAGTTGAATATATTTGTTCAGATGTTTAAGGCCTGTCTCATGTTCCTTAAAAGAAGGTGTCTGATATATGCTAACATTTTTCAACGACTATTCGAGGAATGAATCAGTATACTTTCTAAAGTACAAATATGATGTGTTCGATTGGTTCAAGAAATTTAAAGCATTGATAGAGAAATAGTCAGATACATAGATCGAGTGCTTGAGAACCGATAATTACATAGAGTTTTGTGGTAAAGATTTTACCAAATTTTGTGAGAGAAAGGGGATTGTGAGACATTGCATAGTATCTAAGACACCATGATAAAATGGTGTAATAGAATGAAAGAACAAAACTTTGCTTGAATAAGCTCAATACATGCTTTTGCATGCGGGATTAGGTAATGAATTTCGGGTTCAAGCAGTGGACATGACAGGTTACTTGGTTAATTGATCTCTATCAAGTAGAAGACTCTTGAGGAAGTGTGGTCGGGAGACCTATTGATCACTCAAGATTACATATATTTGAATGTCCTGTGTATACTCATTCAAGTGATGGTTAGCTTGAGCCGAGGGCGAAGAAGTGCATATTTTTGGGTTATGTAAATGGGGTGAAAGGTTATCGGTTGTGGTGCATTGATCTTAGATCACTCGGTTTTGTAATTAGCAAAGATGTGATCTTCAATGAGACTACAATACTTCAGTAGAGGAATTCTAAGATACAATCAATAGAGTAGACATATCATGGTGTCATTAGTGAGGTGAAACTTCAAGTAGAGACTTCGAAGATCTTGGAGGTAATAGAGGTAGAGGCTGTAGATGAGGCTATAGTTCCTAAAGTCGGTGATAGTGAACAACCAACATAGCCATAGCACACGATAGTCATAGATAAATAGAGAAGGCAAGTTAAATCACTAGTACGTTATGGTTATACATATATTACTTGTGCATCGACTTTAGGTGACGAGGTGGAGACAATTGAGCCTTCGTTTTACTTCGAAGTGATGGCTAGTAGTGAGTTGTCACAGTGGTTATGGGTTATGAGTGAAGAGATGGAGTCACTCCATCGAAATAAGATATGGGAGATGGTTAAAGTACCCAAAAACTAGAAGACTGTTAAAAGTAAATGGACCTTTAAATGAAAGAAGGGCAATCTTGGTATCAAGATAGTGAGGCAAAAGGCCAGACTTGTGGCGAAGGAGTATACATAACGAAAGGGCATTGATTACAACACATTGTTCTCTCTTGTGGTAAGACATACTTTTGTTTGTGTTTTATTTGCCTTAGTTACTACACAAGATCTCTAGCTAGAGTAAAACGACATTTTTTCATGGTGAGTTGGAGAAGTAGATTTACATGAGGCAGTCAGAGAAATTTGCTATTCCGGACAAGGAGGATCATATTTGCTTGTTAAAAAAATCTTTGTATGGGCTGAAACAATCTCTTAGGCATTAGTAGGCATCGACATTAGTATAAGTGTTTTAATGCTTTCATGGCTAGTCAGGGTTGTTTGAAAAGTCAGATGATAGCCGTTTTACTTTAGGAGATTGGAGGATGGTTTTTTGATATTTTTATTACTATATGTTGGTGATATGCTGATGGCAAGTAAGAATATTTATGATAGTAATGTGTTGAAGAAGCAGTTGAGTGTTGAATTTGAGATGAAAGATTTAGATGCCGAAAAGAAAATACTAAGTATGGAGATTTTACCTTACTCAGCTGTTGGAGTTTTACATTTATTTCAAAAGAAATATATAGATAAGATTATGGTATGTTTTAATATGCAGTCAGCAAAATATGTAAGTACACATTTAATGAAATACTTTAAACTTTCACCGCGTATTGAGGAGGAGGATAAGCATATGTCCCATGTTTCCTATTTTAGTACCGTGGATAGTATGGCCTAATATTTCACAAGCTGTGAGCATAATTAGTCGTTATATAAAGTGTCATAGTAAAGCTTTTTAGGAATCTGTAAAGTGGATGATCAGATATTTGAAGGGGACAACAGATTTGTGTATAGTGTACCGGAGGGATAGCAATGGTAGTGAAATAACTAGTTAAGTAAATTCGGATTAATGCCGGTGACTTGGATGATTGCAAGTCGTTAAAAGGATATGTGTTTATGCTAAAAAGTGGTGCAATTAGTTCGAAAGCGTCGTTAAAAGATCATGTTGCATTGTTTTCGACTGAGAGAGAGTACATGGCACTAACTTTTATAGCAAATGAGGCGATATACTTATGAAGTTTGGTCTTGGACTTTGGGTTAAAATAGAAAAGTGTTGATATACACTATGATAATCTATGTGCGATATATTTGGCGTATAATCTAATTCATCATGAGTGAATGAAACATATCAACATCAAGTATCACTTCATTTGAGATGTCTTAGCGAATGATAATGTTATTGCGAAAAAGATTGCTATAGTAGAGAATTTGGCGGACATGATGACTAAACCTGTTCTTTTGACGAACCTCAAATTTTGCTTGAGTACAATTGGCGTCTATGGAGAGTGAGTGCCCATTGAGTAATATGGATGATAAGTACTATGACTTTTTTTTTTTGAAGCTCTAAGCACTATGACTTGGCTTCACACGTTTAGCCAATGCGGAGAATTATTAAATTATGTCTTGATTATGAATTTTACAGAACTCGATCCATTGGATAAATGTGGATAAATATCCAAAAGGTGACCACACAAATTAATCCAAGTTATGGATTTCTTGGGCTGTGGGTTTTTTGGATAATGGTAAGTTTATTATTTTGTTGGAGATAAATCTCAAGATTTGGTCGACAAGATTGATTCATTCTTTTATTTGAGTTTGACCGGTTGACCAAGAACTAGACGTCTCTCTTTATTTTTGAATATAAAAAGTAAGAGAAGAAAGCCAAATAGAAAAGAGCTCTTCTGAAACCGCACAATGGACTCCAAAGGGTTTCTTGATGAGCGCTACACAAGAAAGAAGCCGCACATAGTGGGGGAGCAAACCGTCGTACGAAGCACAAAGAACGAATGCAGTTCTTGTTTCACCGTATGTAAACGTTTTGCTTTGAGCTTTAACACTGGTGATATGTGCTGTGAGTTTATCTAAATTGAGTTATTTATTTATAAATACTTTAGATTTGAGCTTGAATTTAGGTGTGGAAAATACTTAAGCATGTGAGCGGTTGTAACTTTATTTCTCCGATTATAGTGAATTATTTATTTCTAACACTTTTCGTAGATGTAGGTACTAATACTTGACCATGTAAGTCTCTGATATCTTATTATTTCTTGTTTACTTTTTTGGTATTTTCGCATTGACTTAATTTTTAAAATTCTATCGTTTCCGCATTAATATTACAACAAGGATAGGCACTCCAAGACAATTTGAAGAGTAAACATGGAAAAGATTTTGCCTTGAAGGTTGAGAGAGCCCAAGCCACCTCATTGTTCCAGGCACCAGGATTTTGTTGAAGAAGCTGCAATTCTATAACAGCAGTCCGGACACTGACAGAAACAGGTTTGTCTTCCGTATCATTATTACGGACGCAACGTAATGGAGAGAGCTGTCCATGCCACTTCAAGATTCTAAGCTTGGTTGCAATGCCTATTCGGCATAGTTGGGAAACCATAAAGGAGAAGTAAGAGAATTGTACTGATTTGAAAAACAAGAGAGAAGGAGAGAGGGAGAGAGAACGACTAATGTCGAGGGCTCAAGATAATTGTCAAAGCTATAATGTTATTTGACTTCGTAAATTGAAAATTAAAGTGATGAAACCCACGTTTATTCGCTTCGCGTCTTGTTTTAGTTTTTCTGTTTTTATGCAGGAAAAAAAGCACGAATTACAATGTAAACTTTAGGCATGTATCTCATGTGTCCTTATTTTAATTTTAAGTGGGTAACGCCATATTTATTGATGGGACTATATTTTCTTTTTATTTTTTATTTTTAAATTTTTCAATACTTTACATGTCAGCTTTGTTGAAAGGAGAAATCTACAAGAAACTTAGTTATTTTCCTCTTCAAGCAAATTTATGGATTACTTATCAAGTAAATTCTACAGAAATTTTAATAAAAACAACTTTTTAATACAATCAAATGTTTATTAGCTTTATTATTATTGTGCCAATCACCGTTAAACAATTCATTATTGCTTGTTTTTTATATACATAAAATGGGATGCCCAGATGGAACAAAAAAGCCCTTCTAACAAATTACAATCACAATGAATTCCTTAATGCTCAAATTTAAATAATCAAATTTAATTAAATTAATCTTTGCATGAAATGAGATATTTTTTTAAATTGACAATTAAATTACATGTATTTTGGGTTGAGAAAAATTAGTATAATTCATGTGTGCTTACAAATAAAAAAAGTAACTATATTGAAGGAAATTGTGCAACGTTGAAAAAAGTTAGGGCGATATTGTTTAACTAGCGAAAAGGAGTGGGCTTATCATATAGGGGGTAGAAATAGTCCCATACATTATAATTTTTATATTGTTGAATTCACTATATACATTAAATGACTCACCCAAGTCTCTATTGAATAAGTTGACTAAATTGTCTTAAATTGTCTAAATCGATATTGGAACTTTCCATTTTCACTAGCTCTTTACATACATATAATAAACTCTAATAAGAATTTAGGATGATATAAAAAAAAAAAAAATGCAGATACTCCCAAAAAGGGGTTTTCGGAGGAAATGCAACATATATATATATCTGACATATAATAAACTCTAATAAGAATTTAGGATGATATAAAAAAAAAAAAATGCAGATACTCCCAAAAAGGGGTTTTCGGAGGAAATGCAACATATATATATATATATATATATATATATATATATATATATATCTGTGTGTGTGTGTGTGTGTGTGTGTGTGTGTGTGTGTGTGTGTGTGTGTGTGTGTGTGTGTGTGTGTGTGTGTATAATTAAGATAAGATAATGTTAATCAGAATACAAGCTATAATCACACTTATGAGCATGTGAAATTTTAAGTTAAGATAGAGTAGAAGTTTCTAATTTTTGCCACTTTCTCTAGCAAACTTTGAATCCCTTTTAAAAACTTCCAAGCTTTGATATAGCTGTTGGAAAATCCTCTTCTAGATTAAAGATTCACGAAACAAAAAATTCTCCTTAGCTAGTCTACAGATTGCATAATCACTACGCAATTGTTAAACCAAAAGGAGGTTACTTGGATTTGTTAAGAGTGAATAGAAAAATCCCGATATCTTTTGTCTGAGGAGATCGCCAAAAGGGAGTCTAAGTCCAAGTTTGTTAACATATCCGGTTAGATTCACATTTTTTCAAAAGCTTAAACTAATGAGTTATAAACCAACAAGAATATATCAAGTACTCTACACAATATCAATTATTTGATGTGACATTTCTCCCACACAACTCACATGTGCATATCTTTCTACATCAAGATATAAAGTCTGCCATCAGGTTTGCATTGTCACACCACAATGTCCACCTTCTGGAAATTACTCCTAGCCTCATCCACCAAACATCAAAATAGACCATTAGCTCTGATACCACCTTTTGCTTGGGGGGATTGTTAAGAGGGAGCCTAAGTCCAAGCTTGTTAATATATCAAATTGGACGTATCTTTACTCAAAAGTTTAAGCTAATGAGTTATGAGCCAATTAGGATATATTAAGTGTTCTATATTCTTCAATGTGAGATTTCTCTAACACACTCACACGTACATTATAACAAAATTAGAGACTTGTGCTTTTGTCTAGTTTTTAACTCTTTGAATGCTTGTCTAAATGTGGGAATACTACTTCGTTTTTCTTTGGTTACTTTCTGTAGACCCCAAACCTTGAAGTTGGTAATTAGCCTCTTATTTGAATTTTAATTCAATTTAAATGAGGTCTAAATCTTGTTATCTAGGTAGTAGAGGCACATTGCACATCCTCTCCCTCCTTCTGATGACCGACTAGAGGGGAGGGCTAGTCACTAGAATGAGGTGGTCGGCCAAGCTGAATTGAGGCTGAGCTTGCCCCGCCGTATTCAAGTGAGGGTTGCCCAGTCATCGATGAGGTAAGCCCTTGCCATATAGAGAGAGGGTGAGCCCCCTTGCTGAATCCATTAGCAAGGGATTAGCAAGCTCACCCTTGCCTAGATTTAGCAAGGGCTTGCCTCGTTGTTGATGGGGCAGCTTGCCCAGCCATTGGCGAGGTGAGCCCTCACCAATCCACTAGTGGTGAGGTGGGACCCGACAAAGTGTTCCATATCGCTAGATTATGAGAGCCATCTAGAGCGCCATACATAAAGGCCATCATTGAGTTTGCTGCTAAACAAAGATGGGAGGCGAGCCCTTAGTGTTTGGCCTAGTCGGAGAGAGAGAGAAAGAGAGGGAAAAAAGGGAAAAAAGAGAATATTAAAAAATTAATAAAGTGTTTGGCCTAGCCGAAGGGAGAGAGAGAGAGAGAGAGAGAAGGAAAAAGGGAAAAAAAGAGAAGATTAAAAAATTAATAAAGTGTTTGGCCTGGCCGGAAGGAGAGAGAGAGAGAGAGAGAGAGAGAGAGAGAGAGAGAGAGAGAGAGAGAGAGAGAGAGAGAGAGAGAGAGAGAGAGAGAGAGAGAGAGAGAGAGAGAGAGAGAGAAGGAAAAAAAGGGAAAAAAGAGAAAATTAAAAAATTAATAAAAAATTTGAAAAAAGTAAATCGCTAGTGCCGCCTGACGTCCACGTCAGCACCGGCTAGCCAAATTTGACCGGATGGATTGAATTGATACAATTGCAAAATGTTTAAGACTTAATTGGCGGAAAGAAAATAAATTTACTACTGACTTGACATAATTACAATATGTTTATGATTTTTTTGGCAATTTTCCCATGCTGCGGCAATGGTTGCGGCCCTCGCTAGCTTTGAGTGAGGTTTGCGATCCCTCACCAAACATTAGGCGAGGGTTACAGCCCTTGTTGGTTGTATGTGAGGGCATTGAGCTCTCATTGGCCATTGGGGAGGGTTGTAGCCTTGCTAGCTACTGTTGAGGGCTTGATTAGTGGTCGTTGGGGGAGGGTCACATCCTTGCTAGCTACTGGGGGAGCAACCCTTGCCCAATGGTTGGTGGTGGTCATTAGGCATTGATTAGTGGCCAGCAGCCCCTGCTAGCCTCTAAAAAAAAAAAAATTCACGTCATAATCGCTCATGTCATGTAGGCAGCTAGTGTTCATTTTAGTGATTTCTAGCCAAAATTGACTGAATGGACTCAATTGACAAAACGTGTAAATCTTAAGAACTCAATTAGTAAAATTGAAAGGTTTATAATTGAATTAACAAAAGTACAATATATTTAGGAATTTTTGTACACTTTTCTCCAAGATACTACCATCCTGTCCAGGTTCTCAATGCTCGTGCCCAAGATCTTGATGCCTCAACTTGAGGTTATACCGGAGGTTTTTGTTTTTTTCAAACGTGTGTTTCATTATTTGTAGTCATGTTATTTGCAAGATATAGCCAAACACAGAAAAAAAAAATTATTTTCGTTGGAAATAAGTTCTTTTGGTAATATTTTCCAGCAGAATTCTCTCTCTCTCTCTCTCTCTCTCTCTCTCTCTCTCTCTCTTAATGAAATAACAAAGCATCGAAAGTCTTGGAATATTCCTGCAATGAAGGTATAGATCTTAGAAGAACATGGAGAATTAGGTATATTCTCAGGCCTTCTTCACCAGTATAACCAAGAGACCGATATGAGTGATCATTAGAATAAAATTGTATAAGTTTGTTAAAAGTAGAAAATCCTCAAAGCTTCACTATTGAGCACGACAACATGAATTTAGGATAAATTATTATATGATGGAGAGGATAAAATTGGGTCAAGGATGGAAATAGGGAAGACAAAAATATCTCTAATTAATTGCATGGACATTGACACAATTGTTCTATTTAAACCTCCCACATTGGTTTCTCCAGTGTGCTCTGTGGTTGAAACTGACTCATAAACCCTTTCAGAGGCATCTCCCTCTGACCTTCATGTAAGTTCCCCGCCGATCTCGTCCCTCCGATCCCCAGGAAATCAACCGTCGTGGTCTTCCCATGGTCAACCTCCAAACTCTTCAAGAAGTCATGACTATTCTGACCTAACAATCCACTAAAAACTCCCTCTCTATCACTACCATTATTCACATTATTCATGAATTGTTCACTAATCTCTTCTTGTCCCTTCTCCATGAACCGGTCCACAAAGCCTCCATTGTGCTGAGCTTGCTTCGGCAACATTCCCCCGAACGACGACGGTGCCATTGGTGCAGAGACAAAGCTCGTCGCGCTGTTGTTACTCACGGTTGCGCCCATTTGAGCTGCCTTTTGTAATAATGCTGTCGCCGACATGAATGCCGAGCCGCTTTGTGGGCTATTCATCCCATGGATCAAGCTGGGAGATATCGGTGGCGGGGCGACAGTTCTTGTGTTGGTGGTGCCGAAGAGGTTGTTGCCGGAGAACAAGGTTTGAGGCATCGTCATGGGCTTTGATTGGTGAAGGATGAGCCCTTGCGGGAGAGAGAACAACGGGGGTTTCGTGTCGGCATGGTTGGCGAACTCAGGCGCCTCAGTGGAGGGAATGGTGTTGCTTTGAGCTTGGCTTAGAGGGACTGAAGAAGAAGAGAGATTATTAGGTTGCTGGCCCACAGAGGAAGGTAGGTGTGGAGCTAGGGCTTGGTTTAGCTTGGTGTTTTCTTCGGTTAGGGCATCACAGAAGGCTCGGTGGGTGATGAAGCTATCTCTCCTGCAAAATATAAATAAATGGCAGCATGAAGATTAATTAGTTACAAAGTCTTAACAAAAGAGGAGAGATAATTACATACCGAGAAGCTTAAACCATTTGGATTAAAGCATATCATTATATTATCTAAAAGTCAATTAATGTACGAGTGCACCAGAAACACAACTAATCATAACCTACAACACAACCTCGTAATTATGCAAAGAATTATGAAGAAAAGCACTATGAATGAGCACACGAGTAAATGCACGCAACGTTATCTCCTCGAGGGAGTATTTCTTTTTGACCATGCAACTGTCTCTACCTACCTCTCTGGCCTGTAAATGTGGAAAGAATCAACCTTTCCCTATCATTTTCGTTCAAAACGTTGAAAAGTTTCATTAGCTGCGAAAATAGCTGCACGTTGACGTTCTTTCTTTTCGTCGCACTTGGGCGGCTAGGACTGAATAAATACATTCTTTAATCTGTAACGATAGATGTAACCAGGCCCACGAGAGAGAGAGAGAGAGAGAGAGAGAGAGAGAGAGAGAGAGAGAATATTTTTAATCTAAACGAGTCATGAACGTTGGACGACTTTGACTTTGGACTTTCTTTACACAGTGTTGATGACACCCTCTGTCTCCCTCGGGCTTAGTATCTGTATGGTCTGCTCTCTATCAATATTAAACTCCGAGACATCCAGATTCATTTCAGGGGGAGATGTGGGTTTTGGGATGATCAAGAAGACGTGTCAGAAGCAGCAGCAACATCACCTTTTAGCGTCCTTAATTTATGGCACGGAAAGGCATGATCCTAGATATAATTAAGTTCACAAGGCAGGACTCTCGCTATAGTTCTACATGATATCAAGGTGGAAGGTTTTGGATGTCTCTGCAGGCTGTTCCCCTACAATAGTCCGACCAATGACTTTTTTTAACGAAAGTAAGAAATAGCAAAAAACTCATAATTTACGACTTAGGTACAAACTTATAAGTCCTTATGTGGATACCAAGTCTCTATCACTGCATGGGGGTGTGTAAAATGCCTCAATTTGAAAACATGGTCATAACTACCATTTAAGCTGTTAGGAAAAGTCAATAAGGGGCGGATATATTCTAAACTATATCTAGCAATTTGACTTATCTAGAATTGCCTGACTATGATGCATGCACGTAATAGCATCACATTTTATTGAACCCTCTTGAAACAGACCCCATAAATTTTAATATAAACAAGTATTTATTCTTAGGTAAATTTGCATGTCAATGAATATAATTCAATTTTAAATTATTCTAGTATCTAGCTAGCTTGTGTGAATCAAGAAATATTACATGTTCAGAAAGACCACTTTTGACCTGATCTATAATTAACTGGCGCATATGGCCTGTAAGGGGACAAACCTGGAGAATATAGTGCCGCAGTCACATTTGTATTCTCTAGTCCCACAAGTCTTGGAATGAGCCTTCCAATCCGACTGAACTGCATACTTCTTGGAGCACCTCTCGCACTTCCACTTCTTCTCGCCATGCTTCCTGCAGAAGTGCTTCTTGATCCCAGTCAGGTCGCCGAGTGCTCGGGCCGGGTTGTGGTGTACGCAGCTCGGCTCAGGGCACACGTAGACCCGCTTCCGGATCTCGGCGTTCCCTCTCTGCTTGAGCTTCCACGGGAGGTTGTGGCCTCGCCGGTGCAGCTGCAGGTTCTGGTCCCTCTGGAAGCCCTTGTTACATATCTCGCACACGAAACGGTTCGTCGCCATGAGCGTGGTTGGGGATAGAGCAATGACTTCTGCGCTTGGGTCTGCATTCAGTAAAAACAGTTTCAAGTCAAGTCCTCTATATTTTTTTAATGTCTATGTGGGGTGGGGGGGTGTTCAGTGCGATTATTTTGCATGCTAATGTCTTTTGAAATAAGCCATTGCTGCACACGGCTCGATTGCTTCTCATTGCCAAATGATTCAAATCTCTTTTTGTAGGATTTACTGTTGATTGGACAAGTGTGATCAGGAAAAGTGAAAAAGGTGTTATGATGCCGATTATGTTCAAAATCAGTGGTCGTCCACTCACACATTTTATTATTTTAATAAAATCCATTTTTTGCTACAGTCTTGGTAAATTCTTAAAGAGCAGATAATAATATCGTACTTTTAGTCTAATGTTTCATGTGCATGGCTCAAATATAAAACTAGGGACGCAACTACAAACCAAAGTAAGTGGATCTTATAAGCTAAAGAACTAATTTCTAGAAACAATATCCTCAATGATACACCAAATTAATTAATTAATTATATAAATATGTCCACAAAGTAGTCTCAAACAAATCATTATTCCATTGACAGAAAAATGATTCTCTTACCCGAAACAGCTAGAAGCAAAAACAAAGGATTAAAAAAAAAAGGAGATCGATACAAAAATGCAAGCCCAACAGTTTACTACAATGATTGGAATACTCAGCCAATAATGGAGCCTCCTCCTCAACTTTCACTCACCAATAATTCTTTCATTTCTGGAACCCATTTTAGCTACGGAGGAGCTCGTAAAGTTCTCCTAAAAAAGCAATTTTTCTTGATCTACGTCCCCTCGTATTTTATACATTTGTTGGAAGTGACGTGTGAGTACAAAGTAGATTTCTTGTGCAAACTGTTCCTGTAGACTCAAACTCAAATTAGTTTTCCTAAGGTCGAACCCAAAAGCTTGAATACTTACTTCGGATGTTAGATCCAATTGTCACCCAACAACATAATATTGAAGTTCTTGATTAAAGCGTGAGATAAATCATGCAATTTAATCAGCTCAACCCAAGAACAAACATACTCTAATCAACATGAGTTGAATCATATGCAGTTAGCGAGCTTTCTTATTCAAGAAGAAAAGAGCGAGTTCAACAGTACGGGTAGAAAGCAGAAAGAAGATCTGCCCAACAAATCTGAAAATGAATAGTTTCAGCTGCATGAGATGAATCTCTAAATTAATGACAAGAATATCTATTGATGTTACCTGGGTTTCCTGGTAGGCTTCTTTTCTTCTTAGCCTGTGGAGCTTGCTGTTGCGGCTTCTCATCGTGAGTACTCGCAGAGAGACTATCGTTATTAGCTGAAGCTGATGATAATAATGAATTATTAGCACCAAAGAGGTGATTCAGAAGCTCCTGTGGTTGAACTTCAGCTTCTCCAGTATTGCCTGAAGAGAAGCTCCCACCTTCACCTGTGATATTTGACATCTTGAAGAAGACAAAGGTAGAAAGGGATAAAAGGGTGGCCAAGAAAAAGATTAAAATTGCTTATTTCAGTGATTTTGTCTCTCTCTCTCTCTCTCTCTCTCTCTCTCTCGCTCTCGCTCTACCTTCCAAACTCTCTTGGTTTCTTTCTTTCTTCCTCTCTTTCTCTTGCCTTTCTTTTCTTGGCTTTTGCTTCACTTTGGTTCTATCTTGTTCTCATCTCTCAAAAGAGCGATCCTCAGAAAAGTGATGGAGAGAGGAAAAAGATAAAATGGAGAATAACAACAGAGAAATCCGGGGATTTGTTGTGACTAGAGGAAGACAAAGACCTAGGAATTCTCCTTCATTTCTGATGAGAGATGAGAGCGCTCCTTGGTTGCTTGGCACCAGAAGAACACAACAAGATGGAGTTTCCTCAACTCAGTTTAATATTCATATATATCATGTCAAGGGGACAGCTGCATCTTTCATTCCCAAATTGCCCCTATGCTTCTGCCTTTTTTACTTTGGGTCCTTTTCAAATCTTAAATGAGAGGAGCTGCTGCCCTTTGCATGAAGTCTTGGTGAAATGAAAAGGTTTGTGTGGGGCATAAATTGAAAACTTCATAAGCTGTTTCAAATTTGAATCTTCTGGCTTATTATGGAATTGATTCTCTCTAATGGATTTTGTTCAGCTTGTCTTGTTCTCATTTATACTCAAGAACAAGACACAAACACACAAGTCTCTGGAAAAAATGAATGTAGATTATTGTAGACTGTGAAATATTTAGTTCAAATTTATCAATCTATGAAAGACACGAGGAGGGTATGTTTGTTTTATAATAACCCTTCCAAATTGCCATTTCATCTATTGTTTGGCAATACATGATGATTACATATGATTTGAACATCACTGGAAGTTATTTAGGGTTTGAGGGATGAGACTACATTATTTGAGGAAACTTCCTTTTTTTCCTCTCTCTTTTACTCCCCCCACAAAAAAAAAAAAAAAAAAGGGGAAAAAGGACAGAAATTTCCAAGTTCTTGAACTATTTTGTAGTGTATTCTTGACCACTAATCATATTCAACATATGAAGTACTAAAAAATTACGATCAAGAGAGAAATTAATAAGCACGCGTCCTTAGAATTTGTCGATTCTAGTGGATAGTATCCAGATTTTATATAAAAAGTTAAAAAGAAAGACAACATCGACCTAGAACATTGGACTTCATTATCTTAAGCATAATCAAATCCCTTTGTACTTGTGATTTTTGTCCTAATCAATTCTTCTTGCAATTATATGAATAATCATCTCCGTGACACAGATGATGCATCCTGAAATTTTATTTATGATTTTGGGTGCGCATGACAAATCCAAGGGCTAATTAGGTAAATCGGATATTTTTTTTCCATGGACACCAATAATTCTCTATTATTTCAAAGGTTGCTGGCGGACGAGGGCTTCCGGTCTGACTTTTGTCCGTTTGTGTCGATATTTTAATCAATGCAGATTTTGTTCCCATAATAGCCCCTGTGGCGGACCGAATTTACCGAAAAGCAGCATTCGAGAATCAGCCGCCGTGAAGCGGGAAAGGACCGGAATGGCCCTCGATGGTCACGGGTGGTCACTGGGGCCGAATTGCCTTCCTCGAAAAGGACTAGACAAAGAAATCATATTCTCCTATTCACGTGCACTGCTTGGGGTACACAACATGTACCAAGGAGGGGACAGAAAATCAAGTGAGTGTAAGCGTTGAAAGAAAAATGAGAATCGATAATCTGAACCGAATTGAATCGACCAAACCAAGCAGAACCGGATGAATTCGTCTTGACTAATTTACTTGATGGATTTGTTGGTTCGGTTCAATTCCGATTCATTGGATGTCATTGGACGATGTGAAATGAATTGAGAACCGCGCCTCTCTTTTTATGGATAATTTTGCTTGTGAAAATAAAGTTGCGAAGCTCTATCAATTATCTAAAATTTTATTGGGTTTTGCCTAGACTGTCTAGAGTCCAATATCTTTTATTGGCTAAGAGCTCAAGAACACGAGTTTTGAAGAACATTGTCAGGCCCCGTCACGGTATCCTCTTGTTCTCCGCTTCTGTTCACTTCAAAGAGTCTTCACCGACATCAACACATTGTCTTTTTCTTTGTATACATGTTACGTAGTCAAATATGAATCTATCCGTACGAATTTTGATGAAATTTTTGTAGTTGGAAGTTAGGTTTGATTTTTGATATTCAAGTATTTACCTTAGGACATGGTTTTCTTATGAAATGAGTGTAGGCTTGACATTAACATTAACTTTGTCATAAGGGATCAGGAGGGAAGAGAAACGTTCTACAAATGCAATTGTGTTCGGATGGACGGAAAGAAGCCTAGGAAAAGGATTGTGAGGGATCGAGAGGGATTTTAATATGATTGGTCCGCCCAATTTTATGTACATTTTAAATTTCTGAGAGAAATTTAGAGTGACTTGAAAAAAGGACTTATATCGTAATATATTTTTTTCCCTCCTGGCATGCAAACTCTACATGGTATAAAACTCGACAAATATTACTTTTATAAATTACAATACATGATAAATGCATTATGATGGGGCTTTTTAGTCTTGAGATTCTCTTTATAATATGTTAATCTGTCTCTCCTTGGTTTTGAAGCCTCCTACATTAGAGCAACGTTCTTTTTTAAAGGACTGAGTTGAATATTCTGGCCTGCAACATGGACACGGCTTGCTGACTGAACTTTTCAAAAAGCATCAGCCAAAAGGAACTCATTTTCTTTTTCTACACGAGTCCTTTTTCCTTTTTACCATTTTAGTTGAGTCTACCAGTCACGACCAAACAGCCCTAAATTTAAGATATATGGAAGAGAAGTTGACTCTGTCATTCATGGTAGAACCAACCAAAAATAAACTGCATTTTTTTTTTGCAAAGCTTCACATCAGGGCTCATGGTTTTAATTTTTTAATAAATTACTCAACTAATATCACTAACATGTCATCTAAATCGCTATACAGTGTGTTCATATACTTATATATTGTGGTGAAAAAATAAATTTATATGGGGTCCGTTGATATACTCAATTCCAAGCATTCTCCTTGTTTATTTGTGTAAATCTGATTGGTGTAGGCATCATTTACTTAATTAATTTATGTAACTCACAATGCCCTCAGACATCCATTACATCATGGACCGAATCTCTTTCATCAAAGTTGCGTCATTAGTTGCAGCTAACATAGTTTTGGGATAAGTGCACTGAAAATTCTAAAACTTGTTACGAAAGTGCAATTGAGTCCGAAAAATTTTAAAAAAGTACAATTAAGTTCTAAAACTTACTAACATTTTCCATCTGTCAATTGAATGGAGTTAATGGAAGGATTTGGTTGCATCAACTTCATAAGTTTTATAATTTGATTGCATTTTTTGAAACTTTCAAAACTCAATTACATATTTGTGACAAGTTTTGAGATTTTCAATATATTTATCCGTTTAGTTTTTGGTTTTTTGGGAATGATGAATAACCTTTGCTCAAATTCATGATCATTGCTGCGTCACATGCACTGTCTCTAGCATGAGAGAGAGAACGTTGCAGTAGGGAACAGATGTCTCTTTCCTCATGCTATGAGATTCAATTATCAGGTATTCGTCATTGAAACATGAGTTTCATGTGTTGTCGGATTCCAAGTTGCTCGTAAGCGAGTGTTGCGGCTGAAAAAGCTTTTGGAAGCATCGTGGTAATTTCTTGATGGAACAGTTCGGTAGATCTGTTCAAGTTTCAAGTACAATCGGGCACTTTCCTGTAGAAAGACAACAAAGCTGTACGTTGCAATTCAAAGAAGCTTTTGAATCCAGGATGCAAGAGCTTGTGGAAGACAAAGTTCTCTTTTTCTTTCTTTTTCTTGGTTTTCCACGGATATTTCTTGCTATTTCACCTAACCTTTTCGGTCTTTTAATTAATCTATATATTAATGAACTACCGCAACAGCTGCTTCGGCTCAAGTTCGACGGCTTGTAAAGGACTGAACGTGCATATATTAAGTTTCGTGGTCGGGCCAGCACATATTTTTCAAGTCATAAACAAAGGGTTTTGTGTACAAGAAGACTTCGCAATGCATGCATTTCATGTCACCAACGACTCCTCATTTTTAAAGCGGCTTCTCTTGTCTCTTTCCCAAGACAAGAGTCAGCAAGTTGAGAGGGATTAATCAACTGGCTCGGCAGATAAGGACGCCATTTGGACTACCCACCGGGGGGGAGAGAGAGAGAGAGAGAGAGAGAGAGAGAGAGAGAGAGAGAGAGAGAGAGAGAGAGAGAGAGCCTTCTTGACCCCTCTGCTGAATCCCAAATAGTAAATGAGGGAAAAGATGGGGATGAAAGCATGGTGGAGCTCCAATTCGGCCATGAAATATAGTTTAAGTTAAATAAAATAATAAAGAGGACTCTTCGTAGGTCGTTGTCAATCAAGTTCAGAGCACTAGGGATTTTAAAAATAGGGAAAAAAGGACAAACTTCAATGTAATGAATCCATAGCAATCATACACTAGAGGCCGACCAATCAAAATATTCATTTTGGACATTATAGCATATCTGTGGTTTGGCCTTAGGTGCTCCTGGTTGGGTAATTCTATGTCATGTAATAAAGAGACTGGGGGAGGAATGGCAAAATGATGATGTGGCATTTCTGAGAGTTTAGCTTAGCTTAGCTTAGTTTGATTTTATTTTTATTTTATTTTTAAAAGTTAGTTGGAGTTGTTGGGTACTCAAAAAGCTTCTACTTTTTATATCATTTTTTTTAGATATTTAGTCAAAAAAAAAAAAAAGCCAGTTCCCTCAATCTTTTATACGTTTGTGAATTTCAAAAGCAAATCTGAGTACTTTAACCCTGAATATTGTTAAAGAAATCAATTCAAGCATTCAAAATGAATTCATTTGACAAAAAAGGGGAAATTACCGAAAGATTATGAACCTAATGCATTTGTGCCGATTAAGATCTAAATATTTTGATAATTTGCTAATTTAGCCATTCCAATCAATTTTGACAAGAAATCGCTGATGTAGACATCAATCGTCTTATGTAGTACAGTCGGCGCTAACATATACAATTTTTGTAATTTTTGGAAAATTTTATGATTTTTATTTTTCTTCTCTTTTTCCTTTCTTTTTTTCTTCGCCTTTATGAAATCTGGTGAGGGTTTTTAGCTGACCTTGCTAGTCATAGGCAACAACCAAGAAGCTATCGGCTAGTGGCTATTTAGGCAAGGGTTACAACCCTCGCCTATTGTTGGTGATGGCTTCGTGGCCCACGTTGCCCTCGCTTGGGGTCGATGAGGGTCGGCTGCCTTACCTGTGGCGACCTTTGCCAAATTTTGTAGGGAAAAAGAGGAAAGAAAGAAAGAAAAATAACAAAAAATCATAAATTTTTTTTTAAAAAATTTCCATGTTAGCGATTCCTTCCCAAAATTGGCAAAAGGATTAGGATTAAATTGGGTAAATTGAAATCTTTAAGATTAAATTGATATATAGATACAATAGATTTAGAACTTTTTTGGTAAATTTCTCCAACAAAAAGTATTGAAAATACATCTCAAGCTTGAGCCCGCAAAGGATTCCTAATCTAATTAAGTTTCCTCATCTTAAAATGGATTTCTTTTTAAGGATACAAATTTTTATTATACAAGAAGCAAGTCTTTTTAAGAGGAGCTTTTGGTGTTCAAACCGATAAATCTTAAGATTTGTGAAATTTTTTGTGAGATTGGGAAATTATTTCGTGAGTAATTGTGAGGGCGAAACACCGTGTGAATTGTTATGTAAAACCAAAGTTGAGAAATACCGAGAGTGTTTAAGTGATTTGAGTGTGCTCGTATTCTCCATTACAACATTTGATCTATTAGTTGCTTTCTCCATGGAGTTGGTCTCACCAATCAAACCAAGTAAACCCAATATCCAATTTATTTCCTTACTTTATTTATTTCCTGGTGTTTGATCGCCTGTTTTTACAACATAAAGGTACAATAAATCGGTATTCCACATTTGAAATTGTCATTATCAACATACTACGACAATCCATGAAATAGTCAATCGTTTGGGTTTTAACATTTGTCTCATCAGTAAAACCACACAACCGTTTCTAACTTGCAGCATTCACTAATCTAAAATTCATTTATCAACTTCATAGGTATTACCAACACTGCGTATGGAGAGATCCACGACTCATAGGATGCGTTTGTTTGTGTTTCTGTTCAAAAAGTGTTCCAGGAAACAAAAATATAAAAAATTATTTCTATTTCGAGGAACAATTTTTTACCGGAAAAACGCGTTTGGTAAACTTGTTCCAAAAAAAAAAAAATATAGAAACATGTTTGGTAAATTTGTGTTCTTTTTTTGTTCCTTTTAATTTTTTAATATTTTTTAATATTTTTCCTTTTTTTCTTTTTCTTTTTTTTTTTTCTTCTTTTGGCCGGTCGCCGGCCTTGGCCATGGCCGGCGACCGGCCGACGAGGGCCGGGCGGCCTCGCCTTGGCCGGGCGAGCTCGGGCTCACCCAGATCCAGCGAGGCCGAGCTCGCCCAGCCATCGGTTGCTTGGCGGTGGCCCGGTGAGGCTGAGCTCGCCCAGCCACCAGCGAGGTTGAGCCTTGTTGGGCCATTGCCAGGCGACACCGACTTGGTGGTGGTCCGGTGATGTCAAGCCTCGCCGGTGGCTAGGCGAGCTCAGCCTTGTCGAGGGCTAGTGATGCTCTAGTAAGGTTGCCGGTCCTCGACGGCGTCGTTGGCCCTCGACGGCTGGTCGCTGGCCATGGCCGAGGTTGGCAACCGGCCAAAGAAAAAAGAAGAAAAGAAGAAGAAAAAAAAAAGAGAAGAAAAGAAAGGAGAAAGAAAATTTGTTCTTAAAATTTGTTCCAAAAACAAGAAACAAGTAGAAACAAGAAACAAGTTTTTTTTTTGTTTCTTATTTTTTCCAATTTTATTTCCGGGAACAAAAAAATAGATTTGGAACAAAAACGCAAACAAACGCGTTTCTGTTCTTTTTTTGTTCCCGGGAACAAAAAACAGAAAATTTGTCCTTGAACAGAAAAAAAAGAACACAACCATGTAGGCCCATACTATCCAAGCTTTTTGCCACCACACTTTTTGGACAAGTTAACTTATGTTTAGTAGTATAAAATTATGTTACTAGATCTTTACATCTTCAATCCTCAGTTATTATCTATGAATAGCAAAATCGCTTCATTGGAAATTTGCTAATTTATTAGAAAGAAGTAGGATTCGAGCACGTCTCCCAAGGGAGAATGTTCCTTGTGCGACTTATAATCTTGATTCCGCGGCTCTAAAAATTAGTCTTTCTGAAATAACATTGTTGATTGGTGTTTTGTTAGTTGGTCAAAAAGTTAAAAAGGAGGTTTATTCATGACGAGAAAGTTTCAACCGACAGTTCAATTGGCACCGCGCGTGAATCATACCATCTATCCGGACCAATCTCGTCTATCTATTTTTTTAAATACAGATGAAATATTCTAAATTTGGGCCTATTCCTTAGGGGACACATCAACGTGCCAAAACAAATCGGAACCTGTTTGATTTTTTTGGCCAGAAAACAAATTAGATGTTGGCGTGACTTAGGGACTACTTAAGAAGAATGAGGCCAATACGTTAACTCCAAGATTGATGCGGAAGCTTGGAATCATCAAACACGCAGTAACCTAAAACAACTAGTCAAAGTAATAACTAAAAAAGAGAGCTACCTACACATTTTGTAATCTTACTGTCCCTACCTATCCCTTGTCCTCACATCTTCAATCTTTCTTAACGAAGAAACCCTAGCCATCATCGAACATATTTGACCAATACGACGAAGTAAATATTGTGCCAAATTAGCGGAAAATTAGAAAAATCCAATCTTCAATGCTACCCATATGCACTAATTCAACTCACAAGAAACCCTAAGCAACAGCAGAATTTCTAAGGGGGGATGGTAATGGAGCCGGAAAAGGAATATTTCTAAATTCAATGAAGCCAAAATGCATGGTGACACGGAGGGAAAGATTTTGCTTTCGGCACGTAACCATCAAACACAGCAATGCACAGTGCAATATTCTCAGAAATTGGAAATTTGCGTGTGGATTGCTTTCTTGGCTTTTCTGGGCTGCGCGCATGTGCACAGATTGTTGCACCTTTTCTGATTGCTCTGATTGTGGTGACTGCATTTCCTTTTCGATTCCACATCAATCCCTCATATATAATAAGGCTCCTTTTCTTAGTTAATGATGTAGAAAGCTTGAACACAAAATAGAATTTTATTCGGTGATCTTACCAAAAAAATATATTAAATCAAAGTGTGATTGCTCTCTCTCACCAACGTTACAAAAGCATATTATGAGATATATGCGATAACAAAGACATAGATTCTTCGTAACTTCATTAATTTAAATGTAAAGTGTTGTACCATAAACACTTTGCAAGTATGCTCAAAATTTGAGAAAATTAGTTGAAAGATTTGCATTTTGTATGCTTTTTCAGTCATAGTAACACCCGTTTATTAACAATCGAAATGGATCGAAGTTACTAATTTGCGAAATTATTTTTATTGCGATTTGTGTTCAAATATAATGCCAAAAAAGAAAACTCTACATCACTTTTAATCAACAGTAAGGTGATATGATAAATAGTACAATAATAGCAACTTGAACGCTTGGAGTGGCCCATCGAGGAGACTTTGAAAATGAAGTTGCTTTTAGAGAAATAATCAACATCTTTCCAGCATTTACATCACCGACCCTCTCCTTGTGGGCCTCTTCCCATCACATCTAGTCTAATTCAAATTATCGTCATCTTCTTTTTCTAATGAAACATATCATCCATAAAAAAATCATCAAATAATAGACATTGAAAGATTTAATTTTTTTTCTATTCAAAAGAAAGAAATTGAACATTAGTAAATGATTGATACTCATGACAAATTGAATTTCTGCAATGGTCGGTAGAAATATTATTTCTTAGGAATAAAAAAACAAAGCACATCAATATGCGGGTGACACTTAAGAATTTAATCTCATAATTAAGAATTGAACCAGTAAATAAGCTTAAATAGACTAGAAAAAGTGAGCCTAAATTTTGAAAAATTAAGTTTAGAGACTCGACTCTCTAATGGTAGACTTAAAAGGGAGGTCGCTATCGCTAGTCGGTCCTCCCAATTGTTTCTTATTAATAATTAAAAGGAAACCCTAATGCGAGGTTAGACGTGAGAAAAAGAGTATATTTTTAGATTCAAAAACCCTTAAATAAGTGAACTCAAATAAAATTATGAATCGTCATAGCCTGCATTCCTAATTAAACTCTTTTTTTTTTTGTGAGCCTTCCCATTACAATTTATTTTTTGTCATTAATCCAAATCACATTAAAATCTCTTCCTAACTACTGCTTCCACTTCAGGATCATTTACTTGAAATTTAATAGCTTTCCCTTTCCCAAGTAGAAAATGTTTGCCTTTGGGACTCATTTTCCATTGCCAAAAGAAAGCTACTTTCGAGCAGATCCCGAGATTTTCTGGTCTCTTAATAGGGAGACTTAGGCAGTGGCTGTCCTTAAAAGCTTTAAGAGAGCTAAGTGAAATCAAACAATAATTTGAAATAAAGCTGATGATGATAGTCGTCATCCTCCACCTTGTGATTGTTGGTTTGAGGTGAGCGAAAGCACATGATCCCTATAATTTGCCATCACCATATTCATTTTTTATTGCGAAATGAAAAAGACAATTACCATTTTTTCCACGATGTTGTGATCACAATAATTGTCACTGAGGATCGGGATTCTCCAATTGGAGCCGCTTGAGTTCCCGATCGAGCTGTAAATTGTACGGAGCTTCCCGAGGGAGCATGATTTGAAAGGGTGATGCGCAGCTCGATTTAGCTTTTTGACCCTTTCTTCTTTGAAATTTCCTCCAAATTTTTGTAAATTCTGAAATAAGAAAAGAGTGAGGAAAGTGGGGGAAAAGATTTCAACGCGAATTGATGTTTTGATGGGAAAATCCAAAAACGTGTCTGGAAAGTACACTATATGATTCCGCAACATGATCTCTATCCCGAGCCTATCCAAATCAAAGGGTGATGGTTCAACACAATGATCATGGTATTGAGAAAGAGGAGGAACCCACCCTTTTGTGTAGTCACGAAACGTTGTCCTCCGCTTGGACATATGGTTGTAAAATTATGTGACGTTCCACGTAGCTTAATCGTTCATTAAGAGTACAACGTCTGGCCATACATCCCTTGGTTAGCTCTATTGATCCTGAGACGAATCCGTGAGCTAAATGAACAGTCTTAATGTGAATGCGCTCAATTGCTAGATTGATGTTTGGCATTAGAGATTTTTCCGCTCGTGTCTCTAGAAAACTTGCTATAACAACATGATCCTAAATATGAATGAAATGTAACCGTTTTGCGTCAGGATAGGAAGATTACAGCGTTGTGAGGATTCGTTGAGAATTCGAATAGTTTTAGACACTTCGTGTGAAGATCAAAAGATACAAAGTTAATTATATGTTGAAGGCTTGAAGCCAACCCAAACAATAGCCAAGAAATGCTATCGAATTTTTTTAGTGGTTTCTTCCCAACAAGTCATTACCCTATGTGACATGCATTTTTTTTTTCGCTCTTATCCAATTATCACTTGATACATAAATTCTAATGTGAAATCAAATAAAACTTATTTCGGTTACACTTCGACTCGATGGGTTCAAGTTGAAAATGTCATATGTAAGAGAATTGTTGATTCAGTGGATACGTTGTTAATCTCGTGGTTATTGATTGACTTCCGAATTATTGATTACAAGTTTATTATCGACGTCGAGACTCTCAATTGACTACCTAATGACTGGAGATCGTTCTCATCAATTTCTATCGCTATTTGATGACCTTCTGCATGACTGTTTGGTTTTCAAGACTAATGCATGAATTTAGGGTTGTTTCAATGCATTTGATGCTAGTTAAATTTATTTAATTCTAGTTATTGAATCTTTTAATTCACAGATTTTTGTGAGTTTTTATTATGGTGTTGATTTCAAGAGTAATAATTAGGTGAACACCCAAGAGTCTATTCAGTTTCTTAGAATTCAGAGTGTTATATTTTGTTTAGCTATATCTCAATAAATTGAGATGTAATCTCGTTTGTAAAGACAAAATGTGAATATTAGAATATATGAGATTTGCTCTAGTGTGAGCAAATATTTATCTCTGATTTCTTTACTTGGAATGTGATTCTTTCTTGGTGGTGAGCCAATAAGCCTTTTATCCTTGGTTGATGATTCGTCCTTTAAGCCTTGGTGGTGAGTTTGTCCTATCTCGAAGTCCTTTGTTCTTACTAGGTGGTTCATCCTTTAAGTTTTTGGGGTTGAATTTCTTTAATCCTAATCTTTATCTTTGACCGGTGATGCGTCCTTTATGCTTTAGTGATGACCATAATTTATCTTGCATTTATATTTATCCATAGACATCCATTCCATACACTATGATCTATACATACTTCCCTCAATCACTCAAAACAACACTCAACCGACCTGCAACTGCATTATAATGATATTGGAGCTCTAGGTTGAACTCTTTTCGAATGATTCTTTATATTACCTATCTTGAATTCCATCTCATATTCTATTCAAAGAACAAAAAATGGCTGATCAAGTTGAAAAAGAGGCTTTATTTTAGAGTAAGCACACCATGGAGGTGTGACCATGTCATAGAGAATCTCCAATGACAAATAGAGAGTCTTCATCCTCTTAGAGAAATAACTAAAAAGGTGGCAAGAGATTTTCAGCAAAGCATTCTTCTAAAAGTATGTCCTTTTTTTAGGGTACTTATTCTAACCATGCTAATAATGCTTCCAACCAGGACAATCATATTGATAAGCCCGTTAAGTTCCTTAAAGAGCTTAAAAAATAATCAAATGGTGAAGATAGCAAGTGCTTCAAGTGCCACGAGTATGGGCATCTACAGGTGGATTGTCCTAACCAAAGGGATATCATCATTCAAGAAATTTAGAAGATTGACTTGGAACTTCAAGATACTCAATAAGATCCATATCATGTAGAGTCCGAATCCAAGGAGCAAGATGTGATCATAGATCAAATCGAAGGAGAGATGCTAGTCATCTAAATGCCATTAAGCAACCATGGTATTATGGATGTTTAATCTCCAAATAAATTTGTTGAGGCAAATGTTGAGGTTATAGATGGAGAGAGAATGATTATAAAGGCTGAGGCGATTACTTGCCACTTTCATTTCGTATAACCCGAAGCATTTTCCCTCATTGTGTTAATCAATTATCAAAATATATTTGACATAATTTCATCTTTTTAGCAAGCCTTGAAGATATTTATTTCTATGAAGCTGATATATCATCTAGTTCATTGGAGAGGCCACTGGAAATTTGTCAAAATCAAGTTCCTTCAGTAAGAATAATTGCAGCTAATTGACTACTTTCAATCTTGGAGATGCAACCATGACAAATTTGAGGACAAATCTTCAGCAACCTAGGGAGTTTGATGAGGGAGCATCGAGCTTTATCGATCAATTCCCAAGCTCAATTTCGAACTTTTTGATCAGTCATTGTTCGAACAAGCAAAGACTGATTTCAGCTACACTTTGACTTGACGGGTTCAAGTTGAACATGTTGATTATGCAAAAGAGTAGTCGATTTAGTGGACAAAATGTTGATCAACTAGTGAGATATCAATATCCAAGCTTATTATTGACTTCGAGACTACCGGTTGACTACCTAATGACTTCTATGCCGTTTGATAACCTTCTACGATTCATCGACTTCTAAGACAGGAACATGAATTTAGATGGTCTTAACAAGTGTCAGTGCATCTAATGCAAGTTAAATGCATTTAGTCTTTTAATTGACAACATTTCGTGAGTCTGGTGCTGCTTTTAATAGTTATAAACAGGTGAATTTCCCAAGAGTGTATTAATGTTCGAGAATTCCAAGAGTCTTCCCTTTAGTTTAGCAATATCTCAATAAATAGATGTAGATTTAATTTGTAAGTAGCTAAGACTTGAATATTGAGAGTATATGAGACTTTCCTTTGTATGAAATAATATTTATTCCAGTTCCTTATCCTTGGAAGGTGGATTATTCTTTAGTAGTGAGCCAAGATGCCTTTTATGCTTGGCTAATCAATTTTCATTTCTGGTGGTGAAGTTTCTCCTATCCTGAAGTCCTTTATTGTTAGTAGGCGGTTCGTCCTTTAAGCCTTGTGGTGAATTTCGTCAATCACAATCTTTATCTTTGGTTGGTTGCACCTCCCTTTTGCTTTGGTGGTGATCATAATCTATCCTGCATTTACATATATCCATTGACATTCATTCCATACATTCTGATCTACCCGTACTTCCTTCAACGTCACTTAAAACATCACTAGCCCGCCCTTACAACTGCATTCGAAACGAATCAAGAGAAAATTCTCTCTTCCTCCTCCATCATAGTGACGATTTGGCTGCTCATATCAATTACACTCGCAGCTTCGCTGCAACCTCCATCCATGAGCCCCTCACCCTGCCGTGGTTGTCGTGTCAGATGTGAGTTCCTTCCCTCCATCGAAGCCCAGTCATAGCTGCGATCTTGACCTTGCCTGTCGCGGCCATGCACGAGGCTTTGCTAGAGATTTGAAAGTTTGCCGTCTGGATCTCGAGCCTTTAGCTCTAGGAGTTCGCAATGAAAGCTTCTACTCGCATCTTGTGCTTTCACTTAGGATAACTGTTGCATTCCTTGATGGTCAAACTGTGTTGCTGTTGATTTAAGAAAGCTTCTTGCTTTGGAAGACAAAGCTGAATACGAAGCCACGAAGATGAAGAGATGCACAGAGCGAAAGATAAACAGACACCGGAGACGAAGCATAGAGGAATAAAAAAAAATTAATTAGTGTGAGGATTTCTCAGTAGAACCCTTTCGTTTTTTGTCTCTTTAATCGATTTAAGTTGCTAAATGCTTTAGCGAAGCTTTAGTAGTGAATTTTTTCAGTTCATTGCTGGGCATTGTATGAATATCCTTTTGGTGGTAGTCACAAGGTTATGTTCCTGATTTCGTTGAAGATGGCAATATTGTTTCTGTAGCTTTCAGTTTGGTGAAATTTGAGTATCCTTATTTGTTGTTAGTGACATTGAAACTTTAATTCGAGCTCTAGCCACTGTTTGTTGAGGTTGTTTCTTGGAAGTGTTGATGGCGGCCACGGAGCACGGCCAAGAAAACTGGATCGAGAAGGAAGAAGAGAAATCAGACTCTTACATTTAAAAAAAAAAAATTTATTCCAACTCAGCAAAGCACATATGGTTGACCAATTGTTACACATGAGTAAAAAATACACGCGACATTAGCAATTGACGGTTGCAGGCACATGCGAAGAAATGATTAAAAGGGCTGTATTTGCCAGAAAATTGGGAGTTCCTATTGTAGTGCATGACCACTTAATAGAGGAACACAAGCATTAGCTCTCTCTAAATAGGAGGTGATCCAGCCGCATTTTCCAATACGGTTACCTTGTTATGACTTTACTCGAGTCACTAGCCCTACCTATGAAACCCATCATAACAAAATATCTAAAAAAGGGAACCTTGAACCATTTCGTCACTTATCACACCCTTTCATCATATTGCAACAAGTACTTTAGGCATATTAGCAGGCATATTTCATCTTAGTGTTCGTCCGCTCTAACGTCTATATAAAATCTAGATCATTGAATATTTTCCTATAGGTTTTCCCAGCATAATAGTTTTTAGGTTACTGTGAAAATAATAACTAGTTGTGAGCTATAAATTTTTGAAGAATTGGACCCCATAATAATTTATAATTATTTGTTATTTGATTTTTTGTGACCTTGAATAGTTTGTTAATTAAAAACTCTCATTTAATCATTTTGTTTTTACCCACGTCACTTTTGCCATCATTTGGGAAATCATTGGGCTTTGAAGGCCTAGTTGACCTAGTTCAAAAGGATGGACTTTTCCCATCACTATTTCTATGTAGAATTGGCCGTAGCTTTGACACTTTGAGAGGGGATAAAAAGTCAATTAGCGTGCATACTCAAGAAAATTAAAAATAAAAATACTAAGGTACACCTAACATTTATTATCACCCTTAATGAAAACTAAGAACCAAGTTGTCATCTTGTCCTCTTGGTATTTATCAACTTAGTCTAATATCTCTTGTTAGCTCAGATCCCATTCAACTATTGGAATTTCCAGCAATGACCACCCTTCCAATATGAAAAGGGGGAGGTGGGAAATTCAAATCCTCACCTTCTCGGAGGTTAGGGTGAAGACGATTTAATTTAAAGTGTAGGTCTCGATTCCCATGGCCTGCAATGAGACATGATAAAAGTTTGAGAGTAAGAGTTAGAGTAGGAATATAGTATGATTGACAAAAAAAAAAACTATTGGAATGTCCCAATGAGGATTAAAAAAGAAAAAAAATGAAATGGAGGATCTTATTTATGTTACATTATGTTCGTGTGACTATGATCTCTAACCATGCGATTTACATTTTGATTTTATGTGGATTGGTTTTA
Organism: Eucalyptus brandiana; assembly: GCA_014182725.1. NCBI lineage: Eukaryota > Viridiplantae > Streptophyta > Magnoliopsida > Myrtales > Myrtaceae > Eucalyptus > Eucalyptus brandiana. The sequence goes on from CM024669.1 coordinate 23,656,598, forward strand.
TACTTCTTACATAGCCCAACCAGGTCGTCATGTAACTCAGCCATGTTCAAAGAATGCGAATAATTTATAATACTACATGAAAGCATGAAGTACATAATGCGCCATAGATCAAAAGTGTCACATAAGTAAAAATTCGAAATACCAAATTGTAAAGTTGCTAAAAGTTTAGGGTTGTGGTGCACGTGGGACACCCTGAGCTTCCCGGGGTGGCTGTGGCTGTGCCGATGGAGCTGCAGGTTCTAGGCCCTCTTGAAGCCCTTGTCGCATATCCCGCATGTGAAACGGTTCGTTGCGGTGAGCACGTTTTTTGGGTAGAACAATGAATCCTGCGCTTGGATATTCATTCAAGGATACAGTCAAGTTCTTTATATTTTTCCAATGTTGACGGGGTTCAGGGAGATTATTTTGCACGCTAATGTCATCTGGAAGTAGCCACTGTTGAAGAGGGCTTCGATTGCTTTTCATTGCCGAATGATTTAAATCTCTTTCCGTAGGATCTACTGTTGATTGGACAAGTGTGATCAGGGAAAAGGGGAAAAAGGTGTCCACTCCAGTGACAGAAAAATTGATTCCCTCACGTGATACCGCTAGAAACAAAACGAAGATAAACCTCTTCCTCCCACAACTTTCGCTCATTTAATAATTCTCTCATTTCTGAACCCATTTTAGTTACGGAGGAGCTAATAAATCGTAGCTCCGTTTGTTTTGTAGATTTTTCTAAAAATAATTACTTAAAATAATTAATAATTTAAAAATATTATTATTATTATTATTATTATTATTATTATTATTATTAATTTATATCTAAACATTTTTGTAGACGAGGAAAATATTTTTCGTCCATTAATATTTGTATGTGGCACAAGCATTGTTTTTAGAAAAATATTTTTCAGATAATTTATTTTTCGTGAAGCAAATGGAGCCTAAAAAAATATTTTATGATTTAAGCGCCTCTAGTTTTATTTTGGATTGCCTTTAGTTCTATCCCCCTTGTGAGCTCAGTTGGATTGCTTGCATGTACTATTTAAACTCAATTTAGGGTACACTTATTTGAAGGAAAAACTGTTTTCAAGAAATTGTTTTTCCGATTGTTCAATATTTACATGACAGAAAACTAATCGATATGTAGAAAACATTTTCTATGGAAAACAACAAGTCTAGAATGGGGGAAAATGACTTTCCCTTCTAAAAAGAAAGAAATCGCTTTCCTTAAACTACTAAACAAGTGAACACTAATCATTTGCCTCGAAAAAGATTTTCCTTTATTATGAGTTTTCAATAAAATATATGTTCTTTTAGCTCTGCTTTTTTTTTTTTTTTTTTTTTTTGGTAAAGAGGCTCTGCTTGTTTTGTAGAAAACTATTTCCAAGAAAACTTTTCTTGATTTTTCGGTGTTCATTTTATGGAAAATAAACTATTCCATCATCAAAAAAGGTCTTTTGAAATAGGAGGAGATGTTTTTGACCAAAATAAATAAATAAATAGGAGAAGATGTTTTTCACTTTTCAAGATGAGGAAACATTTTCCTCACTCATTTTGTCTTATCTCACACGCATGGTAAACTTTCCATCTTTTTTTTTTTTTTTTTAAATCAAATTTATAATTATTTTTATACCCTCTCTCTCTCTCTCTCTCTCTCTCTCTCTCTCTCTCTCTCTCTCTCTCTCTCTCTCTCTCTCTCTCTCTCTCTCTCTCTCTCTCTCTCTCTCTCTCTCTCTCTCTCTCTCTCTCTCTCTCTCTCTCTCTCTCTCTCTCTCTCTCTCTCTCTCTCTCTCTCTCTCTCTATTTTCCTTTTTTTTTTTTTTTTTCACTTTTGTCTTGGCTGGTAGCCGGCCATGACAATGGCCAGCGACCAACCACAAGTGAGCCTCAAGCTCGCTAGCCTCGGGCAAGCTTGAGGCTCACTGACCTTTGGTGATCTTGCTATTCACTCGATTGGCGGCAAGTTAGGTGAGTGCACTTTTGGCCGGTCACCAATTGTCATCATGGCCAGCAATTGGTTGCAGAAGAAGAAGATAAAAAGAAAGAAAAAGTAAAAAAGTAAAAATAAAAATTGATTTTAAGGGATAAAATATTAAAAAATTATTGAAAAAGATTGCATGGAAAAAAAGATTTTCCTTACTAAACAATAGAAAACATTTTCTCCTTCATTTGCATGATTCAATTGAATACTGGAAAATAATTATATTGTCCTAAAAAATGACTTCGTGGAAAATATTTTACAGAAATGCCATATTTTCTACGTAACGAATAGAATCTTAATAGATATTAGATCTGATTTTCTCCCAACAACACAAAGTTGAAGTTCCTGATTTAAGCATGGGATGTAACATGCAATTTAAACAGCTGAACCCACAGATAATTTATTGCTAGTGAGCTACAAAGCTATTCACTATTCTTCTTCAAGAAGAAAAGAGCAAGTTAAACATCAATGGTCCAAGGGAAAAGATCTATCTAACAAATCTGAAAATGAATAATTTCAACTCCATGAGAAAAAACATTGATTTAATAACAAAAATATCTATTTGGCATTACCCGGATATCCTGGTTAGCTTCTTTTCGCCTTAGCTTGTGGAGATTGCTGTTGTTGCCTCTCTTCATGTATAATGAATTATTAACACCAAAGAAATGATTCAGAAGCTCCGGTTGTTGAACTTCTGCTTCACCAGGATTGTCTGGAGAGGAGCTACCTCCTTCACCTGTGATATTTGACATCTTGAAGAAAACAAAGGATGAAAAAAGGGATCAAAAGGGTGGCCAAGGAAAAGATAAAAATTTGCTTCTTTCGTTGATTTTATTTTCTCTCTCTCCTCTTTACCTCCAGATCTCTGGGTTTGTTTCTCTCTTTCTTGCCTTTCTTTTCCTTTTTTCTTTTTTCGCTGCACTTGGTTCTATCTTGTTCTTATCTCTCAAAGGATTGATCCTCATAAAAGTTAAAGAAAGAGAGGAAAAAGATAAAATGGAGAATAAAAACAGAGAAATCCGGGGATTTGTTGCGGTTACAGGGAGACAAAGACCATGAAATTCACCTTCATTTCTGGTGGAGGAGATGGGAGCCGTTTAATTGCTTGGCACAAGAAGAACGCAACTAGATAGAGTTCCCTTTACTCAACTGTAACATGTATATTTATCATGTCAATGGATTGCTGAATGTTGTATCCCCAAACTGCCCCTCTGCTTATTCATATATATTTAAATCTTCTAGCTTATTGTTGAATTGATTCTCTCATTTCTCCTAGCAAACAAGGGCACACAAAAGCGTGTGGGAATTTAAAATAAAAAAAAAATTAAAAGTGGAGAAACTGTGATCTTGGGTTATTTATTTATTTATTGAAGAAATGACCGTAAGTTATTGCATAATGTTAAATATTTAGTTTGAATTTATAATCTATGACAAATAGAAGGAGTGCATGGTCGTTATGTTAACCCTTCCAAATTGCCGTTTAATCTATTGTTCAGCTATTTATGAATATTATTCACGAAGTTGAACATTATTAGAGTTGTTTAGGTTTTGAGGGATTGGAGTTAGGAGTAAGCGGTTCTAGTTTTTATATAGGCTCTATTTGAAACTTGAAATTTAGCTATTAGAATAGGTTTCTCATTTTTTGAAACTTGAAACTTACCCTACATGCCCTAAAATCTGAAACTTGGAATTTACCCCATTGCAAGTTTCGGGGTCTGCATAGATTCCATTTTTATTATTAAATGAATGATTACAGTGAATTATTTCCTTTAATAATCACCACCTGCTTCTTCAATTCATAACCATAATTTATATTTAGACACAAAAAAAAAAATATGAAACATTAACGAAGTGAAAATCTTAATCATAAATTGGAAGTTCGGATTAGTGATTCTAGATTATACACTTATCGTGATCATGCAAAGACTAAGATCAAGAAAGACAAAAACTTATTCTAAGTTATAGATTATATGTTTGAGGTTCTAAGTTATAGGTTGCACTAACTTGGAATTTAGAATCTATCCGTCGAAATAGATTTCCACTTTTTGGAACATGAAATTTATCCTACATACCTTGAAACCTGAAACCTAATATCGAGTAGATTTCCAACGGTCCAAATCTCTGATTCTAGATTCTACCTTGGAAATATACTCACTCTAATTGGAGTATAGGATCTTGGGAAGCTTCCTTTTTTCTCTCGTACCAAAAAGGAAAAAAAGATAGAGAAATTTCCAATTTCTTGAACTAGATTGACTTAATTATATGGTATATATGCAGCACATTATTGGGGACTACTTAAGAAGAATGAGGCCCAAAAGTCAACTCCAACAAAGATACAGAAGCTTGGAATCATCATGGGGACAGTGACCTCGGAAAACCAAAAAGGAGAGCTACTAACAACAGACTTTGTATTCTTTGTATTCTTATCGTTACCATCCATTGTCCTCACATTTTCAATCTTTCTTGACAAAGAAACCCTAACTATTGAGAGCGAATAAGATGGACCGACCAATTAGGAACCACCCAGATCAAATCAAACTGATCAGTTGTGTTCGGTTCCCAATAGAGAATCAAACCAAACTCGATTGCTTGGATCGATTTGTTTATTTTATTTTTTTTTATCTCTCACACGTGTCTCCTCTCTTCTTTCAATCTATTTTTTTCACCTCATGATGCTCATGCCTATCATCATCTTTTGGTTTTTCTCTTTCTTTAGATCTCCTTCACCTCTCATGGAGTTCGAAGCATTCCCTTTTTTGAATTTGACTGATTTCACTAGATTGCTCGGGAACTGGACTAGACCGGAAACTAAATTGGTCTGGCTCTAAGGATCTCTGATCTGGTCTGTAATTTTGGAAATTGGGAACCAATTCCTTTGGTTCAATTCTCATTTTTGGGATGGGAATACATCGGATCGAGAATCAATTATCCCTGCTAACTATCATTGACCACATTTGACCAATATGAGGAAGAAATGTCCAGCTGAGTTATCGGAAAATCAGAAAAATCTCTTAGGTTTTATTGGAGCGCCCGGACCTCTCCTTCCATCCAAACCAATCTTCGATGTTATTGATTTGCACTGGTTCAAGCCCCACGAAACCCTATGCACACAGCAGAGTTTCTATGGGGGGATGATAACGAAGCCGGAGAAGGAATACTTCCATTTTCAGTGAAGCCAGATTGCACGGTGACACAAAAGGGCAAGATGCTCCTTTCGGTGCGTAACCATCGAACCCAACCATGCACAGTGCAATATTATCATAAATTGAAAATTTGCATGTGGATTGCTTTCTTGTCTTTTCTGGCCTCTGCGTTTTTGCACAGATTGTCACACCTTTTCTTGTTGTAACGATTGTGGTCTCTGCATTTTCTCTTCAATTACACATTATTCCTAATCCTCATATATGATAAGGCCCTTTTTCTTAGTTAAACTTAACGCCGTAGAAAGCGTGCAATAATAAAGACGCAGGTTCTTCGTAACTAGTTTACATTAAGGTACCATATTGTAGATTCTTTGCCAGTATGCTCGAAATTTGTGGAAATTAATAGAAGGATTCATATTTGCATGCATTTTAGTCATTGGTAACACCAATTTATCAACAACTAAAACAGATTGGAGTTACTAATTATAACGGTATCATATCCGATTGCAATTTATATAAAGCTTAAGCTGTTATTTTACATGAAAGACTGAAGGCAAAGTATATTCAAGGATACTAAAATTCGAAATAAGAAATCCACACAACTTTAATCAATAGTAAAGTGATATGGTACGTAATATGATAAAAATAGCAACCGGTACTCTTGGATTGGCCCATCGAGAAGACTTTGAAAATGAAGTCACGTTCATAGATGTAATCAACACCTTTCAAGCATTTACATCACCGACCCTCCACCTTGTGGACCTCTTCCCATCACATCTAAGTCGAATTCAAAATATCGTCAATAGATAAAACATCCCACCCATCAAAACATCATCAAATAGTAGCTATTGAAAGATTTAAATTTTTTAGATTCAAAACAAAGAAATTGTACATTACTTAATGGTTAATAGTCATGACTAGTACAATTTTAGTGAGACGATTGTTTAGGGAATGGCAATGGCAAGCAGAAATACTATTAGATAGGAATCCAAAAACGCAGGATATTAATGTGCAGATAACACTTAAAAGAATGAAATCTCGTAATAAAAAAATTAAGCCAGCAAATGAGTCCAAACAAATTAAAAACAACGACTCTAAGTTTTGAAAAATAACATCTTAGGTGTTGGAACCTTAGAATAACCAAAGGGCATTGTTAGAGCTGATCGGCCCCCTTCATCCTTTTACTAAAAAAAAAAAAAAAAAAAAAACTTAGAGCTAGATTGAGCAGGAGAGCATGCTTTTAGGTTTGAAAATCATCAAATAAGATTTATGGATTATCAAAGTCGGGATTCCTAATTGAACACCTATTGTTGTGAACCTTCTTCATTGATCCGAATCACTTTAAATCTCTTCCAACTAATGCTTTCACTTCAGGACCATATGCTTGAAATCTATTAGTTTTATCTTTCCCAAGTAGAAATATTTGCCGTATGGACTCTTCTCCATTGCCACATAAATCCACTTTAGGCACTGGTTGTGATTGTTGATTGGGTAAGCAACACCTCACGATCCCTATAATTTGCCATCGCCATATTCTTTTTATTGCTGAATGGAAAAAAAAAAAAAAAAAACTCCATCTTTTCATTACTTTATTACAAGTTTTTTTTTTTAATCACTGAGGATCAAGATTCGGGAGAATTACCAAAAAAGTCCTAAACCTATTGTAATTGTGCCAATTTAGTCCTTCCGGCCCAAATTGGCCAGCCGGCGCTGACGTGGACGCCGGGACACGACACGGGGCGAGCAAACAATTTTTTAATATTTTTTTTCGATTTTTTTTCGATTTTTTTTTTACCTTCTTCTTCCTCTGGCCGGCGAGGCTTGCCCCTGCCAGCCACTGGCGAAGGCGAGCCTTGCCTAGCGACGGCGAGGCTTGGCCTCGCCTAGCCATGGTGAGGTCGAGCCTCGCTAGATATGGCTATGGCCTCGCCCGTGGCCGCCGAGGCCGCCGTTGCCAGTGGCCAGTGAGGCTGCTGTCGCCAGATCTAGCGAGGCTCGTCCTTGCCATGGTTGGGTGAGGCCAAGCCTCGCCTTGGCTAGGTGACAGTGGCCTCGCTGTCGCTGGGTGAGGCTCGCCTTCGCCAATGGTCGGCGGGCGAGCCTCGCTAGCCTCGTCGGCTAGAGGAAGAAGAAGGTAAAATAAATAAATAAAATAAAATAAAATTCGAAAAAAACATTTAAAAAAATTATTAAGAAATATTTTGCCGGCCGTTTGTCTCGCCTAGCGTCCATGTCGGCATCGGCCGACGAATTTTGGCGGAAGGACTGAATTGACACAATTATAAAATGTTTAAGACTAAATTGGCAAAAAAAAAAAAAAGATTTAGGATTGAATTGACATAATTGTAATAGGTTTAGGACTTTTTTGGTAATTCTCCCATCAAGATTCTCCAATTGGAGCTGCCGAAGTGATCGAGATTTTAATCGTGGGGACCTTCATAGGGGAGCATGATTTGAAAGAGAGATGCGTAGCTCGATTTCACTTGTTGACCTTTTCTTCTTTGAAATTTCCTCCAAAATTTTGCAATTCTTTGAAAAAAAGCGACGAAAGTGGGGGAAAATTTTGAACGTGAACTGATGTTTGATTGATAAATCTAACGTGTCTCGAAAGAACGTTATATGATTCAGCAACATGATCTATATCCAAAGCAAAGGGTAAAGATTCAACACAATGATCATGGTGTGTAGTGTAGCCTTCTATCAAGAAAGCGAAACCCTTTTGTGTAGTCCCGAAACATTGTCCTCCGCTTACATATAGTTGCTAAATTGTACGATATTCGACGTGGGTTTATCGTAGGTTGTTTTGGTTAGAATAATCCCTTTCATTCCTTTGAATAACAGATTGAGAACAAAGCATATGAGCTTCATAATATGTGAAGTCTTATAAGGTTTGATGAGGCTTACATACCCAATTACAAGAAAGAGCACGAAGGTTATGAGCTTTAGGGTTTGTTTGGTCATATTTCTATTTCGGGTAATAATTTTTTTCATAAATAGTCTTTTTCTATTTCTATTATCTCGAACAATTTCTGAATAAAAAAACGCATTTGATAAATATATAAAATTTCTATTATATGAATATAAAAAGAATAGGAATTTGTTTTGTACGATCCATAAATTTTTTTAGTAAAGTAGAATTTCTTTAATTTTTTAATAATTTTTTTTTTAGATTTTTCTTTTTTTCCCTCGTTTCTTCTTCTTGCTCCTACTCTAGCCAACGATGGTGGCGGCCGGTGGCGATTGGTAGAGACCGGTGACGGGTGGCGATTGGCGGTAGGTGACTAGTAACTGAGGGCAGCAGATCATGGGCGACTAGGAAGAAGAAGAAAAGAAAAAAAGATAAAAGAAAGAAAATGACTTATTTCTAGAAATATTCTCGAGAATAAGAAGCTATATCTTTTATTTATTATTTATATTCTAAATCTATTCCCTGCTACTTTTCTATTCCAAGGAATAGAAAAATTAGTTGACATTATCAAATGGATTTCTGCTTTTTTTTTTTAAATTTTATTTTGAGGAACAAAAGAACATAAATTAAGAGAAATAAAAGGGTTATCAAACGGAGCCTTAATAGCTTAGTCTGCTATTTGATTGGATTCTTGAGAGCGAGGGGCTCCTTGAATATCTTGGAAATGGACTGTCAATTGGCTCAATGGATCTTGAGAGGAAGGTGCAAACTAAACCATTGACTTAATCCGAATGCACCCGATTGCTAGATCTAACATTTGGCACCAAAGGTTTTTCCCTCCGTGTCTCTCAATTGTTTGTGCATTACTTGCTGAAACGCTATGATGGTCAATTTGAGGGGAAAAATTAGTTAGGAATTCGAACAAACAAGAGATTAGGGGTGAGCATTAGTCCAGGGTCAACCCTGGACCGACCCTGGACCGGTTCCCAGGGAGACTTGGTCAGTCATTGGTGATGAAATTCCTGGACCAGTACTGTGGGGGTTGGTCCTTGATTCTGAGAGTTCCGGGCCGGTCCAATCCGAACCAACCCTGACTCTCTATATATAATTTTTTTATATAGAGAAAACTTTAAAAATAAAATGCATCAACAACATTAAACAGCTCTTTAGTGAGGAGTTTAAGTAATTTTACATTGTTCTTTAATAACTTAGGTTTTTAATATAGTTTATGACGTCAATAGTTATAATTTATGAAGGAGGAAATTATTTTTGTGAGAAGTCCTCACGGCGTTCGAAAATGCACCTTATGGCATCCTCCTTTAGTATTCGCTCTCTTTTGTCTTATTTATCCTCTTAGGCTTCAATTTTCCAAAATCGAAATAAACAATTTCTCCACTCGCCACTCGACACTTACCTTGCTCACTTTGGGTCACTCATGCCACTCGCCGCTTGATACTCCCTTGGCTTGTTGCTCCCCACTCGACATTCGATGCTCATTCTGTTCAACGCACACCCTACTTGACCCTCATCACTTGCATTTCTTAATTGACCTTGCTCATCATCAAACTCATTGGGTTGGTACGATCCCCGGTTGCCCTTTCAAGAAGTACAAAAAATGAAATAAAAAATTATTAGTTGGCCCTGGGTTGACCTTCAAATCGGACCGAACCCATTGAGTCAGTTCAGTCCTCAATCGCTTTTTAAAGAGTACAAAAAATGAATAAATTATCGGTTGGTCTCGAGTTGACCTTGGAACTGAACTAAACCCAGTGGGTAGGTCCGGTCCTTGGTCCCAAGCTCAATAGGATCGGTCATTGGTCCCAAGAATTGAGGATTAGTATTATGCGGGTTGGTCTTAGGGTTAGAGGGTGGACCGGCTCAACCCAGACCATGCTCATCCCTACAACAGATGTAGAGTTAATTAAATGACTGAAGGCTTGAAGCCCAACCCAAACAACGAAGTAACCTAGCCTACCCCATGTTGCTAGTCCATCATTTTTGAAGGTTATTTTGGGCTTTGAAGGCCCAGTTTAGCTAGTCCAAATAGAAGGATCTGTAACTTGTCCCCCCCCCTCTCTCTCTCTCTTTCTCACTCACTCACTATGTATGTATGTATGCATGTATGTATGTATGTATTTTTATTTGTCAATTCGGTCTATTTTTCTTTTTGTTAGCTCCCATTTAACTATTTGAATGCTTCAACAAAAACAAGAACCATTAAAATCAATGATCTTGCTTATGTTATATTCATTTTTGTGTGACTATCTATTAGACCCGTTAAACGGGTGGGTCGGGTTATAAATGGTCCGACCCAAATTGACCCATTTAACCTGTTTATGATCCATTTATTGTAATGCAAATTTTTTGACCCATAGCCGACCCGACCTATACCCAACTCATACTCGAGTCATTTAACGAAACCTAAAAAAACATTTTAATATATTGCTAACATGGTTTTATACAACACAAATTTAATGGACAATTTTAAAATTTTTTAACGATTTGTGTGGTGTTCTTTTCGATATATTGGGACAAATAGATATAAGATAGCAGTACTGGAATCCTCCAGGATTTGCTCAGATGGGTTAGAGCTTTCGTTTTCCATATTTGAAAAGTCTAGGTTTGAATGGTCATATTTACATTTTGCGCCGGCTCCGGTCAAAGCATTAACCGATTTGCTTCTTAATTACCACGTATACACAATGATAGGCAAAACGCCCATGACATTACTTTTGGGTCTATATGATTTTGTGGTGATATGAAAAATGAAGGTTTTGGTGTTTAACATAGAGAGGGTACTTTTGATCATTCGAATCATGGATTTTTAGGCACGAATTGTATGTTAGAGATTCTAAATTTTGAGGATGCAAAGTGAATGTGTGTGAAAGTTGAGGAAATTGCCAATTTAGATTGGAGAGACAAAAAAGTCAAATTTTGATGGAATCAACTTCATGATGTTAGTTGACCAAAAAAAAAAAAATTTGTGATGTTTTAAGTAAACTCTTCTAATGAGTATGTACATATAATTATACTCAACCTCTATCAAAGTTTATTATGATTCATCAGCAATTAGATGCGCAATTTATTATATTGATCTATCTCTCAAATCACTATTCAATAAATTGTCCAATCTTTTCTATAAATTATTTCCATGCAAAGGAATACATGTTGATTGATCTTGCAATCACGGTAGGTAAGATGGCTTTCATTATGTTCTTTTCATTTGAAATTGACGTCTTGTTGAAAAATGGTGCCATAATTTTATTGTAGTAGCTATTTGTTTGAAAAAAAATTACATAATGGAGGATGCAAAGTGAATGTGCATGAAATTCAAGGAAATTGCCAATTTAGATAGGAGAGAACAAAAAAGTCAAATTTCGATAGAATGAATTTTGTGATGTTAGCTGCCCCAAAAAAATTCGTGATGTTTTAAGTAAACTTTCCTAATGAAAATGTATATATGATTATACTCAACCTCTAGATCGGATCAAACCGATTAGTTGTGTTTGGTTCCCAGGGGAGAACCAGACCAAACTGGATCACTTGGATCGATTTGTTTATTTTATTTTTTATTTCTCACACACGTCTCCTCTCCTCCTTCGATCTATTCCTTTCACCTCATGATGCTCATGCCTACCATCATCTTTTGGTTTTTCTCTTTCTCTAGATCTTCTTCACCCCTCATGGAGTTCCAAGCATTCCCTTTTTTGAATTTGACTGATTTCACTAGATCACTTGGGAACTGGACTAGACCGAAGACCATATTGGTCCGGCTCTAAGGATCACCGATCTGGTCCCCAATTTCGGAAATTGGAAACCGATCCCTTTGGTTCGGTTCTTAGTTCTGGGATGGGAATATAGCGGATTGAGAATCAATTATTTCTACTAACTATCATTGACCACATTTGACCAATACGAGGAATAAATGTCCTGCTGAGTTACCGGAAAATCAGAAAAATCTCTTAGGTTTTATTGGAGCGGCCGGACCTCTCCTTCAATCCAAACCAATCTTCGATGTTATTGGTTTGCACTGGTTCAAGCCCCATGAAACCCTATGCACACAGCAGAGTTTCTACGGGGGGATGATAACGAAGCCGGAAAAGGAATACTTCCATTTTCAGTGAAGCCAGATTGCACGGTGACACAAAAGGGAAAGATGCTCCTTTCGGTGCGTAACCATCGAACCCAACCATGCACAGTGCAATATTATCATAAATTGAAAATTTGCATGTGGATTGCTTTCTTGTCTTTTCTGGCCTCCGCGTTTGTGCACAGAATGTCCCTCCTTTTCTTGTTGTAACGATTGTGGTCTCTGCATTTTCTCTTCAATCACACATTATTCCTAATCCTCATATATGATAAGGCCCTTTTTCTTAGTTGAACTTAATGCCGTAGAAAGCGTGCAATAATAAAGACGTAGGTTCTTCGTAACTAGTTTACATTAAGGTAACATATTGTAGATTCTTTGCCAGTAATGCTCGAAATTTGTGGAAATTAATAGAAGAATTCATATTTGCATGCATTTTAGTCATTAGTAACACCAATTTATCAACAACTAAAATAGATTGGAGTTACTAATTATAACGGTATCATATCTTATTGCAATTTATATAAAGCTTAAGCTGTTATTTTACATGAAAGACTGAAGGCAAAGTATATTCAAGTATACTAAAATTCGAAATAAGAAACTCCACACAACTTTAATCAATAGTAAAGTGATATGGTACGTAATATGATAAAAATAGCAACTGGTACTCTTGGATTGGCCCATCAGGAAGACTTTGAAAATGAAGTCACGTTCATAGATGTAATCAACACCTTTCAAGCATTTACATCACCGACCCTCCACCTTGTGGACCTCTTCCCATCATATCTAAGTCGAATTCAAAATATCGTCAATAGATAAAACATCCCACCCATCAAAACATCATCAAATAGTAGCTATTGAAAGATTTAATTTTTTTAGATTCAAAACAAAGAAATTGTACATTACTTAATGGTTAATAGTCATGACTAGTACAATTTTAGTGAGACGATTGTTTAGGAATGGCAATGGCAAGCAGAAACACTATTTGATAGGAATCCAAAAACGCAGGATATTAATGTGCAGATAACACTTAAAAGAATGAAATCTCGTGATAAAAAAATTAAGCCAGCAAATGAGTCCAAACAAATTAAAAACAACGACTCTAAGTTTTTAAAAATATCTTAGGTGTTGGAACCTTAGAATAACCAAAGGCCATTGTTAGACCTGATCGGCCCCCTTCATCCTTTTACTAAAATACAAAAAACAAAAACTTAGAGCTAGATTGAGCAGGAGGGTATGCTTTTAGGTTTGAAAATCATCAAATAAGATTTATGGATTATCAAAGTCGGGATTCCTAATTGAACACCTATTGTTGTGAACCTTCTTCATTGATCTAAGTCACTTTAAGTCTCTTCCAACTACTGCTTTCACTTCAGGACCATATGCTTGAAATCTATTAGTTTTATCTTTCCCAAGTAGAAATATTTGCCTTTTGGACTCTTCTCCATTGCCACATAAAGCCACTTTAGGCACTGGTTGTGATTGTTGATTAGGTAAGCAACACCTCACGATCCCTATAATTTGCCATCACCAAATTCTTTTTATTGCTGAATGGAAAAAAAAAAATCTCCATCTTTTCATTACTTTATAACAATTTTTTTTTTATATCACTGAGGATCAAGATTCTCTGATTGGAGCTGCCGAAGTGATCGAGATTTTAATCGTAGGGACCTTCATACGGGAGCATGATTTGAAAGAGAGATGCGTAGCTCGATTTCACTTGTTGACCTTTTCTTCTATGAAATTTCCTCCAAAATTTTGCAATTCTTTGGAAAAAAGCGACGGAAGTGGGGGAAAATTTTGAACGTGAACTGATGTTTGATTGATAAATCTAACGTGTCTCGAAAGAACCTTATATGATTCAGCAACATGATCTATATCCAAAGCAAAGGGTAAAGGTTCAACACAATGATCATGGTGTGTAGTGTAGCCTTCTATCAAGAAAGCGAAACCCTTTTGTGTAGTCCCGAAACATTGTCCTCCGCTTACATATAGTTGCTAAATTGTGTGATATTTGACGTGGGTTAATCGTGTTTTGGTTAGAATAATCCATTTCATTCCTTTGAATAACAGATTGAGAACATAGCATATGAGCTTCATGATATGTGAAGTCTCATAAGGTCTGATGAGGGTTACATACCCAATTACAAGGAAGAGCATGAAGGTTATGAGCTTTAGGGTCTGTTTGGTCATATTTCTATTCTAGGGAACAAATTTTTTTTCATAAATAGTCTTTTTCTATTTCTATTATTTGGAACAATTTCTGAGTAAAAGAACGTATTTAGTAACTATATAAAATTTATGTTCTACGAAATAGAAAAAAGAAGAGGAATGCATTTTGTAAGACCCACAAATTTTTTAGTAAAGTAGAAAATCTTTTAATTTTTTAATTTTTTTTTGGATTTTTCTTTTTTCCCTCGCTTCTTCTTCTTGCTCCTCTAGCCAATGATGGCGGCGGCGGGTGGCGACCGGTAGAGACTAGTGATGGGTGGCGATTGGAGATGGGTGACTGGTAATTGGGGGCAGTAGATGGTGGGCGGCAAGGAAGAAGAAGAAAAGAAAAAAAATAAAAGAAAGAAAATGATTTATTTTTAGAAATTATTCTTGAGAACAAGAAGCTGTTTTTTTTTTTTGTTTACTTATTATTTCTATTCCAAATCTATTATTCCCTGACTACTTTTCAATTCCAGGGAATAGGAAAATTAGTTGACGTTACCAAACGGATTTTTATTTTATTTTATTTTATTTCGAGAAACAAAAGAACAAAAATTGAGAGAAATAAAAAGGTTATCAAATGGAGCCTTAATAGTTTAGTCTGCTATTTGATTGGATTCTTGAGTGCGAGGGGCTCCTTGAATATCTTGGAAATGGACCGTCAATTGGCTCAATTGATCCTGAGAGGAAGGTGCGAACTAGACCATTGACTTAATCCGAATGCACCCGATTGCTAGATCTAACATTTGGCATCAAAGGTTTTTCCCTCCGTGTCTCTTAACTGTCCGTGCATTACTTGCTGAAACGCTATGATGGTCAATTTGAGGGGAAAAATTAGTCAGGAATTCGAACAAACAAGAGATGTAAGAGTTAATTAAATGACTGAAGGCTTGAAGCCCAACCCAAACAACGAAGTAACCCAGCCTACCCCATGTTGCTCGTCCATCATTTTTGAAGGTTATTTTGGGCTTTGAAGGCCCAGTTTAGCTAGTCCAAATAGAAGGATCTGTAACTTGTCCCTCTCTCTCTCTCTCTCTCTCTCTCTCTCACTATGTATGTATGTATTTTTATTTGTCAATTCGGTCTATTTTTCTTTTTGTTAGCTCCCATTTAACTATTTGAATGTTTCGAACAAAAACCATTAAAATCAATGATCTTGTTTATGTTATATTTGTTTTTTGTGTGACTATCTATCCATTTAACTTAAATATCCACTCGATTTTAATCTCTTTATATAGTCCATGTAATCACATTATCGCTTAACTCAATTGCATCCAAGAAATGCGAATTATTTTCAATGCGGTGCAAAGCCATGAAAACAAATAATTAAGTCATGGATCAAAAGCCTTGCATGATTAGAAATTCCAGGATGAATTGGAGATTTTAACCATTGAGGGCTAAATTGTAAAAAAATGATTGACGTATAGGGTAATAAAATAAATTTTGAGATTATGCAGCTCTCTTAAAATGATATATACACATATGCATGGTTCCATAAAATGAACCTCTAGAGTTAGGTGTACCAATTTTATGCCTAAAATTAACATATTTTTTTGGTAAAATTAGGTCAGATCGCACTAAAGCTATGATTTCTTTATATATGTCTTGACTATACCAAGTGTTCACATGATCAAAATGCTCCTAAAAACTGGCCACTTTCCATTCCTCTATGGTTGGTCAACTCCATGCATTTTAATCGGAAGGGACCACAGTCAGCCCAAGTTTTGGACAAGTAGACACAGAGTAGAGTCATTCAATGTTTTTGTCCCTTTTCCTTTTCCCCTTTAGGACAGAAAGCACTGGATCTCCATTAGTTTTCCCTTTCTTGACAGTCGAGGGAGAAAACCCTTGGTATATCCTCACCTACCAGCAAATGCAAGCACTCAAATGTTAGACCACTTGCTCGGTTTTAGCTGGTGTCTTACTTGATTTATGAGCTCAGCAGCAAATTTTCCATGGTTTAGAGGTTTATCTACTCAAGTTGGCTTTCCTTGTCATATGAAAGCTTACATATTTAAGATACTAATTTGGATTTTGGCTCGCAATTTACTTGGTTCATGAGCTTCACAACCTTATGATTTTCCATTGATGGAGCACCATCACCATATCGATCTTTCCTTTTGTGCAACTATTTGTTGATGTATAGACTCACATTGGTGGGTTTTGGATTCTTTTTATAGTTATCGTTATTATGTGGATAATATTTGATGATGAAATAAAACTAATCAATGAAAGTTTAATCTTGGGTTTTTCTAATGGGTCTATACGTAAAGAGATGAAAGGTAAAGCTTATACCTCAGGCAAAGGCTTTTCTTTTGTTTTGAGAGAATTAATTTATAAGGGAAAAAAGTCAAATAAAGTCAATTTTGGTAACGTTGGAAACAAGCATTGCGCAATATGTGCTGATCCAATCCATTGGGTTCTTAAAAACCAAGCCAAAGCATGACCCCAGCACGCTCCTCACCCCTCCATAGTCAACGTTCCAACACATTAAACTAAGCATCAATCTCGTAATCTCACGTCCTCTTTCCAAAGCTATATGATTTTTCAGTGGTTTCATCACGAGATTCGTGCCCACCATTGCGTAACGCGCCCATCTTGTCCTCTTAAATCTTATTATTTGTCTTCTGGCCTCGATGTATTCGCCATATGCTCGGTTTTCTTGCTTTCCGCTTCGCCCCGTCCATGAGATTAGTGAGGTCCTATAGGTGCCGAAACTTATCCATGAAGTTTGAGCTTTTTAGTTACAGAAACTCGATCTTGTTCTCTAGTTCAGAAAGCAAGTTGCTTAACTTCACTGAAAACAATTAACCTCCAAGGCATCTGTATGTATAGGAAAATCTTGAGGTATAAGGTTTTCCAGCTCTAAAGAGTGGAGTCTCTGTGAAGTCTTTTAAGGTTAAAGTGGGATGTCTTTGTGACGCAAATACTGCAGCGACTTGGGAAGTTTTTGATGACTCTTGTGGATCAAAGCCACAGAGAGAAGCCCAGAAAGCTGCATGCATTTCCAAAATCTGCTCATTTTCTCAACTTGGTATGTCTTTCTCGACAGGGCTTCATCTTGTTAAAATTTTTCCCTCTTTTTCTTCTACTGTATTCCATTTCTCATTGATATTGCTGAGATGCAGAGAAAAGACAATTTAAAATTTGATTGGCTTTCGATGAGATCTCATGTCTTCAATTCATTATCTTTCTTGAGCTTGCATTCTTATGTTGTTTTTTTAAGCCAGACTTGACATAAGTTTATACTAGGATTTCGGTAATGTGCAAATTACTTAGCTCAACTTCTGATGTCCTGGCATCTGATTCATTCCTCAGGTTGAGCATGTGAGAGAAACCAGTTGAAGCTTCAGAGCTCCGGAAAACAGAAACACTACTTCAAGCAAACATGAAGAACAGTTGTCTTCCCAAATGTGGATTCAAAAGGGTAATGGCTTGGTTTCAGATCTTGTTAGGCTTGCTCGTCATCTTCGTGAGCTTGCTTAGCCTCTTTAGCTTCTACAAGGCTGGATTTTTCTTGCGCAATGAGGACATATGCCACCATTTCTACGGCATGAGGGATTTCCACAGCGGTTTCGACCTAAAAGCTCTCTCAGATAGAGTAGACGAAGTGCTCAATAAGTTGGACAGTTTGCAAGAGAAGCTCGAGTCCAAGGTGCAACAGATGGAGAAGAATAAAGATGCTTTGGCTATTTCTAACATTACAAAGCTGGAGTACAAGAAGTACCTGGAAGATGAGGTGATTAGGCCTCTTTACAGTGCTCACATCGCTCTGAGACAGATCCGGCTGCCGAAGAGCGAAGGGATTGGAAATAGTACTTTTAAGGAGGTGCCGTTGATCAACACTTTCATAATTGAGGAGATTCGGAAATACATAACACCAAAGGAGAACAGAGTCAGGAAGGTCAACATATACGGAAGCGAGAGAGTACACAACACGATCGGTCATGCTTGTGTGCTATACAAGACCGAATTGGAGGAATATATGGACTATGACATCGGTTCTTACTGCAAGGATGACTGGAACATGGCACAGAAGCTCATGATCAGCGGCTGCGATCCTCTCCCACGCAGGCGGTGCTTGACCCGGGCCTCGAAGGTCTACCAAAAGCCGTACCCCATTAATGAGTCCTTGTGGAGATTGCCCGACCATAGAAACGTGAGGTGGAGCAATTACCGGTGCAGGAATTTTGAATGCCTATCTAGCAAGAACCCGCAGCGGGGTTATTCTAAGTGCACCGGCTGTTTCGAAATGGAGAAAGAGAAACTGAAATGGGTCACTAACACCACTCTTACGACGGATTTTCTTATTAGTGACATCTTAGCAATTAAGCCCGGAGAAATACGGATTGGATTGGACTTTGGTGTTGGCACAGGAACTTTCGCTGCAAGAATGAGAGAAAATAATGTAACGATTATTACGACTGCGCTGAATCTCGGGGCTCCATTCAATGAAATGATTGCCTTAAGAGGCCTGGTTCCTCTGTACGTGACTCTGAACCAGAGGCTACCCTTTTTTGACAACACGATGGACTTGATTCACACAGCAGGATTCTTGGACGGGTGGATAGATCTAGTGCTGATGGACTTCATAATGTTCGACTGGGATCGTGTGTTGAGGCCAGGAGGATTATTGTGGATCGATCGATTCTTTTGTAACAGAAAAGATCTGGATGACTACATGTACATGTTTCTGCAGTTCAGATACAAGAAACACAAATGGGCAATTGCTCCTAAGTCAGACAGTGAGGTGTATCTTTCTGCAGTATTGGAGAAACCTCCAAGAGCTATATAAATTACATCGGTCGGTTAATTTTCTCTTTGATGGTTCACAAAATTTGATTTGCAAATCAAGATGTGCGTGCCCTCTTGTATTACCTTTTTGAATTTGTAATGTCTGTACTGATTGTAGCAGGTGATGCTTTGAAGGGAAATATTAATATAGCTGAATTCGAACTTTCAAGAATGTCGCATGATGAGTGAACATAGGTTTGTTCTGCTTCTGTTTCTGCCAACTGTAGCTGATAATGACCATGTGAAGATTTTTTCCCCTCAACAACAGTATCTGATCAGCATGTCGCTAAATTCTTTTCATTTTCTGGCCGTAATTATAACCATCTATGAGTCTTTTGCTACGCAATGTCACTTTGAGATTGCAATAAACTGATATCTACTGCAAAACCCATCAGCATTCACCCAGGAACATAGCTACTTGCGTCAGTGAAGACAGTAACAAAGCCACCACTGACATTAACTACAGAAACTTGCTTACAGGTTTAAGTTCAATCCTTCGTCCCCTATTTTCCTGCAACTTAGCCACCACAAAGAAGGAAAAGAAGAAGCAACAGTGACATCCCTTCAACTTTATTAGTCAAATATGTTTGAACCTGAACTCATGTAGGAGAAAGAGAAATTATTTCACGTAATGAGAAGAACTTCATTATGAGGAATCCAGAAACTTAAACCTAGAACATCAGAGCTTACCTTGAGCATTTTCCTGGGATTGCAATGCAACCAGACTCCATTTCTTCTGTATCCCTAGCAACTCCTTTAACAGTTGCTGTGAAACATTGTTCACTCTCTGCTGCAAGGTCGAAATTTCATGAAAATTATGACTCGATTGGGCACGATGATTCACAATCGGTCCTTGAGAGTTACCTTGAAATTTCATGAACATTATAGCCGTACCACCCCTTTAATTTCAGTCCATCTTTTCAAAATGTGGTTAGATGGCAGTCTCTTAATTATTTATTTATTGAGCACCTACAGAGAATGCGCCCATAGAATCCCCACAAAAGTAAATTTCATACAAGGGAAGTTAATGGTATATTCCAATGCCTCATATGTAACAAAAATTTCTTGAGATTTTGCTCTGTACTGGATTTTATATGTTACTGAAGTATCAGATTCACTATGCTTGTAAATGGTGCAATCTCATACCTTCATGAGTTCTTGTTGGAAGACCGTGAATGTCGATAGAGTATAAACCTCGGCTGGTTGCCTTAACATCTTGACATTTGCTTGTGGCACAGGAGTGCTTTGCCTCATTTTATATTCCTCAATGAGTTCTTGATTTTTCTCATCTGCCAATAACTCTCTGTATAATGTTTAAAAAAGGTAAGGGTATTGTTGAAGCTCAAGCACTTCTTTAAAGCAGTATGCATTGTGTCACTTTGTAGAACACTTTTTATGTCAGAAGCGAGCATATGACGGCCATATATCATTGCCAATTTATCTATCAGCTCAAAAATGCCATGTAACCATTCATTACTCTGCAGGTTGTTCTTCTCCAGCATGGTGTTCCAGGCCATTAGCTACTCTTCCTCCTCTCCATAATAATATAAGCAAAGACTGAAATGTGATACAAATTGCCATGATGAATGAAATGCACAATTCAGATCTTCAGTTGCAGTCTGATAGATTTGCCTCACGCGTAAGCTTTGACATATTTGAGGAATACATCTGCAATTGCATAGGCTATGGAAAGCTGACTGGTCTGCGAGTATTGTCTCTGGCTTTCTCCCCAACATCACAGCGAGAAAAGTCTGAAACAATCGCTTGAAGGAATTAGCACTCCATCATAGAGAAAAGCTGCACCAAAAGTAATGAATTGCCTGTGATGGTTAACCCCAACACACTAGGCAAAGGGTCCGAGTGTACTTATTTGTTCTATAAGCAGTGTCGAAGAAAACATGTCCAAAGTAACCATTATCAACTATCGATGTAGAGTCTGCACATAAGATACTTCTTAGGGAACCATCATCACCAAAATCTATCGAGTAAAAGGGGGATGGATCCTCAGATTGCGCTTTCCGCAAGTAATCCATTATAGCAGTGCTATCTCCCTTTCCCAATGCTATTCTGAAGTGGAAGTTCCATCACAAATGAAACACCTGACATAAGGCTCAATATACCTCTTACTTAAGAATTTTCCTCGCACAGAGGTGCAGTCCGCCTTATGTACAGTCGACCAAATACACTGATCATGAAGAAGATTTTACGTCACCCAAGCAACCAAAAGAGAACCAGACTAATGGAATAAACATGTGAGAATATTAACAGTGTCCCAAGGGATAAGTATTCTTAGCCCCAGACCTCCCTCAGACTTAGGTAGACGAACCTGATCGCGAGCCACTAAAGCTCATTCAGCTTTTTCTGGCTTCCCTTTCCATAAAAATGCAATAGTCTTTTAAGTTACGGGATGCACGAAAACTTGGCTCCGATAGTTATGATGCCGTAAATTACTGATTCGAGTAATTGTAATCTGCCAGCAAAAGAAATATGCTTAGCAGTCCAAGATTTCATTCAATCAGTAATTTTTTATACAAGAGGCTTCAATTGTTATTACTTAACCTTCCAAAGATGAGAAGTAAGCCAAAATATCTCATTGGCCGAGCACCCTTCTAAAATCCACTTTGTGGAGTCGGTTCAGCCTGCTTATCTTCATCATAACCTGCCAAGAACATCTTAGAATTTTGGGGATTAAGCTTCAAGCCAGACAGCTCTTGGAATCTTTGGAACGAAGCGAAAATCTCAAGAAGAGAAGCCTTATCTCCTTTCAAAAAAATCAACAGCAAATACAAGATGGGTCAATTTAACCCCTGAACGCTTCTGATGATGCTGCACTTTCTACTGCCTTATCAAGCATTTGCCAAAAAACTTCCATAGCTTTGACAAACAAATAAGGCAAAAGAGGGTCACCTTGTCTCACGCCATTCTCCACATTAAAGAATCCCCTTAGGTCACCATTTTGAAAAAGGGCAATAAGGGGATGCAATACAAGCTTGCTCTTAGCTAATCAATGAATCTGTCAGGAATATTGATGATATATAAAGCAGCAAACAAAATATCTCATTTGACAGAATCTAATGCTTTCGTATTGTCAGCTTTCATCATAGCTCCAGGAGAAGAATTAGTCGTATGCTAATTCATGGGCAGATGATACATTGTCAGCTATAGATCTACCATCAACAAATGCTGCTTGATTGAAGCTTATGAAATCTGGCAAATACTTTTGCAATCAGTTTGGTTATGCACTTGTGCATAGTATTGCCGCATGAAATATGTTGAAACTGAGTTATGGAAGAGGCATCCTCAATCTTAGGCACTAGAGTGATGGCAGTGATATTCAATCTTTTCACAAGTTTGCCAGATGGAAAGAAATCTAATAAAGCATTGTCATCACTCACAGACCATAACACATTTTTCATTTCCAAAACGGTAACGGGCTTGATCAGGTCATCCTGCTGCTGGTTTGACGGATGATAGGAAGTGTACTCCTGAAGAACAAGTGGATCAGAACAGCCAGGATTCTCTTTTCCTAACGATTTCATAAAAGTAACCATGGCTCTTCAGCAATGAGTTTATGACCTTCAGTCTTGCTCCCATCTTCAGCATGTAGAACTCTCAAAGCTCTCTTGAAATCCCTCACTTTGACCATGATGGCCCAGGTGGTGGTGCGCAAGAGGAGAGATGGCGGGGCATTTGCGCCTTGGTCCTCGGATGTGTGCAAGTAGAGGGCCACATCTCTAGTCTCACATCACTTAGGGAGGAAGTCTTGGACTGACTTATAAGATTTTGGATTTTTTATCTATACATATGCATTTTCTGGGCGAAAGCCCAAAGGAACAACATGAGGGCCTTTGAGGTTCAAAGTGAACAATATGTGTACCTTGGTGGATCTAGGGCCTTACGCTAACCAAACCTCCTCCAGCCATGGCTTCAAACTCAACAGAGAGAGTTGAGTAAATCTTACAAAAGATTCTATATGATTATTTTCTTATAGGTTGTATAAATCAACCTTTGCTTCTTATAAAAAAGATGAATTCTTGTTTTTACCGAGAATATTTGTGGAGAAATTCTCATGGACAAGGTCCAGAAATGTATAAATATAACAAGTTTCGCTGAGAATTTGAATTTTCTCCAAATAATTCACTTTTCAATCAATTTTATTTCTAATTTGCTTGAACTTTCATTAGTTTTGATGCACCGTCGTTTAATTTGAAAGTAATATTTGCCTTCTACAATAGTTTTTAACTCATAATACATCCGTACAGGAATTTATGGCAGACATACTTGTCAATTATCCGTGGCCTTAGCCAACGAATTTTAGCCTGCGTGGACAATGTTTACTTTATAATAACTGGATCTCGAACGAGCGCTATGTACGTGCGCGGTTGCTTTGTGCTCTTTAAAGTACGCACACAATATCGCAAAAATGTGGATGCGAAAGTGAGCATTCAAATTGAATAATACGTGAATTATGGAAACTCTTCAGTCGATAAATTAAAATTTAAAGTTCACAGAAAAAAATCATGAAGTAAGAGGCTGGCGGTATAATGGGTTCAAGTACAATAATAAATTTTGGACCAAAGTTAAACATGAAAAGTTAAATGTTATTAGGGGCTCAATGGGGTCAGTTCAAGTTAGGACTTGGAGATAAGAAACACAATTTTCTTACATTTTCATCGATAACTTCGACTAAGGATAAAGTCCAGAGAATTAATGGGGTAAAGTTCTTCAGAGACTTACCGTAACGAAACATATATAACCGCACGGGCGTTGTTTTGTCACCTATTTTGCTTTACGATCGGTTCACGTCGTTGTCAATTGACCAATTTTAGTGCATAGAGATTCTCGTCTTTCTTCTTATATATTCTTGTTTCAGACATAATTCTTTATTACTGTTTACATTTTCATGATTAGTTGCCCTTTCTTCCATTCCTCTTTGCCTCTTTGCTTTCAAAATATGAAACCGATATCCCAAAAATGTGTATGCGAACGTGCTTAATCAAATTGAGCAATACATGGATAATGAGAACTTTTCGCATGGTAAATTTGAATTTTAAATTTTACAAAAAGAAGTAAGAGGTTGGTAGTGGGGAAATTTTCCATTTAGTTTTAAATTTATTATATGTATGCAAATTTAGTTTTAAATATTTGCCCTACATTTAAATATAGTCATTCATGCTTTCAACCAAAAATATAGTCATTCAAGCTAATTTTTGCCGGAAATTATAATGTAACGGTTTGTCACGTAGGGTGGTCAGTGATGTCTAAACTACCATGTCGGCGATTTCCAACAAAAATTGATTAGAATGATTATATTGGAACTCTGTGTAAAGGTTTAGGACTATAGTGACATTAGTATAATAAGTTTATGACTAATTAGGCAATTTTTTCGATTGGCAACGATGCGTTTTGAAATTAAGGGAAGTGTTTATATTGTAGATTAGAGGATAAGTGGCATGAATTAGGGGCGTTAAGTTTGAGGGTGGGCTGATTCTTGCCCTCGAACTGTGAACTGACTCTCTCCACCCAGAATGGGGACCGATTTTGTACTTTTTAATTTTTTTTTTTTTTAAGACTAGCAATTTGTTTGATCACTTCATCTTTTTAGATTTCAGATCTCAATAGTAAATTGAAAGTTGTGAATGCTGCATCCGAAGAGGCAAGCCTTTTCTCCTTCCACCTTCTATCTCTTCCAGCAAAAAGCTTTAATTATTTACGTAAATATAATTCTTATCCAATCTGATCAGATAAGGAACTTAGTCAAACTAAAGAGAATTATGCAGACAATTCTTTCCTTGGGAAATGCGTTGAATCAAGGAACTGAATGGTGTAAGCAAAATCTATAAGTTAGATTCTTATCTTGTTAATTCTGCACTACATCCGAAACACTGCCAACCACCTTGATGGAAAAGCAAAGAAGCATTACCACTTGCGCTTTAGTATAAAAAAACAATTTAAAGAAAATTTTAATAAAAGGAATAATGCATACTGGTCCTGATCCAATCGGTCAGTTCCTTGCGTAGAAGCGGGAACAAGACCAGATATTGCTAGGGAACCAAAAACCGCCCAAAATTGGCCAATTCGGTCTGATCCTAGGGTGGATGGAGACCATGCTCACCCCTATTAGTGGATAAGTAGAATCGAGAATTGTGGGTGATTATTATATATGGTAATTAAAGAATCGTGGGCGATTATTATATATGGTAATTATATGTTGAGTTAGTGGATAAGTGACATGCGCATTTCTCTAACATTGTTCTCTAACATTCTTGATCCTTTTGACTGTTCAAAAAAATTTGATTACAATAATATATTTAAACAGAATAGTAGAGGATAGGAGAATCAAGCATCTCGTAAATGGAGGGAATTTGATTAGAATAATATGTTTAGACAGAATAATAGAGGATAGGAGAATCAAGCATTTTCGTAAATGTAGAGGGGTGGAAACCAAGTCCGAAAGTTTGTTTTATAGCTATTATAGACAAAGTGTCGCTCTATTTGAAAATTCTACCCGTAAACGAAGTGAGGCATCCTGAAAAGATTACGCTAAGCCTCCGAGAAGCACGACAAAAGTCAAACATGAGAAACATCAATTGATATTAGAGGATCAAGGGCTAAATATAAGATGGATTTGGACATAAGGTAAACAAAAGATTTAACTTTATGGATAAGTTCAACTGTATGTAAAATTCGGAGAATCAATGGGCTCACAGTAAAGATTGACATATCTAAAACACGACATGCTAAAAGGGAAAGTTTAGACAGTTTCCTCTTTTGCGAAATTATACTTGTACTCCTTGTTTGGTTGAATAATATTAGTACTCTAATTTTTTTACATTTTCTTCAGTTTCATAGTAACTTTTTATACAAAATCGTACCTCTAATTTGTTAGATACATCGATATATAAAAGACGCCGATGGATTACTGACCTCTTAGCCACTCTTAACAAGAGGGCAATTTCGTCGAAGTTTCGTGTACGCAATTGTTGAAGCTTCTAGATTTTTAAAAGGCTCCTGCAAGTCCTTCATGAGGCTCTAACCTATGTGCCTAAAAAGGACTAAGTGCAACCTATTAAATGATTGAAACGTGTTTATATGTGCAAATTGCATTGAAATTAATTATTTTAAAATTTGAAACGCATTTCTCTCTCTGTCTGTGCGCAACACTATCAATAACTCACTTTTGAAGTTGCCGGGTGACATGAATGGCTCACTAGATGTGTATTCTTTATTTCTTTTTCTTTCCATCTTTAAGCTGCTTTTAATCTTTGTTGATTATGCTCTTGATATGATCCTAATCTCCATTGATCTCTAATCAGGTAATTTTTCCCTGGTCGGTAGCAATGGCTTGTGAACTTAAGGTTAGTTGTCATATTGTAGATTAGAGGATAAATGGTGTTAATTAGGGATGATAGGTTTGAGGGTGCGGTTCCCACCTAGAATTATGAACCGACTCTATCCACCTAGGAATCAGGACGGGTTGTATACTTGTTTAGTTTTTATTTTTAAGACTAGGAATTTGTTTGGTTCACTTTATCTTACCAGATTCCAGATCTCAATAGTAGTTTGATGTTGGGAATGCTACATCCGAAGAGGCAAGCCTTTTCTCCTTCCATCTTCCATCTGTTCCAGAAAAAGCTCTAATTATTTGCATAAATATAACTCTTCTCCAATCTGATCAGATCAGGAACTCAGTCAAACTGAAGAGGAATATGCAGATAATTCTTTCCTTGGGAAACACGTTGAATCAAGGAATTGAACAGTGTAAGCAAAATGTATAAGATTCTTTTCTCGTTAATTCTGCACTACATCCAAAACACTGCCGACCACCTTGATGAAAAGCAAAGAAGCATTACCACTTACTCTTTAGTAGAACAAAAAAGGAAGTAATTTTTTTTTAATAAAATGAATAACACATGCCAGTCTTGGTCAAGTCGGTCAGTTCCGCACAACAGGACCGATTATTAGCGGGGAATCAAGAACCGCCTAGAACTGGCCAGTTCAGTCCAATTTGCTATGGTTTCAGGGTTGGGTCAGGACCGTGCTCACCCCCATTTCATGGATAAGTGGAATCAAGAATTGTGGGTGATTATTATATATGGTTATCACATATTGAGTGGCACGCGGATTTCTCTTAACATTATTGATGTTTTTGACTGGTCAAAGAATTTGATTACAATAATATATTTAAACAGAATAATTGAGGATGGGAGAATCAAGCATTTTCGTAAATACAAAGGGGTGGAAACTAAGTTCGAAAGTTTGTTTTATAACTAGCATAGACAAGGTGTTGCTCTATTCTTCCACCGCTAAACGAAGTGAGGGCATGCTGAAAAGATCAAGCTCAGCCTCCAAGAAGCAGGGCCAAAGTCAAACGGGAAACATCAACTGATATTAGGGATCAATGGGGCTAAATATAAGATGGATTTGGACATAAGGTAAACAAGAGACTTAACTTTTATAGATAAGTTCAACTGAGTATACAGTTCAGAAAATCAATGAGCTCATGTTAAAGATTGACATATGTAAACCCGACATGCTAAAAAGGAAAGTTTAGACTGGTTCCTCTTTCGCGAAATTATATTTTTACTCCTTTGTTTCGCCTAATGATATTTGTAGTCTAATTTTTCTCTTGAGTTTTCAGTTTCACAGAAACTTCTTCTACAAAATCGAGCCTCTAATTTGTTAGATATACTGATATATATTTGACGCCGATGGATTGCCAGCCTATGAGCCGCTCTAGCCACAAGGCAATTTCGTCAAAGTTTCATGTGACCAATCGTTGAAGCTTCTGGATTTTTGCCACATCAGATTTTTTAAAAGGCTCCTACAAGTCCTCTTCGAGGCTCTAACATTTGTGCTTTAAAATTAATTATTTTCACAGCCGAAACGTATCTCTCTTGCTCTGCCTGCAATACTATTAATAAATTTCTTTTGAAGTTCATGGTGCCATGAATGGGTCAATGGATTTATGTTCGTTATTCCTTTTTCTTTCCATCTTTAAGCTGCTTTTAATCTTTAATAATTAAGTTCTTGATTTGATCCTAATCTCCATCGATTTCTATCAAAGCAGCACTCCAAAGCTTATGTCTACGATGGTTCCTTATCAATAGATTTGTGTTTGTGTTTGTAACACATCTATGACGCAAATTTTTTCAGGATCAATTTCGAAAATTCTTCGATTCCTTTTCAATGAATAAATGATATCGTGATTTTTCATAAGAATATTATCCAATTAACATGCAGTCACATATACTTAAAAAAATCCTCTGAAGAACATAATAATTATCACTCGAAAACAAAGTTTAATTGCCTAACGGGATATCATTAAGCATATGTGATGCACACCCTTAACCCTAATACTAACCCTAATCTCTCTGTCGCAGCCATTTCGGATAGCATACACTGCAAGTCTACAGCTTGACCCGTTTGGACTGTCAAAGCTTCGTGCACGTGAAAGGTGGAATATTAAAATCCAAAACCCCAGAGTGGTGATGACGACCCAGATGACGTTAATGAGGTATAGGCCTTTTTTTAAGTCTTGTCTGTCTATAGATTCCTCTCACATTTTTCTTTTTGAAATATGAGAAAAAAGATAACGAGCTCTTGACGTTTAGCCCTTAAAAAGAAGACCTAGACTGAAAAAGGCATACTTATATTATTCACGGTAATAGCGCCGTTACGATCATGAATATTGTTAGGGATATGAAAAGTGATTTGTAAAGTGATACGGCACTTATATGGTCCCCACATTTAATGTACACGTCGTGCCTATTATAGCGTAGAATCACTCGACCTAAAAAGAAATGTAATCAATCTTTGCATTTTTAACTTAACTCTTTAAGATCACGTCGTATGGTATTTGGATAATTAACATGAAAGAGACAGAAATTGAGGAAACGAAAAGTTAGGTTAAGGGGCAAACATAAAGAAAAAGGAGGAAACATAGACTGTACGATTTTCTTAAGATCCTCAAAGAGACCTTCTTTTAGGGACTATTTTGTGGGTTTTTGCCCATACCTATTTGCTCAGTGGAACTCTTAATCTCTATCTCCATGATGGGGAACTCCAACAAAGGCTCCAAACCCTAGACGAGTCAACAAGTGAGACTTTTTAAGTAAAATAAACGACATTTCTGACCTAAAAAACATGCCTTTTCCAATTGTAGAAGGTGGATTAGCACGAGAAGATGGTCCTTGATTAAAGGAAGGTTGAGGAATGTCAGTGGAATTTGACTGTAGCTGAAATTATTTGGGAAAAATAGAACATCCGATATCAAAGAGCAATGACTATTTAAATTTCCCCTCGTAGCAAGTCAAAGGGCTAAGTTTTTTTATTTGGTTTCTGGTCCATAATATTCTGCAAACTTCAACATCTCCATGAGTGTTTTTCCTATCCCTCCTTGACTTAGTTGTAAATAGATAAACTTAGAAATATAGAAAGTAACATTTTGTATCATGAGCTCACAAATGTAGAAGAATGATTTTCACATTCAATCATTTTTTATTCATGGTGCATTATTTTATCTTTGAAAACAGTGGAACCTAGAGAGACTCATGTCTTACAAGTTAAAACCTGTAAGTACTGGTGAACAAACCTAAATTACTGTAATCCACCTTTATGATGAAGCACAACGAAGTCAAAAGTTTATTTGATACCCCATCGCTCGAAAAAACATTTTTCCACAGATATCGTTTTCATATAAGAAAAAAGAGCTGCTAGATTGAAACTCAGAATCGAAGCATTTACTGGTTTCTAAATCTTAGAAAGACGAATTTGTGTTGATTCCCCAAAAACTTATGAATAGCTCGATGTCCATTGGTACTTGCCATCAGGGTAAAAGAAAACCGACCCCTTGAATTACTGAACTAAACCAATCAACACTTGAGCCATGCGCTCGTTCGAGTTCTCAGCAGGTTCACAAGATGAAACAATCTGGGATACGTTAGAATCGTACGACTTCGGTGTACGAAGACAAACCGATCCACCCTACGAAGCAATAAAATATAAACGACATGGCCAGCATGAAACATGAGTTTTGAGCTTTTCCAGCAAGTTCTCCTATAAGAGAATGGTTGCTTCAACCGACAACCTCTATTTCATACGTTTTCGTGATTAATTTTATATTCGCGACCCTTTCTAAGTGACCTAGAAGCGTCGCAATCAGGAAGTTTAGCTTACTGAGGACTCTTTAACGGCTCCATTATCTCATATAAGTAATTGATTATGCTTGGGCATATGTCAATGTGGCAATTCCACTATGTATCCAAGCGTCCAATCTTAGGCCAAACTGAGATTACTGTCCGGCAGATACTATATTCTTATGCCATGACAGATTGTGCTGTAATAAAAATGCATTTGACTTATTTCTACGTTGGCCTATCGGGTTTCGTTGGCATCTCCACATTTTTCTGGAGATGAACGACACTTTAGCACGATGAACTAACAAAGTTCATTCTTTGCCGCCACACAAGTGACAAGGGCCTTATTAAAGCATTATTAATGAGGTAATCAAACACTATAGGGATCATACTCGGTTGATATAATCACTAATCATGTAGAGTGGATCCTTGCCTAAACACTTGAAACGTGCACCAGTAGGAGCCCCTGGTCCTCATGATAAATTGTGGAAACAGGGGAGTGGAAGTTTTACTTAGTGAATTTAATGAGAATAGGATTTTTTTTTTTTTTTTTTGGGAGGAGGGTTTTGATACTATAAAACACCCTAAATCGTATCCACCGTGATATAAATATTTTTTTTTTTTGTATTACTAAATGTCCTAAACTTACCAATTGTGACACAAATATCTCAACTTTTTTTTGCCATAAAAAACCCTGAATTTATACCAATGTAATGTATATATCCTTGATGAAATTGAAATAGAGGGTACATGTCAAACACGTATAAGTTTGGAATTTTTCGTGACACAACATAAAAAAGTTTGAGGATATTTGTGTGATATTGGGCAAATTCAGGATTTTTGGTGGGGTATATGTCACAGTGATATAATTCAGGATTTTTTTGTGGTATTTGCCCTTTTTGCTTTTTGCTTTTTTAGATTCCCTTGGCAAATAATCGAGGGCCATTTTCCATTTTATATTGGCGTATCAATAGATAATCTCTATTAGGGTTTTCAGATGTTTCCTAAAATCACTTATTATGTAAATAAATTTCTTGATTAGAATACGTATCTGCTCTTGAGTACCCTCACCTGTTGTCCTAGTTATCGCTTCAAATTTGTATGAAGATCAACTGTTGCTAAAGCAACTGTTTCATGATTAAAGTTTTGCCTTTGGTGAGCTGCCATTAATAATTTACTTCCTCCTTTGGTGGATTGTTTTCCATTTTTCATATCACTAATTGGAATCCTTTCTTTTAATTAATCTCAAAGTGGTGTAATTTAGTACAAGTTGAAATAGCTTAATAGCATATGTATAATCCTGGGGAAAATTGCTAAAAAAGTTATAATCTATTGCACTTTTAGCAATTTAGTCATAAACCTTTCAATTATGCTAATTTAGTCTTAAAATTATTGACTATTTCCTAATGTAGTTCTTTTAGCCAAGTTTTGATCGGAAAACGGTAATGTGGCCGTCTAGTTAGCGTTAGTCATCTTATGTGGCATGGTCGGCATTGACATGAACAATTATTTAAATTTTCTGATTTTTTTCTTTTTTTACTTTTTTTTTTTCATTTTTCTATGTTTCTCCTTTTCTATTTGTTGGTGGCCAATCTTAGGCAATGGTTGACAAGGGTTGGGCAAGAGTTGCCTTGCCCGTGGCAGGGGAGGGCCTGGGTGAGGGCCACGACCCTTGCTAGTGCTTGTAGGCCCTCATCCAATGGACGATGAAGATTATGGGATGTGCAAAAGAATTGGAAACCGACTGGACCATCTGGAACCAAATCAAGCCGGCCTAGAACTAGTATGGTTCAAAATTCCAAGTGTGGAACCTTCCACTCACTTACTTGAATCAGACTAGTAATATATATGTTTAATTTTTAAGAAAAATTTCCAAAAAAAAAAAAAAAGAACAAATTTTTAAGAAAAATAAGAACTCTAAAATCCCTAATGTGAAGCTCAACGCCCATTAGTTGAATGCGTGTCTTGCCTCATTCTCACCTGATCTGAGTCGTATCTCTATCTTGTTTAGAGCCTCAACTCTCAATTTCCAATATGAGACCAATCTTTTTGCTGATCTTGCAATTAAGAAGTTATTTTATTTTTTGCTTTACTTTGGCTTGTTGGAAAACGTGGCACTAAGTACATGAAGCTTGGTGGGACTGGTTCTTTGGCCTATCCAAGAACTAGATTAAATCGACGGTTTGGTTCTTAGATGGATCCATGAAACTAACAGGTAGTTCCCAGTTCCAATTGTTCAAAATTGGTCTTTAGTGGGCGGTTCTCAGTTCCAAAGTGCTAACCATCCACCTGAATCATGCTCATCCCTAACGAGGGTTGATGGGCCCTTGCTAGCAGCAATAAAGACAAAAAAGAAAAACGAAAAGAGAAGAAAAGAAAAAAATAAATAAAAATTCAATTTAAAAAAAAAATTGTAAAAATTGTCTGCATTAGTGTCGACGGTGTCATATAGAACGACTGGCATCCTCGTAAATAATTTCCGATTAAAATTAGCTAGACGGACTATAGTAGCAAATTGTCAAAAGGTTTGAGAGTCAATTGTCAAATTAAAATGTTTATAACTAAATTGGCACAAATATAATTAGGACTTTTTTGGTAATTTTTCCTATAATCCTAAGATCTCTTCTTCGCAAATGGTTATTTGGGCAGACTGAGATTATTAAGGAAACAAAGAAAGAAACTAAAGACCCAGCCTTTCCTTAGTCCCGTTATATTCTGATGTGCCCTCAACTTTTGTTTCCCAAACACAAAAAGTTGAGGACCCATGGCGAAAGAAAAGAGAACACGTCAATACATTATATCTCTGTTGTCGGGTGATATACGCGTGCATGCAGCGTATATGCGTACGGAGATGTGTATATAGACTCTGAGCTCAGCGATTCAACATATCCAATTCTCTGAGAAGAAGCTGAGAATGGTTGATGAGCAAGAGAGATTACTTCCAATCGCAAACGTGGGCCGTATAATGAAGGAAATCCTGCCGCCGAGTGCCAAGATCTCCAAGGAAGCCAAGCAGACAATCCAAGAATGCGCGACAGAGTTCATAGGCTTCGTGACGGGTGAGGCGTCAGACAGGTGTCACAAGGAGAATCGCAAGACGGTGAACGGCGACGACATCTGTTGGGCTCTGAGCAATCTAGGGTTTGACAACTACGCTGAAGCAATGGCCAGGTACTTGCACAAATATAGGGAGTATGAAAGAGAGAAAAATAGAAGCAACAGCAGCAACAACAATCAAACCCTAGCTACTTCAAGTGGAGATAATAAGGATGATGGAGAGCTACACTTAAGAATTGAAGAGCAGCAAGTAAGGCAAGTTGAAACCCACCAAAGTCTTGCTCCTTTAGAGTTTCAATTCATTGACAGGGGCAAGAGCTCCACATCTGAGCCAGCTTGAAGGTGATGCTTCTTTTCTTTTCACAATTCACAAATGAAGAAGATGATGAATGTACACAAGCTGAAAACATAGATTACACCACAATGATTTGACCAGACTAGTTTAGTTTGATTGTGGGTATTGAGAGTTTTTTCTTTAAAAGGTAACTCTGGATTCTTTAGACATCAAATGTAACCTCAAGAACTTCAAGAACTTTCAGTGAACTTCTAGAAATTTTCTTTTCCTCCCATTTCTTCAAATTTGTGCAGATATGATATGGTTTGCATCACTGGAGTTTTATTGGCATGTTATTGAGGGATATGGATGTATATGGAGAAATAAAATAAATCTCTATGATCTCTCATTTTTCATAGTGTTTTTACAGTGATATTCATAGTAGAAGATTTGTAGTGTAAGTTTCAGAGTGCTTTCACATGAAGATCTTTTCAGATCTTACTTCATTTTACCTTTTTGGAAAACCCTGTAGACTGAAATTGCAGTGAACAAAATGAAAATATATGCGATGGAAAAGCCTGTCACAGCTTGCATGAACTATAAAATTAAAATGTTCAAGAGAATGGTTAAAACCAAAAAAGGGGGAAGACTCTTAATTTGATATAAGGTAGACTCTTACTTGAGCAAGATTTTTAATGCAATTAAGGGTAAATTTCAGGACTTTTTCATGCTTGTCAGTGGATTCTGGTTGAGGTAGTCTTAATTTAACAAATTTTTCTGGGCCTGACTACTAGTGTTATGAAAAATAATCAAAACAGATAGAATCATGTGATATTCACTGGGTGTAGTACGCTGACACTACAAATTTGACTGAAAACTTCTTATTAAAATGTTCTAGCTACACGGTTGGGAAGTTTGATCATGGTGCCACATTCAATGTTGGCTTATTCAGACATACCTGCGTTTAGAACTTCTATTTAATCCACTGCAAATGGAAAATTCCGTTTTCACGTATAGCGTCAATACCTGGTTAATATGTTTCTATGTAAACTATATGTGGAATTACTAGAATTCACTATGATTAGATCTCAATATTTTATGTGAAAGCATTATTACTCCATCGATTAGAAGTGGATAAACATCATGTTTTAAACGAAATTCTAATGTCAGTTAAGGTCCATTAACAAATGCAGTAGTGCGAGAAAGCAACAAAGAGTGCAGATATCACCACGTCTCTCTCTCTCTCTCTCTCTCTCTCTCATGTACACACATCAAGACTAGAGTAAAGATATACCGATGGTACTGGGAACTGAATGGACGACATGGTGAGCTGTGCAAGTCATACAGCCTATGAGAGTTGTCCGACATTGTACCAGGTTTAGGGTTTCCTAGAAACAGGGACCACGATTTCGTGGCTTTACACACCGTGATTTTCGTGAACATCCAATCAAATCTCGGGCATGTGTGTGTTTATCTTTAGGGCATCTGGATTGGTACTTCTTTAATGAAGTAGAGGTTATTCACTCTTATGGTAAAAGTAACATCTTTTACAGGAATGTTTCAGCAAAGCTTCGAGGGACCACCACTATGTCTCTCTCAAACACGTGTCGATGATTCTAGACATATCTTTTCCATATATATTCAAAAATATACTAGCTTTAATGAGTTATTTTCGCCTAGGCATATCTTTTTGACATAAATTTCTAATGTATTTGCTTTAGTCTGTTACTTTCACCTAAATACGGGATTACAATGGAACTTATGTATACGTAGTCACTTTCTACTTGACAACTAGAGCAATTTTATTAGAACTTATGTCCGATAAATCATAAATTTTGTGTGTATATTCTCATTATTTATCGATTTTCTATTCTATATGGATGATAATTATCCCTACATCTTTTTCAGTTGCACATGAGGAATTATTGGCGCATGTCTATCATCGCTTAAATATGGGATTATAATTGGCCTTATATACTTGTAACCTTCCTCTAAATAACAACTGGGGTGTAACTTACAACCTTAAAAGTTTTTCTTATGTAAATGGAATAGTTAGTTAGAATATATGGTAGCTCATCTGTTAAAACTGCTATATGTTAAAAATGAGTGGAACAGCTCCAGAATGTGATAGTATTAAGGTGCTGCAGCTTACTGCATGAGGTGTTGGTCAACTCCCCAGGAAAGAGGATGAAATCCTCTACTTGGCCACATGGTGTCTCTTGAGACACGGAATTGAAGCACAAACGGGGTAGAAAATCTACATCCAGCAAAAGATGGTGACATCTCACAAGATAATCTAATTATTTATGTTTTTGATTGGGAAACTCACCTTAAAAGGTTGACTTTTGGATCCATGAAATACAGCACTAACCTCGTGGACCAAATAAGATGCGAGTCTAAATCCGAGCCACTAAATCTGTGGATGGCTCGGATTTTAAATTGTTATATAGTTAGTGGGACAAGAAATTAAATGTGTGTCATACTCATAATCAACATATAAACATGTGTCCTTAACATTCGAGTCACCCGCGGTAGTACCTTGGTAATCTAAGGATCATCAGAAAGTAAGTGTGCGATTAACGTCGGGAATATCTAGGATCCCTACATCGCTTTAATTTTTCTCCAGAAAACGAAATCCATGAACATTGTTTGTGTATTGAGACCGTGGCTTTGAGTGGAGAAAGGATTATTAAAACGCCTATGACATGATAAAAACTATAAATGAGAGACACGAAAAAATCAATTTGCAAAAGTTCACTCAAACGTACAATCGCTCACTTGCAAAATTTTAGAGAGAATTCTCTCAATGTTGTTAATATATATCACGGGTTTGTGCCTGTGAATGAAACTCGACCGGATCAAAATATGTCAAAGTCCGGTCCTTATTGCAAGGACCTCGATTCCTACTCCGATTGTGGAAAAAGCAAAACAAGGAGCTAGTTGGATTAGAAGTCTTCGGCCTAAATTGGAAAGTCCAATCCAACTAAGGCTTTGTACTAGAATATTATTTGGACTTTGTTATTTCCACATTAGAGCTTGATATCTAATTTGAGTAGGTTTCTTAGTTTGAGTAGGCTAAAAGGGTTTTTTTAGATCGAAATATACGTAACTAATAAAAGGTAGGTGGTGGTTTTTACCCATTAGAGAGCAAATAAGCTTTTGGCAGCAATAATCAATTGTGCAGCATGCTCCCGAATTACCTCCTGAAGGAGATGCAAGTGTTTTGAAACAAATTAATCTCGTGGTAGGATTCTTGAATGCCTTTGTAAGAGTGAAATATTGTTTCATGAGGTATTATAAGGGCTAAAATACTATGTGAGTTAATGGATATAATTGGGATCAAAATTATTGTATGACTGATGAATGTCCTATCGAACATGTACAAGAAGCCGTTTGCGATCAACAAGCTCTACTTGATGGGAAATCTACTTCAATGTGGGCGAAGGTGTGTCAGTAGCTAATCATATTGATGAATTCAATGTGGTCATTAGTCAGTCGAGTTTGGGTAAGATTGACTTAGTGATGAGATACGTGCTTTGATTCTATAAAGATAGTGTCTCGGATAGTGATGATAATGTCTTGTGTGTTATTGATGATTCATTGTTTGATGGATGAGTTATGGATCTTGGTTGTTCGTTTATGCTAAACCAAATAGGAACTAGTTTACTACTTTGGATGGATTAGTGGTAAAGTGTAATTGGGGCATAGTATGATATTATGGGTGTTGGTGATATTAGAATCCATATGCATGATGGTATCACAAGAGCATTGATTGGAGTAGCATGTTTTGGAATTGGAAAAAAAAAAAAAAAAAAAAAACTTAATATTTTTGTTATACATTTGATTGCTATGATTGACTATATATAATTTACATGATTAAAAAGCTCCACAACTTATAAGATCAAGCATTTCAAATCATCCAATTGAAAAAAAGAAAAATTAACCTAAATTTGGCAAAACTTTGATGGGAAATAAAATTTTTATTCAGTATATGCTTGTTTCTAAAATAAACTTTTAATGATGCATAGTATCGTGATATCTTACCATTTGGCATCCAAAGTTAGCTTCTTTCCTATTTTCCTCTTTCTCCCTTACTATAAACTATGAAAATCGGTTTGACTTAGATTCTACAGATATGATCAATTTTATTCATTTTGACTTAGCTTTCAACGGTGTCCAAACTAGGGGATTAACGAAATAGAATAGGCAACATATTTCTATTTTGTTTCTTGGTCATGATTTTCCATTTGAATTCATTTAAGGCGATAGAAACCACCTAAATTTCATGAAAGCTACTTACAAGTAGCTTAGTTTGACGCATCACAAGTCAAAGAATCAATAGAACACGAGTTGCGAACTCGTACAATGCAAAATATAAGTACCGGGCTACTGCTGCAATCACGAGAATTTTGGTTTGCGTCATATGCTTGCGGCATGTTTCAAAAGACCAGTGCTGGTAAAACACACTAAAAGTTCGGGTTTCTATATCATGCTAAGAAAAATTTTAAGCAGAAGTTGGCTTACCTAGATATCCTAAGGATTGACATCACCCAACATAAATATTTGTTAATGACATTTCATATTTCCAACGATAAAAAATGGGAGTAACTAGAAATCGATCCAAAAATTGAGCGGTTTATATATGGCAATATAGTCTATGTCCATCGAGCATGTAGCTTACTCTTTGTTCAATCTTTGGTAAATAGAATAAAAGGAGCCCGTAACTCTCACTCCCTTTCTCATCCCCTCGAGAGGGGAAGTCACCATCTTGACTCCCTGCTCTGGAACGAAATGCTAAAACTGGAGGCAACATCCTCGTGGATTCATATCAGTAAACAAGATAAAAGTCAGAAAGACAGATTCCCAAAGAGCTTCCCCAGAACAAATAATTTGGGACGCCGCCCATGACAAAATTACGGTCCAGTACAGAGGAAAATTTTAATGGCACAATTTTCATCCTCTACCCCAAAGTCACGCATACATGACTGCCTCGACCTGCTGATTTACACCACCAGATGAACACAAAATACATAAAGCAGTTTATGTAAATTCTCAACTTCACTGATCAGCAATGCTCCAAAATCAATTGCATTTCAAAAGCTCTTTCAAGCTGCTAGATGCCTACTGTTTTCTGTCACTTCCATACTGTGGAATATTTTCGTGATGTAAAACAAGCTTTGAAGAGTAAGTTCAGCAACCACGGTCGCAGTAGAAGCATATTTGGATGAGTGTGGCACTAATGACGATGCCTCAGCTGTGCATACACCTGCCATTAATCAACAACTAGTTTCTTAAGAAGAACTTGAAGCATTTCTGAGGGAAAGTCTAAAACAGGACAAACCAAGCAATCAGAACAGTTTGTGAGGAAATAATGAGAGCAGTACACAAGGGATACATATGACATACTGTCAAGCAAGAGATAACCCCTCTTGCAACTAATCTGCACTCTGCTTGGATTTGTGCTTCGATTTCTTGTCTCGTTTCTTACTACTGCAAAGCATCAATCAATCTCATAGGTTTCACATGCCAATTGTTATTGAGAATAAAAGAAATCAGAGGACAGGGGTTTGAAGGAATTACTCATCATGTGAACTAAGGCCCCAACAAGATCTCAGTTTCCTGTTGATGTGTTTCATATCCTTCTCAGAAGGGAATTTATATGTCCTAACCTGTATTCGGTCAGCAGCATGAAGAACAAATTAGAGAATTTTTATCAATACCTAGAACTTTGTTCACATGACTTGCATTTCAAGTAGAACTGCAATTGCAAGACCAGTTACACTTTTACTGGAGATAAGGCTGGATCAAATTTTGAGATGAATGCGAGAAAACTTGAGGATTTACCGAGGAATCTATCGCATTCAGATGCTGAATGAGCTCTGTGCTGCTGTGAATGGAATTTTGGCGTACGAGCATGTTCTCTAGGTATCTGAAAAGAAGCATAAATTTCAAATGGCCCAATCATCATTACAACTAAGGTACCAAGAGAATCAGAACAACCGGCTGCCCCAATGCACAGTTGTCTATGGCAAGTAATTCTTATTGTTGGTTTCATAAAAAAAATTTGAGTAGCTTTTAACCTTTCATAGTCCAGAACTCCATGCACCTCATTAGCACGACGCAAAGCCGCCAATGCCAGCTGCACCAGAAAACATAAAAGAGCCTTTAAGCATAAAACATGGGAGTTCAGCAACACCATCAAAATATGGAGAAATTCTAAAGAATTTATTCAGTGAGGTAGAGACCAAGACCTTGGAAGCACTCAAGAGTTATAATTTCCAGACACATCCACTATTACCGGTATTGTAGCCAACATTTCTAAAGGTTACAAAATTGCTCCTGCACCATATTTCTCTGTTGCCCAGATACCCATTTAACACGTTGAAGCATCTGACATGAGTTCAACTCCTTTTTATTTGGACAAATCTATACTCCTCATATAGATTATGTAAACCTAATGGGAAATTATCCAAAAATTGAAAGCAAGTTGCCGGGTGATACATTTTAAATTTTGAAAGCATATCCAAAAATTTGCTCATGAACCAAGTAAAAGTAGAACCTTTAAGAAAAGGAAAATGCAAGAAGTACCTGTCCAGGAGGAAAGAGAAGCGGTGCATCAGTAAGCATACTTTTGTCTACTTCCTCCTTTGCAGTTTCCTGGAAATGATCAAGAACCATAATGCAGAAAATTAGTGTAACATATGGATATGAGCAGTCTATTTCCAAAAGTACACATTTGCAGCAGTAATATAAATAAGAAGAATATAAACAGGAACATATAAAAAGAAACAATTGACTTAATATACTGTTGAACGAATATTCTATAATGCTTGGGTCAGAGGCTCTCACGTACATAAGGCACAAGCCATGTAATAACACTATTTGAAGTTCATCAAAAGCATGCAAATTTCTGAGCACAAACATCCCCCAGCAGTATGGCGAAATGCTAGATGTCAGCTCAACCCACCTGCTTATTGTAGCCTTTACGCTTAATTCCTTCCAACGGTCATGCTTCTCTAATGTCAAGCAACTAAGTTGATGCACATGGGGTGGTTTTGTGTTTACTTCCCACATGTTATACTTACAACTAAGGTTCTCACTCAGATCTGTCAAGAAGTGAATAAGTTTATTGAGGTAGATATACAGTTCCATAAAGTGCTAAAGACTGGCCTTGCCCATACACAAACATAATGGAGCAACAATTTGGCATTTCTCAATCGCATGTTCCTCTACAAACAGATACGCTCAATTTAACAACGGTTTAAGGCGATGACCCAATTTGTTTGCCACAAAAAATCTTAAATTCACCTAATTTTCCATCCACACGAATTATTCAACCGTCTCCCTCATTGATACCTATACATTGGATTTAATTTGCTGATAGAGAGGAGTGTCTAGACAATGAATATAGTCAGAAGTTGAAATGAAGGAAACTGGAAATGTACTTGTGATACATATTAAAAAATATTTGACTTCTTTATTGTCATCTCATGTCACATCATTTTGAAAGGAGCAATATGAGTGATGCGGCCTCAATTTTACATCACAGGCAGTCTCTGGAGATAGAAAATGAGCTGAGCCTTGAGACCAGCTGCCTTTTTAAGCAGACACTAAACTTTTCCACATGTCTTGACCTCTTAAACTATCATTGTCAGTGTAATACCAAGTTTTGAGGAAGGATATTATAGGAAGCCTAAAGCTACTCAATAATGCTAAGCAAAATATGAGAGCTACATCAAAAGCATTTGAAAACAATCTGAGGATGTGCAAATTACATACTCATGCAAATTAATTTTAAAAGTAAGACAAGTTTAGAAGCAACATATATCTGAAGGGTATGGAGAATACAGAAAAGTCACCTTTAGCAATTGAAGCTGGTCATCCTCTGCATGGCAGAAATCCTGCAGCACTACCATTATTAAGGGAAAAGAAGTGACAAGTAGCATAATAGCAGTTATAACATTGTTCCAACAAATTTGTCAATGTTATTCAGGGATATGATGAAGAGGTTAAAAAAAATTACCCCAACATCATCTGTGAAACCTTCAATTGAGCGATATGGTGCATATACAATAAGATCGAACTCTAAACTCTGCAAAAGATGCACTGAGTTTGAAATGAGTGAAATAAAAGAATAGAAGAGATGATTCAATTGAGGAGGCATAACCATGCCTGAAGAACTAGCATCTCGTTATTGAGAATGACTTGATGATCCTGTGAGATTCCCTTACCAAGCTCCTCTGCAGATACATGATTTTCTTCTATTTTACAGGCTGCATATATGCATGTTAAACTGTGCACACAGAGGCACTTATTTCAGTTCCAAGATATGAGACTGTCCAGTAAAATGGTCACAATGTGCTTAAAAGAAGAAAAGGACAATGAGAATGAACATTGAAGCTACAGATTCCGCAGAAAACTAAAAAAGGCAACTGAACTGAACGCGGTGGTGTGTATTAAGCAAGTCCAAATAGGGATTCATATAACATCTGCATACAATGGCAATTCAATCTAACACATGCACAGAAACATAAATGCAAAGAATTTCCCGATGCAATAGGATTACCACAGCCATAATTTCAGATAGAATTAAAATAGCGTCATTGAATCTTACATGATGTCCTTTGGGTGATGTTCCATGACCGACCACTGTAAATAGAACCTTTTAAAGTATATGAGAGCTGTCGCCTGCCAAAGCACAATTGATATAAGAATTTTACTCTGTAATTACATCAATGATAGCTGCTATTGTGATACTGCGCAGAAGGAGGACCGTACCTGAACCTTATGAGGAAAGTAAAAGGCTCCACAAACTTCTCGAAGTTTATTTTCATAGAACATCCTCAAAAACTGTTCTTCCTCAATATTAAGTGGTTTTGGACGGGAATGCTTGTCTGTTGAGAGCAGAAAAAATTAGGCAGTAGGAAAGTTGTTGGGTTCACACCACAGTGAGAGAGAATACAATAAGCAGCTAAACAATCGCCACCAGGAAAACATCTGCAAGAGTTACAGCTCTGCAAAAGAATAGGAATTACCATTCGAATTAACTTGAGCCTCACGGT
Organism: Eucalyptus brandiana; assembly: GCA_014182725.1. Lineage (NCBI taxonomy): Eukaryota > Viridiplantae > Streptophyta > Magnoliopsida > Myrtales > Myrtaceae > Eucalyptus > Eucalyptus brandiana. Next base: position 23,699,238 of record CM024669.1, read on the forward strand.
ATAGCAACGATCCATCGACATCTACTTCCATACGTGTAGCTCCATACTTCAAATCATATCAGCAAATTCCATCGGTAAACCATACAATTTGAGGTTTCATAGCCTTCATATTTGAAGGGACTCGGAACAATTGAAAAAAGCAGGAGAAAACGCAAGAAAGATGAGACCTCTATGGCATCCAATTACCATAATAACCTACTTAAGGACAAGAAGAATCTCACTGTAGTTCAGCATAATCAATCAAGATTTAAGCCTCCAATTGCTTGATGAGCTTAACTCAAAAGTACATGGGCAAGTTTCAGAACTAAAGGCCAGGTAACAAAGAAGGTCCCCAATCAAGCACTTCCTTCTTTTATACAAACCCAAGAAGAAAATAACTCCTTTTTGCTTCCCTAGAAGTGCAATGCAGAAGATTTCTGAATAATTTCTCATGAGCAAAAAAAAGCAGCCATAAACCAAACATTGGCCAATTTCCTGCATACTTAACATGGGGCGCTCTGCTAGGATCAGGCAATGACCAATGAAAATCCAAAGCTAGTGATGTGAAATCACACGAGCAAAAACCATCGCAATTGATACGCAAATATGCCGTCCAAGTGGGGAGAGAACTGAGTCGATAAACCCCCCCCCCCCAAAAAAAAGAAAAAGAAAAAGGACAGCGAAGAACAAGCCCGTACCTTCTCCAGAGTCTGTATGGCCCTTTGATTAGCAGCCTTGTACTTTTCAGCCTGCACCATTTACAAAGCAGAACAATTTACTCACTCATACCAAAAAAAACCAACCACCACAAAACAGAACCCAGAATTCTACTTATGGAATTCTCATAGCTCATCAGCAGACTGCACGTGCCTATTCTACAAGACCCCGAAGAGTACGCGGGCGATTTCGCGGCACGAAAACTCACTCATCTCCTCCTCCCAATCAATCGCTTCGAGCAACGCATCAATCAACGGGAACCCATCATTTCTCGGCAACTAAAACCAACTAATTTCTTCCAATTTCTTCGGCTCTCGAATCGGGAAGCAAAAGTATTCGAGGAATTACCAGACCGTGAGGAGTGAATATCCACTTGGCTCGGTGCGTCGAGCTCTGGAAATCCGCCATTGCAGAGCCCGATTGAACCTCGAGAGGGGTTTTTTAGAGAGAGAGAGAGAGTGAAAATCCAAAAACCCCCGCTTTCCCTCTTCTTCTTTGCCCAGCTGATTGTTATATAAAAGCGTAAGCTTTCCTTCGCTAAGGAAGGGCATGATAATGGGCTCCGGCCCAACAAATGCTAATGGGCTTATTTCGGGCTTCCGGCATGGGCCCATGAAGGCCCATTAACAACTTGGAAGTTACATGCCCTTTTGACCTTTGGTGTCTTTTTTTTATGCTATTCATTGTGACTTGGCGAGAGGTTCTTTCTTTCCAACGGAAGGGAGTCGTCTAGGATCATGTGGTTGGATGAAGAGTGGTGTTTTTCCGAGTCGACTGTGCGCAATGCCGCCGGGTCTCTGGTTGATACCTTTGCTAGATCGGTGAGGGCTGCATCCGCGCATCAGGCGATAGCCCTAGTTGTTGTGCACGCGTTGTGCTTTCTCTCTCTCTCTCTCTCCTCTAAGAAGTGTTAAGCTGGAACCTGACTTCAACTGCTTGACTGATCAACAAGGGTGGAAAGAGCAGGCACCTATCGCCGAAGCTTCTGATATGTAGTCTTGCTTTTCGGAGATTAAAATTGAGTTTTGCAGTAGGGACAAAATGGGGTTATGGATTGGATTGTCAAAACCTAACCATATGAATTCTCTCTATTCTAATTGGCTAGCCCTCCCCCTTCTCCCACACGCAAACACAAAAAAATTTCTTATGGACCTACTATGTTTAGACGCCCCTACTATAGGCTTTGTTTCTTCAATTCTCGGAAACAAAACTTTACACATTCAATAACCCTCTAGGGAATATCCGGTGTGGGGATAATTCGAAGTGAGATATCGCTGGCGTTCAGTATCTCTTAAGTATGAAAAATCATTGGTATTCCCAGAAACAAAACTTTGCGTTCCTAATCCCAAAGAAAAAACAAGAAGAAAGATGGCTTGTCCAATTTGACTTTTATATTTTCAAATTGTGCGATGCATATTTTGATTTCCCTTTTCAATTTTAGGCCCTCAAACTTTCATGTTATAGAAATATTGACGTGTAGATTTAAATATAATCTTCCATCATCTTCTGATATTTAAGAAAAATGCTTTAGGGTTTGGCCAGAAAGTGAAAAATTTGACACAGCCCGCCTTTTTAATAAACTTAGAATTGTAAATGAAACATTTCATCATCATGATATTATTGGAATTGTCTGGATGAAATTCAAAAATTTCATCTATATTATTGAACAAATCAAGAGGCCCTCATTAATCATAATTATTTGCTTCTTCTCAAAATATCCTCAATTTCTTACTTCATGAATGACCTATCAATTGACAAAGGCCTAAATTAATAATACAACTTTATCTTTCACGTATTTCAACTTTAAAATTTGAATATATCTTACAGACCACTTTACTAAAAAAACAGTTCAAATCTTCAAATAATTTTTTTCTCCTTTCATATATATGTGTTCAATTTCTTCATGTCATGTCTATAGTTTCGTTTCATTAATCAATAAATTTAATATTATGGGGAAATTTTGTAAAATCTTTTAAATGTCCACTTTTTTTTCCAAATGCATCACGAGGGCACTTTTGTAATGTTAATTATGAACTCCTTTTACAAAATTTCTAATCAGGTGACTCAAGTGACATCTCGATGATGTCCAATTCCGGCCGATCCTCTAGGGTGCAATCACCAACATTTGAACCACAACGTGTGAAAAGAGGGAACGCAACAAGATTTCATTAAATAAGACTGACTATCACTTATTGAGGATAGGTGGATTTTGGCTCTACAATTTTATTTCATTTTTTGAAAGAAAATTATATTTATTACTCAAAAGAATACATAAGTACATAAACTTTCATGGCAAAACAAATTGAAGCAGAATAAAGGTTAGAATATTAAAAAATAAAACTAAATCCAGAAAACAATGAGGATCAATAGAGCACCAGCACAATTAAATCCATACTCATTCCATAAGAGCAGATTTGTTAAGAAAAATAATTGGCGGCCGATCACTAGATCTAGTAGCATATTTAGGAAGAGGAAATTCCTTCTCTAACAACTTTATTGTTAGTTTATGGTGCACGCCAACCAAAATAGGTTAAACAGCCATAATTCTAATTTTTGGAAGAGCAAATCTTTGTAGATATAATCAAAGTTCTTGTGATTATCATTGAAACAGGAAGTGAAGGACTTGCACATGAACTAAACATAAGGGTATCAAATCCCCAAAAACATTATTAAACTCCCAGATCTAAATTGAGAGAGGTGAACTTTTAGGCCTAGAATTAAATTAGGGAAATTCAAACTCTCAAATTTAAAACTAGATCGAGAAAAGAGAGCTCCTAGATTTAGATCAAGAAAGAAGAAAAAAGATGAAAAGAACAAGAAAACTCAAATAAATCAACAACGGATGAAGGGGAGGGTGAGAGTAGCTCAAACCCTCCCCCATGGCTGAAGGTTGAAGAAAACTCTGCAATTGCTTCCAATGTGAAGAAAAATCATTTTCATTGGAAACAACAGCTTAAAATAATCTTTAGGGATAAGTGTATTGGAAGTTCTAAAACTTATCAACAAAGTGCAATTTAGTCATAGAATTTTCAAAAAGTGCAATAAAGTCCTAAAACTTATCACGAAAATGCAATCGAGTCATAAAATTTTCGAAAAGTGTAATAAAGTCTCAAAACTTGTTGAATTGGTCAACTCAAGTCCTTCTGTTAATAACACTTTTTGAATTTTTAGGACTTCATTGTACTTTCGTAATAAATTTTATGATTTAATTATATATATATAATTTAAAAATTTTAGGATTTAATTGCACTTTTATGATAAGTTTTAAGATTTTCATTGAACTTATCCCTAATCTTTATATAAATGAACTATTAGCATCTCTAGAAGTTTCTTTTGAAAACTAGGATTTTGTTTCATACGTTTAAAGCTGAAAATTGATTATTACTTTTATAGAAAGATGCAAAAATGCTGTTAAGAGCTTTACGCAATTGAAAACACGCCATTGAACAGAAATAGAGACTGATGGTTGCATATTCATTTTTAGAGAAATCTCTCGTTTTAAGACCAATGGCAGAATGTCTTCCCTACCAAAAATCGCGAAGCTCATCTCAAGCTTTTCAGAATCTCACACTATGATCTCCGTATTAACTTCCTTTAGAAGTTGATATCTAACATCTCAAAGAAGTTGATTGAATATGTTACAACTAAATCTACCCTTGTTTCCATCAGATTTTGGCTAAGCATAAAGAAGCTGGTCACCTTAAACTTGCAAAAAGATGAGTGTGTCGCTTTTGTCACTGTGACGTGAGAGAGTGAGAGAAAAGCTATTTGCACCCGACCTGAGGGTGGGCCCCACTTTTGTGGTCCCAAGTTCAACGGCCAAGAAATTGGGCCCGGCCTCAATATACCCAAGTCAACCTCAATGGACCCAGCCCAGGTGTGAATGACTAGAGCATGAGAGCTTGGTATTTAGGCATGGAAAATGAGGCCCTGGGCATGGGCACTAAATTGTTAGGCTCGGTCTACATGGACTCAGGCATAGGCACCAAATCTCGGGCCTAGCCTTGAGAGATTTGGGTCTAGCCTCTATGGACCTAGACATGGACCTAGCCATCGAGGAACTTGGGATGCTCAATGGACCCAAGCCAAGTGCCAGTGACTTAGTCGTGGGAACCAGATACCCGTGCATGGTCGCTGAGGGACCTAAGTACAATGGTCTCAGGGCTAGCCTCAAGGGAACTTGGCCTAGTCTCTGCGGACCTAGACCCCTCACTAAGGAACTTGGGTCGCTTGGACATGGGAGCCAAGTACTCATGTATGGCTGTCGAGGCCCTAGGTAATGAGACCCTAGCTAGGCCTTTCAGGACCCAAACATGGATCATATTAGTCCACAACCACATCAAGAGCTCAAACATCATTGTCACAAAACCATCATTTAATGCCAAAATTTGCCACTTTGGGACTGCTAAACTATGTAGCAAGGTGACGACCTAAGTAATATAGACACCGATACATGACACGCAACATAATATAAAATGTCGATGTGTCATTTTTCAAAAAATAAAGAATTTCAACATATTGTGATATGTTATTTATTAAAAGCGTGTGTATATCACTTTTATGATTATTTCAATTAAATTGATCTGATTCAAATTCGAAAATAAATAAATAATAAAAAAAGAGCATAGAATGAATTTACATTTAAATTTGTGAGTTGCGGGAAGTGAGAATCATAAGTGAAGAAAAGACTAGGTTTTTTTTTTTTCCTTTATTTTTTTTTACAATATATATTTGGGTAATGTTTACAATATATATTTTGACCTCTCGTTTATTGAAAATTTTCAAAATTGACCTTTCCGTGTAAGGAATTGTGTGTCGAAATTCTAGACTCACATATCGGGAGAGTTAATCACGTGTAGGATTTTTTGACACCTATTGATCGCGTGTCAGACACATGTCTGAGTTTCGAACATGACATAAAGGGTGCGTTTGGGAAGACTTTTGGGAAAAGTCTTTGAGAAAATGTAAAGGCCTTTGAGTTAAGAGTGTTTTTCAAAATGCAAAGTGTGTTTGGTAAATTTATTTGTGAAAGTGCATTGTGAAATATCTTTGTGCAAAATAGTGCTTGGATAAATTAAAATGCAAAAGGCTTTTTATTATTTATAAATAAAAAAAAAGGAAAGTTGGTGGCCAAGGCTTCGCCGGTTACCGCCGGCCAACGACTTCACCGATCACCGCCGGCTAAGGGTAGGCGATCCGGCGAGGGTCGTGGCAACCCTCACCGTGCCGTCGCACGACCCACCGCACCGCGGAGGTCGTCGGCGACCCATCTGGTCGCACGCAAAGGCGAAGGCTGGCAACCACATCTGGTAGCAACCAGATGGGTTGCAACCTCCACGGAGGTCGCTTGAAGCATGGTCGGCGACGTAGATCTGGTCGCTACCAGATCTGCGTCGTGACCTCCGCGAAGGTCGCGATCGGCGACCCGTATGGTCACAGCACGAAGGTCGCGACCTCCACGGAGGTCGCTTGAAGCATGGCCGGCGACTCAGATCTGGTCGCTACCGGATCTGCGTCGTGACCTCCGCGAAGGTCGCGGTTGGCGACCCATCTGGTCGCAGCACGAAGGTCGCGACCAGATGGGTCACGCGAAGGTCGCGACCTCCGCGGAGGTTGCCCCGGGAAGCACGCCCGGCAACGTAGATTCGGTCGCTACCAGATTTGCGTCGCAACCTCCACGAAGGTCGCCTGAAGGTCGTGGCCGACAACCCATATGGTCGTAGTGCGAAGGTCGCGACCAGATGGGTTGCGCGAAGGTCGCGACCTCCGCGGAGGTCGCTTGAAGCACGGCAAGCGACGTAGATCTAGTCGCTACCAGATCTACGTCGCGACCTCCGCGAAGGTTGCCTAAAGGTCGCGGTCGGTGACCCATCCGGTCGCAGCGCAAAGGTCGCGGCCGGCGACTAGATCTGCGACCAAATGGGTCGCTGTCGCGACCTCCGCCGGTGACCTCTCGAGCGGGGTCACGTGACCCTTGCCGAAGGGTCGCGCGGCAGCGGCGGAGGTTGTGGCACGGCGAGTCGGCATGGCAGGTGCGATGGTCGCCGGCGACTGCATGCCCTTCATCGGCAACCGCTCACGAAGAAGAAAGAAGAAGAAGATGAACAATCAGGGTAAAAAGGGAAAAATGAAAAATCAACGAGGACAATTTGGGGAAAAAAGTTTTAATTTTAAGCTCAGCTCTCAGCATACCGAGAAGCCTGAAAGCCCAAGGCAGCCCCCCACCTGCCTTGGGCTTTTAGCCTTGGGAAGGCTTGGCATTCCCCAAATGGGGCTTGAGAATTTTTACTAAACACCCAACAATTAGCCCAAGGAGCTTTGGAGGTTCAAAGTGGCTTCCAAATGCCACTCCCAAACGCACCCAAAGACTCCTAGAAAGTGTTGGTGTTTCCTAGGAAGTGAACCAAGAGCCAAATGAGGAGGAAGAGGAGAGTTGCTTGGATCCCGTGGGCAACCGGAAGTGGAAGAGGATGAACAGTAGGGGAGTGAAATTAGGGGGCATGGAGGGCATTGCTCCTTGATGAAATGGTTTCAACTTGGGCTCTTTGAGAACTCGTTAGACCCCATAATTAATTGGGTTTTGCTTATTAAACCCATTTTAACCGTTATTTTAAATTTTAGGCGATTCATTCCAACTTAATAAACATGAGTCAAAATGTCCGTCTATGACCCACTTTGCCATCTCTTATTATTATATAAAATTCCTCGAGTTTTTCAAAGTAATTAATGTGATTGAATTTGATGGTATCGGCATCAAATTTTCAAAGGCCGACCATCACAAAGTAAATTTCTTGAACTTTTTTCAAAATTTGAGACAATTTATTCTTTATTTTGAATTTCAGACAACACATGATAACTCAGTGGCGAGATTAAGAAGCACAAGGCGTATGATGATAAGTTTAGATATATCATTTAATTTTTATCGAAATCCATAGTTTACTCGTAGTTACATGGGCTTTGATTTTGAAAACGTGCCCATGTTGAAGGACTGTTAATAGCATTGCCTTACTCGTAGTTAATGTTCTTTATTTCTATTTATGAACAAAATTTCTGTTTTTTTGTTCCAGAGAACAAAAAAAGAACAAAATCGCATTTATTTGCGTTTTTGTTCCAAATCTATTTTTTGTTTCTAGAAACACATTTGGAATGTAAACAAGAAACAAGAAACAAGAAAAACGCGTTTATTGTTTCTAGAACAATTTTTAAAAACAAATTTTCTTTCTCCTCTCTTTTTTTCTCTTTTTTTTCTTCTTTTCTTTTTCTTTTTTCTTTGGCCGGCGACCTTGCCGGAGCGTCGTTGGCCCCGGCGAGGCCGAGCGAGCTTGAGCTCGCCCGGCCCCACGGCGAGCCTCGCCGGCCCGGGCGGTGGCCCGGTGAGGCCGAGCCTCATTGGTGGTTGGGTGAGCTCGGGCTCGCCGGATCTAGGCGAGCCCGAGCTCGCCCGGCCAAGGCGAGGCCAAGCCTCACCGGCACGAGGCAAGGCCGGGCGAGCTCGGGCTCACTAGATCTAGGCGAGCCCGAGCCTCGGCCTCGCCGGGGCCGGCCGAGCCTCGCCATGGCGGGTGAGGCCGCCGGCCCTCATCACCGGGTCAGTCGCCGGCCATGGCCGAGGCCGGTGACCGGCCAAAAGAAGAAAAAAAGAAAAAAGAAAAATAAGAAAGAAAAATAAAAATATTAAAAAATTAAAAGAAACAAAAAAATAACACAAATTTACCAAACATGTTTCTATTCATTTTTTATTCCCGGAACAAGTTTACCAAACGTGTTTTTTTATTCAAAAATTGTTTCCGGAATGTAAACATTTTTTTCTACTGTTCCCTGGAACAATTTTTAAATAGAAATATTACCAAACGCGCCATAAGAGATCCATCCTAGTTTCTTTCAATTTCTTGAAAGTGCATTTGTTTGAGGAAATGACTTTTCATGAATCAATTTTCTAGTTCACCCATTTAGTTTGTTGAAAATAATTAGTCAATGGAAAATCATTTATGATTAAAGAAAATATGCTTGCTTAAATTTAGGAAAACTTGAAAAGGGGAAGATATTTTCTTGAAAGATGATTTCCCAAAAAACATTTTTCTTTCTTACGAATTTTTACTAGAAACAAACATATCCTAAAGTGACAATTGAATCAGGCCAATCTACTATCTTTAAACAAGTCCTACTCAACCAAATATTCTGGTTTCCCAAGAGTGTGGAAGGTCCTCAATTGCAGAGCACCCAGATAAACACATATAAATTAGCTTAGCTAATGCTTCAGTGGAGTCCGGAAGCTCCTCTATCTCCCAATACCCCCTGGAAGACAAACTTGCAAGCTTCACTAACCTTCCGATGGAGTGTGGAAGTTTGAATATCATTCAAATCTTCCGTTCTTAGCATGACGTTAAAAGGCTACATTTGGGACTTTGTTTGGATCTCAAGATCCCCTAGATGTAAAGCAATAAAAGGGTAGAGTCAAAGTCGGGGCTCGAAAAAGATACCAACCCGATTAGGAGATATAGGAGGTGCAGACACCAGCATAAGGAACTCGGTCTGGTAGTCCACCGCATTTGTGGACAGGCACCGACAGCACTTGTGGGTTGGAAACAAGTAAACATAGTTTTGGTGAGGTTACCTCACATACAAAATTTAACGTTGGTCAAGTAACGCAGATATGTGAGCTTAACTAACGTTTCAGTGAGTCTAGGAGCTCCTCTATCCTTCAGTAGAGTCTGGGAGCTCCTCTATCACTCAATGTCAATGCCCCCTTGAAGACAAACTTGCAAGCTTCTCTAACCTTCCGATAGAGTGCGGAAGTTCAATGACTTTCTAGATCTCACACGCGAACAAGTTAGTCTAATGTCATTCAAATCTTGAAAAATGTACCAAGCATTAGAATCACAATCCATTTCCATTTCAGCACGAAATTTCCAGGGCCTCCAGAAACATTAGGAAAAGGAGACAGTTCTACAGAGCATTGTCACTTGAAATGGAGTTCTTTTTTCTTTTTTCTTTGACAACGAAGCAAACAAAAACTCCAAACACAATTTCCTTGCAGCGTCCGTCGGCTACCACTAATCTTCGACTAGACTTCAGTCAACATTCTTCTGTTGGCTTTGCTCAGATGACCGTAAACCTCCTCAGTGACGAGTTTATGTACTGATTCAGGGCTGCACCGATGCACAAATAAATAAAAGTCGGTCCAACGGAAAACAAAATGATATCAAAATGACAACCTAACTGCCGGTTCAGTGTCTCCAACAATCGTAACACGGGGATCTTTTAACTCATACACGATAGAATAAGTGGTAGAATGAATTGATACTGCAGCTATACCATATTTATCAGATATTGCTCGATGTGATGAAATTTAAATGCTCTAAAATTTCGGGAACCAATCCGAAGAAGCTATTCTCCATGAAATGGATGAAATTGGATCCGCCTGCCAGCCTTGAGGATATTATTTATCATCAAATTTTTGATCGACCAACATTTCAAATCCTTCTAATCAGAAATAATATGGAACTAGACATACCAAAATGGGTCATGAACTCATTTCTCGACTCATATTTGATGAGTTGAGTTGTTATATGGGTTAATTATATTCAATAAATGAATCATAAATATATTTAGAATGGTAAGCCAAAAAAATAAATATTTATTAAATGGATTCACAATTTACTTGGACCCAACCTATCTATATAACTCTCTCTTCGCTCTCACCTTCACTTGATCTTGCACTTGTTCACTCCAAACTCTCACCTTAGTTTGGGTGTGGGTATTCATGAATTGGGTTAAACATGAAAGCGTTTTTAGCAATATGGATTGGGTTAGGTATTGCATGAATATTGATCAACACGATTTAAATTGGCTAATTTGGGTTAGACCACATTTGACTCAACCTGACCTACCTATTTAACGGGTCTATATGTAACTTAAATTATAGATAAACAATAAGATATGGTTTCAAAAAATTCCAAATTTTTTTTTTCAGAAACTGGGACATAGTCTTACAAGCTGTTTTTAGTAATGTTTTAATAGGAGATATTAATCTATTTTTTTATAATAAAAAATAATCTGGAAACTATGTAAACTTCTTTATCTTTAGTACATATATTAAGAAGTGGTTCTCCAACTTGGACATTTCTTTCTATTTATATTCAAATTAGTTGACTTACAGAGTGTTATCTATTTTCTCGTTACGCTACATACCGAATCGCATTGTGCTTCTTAGATTCCACTTATTTCCTGGTATATCAGCAATCAAAAAACATTTTCTCGATTTCTACTGTTTTTGTTGCTTGAGAAAATGAGCCAAGAAAAAAAAATTCTATCAACAACAAAACCATTTTGACATAAGTTTCTTTTTAATAATAAAATATTTTCTATTGACTCATTTTCCACAAAAGAAGCGAATGTTATAATCACTTCATGTAAAGCATATCTTTACGAGTGTCATTAATTTTTGTGGACTCAAAGACATTCAGCTTCAACTTTCATTCAAAAATTTCGCTAAAGCCTACACACTCTACAGCAAAGAATACAAACTTCTAATCGTTCATCAACGTCCTTCCATGCAGCGACCACTTTTTTACAGAGTTCCTCTTTAGGCACTTCCTCTGTAGCTCTGCATTGTTTCATCAACATGCCACTGAAGATCCCAAATGACCTTTCTCTTGCTCAAATTGTAAAGCTACATCAGTATTCGAATTTAATTTATTTGGTGGATCTGGATATATGACGGTCTCCCATCCTTATCCAAAACTCCGACGTTTTGTTGCATGTGGACTGAGTAAATATTGCATTCGATTGATGTAATGTTCAATGGCTTTTTCGCTTCTTTTGTTTAGAAGAGGCAGTATGATTGTGCTTTTTCAGTCATTTCTTAGCCAATTTCCACCATACAGATTAAGAAGTATTTTGTAGCATGCTAGCATGTACTACTCTTCCAATCCATCTTCTGGCATCGATATACCACTTGACGTCAACTTTTGATCGAATAAGTAATTTTTTTTTTGGTAATGCTTCTAAGTTTATCACAAGGCAAGGCCATCTCGAATAAGTAATTTATAACTGGTAAGTTGAGAAAAGCATCAGAGTGCGGGCTGTACTGAATTGCTTTGGTGAACAATTCTAGTTTTCCCAATGAGCAATCCCCTTCAGAGGTGTCTTCGATAATGGTAAAACCACCGGCCACTTTGCATTAGAATTATCCAAAGTCAACTTCCTCCCTTTGTAACACTCAGCACAAATACATATAATAATTAAAGTAATGGACCTAAGTTAAATAGGTGACAGGCCATTTTACGGAAATTAGGAGTGATGGGTGATTTTTTTCTATAATTTTTGTTCTTCGGGTTTGAAATTTGAAATACATTAGTTAAAGCAAGTATTAATCACAATAGTATGAAACTAAATCACATTATCACATAAATAGTTAAAACAAACACTATACCTAACCATAAAAGAAGAAAAAGCAAAAGATTGTCTCAACCATGTTGGTTGGGTTGAGCAATGACATGGTATGGAATGAATGTGGAACGAGCTATTAACTAGAGCCAGATTGAGTTAAATATGATTTTCTATCATAATTTGGCTCAATAAGAAGAAGAAAAAAAAAATCAGCTAATTCAATCTTTGGAAAGGATTCAAAACATACTGAGCTAATTTAGGAGAACTCAGTCGGATGATGGAAGGCTTCAAAGGTCAGGATTAGGAACAGCATGAAGAATGATCTTTAGAAAAGTAACATCCCAATCGGATGATGGAAGAGACGCGGGAGATGATACGTCTGGAATGGGATGGGTGAATTGAGAAATTTCACGGAATTGAGTCTATAGTAAAATAAAACATTACATAAAAAAAAAAAAATTCTTTTGTTTATTTATGTATTACCAACTCATAAGGGATGTGATGCGTGTGGAATGGCGTGGGTAAATTGAGAAGCTCCTTGGTTGGGGCCTGGTGACCCTCCCGCCCATTGGCTGGCTATTTCCTACCATCGTTGACTCTTTCTAGCAATGGTGGGGCAGTGGCGGCGCCGTTCTGCTTCTTCCTTCCTTCACTTTCTTATATTTAGTTTATTTTTATTTACATTAAATAATATTTAGAATTAAAAACTCATATTTGGACTAAAACAATGCCATTTTAGCCTTACCATTTGGGAGAGAGAAAATAATAAAGAAAAAGCCACGTCAACATTAGTCAAATTGGACGGAATTAACGTAAGGACTTGATTGCACCAATTTAACACATTTTAAAACTTGATTGCACTTTTCATAAGCTTCAAGACTTAATTGTACTTTTGTGACAAGATTTAGGGTCTTTAGTGCACTTGTCTATTTATTTACTGATCACCAACTCATATAGGAAATGTTGCATGTGGAATGGGGTCGATAAATTAACAAGTTCCGTGGAATTGAGTCTATCGTGAAATAAAACATAACATAAAATAATTCTTTTGTTTATAATGGGGTAGGTGAATTGAGAAGTTTCGTGGAATTGAGTCTATGGTAAAAATAAAACATAAAATAAAAGAATCCTTTTGTTTATTTTATGATCATTGGCTCATAAGGGACATGACAAGTATGAAATGGGGTGGGTGAATTGAGAAGTTCCGTGGAATTGAGTCTCCAGTAAAATTATAAAAGAATTATTTTGTTTGTTTTTTGATTGCTAACACACATGGGTCACTAGCTCCACAATGGATAAGTTCCAGACCACGAGCCTATGACCTACCTTGTTTAGAGTCGATTCCTAATTTTTAGAACCAATCGATCCTAGAACCTATTTGGAATTGAACCAACCACTTTTAGGCTGATTCTAGACCGATTCTATGGTTAATTATCATTGGAACTAATATCTTCATGTTAAATGCATATGCCTATGGTAGTATAAAGACTGATTGTGATGATATCAACAAGTTTAGCAAAGACCGATGAAGATATCGACAAGAGGAGAACAAGTCTAATACGATGAATATTTCATTAAGCCTCGGCGATACCATGGTCAATCTTGCATTAAATTAACGTCTTTGTATGCTGATATACTCAAAAAGGATTATTTAATAGCAAATTGCTAAGTCATTTCTCATGTACATTTAAGGACAGCATCAACAGATTGGTGATAACAAGCATGCATAGATAATGAATATCAGACTTTAGGATAAAGCCGAATCACTATAAAACTATGAGTGCTTTAAATTTTTCACTCATCATTTTCAACATTAGTTCATTAGCACCACCTGCACATAACTATTTTAGGTATCATTGAGATACATCTCATTCTATTTCGTGAATGTGTTTTAAATCTTGACACAATTTATTCACCCCCTCTTAGTTGTATCCATTAGCCCCAATGTAATCAACCTAATTGCTCATCCTTGCCAAATTGTACTAGATCAAGTTGCATTTCATTGGAATTAAGAAAATGTCCCAATGAATTTGACTTTCTTTTATTCTTTCTCGAAGTAATTCTCATCAACTAGAGTGGATGTAATTTTTAAGAGTATTTCATCTAAATTAGTGATCCCATTGATTAGGTCTAGAATAAGAATATTTCTTATATGATCTCCTATAGATATCCACTTATAGTTGTACAATAGAAAAAAAAAAAAGGCATTAAGGCTTTATTTGTTTCACAAAAAATGAATGATTTGGAAATCATTTTTCCTAAAAATGATCAGTTATATCGCTTATCATAATGAATGAATGAAAAATTAAATTATTGTCGATAATGATTACATTTTATATTGATTAATAATTTCAAATGATACAAGCGATCAATTTTTGAAAAATATTCTCTAAATTATTCATTTTTCATGAAACAAAGAAACTTAAGAGTCCATATTTGTCCCACTTAATTGCCCATTCTTTATTTTTGTTTCACGGTTTCATTTATAAGCCCTTTTCTTGAAGAAGCTCATTATAGTAGGTGGATCCAGCCATTTTACATCCCCTTCCAACATCCCCAAGTCAACTTCCCCTCCATTTAGTACTATGCCCATGTACATAAAACAAGTAGAGTACAGACTTTTTTCTGAAGTGGACCTTTTTTTCCCACTCAAATGTGTAATGCGTTGCAGCGGAACTGTCATCAATGCATGCAACAAATGTATGAAATACGTTACGACCTAGAGGTGTTAAATGGGTTGCACAACCATTTATGGACCCATTTATGATTAGATGGGTCGTTAATGGATCAAGCTTTATTTCATAAAGCAGTTATAATGAGTTTTAATGGGTTAAAATTGAGATATATGGGTTTTAAATGAGCAAGAGAGCTGACCCATTTATGACCCATTTATCAACCAATTAAAAATAAACCCATTTATTTTCACTCAAAACCTCACCATCTCTCTCTAGACTCTCCTCTCTTTAGCTTTACAATTTTTATTTATTTATAAAAACTGAAATAATAATTTTTTTTTATTTTTAATTTTTTCTTTCATTTTATTTTTTTTCCTTTCTTCTTCCTCCGGTTGTCGGCACGATGATGGCCGGCAACCGACTAGGCAAGCCTCGAGCTCGGTGGCGTTGGGCGAGCTCGAGGCTCGCCCGTGGCCGGCCACCGGCCATCGTCTGGCCGGCGGCCAGCCAAAGAAGAAGAACAAAAAGGAAAAAATAAAAATTATATTTTAAAATAAAAAATAATAAAAAATATTTTTTTTAAATAAAAATAATTAAAATTCGATTTTAAAAATAATTATTTTAAAAATTATAAAAATTTTCCAATATATAAAACTATTTTAGTTATATCTATAAGAAATAATTTTTTTGAAAAATTATAAAAAATTGAAAATTTATTGATTGGATTTGTATTGCTTGGAAGTTTTTAGTAATATAATCTTTAAAAAAAATATAAGAATAAGTTTTCCTAAATTTGGTTAAATATGAAAATATTTTATTAATATGGGTCGGGTCGGGTATGGGTCGAAAAATTTATATTAGACATAAATGGGTCGTAAATGGGTTAATTGGTCCATTTGGGTCGATCCATTAATGACCCGACCCAAACCCGACCCAACCTACCCGTTTAACAGCTCTAGTTACGACTACAAGTTCCGGAATACTTTTCACATGCACCAATATCTTCACGTTTTACTCCAAGTCAGGAATAACACAGCACGATAAACACCTTTTGGCAGAGGAATGGGGGGCTATTGAATCGCTCTTGGACACATTGGAGTGAATTGCTCTCTGTGCGTTCACAATCGGGGAAAAAAAGCAGGGCAGAACCTCTTCTTGCAAAATAATATAGGACAAGCAATCATAAAAATGCATTAGCTCGGGAAAAGGACATTAGAAATATCAAAATTTTCGCACAACACTCACTTTAATATCAAAACTTTTTATTATATCACTTAAGTGCCATTGCCAAATTGAGAAGTCGAAAATCTGACGTAACAATTTTATCAAATTTTCTTGCTGATGTGGCTTGCGGGTGCTCCTAGTTAGCATTAATAGTCACAATTGACATCGTTAATTTTTCTCAAAATATAGAAAACAAATATGGCAATTTCCCCAAATTCTTAGAACCCTAATTCGGACAAATCAAGCCCTTTCCCTAAATTTTTCTGACCCTAGTTCAGAAGGCAACTTGGCCTGGATATAGAGAGCTCATTTCAGCCAGCACACGGCCATCCTTGGTGTCTCCGACAGTTGTTCATTCGGGAACACGAACTTCAGAAGGCCGAGCAAATCGACGGCAAAAATCGAACTCATGAGGTCGAGGTCGTTAGAGTCGAGGACAGTGTCGATTTGGCCATGGTAGGGAGAGGAAGGAGGGGTCACCGCTAAAGCCAAAGAACTTGCAGACGAGGGAACAAAAGGGGCGAGGAAGAAGAAGCGGCGCTAGAGAGGGATTTGTTTAGTTTGAGAGAGAGATTCAATTTAAAGAGGATACGGCATCGTTCAGGTTTAGAAAGGCCATGTGACGGTTAAGTTGGACTTTTTTTTTTTTTTTTTTTCAAATAAAATAAAAAAACCATCCAAGAATTAACATTTTATTACAAAAAGTTCTGTAGGGCATTTTGCCGGAATTAGTCATTGGAAGGACTCAAGTGATTTTTTTCTCTGATTTGATAGTTAAGTGATTCAGTGAAAAATTTTCATAACAAAGCGAGCATCATATGTAAATTAGGACACTTCTAAAGTTTTTTTTTTTTTTAGCTTTGACAGTCCACACCATAATAGGGTCAAGTTCTTCACTGTCCTATTTCCATGGCCGTATTAATGAACTATTCAACTGTCCCGTACCATACATGAATAACATGGCATATCAATCAAATCTTAAAATTAAATAATATTTAGAAAATCATCACGAAATAGAAAATACACGAGGAAGGTTGTGCTTTGATAAAATAAACTTTGCGTGTTCTATTCCTTATTTGCTTGACTTTTCCGACATAGGATGCTACGCCAATGAATACCCATCAATAAGGTTTAGACACTCGCACAAAAGTCTCTACCTTCTTGTGTTCTTCTCTATGTTTGTTCAGACACCTAAATCTAGAAAATAGCCAAAGAGAAATATCTATTTAGATTTTAGCAATTACATCTTCTCCTCCATGTGAAGGAACATGCCACATGATTGAGTGATAGTCGATGGGTTATCATCCGAGTATAAGAGGGTTGGAAAAATTTGAACTCAATACTCCTTACTTTGATATCATGTAAAATTTTGTGAAATCGCTACCCACTATCAAATGAAGTCATTGTTTATTATTTAAATATTATGATAGTATTATGTTGTTAGATAAGGCGAAATATTATGCACAAAAATTGACAGAGCACAACCACCGATGTCTATACTAATTGGTTACCCAGCAATTTTGCCCATCTTTTGAGAGGGTTTTTAGGGTAAAACCTGAGATCATATAACAAAACAAATAACGTGAATGATTTGTCTATGGTAGGCGTGAGAAAATATGCTTTTGCACACATGGCTAAAAATACCAAACATGAAGTCACATAAAGTTAAATGTCTCGATTGAAATGCATTCAAATCTTTATTAGGCTTGTTTTCATTGGCTAAGAGTGTTCTCTGCCATTTTGAATCCCTCTTCAATGATTCAAATTGTCGCATTTTCCATTGGACATGTGCTTCGTGACTATAAACCCCAAGCAGATGAAGATGGGCGGCCACCGCCCCCACCCAGACAACCTCGGAGAATCTCTCATTTGTTTATGAAGAACGAAGATGCAGCAGGCCAAGCATGTATAAGGACGTACATTGACTCGATAATATGTTCTTTGTCCTTTGAGAAAGAGACGAAATGGCAGTGGTTGTCTTCTTGGTTTGTTAGCTATATGACGTCAATCTCTAGACGTCATAAACGCGCATAAATTATTATATGTTTACTGATTTCACTTACATGCGAATTGGATTGACTATAATATCCAATGAGGTTTACGCTTCAAGTCTGGATTAGTGTAATAAAATAAGACTAGCAGCTGACTTGATAAAATCAAATGACATTTGGAGGAAATAAAAAAATAAAAATAAATCCACGAAAAAGAACGCGATTTGATAAAATTAACTATTGTGTTTTCTGTTCCATACCCACTGTGGTCTATAAATACCATCCATAACATTTGGACACTCACAGAAAAGTCTCTACCCTCTAGCGTTCTTCACCTATATTTGTTCAGG
Organism: Eucalyptus brandiana; assembly: GCA_014182725.1. NCBI lineage: Eukaryota > Viridiplantae > Streptophyta > Magnoliopsida > Myrtales > Myrtaceae > Eucalyptus > Eucalyptus brandiana. The sequence goes on from CM024669.1 coordinate 23,717,565, forward strand.
AACCTAAATTTAGAAAATAGCAAAAAGAAATGTCTTTTCAGATTTCAGCAATTCCATCTTCTTCTCCACGTTTAGGAACAGGCCATGTAATCCAACGTCGTTCCGCGGGTTATCATCCGAGCATATGGGGTGATTACTTCGTTAAATATGCTCCTCCCTCCACCTCAATGGTTTGCGGTTTTTCCTTATCTTCTTCTTTCGTTTTCTTTCTTTGCCATGCGCATGATTGTTGTTTCTATTTCTTTCTGAAAGAACTTCTTGCAGGACCTATGTCTTGTTCACGTGCCAGTGTTTAATAAAGCAACAAAAAATTGGTTAATTGTCTAGTCTTTGTGGTGTCACTTATGGGGTTATAAGGACTCTCGTTAGGGAGAAAGTCACCAAAAATCCTAAATTGTGCCCAGTATAACACATTACCCTAAACTTTTCTCTGTGATGCCAAAAATCCCAAACTTCTATTGATGTGAAACATTTATCCTCCGTCAAGGTTGGGTCAATGAGTACTGTTAAAAATCCACTTACATGGATGCCGCAAAATTAAATGGTGTTGACATATTGCCCACATGATTTTAGTGAAATAAAAATGATGTTATTTTAGTTGAAAAAACATCTAAAGGAACTTTGATGAAGGATAATATGTCATATATGTACAAATTTTGGGTTTTTTTGTATCACAAGAAAAGTTTTAGGTAAATATGTCATAATGGTTATAGTATGTTACCAAAAAAAAAAAAAAAAACTTAAGGGTAAAAGTTCAGGGTAAATGTATCATAATGGATATAGTTTGGGGTTATGTTACCAAAAAAAAAAAAGTTCAGGGTAAATGTGTTAAAGTAGATATAGTTTAGGAATTTTAGTGATCCAAAAGCATTCTTAAACCTTCACTGACCACATGATGTCCTTCGCTGCAAGAAACATCACAATATGGTATTTAACTCCCTCTTCTTATATGGTCATGGTTCTCATGTGTTTAAATCTTGAATGTCACGTGAGTACAATTGAAATAGTAGATTTGTGAAAATGGATCATTAACCCCATTTCTTCATTCATTTTTTATGGGTTGAGATAATATACAAGTTAGTTATATTCAATAAATGAGTTTAGAATGATAAAGCACAAAATAATATGGGTGTTAAATAGGTTTAGAACTTATTTATACCCAATCGGCCTCTATCACTCTCTATGACTCTCTTTTCACTCTATCTCGTCAACAATCAATTTTTCACTCACTCGTTCCTTACCCTCACCTCAATTTGGATATAATTTTTCATAAATTAGGTTAAACACATAAGTGTTTTAGCAATATAAATTGGGTAATGTATGTGTTGAGTTGGGCATAGGTCATTAGATTTGTTTTGCATGGAAACAGGTCAAACTAATTAAAGGTGTCGGTTTGGTTAGATCATTTTCAACTCAATCCAACCTATCCGTTTGACCAATCTATGAAATACCTAAAAGTTTGTATTGTACAAAATACGTATGTCATGCTTGCTTTTATTTGACATAGCGTATGATATATTTGTAGGAGTTCAAATCCGTTGGACGAGTGGAGGAACAAATTGAGGAGCTAAAAGGAGAGGTGAGGAAGATGCTAACTAATGTCGTGGATAAGTCTTCACAGATGCTTCACTTAATTGATCAAATCCAGCGTTTAGGTATTGACTACCATTTTGAACACGACATAGATGAGCATTTAGAAGAAATTCACAAACATTACTCTCGACTTGATCATGGAGATTCCAAGGGAGATGACCTTCACATGGTTGCTCTTATCTTTCGACTGTTGCGACAACAAGGCTATGATGTTTCATCGGGTATCTCTTAAATTTAGTGAACCAATCCAATAAGATACCCATAGAAGTCCTATTGCTTTGTTTAATTTTAGGAGAAACAAGTAAAAGAAAATCTAAACCACTAATCAGGCGTATTACCTCCCTAATTTATAAACAATGACACTTTTTTCCCATGTTGGTTGATCACACAGAGGTCTTTAACAAATTCAAGGATAGTGAAGGGAACTTTAGGGCATCGCTAACCAGTGATGTGTGCGGATTATTGAACCTATATGAAGCTTGCCACTTAAGGTGTCACGGCAATACTATCTTGGAAGAAGCACTTCGTTTTGCTATAACTCACCTTGAATTAATCAACGAAAGCAAAGTGAGCACTAGTTTGGCAAAACAAGTGAGTCATGCCCTAAAGCAGCCACTTCGCAAGGGATTGCCAAGACTCGAGGCAAGGCATTATATTCCACTCTACCAAGAAGAACCTTCACATGATGAAGTCTTGCTCACTTTGGCTAAACTAGATTTCAACTTACTGCAAGAGCAACACCAGAAGAAACTTGGCAAGATTACAAGGTTCATTAACATTATGTGATAGCATAATCTAAATTTAGCTTCTAGATTATGCTTTAACACTGCCCAAGCTATTGATTTTTCTTATTTCCGAAGTTTACTCGTATATTTCAATTTACCCTTCTTAATAGTGTTTTTCAAAGTCCATAACAGGTGAAAAAATTAGTTTAAACTATCGAAGTTGTCGGGATAAATTACCTTTAGTAATGGTCATGTTTGTTTAATCATAGGTGGTGGAAGGACATAGATGTTCCGAGGAACTTCCCATTTGCTAGAGACAGGATTGTGGAGTTGTTCTTCTGGGTCTCGGGAGTATATTTCGAGCCGGAGTTTGTTGAGGCCAGGGATATACTAACCAAAGTGATTGCCTTGACTTCCATTCTTGATGATGTCTATGATGTCTATGGCACATTGGAAGAACTTGTACTCATCACCAAAGCAATTCAGAAGTATTTAATCTGCATTTTCTTTCTTTACGTACTGAATTTGATCAATTTTGTATAGAGTCGAGTGTGTAATTTTTTAGGACTCAAATTCAGGTGGGATGTTGATGCTATGGACGTACTACCAGAGTATATGCAAGTATACTACAAAGAGCTTCTCCATCTCTATGAAGAAATTGGGAATGAAGTGGCTGCAAAAGGAAGATCATATCGCCTCGTCTATGCAAAAGAAACTGTAAGCATCATTTGTACACTTTACATGCATCAAAAGCACTTTTTACTTGGAAATTCAATATTCTTGTTTATGTTTAATTTCTTAGATGAAGAGGCAAGCAAGAGCATTCTTTCAAGAAGCCAAATGGTTCCAAACCAACTACACACCAACGATGGAGGAGTACATGCCCCTTCAACTAAAAACGACTGGCTATGGAATGTTGGCGACTACATCACTCGTAGGAATGGGCGATGTGGTCACAAAGCATGCTTTTGAATGGTCACTAAGTGACTGCAAGATTGTGAAGGCTGCAGAAACTATCTGTAGGCTTATGGATGACATTTCGTCTCACCATGTATAACAAAAAGATAATTTATCCTTAGATATTCTAATAAAATTAGATTACTTATTGCTTAATTTGGTGACACCAATGTTGTTTGTCATACAATTTGAGCAAAAAAGGGGGCACTTAGTATCTTCGGTGGAGTTGCTCATGAAAGAACACGGTTTCTCGGAGCAAGAAGCTGAGAAGGAACTTCGGAAACGAGTTAATGATGCTTGGAAGGACACCAATGAAGAGTTCCTTCGTCCAACCGCGGCCCCAATGCCGATTCTCACACGAGTTCTCAATCTGTCATGAGCGATGGATGTGTTATACAGTGATGGAGATAACTACACGCATTCTGGAACCGAGCTCAAAGATTATGTGACATCCCTCTTTGTTAGTCCCTTGCCGATGTGATGCTTGGACCAAACATCATCGCAGCAATTTGGTAATTGAAAATCAATAGGCTAGAAATAATGCCTTTGAAACTATATGGGGAAGAGTTCTTTCATATTGATCTGTACGATAAAACTCATAAATAAACGATGCAAATCGGTATGGTGTTGCTAAGTTTGCAAGTCTAGTGTGTAATGTACAATATTTCCATAATTTCTAAAGCTTTGGTGTGGGGGTCAGTGAGGCTCCGTTTGTGTACTTCATGATGAAAATATGAATGAATAAACGTATTTAGTAAACTTGATCCTTCATTTCCTTTTTGCTCATTCTATTGTTTGGCAATAATAAGTATCACCTGATTCGTAGGCCATAGTCAACCATATCGTCTGGTAGAACTTTACAGTTCCATGATAATGTTGTTGTTGTTGTTGTTGTTTTTTTTTTTTTTTTTTTTTGAGCCAGTAAATTTCAGTAGGTTCAAAAATGTCAAAAAAATTATTTGCATGACTTGTTTTACGTGTAAATTGTGGGTGACTTACCAACAAGTTTATTAAATTACCCAATTTTTATGACAAACTTGAAGTGCCACAACTTTGTATCACACTTGCTTTGATACTAAAACTTTTCAAAAAGATCATTTAAATGCCACATTGCTTGAAAAGATCGCTTTTAAGTCATTAAATTGACTTAGTTTGTCAAACAATCTTACGTGCCTTGCTGGAATCACTTAAATGAGCATTCTTATAAAATTTTGGCAATAAATTGATCATGTATAAAAGCTTTAATATTATAAATTAGACAAAAAAGCGAAGTGAGCCAAAAGTGAAATTCCCAAAGCAAATATTATTTTTCCTTGTATTGTTTAGACTCAAAAGCAAAATCATTAAGTAAATATTCTCTCCAAATAATTTCATTTCAAATCGTAAAGATTATATATATAATTTTTTTTTTTTTTTTTTTGGTGATTGAGGATCAAAACTTCAGGAGTAAGAAATGGAGGGAAGAACAAATCGTAAAGATATATTAGTTATCATCAAAAAGAAAAAAAGAGAAGTAAAATTTTCCTCACCCTTTCTATCTTTGCATCTGTTTCTACTCTGACCTTGCTCTTTCGAGATTGAACCAAAAGAGCTTGGAGCCTTTGTGGAAATGAACTGCTTCTGTTTGATGAATTGCTTTGGAGCCAATTTAACCCCAAATTCTCACTTTATGAAAGATCGATGCATTTAACGACGTTATTCGGTACATATATTACACACCAGCATAATTTTAAGATATTTTCCATGAAAATCTTAAGAATCACACCGTAGTCCAGAGTAATCAATGAAGATTCAAGACCAAGTGCTCGACCTCAAAATTCAAAACTACATGGGCAAGTTTCTGAACTAAAGGCCAGGTAACAAAGAAGGTCCCCGGATCGAGCACTCTCCCTTCTTTCGTGCTTAACCAAGAAGAAAGTAACTCCTTTTGCTTCACTAGAAGTGCGATGCATGAGAGTGCCGCATAATTTGTCATAAGCAAAGAAAAACAGTCATAAATCCAAACATTGGCCAGTATCCCGTGGACTCCTCGTGGCGCTCCTCCAGGATTGAGCGAGGACCAATGGAAAAATCGAATCTAATAAATTCAAACAGCACAGGTAAAAGCCGTCGCAAACAGTTTGCGAATGCCATCCAAGCGGGAGAGACCCCGGTCGATAAAAGACCCGAAGATCACAGAAGATTAAATCCGAACCCTCTCCAGATTTCGTACCGCTTTTTGATTATTAGCAGCCTTGTACTTTTCAGCCTGCACCAGTACGACAATGGATCATTTACCTACTCATACAAGAGAGACCAGACAAAACAGAACCCAGAAATTTACATCCCCCAAGCACAACGAACGGCCACATATGATCATGGAATTCTCATAGGTCATCAGCAGATTGCATATTTTCGTTCTACAAGGCGCTGAAAAGTATGCAGGCAATTTCGCAGTACGAAACTCACTCAGCTCCTTCAAATCGTTCGATTCGCGCAACATACCAATACACAGTGGAACCAGCATTTCTCGGCAGCTAAAACGGACTACACAGGCACAGCTGAAATTTCTTCCAATTTTTCCGCTCTCGAAATGAAAATATCCAAGAAATGACCAGACCATGAGGAGTGAATATTCGCCCAATTTGCTTGCTCTTTGGTAGGAGCTGGCGTAGTTATGCCACGTGCACTCGCACGACAAAAGTAAGTAAAATCAGTTCGCTGAATTGGTTCCGGCCTCGACATAAAGATCATCTGGTATGCAAAGGAGACACAAGTTTTCGTATTCCACGACGTCCTGGTCAGCTACGGTATGAAATACGAATATCTAATTTATTTGTTTTTCTCGATCGTAATTTAATCTTATTATATATAGTTCCAAGCTGAGCTGAGAAAATATTCGCTCCTGCAGTAGCTTCGTTTGTGTCACGTGTTGCTCCGTGTCATGTGTTGCCATATGACATGACACTTGGCATCGGCTCCTCGTGCGGCCCCACATGTTGATATCGGGAAAAAATGTGGACCCCATTCATTTTATTACGAGGATTTAGTATAACATTTAATTTTCAGAAAGGCAATAAAAAAGAAAATTAATCATACATGCGACGATCTCGAGCCTCGTTGTGCCCGATCTTGGTACAAAAACTCTAATTCTTTTCTCCTCAAATTAAATCACGAGGCCAAGAGGAGGCAAGATGGAATCACTTTTACTGTTTCCCCCCGTGCTCTCAAGAGATGATACCTTTGATCAGCAGACGATTAGAAGGCCCTGTTCCGGTAAGCGTACGTGAATTTGCTCGAATTTTGTCATAAGCAGCGAACTGAGATCATCGCTCGATTACACGCCTTCGGTTTTTGAAGTCATCAGAACCGCCGCCGCCCCCGTCATCCTTGTATTTGTTAAACCTTCCGCGCTGGTTGTTCTCGAATTTCCCTGCTCCGGGACCTTTGTAACTCCTCGAACCATCCGACCTTCGATCATTCCTCCGCCCGCCGAACTCATCCGACCTTCGATCATTCCTCCGCCCGCCGAACTCATCCGCTCGAGCTCCTCTACTTTTGATACCTCCGCGCGCCCCTCTCGATGGCCTATCCCCTCTCGACGGCCTATCGAAGTCGTCATCCGAAAAGTTGTTCCTACTACCACGCGAGCCACGCCCATCAAATTTGCCCCCTCTTCCATTTGGTTCTGTTCCTCTTCTTCCGAACTTGGCTCCACGAGAACTGGCATAATCATCTGATTCGAAGTCATCATCCGAAAAGTTGTTCCTACTACTACGCGAGCCGCGCCCATCAAATTTGCCCCCTCTTCTATTTGGTTCTGTTCCTCTTCTTCCGAACTTGGTTCCGCGAGAACTGGCATAATCATCTGATTCGGAGCCAGAATGGTGAAAATTACTCCGACGGCCGACTTTATCAGAAAATTTACCCGCTTTACTTCTCCGAGTCCGCAAGTTCTCATCCGAATCACCACCTGAATCTGAATACAGCCCGGCTTCTTCATCTGAGCCATAGCTCAATCCCCTGAATTTACCTGGAGGACTTCTACCTATGCCTCTATTTCTAGAATCCGCAACATGACTAGATCTCCAGTTAGGACGGACCGAAGTCTCGTCCTCCGAATCGAAATCAACTTCATCATCATATGAACCTGGAACAGAGCGCCCGCGGCGTAAAGGTTTCGACGGCCTATTGCGAGAGAGCGACTTTGCTTCCTCTCGAGCAAATGATTTAATGTCTAAGTTTCCGTCTTCAGACCCAGAGTCCCCTTCAACCTCAGAAAAATCTATCGATGGCCCATTCCTAACCGATGAATTATTCCGTGTATCTAGCTCGTAACTGTCCACGTTATCTTCCTCATCATCAAAATCATCAAAACCGGTACGAGAACCGTGATCGGAATCAGAATATTCTCTGTTATCAACTTTCGGGAATTTGTTATTCTGGTGAAAATCGTCTTCAAACCCTCGATGATTCCTTCCCTGCTCCTGGTTATGTAAAGGAGAATCTCCTCCCTTCATTGACGAGTCTGCATACTCAAAAGCAGCTACATCTGCTCCATCAGATTCATCATCATCAAAGTCAAAGTTCCATGCATTAGAGACTTCTGGGCGGCTGGCAGTCCTTTCCAACCTAGTCCTTGGATTCTGATGTCTTTCCTGCAATTTGTCTTCCATGAACTGTTCAGGTGGGCGCTTGCAATCGCAATGGAAGCAGGCCGTATTTCTCCGATAGTTTAAGAAGTTGCACCTACCAGAAAACATGGACCAGGACCAGTATGAGCTATGTAACATGCACAATTAGTATGCACCTTTCATTCAGTATGTTGTAAAATTAGAAGTACAGAGGCACATCTTCCTGCCTCTCTGTACACACTGAAGATTCTTCAACACTTTGCTCATTAAATTTACAACAATATAATGAATAAAAGTTACTGCAGTAATGAAGAATTAATGCAACATTAAAAGGGCGGGCAATTTCCACAACTAATAAAGAACCAGCATGTAAACAACTACAATAAAGCTCCAACCACGTTCTCACCATCAATGCAAAAGATAAAAAAAAGTCCAAGCTTGGGGAGACAGGATCTGGGACCACGACTTAAAACATATAATGAGTGAATAATCACTGCAATATTAGAAGGGTCGCGCAATTTCCACAACTAGTAAGGAACTGGCATGTAAATATGAAACCTTGAAATTGCATAACAGATGGGGCAACTGTCCTAGAATACTGGCACCATCAATGCAGAATACACAAACTAAAAATTTTCAAATAATCTCAGAATTTTGAAGACTTACTCTGGGCATTCCCATTCTCCTGGAAGCAGCTGTCTCTTTGGACGCTTCGCATCACACTGTAGGCACACTGAATTCTTTGCAAAATTCATGAAGTCACACCTGAAACAATATCACAATTTTTGGCATCTTCAGGAAAGACCAACTTTGATAGATTTATGCATATAAGAAATATAATCAGACAGAAAGGTAAGAAAGATTTAATTTTTTTCTAAATGATAAATATCCGGCATCATTCAGCTCTTCAGACACTGCAAACTCTGCCTAGATAAGTCCCTAGGAAGATCTCACGGGATGAGAAATTAAAATATGAATATAAAGTGCTAGAAATGGCTTTAATTTAAATTTAGTGGAAATCACACCAGGTGTCCGAGTATTTTATATCATGCATATGAGTGTCATAAACAGGTGTTCAGCAAAGTCTATTGAAATTGTGGATCTAATTAAGAAGAAATCCTAAATGGTAATGCAAGTGTAAGAAACAAGTAAAGAATCATACTTAGGACATAACCAGTCTCCTTTCTTCATTTCTACATCATCCCGTCCAACTCGTCTCTTTGGAGTTGGTGGAGGTTGTTTGACCTTCGGTGGAGGCCTTTTAATAACTGGAGGGGGAAGGTTTGGATCAATAGGAACTGCACTCAACTTAACAATCTGATGAAGCAACTTGCGGACAACGATTTTCAGAGATTTTTGCTTCAGAAGAGATTTATTTGTCACTAAGCCATGGGCATGATCAAGACCGAATGTAGATAGAACTCGCATTACATCAATTGTACGTGCCTCGTCCTCTTTGTTGGTCAAAAGATAGGCTTTTTCACAGGAGCTCCTCAGTTTGCAGGAACTACAAACCTGCAAACCAATCAGTTATATCCAGAGGACATAGAAATTAAAGAAAGAAAAACTCGCTTTCAAGCAATTGAACATGGAGGAGAAGTAATTTGACTGAAAAATAACAAGAAAATAGATAGTCAAAAGTAGAAAGAGAGGACAGATATGCATTCTTGCATAGCTATTCTCATATACAGGCAGCAAAAGCAGCATGATGAACATTTAGATTTGAAGGGTCAACCTAGAAGAAGAAGATATGATAAAGCCCGTTCATTAAAAGCAAAGATATATTACCCAAAATAAATATTTGTCAAATAGGAAAAAAAAATCATACCCAAATTTAGAAGAATTAACAAGTAAAAGATGCAACTCTTACATCTCCTTCATCGAGGTGCACGTGCTTTCTCAACAGTTTGGCAGCCATAACCACCTTCTTGTCAGCAGTAGGGCATCCATAACCAACAAGAATTTGAATGTCCTGTCTCGACAATGACCTGACATCAATTTTACCTCAGCCAATATTAAAGAAGGTGTTACCATATACAAAACTTTAGCGCAAAGGCAGTCAATAATATCAACCCTACTTGCTAATACAAGTCAAGATAATGAAAGATCCAACTTTGATCAGCTGGAGTGTCAACTTGGTCTGTGCTCATCTTATTCTTCTTATACAAGATAAACTAAACATAAAACCACTTAAAAAGATCATCCCTGAAAGAAGAAAATGATTATTCATCTATTGTACTACTATTTGAACGAAAATCAAGCCTGAGACCTGATGTAAGCCTTTTCTCTAGATATTCACACTCATGTCCACATCGAAATGAATTTTTTAAATGGACTCAAGGAGCACATTATGAATACATCAAGTGAAATGGGCTCCAATTTCTAATGGGAAAACTCAACCATGCAGCAGTCTAACTAACAACATCCATCAGCTCTTCCTCATTTACAAATTAGAAATCTCAAACTTTATTAGCTAGAAAGGATACTAATATATTTCCTAGATCTTATCTTAACCATTCCTCATGTAAAAGGAAAAGTGGACCACCTTTCCGACTCTACTCGGCCATTAAACCCTCAACCCAAGAAACCTCTAGATATACTCACCAGCAACAAACTTAATTGCACACTTTCAAAGTTCTCATGTAATCTCTATTTTTACCAAATATTCTGGTTACTACTACACAAAAAAAAAAAACTATTCTAATGCAGACAAATCGTAGTAGCTGCATATTCATTGACAGCAGCAGAAAAAACCAGATGTTTGAACAAACTCAAATTCCACCCTCAAGCTAAATAGTCTACACAGGACACATTTCACTACAAAACCACAGTAATATGATGTGTCCCAACAATGTCAATCAACAAGCAAAGCATGAGAAGAAAAACTCGAAACTAACCAGCATAAACATTATGTTATAATTACTTTCGGTCATTTTACTTCCATTCAAAATGACCCACATTTGGGTCGAGTTGTCATCTCACTGAGCTTTCACTGAAAACTACGAAAACCTACATGCTATGCCACCATGTACACAAAGAAAACTCCTTTAGGGTCTTCCTTAATTACAAAACCGCAATTGGCAAAGTTATCACATTTGGAACATCTCGAGAGTAATTTTGCAATCACATTAGATATGGAGATTGTGAAATGGCTTCAACCATCACCACGGCATACCTCAAGATGTCGAACCGGTCCTTCCCAAAATTCAAGCAAGCATTCTGAACGGTCTTGGGATCGGCATTCCAATCGAAATGCTCCTCCGGGATATCTCCGACCTCCAACCCCGATTCCCTCACCATCTTGTCCTCATCCTTCCTCCTATGATCAAAGTAATTCTGCTGCACCAGTCTCTCCATCAACTCGATCCACTCCCTCCACGGATGCACCAGCTCCACCTCCTTCACAGGCTGCGCTCCTCTCGAACCACTCACTCCACCCTCGGCCGAACCGACCTCCTCCCTTGCGCTCTCATCCTCACCCTCACCACCGTCCAAGCCCGTCGACGCCGCCCCGACCGGCCCCGCCGTCTCGGCGGCCGCGCCCCGCGGAGGCTCGCGACCGCCCTTCGCCTCGCGCCAGGCGCGTATCCGCTGGAGCGTCTCGTCCTTCTGGGACCGCTCGCGCTCCTTCTCGATGGAGTCGATCTGGTCGAACACGAAGCTGAGGCGAGCCGAGAGGTTGGACGGCTTCGTCGTCGTCGTCGGCGGCGGCGGCTCCGGCGAGGGAGCCGACGGGGAGGCGGAAGAGTAACGCCGGCCGGCGAAGGGGGAGTAGGGTCGAGGGGTTGGGGAAGGATAGGAGAGGCGCTTGAGGATGAGGAGAGAGAACGGGGTTCGCGACATCTAGAGAGAGAGAGAGAGAGGGGGGGTTTAGAGCGAGAGAAAGCGAGAGGTTTAGTTTAGGGTTTAAGCGATGACGTCGTCGTCGGCCATGGATCTCTCGCCGTGAAGCAGGAGGAGCGGGAAGGAGGAAGAAGACGGAAGCCAAAACCCCACAAGGGCCTTAGTGGGCTTTTTTCTGGAATGGGCCGAAAGTAGGCATGTTGGACGTAAGTGGGCCGGGCTTTCTATTGTCAAAATTAATCGGAAATTAACCGGAGGCATTCCCCAGGTGCCAGTATCGACCCCAGCCTAGACGCCAAATTTACACCCACGCTAATTTTACGATTGAAACCTCAAATCCCAAACGTACCAATTGGGGTTTCGACTGTATAATTGACCGGAAATTGTTGTCATTTTTGGGGTGCTGAAGACCTAGGCCTCGTCATTGGGGTTTCAAGCCCAACCTCTCAATTCCGAGCCGAAGATCTAGTCGCGAGCGCCTTAGTCTAGGGCCTAACTTCAATGGGCCTGGACACAAGCGTTGGGGACTTGTGCATGGACACTGGAGTCTTGAGCTAGGCCTCGATGAACTTGGATCAAGTGTCTAGGGCTCGAGCATGAGAGCTGGCCAAGCGTTGGTTCCTGTTCAAGCACTAAAATCTAATCATAATTTGAAAAATGAATTCCGATTTCTTAAAAAGAATTATTTTTCTAAATTTAAGCATAGATATTTCAATCAATTAAAAAAAAAATTTCTATTAACTCATTTTCATAAACGATCCAAAATGTCAAAAAATGAGACAAATGTTTTCTGCGAATTTGGAGCTTTAAAGCGTTTTTGCCAAATATATGAAAGTTCCAGGACGGGATAGCGATCGACTGCAAATGTGGAAGCATAGACTGCACAGTTCGATTCAACTCTGCTTTTAGTATAACATTAGCTGATAACACTCACGATTACAAATTTACAACAGCAAAACGCCTAAACTTTTCCTTTTCTCCGTGTAGTGTACACATTTACAGATCCTTCTACATGCACAGCCGATTCGCAGCTCCTGTATAAACTCAAAGTGCCGTCGGTTGGTTAAACTCATTTGCTTCGAAAGAACCCAGGTGTGCTTCGAGCATTCGTTCTCTGCTCAGGGCTTTGCAACAAGAAGGCAAACGAGTCCTCTGTTGTGCTCTTGGATGGTTGAACACCAGCTCAGGCTTACATGTTCTTGTATCCCTTGAACCAACATCAGATGAGCTCACAAATTCGAGGGATGAAAATTTACCAAGACTTCACAGCAACAAACTGAACCTCAACAAGTAACAGAGAAGCTATGATGCAGGCAACCGTCCACGGTTAATCACCAACTGCTGAAAGTGGCAAAGATGCTAGCACTGCCTTGACCCTGTTCAGCTCAAAAGGGAACCCGACTTTTATGGTCAAGAATCAAAACCACTCGACCATACACTTCGGGTACAAGCCTGCCTCAGTGGTCACAGTGGAAAGGCCTCGTAGCTCTTTCTGAACTTTACGCCTCTCGTAAAACACTGGACAAGCGAGTGAAGTGCACTTCACTCCACTTTCTAAAATCCAGTCCCCACCACCACAATGCCTACAAATCTGCATAGATGAATGATGTGATGTGACTGCGTGCTCACTTATATAGCTAAATAAGACTGCAGCTGAAAGATGGAAAAATGCTGCCTCGCTGCATGCATATGGAAAATCCATAAATTCCAAATATTGATTAGAATACAATAGAGACAAGAAAATTTACACTGGTTAGGCAGTCAAAATAGGAGAGGGTAAAAGTACTTCTTAAGGCGAAAAAGAAAAGGCAGGTATGAGACCATAATAACCTAGAACAAGAGCTTCATGGGTCGAAAATTAAGATTACTGGTCAACCATTGATCCAACAATGATAAAAGAAAAGATTTAACACAATTCATTGAATTATATAGCATGATGAAGTCAGCAACATCATCTCTAGAATGTATTCAGATGGACAGATGAGACACCAAAATAGATGCCAACTGACAGAAAACTTAATACTGCAGACTCCGTTATGATTCTACTGATAGAAATACTCACTGCAGCAAGATGTTGCATATCTCTCTCCACTCTTGATGTCCTTCCAACTAAAGCTGTTGCAGCAGCTGGCCTCTTGTGTGAACATTTATTGCATAAATATGCTGATGTCAGGACCAGCTCACCACAAAGTACACAATGTTTTGAAAGATAGTAGAAATCAATTCGTTTTCGCTGCGGATTAGGTGAACTAATGGGACGTTTCGCAAAATTTTCCCTAATAGGCCGGGGCATCTCTGAAAACCATTGGTTTAGGTCAGCACCAACAAGTCCAAATACTCGTTGCAAAGTTGGAATTATCTGCTTCTTTATATAATAAAGTTCATTCAGTCGAAAAGGTGAATCAATTGCCAAAACCTCCATGGGATCAACAACCATATCCACTAGGCGTGCCCCTGGCTCCCCATGGACAACAACATATGGTATTCTTTCTGCATAACGTGGTTCTGCCCTGGAATCGATTCTCATTGCTTTTGTTGCAACAATTGCTGCAGGTGGGAGTGATGAGGAGGGCCTTGTACTGTAAGTACCTAATCGAACTTCCTTCGCAAAAACAAAATCCTGAAGACATACCCTTCCAGAGAGAATCCTTGTCCACTGGCGGTATAAATATGCTTTTACCTGTGCAAAGAGAGCAATATGAAGTAGTGCTCTAAAACTATACAAATCACCCTTTAAAGCAAGGCTTCCAGCTGAACAAATCAGGGGAGGATAAGCAAGTACGCATTCCAGAAACATCAAAAAATAAATTGGACCACTCAGATTACCAACTTCTTCAATGTTTATTTCTGGGTCCAATTTGAAAGATTATGGAACTACAGATCATAAGACATTCTTCAGAAATGATAGGGGTTTCAGCAGAACCATTGAAACCCCTGATGTATGATAATCACATGAGAATAAGTATAGACATGTACATTTACTAGTTTCAACTCACGGAGGTAATGAAGAATGCAATAAAGAGTCAAACTCCTACAATTTGTATGGTTTGAATCTTTTAGAGCACCTGTCTCACATGTAGCCATGCAGTGCATGGTTATCTATAAACTAACGAAACATTTAATCCTTTGGCATAACATAATGGAAGAATTGAAAATGTACTTAGCCTAAGAGCACACCATCTGCCTGACATCTAGAACAAACAAACCAAGGGCAGATGTACTCAAGAGTCAAGATTTTTGTAGTGTGGAACTAATTACAAGACTAAAAGGCAGATTTTCAAATGACTCTAGATTAACATTCCAAGTTTTAGGCAGACACATAATCCATCTGCCACGATGATTAGGAAAACCTTTCTATTACAAGCATGTGGTATAGAAATAGACAGATACAAGTTGGCACATTTAACCGGTGCAAAAAAGAGTAAACAAATGAACCAGGTATAGACTTGAGAAGTAAGTGTTGTCTTAGTAATTTGAATAGAATTCAGTAATTTCATCTAGTCTAGATCATATATCAGGACAAATGCATAAATATCAGATAGTATGAATCTCATTTTCTTCCGTTTATGTCTAGACAAGAAAAAATCCAAGATCACAATGTCTAACTTTACAAGTTCTTCAATTTGAACACCAAGGAAAAGAAGAAGACCACCTGCTTAAGTTCAACACTATATCAGAAAACATTTGGACATATGAGTCTTAAAGTTTGCTCTGGGAATTAAGTTAAACAGAAGGAAAACATATCCATAGAAGAAAGAGAATAGGCAACACTTCACCTTGGAAATGTCTTGCTGCTCAAAATAGATCCTCAAAGATTGCTCCATAGTTTTGGCAACTGCTCCACAAGTATCTCTGCGTACTGTTTCAATTCCTTTGGCATCAAAAAGAGGTTCTATTTGATCGGGACTCTCATAGCTGTAACCCACATAACGTTTCTTTGTAAGGAGGAAGCAAGGGTGATAGACTTTCTCCATCTTCAAAGCAACTGGGTTTGGATTCATCTCATTTACTGCAGAGACTATCTCTTGACCAATTCGAAAAGCATCCTTGACAGTTCGTCCTTTCAAGAGGACAAACATACTATGTGCCAAAAAAAGAAAAAAAGAAAAAAGAGTTATCAATTGCCCAACTAATACGCAGATAATCATAAGCTTTTTATACGTCTAGATTAAGCACCATCAGCTAAGTTGCCGTGAAAAACATCTAGAGTGAGAAAGACTTATAAATACAATCAGAACTAGACCAGTTAGTGTTGCAGCAGATAAATTAGAAAGACTTATAGCAAACCTCCATAACTCATAAAAATGGTGTTTGTAACATCTCACAAGTCACAACTTTTTAAGTCTTGAAAATGGCATTTGGTGTACAAGAACAGGCATGGGCTAACATAGCTGAAAACTTTCATTGAAATGATGCTTTTCATCTTTCTCAGAGATAAACAGTCTTTACCTATCAGTATCCCCATAGACAACTTTTGCGTTCCACTTGTCATGTGCATTTACAAGGGAAATTGCATTCTCTAGTGTTCTGCGGCCACACTGAACAATACTATCTGCAAGCTCTGCACAGGGCATGCGGCCACTAAAACCCGCAGCAGTATAGCCATAGGTTACATTGGCTATTAGCTTCAAAGCAAGTTGCCTCGAATTAAAAATCTGTAACAAAAGAAGAGCTGTTCAACCACCTTTCATGATTTCACATCATATTTTGAAAAATGAGAGCAATCAATATTTCAACATTTATATCATACAAAACATTGACCTGCCAGCTACATTGAGCAGAGGAGTCAACAAGGCACAAGAAACCATAGTTTCAAGCAAACATTTGAGTTAGAGGGGGAGTGTGAAATTGCCTCAAGCAAAAAAATAAATAAACCAGTCATGCCAAGCTAATACTCTACCTGATTTCAGTAATATATTAATAGGTGCCCAGGCCTTACCCTGTAAAGAATTTGCTGTGGAGATGTTAATCTTTTCATTGCTTGCTTTACCATTATTCTGGTTGACAATATTTCCTCCAGTAAACGAGGCAGTATGCCCTTCCGTACCTGCATCATGACAGTTTATTAGACTATTTTTCTTCTACAAAGTTATCTCCTAGAGCTGGGAGATGCAACTAAAAATCAAGTTCGACTTCAGAACCAAAGAAAAAAATATAAGCTCTCTTGTGCTAACCCACATAAAAGCAGCCATAGAGGTTTAACAGGGAAATTCAACATCACAGTAGACCAATTCCTTCATATAAAAAACCCAGGAATTAGCAAATAGAACCAATCACATCACCTATGTTATTGCTGAAACCAAGTTTGCCTGCCACTGGAAAATTGTATGTAATCTTAAGTCTTAGCTAGTATTGGTCTGCCCACTAAGCCACAGTACCTTTCAATGAATCTGACCTTTCATGAGTGAGGAGATTTAATTTGCATAAGCATCAGACTGGCGCTGTATCCTCATGCATGGATGTCTGCCTAGATGCTTAGTATTGTCATAATAATGACTAAAGTACACCCATAACAGTTTGTGGAATATACCAAATAAACACCCTTAAGTTGGTGCATATTTAAAACCATAACTATCTCCCCAAAAGCAAAAGCCCTCAAATTAAAGAGCATATATAGCATATGTCCTAACACTCCTCCATCTAAATCAGGCCTTAGATGGACGTGGACATAGCCACGTCTAATAGACAACCTGGATAGAGACAGTAGAACTTAAAAAAAGAACAAGGCAGAAAAACAACATTAGAATTCAAACTCTGGAACTATGCTCTAATACATGTTATACTTTTACCCAAAATCTTAAATTGTTAAGAAATTGCTCCAAAATATAAAAAAACCAAAGAGAGCAAATTCCTTTAGACCCTAAATTACCTTTGGAGGCACATACATAACGCCATTTGGTGTCAACAGTATTTGATCTTTTAAATCTCGCAGAACATACTGATCCGCTGTAAAAGAAGTGACTCCAAGTGTGTTGGCCTTCGAAGGCACAACTTTTCCGAGGCATGTACAAAAGCAAAGATTGTATGCGATTATCATTGATGGATATAGAGACTGAAAATCCAAAACAATTACAGGATCTGCATAAAAACCAGATTCTGGTTCCATCACCAGTGGTAAGCACTCCATTGCAGGTTGTGAAGCAACCTAATAAACCAGAAGGTGAGGTCACTGTTTTGTTAAGTCAATATAAGAATCCCCACAGGAACATAAAATATAATACACATAGGACCATCTACCAGAAACAAGGAAAACAACCAAATGAACAGAAACAATATTATCAAAGAATTAAAAGTCGCTTGATGGATAAATTTTAGAAGAACTGGAAAGCACCATAAAAAAGCATTTGAACCACTCATTTCATACTTTAAGATAAGCATTGCAATCTAACATACTTCTACATTGTCACAGGGTCTCTCATTTACGAAGCAGAAAGGCAGACATGTCCAAGAAAGAAAAAAGTGGTGATAGTGGTGCCCATATACTGCTTATGTATAAACTTGTGACATCTCCTCTTACAGATTGTCATTAAAAGATTTTTGGGATGAGAATCTGCAGTAAGTATCATAAAGCATAAGCCAGTATGATTTTTGGTGTAAAGCGTGTTATTCAAACATTATGCAGTACTTTTCTAACATCTATAATGATATAGGGAAAGAAGAAGAATAATACCTAAAGAAGTAAATCACTAATGCTCTGATACAAAATACATAATGTACACATAAAAGGTGCTGCAAACATGCTGATTACAATTTCATATTCATCGTTCAAAAGCCAGATGAATCCAAATAATGAGAAGGAGCTTCACATAATCCATTGAAAATAAGAGGGAAAAACCCAAGTGAAGGCATTGACCTGTCTGTCCCAAAATCAGACAATTCCTCCCTCATTCTTCTCTGCAGTATTAAAGGTTTTAGAAAGAGTAAGGTGGACTAGTACCTGTTGATTCCCAGGCGAAATGGCAATGTAGTTTTGAGTATGAGCCAACCTGAGGAACATAGATTCAACACGGTATTGTGAACCTCGAGAAAGAACAGAGAAAAAGTCAATGCCAAAGACACGAGCAAGTTCTGCAGTTCGGTTGACCTGCAAATAGTTCACACATTAGGCAGATGTACTTAAGCCCATGAAAACCGACAAGAAATGAAATTACAGAAAGCACACATAAAAAGGGAAAGTTCACTTGATGTTCTGCTATGAAGACAAATGATGGACCAGTAAAAATTTGCCACCCCACAAAATGTACAAAAGGGAAAGTTTACTCAATTTAACTCATAAGTGATGGTTTAGTACTTGAGTTCATTAATTAAGATTGTAAGACTGAAAAGTAATCTGCACATGACGTATGGCTCCCTCAAGCTTCTTCATCAATTACCCCCATTGACTTCCTATGATCTAGGTTTGATGCACAACACTAATTAAAAGCTTGAACCACAGAACAACAAATGTTTATGCAATATGATAAAGAAAATATTTTAAAAAGGGAATGTTTCATCTAATATCCTAAAACTTGTGTACAAAATCCAATCATTTCATGATCCTTCCAATCGATGCAATCAAGTCTTAACAGAACTTTCTTTAAAAGTCCAATCAAATCCTTTCAATCATAGCATAAGGAATTGCCCACTTTGAAGTCGAAAAAAGCCTACTTGGCGACTTCATATTGCATTTGTCAGTAAAATTTGAGGACTTGATGCATGTTTTAATAAAGATTTAGGATTTAAAAAAACCAATTGCAATGTTCAGAACTTCATTGAACTTTTCAGTAAAGGTTTAGCACTTGATTGCACCAACTAAAATTCTAAGACTGGAATGCCATCAGCATATAAGGTTTCCCTTCCTCAAAACTTCTTTATCAGCAATTACTCCCATTGATTTCATATGGATTATTTAAACACAAATAACCTTCCTCTAGGCTTGATGCACAACATAGATTTAAAACTTGAACCAAGGAAACATAGAATGTTTATGCATAGATAAATACAGTTGAAACATAAAATTATATTATTGTGTAGAAATACCAAGTCAAGTTGATTGATAATCTCTACGTTCAGCTTCGCTCTCTCGATCATGTATTCAAGACAACGATATCTTGCTCGTCCTGGCCCACTCGAGAACCATTTTGTCAGTATGCTGTGCTGAAATGAGGGAATTTTCCTTCTCAAAACAACTCCAGCTACAGCTTCCACTGTATACATGTTGTGCTTAACTTCACCACGCACCAAGCGCCAAACATTTAGGACAATTCGACCACCAACATGAAGACCACTCGCATGGGTTCTACCCCACTCATCTTCAATAATAGCATCTCCCGTTCGTACAGAATCAAACATCAAAGGTTCAGTTGGTGCATTCTCTGCAATCCCTTCATCAGTAAGTCCTGATTCTCCAGAAAAAGCTTTGCTGTCCGATGGTACTCTAGATATCATATTAAGCAAACCAATTCCCAGATATGAAGCCCTCTCAGCCAAATAACCAAGAGAACCAGATTGAACATCCCATCCCACCAATATATCTGGATCAAACTTGCTAACGATCTTCGCAAAATGGATCAACAATTGATTTTCTTGCGGAAACACCAACACCTCACAGCTGGATACTCCATCATGACTCCTTCAAGATGAAAATTAAAAAAAAAAAAAAAAAGAGGATAATTAAATTAAGAGTATGAAACATACATGTCGCACAAAATACAGCATGTACAAAGGGCTCAACAAATTAGCCTCATTCCTAACACAAGTGCTATACAGGTATTTCCTTTTTGAACTCTTGAATCGATTTGCTAGTTTGATTCTTTTAGACTTCCAACACCTGACACTATCAACCTATTAATTTTGTTATGCCCCACATCATCGCTAACACTGCTCTTAAATCAGAGTAAAGCAATAATCAGGGAAAAGGACATTAAACGTGCCATAACTTTCATATGATGCTCACTTTAGAGACAACTTATTGCTATATCACTTAAATGCCAAATCAAAGAAAAACGATCACTTAAGCGTCTCTAGCAATAAATTCCGGCAATTCATCCCGCGTCGCTTTTTTTAATGAAATTTTCATGTCCATGTGGCTTTCTTATAAAAAGGAAGTCCAACAACCTGGCCTTAAAACTCATTCTCTCTCTTGTTCTCTTTTCTCTCTCTCATCCCAGAACATAGTTTGCTTGGCTTGAAGCTCATTCTCTCAGAAAGACAGGATTCATCTTCAATGGCAACCAACCCACTCCAAATTGACCCCAAAAGTTGTTTCTACAACTCCAACTCCACCTTCTACAGCAAGCGCAACCTATTCCCCTTCCCCCCAATCCCTCCCTCAACATCACCAGCTTCATCTCCTCCTGTTCCGACCGCAGCTCACCGCCTTCATCTACACCTCTTCCAGTCTCCACGTCCCCTTTCGTGAGCTCTAGCACTCCATTGACTCCCTCACCTTCCACCTCTCAGCCATGGGCATATGCAAGTGTCACAAAACTGATTAGAGAACCCGCAGCGAATAGTAAGAGAGAGAGAAGAAGAGAGAATAAATAGAGAAGAAGAGAAGGAGAACGTAAAAAGAAAGAAAGAGGGGCTGTAGATTTTCTGTAGTCACGAAACCCTACACCCATTGTATTTATATTGAATATAAATTGTATATAACAATAATATCCTTATGTAAGTAAAAAAGGAAATAAAACTCTGATAATAAAGGAAACTTAATAAAGTAACTTAACACTCCCCCTCAAGCTGGAGCATATAGGTCACTCATGCCCAGCTTGGAGCAACCAGCAACAAAAGCAGGACGGAATAATGCTTTGGTAAACATATCAGCAAATTGATCTCTAGAAGCAACATAAGGAGTAGCAACCAACTTCGCTTCACGGTATCACGAACAAAGTGACAGTCAACTTCTATATGCTTAGTTCGCTCTTGAAAAACAGGATTCCCAGCAATATAAATAGCTGCTTGATTATCACACATCATGTCAATGGGTTGATTAATAGAAAATCCAAGCTCCTGGAGAAGAGATTTCAACCACAACAATTCAGCCACGGTATGTGCCATAGCACGATATTCAGCCTCGCACTAGACTGGCAATGGTAGTCCTGTTTCTTGCTTCTCCAAGTAACCAAATTACCACCAATAAAAGTGCAATACCCGGTTGTAGACCGTCGATCATATGTTGACCCAGCCCAATCAGCATCGAATAGCCAACCAAAGTGGAAGAACCATTAGATTTATAAATTAGTCCCTTACCGGGAGAGCTTTTAAGATATCGAAGAATGCGACATACAAAGCATCCCAATGAGCTTTCTTAGGTGACTCCATAAACTGACTCACCACACCAACAGCAAAAGAAATATCAGGACGTGTAACGGTATCAGAGCAGATCTAAATTATTTCATAAACTGACCGCTCTGAATTTTTACAAGTTTTTCAATTATTTCATCGTGAGGTTACTAATCAGTTTTGTGACATGGTATCAGAGCAGATCTAACTATCTGATTACTTAATCATATTGCTGGTTTGAGAGTCCCCTAGTAACCCTACTTCTTCTCTCGGTGTGTAGCCACCTAAAGCTGCAATTTTTATCTGTTTTCTCTTCAAGTCTCAATACATATGAGATAAGAAGATATCGGATTCATCAGGTTCAGTTTATGAACATGGATTACAATACTTGCTGATCAACGGATTCAAGAATCAGAGTATTCTATTGATTATGGTTGACTGGTCTTGCTGGTTTTCCATCAACCATATAATTGTTTGAATCAAGATTTCTGGTCAGATATTTTCTTCTATACAGCAGTCTCTATTTATGAGTTTTCAGCATCCCTTTGGTTAATTGATGGAGCCAATTACATGTGATTATACATTGGCGTTGCTGCTTTGTTACTTGCACTAAAGTTTCAGCCTTCTTGATTAGTGGTAGATATACTTATATTGAGATTATCATCATGAGTGATACTAAGGCTTCTACGAGATAGTGTCAACGTTCAAATTACCACTATTAAATTAAATGGATCCTCCAATTACTTGTTATGGGCCCAAGCTGTGAAGGTCTATATTAATGCCAAAGGGAAACTTCATTATCTTACCACAGACCCTCCTGCTGAAAATTCTGGAAACTATAGTGGTTGGATGAGAGAGAATGATACACTTCTAGTGTGGTTATGGAATAGCATGGAACCATCCATCGCTGCTAATGTCATGTTCCACACTGGCGCTAAGGGAGTGTGGGATGATCTTATGGAGAGTTACTCACAAGACAATAATATGTCTAGAGTTTATGAACTATATGAGAAGATCTTTAATTTTAAACGGGGAGACAAGTCTCTTGGAGAATATTATAGTGCTTTGAAAGGTATGTGGGAAGAACTCAATCTTTATCAGCCCATCACTACTGATCTTGAGAGACTAAAGACACAACGAGCTGAATTTCAAGTGGCCAAATTTTTATCTGGCTTGAATGCTGACTTACAGCCTGTGAAGAGTCAGCTTCTTGCTGGAGAGAGAGTTCCTTCTATGAATGAAGCATTTTGTCGAATTCAGCGCATTGTCCCTCCATCTTCTACTTCATCTAAAGACAATTCAGCTTTTGTGGCTGGTAGTGGTGGTCGTGGTCGTGGTGGATTTTCCAATAGAGGTCGTGGTTTCGGAGGAGGTCGTAGTCGTGGTGGTGGACGTAGTGGACAAAGTTCTGATCGAGATAGTCGTCAGTGTATACACTGCGGCAAATTCGGTCATATTGTTGATACTTGTTGGGCCAAGCATGGCAAGCCTGAGTGGGCTCAACGATCAGTTACTGCAAATACTGCTATGTCTGAAGGGAGTGCTCGAAATGTGTCTTACAGCGACATGAACCCATCTCTCCCACCTGGGGGTAGTTCTTCTGAGTCTACGGCTCGAGATGATATGGTTGCACAACTCATCAAACGTGTCCAACAACTAGAGGCTTCCAATTTCTCATCCACTGCTACTCTTGCACGTATAGGTAACATGGCCACTTTCTCTACTTTGTCTCCTAACACCTCTTGGGTCATTGACTCGGGGGCTTCTAGTCATATGACAGGTAAGCAAGAACTATTTTCTTCCCACACTAATTCTAGTCCTTCATCCGAAGTTATTCTAGCTAATGGTTCATCGACTCAAGTGGTTGGATCAGGGACTGTTTCACTTACATCTTCCTTAGCTTTGTCCTCTGTTTTACATGTTCCCAAACTTCCTTTAAATTTGTTATCTGTTAGTCAGTTAACTAAAGCTTTTAGTTGTTCAGTTACATTTTATCCATCTCATTGCGTTTTTCAGGACCTTCAGACAAAGAAGATGATTGGTGGAGGGCATGAATGTGATGGACTCTACTATCTCAATGGTGTCTCCACTGCCGACGCCAATGGTCTAGCCGCTAGTTCTATTACCCCCTTATTATGGCATTCTCGTTTAGGCCATTTATCTTTATTTAAGTTACAACAAATAATTCCCGAGTGTAAATCAATTTCTACTCTTGAGTGTGAGGCTTGTGAACTTGGGAAACATCATCGTAGTTCTTTTCCTAGTCGTAATAATTCTCGTGCATCTACTTTACTTGAACTTGTTCATTCGGACATCCGGGGACCTTCCCGTATTGCTAGTAGAAATGGTTTTAAGTACTTTGTTACTTTTGTGGATGATTATTCTCGTTTAACATGGCTCTATATGCTTCATGACCGCTCTGATACCATGTCACAAAACTGATTAGAGAACCCGCAGCGAATAGTAAGAGAGAGAGAAGAAGAGAGAATAAATAGAGAAGAAGAGAAGGAGAACGTAAAAGAAAGAAAGAGGGGCTGTAGATTTTCGTAGTCACGTAAAACCCTACACCCATTGTATTTATATTGAATATAAATTGTATATAACAATAATATCCTTATGTAAGTAAAAAAGGAAATAAAACTCTGATAATAAAGGAAACTTAATAAAGTAACTTAACAGCAAGCACGGCATCATCCTCCTCTGAAGCTTCATCATGGCTCTTTGTTACCATCCATCCTCAAAATCCCACTTTAAAATTGCAATTTTGGTGAAACAAAATCACACAAATGAAATAGCAGACCTCTATTGCAAGTTGCAGTCACTAATTTTGCCCCAAATCCATGGTTGCAAGGTTAGGGTTTGAAGAAAGAGGGCTATTAATGCTGACTAGGCATGCCGGTGAGCCATGTTGACTGGAAATGTTAGAATATGGTCACGTCAGATCTCTAGCCTCCCAAATTGGAGTTGGCACTTAAGTGATTTTTTTTTTTTTTAAAGTAACACTTAAGTAATCCAATGAAAAGTTTTGGCACCAAAGTGAGTGTCATACAAAAGTCATGACACTTCTAGTGACCTTTTCCTCGATAATTATCATGTCCTTACATTGCACCTCATAACTTAAATATGAAATCTATAATAATAATAATAATAAAGTGGGAAAATTAGAAGAAAAATGATCCAAAAATGATGTCTAAATAACCCGGGTTTAAGAAGTTAATGAAATGCAGCTGTTTTAACTACACGAAGAAGTGCAACATACATCATAAATTAAATGAGAGAGCCTATGTCATGATAACACAGGGGTGTGTATATCTGCCCCAGGCATGTGACAAAGCAAGGACTTCAGTAGCTTGAGAAACCAAAAGCAGACAACCTCATTTCAACCAAGGAACGGAGAAAGTGAACTGAACTAAATTTTATTAAACAAGATGACAAGATGACTCGAGGTTCTTTGATAAATGATAAATGATAAAGCTCTTTCTTCAATTTATAGACGGTTTTCCTACTGAGCTTTATTTGAACTTCAATTTAAGGATGCCTTGAAAAGATTCTCGTAGGTGTATATGTTATGTGATGACAACAAGCAAGCTTATCCACCAGAGGTCAATTTCATAGATCCTTTTACACCATGCTAAATAAAAGTATTTGAAATCTTTCTTTCGAAAGTCAACTCACATGATTTTAGTAGCCTGTACTTTTACCTTACATCTTTAAAGTTGATTGTTTCGTGCAGCCAAATAATCTTAAAGGAGTTTCTCTAATCTTACCCTCAATTGAGCCAACAATATTTTTTGTCCTATTTTAAAACTATTTTCTCAAGTGTCCATATATCCACTGAAGCTTTCTCAGCTATGCTAAACTCATTTTGTACGCAAGTTAGCACAACCGCCTAACAATTCAATACCATATAGAGTTGCCAATGTTACCATTCTCCACTAAAATTTGCTGGAGTTCAGAAATCGGGCTTGCCGACTTAGTATGATCTATTTGCAAATCAATATCAAGGTAAGAAAAGTAGAATCTCTAGAAAAAGAGGCCATTCATTTTAACCATTGACTCTGCTAAAAACATGACTTCACTCTGTGTCGAGCAGCTACAACACAATTCATAAAGTCCCTGAGAAAAGAATATCAGAAGACAGAAAATGCAAATCACCTCTTAACTGCATCTTACCTTTGACAAGATTCAGTTTTGCAGTGCACCAGCACATGTACATCAATAACCGAATCCTGATCACTCATAACAGCAAGAGCTATAATATTGATAGCATCAAATCGAGGATCTGGTCGGAGTTCTCCTCTAGATTCTGCTTGAACCTTTCACAAAATATCAAATTTAATTCAAATGTTAGGATAAGAAAGAAAAGTCAAACATCACCAGGTAAAGCCAAATAGATTGAAGATAAATTCAAAAATTTACAGTTTGAGTTACAGAAGTAGGCAAAAACGGTAGAAGGTACAAGTGTCACCCAAATGTAATTTTGAAATTGTCGTAAGGAGAGGTAATGCATAACCTCATCAGGAAACGTCAGTCAATTTCCAGAAAATCATGTAGATGGTGTATAGATCATTCAATATCTTTTCTAGTCAAATATCATCAAATGAATTATCTTATTTACCATTACAAGTTGCAAATCCTGTAGATCCCTATCTGCAAGCATCCAGGTATGTTAATTACTTACAAAATTTATTCACAACTACATCAAACAATTTCTACTCAAGGTAATCCTTTTATTGATTTTCCAGGACAAAAACCTTAATTCTAGGGCTATAAAATCCAGATGACATGACCCAACACTTAATAAATTATCAGAATCAATGCTCATTTCCCAACAACTTTATTTATCAAATTAGAAAACCATGTCAAATGTACCTCTATACTTAATAATGTAAGCTGTTGCCCTCCACCAGTGCTCGCAGGATCTCGATATCCTAATTGACTGAAAGGTGTAGATCCTGATTTTCCATCTGGTCCTGAAATCTGCGAGATATCTTGAGAACAGTTGTGTGATTTCACTCTACCGATACTTTTTTCATTGATGAACATTGTTGCTGCCTTATTATGAGATGAATCCTCTTCTTTCTCTAGCTTTCCACGTTTATCCTGATTAATTTGCTTTATAGAAGGTTTAGCATGAGGTAAAGAACCAGATTCAGGCATAATCCCATTGACATCATCTTGGGAAGTTTCTTGTGAATGAATTGGGGTAACTGGAGATCCTGCAGAACGCTCAAGCAACTGAATTGAATTAACAGAACTGCAAGACTACCGGCATGGCAAAGCAATTATGAAAAAATTACCTTTCCAAGGAGAAGAATCCATTGATTCTATACAGTTCTTTCCAGAAGTACCTGAAGTAAAAACATAGATATTATATACAGCTAACATGAGAAATGAGATACATGGATTTTTTTGTGCACAATAATTACCTTTCTCACTACACCGTAGCCAGTCATTGACAATATCAGCAGAAGGAGGTGAAATTACAGGTGTCAAAAGGTATAAGCATGAGCCATCATTTTGATAGTGAGTAGGGACACCCATGTGAGCTTCTTTATTGTAGTTGGAGCCACCATCCGTAATGCCATCAGTTTGAACCTCTTTGTCTTCTCTAAATCCTTGGACAAAGAATGGAGGAATTTCATCCAAAGCTCTCCCTTGAGGAAGAAACATGAGTTTGTCAGCAAAAAAGGTATATTATTCAGCCATCTTAAAGTCATTGATGATTTAAGGAACTGAAACATAATCTAGAGTCACCACAAAGTACAAAAAGTACTAACATCCCACCTGAGGTTCCTTCATGCCCATCGTGTTCCACAACCACAGAGTGAGAATGCTTAATTTTACCATTGAGGAGCATGGGATGTTCAGGAGCCTCATCACCACAGTCAGCAATGGGCGGCTTCTCACGGATGGTCATGGCAATTAAAGGTGAAGGTTTCTCTACTGCTTCCACAGTTGTCTGCATTAAGGTAGCAGCTCCTGAGAAACCCACATCTGGTCCCAATTCACTATCACTATGATCCAAGCTTTCTCGTAATAATGTTAAACTTGTGTCTTCATTGGCCTCAAGGTTCTTATGCGACAGTGCCTTACGTGCTATCAGATTTCCTGTCTCATGGTCGCTTTTATTAAAGTGAACATTTCTGTGATATGTCTCAGATTTGATAGCACTAGCTGTCTCACAGACAGAACTGGATACATGCACCGAGTGCAGTTTTTCCTTAAAAAATTTGTCCTGGGAGTGAGATTCCATAGTATTTAATAGCTTATTACCTCTGGAGGATGGGACATCAGAAGTTACTGATTTACTTTTGAGGACAGGCCCTTCAGTCTTGTCAATATCATTAAATAACAATGGAAGTGAAGGATCATGCATCTCAAAGGGAGACTGCTGTGGTCCTTTAACTATGCCCACTGGAAGGAATCCTTCAGTTATTGCCATCCCAGATCCAGTAAAATTTTCTTGACAGGCCTCTTTTGACTCTCTCTGAAAATCAGGACATGATCCAACCTGCCTCGTGTCATACTCATTGCCATGCTCAAGCAAGTCTATCTCTTCGGGACATGCGAACTCATTGACCCTTTTTTCACTGTGAGGAGTGCAGTCTAGTGGGTTGAAAAGGTGGCATCGCTTTTTCCTCATCAGATCTCGGACAGAGCATCTCTCAAATACGCTCGCTTCCTGTAGATGAGCATCTGATTCTGCCTTTTCTGTTGGTGTATCAGAAAGATAGTCCAACCTTCTCCGACTGTGTGAACTAGAACATTCCAAATTTTGATTCTCACAGCCCCCAGCAGATCCATCATTCGTGTTTAGACTATTCAACTCTGGGTGGCTTGTGACCTTGGGGATCATGACAAAAGGTAAACTACCCCATAAGGAACTATACTTTCTTTTCTTATTGGAAGAACTTTTGATGTTATTATCTAGAGCTTGTTGCTGTGAGAACTTCTTAAGTTCAACCTTCTTCTCCATCTTCAATAAACCTTCTTCCAACCCAGTAGAAGGAGAATGGCAACAACCATCACTGGAGCCATCAACTTGGGGAATACTTTTCTCTGACGAAGCTTGGGAATGGCTACTAAAATTAGCAGAAGAAGTTCCTCTTTCCTTTGAACAGCCAAAATTATTCATATCATCAATTGAATCAAGAATGTCCTGACACTCTTTCTGAGACTCACTCTCATACTCGATATTAGCCTTTTCTAGCACCTTATCAATAGTTGTTGCAGGCAAAAGGGGAGTCAGAATAATATCTCTAACAAGTTCATCATCCGAGTTTATGTCTTCAGCAGCCTGGGATGTGGCAAGCCATTTGAGAAGTCCAAGGACTTCCTCATCTACTGCCTAAAATGGACAGAGAAATAACAACAGGTCAGTGAATTTGAGGATTTCGAGTTCACCATAACATGCTCAAGGCAGACTTATTGCTCCGTGACAAACCAATTGCCTACAAGCTATCCCTGGAAAGAAAAACTCCTCCAAATACCAGTGAGTTGCACCAAGACATTCTAGAAAATGGGAAATGAGTATTGATAATCACTTATGATGCCAAAAGGAGCGATCAAAACACAATCAGTAAGGATCCACAGGGGAAACTGAATACAAAATTTTAAGAGTGGCTTGGCTTTTCTTTCAATGAAACAACATAACAGACACCATATGAAAGAAAGACAATATCAAGGGAAAAAGAAAAGGAAAGGACCAATCTAGCAAGTACAAAACACTTGATATAAAAGTAGCTCAATGGTTAAGCAGATGAAGTATTCTCTATCCTAGTTAAACAGAAAAAAACTGTAAAATGATATTTTAAACAGATTTACACCAGGAGGCTACTAAAAGAACCCTATCAGTCTGAGGAGACACCAGAGTGACAGAAGCAAGGGAAAGTGGGAAAGGTACTGTCTTGGCTTCATAGAACTGAAAATGATTAAAATATCAAATATTGGCAGTAGAATAGACCAGCTAAGGATAAGCAAGATACAATATAAAAAGGAAGGAATGAAAACAAAAGAATGATGACATGACAATTACTGACAAGCATCAATGTTAGGGAAAAGACACCTCTGGAGCGATGACATTACCTTCACACCCAATGGTTGTGTCAATTGAGATGATTTATTTTTATTCAACAACTTGTAACATGCATCTTTTTCTTTGACAGGTGTTGCAACCATTCTGTCTCCACAGAACAAATCTGGCGATGAGGAAGAACAATTCAGAGCATGTTCCTCAAGATGCAGCAAAAGATCTCTACCATCACAACTTGAACCTGCAAGGGCTAACTCAGTGGAATTGCCACCATCAAGGGGAGCTGTTATCAAGCTCAGCGGCCTCATACTTTGCTCTGGGGTGCCTGAACTTACAACTCCTGAACAGAGTTCCAATAGTTTGTGTTCCAAGTCAAGACCATGTGAGAGATCTTTCAGAACATCCTCTAGGGGTGGTTTTCCAGGATCAGGTGGTAGTGCTGCCTCATGCATCCCACTCCTTTCAAATTCCTCCTGTAGAAATAGAAACCTAATCAAAACATTTTTGCAAGTGATGGATAAGGAAAATACTGTTGCATTAATCTAAGTAAAACTGCTGACAGAATGGACAAAAGGAAACCTCCCAAATCGGCACAAGGGATTGGACCATTTTCACATCCGTACGAGCTTGAGAAAGAGAGGTATATGTTTTGAACTGCTGGTTAACAATATCTGCAAGCAAATAGGGATAGCAATTTCTTCATAGAAAAAGGAGTTGCCTTCATTTAAGATATAAACATAAGGCACAACAAATGATAAGAGTATAAACAAACCATCTACACCAGCATCTCCCTCCAGTTCACATGTGCTCTGACGTTTAGCCACGTCTCCAGACAAAGCATCTAAGCTACCCAGAGGCTGCCACCTCCAACTTCCTGGGATCGTAGATGATATCCAAACAGGAGTCTCCAGGTGGGCATCCCTACCCAAGTCAACCTAATGAGGAACTTCCAAGTATCATTGACTATCCACAAACATACGTACCTGTATATTATGAAAACCATATACAATATGAAGCATAAAAAGAAAGACGGTCTTGTATGGCATCCGCCATATAAGAGAAGATAAATATGACTTAAAAGCAGCAAACATGCAATATGACTTTGCCATCACCTGTCTTCCTTGATCATTATCAATACATATCTTTCGAGCAAAAGTATCTGGTATTGGATGTCGAAACCTTATTCTCATTAGATGAAGAAGACCCATCCCAAATAAGTTATAGTCAACCTGCCATTAATTAACCTCAGGTGCATCAAGAAACACACATATGAAAGATAGCAAGTCTGGGCATGAGGGCATTAATGACCCATCCTTGCAAACTCACCCACTATAGAACCAGAGAAAGGCAAATTTGGCTAAGATAGAAAGATAAACTGATGTCGCAAGATAATACCAGAAACTGAAGCAGATAGGGAATATGCGATTCATGCGGCTGCAAACTTCTGTCAAATACTGCTCCTCCCTGGAAAATGATGTTGGACCATGAATAAGAAAGAAATAGACAAACAAGATGACTATAGGCACATGTATTGCATGACACATTTTTTCTGTCAAAACTAATATATTGATCACAATCTTTTCTTACAAGAAAACCTTCCTCATAGAAGATAACCTTTTGGAACAAATCCAAATACCATCCCAACTTTCATGCACATACCAATTTTCATCCACTACTTTTAAAACCACCAATTCGAGAGTGTTGTTAATATTGAGATGGGGGAGGGGGAGGGGAGGGGAGGGGAGGAGAGAGAGAGAGAGAGAGAGAGAGACCGGCAATAGAGGTTTAAGACAGATAGAGCGCAGCCAAAGATGGCAACTGGTGGCTGTGAAGCCTTTGAGTGGTGTGCCTTTGAGTGGTGTGATTGGTGGAGATGATTAGGTTTGGGTTTAGAATTTGGAAATGATTTTGGGATAATCTTTTCTAAAGTTTGTTGAAGGAAGGGCAATTTGGTCTTTGGACTATGCAGTTTGGGCCTAAGATGCAATTTGCGAATTTCAAAATTCGAGTATGTAAAGCGATTTTTGCATGAAATCTTAGCGTGATATTCAGAAGTTTGCCTTTTTTTACCAAAACTAATATCTCCATTTACAAGGTTTTCTTTTGAGAAAACTTCCCTGCATCTCAGAAAATGTTCAACAGAACATACTCCAATGGCCACATTTAATGACTAGTGGACTTCCACTGATACATTTATATTACTCTGTTGAAGAACAAAATATATGCTAATTTTCTCAGGCCTCTCAATAAATCAAAACTCAATTGCCAAATTTTGGCCCATATATTTCTGGGATGCCCCAAATAAAATATGAATAGCAAATGCTTTCTTTTTACGATAAAACAAAAATTTAGTTAGCAGGCATGTGCACTCCAGATCAAAACAATGAATACACTTGAAGGCATGCAATTGAAGAAGCCAAAGATGACAAGTACCAAATCTAGAGCAAAATGGTGAAAACTCTTTAGTATTCCAAAGCAATACCAATTCCAATAAGGCACTATTGATAGAGAAAGAAGAATACCAAAAGAAGCTTGGCAGCACGTGAGACATCATGTGGATGATAGCTAAAGCTTCAGTCAAGGTGCCACAAAGATGTTGCTTTGGAATATTCAGGCAGAAAAATATATATACACAAGCTGTCATTTATGGATACAAGTATATCTTGACAAACAGCTCTTCAGATGCATGATAACCATAAAATCTCCTTGCTCGTACAAGGCCGCAACCATGCACGTGTTGCCGTTTTACGCCAGCATTGCCTTTGAGCTGAAGTAACTCACAAAACAATCCTTTCAGATACAAACTAGCAAGTGAATCGCACAATAAGTTAAAGCCAGGACTTAATATTTTTGAAGAATGACAAATTATACCTTCAACGCTTTCTCCATGGCTAGAGAGACAGCATTTGTAAATGCATCCCCTGTGCAATTCAACAGTGACCAATTAATTCCATGCTAGTAGCAGAACAGTAAGAAACTAGTTTAAAAGGGACATGAATTCGAAATATATAAAAGCACGAATAATTCAAAGAAATTGAGATAAAGTCTACAACAACATTATATTACGAGGACATTGACAAAAACTGGTCAAGTAAAACCACAGCCATGTTGCCAAAAGAACATATCACCCTGAAAACACACAAGCCTACATGCTAGAGGTATTGTGAACTGAGAGAAACGTTGATTAATTTCTTCAAACCAGGATATGCACAAAGCAGCGCATGCATCTGTAATATGCACAAGTACCTTCAGACGTTGGATGGATTGGAATATCTGTACATGGTACATACAAATAGGGTAAAGCCTACAAGAAGAAAAAAAAAACATAATTTAGAATCAGTACGAAAAAAAATGCACAAGATATTGCTGTCTCATAAGCTATGCCGTGGACAAGCATCATGTACTTTTCACAATAGATTGCTTGGAGCCACGTAAGCTCCTCATTTGTTATTTAGACATTCAACTAGTGTCCAGCCAGTCAAAGAAAGTAGACTGTTGCCAATATGGTGCCTCTTGCGAGCAGAAAGTGGAAGAAACTTTCTGGATCCTGAATTTGCCTTTCATCTTGTAGCATATACCTCAAATCAAGTCTGTAAACCCATGCTGGTTTAAATTCTTCATCGGCAGAAAGGAAGTTACTTTCATTGCTCCACAGCTCAAGGGGGGTTCAAGTACTTGGAACAATTAAAAAAATTATAAATAAACAAGGATTGCACTCACCTTATGCACATGTAAGCAAGTTTTTTGACCAGCAGGAGTTGAACCATATACTCTTATTACAGGAACCTCATTCACTTTTTCACCTTCATCAATCAATCATGAACAAGATTATGAACATACAAAAGTAAATATTTCTAGCTAAATTTCTAGCTACTGTATAGTAAATGTAACTGTTATTTTTGCAGGTTAAAGGTCAAATCCTCACACAGAATTTTAAAGATTGACATGGGACCACGCCACATGAAAACTGTAAGCGCGCCTTCTTCTCTTTGCATCAGCAACAAAAAAGCAAATTTCAAATATGTC
Organism: Eucalyptus brandiana; assembly: GCA_014182725.1. Lineage (NCBI taxonomy): Eukaryota > Viridiplantae > Streptophyta > Magnoliopsida > Myrtales > Myrtaceae > Eucalyptus > Eucalyptus brandiana. The sequence continues at coordinate 23,751,620 of CM024669.1, forward strand.
ATCGTTAAGACAACTACACTCTCCAAACGAAAAGTAATCATCAGTCTACGGAAGAAGACGATGAGTTGAACAATGCCCACCAAATATTAAGAAAAATATTCAATACTCTCTGGATTTTCTAAGCAACCAAACCAATCATGTAATAAATTATCAAGACACCAATGTGCTGATTCCATGACTCTGTGCTACAATTTTAATCAATCCTTGCGTATATCCATGCCAGGCAATTACTTAACATCAATCCAGCAGCCCCAACAAGAAGTCCAAATAAGACATCCACAGAAAAACTGATAAGTTCTTCATAACAGAACACTAAGCCAAGCATATTCCTTGCACTCATAAGAAAGCAAACAAACTTTAGTCTGAAATGCAGTAACTGATTGAATCCTACTCTAGCAAACAAAACTAACACCTTCCAGATTCAAACCACAGGCTTCTCTGGCACTTCCTACTTACCACTAGATTCCATAACCAAAGAAGCGAACACAAAAATTATGCTTCAAAAGATGAGAGCAGACTCTCGTTCTCTTTTTACCGAAGACGCGTTACATACATTTTATTACGACAAAAACATAGAATAACTTCACAAGCATCACTGTCCTAGGAGAAGACAACATCAAGACCCATTCTAAGACCCCAATTCAGCCACAGCTCCAGGAAGCAGCAAGACCCAACAACATTACTGTGTGGCAACTACCTATTACCATCACGGGCAAAGTAAAAAAAGTCTTTCCATCTGTTTTCGTGCTTCCCCTAAAGCCCATATTCGCACAGTCTCATTCTTTTTTACTAAAGACACGTTAGATACAAATTATTACCATGAAAACATAGAATAACTTCAAAAGCACTGCTGTTCCTAGGAGAAGACAACGTCAAGACCCATTCTAAGACACCAATTCAGCCACAGCTCCATGAAACAGCGAGACCCAACAACGCGTTCCCGCGCCACGACCACCCATAACCGTCGCGGGCACAGTTAAAAAACGAGTCTTTTCCATTCATTTTCATGTTTCCCCACTGCCCATATATCCCACCGTCCGAACTGCCCGTACCTTGAAAGCTGCTGTAACAAACATCGACGCCCGGGATCGGGCGCGCCATGTAGTAGTCGATGGACACGATCCGGACGCTGAAAATCGCGGGGTCCTTCTCCGGCCCCGACGCCGCTGTACTGGGCTGCGAACCTTCTTCCTCTGTCGGGAGTGGCGGCTCCTCCATCTGCGGAAACCTTCCCACGACCCTCGCTGGGGAAAAGCGCCAGAACCCAGGGCGCGGTTAGCCCGAAAGTCGATCGCCGGTGAGAGCTCGGAGGCGCTTGCTGGTGTATAACCGACCGCGCGAAAGTCAAGAGCGTCTTCTCCAAGCTTTTTCCATTTTTCCCTCTCGCTTGTTCTCCTGCATTGCAGTAACGGAAGGCCGGAACAGGAAAATGGACCCAGAAAACTCTTTGGGCCGATGAACTCTTACAAGTTACCTCCAAAACGGTTATTTTACTACTGTAAAATATAATGATAGATTCCGACCAAAAGAAAAAATTTATGATGGATTCGGTCAAAAAAATATTTAATGATAGATTAAAAATTGGCTTTAATCTATCTTATTAATTGGTTTTATATACTAAGTAAATGCTAACAACAATGTTCAATTAGAGATATTAGCCATTAATAATTCAACGACCAAATTACAATTTTTATAACTTTCAAATAGATTGAAGAAATAAGAGTATTGGAAATATTAAAACTTTCAAAAAATGCAATCAAATTAGAAAATTTATCATAAATGTACAATTGAGTTTTAAAATTTTTTAAAAATATAATCAAGTCTTAAAATGGATTAATGACTTTACCATGAATTAAGATTTGTGTATCAAATTTACCAAAAAAAAAAAAAAAAAATATTTGTGTATCAGTCAAATCAAAACTAGTTCATAACTTAATTAAAGAAAATTTTTGTGTTGCTTGAATTAGGATATGTAAGTTCATAAAAGAATTAATGACTTTAAAACATTGACAAGTTGTATGACTTAATATTTATAAATTATTAAAACGAACAATAATTTTGGAACAATCAAACAAACCCCAATATTTTTTATGAAAGTTTGGGTACAAACATGTCACAAGCCAAATACGTTGCTGATCTCTTATTTTACAAACTATTACTAAACAACATTTATGAAGTTACTGATACGGAACAACAGAACAATCCTGATCAATGGTGATGCTCCCGAATTATAGACCTTCAAGAGGTTTGTTCAACAACAATAGTCATCGAACTCCAAAGATCTGTCCACCCATAGCTACATCTACAAACCCAGCTGAAAGTTTATCAACACCTCGGACCATTCGCTAAAACATTAGTCGATCCACACACAAATTACTCCGTAAATATATTAGTCAGTCCACGCATAAATAAATCATATGCTCCATTCCTTTGCAAAAGATTAAAAATATATGTACGTTGATCACTTGATCAGAGAATCATACAATAGCGACCACCCTTTTCCTTTAGGACACTATATTTACTATGAAATGCAAATTACAAATGCATTATACAAGGTTCTATCCATAGAGTGATGGGGAAACACGCTCATCGACGCTTGGAGTTGCCCTAAGAATGCAAAGAAATAGATGCGGCCTGGTGGAATTGAAGATTCACACACATGGAGAAATAGTTTCAATTCCAGTCCCGTGCTTCAAGCTGCCATCACCATTCATTTCATCTTATTAAAGCAGCCATAATCTTGCCTAACCATTTCATTTAGGCCAATCCCGCCTGTCTCTCCCACCTAAGGTCTTCGGAGAATTTCGAGAGTGCAGCCCTCGGGTCACCATCAGAGATAGACAAGTAGTACTGAGCAGTCCCATCATCAACCTGCATGCTCCTCCTAAGCGAGTCGAGTATTCTCTTCTTCCCTCGTTCAGAGGTTGTCCTCTTTAGCAAAGAACTTATCTCTATGTCCTGGACGCCTTCTGGGTAAAGCACGGCGACTTCCCTCCTGGCATGGTTATCTCGCTCTATGTAGCATGTGGAATCGATAAGAATGTCAGGGTTGCTTATGGGGATTAACAATCTCTCCCTCGAATATATACCATGATCACTCATCATGTTGTTCAAGCGCTTTATGTCCATGACCTGACACCACAAAAGAAATTTTTGAAGCATGTGACATGCGGTATAGACAGGCACAAAAAGGATATGCTTGACAGAAACATTGAATAAGGGAAGAAAAAAATTTCAGGGAAGCCATTCTAAAAGTAAGTCTCGGACAACAGTTATCAAAACATTGAACCCAGAGAGATCTAACTACATGACATCATTATTGACACTTCAGGGATTATTATGACTACAACCATGGAAAATTTCCATATAAAGACATATTCATTTCCTAGTTGCACAAACAATTTAAGTTCTGCTCTCAGAATTTGAGGTTCACGTTCAACCATTTCGATGAATCAATACCACCACTGCAGAATCATCTACTATTTCTATGTCAATGTTATTAAGTCAGAGGAACTATCATGAGGATCACAAAGTGCATTGCCCATCATTTCACACTGATTACTTGCAAAATCTGAGCATCATTTAGCCTCATGTGTTCTGGCAACTAAGAGATTGTGATTATCTATTAAGATAATCAATATATAGTCGTCAATCAAGCATATCTTTTTGCTATTAGTAACCGGAGATGCTTCTCGCTTGGCAAACTTAAGACAACTTTACCACATGAAGAGATTTCATAATGTTTTACATGAAGAGGACCCTATGCTCCCTAAAACATAACATTTTGGTCCAAGCCCCAACCTTCCTCCATACCTCCAGAAGAAACCACGACAGTGACTTCCAAGTGTAACCGTTTCCTTTTCCTTCTTTATAATTTAGGCTTCACTAAAAGATGAAGTCACTCCAAAATTACAAAATTCGTATGTCAATTAGTCTGGCCTTCTCCAATGGGAATAAATCTATAAGATTTGCAGTAGTAAATTCCATTGAGCGTCTATCCTACCACCTATTTGATACAATATAGAGCCACAGCGTAAAATTATAACTAACCCCACTCAATGGGATAAATCTGTCATTAACATTGAAGTCATTCAACCGCCAGCCTGCACAAAGAAGCTTTGAACATCATCAAATGATATGTACACTGTGTAGCATCTTGTCAACATTTTTCTTCTCCTAGTAAATTCCCCAAGCTAAACTTTATCAAAGAGGCCAGAACCCAATCGAATGGAGGTATAAAAGAGCCATGCCCGAAATTGAACAAAACTATGTACTTAGACAATCCTGCACCAATCAACAGAACTATCCAACTTTGGCTGTTGTAATGTAGGAATGACAGAATGCTTCTTCACAGAGAAAAGCCTCTGCAAAGACCTGATAATTGTTGCTAGCTGTACAGCATTCCTCAACCAACAAGTCCTCAGCATTCTTCGGGATTCGCCATTTTAACAATCAAACTCAGGATCACAAATTAGTATATTATGAAAAGCACCTAACCCATCCCCACCCATCCTCTCAGCACCAATGAATAACCAAATAGACAATCTATGCTGGAGAAGGAAACCAGATGGATTCCAAGCCATCAGCAAAGCAAACCCACCAGAAATTCCATGAAAATTCACAATAAGGCTCCCAGCTTCCGTCCACTTCACTCAAACGGACCGACCCACGTCTAACCCTGGCTACACATGACCACATGCAGAACAAACCTACATGACTTCCGAAACATCAGAAGGACACTACCAAGGAACCTTCTTCGTAAAGTTTCAAAAGCTGTAGCCGTACACACTACTTTAGCTAACTTTTAAATGAAATCGCAATCCATTTGTTCGCCAGAATCTGCCAAAAGTGAATCTCCATCGAAAATGCAGCGCCAAAGCATGTCATTTGCAAACGTTTAAAGTATACCATGCAAGAATATCATTACGCCGCCAACACAATTCGCAGTATTGCTCACAATCAATACAGCAAAAGGGACAGAAACTCCATTACCTGAACGGAGTACTTCACGGCGAGGCTCGCGACGCTATCGCCGCGCTTAATCCGGTGCGAGATCGCGAACTTCCCTATGCCGGTATCCCTCCAGAAGCTACCCGAGCTCGGGACGCCGACCACCTCCTTCAACTTCCAGGGGGCCGCGAAGGCTCGGGTGACCATGTCGCGATCGGAGGCGACGGAACTCCAGATGCGGCAGACGCAGCTCGCGCGGGCCAGGTCCGGGACGGGGAGCTTCTCGAAGATGAGCCGGAGGGTGTCGCGGCAGGCGAGGGCGGAGAAGTGGGAGTTCATCGGCGAGATGGTGGAATCGTCGGCAGCGGAGGCGGAGGAGGAGGAGGAGGCGGAGGAGGCGGAGGCGGCGGCGGCGGCGGCGGTGGAGGACGGCAGCAGAGAGAGATCGGGGGTCCGGGGTGGATGCTCCCGGTCGTCGTCGTCGTCGTCGCCGCAGCAGCCCATTTAGAGAGAGAGAGAGATGGAAATGTCTACGGCGTCGGTTTTGATGGTTTTGGATTTTTGGTTTTGAATGGTGGATAGTAGGTGCCTGAAATATCGTTGAATTACGGTTTTTCCCCCGTGTTATGGAATTTATTACAACTTGCCCCTGACTTTTCGATTTTTTGCGATGTCTCCCCTAAAATTTGAAATCGGTTGCAATGTCGGACTGGGGTGACTTCCATTACTTTTCAGTTTGAGCACCGACCGTGTGCTTGTCACGTGACTGAGATCTTTCAGGGAAGGTAAACTTGTCAGATGATAACGGGAGAAGTACACTATCAGTGCCATAAGTTGTGTACGGCGTTCACTTTTGTGCCAAAAGTTTCCGTCGAATTACTTAAGTGCCAAATCGGAGGAAAAACGATCACTTTAGTGCCACCGCTGAAAGATTCCAGCCAAAATGATTATGTGGCTTTTTTTATAAAAAAAAAAAATCAACAATGCCTTAAATGACGTCGTTTTCGGTCCTCCTTAAGAAAACGACATCATTTTGTCGTCTTACATGGATGGCCTCACAAAAACGACGTCGTTTAACTCATTTTGGGATTTTTTTTTGGATTGAAATTAGGGTTTTTTGTTCGCCGTTGCTCGCCCACCGTCGCTTGGCCGCCGTCCCTCGGCCACTGTCGCTTGGCCGCTATCCCTCAACCTCCATCGTAGTTGCTTGCCACAGCAAGACAAAAGAAAAAAAAAACGAACAGAAAATCCCAAGGGAGAGGGAGGTGTCAACGGCGAGGGCGGAGGAGGGAATGGCGGGGCCACGACCGCCACCGTCGTTGCAGCTAGCTTCGCTGACGACCTCCATGGCGTTCCAGATCTTCGTAGCTACCATTGGCCAGATCGGTCGTGCTTCTAGAGATTCTTCGAGCTTGCGCTTCCTTTGCACCCGACGATATTATTTGGGAAAAGGCAATGGAGGGGCTGAGATTCGAGGATTTGAAAGGTCGATAAGGTGATTGAAAATGGGGGAAAACTATCGAGGGAGGGCAAAGGCGAGTGCGTGATTTCTTTTCTGGAAAACTCCTAGTGTTGTGTTGGTGCGCTGTTGGTGTTGCCGGTGCTGTTCTTCGACGCTGCTAGTGTTGTTCTTCGGGGAAGAACCAGTCTTCGAGGAAGAAGACGACACAAAACGGCATCGTTTGGGGATTTAGGGTTTTGAATTTGGGGGATCGACACAAAACGGCGTCGTTTTGTTGTTTAAATGCTGATTATATTCTCCGGCAAGCCACATCAGCTTAAAAAATTAATAAAAAAGTGCCACATTGAATTTCTGGCCAACCGGATCAGAGTTGGCACCAAAGTGAGCTGGCACCAAAGTGAGCGCTGTACACAAGTTATGGCACTGATAGTATACTTCTCCTAATGATAACATGCGAATTGCATTTTAACCTCCAAACTTTGGCAAAGTTTCCCTAACTCTCCCTTATATTTCTCTTCCACTTTTTTTAACCTCCAAACTTTGGCAAAGTTTTCCTAACTCTCCCTTATATTTCTCTTCCACTTCTCCCGATGATAACATGCGAATTGCATTTTAACCTCCAAACTTTGGCAAAGTTTCTCTAACTCTCCCTTATATTTCTCTTCCACTTTTTTTAACCTCCAAACTTTGGCAAAGTTTCCCTAACTCTCCCTTATATTTCTCTTCCACTTTTTTTTTTTTTTTTTTTTTTTTTTAGTGCTGGAGGAATCGTAAACCCCCAGGTGACACTTAAGTAGGAGGACCCACCACCCATGAGTCACACTTAATACACCTAGCGCCTCCCCTGGGTTTTGAACCCTTCACCTATGGGCTGAGGATCAGTAGGGCCTTATCCAGCGGAGCCACCGGCCGGTGGTTCTCTTCCACTTTTTATTAGCTATAGAAATAATAAAATCATTTCATTTGGTTTATAAATATATTGCTCACACAAAAACTTCATGAAAGGAAGTAGTTATACCAATTTGGTATTTTTTTTATAATATAACTAGACACATCATCATGTTGCATAATCTAATGTTCGTATCATGTTCCTATAGATTGATGTTAGTGCTAAACTATCGTGTCTTTTATTTAACAATTAAAATGATTGACCTACTGAGTAACTTTAATATGTGCTAACAAACAAGTTCTGCAAGTTCTATTGTCTCTTGCAATGTTAGGACTTCTATTTGCATTTCTTAATTTGCTTTTGACTTACCCTCTATTGCGAGCCCTAATAAACCATTTGTAGAAATGATACACAAATCTTTTAGGTGATTACACATGCCTTTGAAAGTTTGGACGAGGTTTGGAGGCTGTAATCAAAATCAAATGCAAAATTTATTATTGACTACTTATTTTAAAAGTATTGGTTCAATTTGTGAAAATATTGAAAACGTATGCCCCTTGTGAAAATTGGCCCGAGCCAACACTAGGGAGGCTTTGCAACCAATTTCAAGACTTGAGAGAGAATTGCGAAAATTGAGAAGTCATGGGGCGATTTGCAACAAGTGCCAAGATCTAGAGGGACGGGGTGTAATATATTCCTCAAATTCCGATGCCGCGAAACACTTTTTCTTTGCAATTTTTTTTCTTATTTCTAGTTTGTGGAGTTTTTCTTCTGCACATAATGAGAAAAATACGCACGCGAAATAGTTTTCGATGATGATGACCATATTTTGAATCACTTGTCGCCGGATTTTAACCGTTTTGCCTATACGAAAAGGCAAAAAGATGATTTGCCCACATGTCTATTGATTTTGATTTTAAAGAAGATACACTATGACAACTAAACAAAATATAATGTTGGCCTATGGTTGATAACGTCGACTCATCTTTGCTTAAAGTATCGTCAAGCTCTCTTTTTGAGTTTAAGTGTAACGTAACTTTATGGAAGGAAATCATACTACTGGCTAGCTTTTTAATCTTGGGATCAATAAATGTTTAGATGCTAGGTTCTTTTCACTTCATTCTGGAGAGTAACTTCATGTCTTATTACTTTAAAAAAAAAAAAGGAATAGTAGGCTCTAGATATTAATATTTTGTATTTGTCACGACCTCTTTTTTTCCGTCCGGGGAAAAAGAAGAAGGTTTAGGGGTATTTGCCTAAAAAGGCGGACTAATGTCCTAGATTAGGCGCGGGCTCTCCCAAGCCCATACCTCGCGCGACGTTGGATTTCATACTTCAATTCTTAACAACCTAAATATTTCTAGGAGTCGCCACTAGCCTATTGGGGTCGGCTAGAAACCAATCGAGACACGGGAGTGGTGTCTCGATTCCTACGCAACCAGAGATTTCTAGGAACGGGGACTTGTTTACGCCAATGTTTCTATTAGCGCCCTTACGGTACCACTATCTTGGAAGGTTGTTTATCTAAATGGCCATTCAATCTTGATTACCAATTATAATCTTTATGAAACCACTAAGTGTCCATGCAAATGTTTTTGTAGTTTTTTTTTTTTTTTTTTTTATGTCTAAACTAATCCTAACATAATTTAGAAGAGAAATTTACACTCAAAATAATGAAAAGCGGCGCGTAAGTAAACATCCAAAGAAATTGAAATGACTTGAAAATAAATGCGGAAAAGGTAAACCCGATACAAGTCGGGCAAATAATATTACATGGCCTTGTTATCACGCCCGGGACGGGACCCCATGAGCAAAATGAGAATTCAAATATGCATGAAATTACTCTATATGCATGAAATTACTTTAAATAGTTTTAATCTACGCAAAATGGATTATTTACAAAAATGGTTATAAAATACCAAAATAGCACTAAATTAGGAAAATGACATTTTAAAATTAGGAAAATTTCATATATGTCACTTCTATCCTAATTTGATGCTATCTAACATTTTTTGATATTTTTGAAATTTTCATATTTTTCTCTTTTTTTAATTATTTAAAAAAAAATTAATAATAATTCCTTAAACCGATCTATGCTAACATGGAGTAACACAGCACATGAATATGACAATAATGAAGCTCAAATCGACCGTTTCAAGATCGAAACTTGGTTTGCGCATTTCGTCAAACACTTGGTGTGCATCAAATCATCCCAAACCAACTTCCTCGGGCCATGTTTGCGGCCTTCAATCTCAACGCATGAGCAATATTATGTGGAACTAAAACATCAAAGTTAAACTACCACATGCAGGGAGCAAGATCAGATAGAAATAATAACTTAAAACACACAAGAACTAAGTTGAAATCGGTCTCAAATATGCAAGTCTGAACTGATTTTACAAGTCTAGGTTTGAACCCAAATCAAACAAACAGGTTGCATGCCTATGTTCAAGCCCCGTCACTTATCACATACAAGATCTAAGGGAAACATTACTTAGTCCAAGTGAAAGTAGGTAACATGAGCTTTCAAATATAACAAGCATCACAGAGAATGACCGAACGAACGCATCAAAATGACCTCTCCAAGAAGCACACATGCAAAACTCTTGAAGAAATTTCAACACTTGGAAAAAATACGGCCTCAGAAATCAGTTTTCCGGGCTGGTTTTCCTCTTAACTTTTCACTATTAAAACACGTTCAAACTCAAACAAAAATACATCTAGGATACTTACCTTGCTTCATAGTATCTTTTGCAAGTGGTTCTTGGCCAAGGAAACCGAGAAATTGTCCTCTGGAAGCACGTGGAATTTGGCTTCTTCAACTGGAAATGAGATCTGCACAAAAGAAGAACTGACAACGAAGGTTTTCGTTGACCTCTAAAATTAGAATTCAAGACGTCTTTTGTTGAAAAACTTGACACCAATCCAAACCATATGTATTCTAGTTTGGGTGTGAACTCATGGTTTTCCTCATTTGTCTCTCAACTTTCTCAAAAACACTCGCTTTCTCTCACTCGTGACCAACCGGGCTCAACACTTAGAAAAATTTCCAGTGTTTCTTGGCCCGCCAGGAGGGTGTACTTTCGGGGGGCTTTAGGATGCCTTCCAGATCTCCATTTGGGACTTACGACCTATGGATGGAAAGATCTTTGAGTGAAGTTTCACTCTCTAGTTGAAGGTTTTGGCTAGTTTTGGCCGAAGGGTTGTGAAAATCTCACTTTTCTCTCTCAAGGTCAGTCTGGATTTTCTGGGTTTTTGCTTTTCTGGAGTTGCTTCTGAAGGCGTCTTTGGGGAGCGATTCCGAGCTCTCTCCTCCCTCTCTCGTCTCCTCTCTCTCATCCCTTGAAATACCTTGCTTCAGTGATCTTATCCCCCGAATTAAGGGATTTTTGGTCAGCCTTTTGTCCACCTACCAAGCCTGTCAACAGGGCTACTTCACCTACTCTTCTGACTTAAGCCAATTTTTTAACTTCTGCAGCTGTTGAGTGTGCAGGTTTTGCTGCGATTTTCCGGTGCTGTCAGGAGCTTATCCTTGGCCAATTTTCGTCCACTTGCACTACTATATACGGTCTTCCATCACGTGCAAAGATCGGGCTGATTGGGCGGCTGAGGAGGATATGGTGGGGCCACCAAATTGCTTACTCAGCAACTCCGAATTAAGACCAACTCGTGGACTGAGTTTTGGCTGCTGATTTGAGTGCTTTAATCCACTAATTTGGCTGCATTTTTTGATCAATTAGCAAGCTCATGTATAGTAGTTTAAGATCTTGACCATTTTTCGCAATTGTCTCCACCCAATTTTGCAAGAAAGTCCCTCAAAGTTGGCCATTTTCTTGCCCGAAAATGTCAAATTCAATGCAATTAGGTCCTTTTTACTCGATTCGATTAATTAGACCTGACCCAAGTTCAATTTCAACTTAATTGGGGGCTAAGATGATGATTTAAGGGCTCGGGTGAAATTTTTGCAAAATTTGCGAATTGATCCCTCAACTTTTGGAAATTGCATTTTTGCCCCAATTTGCCATTTTAATTCCAATCTGACCTCCTGGGCTTGGCTAGTCACATTTAGATCATTGGCCACAACTTTTTTTCTTTTTTTAACTTTTTTTAACTTTTTTTTCTTTTTTTTTAATTAATTAATCTATATGATAATTTGGGCGAAAAATTAGGTGTCAAACATTGCCCTCTTTGGAAGGAAGCTCAAAGAGATTTCTTTCAAAGATAAGGTGACACATAATGTTTTGTTTTGTTTTGTTTTGTTTTTTTTTTTTTTTTTTTTTTTTTTTGTTTTTTTTTTTTTTTTTTTTTTTTTTTTTTTTTTTTTTGTTTTTTTTTTTTGACAATAGCAAAATGAAAATGCAAGTAAGCTTAATGTAAAGAGCGTGATCTAGGCATGTACTGTGAACAATTTGAAAAGTGTGGTTTAAGGATATACCCACGAACCTTGTGGTTTAAGGCGGTCCCCCACTAACCTTGTGGTTTAAGGCAGTCCCACTAACCGTGTGGTTTAAGGCAGTCCCACTAACCTTATGGTTTAAGGCAGTCCCACTAACTGTGTGGTTTAAGGTAGTCCCACGAACCTTGTGGTTTAAGGCAGTCCCACTAACCGTGTGGTTTAAGGCGAGTCCCACGAACCTTGTGGTTTAAGGCCACGAACCTCGGAGTCCACGAACCTTGTGGTTTGGTCCCAGGCCCCACGAACCTTGTGGGTTTAAGGCGATCCCACTAACCGTGTAAATTGTATGGTTTTAGGATGACCAAGAACCTCTTGAAAATGCATGGTTTAAGGCTAACCCATGAACCCTTTGAAACTATGTCTTGAAAATACATGGTTTGAGGCTAACCCATGAACCTTTTGGAATTTGTATGGTTTAAGGATAATCAAGAACCTTTTAAAAATGCATGGTTTAAGGCTAACCCATGAACCCTTTGAAATTGCAAGGTTTAAGGATAACCAAGAACCTTTTAAAAATGCATGGTTTAAGGCTAACCCATGAACCCTTTGGAATTATGTCTTGAAAATGCATGGTTTGAGGCTAACCCATGAACCTTTTGGAATTGTATGGTTTAAGGATAACCAAGAACCTCTTGAAAGTGCATGGTGTAAGACTAACCTATGAACCCTTTGGAATTGCATGGTTTAAGGGTAACCAAGAACCTCTTGAAAGTGCATGATTTAAGGCTAATTCAAGAACCCTTTAAAATTGCATGGTTTAAGGATAACTAAGAACCTTTTGAAAACGCATGGTTTAAGGATAACCAAGAACCTTTTGAAAATGCATGGTTTAAGGCTAACCCATGAACCCTTTGAAATTGTAAGGTTTAAGGATAACCAAGAACCCTTTGAAAATGCATGGTTTAAGGATAACTCATAAACCCTTTGAAATTGCAAGGTTTAAGGATAACCAAGAACCTTTTGAAAATGCATGATTTAAGGCTAACCCATGAACCTTTAGAATTGCAAGGTTTAAGGATAACCAAGAACCCTTTGAAATTGCATGGTTTAAGGCTAACCCATGAACCCTATGAATTGCAAGGTTTAAGGATAACCAAGAACCTCTTGAAAATGCATGGTTTAAGGCTAACCCATAAACCTTTAGAATATATGGTTTAAGGCTAATCCATGAACCTCTTGGAATTGCATGGTTTAAGGGTAACCAAGAACCTCTTGAAAGTGCATGGTTTAAGGCTAACCCATGAACCTTTAGAATATATGGTTTAAGGATAACCAAGAACCTCTTGAAAGTGCATGGTTTAAGGCTAACCCATGAACCCTTTGAAATACATGGTTTAAGGCTAATCCATGAACCCTTTAAAATTGTGTGGTTTCACTGGAGGAACCTGTCATGCGAGGATATTCTAAAATGGATACTGCACATCAAATAGTATTCATTATAACAAGTATCTAGTAGTGAAAGCATACTAGATGAGGTCAATTTCAACATATGTCATTAGAAACAATATCAAAAGTGTATCGGTAATGAGAAGGCAATGATTGCATAAACAAATCAAATTAATTCCGACAACTTGACAAACTCGCAAAACTGTCATCACACTCGAATGATATCATTAATCGTCAAATTCTCTTGGGAGAAAAGTTCTTGTCGAAATGACCCTGGCTTATGAGAAAGGTTTGTTAAGTATGCCAAGCAAGGACCCCTAGTCAGAAAGGGCTTCTCGCATATTCTCTAGAAAATGGCTATTTGATCCCATTTATTCATATGGGAAATAAGCTGATCACTCAATCTCACTCTTCCAGTGTGCAAGGCTTTGAATCATTCGCAATAAGTACACATTGACCAATCAAAGAGGTCTTTTAGAAGGACCATAGTACAGGTTTGGTCATGGTTTTAGCAATGGATAAGCATCATTGGCTATGAAATGAATTAATCAGCGATCAACATCTCCGCCGAGGTTTACAAGTCAAGAAACCTTAAGATGAGATAAGACAACCTTACTCTCACTTCTTCAAGCGGCATCTTCTTTAGGAAGTCCTTATTTCCACTTTGAATCATCCCAATCTGAAGAGACTTTGGAAGTGGGTTGTAATGTTGATTTGGGGAAATGTTCAAAAGGCTTAGCTCAAAAGGCTTAGAACTTTTTGTCAAAGGGGGATTTGGGAGTTGGTGATTATCATGGCATCATTACCATATCATCAATTTTTTTAAAGCACTCAATATTTAGAATTCAAATTGTCTTGAAAGTCCTTCGACTAATCATCTTAACATAATGGCTTTTGCATTTGCAATGATTTTCTTTTCAATGCAGGCATTTTTTGCCATTTTTGCTTTCACAGAGATATTCCTCTTGATGCAATTGTTTTTCTTCCACTCTCTCTCCCTTTTTTTTTTTTTTTTTTTGGGCATTGGCCTTGCTTTTACCGAGCACACTGCTTGCTTTTTCATGCCCCTTAATTTTCACTTGACTTTTGTTCTTTCAAACTTTTTGAGCTCTTGGGACTTTCAAGATGCTTTTCATATTCTCATATAAACACCAATTGCATTGGTAAATCATGTGCCCGGCCCCAATGTGGGGAGATAATCACCACTCGGGTTTTAGAAATGAATAGTTAGGCTCAATATGGTTTAAGCAAAGGGTATCGGTGTTTGGGTAGAGTAAAGAATGCTCTTCTTCACCTTGGGATGCTTCGAGCTTCCATAAGAATTCACCTGAAGTTACCACAAAAAGATTTATGCAAGTGAGAGTAAAGAAACTTTTCTCATCTTCCTTCTCCAAATAATGTCAACCCAAACCTCCGTAATTGCCCCATCGTGGGGTGGTTCTTGACAGGGGTATTTTGTAGAAAATTCTTCACATTAAAAGGCTCAAATGGGCTAACTATTGTCACCTGTAGTGTGTATGATAGAGGAAAGAAATGCCTCTTATCATCTTGATCTATGTACCGCTTGCGAATGAATTCATTGACCTTAAACGACACGGGTTTTCTTTTTCACTCGAATCTCAGAGTGCTTCAAGGACATGTTTGGAAATGGGTTGCCTTTCCTCATCCTAAGTGTTTCTCCCTTGGCATAAGTAACATCGCCTTTCATTTTTGTTGAGATCATCTAGGTGGATTAACCTCCATAGAGAATTTTGATTCGAAATGAGTGATCCATCGAGTGGATGGACAATTTAAAGATAAAGAAGATTTTTGCAAACCTTGTGGAAAACTTGTTTCTTCAATTTCCATTTTTTTTTTTTTTTGTGCTTGTTTCTAGAAAAACACTAAATGTTCTCTTTATTTTTTTTTGCAATGGAAATTCTCCATTTGTTTTTCATTTGATTTTGAGAAGAAGGGTACTTACCTGTGCCTTAGTAGTCAGGCGACCCTACGAAGAACAAAAGGGAATGTGTTAGTACATGAATCCTCAGGGATCGTAAAAATGGAAACGATACAACATTACCCTTGGTCAGCTTCACCATTTGGCGGCAAACAACGGAATGAATGTACTGTTTTAAGGCTTGAAGAGAATCTCAAATCTTTGGTCTCATTAGTTCAAGCGTTTTCCTCTTTTTGCAAAAATAAGAGATGCAAAAGTTTTTTTTTTTATTTATTTATCTATTATTTCTTTTTACATGGCAACCTTGTTGCCGTTTTCGGGGATCGAACCCCGTACCTCTCGGACCGTTCATTCATTCCCATACCACCGGCCGAAGCGCTGGTAGTGTCTATGGGGCGCTTCTTTTTTTTTTTTTTTATTTAATTGAACCGGCTCTAGAATGACACATATTTTAAGCCAACTTAGGTGACTTTATCATGTGTAAACTCCACATGCTTACTTGGTCGATATAGATTATGCTTAAATCAATTTCTTGAGTTTGTTCCTCGAATATCGACGCTTCCTGTCAAACAAAGGAATTACATCAAAAATGAAGTTTAGATGAGGCATTTTGGAAACGATACCGAATTACCCTTCTCCCGGTGACTTTAAATGTCTTGTGTTTCCTCTTCATGTGTTTTTGCTCCTCAAGTGTTAACATTTCCTTGAAGATCTTGCTTTCAAATGGGCCATTTAGATGTTATCAAATTCACTCATTCTGAGTGGGCGTCAAAGATGAAAGGAGAGGGGTACTCCCTGTTTCGACACGTGAGGGCATTGCTCCTTGGATGTTTTGCTCCATTTATTCCATCCAAATGGATGGTTGGGCCTTAGCATGCCTTCTAGGTATAAGGTGTTGCTTCAACGATCAATGTGCACCTTTTCCTACAAGAAATAGGGCATGTTACTTATATTCCAAAATTGATTCGGACTAATTTAGGGACGATACTCCCTTTTCGTGTTGAATCAATTGACTATGTTTCATCTTGCTCACGGGTCAGAATTGCTCTGCTTTAAGTGATTTGGCCCATTCATCAACTGCAAGGAAAAAGAGACGAATATGTTATTTTCATACTCGACGTGATTCATTTTAGGAACGGTATACTCCCTTTTACGGCATATATGATGACTGCGTTCCATCTCGTTTCCTTGGCTATGGAGAGGGATTTGCTTTCATGATTGACAGTAATTCACTTGGCAAATGTCTATTCCATTTGAAATTTTCCCCTTTTAGAAGTCGGGTGACTCAGGCATTGCGTGCCCCCGATCCATTTTGTGGCCATATGCCCCAATTAAAATTTCCTACACATATGGAAACAATGTATTATTTCCACTCTTAGGTAGATTAAGTTTAGGAACGAAGTACACCCTTTTCAAAGTCGGGCAATTCCGCATCTCATCGTATCTTTGTGGAAGAAGGGGAGATATTGTCCTTATGGTTGAATGTATGCCTCATTGAGTTAGATAACTTGTCCATATGCAGCTTCATTATGTTGGATTGATGAATCTTCATTTCATTTGAATCCCTCATGCTTTACTCGGTTTCCCGTGTACCCCTTTTAGGCTAGGTGATATTTCGCCATTTTTGCTGCATCAATGCATTTCCCACTTCACAATCTGTAAGCATGGGTGGCTATGTCAGTTTATGAATGAGTTGTTTTGACTTTTGGAACGAACACACCCTTTTTCTTTTAGAGATCATGTGATTCTGGACCAGGTTGTCCTCCTCATGTAATCTTTTTGCTTGCCAGTAATTTGCCTCACTAAAATCTGCACAAAGTGCAAGGACAAGTCATTCCTAAAATAAATCGAATTTAACTTGAAACGATTACCACCTTTTATTTGAAGGCAACATTTGATGACCGATTCTTGTTTGTGTACATCTACATCTTGAAGTGTTGTCTTGCATACCACCAATAATCATCTCCATACAGGATTGGATGCCAAGAAACCATTGGAAGTGTAGGGATTGCAAATGCTTCTTGTTCGCAACCAACGAAGTAGTTTGTTGCCAAAGAATGTCCACAAATTTCTTCTTCCACGAAGAATGTCAAATTAATATGAGGTCGTCCAAGATGTGGAACTTCATTAGACCCAGTAGATTTGTGATCCTCGAGGCCTTGATGATTCTTTTCACACTTAATCACAATGTTTGAATTCATATGTTGCGAAAATATTCAAGTAGTTCATGGCTCAACCAAATATGCCCATAAATGAGCATGAATTGGTGCATCTCATTACTTGCTCTGTTAGGGAAAGGCCCGCACTTTTGTCAATCTTGAACAAAATCGTCATTTTGCCTGTTTGTCAAAAATGGATGACTGAGTTAGTTGTTGCGCAAGAAATCCCTATTGGAACGATTACAGCCTTACCCCCTCAAAGCATCGTTCTACGGATCAACCTGCAAAAGCGATTAAGTGAAGAGATAAAGTATTACGCAAGTTCTTCTTGAAACTCATTTTCACACATTTTGAAGCTAAGGCATAAAACTCAGCCCAGAGGGTCCGTTTGAAACACTTCAAGTGTTTTAAAGAATATAACTTTTATGAACTCTAATTTCATTATTAAAAAATGTGAGTTGTATGATTTACAAAAGCATTTGATTGGGTTCACAATTAAAACCCAAAACACAAAACACGGTTCCTAATGACAATGATAAAGTACAAGAAGCTCTTTCGTAGAGGATCATAATAAGCACAATTCTTGTCCTAGCTTTAAAGTCCACTTTTGGCATGGTCAAGCAAGAGGAGTTCAAGGAATGGTTGTCACACATGACCTGCGAAAGGAAGATAATGTCAGTACATGGATGAAAAATTGATCTTTCAATAAAGCCGCCTCTTACAATGAAATCAAGGCGACGATACCTTCTTCGTAGTATCCACTTACGAAAATTTGGTATTTCATCAAGATTTTATTAGTAAGAGGAGATTTCATTAAAAGATCGATCCACGGCTATCAATTGAATGCCCACTCTGTTCCAAAAGTTTCATACACAAATGGGGCATTGAGTTTGTAATTTCACTCATGCAAAGGTGAGGTGATTTTTATTTTGAGAAATCAATACACAAAATGTGATTTGAATTTTAATTTCGGAATGTGACCAAGAAAGAATTTTATTGAAAATTTGATTTTAATTCTATGCCCCAAAATGTAATCTTGACTTGGAAGAATTTCTATACAAAATGTGACTTTGAGTTCACAATTGAAAACAAAAACATTTGTTTTATGGGGTTAGATCAAAGGTATTTGAAATGTTTATTTATTAAGAGTGAGAGCCAAGCCTATATCGCTAAGGGCATTCCATTGATTTCCGCGAATCTCAAAAAATGAAAATTTTAATCCGAAGTGAGCAAGTAGATAGAGAAATCATACTTACAATGGGTGAAGAGACTTTTTTTTTTTTTTTTTTTTTTTAATCACATAGACATGCGGATGTAAACTTGTGAGGTTTGACGCATAAAGGCGGAATTCTAAAGGCTTAAGGTCCCCATTTTGATTAGATCAAAAGAGTTTTCCCCACTCCGCACTTACGTCGGACAGTTCTCTTTATCATTAATCAAAATGAGCGGGACCAAAAGTGGATAACCATGGGTCATTCCCCGCACGGGTTCCATCTTTTGGTACCTCCTATGGGCTTCCTAGTGCGATCGGGGTTTTAGATCGCGAGTGGTGTGTGTAAATGTGTAGTGCTAAGATAAGTATAAATGCACACACATCAATTGATATCCAAACAACACTTCAATTTCATCCATATAGGCATACATTCCTACGCCTCCCTACAAAAGAGATGGGTTAACAAACACTCCACCCCTTATTACTCCAAACCTACAAAAACATTTAACATATTGTTAGCGGGCTAACCTTGTTTTCCTCGCAACTTTGACACGCGCTATCAAATGAAGACCATGTTAGTGAACAACCAACCAAGTTATTACGGCCTAAGTCCTCTAAGGTTGGCAACCAAGTCCCCAGTGGAGTCGCCAAGCTGTCACGACCTCTTTTCCGTCCGGGGAAAAAAGAAGAAGGTTTAGGGGTATTTGCCTAAAAAGGCGGACTAATGTCCTAGATTAGGCGCGGGCTCTCCCAAGCCCATACCTCGCGCGACGTTGGATTTCATACTTCAATTCTTAACAACCTAAATATTTCTAGGAGTCGCCACTAGCCTATTGGGGTCGGCTAGAAACCAATCGAGACACGGGAGTGGTGTCTCGATTCCTACGCAACCAGAGATTTCTAGGAACGGGGACTTGTTTACGCCAATGTTTCTATTAGCACCCTTGCGGTACCACTATCTTGGAAGGTTGTTTATCTAAATGGCCATTCAATCTTGATTACCAATTATAATCTTTATGAAACCACTAAGTGTCCATGCAAATGTTTTTGTAGTTTTTTTTTTTTTTTTTTATGTCTAAACTAATCCTAACATAATTTAGAAGAGAAATTTACACTCAAAATAATGAAAAGCGGCGCGTAAGTAAACATCCAAGAAATTGAAATGACTTGAAAATAAACGCGGAAAAGGTAAACCGGATACAAGTCGGGCAAATAATATTACATGGCCTTGTTATCACGCCGGGGACAGGACCCCATGAGCAAAATGAGAATTCAAATATGCATGAAATTACTCTATATGCATGAAATTACTTTAAATAGTTTTAATCTACGCAAAATGGATTATTTACAAAAATGGTTATAAAATACCAAAATAGCACTAAATTAGGAAAATGACCTTTTAAAATTAGGAAAATTTCATATATGTCACTTCTATCCTAATTTGATGCTATCTAACATTTTTTGATATTTTTGAAATTTTCATATTTTTCTCTTTTTTTAATTATTTAAAAAAATTAATAATAATTCCTTAAACCGATCTATGCTAACATGGAGTAACACAGCACATGAATATGACAATAATGAAGCTCAAATCGACCGTTTCAAGATCGAAACTTGGTTTGCGCATTTCGTCAAACACTTGGTGTGCATCAAATCATCCCAAACCAACTTCCTCGGGCCATGTTTGCGGCCTTCAATCTCAACGCATGAGCAATATTATGTGGAACTAAAACATCAAAGTTAAACTACCACATGCAGGGAGCAAGATCAGATAGAAATAATAACTTAAAACACACAAGAACTAAGTTGAAATCGGTCTCAAATATGCAAGTCTGAACTGATTTTACAAGTCTAGGTTTGAACCCAAATCAAACAAACAGGTTGCATGCCTATGTTCAAGCCCCGTCACTTATCACATACAAGATCTAAGGGAAACATTACTTAGTCCAAGTGAAAGTAGGTAACATGAGCTTTCAAATATAACAAGCATCACAGAGAATGACCGAACGAACGCATCAAAATGACCTCTCCAAGAAGCACACATGCAAAACTCTTGAAGAAATTTCAACACTTGGAAAAAATACGGCCTCAGAAATCAGTTTTCCGGGCTGGTTTTCCTCTTAACTTTTCACTATTAAAACACGTTCAAACTCAAACAAAAATACATCTAGGATACTTACCTTGCTTCATAGTATCTTTTGCAAGTGGTTCTTGGCCAAGGAAACCGAGAAATTGTCCTCTGGAAGCACGTGGAATTTGGCTTCTTCAACTGGAAATGAGATCTGCACAAAAGAAGAACTGACAACGAAGGTTTTCGTTGACCTCTAAAATTAGAATTCAAGACGTCTTTTGTTGAAAAACTTGACACCAATCCAAACCATATGTATTCTAGTTTGGGTGTGAACTCATGGTTTTCCTCATTTGTCTCTCAACTTTCTCAAAAACACTCGCTTTCTCTCACTCGTGACCAACCGGGCTCAACACTTAGAAAAATTTCCAGTGTTTCTTGGCCCGCCAGGAGGGTGTACTTTCGGGGGGCTTTAGGATGCCTTCCAGATCTCCATTTGGGACTTACGACCTATGGATGGAAAGATCTTTGAGTGAAGTTTCACTCTCTAGTTGAAGGTTTTGGCTAGTTTTGGCCGAAGGGTTGTGAAAATCTCACTTTTCTCTCTCAAGGTCAGTCTGGATTTTCTGGGTTTTTGCTTTTCTGGAGTTGCTTCTGAAGGCGTCTTTGGGGAGCGATTCCGAGCTCTCTCCTCCCTCTCTCGTCTCCTCTCTCTCATCCCTTGAAATACCTTGCTTCAGTGATCTTATCCCCCGAATTAAGGGATTTTTGGTCAGCCTTTTGTCCACCTACCAAGCCTGTCAACAGGGCTACTTCACCTACTCTTCTGACTTAAGCCAATTTTTTAACTTCTGCAGCTGTTGAGTGTGCAGGTTTTGCTGCGATTTTCCGGTGCTGTCAGGAGCTTATCCTTGGCCAATTTTCGTCCACTTGCACTACTATATACGGTCTTCCATCACGTGCAAAGATCGGGCTGATTGGGCGGCTGAGGAGGATATGGTGGGGCCACCAAATTGCTTACTCAGCAACTCCGAATTAAGACCAACTCGTGGACTGAGTTTTGGCTGCTGATTTGAGTGCTTTAATCCACTAATTTGGCTGCATTTTTGATCAATTAGCAAGCTCATGTATAGTAGTTTAAGATCTTGACCATTTTTCGCAATTGTCTCCACCCAATTTTGCAAGAAAGTCCCTCAAAGTTGGCCATTTTCTTGCCCGAAAATGTCAAATTCAATGCAATTAGGTCCTTTTTACTCGATTCGATTAATTAGACCTGACCCAAGTTCAATTTCAACTTAATTGGGGGCTAAGATGATGATTTAAGGGCTCGGGTGAAATTTTTGCAAAATTTGCGAATTGATCCCTCAACTTTTGGAAATTGCATTTTTGCCCCAATTTGCCATTTTAATTCCAATCTGACCTCCTGGGCTTGGCTAGTCACATTTAGATCATTGGCCACAACTTTTTTTTTTTTTTTTCTTTTTTTTTAACTTTTTTTAACTTTTTTAACTTTTTTTTTTTTTTTTTAATTAATTAATCTATATGCAATAATTTGGGCAAAAAATTAGGTGTCAACAGTATTTGGCTTTACCCTTACTTTCATACAAAAAATAAATAAATAAGATTTAATTAGCACGGGTGCTATGAAGGTTATTACCATGTGGGGAAAATCGACACTACTACTAAGCCTCTTTGTTTGGTGTCTTCCGCAGGAACCAAATTTTCTTCTGTGTTGGCAAAAACTAAACTATATTTTAACAATAACGATCATATCGATCACAGTATATGCAGAGGTTGATTGAATTAAACGGATTGAAATCTTAATAGAAATCGATTGAAACTTTTACTCTATGTAGATTAGAGTGAAAATAGAAGTTGCAGCTCCCTACACTTAGATCTCCACCTATTGTTAGATCAAATTTCAACTAGGATGGAATGAACAACTTATGAGCATTAGTGTGGTTTCACGTACAATTTCCATGAAAGAAACTGCAAAATCTGTAAATGTATCTCTCATAGATAATTTACTTGGAATTAGATCCTAAAAACTGGTGAGGCTTTGATAAATCACGTCTTACACCATATAGGAGTAAATATACTTGTCGGTAACAATTGGAGCTAGGTAGAGCGAGATTTGGCAGAATGACAAAAGATAGATTTGTGTAGCCTTTAATAGAACTTCATGAGCATTGACAGACTAATTGAGTGATTAAACGTTTGATTTGGATGCAACGGATTCATATTCAAATGGTAACTTCGGAGGCCATACCTGTAATCTAATACACATAGAAGTGGATGTTTGCATTCATATGTGGGATCAATTGAGCCAAAAGGGTTGGATATCACGTGTTATAAAAAAAAATCATAAGAAAATTTTAGACCACTGTCCAACTATCTTTAATTCTTAATTGATATGGTATGGTAAGCACTTGGTAAAGAAGAATTCCATGGCAGACGACTCCTACATTTTGCGCTTTAGATTTGGATCGTGCAAGCAAGAACTTATGCAAACTAACTCGCCTTAAGTTAGCAATGGTTTACTTTATACTACGTCAACGACATGGAATCTGCTTATCAAAGGCCCATGAGTCAATTGATTTTCATGAGTAAGAACGCAGATGAATGAGAAAGGGCAGATCTAGAGCAATCCAAGCAACGGAATTCATCACATGAAGAAAAGAGAGGGCCAGCTGTGACAGCGCCCAAAACTAAAATAGCCGACGGAGCATCCGCGCCCTCATTCAAGAGATTTTTCTGGACATTGCTTGCTTTTTCATTGGAAAAATATTACTTTTTAACTTATAGGGAACAAAAAAGATTCAGGCCATTTGGCTTGACAAGGCTCAGAAGAAACAGATGACAAAGAGGACCGGACATACACAAATGAACAATTCGGGAAGTTATTGAGGTTAAGGTTCCTCCAAGCGAGGGATGAAAATTTTAGCGGAGATTTTGAGAAGCTATTTCTTAAATTAAGATGGCTTCAGTGGACAGGATGTCCTTCATCTTTTGAGGCGACCAACTTGCGTATGGAGAAACAAGTCATGTTGGGATTGACACAAAGTGCAATCACAGAACATTGGAATGGATGGAGCTCAATTAGGATAAGCCAAAACAACACATCTTGATGTCGTGTTTCTAATACTGATTACTCGTTGACAACTAATTCCCACTATACTCTTTGTTCTTATAAATGGCGAAGTGGCTCAAAGTTTGGAACCTTACTAGGTGTGGCATTTACCATGTACTCTCGAATCCTCGGCTATCCAAAATTTAGAAATTCTCATCCTTAAAGAATGTGAACATTTGGAGCAAATTCACCATTCTATTAATGAATTAGGAGAATTGAAGGAACTTGTTTTGGGTTCCACTGCTACAAGAGAGATTCCTGCTATTGTTTCTTTGAGGAAGCTGGAGAAGCCTAGTGCCAAGCATCGTTCTACTCTGGTTCGACTTTTGGACTCCATAAGCCATCTAGTGAATCTGTTGACCCTTGAATTTATGCAATTGTCAGGGAATGGACGAACTTCCAGGCAACATTGGGTACCTTAATAAGTTGTAGAGCTTGCCATTTGGCGCAACTTCTACACTCTGTTGCCCATTGACACAGATCCCAAACTCCATTGGGAAGATGGAGTCCCTGACTAAACTTGACCTGTCCAGCACAAGCATAACTACCATCTTCCATAGGAGATTTGCATAACTTGGAAATCCTGTAGATTTCTCCTGCCAGGATCGAAAAGTTGCGAGGTGCAATTGGAAGGTTGGGGAAACTCCCACAATTGGATGCTTTGAGTTGCACTAGAATAGAAGGGGAAATTCCATCACTCATGAAGCTTCCAACATATACATCCATTTCTGGCTTGCCAGAAAGTACTCGGAATCTTTCTTCTCTGCAACATCTTGACTTAGGGGGCTGCCAAAAGCTTCAATCAATGCCTGAGCTTCCTTTTGGGTTAGACTTTCTGCAAGTCACTAAGAGTTTTTGCCTCCACTTTTTTACCAAATTCATCTAAGAGAACTCACTGTTTTTTTTTTTTTTTTTTTTTTTTTTTTGTAAAAGGTAATAAATATAAAGAGGAAAGGCCAAGAGTACAAAAGATCACGGCACCAAAAATTTGCACTCAATATGAACAATCATAATAAGTGGAAGAATGCCATGATGTAAAACACAAGGCAATGCCCAAAAGAAGGCAAACAACAACTAGAAAGGCACGACATGAACAACCGGTAAGGAAACAAACACCTTAGCGAAGGAGGAGAGAGACATCGGCTCCAGAGCACTAGCAGTTCCTTGAAGCGTCGGCCAAAACCAGGGTCGATTACGGGTCCTCCGAAAAGATAATAGGATTGATGCCCCAACTCCTTTACAACCTTCTATTTCTGAAGCTATCCTCAACGTTTCTGAAGGTGCTAGCTCTATCCCTAACCACTTTAAAAAGATGGTTCTTCATAACCGGGACAGTAAGGGGTTGTTCTCTGAATAAGATGCTATTCCTATTTTTCCAAATAATGTGACAAAAAGCTCCAAAGGAAAAGCGAGCAATGCATTTAAAGAAGTTCTTACCCTTCAAAAAAGAGGTGGCCCAACGGAGATTCTCTCCCCAGGACCTATTCCGCCAAGGCAAATTGCCTCTTGTCGCCCAAAAGAAAGCAACACCGGCCATGACAGAGCAATAAAAAAACAAATGATCTATGGAATCAGGCAACCCATTGCAAAACACGCAGGATCCCCTCTCTATTCTACCATGAGACAATAACAGAGATTGTATGGGCAATCTGCGCTTAGCCATAAGCCAAAGATTAAGCCGATACCTTGGCGTGATTGCATTATCCCAGATGAAATCATGCCAAAAGACAAAAGATAGATTTGTGTAGCCTTTAATAGAACTTCATGAGCATTGACGGATTGATTGAGTGATTAAGCGTTTGATTTGGATGAATAGATTTCATATTCAAATGGTAACCTCAGAGGCCATACCTGTAATCTAATACACATAGAAGTGGTGGTTTGCATTCATATGTGGGATCAATTGAGCCAAAAGGGTTGGATATCACATGTTATAAAAAAAATCATAAGAAAATTTTAGACCACTATCCAACTATCTTTAATTCTTAATTGATATGGTATGGTAAGCACTTGGTTCAGAAGAATTCCATGGCAGAAGACTCCTATATTTTGCACTTTAGATCTAGATCGTGCAAGCAAGAACTCATGCAAACTAACTCGCCTTAAGTTAGCGATGGTTTACTTTATACTACGTCAATGACATGGAATCTGCTTATCAAAGGCCCATGAGTCAATTGATTTTCATGAGTAAGAACGCAGATGAATGAGAAAGGGCAGATCCAGAGCAATCCAAGCAACGGAATGCATCGCATGAAGAAGAGAGAGGGCCAGCTGTGACAGCGCCCGAAACTAAAATAGCCGACGGAGCATCCGCGCCCTCATTCAAGAGATTTTTCTGGACATTGCTTGCTTTTTCATTGGAAAAATATTACTTTTTAACTTATGGGGAACAAAAAAGATTCAGGCCATTTGGCTTGACAAAGGCTTAGAAGAAACAAATGACAAAGAGGACCGGACATACACAAATGAACAATTCGGGAAGTTATTGAGGTTAAGGTTCCTCCAAGCGAGGGATGAAAATTTTAGCGGAGATTTTGAGAAGCTATTTCTTGAATTAAGATGGCTCAGTGGACAGGATGTCCTTCATCTTTCGAGGCAACCAACTTGCGTATGGAGAAACTAGTCATGCTGGGATTGACACAAAGCACAATTACAGAACATTGGAATGGATGGAGCTCAATCAAGATAAGCCGAAACGACACATCCTGATGTCATGTTTCTAATACTGATTACTCCCTGACAACTAATTCCCACTATACTCTTTGTTCTTATAGACGGCGAAGTGGCTCAAAATTTGGAACCTTAGGTGTGGTCATTTACCATGTACTCTCGGCTATCCAAAATATAGAGATTCTCATCCTTAAAGAATGTGAACATTTGGAGCAATTTCACCCTTCTATTAATGAATTAGGAGAATTGAAGGAACTTCTTTTGGATTCGATTGCTACAAAAGAGAATCCTGCTATTGTTTCTCTGAGGAAGCTTCCTGGAGAAGCTCAGTGCCAAGCGTTGTTCTGCTCTAGTTCGACTTTCGGACTCCATAAGTCATCTAGTGAATTTGTTGACCCTCAAATTTATGTAATTGTTAGGGAATGGCCGAACTTCTAGGCAACATTGGGTACCGCAAGAAGCTGCAGAGCTTGCCATTTGGCGCAACTTCCACACTCTGTTGCCCATCGACACAAATCCCAAACTCCATTGGGAAGATGGAATCCCTAACTAAACTTGACCTATCTAGCACAAACATAACGTAATACTACCATCTTCCATAGGAGATTTGCATAACTTGGAAATCCTGAAGATTTCCCCTACTAGATCGAAAAGTTGCGAGGTGCAATTGGAAGGTTGGGGAAACTCCCGCAATTGGATGCTTCGAGTTGCACTAGAATATAAGGGGAAATTCCAAGTGATTTTAACAACTTGTCTTCACTTGTGAAGCTTCCAATATATACATCCGTTTCTAGCTTGCCAGAAAGCACTCAAAATCTTTCTTCTCTGCAACATCTTGACTTAGGGGGCTACCAAAAGCTTAAATCACTACCTGAGCTTCCTTCTAGGTTAGACTTTCTGCAAGTCACTAAGAGTTTTTGACTCCACTTTTTTACCAAATTCATCTAAGAGAACTCACTGTTTATGATTGCATATCGTTGGAAAATCTCCCAGAGCTTCCTCCAAGACTATTGAAGCTTCACGTCACAAGATGTGGCAAGTTGAAATGCTTGCCAAGATTTGAGCCTTGTGAATGCCCCAAAATGATGCAAAGCGAACGCCGACACGTTGCAATATCCCCAACGACGTTGGCCATAGCAGGTCGCGTGAAGTTGACTAAGCTGGATGGCCTTGGACAATGTGCAAAGTCCCTAACATGCATGCCAATGAGTGAGAACTATGGATCAAGCACTCCATCAGATATGGAAGACAATCTAGTCAAAGTTCAATGTCTTGACAAGTTGAAGCACTTGGAAGAATTGGATGTAGATTTTTGCCGTTTTATTGGAAGACTGGACCTTCCAAAACCAAATCATCTGAATGATTGACTGCTAGATATTGCAAAAATCTAGTTGAAATTTGAGCCTTTATCATTCAGAGTTCTTGTAAGCAATGCATATCACTGATTGCACGTCCATTTTGAGATTGAACCTTGCAAAATCAGAGCATCTAAAGGAATTGAAGGCCACAAATTGCAAAAGTCTAATTGAGATTCGAGGCCTTGATAGGTTGAAGTTCTCGGAAAAGTTGGAACTCTGGTCATGCAAGTCCCTGGAAAGATTACCAAAACTGTCGTGCTTGGAGACCCTAATAGAGTTGAACATCAACTGGGCCATTGTCTGACCAAAAACAACTGGTGCATTGAGCTTCGTGATATTGAGTCTGGAGAATTTCTTGTCCTGCCAAAGCATATACATGGACGAATGTCCATCCTTAAAGATATTGCCAAACCTGTCAAATTTTGAGAATTTAGAGAAGCTCACCATCAGGATTTGCTTGATATTTTGGAGATACTCGGAATTGAGGATTTGATATCTCTGACACATCTAGATATCACATGATGCAAGTCAATCAAGACTTTACCAGATTTGTCGACATGTAAGATGTTACAATTTCTGGTGGCCCAAGACTGCGACAAACTTGCCGAACTTCGAGGACTTGAAAATTTGGGTTTGATGTATTTGGATGTTTCTGGATGCGACTCACTGGGAGCAATACCGACCTTTTCTAGAACACACGTCATACAGGACTATGAAGAATGCCCATATGATTATGGCTTAGCAATGATTGAATTCCGAAGGTAATGATGTGATAAATCATGTATTACAATTGTGAGACAATCGATGCTTCCCTAAACTAAGGAAAAAGAGCAAGTAAATTGTCATTCTTCTTTTGATTCGTACTAACTTTTTGCCAAAAACATTTTCCTAAACAATCAGCTCTCCGATTTTTCATTATGATCCCGAAGCATTGGAATTTTATGCTACTCAAGGCGGATTTGTTCCCTTGATGCTTGTCCTGGACATTCTAACTTGGCAAAGTTAATCTCATCCGTACCATATGTGCTCGTAGTTTTGATGTGAGCGAGTTAAATCAATCAAGAAAACTAATATTCCAATTTCGCTGCAAACTTAGTCTAATGAGTTAGCTGCCGCAAGTCCAAACAACTCCAAGAAGTCAGGAATGACCAAGGTACTAGCTACAAAGAACGATGCTCAAAGCTTGTGGAGTTAGTTATGCTATCTTCCATTTGCCTGAACTGAGTTGACCACAAAATGCACTAAAAATCTCAAGAAGGAAGGTAATGTCTTTGAAGATAGAAGATAACAAACGAAATCGTGAGGATTGCAGCTACCGCTGCTTCCAGAGACTTTTCATGTAAACAGGATTGCAGCTACCGCTGCTTCCAGAGACTTTTCATGTAAACTCCGGTGCTGCCCCCTCTGTGGTATGATGATTAGTTCCTAAAAAATTTGATATAACGCCAAAGTTTTTGTAAAAACAGCGAGCTGTCAATATTGCCAATTTTCCAAGACCACACGATTTATTCGAAAATATAAGCTAGCACAGGTTCATTTTTCCTACTCTCGTATCAGCAGCATACCAATGTCTGGTTTTCCAATTCCCCAGGAAATGAAGATTTCTTCTCTTTGCAGGGGTTTATACCAATAAATTATCGATACTCTTTTACATTGTCAAAATTCCACAGTTGGCATCAAAACTGAATTGCATATTAAGCTTATTATCGATAAGAAAATTAACGTTAGATTCACTTATAACGTCTCAGCTAGAGATGTCCATCACTTTTCTGACTCAGTTTATTGAGAGGGATGACAGTCGTTATTGCTCAAGCTTTTCCTAGGTGTTTATTGTTGCACTGAAATTGAAGTGTAGCTGGATATGATTTTTACTTTGCCAGAGCTGTCACTGTGTATCAGCAACATCTGGAACTCGATAGATTCCTAGCCGATAGGAGTATACACCTGTACCATCGATATGGAGTAGTTTAATGGCACTTCGCAGCATGATTAAGTGCCATTCAATGGCTGTCCACTAATTTGCTTAATTATCGCACGCGTATTTACATGTAACTATGAAAGGTACTTCCATGCTTTTTCCTCGTGAAAAGTGAGGGAAATTAATTGCTTGCTTGAGTATAGTTTGGCAGTTAGGATTGCTGGAGACTCTTGAATTACTCATCCAGTTCCTGATTTGCTGAATCATTATCACAATCTTCTTACTGAAGATTGGACATCCTAGCGATTTGTTAGCCGACAATTTCTGCATAAGTGAGATTTTTGCTATTTTAGCAAAAATAACTTCAAACGGCACTAATGCTTGAAGAAATCTTGTTGAAGTTGGAAATGATAAATTCATTTTTCTCGGACATGATAATTGGCACCACATGTAGAAATCCACCCGCACTCCATCCAAATCTGGGACTGATACAAATTCTGTCTCAGCATTGTAAGAAACAGGGGAAGCAGAATAGAATGGTACTATGAAATACTTAATGAGAGAAACATCAGGTGCAATTCCAGATAAATGTCATTTGACCATAATGCAGTTCCAAATATCAGTTGAAACCGGCATTTCATACGTGCAAGTTGCCCCTAAAGTCATTGCCTAATCAATCCAAAGGCCATTTGCACTTGCATGCCGCATCCTCTTTCTGTCAAATTACTTATGGTGCGTTTGGTAACATTTCTGTTCAAAAATTGTTCTAGGGAACAGAAATAGAAAAAACTATTTCTCGCTCCGGGAACAATTTTTGAATAGAAGAAGGCGTTTGATAAACTTGTTCCGGGAATAAAAAATGAACAAAAACACGTTTGGTAAATTTGTGTTCTTTTTTTGTTTCTTTTAATTTTTTAATTTTTTTTTTCTTTTGGCCGGTCGCCAGCCTCGGCCATGGCCGATGATCAGCCGATGAGGGCCGGCGGCCGAGCCTCGCCGTGGTTGGGCAAGGCTCGGCCTCGCCTTGGCTGGGCGAGCTCAGGCTCAGCGATGCTCCGACAAGGTCACCGGTCGCCGGCCCTCGACGGCCGATCGCCGGCCATGGCTGAGGCCGGTGACCGGCCAAAGAAAAAAGAAAAAGAAAAGAAGAAAAAAAAAAAGAGAAGAAAAAGAGAGGAGAGAGAAAATTTGTTCTTAAAAATTGTTCCAAAAACAAGAAACATGTTTTTCTTGTTTCTCGTTTCTGTTTCAAATGTGTTCCTGGGAACAAAAAAATAGATTTGGAACAAAAATGCAAACAAACGCATTTCTATTCTTTTTTAGTTCTCTAGAACAAAAAAACAGAAATTTTGTTCATAAATAGAAAAAAAGAATGTTAACAAGCAGGGCCTTAGCATAAGGTGACATCAAGCCTGGATCTGCACTCTACAGCCTCTTTCTGTTGATATTGTTAGAAATCTGATAGCCTCATCCAAACCTTTTTTATGGTTATTTTCCAATTGATTATGGTAGATATTACATCAAAACACTTTGAAAATCACTTATCAGGTTATATAGTTTTGCCTATTTAGACGAATGATTCCAATGGACCAATGATTAAAAAAAATCTTTGGCTTTACCTTTGAGAGAACATTGACATCAACATGTTGTTAGCATGTGACTAAGGTCTTTTGCAAACCTTTTTTCCCTCCAACAGAACGTATTTCGCAATAGTAATCTTCAACATAATATGCATTTTCTTTGAGGCGTCATAGTGGGCGTACAGTTTCGTATGGTCTCTTCAAAGTTTTTCCCTGATAATTCAGTAGAAATTGTTATCAAAAGTTGTCTCTGGTGCTGTGTTTTGTGTTCGAACTTCTTTTGTTCGTCTACTACTCTACCTCATTCTCCATTAAAAAAAAAAAAAAAGACAATAAGTAGATACAATAGAAGTTGGTCTAATATCTAACAAGTTAAAAGTTAGCATACCTAGACTTCTGAAAAACGGTTGCTCGTATCTCAATCGCTCCGAAGATATTTTCCAAAAAATAAATGATTTGAAAAATACATCTTTTCTCATACGGGCATAATATAATTCGAGCAAAAACATTATGCCCAAAAGATTGAAGGTATACCATGGAATCAAGCTACTTACGGGCTTCATATCATCACAGAAGGAACCTTTAAACCATGTAGAGGTCCTCAGTCCCAAAAAGTGGCATGTGATTTTATGCCGGAAATGGAGTACTTGTGTGTGTTTTCGTTGGTAGCCATCACAACATCGAGGCACCAAATTGCATTGGTAAATTGAGGCATCTACATTATCTCAATTTTTCTTATACTAATATTGAAAGGCTTCCAAAATCAATTGTTCAACTGCACAACCAAGAAGCTTTAATGTTGCGTGGTAATAAAAATCTTACCGAATCGCCTGAATATATTGAAAAACCGATTGACTTATGATTTCTCGACGTTAGAGAAACTCTAAGCCTAACAGCTATGCCACTTTTTATAGGTAACCCTGTGGGTCTTGAGATGTTGCTACCACTTTTTATAGGTAATTTTGTGGGTCTTGAGATGCTGTCCAAATTTGTTGTGGGAACCAAAAATGGCTAAAGGAGTTGTAGATAATGCCGAATGCACCTTGTAGGGAAATTATTCACCTCCAAGTTGCTTAAAGTTGGAGAGCATGTCAATTTACCCACGAGGGACAGAATATGCTAGTGGACCACGTAGTGAGTGAAGATTATGAAAATTTCCTGAACTTGTTTGCAATTTTAACACAATGATTAACTTGAAAAAAAAGAAGAATATACATTAAGAATCATATTGGCAAAAAAAAAAGTACAAAAACGACATCGAACAAATTATAAAAGTACAGTGACTAGCGGTTTATTATCTCTAAAGTTTTTGCACAAGTTTTGTGAAGAGAGTCTCCTAAAGATTTTGTTAAAAGTGAAACGTATTGCTTTCTATTCTTTTTCCACAAAATCAAGGCAATGACACTTTCAAGAAAATGACCTACACGTCTCAATGTCTTTTCCCGTTTCCACATGCATTATTTTCTCTAACATGGCTCTTAGAGAGTATCATCATATAAAATTAGTCTTCACTATGAATACATTGACTCTTACACTAATATCGATTCTTCATTGTTGGCCAAAGACCTAAGTGTAGATTAAATGCCTCTCATCAAAAGACCAATTATCCACCTGCATTATTCTAGTGCATTTTGCCGCACGTCACATTTGAATTGTTTTAACTCATAGATACTTTAACAGTATGCAATGAAAGGCTGAGATTTATTCTTTAGCGGTTCAACAGTCAATGATCTTTTAGGTGAGGGCAGGTCAGGTTCCCTGTATACATAATAGAAAAATGAGTAAGGAATAAGCGACGCGGTTGTCGTACCACATAAGTTGCGTTCATAAGGTTGGGTTGTACTACACCCAAGCGGGGAGGCCCACTAAAAAAGAGCCATATAAGAAGCAAATAAAAAAAAAATCATCATTATTTTTTTTTTATTAACATGAACTACATGTGAATGTGGGTCGGACTCATTAAAGTTTATATTGAATCAAATCTTGTTACTTTAAATTCACAACAATCCTTTCTTTGAATTTTAACTAACTCATGCTATGTGACATCCCAGATTTTCAGTCTTGTTTTCTGCTGAATAAATCGGGCATTTCATTGACGCGCCTATAAAATCGTTTCCGAGCCGATCACTCTCGAGATAACTAGACTATATGGGGAAGCCATTAAGAAGTTTAAGGCAAATAGACTTGAGAATTCGACCATGAATCGACTTCTCGACCGTGTTCATCTGTCGAGACCATTACGGCACAGATATAAATCGATTTGAGATTAGATACAGGTTGGTTCGATTGAGATGTGTGGCTAATCGTGGGTGACACCACTAAATCGGGAAAATTCTCGTCGACCAACACTAGGCGATTTTCTTATCGTTTTGGTACCCCGTGTCCGTACTTGAATTCTCGAGATTTTCACGACAATCGAAAGTCGCCAATGAGTTGAGTGGGTTCATAGTGGCTCGAAGAAAATCGACCACGGGTCATTTGCACTTAAAGGTTCTGAAAGTTACCCGGTAGTCTAGGTCACGCTAAAAACGCGTCGAAGGGAGATTAACCGTGAATTCGAACCCGATTTCAGAAATTGAAAGTTCTATGGTGTCACAAGCTATTTTAGGATCGTCGACTTACCCTCCGAAGATTTTTCGGAGATTAGGGATTTCTACGAAAATCCGTTTCGGACGTCGGGAAATTAACAGAAATTCGTATGGACCGAATTTATGGGAGTTTGGACTTTCAAGCCAGGTGAGTGTCGGGATTTATAGAAAATTGTTCGGGATTTTTCTTCATCGAGATTGGATCTCAATTTGGGAATTCATCGAAGAAATTGGAAGCTCAAAATGTGAAATTCGGAAGGCCCAGGGAGGATAGCATTATTTTGGACCTTAAATTGGTTTAATGGTGGAATTTATGCTTGAAAATGATGGGGGAGACATAGAGGATGAGATTGAGGCCTTGAGAGGTTAATTGATTTTGTGGAGGCCATTTGAGATGAAATTGAGATGGGATGAGTGTCCAATTTAAAGCCATGATTTTAAAATTCGTAGCCCCCTTAACCTAGCATTTTTTTGGACCAATTGAGATGTTATGGAGAGTGCATTGTTGGCCTAAGGTGAGCCAAGGAAGAAGACTTGGCTAGGAAGGGTTCAAGGGGATAATCATGTGGAAAATGAAGGCTTGTGGGCTCCTCAACCTCATCTCTATCCATCTCTCTCTTCCCTCTCACTCAGCTGCCGTCCAAGGCTTCTCCTCTTTGCTCCATTCCGCACGCCTGCAGCAACCAAGAAGCCAGCGGAAGCAGAAGCAGCCAGAAACGCCAGGAGCACCGCACGCCCATCCACCGACTCCTCCTGTGCACGTCTCCACCTTGCTTTTCTCATTTATTTTCCTTGGCGGACAAACTCTCCATTTCTGCCCTCTCTCGCACCCACGGTCGAAGCTGCTTGAAGCCCCCATGATTTTTCCTCCAAGCTGCCGAATCTTCAAGCCGTTCGGTCAAAGCCTTCTCCAAGCGAAGACCAGAATCGTGGTCTCTCCTCACCGCTGTTGCCACCTGCCAGCTTCTCCATCTGCTTCGGTCAACAGCAGCAACAACTGAAGCTCCTCGGTTGACCGCAAAAGCCCAGCAGCAGCGACGTCCACGAAGCTGCTCCATCGTCCGCACGTCCGCGCCACTTGTCCCTGCACCGCGATTCTTTGGTCAAGAGCCGCAGGTTGTTCCCATTTGGTTGACCACCGAGCGAAGTCGAAGCAGCTCCGTTCTTCACAGCGTCTTCTTCAGCTCGTGCGAAGCGGCCCAACCCAGCAACTTCACGTGCGACACCTCCTGCCGTTACCTCGAGCAGCACCGTTCGAAGACCACCCGCCAGCTGCTTCCTCGTCCGTTGATCTTCGTGAGGCGGGTTCAACATCTTCGAGAATTCCAGCGCCCGCATGCCCCAATCCCAGCTGCCAGCAATTGCGCGAAGCTGCACGCGTGCAATCGAGCGGCCCATCAGCCCAGCGTCTTCAGGTTTCGGCCCAGCTCCTTCTGTCTCGCGGGCCCAAAGAATTGAGTCCAACAACCCAGTCTTTTTCAAGGCCCAATTTCCAGCAATCAATTGAAGTCCAGCCCACAATTTGAAGCTCAAGTAAATTCAGTCCAGAAATTTCAGCAGGCCCAATTCAACTTGGGTCTAGCCCAAAAGCAGGAACAAATCTCAGTTGGGCTGAGATTTGTTGGGCCAAGTCCAAGGCCCGGTCCAAGTCCGCCGGTGTTGTCGAAAGTTCGATTTCGGCCGCCGTCGCGTCGCCGTCGCGGTGATTCGGTCTCCGCTTTTGTCAAGTGAGTTTTACTCACTAAAAGCCTTTCTTAGTTTCTTAATTATACTTAAGGTTGGTTAGATTTAATTAAATGCAATTAGGTGGTTAGATTAGTTTAGATCAATTAAATTAGAGACTTAATGATGCATGTTAGGTGGTTAGAAATAGACATTAGCAAGTAGACATGCCATGTTATTTATGGAACGAGTCTCGGTAATTTTCGGGCTCGTCTCGGCGTCCAATTCGGCATTCTTGGCCTAAATTGGATTTTTAGTATTTATTTATTTAATCTTGAAATTATCTATTTATTTATTTATTTTTCCAGAAATTTAACCGGGATGGCGGTGGCCAGAATTTTATGCTGATTGTCGTGGTGCAGTCCGTTTATTTAATTGAGCTTTACTTTGTGCGAAAATGATTTATTTGGGAATTACTTTAAGTAATCTTGGAAAATTAATTGGAAATTAACCAGGCATCAGTTAATGATACCAAAAATGTTCTAGTGGAATACATAATATGATGGGATTTATAAAAAAGGAGATTATTATATTTTGGCTAGGGCCGATCGTGTACCCACACATGACATTTTATCGGAAATGATAAAATTGGTTATTTGATTGTGGCTTGGAATGACATGTATACCGGCTCGATGACTTTACGAAGCATCTGGAGACAGTACGGTATGATAAATTGTGTGTATACCGGCTCGATGACTCTACGGAGCATCTTGAGACAAGACGGTATGATCTACTGGCTCGATGACTCTACGGAGCATCCGGAGACAAGATGCGGTATGATAAATTGTGTGTATACCGGCTCGGTGACTTTATATGTCATCTTGAGACAGGACGGTATGATCTACCGGCTCGATGACTCTACAGAGCATCTGGAGACAGTACGGTATGATTTGACAGCTCGATGACTCTACAGAGCATCTGGAGACAGTACGGTATGATTTGATAGCTCGATGACCCTATATGTCGTCTGGAGATAAGATAACATACTATCTATATATCACCTAGAGTGAGTAGTCTTGGATGTTGATCAGACTTATAGAAAGTATGGAAGGGGTCGATCAAGAGATAATTTGGATGACATGTAATCGACTAGGTCGATTGATCGATGATTCGATCTGATTAGGTGATGTGATGTGATAATGTATATTTGATATATATACTAACTTGCAGGAAGGAGCTGAGGCCAAGGTAAGTCCTCTGACTCGTGATGTGCTTAGGCAGCCTAAGGTGTATTGGTTTACTAATCGAGTCTTAGGGGGTAGGACTTGCTGAGACGTGATCTCATTGGTTATTGAATAACCATTTCAGGACCCTGAGGAGAAGCTAAGGAAGAGGAACCTGAAGGGAAGAAAGACTTTTGAAGAAGAAGATGATCCAGAGAGGGATCTTGAATATAACCCGGATGTGGACTGAGATCCCATCCCTTTTGTAAATCCTGTCTTAGCATAGATAGGTGTGAGACAAGTATGTTGTGAATAGTATTGTGAATATATTATGAGTTGCGCTGTTAATGAAAGTGTGGTTGTGAATTTCAATATGAAAAATATGGCGCCGCTTTTCCTATCAGTTGTTTTATTATGCAGGGATTTATAATCGCTTCCGCGCGTGCTTAATAAATTGAAAGGGTCGGCGATACACGTAGTGCGGGATATCGCATTCTAAAATCGACCAAGTAGAAGGATGTGCGCGCGTCCGAGGATCGGGGCGTGATATGCTATTTGGCTAATTAAATGTGACTTAGACCACGTCAACGCTTCTAGCGGTGTAAGACTTATATTTTAATAAATAAGGAAAGTAAAGGTTGTCCATTTTCATTTTGATTTGCGTGGCCACGTGATCATATTACAAAGAGAACTAATAAAAGGGAAGGAC
This sequence comes from Eucalyptus brandiana, assembly GCA_014182725.1. Classification (NCBI taxonomy): domain Eukaryota; kingdom Viridiplantae; phylum Streptophyta; class Magnoliopsida; order Myrtales; family Myrtaceae; genus Eucalyptus; species Eucalyptus brandiana. Next base: position 23,788,980 of record CM024669.1, read on the forward strand.
TAGTGGGGTAAAGAAGCAAATTGCCTCGTCAAAGACGGTAAGATTACGCGTGTCCTGAGCACTTTGGCTCATCTTTTAAGGCAAAGAGAAGAAGAAATTTCCGAGATGAACACTTTCGCAAGAGTTGCTGAGCAAGGGAGATGATTGTGTGGCTCTTTAGTAGTACCATGCGAAAACTAATTTTTCAATGTGAACACGTTGACTCCAATGTAAAGTATCGAGTTTTTCGGTCAATGGGGTCGAGAAAAGCTAAAGGTCGCCTGTCTTGGTTTGATCAGTCATGCGGTCCAATTACAAAGAGAAAGTAACAAAATATCCTCAAAAGTCTAAAGTGAGGTAGTCTTGCTCCAAGGTGACGATTAATTTTCTACGCCTTTTATAAAAGCATATATATATATATATATATATAGATTTGGACCATTGAAAATGGCAAGATTTATGTAAGTTTTATATGAGTCTTGCTAAATTTAACAGTTTATGTGCATTTGATAATATTTTTATTCTCAAAAATAATTTTTGTTTTTAAATAATTTTTTCATTTTTATTTTTGAAAACAAAGAGATAGATCTTTATTTTTTTCTGTTTCAAATTTATTTTCTGATCACTTTTTATTTCAGATAATAGAAAAATTAGTTGATTTTGTCAAACAAAATTTTTTTAGTGTTTTGTTTTGACGAAAAAAAGAGAGCAGAAAAATATGAAAACAGGATGGCTACGCCTGGATAATCACTAGAAAAATTAGTACGGAAGGAGTGACATGTCACATGGACATTGGTCAAAGGAACAGTTAAAGGGAAGAAAAAAGAAGCTCACGCGGTTCTCGTACGACATGAGTTGGCCTCCACACGTTGGGGTGTGCCACACTTGAGCACGAGGGCCCATTAAGAAGGAGCCAGGAAAAAGCAAATGGAAAAATCATTATTATTTTCTCTTTTTTTTATTAACGTTAATTACAGTTGAATGTAGTTTAGACTCACTAAATTTCTATGTAGTTAAAAATTTTTACTTTAAATTCATAACAGCCCATTCTTTAAAGTTTAGCTAACTCATATACAATCTAACTCACTAAATATGGGTTAATTTGTAGATTGTTTTTTAACCCATTTTAACGCTAGCAAAAGACTTTCATTTCCACAGCAGGGAAAGCAAAAGGTTGCTCATCCACTTTGATTTGCACGGCTAGGTGATCCAATTACAAGGAGATCTGACAAAAGGTGAGGGTTAAAGAAGCAAACTGCCTCATCAAAGACATCCATGGAAAGATTGTGTGTATCCAAAGCACATCCAACTCATTTTTCAAAGGCAAGAGAAGAAGTAATTTCCAACATGAGTACTTTTGCAAAAGTGGCCGAGTAAAGTGGACGATTGCGTGGCTCATTTAGGAGTAGCATCGTGTGAAAACTAATTTTTCATCGTGAGCGCCTTGACTCCAACGTAAAGTACCGATTCTTTTGATTAATGGGGTCAGGGAAAGCTAAAGATCGCCCGTCTTTATTTTGATTTGACCGATCACGTGGTCCAATTACAAAGAGAAAGTGATAAAATATCCTCAAAAGTCTAAAGTGAGGCAGTCTTGCCTGAAGGTGACTGTTAGCTCTCTACAGCTTTTACCCATATGTGATATATATATATAGACCATTCAAAATGACAAGATTTATGTAAGTTTTATATGAGTCTTGTTAAATCTAACGATTTAAATTCAAATGAAGATGAGTGTATGTCGGATTCACCGAGTGCATTCGTAATATTTCTACTCTTGGGAATAATTTTTATTTAGAAATAATTTTTTTTTATTTTTGAAAATAAAGAAATAGACTTATTTTTACTTTTTGTATATGTTCTAAATTTATTTACTGACCTCTTTCTTATTCTTATGAATAGAAAAGTTAATTGATGTTATTAAATGGATTTTTGTTTTTTTATATTTGAAAAAATAAAAGAATAGAAAAATGAAAAAAAAAATTATATACCTTGAATAATCACTAGAAAAGTGAGTAGTGAATGACGTGTCAAATGGACATAACCGTGCCAAAGGCATGTCCAGAACCTGTAGGATTTTCACCAACCTTACGTCCAACCTAAGCATCGGTTGGGATTGGTTACCCAAGCGAAGTTGGGATCCGTCCTTCAACCGGGGGAAGCTACTGGACCAGTCGGTCGAGAGACTGTGCCAAAGGCATATCCAGAACCTGTAGGATTTTCACCTACCTTACATCCAGCCTAAGCATCGGTTGAGATTGGTTACCCAAGCGAAGTTAGGATTCGAGCCAAGAAGTAAGCTTCTTGACACAGTGGCACTTCACCGCTCATAAGCCCCCAAATTCTCGGTCTATGTTTTACCAACCGACCGAGAGGATGGGGAGGCAAGAATGAACAAGCAAAGGAGAGAAAAAGCCCACGCAGTTGTCGTATTATGTGAGTTGGCCTTCACAAGATGGCGTGTACCATACTCGAGCATGAGGCCCACTAAGAAGGAGCCATGTAAAAGCAAATGGGAAAATCATTACTACTTTCTTTTTTTGATTAACATGAATTATTTGTGAATGTAGTTTAGACTCATTATATGTAGTTAAATTTTTATTTTTTTTTTACTTTAAATTCATAACAACCCATTCTTTAAATTTTTGCTAGCATATATACAATCTAACTCTCTGAACATGAGTTAAATTGTAGATTTTTTTTTGGCCCATTTTAACGCCAGCAAAAGACTCCCATTTTCATGAGCAAGGAAAGCAAAAGGTTGCTCATCCCCCTTTTGATTTGCACGGCTAGGTGGTCACAAGGAGATCCAACAAAAGGTGAGGGCTAAAGAAGCAAATTGCCTCATCAAAGACATCCGCGGTAAGATTGCGTGAATCCTAAGGCAAGCACATCCGGCTCATTTTTCAAGGCAAGAGAAGAAGTAATTTCCTAACGTGAATACTTTTGCAAAAGTTGCCAAGGGGACAATTGCGTGGCTTTTTAAAAAGTGGCAAATTTTCCAGTGTGAACACGGTGACTCCTACGCAAAATATCTCGATTCTTTCGGCTAATGGGGTCAGGGAAAGCCAAAGTCGCCCGTCTTCATTTGATTTGACTAGTCACGGGGTCCAATTACAAAGAGAAAATAACAAAATATCCTTAAAAGTCTACAATAAGCTCCAAGGTGACGATTAGCTTTCTACACTTTTTACACAAACATGATATATATTATATATGTATGTGTGTGTTAAAGATTTGGACAATTAAAAATGAGTTAGAAAGTAGATTTTTGATTAATTTTAATGCCTCTAGCGAAGAGAGACTTTCGTTTCAATGGACAAGAAAAGTGAAAAGTTAACCCATGTTTACTTTGATTTTTGCAGCCACGTGGTCCAATTGCAAGGTGAATTGATGAAAGTGGACTAATTATGTAAATTGCTAGGAGTGTTAATGATTTGGTTCATTTCGGATTACCAATAAATGAGAGTTAAATTGAATAGAATCGCAACCTGAGTCAAAAATTCGATTCGGTTAGTTTAAATTTTCAGTTTTTCTTTTTATGTTTTACTTACTAGAACCAAACTGAATGAAATGACGACGGAGAGAGTATTTAAGTTGATCCTTTAATTTTTATTGAGAATGTCGATTTGATCTAACTTGTCCAATTAGAATAATCCAAACAAAAAAAGTAGTTTTTTTTAATCATCAGAATTGAATCAAATAAAAAATATACGGAATTTCTATCCGTTTCGGTTCCGTTCAAATTACCACAGAAAAGACGCGCAATCTGCTGCCAGATTGCGTGGATCCGGAGCAGGTCTGGCTCATCTTTTGAGGCGAGAGAAGAAGCAATTTCCAGTTTGAACACCTTGCGGAAGTTTGCCAAGCAAAAGTGATGATCGCGTTACGACAAATAAGGAAAAAGGGCGAGGATTGTGTGGCTCTTTGTCAAGAGATGAAGATGCGAAGAAACAATTTTCTTCTTTTTCATTGATTGATATTCTGTACATGTAATTTTGTATTTAATTACAATGAAGAGAAATAATAAAGGAATTTCTATATTTGCCTATCTTTTTCTATCCTAAAGAATAATAGAATTCCTATCAAAAAGGATTATAATTCCTTTCAAAATAGATTACAAAATCATATCTTCCAACACTCCCCCTCAAGTTGGTAGTCTGTATATGTCCAAGACGCCTAGCTTGTGTAGAAGATATGTATGCTGCCTTTGACAAAGGGGTTTAGTAAATATATCAGCAGGCTGTTCCAAAGTCCTTATTCCTCTCGTCTCGACAATTCCTTCTTGAATCTTTTCCCGAGTAAAATGACAATCCACCTCTATATGCTTCGTCCTCTCATGTAGTACAGGATTAGCTGCAAGCTTAAGTGCCGAATCATTATCGCAGAAGAGTAAAGTTGGCCCTTTAATGGGAGTTCCGAAATCCATAAGTAAACCCCTTAACCAGACTATCTCACATACGGTCTTGGCCATAGATCGGTATTCAGCTTCAGCCGATGATAAAGATACAGTGGATTGTTTCTTTGTCTTCCATGAGAGTAGTGATTCCCCAAATTTAATGCAGAAACCAGTAATAGACCTCCTACTTATAGGGCATGTGGCATAATCTGCATCACAATAGGATGTCATCTCCATGTTGCACTTTCGGGAAAGAAGTATTCCCAAGCCTGGGCAAGTCTTCAAATATCTCACAACCTTCAGGGCTGCATTCATGTGTGACTGCTTTGGACTGTGCATAAACTAACTAAGAGTTTCTACTGCATAACAAATATCTGGCCTAGTCATTGTGAGATATATCAGTTTTCCTACTAATCTCTGATATCCTGAGGGATCTTGCAATATAGGATCATCAGAAGAAGAGGATACGCCAGTGTCATAACTGACAGAGGTCAATTTAGCATTTTGCTCAATAGGAATGACTGATGGTCTACAACCTGATAATCCTGCCTTTGATATTATTTCCATCACAAATTTCCGCTGACTTAATGAGATGCCCTGATCTGAGCAAGCTATTTCAATTCCAAGAAAATACTTAGGTGATCCTAAGTCTTTGATGTGAAAAGTCAAATGTAGATACCTTTTAAGTCTTTTAACAGCAGAATCATCATTCCCCATGATAAGAATATCATCAACATAGATCATCAAGTAGATGGATGACATACCTTTTGTCCAGGTGAATAAGGCATAGTCATACTTGGATTGCTTGAACCCAGCAGCCAAGAGGGCATTGGTGAATTTAGCATACCATTGTCGAGAGGCTTGTTTCAATCCATAAAGGGATTTACGGAGACGACATACCTTTGACTCCCCCTGTCTCCGTAATCCTGGTGGGAGTTCCATATAAATCTCTTCATCCAGATCACCATGTAGAAAGGCATTATGAACATCCATTTGATGTAATGGCCAGTTACGAAAAGCAGCAATAGATAGAAATGTACGTATAGTGACATCCTTTGCTACAGGAGAAAAAGTTTCGTGACAGTCGAAACCTTCTCGCTGGGTGAAGCCCTTTGCCACCAACCGGGCTTTGTATCTTTCTACAGAACCATCTGCTCTGTATTTTATCTTATAGACCCATTTACATCCAATAGGTTTGCGATGATCAGGCATTGACACAACATCCCAAGTGTGATTTTCTATCAATGCATGTAATTCAGATTCCATGGCTTTTTGCCAACGAGGATCATCTTTGGCTTCATTATAACTAGGAGGCTCTAGATCTTGGAAATACGACTTATGCAACATAGATGTTCTGGCGACAATCTATCAAATGAGACATAAGAAGAGATGGGGTATCTAGTACCTGATGATTTCGAAGAACCACATATATAATCCTTCGTCCAAGTTGGGGGTCGAATGGTTCGATGAGAACGCCTCTCTGATACCTGGGGTGTGATGGATGAATCTTCAGTAGATAATATCTCTGGAATATCCTACAATTGGGGTAGATCTTCAGGCAGTGATTCTTCTGTAGATGGCTGCTCAATGGAATTTTCAGCAGGATTCACAAGAGGTGTTACGGGCAAGACATCAACTTCTCTGGGAGGATTAGGAATAATAAATACCCCTTCTGGTGATAAATTTTCTTCTGACAAGAATTGGCGATTTGTCTTCTCTTTTTCAGGTGAAGATGTTAACGAAAAAGGAAAAACATCCTCATGAAAGACAACATCTCTGCTGATAAAGAAATTTCCCGTAGAAGGTGCATAAAGCCTATATCCTTTTTGCAGAGTTGGATAGCCCATGAAAATGCATTGAGTAGCTCGTGGCGCCATCTTATCTCTATGGCCCACTGTAGCAACATAGCAGAGACACCCAAAGACTCTGAGATGAGATAAATTCGGCTTTCTTCCATATAATAATTCAAAAGGTGTCCTTCCCTTCAAAATACGTGATGGCATGCGATTGATCAAGTATGTTGCAGTAATCACACAATCTCCCCAAAATTTTTCAGGAATAGAAGCTTGGAATTTAAGAGCACGTGCCACTTCTAAAAGATGGCGATGTTTTCTTTCTACAACTCCATTCTGCTGGGGTTTGTAAACACAAGAACTCTCATGCAATATCCCATTTATAGTGAACAAGGAACTACATTCAGTATTAAAAAATTCTTTTCCATTATCAGTACGTATCCTACGGATTGGTTTCTGAAATTGAGTCTTGGATAAGGAAAGAAATGTCTTTAGATGAGAAAAGACCTGGTTTTTTGATTGCATGAGAAAAATCCATGTGGCACGAGAGTAGTCATCCACGATTGTCAGAAAGAACCTGGAGCCATCATGATTTAAAGTATGATATGGCCCCCAAACATCAGCATGAATGAGAGAAAAAATTTCTGCTGATCGAGAAGTGCTATTCTGGAAAGGAGCACGTGTTTGCTTAGCCATGGGACAAATGGGACATTTAGGATAAGGAAATAACGCACTATGGCCCAAACGTTTATGATTAAGTAATTGAATGCCATTGGCAGTAGCATTACACAGAGATTTATTTAGTGCAACAGGAGATAAATTAAAAGGATGTGGAAAATCCAACCAAAAATATAATCCATGGCTGACTCTACCCAAGCCCATCGGTGTCCCGATCGAACGGGCCCGAAAGAAACATTTATCGAATGGAAAAGAATGTGGCATGAGTTTTCTTCACAGGCTCGGGCAACTGAGATCAGATTGAAATGGAAATCGGGAACGTAAAGTACGGTTTTAATAGTAATGAGAGAACTAAGCTTTACAATCCCAGTCATTGTAACTTTTGTGGTATTTCCATTTGGGAGTTGTCTTGATATAGGAAAAGATAATTTTGTAATATCGAAAGTAAATTCCTATCACGAGACTATGTGATCACTAGCTTTGAATCAATAATCCATGCATCCTTTGAAATTGAGTTCATCAAACAAAATGATGTACCTGTAAAGCTGCCCCCTTTATTTGAGGGATCTAATTTCTTCAAAGTTTCCATCAGCTCATGATATTTCTCATGGGTACTTGATTTTCCCACTTGCTGATTGGACACCTGAAAAACAGAGGAAAATTTCCCCTTTTCTTTTTCTCCCGGTTTTCCATGCAATTTCCAACAATTCTCAATTGTATGATGCGGGCGTTTACAAAAATCACAGTACATTTTACCTCTTCCTCTTGGCCCATTTTTGGCATTTGAATTGGGCCTAAAATTTGTCTGAAAAGATTGGGCCGAAATAGGCCCATATGGGCCATCGGATCTTCCAGGAAATGGGCCGCGCGAGCCATCCAGCCCATTGATGCCAGGCGATCGCAGACCGTCCGATCCAATCAAGTAACTGCTTCAGGAACCGTCGGATGGGTTTAAAAAAACAGACTGTGGGCCGTCGGATGGAGCAGAGATGATGCCACGCGAGCCGTCCGATTGTGTCGCCCCTTGGAACGATCGTGGGCCGTCCGTTTGATGGCGGAAATAATCTCCACCGTCCGTGCTCCTCTTAAAAGGCGCCGATCTAGGGTTTTCGTTTTCGAACCCTAGATCCGTCTCTCTCCTCCCCGAGCTTCTCTGTAACGAGCGGAAATGGCTCTTCACGGCCAGAGCAATTCCGTCTCCTCCTATGCCGTGATCTCCCGATCTTTGTTGGCTCTCCTCCTGTATGGCGAGTTGATAGATTCGGCCGAGAGGTGGCAGTGGCTCCATGGTAAGTATGTGGGATCGAAATGGCTGGTAAGCTTCGTTGAGGATGAGGAGGAATCGCGTTGCTTTCTCCATTTCTCGCATCTGCTTGTATTGTTGTTGGATATTCTCGGGCCAGTCGAATTTTTCCTCGGCTGCCTCCAACTCATTCCACAGACCGGAAAGGTTGTTGAATACCGATGCGATGCTCATGTTCCCCTGTTTCAAATCTGAAATTTGCTGTGTTAGGTAAAAAAGTTTCACTTGATCAAGTTTTCCATACATTTCCCTTATGCTTTCCCACATCTTTTTTGGATCCTCCGTCGGAGGAAGCCCGGCCGCGACCTCGGGTGCGATGCAGTTTCCGATCCAGGTTCTTACCAGTTGGCTGCATCTCCTCTAGATTCGTGCCATTCTTTCATCGGATGGAATCGGGAACGATCCGTCAATAAAAACTTCTTTGTATTTTGTGATAAGTGCCCGCTGGAATTCGCGTGACCAGCTTGAATAGTTTTCTACACCTGTTAATTGCTGACTTATAATCTTCAATTCTGGGCCGTCGCCGTTTGTTGTATACAGTGGATCGCCGGGTTCCGGCCGACCACTGGTGTTAAGGAATTGATACGGGAAGAATCCCGGTGCAGGAGTTGGGAAGGGATTTGTTCCCTGACTCGAACTTCCGAGGTCGAATCCGTAATCCGCATTTGTTCCTTGATTTTGGCCTGGTACAGGTGTTCCGCCCGTCTGCTCCGGGTTGAAGCTAGGGTTTGCCCCGTCATTGGTTGGTGGACCTGCTTCAGCCCGCGCGTTGCTGTGGTAGCCAGGCAATGATGCGTTGGGGATGGGCCCAGGATACCATGGATACGGCATCCATTGGTAAGGGTGACCTGCGAACGGTTGCCCTGCAATTGCCTGAGCCTGTTGTTGCCATGGCACGTGCGGAGGTTGACCCTGGATTTGTTGTTGTCGTTCTGGTGCAGGGACTATAGCAGCTGGATCTTGTGTTGAGGCATCAGATGTAGATTCTTCGACGGGATTGGAGGTAGGATCTGGTGGTGTTGACATGATGAAAATTGATTCCTCTGTTATGTCCTTGATGCAGATACAATTCCTTCAGGCAATCAGGTATTTCTGATTCCTTTGGCAATGCTATTATGAAATTCAAGGTTGGTGAATGAGGCAATCAGGAGCGGAAGCAAATCGGTTCAGAACCAGGAGGCTCTGATACCATGTCAAGAGATGAAGATGCGAAGAAACAATTTTCTTCTTTTTCATTGATTGATATTCTGTACATGTAATTTTGTATTTAATTACAATGAAGAGAAATAATAAAGGAATTTCTATATTTGCCTATCTTTTTCTATCCTAAAGAATAATAGAATTCCTATCAAAAAGGATTATAATTCCTTTCAAAATAGATTACAAAATCATATCTTCCAACACTCTTGCAGAGGAGCAACGAAAATATCTATGGAGTCTACAGCGAGGTCGTCTTACCAATTTCGAGGAAGGAAGGTTTGTTTCGGTGTCTTGGTCAAAAAGGTGAGGGTGAAAAAAGCAGTACGATTGCCTCGCGACAGAAACGCAATCCTCTCCCCAAGATTGCGCGTCTCCTTCGGGGCGAGAGTCAGAAGTAAAGCTTTGTTTAAAGTCCGAGTGCTCGTAACTCAGGAGGAGAAACGCCAATCGCCGTGAGTCACTTGAGACGCTCGTCTTTCGCTCTGAGATATCTGGCTTTGATAGCTCTAGATTGAGGCGTGAAGTTGATCACATAATTGTGCTGCTTTTGAGGCTCGGACACGATTTGATGTGCTTTAAGGTAACTCCTTTTTAGACATTAAAGCCCATCCGAGTAATTCCTTCTCTGCATCTCTCCTCCAGATGAGCCAGATAGTCTATTACATTTTTGATAGAAGAAAATAAAAACATTTGATTATTACTCATTACATGACATCTAACATCGTTAAAAGCATGCACAATATAACATGTCAAATTCCATCGACTTTTTCAAAATCACGATCGTCACATTTATTGCAGATTTTTCTTACTACTCTCCCCTTACTCAAACTGATCAGTATGAGCGGTTGGACTGGTTAAACCTGGCGGAATTTAATAGTTCTTACTACAATCTCTCTCTCTCTCTCTCTCTCTCTCTCTCATATATGTCACTTTCTGAACCTTTTACATCCGTCCTCTCTCTTGCAGAACAGTTCAACGCTATCATCTACAGTCCTCGCTCGCTCTTCTTGTTCATTTCCCTCTTGAAAGTTCTCGCCGAGGCTTGTTTAGGGTCTTCTCTCTCCGACCTTGCACCTCCCTTCGCATCTCAGCTCGCGGAAGGTAATCCCTTTTTTCATCTCTTATTAGCGTGTCATTTTTGTTGATTTGTTGCGGCCGAACTAGTGTGTAACGTGTATTGGGCTTTTTTTTTGTCTAATGTGGGAGGCTGCTAACGTGGTGTGTCACCAGCTCCAGCTCATAATCGACTTCTGTAGAAAAGGGAAGCCTTTGCTTTCGACTTTAGATGTGACTAATCACGTGGCCTCTCTGTCTCATTGTTCGTTTACATCACAATTCATTGTCCATCCTTTATTAAGCTAGAATGAGTTGGAATGCCAGCACGCTAAATTCTATTGCGCGCAAAATTGCCAGTATTCACCTGAAACCAGGGACCGTCTTTTGATGGGTCGTGAGGTTTCTTTGTCTATGAAGGTCTAAGATAAATTAAATAAAAACGAAACAGAAAAGAAAAAGTAGTAGGCCGGTTTGCGGCCAATTCTGGGATCAAGGGGTTTGATTTTCAATTTCGAAAATTAGAAACAGGCTTTGATAGGGTAGGTTTCAGGTATTGTTTCGGAATCTACACACTCTATAACCAATCACCCATAAAAGTAATTATTCTCTTAATTGGATTTTATTCGACAATTTTGCCTCCCAATAGAACATTCTAGACAAATAATATGATGTCTTCCTTGAATTATTGGACGAGATAATCCTAAAAGGTACATTGCCTTCACCTCTAACTCATTCTTCCTTCAGAGTTTTGAAAATTGACGGAGTCAGTTAACTGAAAAAAGGGTAAAAAAAAAGTTGAGTGAGTTAATATGCCAAGGTTTGAGTATTTTCAACTCTATTGCTGCTTTTTTTGAACAAAACATGAAAACTATATTGCTACTTTCTACCTGCTCTCCACTCATGATAGTGTCAATCATCACAATACAAAACATACCAAAATCCATATTATGATGACTTCTTTCACTTTTGCATCTCTCTAAAATTGCAGTTATGGTAAAATCTTGATTTACTTAATCATAGGGACTCCCAAATACATGAATTCTTCTAAAATAGAATAGAAGTAGATAATTGAGGGCTTGTTATTCAATAGCATAATATGATTTATATACCCGTGTCAATCAATATTCATATTCACATATATCTATCTATGATCTTTTCTTTAACTTCATACCTTTTACATGATATTCAATAGGAAGAAAAATATCTTATGACACACGTGAAAATGATCACATAAATTGAGCCATACGCGCATATTAAGAGATTCACCTAACTTTATAACACTCATTTCTTACACTTCTTATTACAAACAATAAATTCGTTCTTCAAAATGTGATTAATCAATTTAACCTGGTTTATCATGAATTTAGTCAATAATCCTATTCGTCTTCCATTTAGTTGAAGAAAAAAAAGCTTTGCGGTGATATGTTCAAGGTGGGCCCTCCAACAAAAATGGGGACAAGCACTCAACGTCATTGTTTCAAACCTTGGTCGTCTCTTAATTTTCTTCAGCAGCTTCCTTTTACTTCCTTTCTTCTCTTCTTCTCCTGCTTCCACCGAATCCGTGCAATTTTGTGTCATTTCTAATCGGTCAGACTAACGTGGAGAAGGGGCAAAGTCAGAGCAAGGCAAATAAAGGGCTGCACCGTTTCGTTTCAGATCGGTTCCTTTGCGATGCTTCTTGCGTCTCTATGCTTGTATTCAAACATCCCACTAAGAAGAAAAAGAATGCATAAAAAAGAGTGCACTGAGGGAATCTGCTCCTCCGTTTGATGCTATCTAACAAATTTATAGCTTTAGTTTTACAGATAAGATATCAATCAATGTTTAAGATTTGAAGATTTAAACTGAAAGGCTCGGTGATGATATACCAGTTCAAAATAAAGTATTTATACATGGAATTATAGCATGTGGTGTTGGCTTGTAATAAGTAAAAGATAAATAACCATGAGCATTTGTTTATCCCTACCTCACATTTCCAACTTCATCAAATATATGACAATTTTAAACATAATTTAAATATAAAATCACATCCATACTTACTAGCTCAGTCCTTTCTTGACTTCTTTCGCGCATATCTAATTCTGTTTCAACTTAATTATTAACATTTAAATGATTTATCAAATTCTGATTTTCTATAACCAAATAAAAACCAAACATATGCTTTTGTCTTTAGTTGAATGCAATATACTTGTACACAGATTCCAGTTCTTTATAGCCTAATTGAAAAATTAATGTACACGTTGTTTGTGATTGGATCAAGCCAACGAGGTTGACTTGACTAGAGGATGAGGTCCAAAAGAGGATATTTAAAAGCATAGATATTTAAAAATATTTCTTTTATCACACTAAAAGCCCTAAAATTAACGTACAGGTTAATTGAAAAAATTTTGGACCCACATTTTCAGGTAAATACTCTTAGAAAAGCCCTACTCAATATCTTCTTTCATTTCTATGCACTTTTAGAAAGAAATAAAATGTCGACCTAAAAGGAAGTATTTCCCCTCAATTTAAAATCATTTTCATCAACTTCCTTCATAATTTAAACAGCCAAACAAATGAAATTTTTTCCTCAATTAATATTTTAGTTTTAGTTAATTTTACATATGAGCAATGCCTAAAACTCGAATCTTGCCAATTAAATCATGATTGATGGAAATTTTCTCAAATTAGGAAAGTTTACGCATCTGGAGAATGTTGTCCACTGGGCAACAATTACATGACACCACATTAGTTTGGCCAACCGAAATGGGGTTAATAGAAAGGGTTGGGAAAATGAGGTGGTGAAGATAATGAGGTTTGTTTGTATATTAGGCTAAAAATAATAAGAGTAAGGTCGAAGGCTATTATAAGGATAAGATGTCGTGGGAATTTATATTTGGTGGAAGATGGTTCCATGGTATCTCCTACATAATTTCAATGTTTTAGGTGTGAACTAAAAGAATCTATCTTGAAATATCATAGACAAAGTTATGTTGTTATACCATGTGTTTTGATGAAGCCGATTAGGTGTGGTAGTTAGGAGCACTAGCATTCGACTTTTGTTGCGTGCATGATAAAATTTATACTTTTCCATTTCTCTATTTCTCTATTCCTCGGAACAGATTTGAAACAGAAATCCGCTTGGTAACGCAATTTGATTTTTCTATTTCTGAAACAAATTTCTATTCTAAAAATAGATTTGAAGAAGAAATCAGAAGCTAAAATTTTTAACTTCTCAATTTCTGAAATAGAAATTGAGAAATCAATTTCTGTTCCAGAAATTTTGTCATGCAAGCCTTTAATTACTTCTTTCAATGTGAATTGGCTTTCTAAACAAGTAAATGAAAGGGTTCTTTGGGGCCCTTTTTTAGGGGCCATCACCTAATCTTTTGCAGTCAAGCCACGTTGGTCACCCAAACTGAAGGCCGTGTCCTCTCTCTCTCTCTCTCTCTCTCTCTCTCTCTCTCTCTCTCTCTCTCTCTCAGGAGCACGATCTTTTTTCCAGCATTTCCCTCTCAGATCGCCATGGATAAAGGGCAAAGTCAAAGAAAGAGAAAGAGAGCACAGAAAGAGAGCACTGAGGGAGCATCCACTTCTTCGTTCATCTCTCCAAAACTCATAGGACAAGGTGACGATGCATACGATATATTCTTGAGCTTTAGAGGCTCAGATACTCGTAAGGAATTCACCGACCACCTCTACAATAGACTGGTCAATATAGGGACTATGTCTATTTTTGTGTTCAAGGACGATAAGAGCATCCCAATTGGTGAGGATTTTAGTTCACAAATTCTTGGTGCCATCTTACAATCTAAGATTTCGATCCCCATCATCTCCGAAAATTATGCTACTAGCAAATGGTGCCTTCGTGAGCTCATCCATATGATGGACTGCAAGAATAGTGGGTCACACATAGTGTTGCCAATTTTTTACAAAGTTAAACCATCAGATGTGCGGAATCTAGAAGGAAATTTTGGGAATGCCTTCCGTTCGAGTCAGGAGTATTTTGATGAGAAGGATATCCAGGAAGGGCCGCGAGCACTTAAAGAAGTGAGTTACTTACAGGCGTGGGAGTCCGAGAAATTTGCTAATGGGTACGTCACAGAACATTTCTTCCTGTTTTTTGGTTGGGGAACTTTTCCTTATTCTTTGATAAGTTCTCTTCACGCAAAACCCATGAAATGCAGATGTATTACTTGCATTGCAAGCTCAGAAATGATCCCCAAACTGTCCCAATAAACAACCCAAACACTAGTACTTCCCAAGATCTCGTGAAAACTAAACGAACGACAACTTAAACCAAGGATCCCGTAGTGCCCAAGAATTTTACATTTGTCTCCAACACAAAGCCGAAAAACGAAAGAAACAACCCCTTCAGCCAATAGCATCAACCACTAAATAATATGCCTATGATGGACTCGAATGCTGGGTCTTGATCGCTACCAGATAAATTAGACCTCATTATGCCAACGGGTTGGCTCGGCTGAGAAGGGTTGGACAATTCCCATTTACCATGTTTAGGCTTGATTTCCAATGCCAGTAACCCTCATTGGTAGGCAATCTTGGGATAGCCTCCTCTCCTCCTAGAATTTTTTAACCAAAAATAAAAATAAAAATGGACCTATCTTTGAACGGGCAACAACCTCAATCGTTATAATGAACATTATTAGTTTGAAAGACTCTTCTTGAGCCAGGTACACCACCTTATTTTATTTCAACAAGATCCATCTATTGGCATAAAAGGATAGGGTAAAAAAAATTGGAATCACCGCTACTCCATCTTCCCCCATTGTTATGCGTAAATCCAAAACAGCTTGCATGTTAATTGGGCCCATGCATCCTCAAATATATGCTGGTCTTTGGATGAGATTAAGTATAATCAGGTAGTTATCATTGAATTTTGTTGTTTGACAGGCATGAAGGAGAATTAGTGGAAGAAGTAGTAAAAAAGGTTCTGAACAAATTGCAACAAGACTTTCAACTTGATGTTACTAAGCACTTAGTTGGATTTGGGGATCATGTGAGCAACATCAGGAATTGGGTAGACACTCCTGCCAGTGCTGCTCGAATGATTTGAATCTATGGCATGGGTGGGATCGGAAAAACAACTTTGGCCAAATCAATCTACAACCAGTTGTTGGATGAATTTGTACATCATAGCTTCCTTGCTAATATTCGAGAAACGGCTCAATGCAACGGTATTCCTTATCTACAAAATCAACTAATTGAGGAAGTACTTCAAATCGAATGTCCAATTCGGAATGTTGATCATGGAATTAGTTTGATCAGATCTAAATTCAAAGGAAAAAAGGTTATTATTCTTCTGGATAATATAGATAACAAAAAGCAACTAGATGCTTTGGCCAGAGAGCGTAATTGGTTTATGAGTGGAAGTATTATCATTGTTACAACTAGAAATAAAGCTATTCTTGATCAATCTGAATTTGAGGTAGACTACCCATATGAATTGAATGAAATGGGTAAGGTGCATTCTTTGCTTTTATTTAAGAGACATGCATTTCGTATGGATCATTGTCCAACAGACTTTGAGGATATCTCTCATGAAATTATAACCACCATGGGTGGGCTACCCTTAGCTCTTGAGGTCGTTGGTTCATACTTGTTTAAGAAAACAAATCTAAATGTATGGAAAGATACATTGAAGCAATTGAAAGAAGGACCACATAAAGATGTCCAAAAGACACTGAAGATAAGTTATGATACATTAGAAGATGAACATAAGCAGATTTTTCTCGATATTGCTTGTTTCGTTATGAGGGAAGAGAGCAAATTCGCAATGTACATGTGGGAGGAATGTGGGTTTCGTCCAAGTCAAGGAATAGAAGAATTGGTACTAAGGTGCTTAATAAAAATTGAAAATGATGACAAGTTTTGGATGCATGATCAATTGAGAGATCTTGGAAGGAGCATTTTTTGCCAAGGACAATCGCCTGAAAGATGTATCGAACCATGGATCAGCAAAGAAGCCTTCAGAGAACAAATACTACGAAAGGTAACTTTTGGCCCTCCTCTCTCTCTTTCTCTCATAATTATACATATATATTTTTAATATGAATTATTCTATTCTTTATTTAGTATGAGGAAATGCTCCTACTTTTTAGGAACAAGTATGTTTAAACATCCATTCATGTCCATTGTAGATGAATTGTGACAGCTAATTGGGATTATAAGTGTCCCAAGGATGAAAAAGTTACCTTATTTGATTCAAATTCATTATTATAAATTACATCTGCCAAAAACTTAATTTACAATCTATTTAAGATTCTTTAACTACGATTCTGCACTAAAAATCTGGTTCACTAAAAGCACAGAACTTTATATCTAGTTGAAAATATTAATAATCTGAAAAATTACAGTAATTAATACAAATGAAGCATATACATCGTAAAAAAAATATGCGCCAATCATAATAAATAATAATTAAGCAAATCAGTAACAGTAAAGAAAAAATGTTTGATAAACTCTTTTCCCCCATTTTGATCATGAAAGTACCCGTCCCTCTACTAGTTTCATCCATCTCTTTTCCTTCTTCTTTCCTCTTAATAGATATGACGGTAAAAAATCTCCTTAAGAATTATATTGGGAAAACCTTACTATGCTTTTAGGGTTACGTCACGTT
Source organism: Eucalyptus brandiana (assembly GCA_014182725.1). Taxonomy (NCBI): domain Eukaryota; kingdom Viridiplantae; phylum Streptophyta; class Magnoliopsida; order Myrtales; family Myrtaceae; genus Eucalyptus; species Eucalyptus brandiana. The sequence continues at coordinate 23,806,007 of CM024669.1, forward strand.
GACCTTGTTCATCTCATGGACTAGGTTAGGTGTTTGATAATCAGTGGATCTTCTTATTATTTCTTTAATTGCTTCTTTCATTTCCATTGTCCGTTCCTTCGCTTTTCCTAATAAACACTTCTTTCCTCTCCAAGTTGTTTTTATATTATTTATATATTTGGGACAACGCTCTTCTGTGCCAAAAACCACTGGACAAACTCGACTATTTAGAGGAAATGTCATGCTTATTATTATATCGATACTTTTTATTTACTATAAACAATTTTCAGCGTGAAGTCAAATTTAAAAGTAAGTTTAGATTTTACATAGATTGTCAATGTTCATGTCATTTAATTATTTTATATTGTCCATTTGGGGAAGCCTAGTAGGTTCATGACTGATCAATGGTGGGGAATTAACCTTTGCAATTAACCAAGAGATGTTGGGAATGGAAAAAGCTTTATTTTTTCAATTTAGTTTGAATTAGTTCGCTCATACCACTATAAAGAGCACATTCTTTTGTTGATTCAATAATTATTCTTAAGAGAAATAATATTGACCGTGAGTTTTTCACTAGTTAATATATAAAGTACGGATAATGACAAATGAGTCGAACCATAAAATTAAACCCAACCAAAAAAAAGGGAAAAAAGAATTCTATCTTTGGTTTGATAGTGTTCGTGGAAGTTCATATTTCACAAAACAAATTTGTCTTTTAGTAGTTCAGTTTGTTCATAATATTTTCAAGATACTAATGGAAAAAAATGCACTGAATAATTTTTTTTTTTAATGTTTACTTATATCTCCTGCCCTATTGTATCTTTGCACTTGACCTATAAATAGCATTCCAAAAAAAAAAAAAAAAAAAAAAAACGAGATAATGCTTTCAATTTGGAGTAGATACCGTTGTCACAAAAGTTCATGTGAAAGAAGAAAGGTGTCGAGTGTTGTGAAATATGGATCAACTAGTCGTGAGCCCATACCATGCATATGCACAAAACTAACATGAATAAATTTATCATGAAGATATAACTATAGTATCCTTATCTCTATTGGAAAGCACATATAGATGGACAAATCATGTTCTTTGGAAAGACAGTTATAATTTATAAGTTGGCAGTTCTTAATCTTTCATTATAGTAATTCAACCAGAAAAAAAAAAAAATCTCTCATTATAGTAAAAATTCAGGCGGGAAACTGCATTTGAAAGACATTCTTTTTTTTTTTTTTTTCCAATAACAATGGACATACTTCTTTTGGATGGAGTGCACAAGAAATAGTTAAATGCGTTAAAAATCAAATTATAAGGAATTTAAAAAGATAATAAATGAAATTGCATGAAACGGAAGTGCGATCAAAGGAAAATTACAAGGAAAGTAAAAGATGAACTTTGTTGTGCCATGCGTGTCTGATCTTACCTCTGAGTACCCCTTTTATACCAATGCCTCGTGTTGACCATTCTGTTTCTAGGACATTCACATGTAACTTCCACATGCATCGTATGTCACATGCATCAATTGTCTCCTACGTTACTTGTCACATACATCCTATGACACCTAGTCCTATACTATTCTTTTCAAGGGAGATATTTCTCTATTATTCTCTCAACCTAAATTTTCTCAAAATCAAGTTCATTATGAATCGTATTATTTAAATGAATCCATAGGCTATTTTCATCATTTAGCTCTTAAAAGGGGAAACCACCATCATTAATCGCAATTGCCCACTGTCTAAACATAGTTAATTATATATATTTGTGTGTGTTTTGCTTCTCTTTTAAGAGGGAATTGCTCATCATTTGAAACATCAATTGGTGTCACCTGCCCAATCCAATATAAATGGCGTGCATAGCATGGGTCATGTCTAGTCTATATCTAATATAACATGATACTATAATTATAGAAATGAGATTGGTGTCACTTTAGGTCCCTTCCAATTTTACTATTATTTAAGGATTCTCCTGTAAGAGTTTTCCTAATGTGGACTAAATTAATTGATATTGTAATTTACTGTTTTTACGGTTACCGTAAAACAGGGTTGGTCTAAGGTGAGATAGAAGGTTTCTTAATTAGTCTAATATGGGCTGGCTTAGTGTGGGCCGAGTTGAGCTGGCCCGTAATGAGAGGGACTGGCTGGAAACTCTATAAATAGTGCTCAAGTCTCTCCTCTAACCCTAATTCTCACATGTATCCTCACCTAAGGGGCGTTTTCCTAACGCTACACGTGAGGGGGGTCGCCTCATTGAGCCAGTGATATGGAGGGCAATAGAGGAGAAGGACTTGCGCGTGGAACATTGTGTTTCCGCTACCGCTTCAAGAACAGTGGATCCCCTTGATGAGTGGGTAATCCCTTTTCTGCTTCCGCTTTATATTTGATGGATTCCAAAACAGGTGCATTAATCTTTATACTCAATTATGCTTGTTCTTGTTCTTGTTATGGAGATCTTGGGGTTACGTAATTTGCGTCCAACATCTCCTACTAATAAAATGTATGGTAGAGGAGTGAAGTCTCACTTTGGTAGAGTACTCCTTCTCTAACCAACACATCCCCCACCTTTAACGATTATATAATATTCTCTTCATCAACATATACCATCCCCGATTTTTATCACCATTCTCTTCTTATTTTTAAGAGTTTAAGTTACAAAGTTAACATAAATATAAGCATAATGTTAACATAACATGTGCATAGCATGTGTATAGAGTATTGTGGACATTAAGCAAAGTCCATTTACAAAAATAATACCATTTCTAGGTCGAATTTTGCTTTTTACGTGTTATAAATGCATTTTCTTGAACAGGTTGAGTGAGGGGCACTGCTGGCTTGAAATTACTCTGCTCTAGAAGTGCATGTTAATAGATGAGTACTATCTAATTCACCTCTTGAGAAGCATGCCCATACTAAAAATGAACGTCAATAATTTACATCAACATACCTCTAGAAAACCTATATGACAAAAGTTGGTACTAATGGCTACCTAAGTTCCATAATAGTGAAATACTCCATTAACTCTCATTGCCAGGTGGGACACCACCTTAATTAAGTCCGACTGGACGGTTCAAACAGGAAATTATTTGCACTTAATAGTGCAAGGAATCAAACCCATATCATGATACACAAAAGCGCATTCCTTAACCACTAAATGAGCAGCGTGGGGTTGCCTCTCAAACATTTCAGCCAAATCTTTCAGAAAACTATCCACTGTACCTCATATTGCTTTTGGTAAATCCTAAAGAACCTGACCATAGAATAAATTGCAAAGAAAAAATAACTCACTAGACATGTCTCCTTAGTGCCTAACTGAGCGTGGCTAGGTGCCCGCTGTGATCCAGAATCGCACGCCCAACGAAGCGTGACTAGGTGCCCACTTTGATCCAGAATCGCATCTCTACACTGTTCAACCGATTGAGTCTTGTTGGAGGCCCAGCGACCGACCAGTAGCTTTGGCTACTTGCGATCTCTGTTATGGGCATCTCAGTCTGTTCCTCTGAACGTTTACGCCATGTCAACGTGTAGATTTGAGTGGCGGCTTGATTTATTTGTGGTCAATCACGAGATGCTAATCCAATAGAAAGTTTAAGATTTAAAATTTCGATACTCGAACGTTATCCAATACTGTGACTGATCAGCTGAGCTTTCTAGGGAAAAATAATAAAGCATTGTTGTTAATGTCAATCAAGCCGTCTAGGATTTTGTCACCATCTTCTTCCAATTAAATGATCTCCTTTAGCAACAAGGTTTAAGCAGTACTTTTGACTTATAAGATGCGAAAAGAAATGGTGCCAGTCTTGGGAAATGGACATAAGTATCTTCACTTTTCTGTTTAGGTAACATAAGTAGATTTTTCCAAAAAGTTTCGTGTGGCAGAGTTTGCCAATAGATGTTGCCCAGCATCGACAAACCTACTGTTCCATATGTTAAGACCTTAATCTAACTATAACACCATGTAAGGAAGTTAATTAGTTCATTTTTAAGTTGGTCTAAAGCCAGCTCTCTTCCAATTTCCGTCAAAATCTAAAATATTATTCAAATGCTAAAGGTGTATTGCTAAAGAATGATTAAACACTTAATAACAATAGTTAACAAATTGAAAATCAGGTGCTTACTTAGCTGCTTAACAAAATACTATGTGTGTGTTTACCTGTCAACATTTATGTTTGGCGAGGGGTAAAAAGATGACAAATTGTGAAAAGTATGGGGTTTAGAAAAGCAAAAGTAAAAAATAAGAAGTCGATTCAGACACTCGATTGATTGATTTTGATATGCAGAGTATCGGGGGTAGCCTCTATTATTGGCCCCATGGCTGTTCCTCTACATGCACAAGTGAACTGTTTAAAAACTTACCGAGCTCAAGGTTCCTTTCATTATGCTGGACGACCATAAGTGGAGACTTTAATGAATTGTTTCCTGAATTGAGATGGCTTCAATGGCTATACATTGAACCCGATATATTTTCTTCAGTAATCAATTTGCATCTATCTAAATTAGTGGTGCTGGAATTGTCACAAAACAATCTTACAGATGATTGGGGAGGATGGAGTTCGATCATGGTAAGATGGAAAAAAAGACATCTTCTATGATCTTTGCTTTGTTTTGTTTTATTGATTAAACTCCTTTTTGACAGCTTTTTCTCTTTTGTACAGGTGGCAAAGCAGCTAAAAGTTCTCAAGCTTTCATTTAGCTGGGAGTTAAGATATACTCCTAATCTCTCGGCTTTCACGAAGTTGGAGATTCTCATTTTGTCCAATTGTTACGAACTAAAGCAAGTCGACCCTTCTATTGGCAAACTCAAGAGCCTCATTTCCTTGGACTTGTGTTATTGCACATCATTGACAGAAATCCCTAGCTCAATTGGAAATCTTTCTTCTCTCAAAAAACTTGATCTAAACAATTGCAAGTTATTGACAGAAATCACTAGCTCAATTGGAGATCTTTCTTCTCTCGAACAACTTCAACTAGATGATTGTGTGTCATTGAGAGAAATCCCTAGCTCAATTGGGAATCTTTCTTCTCTTAAAATACTTAGTTTACGGAATTGTGTGTCATTGAGAGAAATCCCTAGCTCAATTGGGAATCTTTCTTCTCTTAAAATACTTAGTCTACGGAATTGTCTGTCATTGAGAGAAATCCCTAGCTCAATTGGGAATCTTTCTTCTCTCGAACAACTTGATATATTTTATTGCAAGTTATTGACAGAAATCCCTAGCTCAATTGGAAATCTTTCTTCTCTCGAACAACTTCAACTAGATGATTGTGTGTCATTGAGAGAAATCCCTAGCTCAATTGGGAATCTTTCTTCTCTTAAAATACTTAGTCTATGGAATTGTGTGTCATTGAGAGAAATCCCTAGCTCAATTGGGAATCTTTCTTCTCTCAAAAAACTTGATCTAAACAATTGCAAGTTATTGACAGAAATCACTAGCTCAATTGGGGATCTTTCTTCTCTTGAACAACTTCAGCTATGTAATTGGATGTCATTGAGAGAAATCCCTAGCTCAATTGGGAATCTTTCTTCTCTCAAAATACTTAATTTATGGAATTGTACGTCATTGAGAGAAATCCCTAGCTCAATTGGGAATCTTTCTTCTCTCAAACAACTTAATCTATACGATTGCAAGTCATTAATAGAAATCCCTAACTCAATTGGGAATCTTTCTTCTCTCGAACAACTTAATTTAGATGATTGCGTGTCATTGACAAAAATCCCTAGTTTAATTGGAAATCTTTCTTCTCTCGAACGTCTTAATCTAGAGGGTTGCGAGTCATTGACAAAAATCCCTAGTTTAATTGGAAATCTTTCTTCTCTCGAACGTCTTAATCTAGAGGGTTGCGAGTCATTGACAAAAATCTCTAGCTCAATTGGGAATCTTTCTTCTCTCAAAGAATTTAATCTACAAAGTTGCAGGTCATTGACAAAAATCCCCAACTCAATTGGGAATCTTTCTTCTCTCAAACAACTTGATCTACAAAGTTGTCTGTTATTGACAAAAATCCCTAACTCAATTGGGAATCTTTCTTCTCTCAATCAACTTGATCTACAAAATTGCATGTCATTGACAGAAATCCCTAACTCAATTGGGAATCTTTCTTCTCTCAAACAACTTCAGTTAGCGGGTTGTGTGTCATTGAGAGAAATCCCCAGCTCAATTGGGAATCTTTCTTCTCTCGAACAACTTCATCTAGGGGGTTACGATCGAAGTGGTTGCGTGTCATTGACAGAAATCCCTTGCTCAATTGGGAATCTTTCTTCTCTCGAACAACTTGAATTACAGGGTTGCAAGTCATTGACAGAAATCCCTTGCTCAATTGGGAATCTTTCTTCTCTCGAACAACTTGATTTACAGGGTTGCAAGTCATTGACAGAAATCCCTTGCTCAATTGGGAATCTTTCTTCTCTCGAACAACTTGATCTACAGGATTGCGTGTCATTGATAGAAATCCCTAGCTCAATTGGGAATCTTTCTTCTCTTGAACAACTTGATTTACAGGGTTGCAAGTCATTGACAGAAATCCCTTGCTCAATTGGGAATCTTTCTTCTCTCGAACAACTTGATCTACAGGATTGCGTGTCATTGATAGAAATCCCTAGCTCAATTGGGAATCTTTCTTCTCTCAAACAACTTGATCTACAGGATTGCGCGTCATTGATAGAAATCCCTAGCTCAATTGGGAATCTTTCTTCTCTCAAACGACTTTTTCTACGAAATTGTGAGTCATTGACAGAAATCCCTAACTCAATTGAGAATCTTTCTTCTCTCGAAGAACTTGATTTATGGGGTTGCAAGTTATTGACAGAAATCCCTAACTCAATTGGGAATCTTTCTTCTCTCGAAAAACTTGATCTGAATAGTTGTGAGTTATTGACAAAAATTCCCAGCTCAATTGGGGATCTTTCTTCTCTTGAACAACTTCAGCTATGGGGTTGTGTGTCATTGAGAGAAATTCCTAGCTCAATTGGGAATCTTTCTTCTCTCAAAGTACTTGGACTAGAGGCTTGCAAGTCATTGAGAGAAATCCCTAGAGGCTTGCAAGTCATTGAGAAAAATCTCTATCTCAATTGAGAATCATTCTTCTCTCAAATACCTTAACCTTTACGGGTGTTGTTCACTAAAAGAAATTCCTATCTTAATTGGGAATTTACAAACTATTGGGATTTGCCCCAATGGCCACTCTTCCAACATGGAATGAGGAGGGAGGTGGGGGGTTTGAATCCTCACATTCTCAGTGGGTTCGGGTGGGGACGAATTAGTTTCAAGTATGAGTTTCGACTTCTACGCCCTGCAAGGAGGCATGGCAAAAGTCTGAGAGTGAGAGTTAGAATAGGAATAGTAGAGTAGGATTGACCAAAAAAAAAAATTGGGAATTTATCGAATTTGCAAAGCATTGGGGATTTTTGACCTTGAATAGTTACCCATTGCTATTGGATGGTTGAACAAACTGCCTAAGGCTATTTCTTGAATCTTGTGATAGTCTAAAAGGGGGAATTCCAAGAGAAAACGATGACATGTCTTCACTCATGATTCTCCATATCACCGGCACATTGATATTTGACCCACTAGAAAGCATCTGGAATCTTTCTTCTCTCTAATGCCTTGACCAAGAGGGTTGTAAGGAGCTCAATCATTGCTCGAGCTTTCTTCTGGCTTAACATATCTTTAGGTCAATTCCCTTATTCCCAAGTTGCCAGAGCTTTCTTACCTATTCCACCTGGAAGAACTTCATTTTTATGGATACGATCAACTTGAGTACTTCCCAGAGCTTACCTCAAGACTCTTGAAACTTTGTGTTGACTCCTGTCCTAAGTTGATATTGCCTAAGCTTGACGGATTCAAGTACTTGGAATAGTTGTCAATAAAACACTACAATTTCATTGAAAGAATGGACCTCTCACAATTGAATCTTCTGAAAGGATTGGAAATTGAGGATTGTGATAATCTAGTTGAAATTTAGGGCCATGGTAAATTGGGGTTCTTGGAGACAATACATACATATAGCTGCAAGTCCATTAGAAGGCCAATCCATCCGAAATTACGAGGGCTTGAAGGGATTAAAAACTTGCTATTGCGACAATCTAGTCAAAACACAAGGTTTTGATAAGGTGGAGTTGCAATGTCTGTGATCATGGTTCCATGGAAAGATTACCTTACCTATGATGCTTTTGGAACTTGAAAGAGTTGAATATCAATGGTTGTCATAATCTACGTGGTGTGGAGACTCAATTCCCAGTCTTACATAATTGCAAGAGTGGGGAAGTCAGTCCTAGAAGCTAACATGATGCTTCAGCCAAGATCAAAATTTAGATCCGATTGTGGTTCTTCATACATTAGAAGGCGTTGGTCATCTGGTAAGATTCTGCGTCCTTTAACAACTAGCATGAGCGAAAAGTGTAATACTTTTCTAATAGATATATCTTTTAAGAATTATTTGCTCGACGCTTGGTATCTATTTGATTTGGATTTGCCTAAATATATTTGCTGTTGATTGCATCACAGCAATGTTTTTTTAGCTAATCTTCAATCGGCAACTTTTGTAGATAGATTGGCGGCTTGTGAGGCAACAAATGAAAATTAACGACACAGGTAAACAAGAATTACTTAGTGATTTACAGTTTCCCTCTTGGTAAACCCAAGATGAGAATTTTTCATCAAGAGGTTGATCTTCTGCAACTCAATTTATAAACTACGCGCAAGATCCCTTTTTTCTCTGTCTCAAACTAGTATTTTCCTTAAAAAATCATTCGCCATTTTGAACTCCTTTTGTGAGCAATTTTATGTGTCATATTTGACTATTGGTAGATATCCTGTTTAGGACAAACAGCTCTCGATTTTTCATGATGATGGGAAAGCCTGTACATTTTTCATTTGAGCATGAATTCCCAGTAAGGAAGAGAAACTGAGCTAAAATAAAAATCAAGGTTCAATTTTTTTCTGGTGAGTGATTAAAAAAAGTAAAAATTAGTTTTGGCTAGCCTTTTTCATCTATGATTGTAGGCAGGCTTTCCATAAACAATTGTGAGACCGTTGAAAGATTATTAAGCAGGATAAATTGGTGCTACTTTTGTGACAGGTCCGGCTGGTCTATGTAATGATCAAGGCTTACTTTTGGACTTCAATTCAAAGAGCTATATAGATGACCTTTTGCATAATTGGGACAATTTTTTGCCTGCTCTATAAATCAAGCTAGGCGAGGAGCTTAAGATTTTGCTTATTATTTTGCATCCTGTTTGATCCTGATGTTGTCGTGGATTCATTTTATCAAATGATTGATCTGGGTCTGGCTAACTTGGCTGAGGCAATTCATAGTCCATACTAGAGAACGATCAAATGAAGAAGAGGGATTTTGCTGAGGTGTCATCAGCAACAGCTGAAGGCTAGCTTTTGTGTGACCTTAAACAGGCTCACGGGCCAACTAGAGTGTCCTAAGGAAGTTTTCTATGCCTGTGAAGATCAAAGGACTTGATCTGGTTTCATCAGCACAAAATTGAATGACTGTGGATGTATTATTTTTCAGTTGAATCTATTTTGTGTATGCTCATTAGGTTCTACCTCTATTAAGCACATACATACGTGCTGATTTTTCAACATGTTAGCCAGATGCAGAGTTCTTTGATGCAATGCGCTCCAATGATATCATTCCCAAACTCAGTCAGGCTCTGCAGATGGAGGTATGCACTGCCACTCCTACCGTAACTGTGAAAGGGTGATTGGTCTACTTATATTTAATTGAATGTGCTGTATGCTTGTTAGGTTCTACCTCTTCGTTAATCGAATATGTACCTGCTGATTTTTCTGCATGTTACCCTGATGCGGAGTTGTTTGATGTGGTCTCGTTCTAATGATATCACTTTCAAACCCAATGAGGCTCTACAGAGGGAGGTATGCACTGCCAGTTGTACCATAATAGAGTAACTTGTGTGCTTATACTATATGAGCTGTGGAATTTCATCGGAAAATCCATAAACTAAGATGCATGATGACAATCTGCTCTTTTCTGTCAGTTTATAATATCCTTTGAATGTTGTGTTAAAGGTCTCTGATACGACGAGCTTAAATCTCATGTATGAAGCATTGAATTTGTAAAGTTAAATATAGCCTCTAAGCAAACATTCCCGTATTGCTGATTTCGTTAATTGGATATTGCAAAATAGCCAAGTGACAAGTATGCCCTTCTGTTCTGTAGTTTGGGCACTTTGCCTTTTCAGCATCCGTTCTGTTCCTAAACACAAACAAGGAAGATGGTGCCAATTGCTGACTTCTCTTCTCTTAAGTCCGTTGTTTTCTTTTTCTTTGGCTGATAATGAAGTCTCTGTTGATTGTGATCCAACTGCGAACTAATCAGAGATAGCTGGAATGTGTGGCAAAAATAATGTCCCCAAAGTTTGGTGTTGATACATGAGATTTATTGAAGAGGTCACTCGTATATCGTTAGAATCTGGACCAGGTCAAAATAATCTTGTTTATATTGATAGACTCTCAAGTCTATGCTTACTACTTTAAGCAAATTTTAGATTGTTCATTCCAAAAACATCTAAAAATAGACAGGACTAAGGATCAATGCAGCCATGCCTTTATCTCTCTTTGAGATGATTGGAGAAGAGTGTGGCACATATTACTCTCAACCATCTCGTGTAACACATGCATTGCCTTCATTTTCTGACCACATTTAATTAGTGCTCGGGTGAAGATTAGTTGCAAGTCTCGTAAGGTTGAATTTGCCAGTGTTCATAACTTTTGATGAAGTATTTATAAGCAACCTGAATTTATCGCACATTCTTTTCACTATAGGTGAGACCCAAATACAAGGTTTTTATATAGGTGGCATTCATGCCATTTTATAACAAACGGAATGGTGAGGATTGCAGCTGCCACAGCCACCGGGACCTTCCCATGCGGACTTTTGGTGCCACCTCCTCTGTTGTATAATTGGTATGATGATCAGTTCATGAAATATTTGATATAATACCAAAGTGCTAATTTCCAAGTCCCCTTCATTTATTAAGTAGTATGACTCAGCACAAGTTCATTTTCCTTACTCTCGTATCAGCCGCAGCATCATAAAGTCCGGTCTTCTAAATCCCAGGGAAGTGAAGGTTCCTTTTTGTTCTTTGCAGGGGTTTATACCAATAAATTGTTGATACTCCCTGCAATAACCGCTGACGATGGTGGTGTACATGGTCACATCTAGCTCTCAGCCTCTGTCTTCCAAATTCTTCAGCAATCGAAGGACTTTCCCAGTATTGCCGGTTCTGCACAATCCTTCATCATGGCTTGGCACATGGTTATATCTACCTCGATTGTCTGGCCAACATTTCGTCCGCCAAGCTTGTGGCTTCGGCGATTCTACCCTCTCCAATAAGCCCATTGATCAAAGTGTTAAGCTGGCAGTTGTGGGTTCAAGTCCAAGTTTGACCATCTTACACACAACTGAGAATCCGAGATCGGATCTTTTTAATCGGCAGGGGTAATTCATCAAAATGCTGCGAGTAAAACTGTTGGGAGTAATTTTTTTCGAACCCATCCAGTTGATTATGTCAATGGTGACGGGGTACTGCTTCATCTTGGCCCCAACCCCCAAGAGTTGGGCGAAACAGGGAGGTAAAGGCAAAGTGTTCACTCGAATCGTCCTCTCCGAGTAGAATAAACCATCGTCAGCTTCCACCAATCCGCCATTTCTGCATTTGTTTATCACAAAGGCCACGAGTTCAGATTGATCCATTGAATCACTCACTCCGGCAGTGGATGGGCAACAGTGGGAGCGACGTGAAAGAAAATGGTTCGACGCAAAGATGGGATGAGAAGTGAGAGGTTTAGCGAGATCACCAGATTCTCGAACAAGACGGTGAAGAGCAGAAGTGCAGATGGATCGATTCATTCTCATTAGTTTTGCCAACTTTTCTCCTTCCGAGTTCCAACAATCCACAAATTGACGCGATGGTGTATGGAGAGGATGATTGTTAGGCAGTTTAATCACTGAAACTTTAGATGTCTGACAACAACATAGTTTTCGGTTCAATCATTGAAAACAAAGTGTTTGCCAAACTGAACATTTTAAGAAATACTCTGATCGATTCATTCCCATACTTGGCAGTTGAAGAGAGATCAGTATGCAAAATCATGCTCTTATACTGTTGTGAAAACAACTATGAAATCCACGTCTGAAACCAAATTTGAATGGATAGATATCTCACATAACGATGGTGTACACCAATGGGGTTGAAGTATCGCCTGTCAAAATGAACGTTTCTACTGTCGGCTGAAAAAATGAGAACTTAATACGAATGTTTCTACTATTGTCATTGTGTGCACGGAACATATTACATTATACCAATTTAAAATTTTGTTTTTGTTCTATTCGATGCTTTCTTACACTTTGAATGAGGCAGTCATCCCAGCTCATATGTTGCAAAATGACATCATAGGGAAATTTTGATGGTTTACATTTGAAGAGAGAAGAAGAGCAAGATTACAGATGAATGCGATTGAGGAAGATGATTCCTTGTTCTCTTCTGTATGATGGTGTATTCACCTCAAAAATACAGAGCACCTTTTCAATGGAGTATTCTCCTCTCTGTTCTCTCATAGACTGTTACAATGAATTGATCTTCGAAGAAGAAGTCGCTCTTTATCTATATACAACAGATGCTTAATGAAAAACCGAAATGCTAGCTGTCAACGTAAAACTGAATCCATGGCTGACTTTAAACAGAAAAGAACTTATTTCACAACAGCTAAGCTAACAGAATCAACTGCCTCTCTTTTCCTTCTGGAAATTGTTCACGTGATATCTTTTCTCCACCGACTTATCTTCACCGACTTATGTAGATACACAGCTGGCCTTATTTGACAGCATTACTGGTTACACAATTGCGAATTCTACTTCTTCCAAGCTTCTCCAATGACAGCCATAGACTTGTCTTCATTACAGTCTAACTTCTCTGTTTCAGGCTTCCTCTCTGTTCCGAGCTTCAAAGAATGAATGTTCTTAACATCCCCCCTCAAATTGGGAGGGGATGAAAATCCCATGCCCAATTTGGTACGAAGATTAACATGAACAAAACGTGTCAAAGATTTTGTAAAAATATCTGCAAGTTGAAGATGGCTAGGAACATAACTAATACGGAGAGATCCTGAGGAGACTTTCTCCCGAACAAAATGGAAATCTACTTCTATATGTTTGGTTCGGGCATGAAGAATTGGATTGGCTGTAAGAGATATAGCAGACTTATTGTCACAAAATAAGAGAGTAGGAGACAGAAGAGATATACCAATATCACGCAAAACAAAAGCAATCCAAGTAAGATCAGCTGAAGTAGATGCAAGAGCTCGGTATTCGGCTTCTGTGGAAGAACGAGAAACAGTTGGTTGTTTCTTAGCTGACCAGGAAAGGAGATTTGATCCAAGATATGTACAGTAGCCAGTTGTGGATCGCCTGGTGTCAGCACACCCAGCCCAGTCAGCATCTGAGAAGCCATAGAGAGCTGTTGAGCTACGTGAATGAAGAAAAAGACCAAGATGAGTAGTGCCTTTGACATAGCGAAGTACTCTTTTTAATCGATGAAGATCCGCAACTGTTGGATGCTGCAATTTTTGGCACAAGGTATTTGTTGCATAAGCAAGATCAGGTCGAGTAATTGTTAAGTATTGAAGCCCTCCCACAAGACTTCTATACTCAAGAGGGTTCGAGAGCAAAGTAGTATCATCTGTCATAGTAATTAATCGAAGTGGAAGAGGAGTTGATACAGGTTTACAGCTGGTCATATGAGCTCTTGTTAACAGATCAATGGCATATTTGGTTTGACAGAGAAATAGATCATAAGGAGAGCGTTTGACTTCAATGCCGAGAAAGTAGTGAAGATGGCCCAAATCTTTCATGTGAAAGTGAAGGCTCGGTGACTCAATCAAAGTGGTTAGTAAGCGAGCCGAGCTTCTGTCGAGAACTATGTCATCAACATATAGTAGTAGTAGAAGCGTATGCGAACCGGAGTGAAGCACGAAGAGAGACGGGTCAGCAGTACTACAGAAGAAACCATTCTCCAGGAGAAAGTTGCTAAATTTGTCAAACCATGCTCGTGGTGCTTGACGAAGGCCATATAGGGATTTTTTAAGTAAACATACACAATGAGATTGTTGAGGATCAACAAAACCAGGGGCTGCTCCATGTAAACTGTTTCATTCAATGTACCATGGAGAAATGCATTTTTAACATCTAGCTGGTGTATAGTCCACTTCTTCATTATTGCAAAATGAAAGGACTATCCGAATAGTGGCATGCTTGATGATTTGGACTAAATGTTTCAGTAAAATCAACCCCTGCTTCTTGATGAAATCCCTTTGCAACTAAGCGAGCTTTCAATCTTTCTAGACTGCCATTAGGTGTTAGTTTAGTTTTAAACACCCACTTACAGCCTATAACATGCATCTGCTTTGTTCTAGGAACTAAGAGCCATGTCTGATTCTCATACAATGCATCCATTTCCTCCTTCATGGCTTGATACCATCCTTTATCAGCTAAGGCTGCTTTGACTGATTTTGGTTCCAAAGGTACTTTATAGTCAGCCAAATATGCATATTTGGGGTTAGGTTTGATGATACCAGACTTCAATCGAGTTTGCATATGATGGACAGAAGAAGTACCTGAAGAAGTGGTTGTTAAGTCTGGTTGAACTTGATTAAAAATAAGCTCTCCTGATTCGGCAATTTGAGATAGAGCATCTTGTTGCTCTGTAGTAATCGAGTCTGACTGTTGCTGAGGAGAAGCTGATATATGTGGAACACCCTCATATTGTGATATATGAGTGCGATCGATTGTTCTGAAGGAGGTAGTTGAAATCTTTGTTGTAGGATTAGTGAAAGGGTTGTCCACGAGGTTGTGTTTGTGGAATCAAGAAGATTAACCACATCTGCCCATTGTTTATACAAAGTTGTGTACTGATTATAGTCAGATATTACCTTTCTTTTAAATGGAAAGAAGGTTTCATCAAAGACCACATGGCGACTAACATAAATTCGGCCATTAGTAGGTACAAGGCAACGATACCCCTTATGCCGATCACTATAGCCCAGAAAAACACAAGTAAGAGATCTAGGGTCAAACTTGTGTTGAGCATAGGATCGAAGACACGGGTAACAAGCACACCCAAAAACCTTGAGATGGTCATAGCTAGGCTGCTTATTAAAAAGTACGGAATAGGGAGAAGCCATTTGTAATTTTGGTGTAGGAAGAATGTTGACAATATAGTTGGCTGTTATGAAGGAATCTACCCAGAATTTCAAAGGAACTCGAGAATGATACATCATGGCTAACCCCAACTCGACTATATGGCGATGTTTCCTCTCTGCAATTCCATTTTGTTCTGGTGTATGAGGGCAAGACAGACTCTGCTTTATGCCACAATTACGTAAATAACTCACGAAACACGTTACTAGTAAACTCTCCTCCACCATCACAATGAAACATTTTGATTTGATGATCAAAACGCTTTTCGACTAGTTTCGAAACATGACAAAGATGTCATAAAAGTCGACTTGACTTCATTGGATAGACCCAGCTGTAGCGAGAAAAATTATCTACAAATATGACATAATACTGAAAGTTCTGTGAAGATTTCACTGGTGAGGGACCCCAGATGTCACAATGTATCTTTTCTAATGGTATAGTAGATGTAGAGTCTGATAATGGGAAAGGTAAAGCTGCACTTTTTGCAACTTGACAGCTGCTACAAATGGATTCAGACTTTGTATTACAGGAAATCAAGTCTTTATTCTGCAAATGCTTTACTATATTGAAGTTTGCGTGGGCCAATCTTTGATGCCACATATCTGCTGTTATTGCTTTGTGTCTTCGAGTAAAGTATCTTTCTTTGTAGTTTGAGGATCCCACAAGTAAAGTCCTCTAATTTTCCTTCCGAGCATCTCTGTCTTGTTGGTTTGGTTGTCCTTTATATAGACACCAATTTTATCAAAAATAAAAGAACAGGGATAGTCATCTGTCAGTTTTGAAACAGAGAGAAGGTTCTTTTTGATTTCAGGCACAATCAAGACATCATTTAGAGGTAACGTGTTATTTTCTGTATTCAACTGAGTATTACCAGTATAAGTAATAGGTAAACAAGAGCCATTACCTATCATAACTGTGTCATTTCCAGTATATCGAGTAGAGTTGAGAAGGATACCAGGATCAGCACTAATATGTGCTGTGTTGCTCCGGTATCAGGATACCACTCACTTCCTCTTGGATCCTCTAGATGAAGCTGCGCCAAAGCGGTTGGAATTTCTTCAGCGATAAGAGTTATCGAAACGATACCAAAGAACGAAGAGCATCGTGTCCTGGTCTTTTACAAATCGACATTCTAACCGGATGCTTTCTGTTGGTTTCTCATTTTGTACATGTTTCTGTGGCATCAAGACTTGAGTCGGATAGGATTTAGTGTCTTGATACCTTTGTGAATAACTAGCATATGGACGAAACCCCTGTCCAGGACTAGAATAATCAATCCTCTGCTTGAATTGTTGATCAGTTCGTTCCTGATTCAAATTGTTTGGTCTGTAGTACTGATTTCTTCCTGAGTATACATAACTACGGCCTGCATTATTCATTGCACGGCTTCGACCAAAAAAGCGTCCTCCTCTCGTTACCACCTCTTTGACTTCCAAAACTTGAAGTCTGAAAACCGTATTCTCTTTCGAATTTCCTTTCGGTTGTGTTTCAGAACTTCTTTGTCCCAAGTAAGCCAGATTAGGGTTAAATTGATTCATCGAATATGTCTTTAATCTTGTTTCAAATCGTTCAAGCTGTGCTATCACTTCATCATAATCTGGCTGAGGTTTCAAACAGTAGATAGTAGTTCTGAAATTCTCATACTCAGACCCTAAACCCTCAA
Source organism: Eucalyptus brandiana (assembly GCA_014182725.1). Taxonomy (NCBI): domain Eukaryota; kingdom Viridiplantae; phylum Streptophyta; class Magnoliopsida; order Myrtales; family Myrtaceae; genus Eucalyptus; species Eucalyptus brandiana. The sequence continues at coordinate 23,822,865 of CM024669.1, forward strand.
GAACACCAAACATTTTAGTTATCTCGTCTATAGGTTTTCCAATCGCATTCAGCTGATCACAAATGGACTTATACTCCCTCAGATAAACAGAAAGCGCTCTATCCCGTTTTTGACATGCCTGTAACTTTCCTCTTAGTTCAAACTCTCGAGCTACCGATTTCTGAGTAAAACGGTTAAGAAGAGTCTGCCATACCTCATAAGACGTTTCTAAACCAATAATCAAGCTCAGAATATTCTCAGATACAGCTCCACTAATCCAGGATGAAACTAGCCGATCGGTCCTTGTCCAATCGTATAATCTGGATTTATGACTTCTGTTTCACAATCTTCAGTTTCAGTGTTTAAGATTCGAGGAGGTGAAGATATTTCACCACTGATGAAACCGAAGAGTTTTTGACTTCGAAGGAACCTGTGAAACTGTGCTTGCCACAACAGGAAATTATCTTCAGCAAGTTTAATTGTGACAAAATTGGAGATGTTAACATGTATTGGAAATGGATACTTCTGTGTCCTTCCTGCCATTGCTGCACTTTCAGAGATTTTTGATGACAGAAGTCGAGTTTTGTGACTAAAAAACAGGATTACGTGTTGATCGAGATGATGATCTGTTCGTGATACCAGCAAGGTTCAGATCTTACCAGGGAACAGAAGAATCAAACGCAAGATTCTTGACAGAACTTTCAGTAAATCAGTACACGAAGATGATCAACAGCTACTTTGATCTGCTGCGATCATTGAAATCCAGATACCTTTGATTTGATTTCACGAACAATTGTGTATTTCGTGAAAAATCTTTTCAATCCAGATGATCGATAACTGCTCTGATACCAAGAGAAGAAGAGCAAGATTACAGATGAATGCGATTGAGGAAGATGATTCCTTGTTCTCTTCTGTATGATGGTGTATTCACCTCAAAAATACAGAGCACCTTTTCAATGGAGTATTCTCCTCTCTGTTCTCTCATAGACTGTTACAATGAATTGATCTTCGAAGAAGAAGTCGCTCTTTATCTATATACAAAGATGCTTAATGAAAAACCGAAATGCTAGCTGTCAACGTAAAACTGAATCCATGGCTGACTTTAAACGTAAAAGAACTTATTTCACAACAGCTAAGCTAACAGAATCAACTGCCTCTTTTCTTTTCCTTCTGGAAATTGTTCACGTGATATCTTTTCTCCACCGACTTATCTTCACCGACTTATGTAGATACACAGCTGGCCTTATTTGACAGCATTACTGGTTACACAATTGCGAATTCTACTTCTTCCAAGCTTCTCCAATGACAGCCATAGACTTGTCTTCATTACAGTCTAACTTCTCTGTTTCAGGCTTCCTCTCTGTTCCGAGCTTCAAAGAATGAATGTTCTTAACATGAAGCACGTAACTTCGCAAAAGAACATAATATTTCGGTCCTCTTTTCCCCGATGGCATAGGATTGCTTATTTAGTGAATAAACTCTTAACATGTAAAGATCGCGTTATTTCACCTAGTTGAAGTCAATAGAGGTGAGTGAGAGATGGCTCGGACACCAACTGATCGCTAAATTTAAAAAAGAAAAAAAAAAAAAAAGCTAATGGATTAAGAAAAATTGTAAGTTGTAAGTCTGGACTGCGAAATCCATTATCTGTCTTAGATAATGTGGTTATGTGAAGATCAATTCCATAACACGCGCTTAATCCACGTGCGCAAGTTCATCGTGAATCACAAAACCAATCGCATGAGTAGTGTTGGGAAAAAGAATCATTAATTATGACATTCGAATGAACGAAAATGAAAAGATTCTTTTTCTCAACTTCAAGTTGTCCCCATTTTCACAAGGAGTATAGTTTACAATTCGGTTCTCATCTTGAGGATACCAATTGTGCATATAGCGCAAAACAGACGTAGAGTTTTGATCAATAACATCTTCTTTTATGCTTGTCTTATCATTGTGTCATTCAATTGGAGTAAAACATGCGCCTAATTAGCAATTCCACTCTATGAGAACACAGAGAGACAATAATTTACAATTTAACTAGACATGAACCCCAACGTCACGCCGAAATAAATGACTAATAGAGGAAACGAATAATTATCAAAAAGGGAATAAGTATTGTAAAAGATTCTTTTATTCATTTGCTCTATAACATAAAGGAGCAATTCATGAAAAAAAATATGAGTACTCAAATGTTATTAATGACAATAAAAGGCAAGCCTTTGAGGTGAAGAGACCAAAACCAATTGTCCAACGAAATGTAAATATATGCTTAGGTGGAGCATTTTTGGTGGAGAATACAGTAAATCCAAGTTTTGCAATATGAATAAGACTTCTCTAGTTATCTTAAGTTTTACGCGTCATCATGGGAAGTGATGCTTTAGCAATACTTTGTTATTACGTATTTGTATAAATGAGACTATATAAAATTTGTAATACCTGGTAGCTTAATGATTACGCATGAACGTTTTCCTAGTACATCAATTTTTTTTCTCTTCTAGGTTTTGCTGGATCGGGGAGTGCAGGTAAAGACTAGTAGTGCCATGTAAGAGTCTTATTTAGATCATAAAACAAACCTCAATTGATGCAAAAACAACCCTTCCCATCATTAAGTGGAAAGTATACGATGATAGGTGCATAATAGACCAGGCTATCTAATTGCCGATAGATCTCATAATAAATTAGCAGATATTCTGATGGAAAATGCATCTAGACTATAGACCAATAGTGTAGGAGCTCAGAGAAAATCTCAAGGATTGATGCGGTAGAATAATAGTTGAATTTTTTTTATAGATTTACTTGCCGAAACTTACTCACATCTAGAAGATGTATATTATCGACAACTTTTTTCACTCAACTTATTAATTTTTCTTTTTCAGAGAGTGCATGCATCTTCCAATTTTTTGGGTACATCCTTGTATTAGACATTCTGCATGGGCAGATAGAAGAAGTGCTATGCAGAAGGGTGAAGTTATGAATCCAACCGTCCATCCTCGAGGATGGAATAGAATGGGCCTTGAATAAAGGTATTAATCAATACCTTTTTGTTCCTATCCACGTCAGACGCAATAACAATTTAGACGTGTTTTATATTGGTCACTTTCTTAAAAAGTCAATAACACATGTATAGTTTCTACTCCATTGAGCATTTCCAGATACGTAGAGATTAGTGAAAATAGTGTATGGAGATTATTGGGTCTTGTTTGGTTTTATTAATAAGAAATTAATGAGTGAACTCTCGTTCCTTGAAGTTACATTTCATTATTTTTCTTTCTTTAACTATTGGTTTAATTTTAATGTGGAATTTCATTTTAATTGTTTGAAGATTAATCGTTGTCGTGAACTAAGTTAAGCTGCTACCACAAACGCACCACCACCACCTGCCCACCTATTCACCGCGTCCTCGCCACCTCAAATGCACACCGTCACCGCGAGGATGCCATTAGCTCAACTACCACACCAACTGCCCACCGCCACCGGCCACCACCAAATCATCCATTGCGCCCATGCTCCTCCGCCACGAGCCACGCTGCAGCCACCATCGAAGCACCACGACCACCACCATCAATATTCCAGTACCACCAAGTTGCCCAAGCGAGAACCCCCTAATCACTTCCCCGCCTTCACTCCCGATTCCACCCCCCTTCTACTCGCGCACCGAGTCAGCACTCTCCTCCCACCTCCCCGATCTCCTCCACCTCGCCACGACCACTGCTGTCCGCTGCTCCCACCCGGCATGACTTGGAGAGGGTTGATGGACTTTCAAGTCTATGCTTACAACTTACAGCTAATATTAGACTCTTCATAACAAATACATCTGAAAAAAGGACAGAACTAACTAAGGATCAATACAGCCGCGCCCATATCTTTTGTTGAGATCACTGGAGAGTGTGACGCAGTTTAGTCTCGACCATCTCATGTAATACATCCATCGCCCCTCATATTCTGACCATCTTTAACAAGTGCTCGGGCGGAGATTAGTTTTTTTGCCAGAAGGTGGAGATTAGTTATAAGTCTCCCAAGGTTGAATTTGCTAGTGTTAATAACTTTTGATGAAATACCAGAAGTTATCGTACAATCTTTTCCTGCATCTATCACAAGTACATATGTAGCTAACAGAATTATTAATTGAATTCAATATCCCAGGTGACAACAGTTAATTGGAAAAGCCAATGAGTATGAGACCCGAGTACGAGAATTATATGTGACGATGGGGTTCAAAACTATTAAGAGCGCGCACACACCTCCATCTCGTCCAGAACTTCTGCATGACTTGCCTTGAAGGACACAACAAAAGAGAAGGCAACAAAATCTCACCAAGCAATGATAAAAGCTGAAAGAGGAAGAAGAAGAAGAAGAAGCATTCTGTGCCATCATTTTGTCGCAAGTTGTCACAACTTTCTGGTCGTGTTTAATAAAGTCATTCAAAAGTCTTTGCTCATGTAATTTTACAGTCCATTCTCACTTTCTGGCCAAACAGCACCTTTTACTATAGGTCTTTAATTATCTTTATAGACTCACATTGGTGATGACCATGGAAGAAGGAAATAAAGTGGAAGATGAAGAAGGTGGTATTCGCGCCATTTTCCTAATTTCCTGGTCAGTAATGCAATCTGCCATTTGCCTGAATTGAGTTGACAACAAGATGTACTGAAAATCTCGGAAAATGAAAGAGCATGTCTTCAAAGTTTGAACACAACAAACGGAATGGTGAGGATTGTAGCTAATGCTGCTACCAGGGACTTCTCATGTGACCTCCAGTGTCGCCTCCTCTGTGGTATGGTGACTTGTACCTCAAATATTCGATCAATGCAAAAGTTTCTGTAGACACAGGGAGCTGTCAATATTGCTACTTTCCAAGTCCACTCTATTTAGTGAATGCACAAGGTTCATTTTTTCTCACTCTCATATCAGCAGCGTCACAAAGTCTTCTCTTCCAATTCCAAAGGAAATGAAATTTGTATTTTTTTTTTTAACTTTGCAGGGCTTATACCAATAAATTGTCAAATCTCCTTTTGCTCTGTCAAAATGTCACAGTTGGCATTAAAACTGAATTGCATATTAAACATTTTATTGATAAGAAAATTTGACAGTAGATTCACTTATACGTCTCAGCTAGAATTGTCCATCAGTTTTCCGTTTGAGCTGATTGAGAGGGATGACAGTCCTTATTGCTCAAGTTCTACCTAGATGTCTATTATGGCACGAAATTGAAGCGTAGCTGGAGATTATTTGTCCTTTGCCAGAGCTGTCATTGTGTGTCAGCAATATATCCAGCTCTCTAGATTCCATGCTGATTGGATGATACAACTGTGTCGCCAACGTGGAGTAGTTTGGTGGCACTTCACAGCATGATCAAGGGCTATTCAACTCGATGCTATTCAATGGATGTCCACTAATTTGCGTAATACTTGAACGTATATTTCCATGGAAGGTTCTTCCGTGCTTTTCCTCATAAATGCTGAGGAAAAACAATGCCATACCTTGCAAATATATTGCCTCAGTCCCTTCTTTATATGAGCTATTTAATTGCCTGTTGTAGTTACGGTTGATTAGTTTTTGAAGCAGCTATTCACATTGAAGCCGTTCATGGAGGTTGTTATCGTTGTTTTCACACAGTTAGGACTGCAGTAGACTCTCACTGCCCATCTGGTCCCTGATTTACTGAATCATTATTACAATCGTCCAGCTGATAATTGGGCATCCTTGCAAATCGTCAGCTGATCAATTATGCACGTGTTGGGATTTTTGCGAGTTTAGAAAAATAATTTCAGGCAGCACTAATGCTTAAGAAATCCTGTTGACGTTGGAGAGTTTCTCAAACCTCTTGTTGGAGATGTTAAATTCAGTTCTCTATGACATGCTTGGCATCAACATGAAGAAATTCATCTGCACTTCATTCAATCTGGGAGTGGCACAAATTCAGTTTCTTGGAGTATTATTAGAAATGGGCAGAAGTAGAGTAGAATGGGACCAAATCAAATGTTGATTGAAAGAAAAATCTCGCGCAATTCCAGGTAAATGTCATTTGTCTAGAATGCAGTTCCAAACTATCAGCCAAAACCAGCATTTCATACGTGCAAGTTGCCCCTAAAAATGTTGCCTCCAAGTCATTGCCTAATCAATCCAATGGTCTTTTACAGCTGGCGGCCTCTCTGTAAAATTACTTTGCGTTTGGGGACAGCAAGCCTGTGACCCGCCTTTGGAGCCTCCTTCTGTCATTGCATTTGATCAGATGAAGCCTGCAGCCTCTTTCTGTTAAATTTGTTACAAATCTGACGGCCTTTGCAGTGTTGCACGGGCCCCCAGCCATGATTCCACTATATATCCTTTGGGAAACATTTCATCGACTGAACTTATGACATGGCTTGTGCAATTTAACCTTTTCCTTAAAGTCCACTGATCAAAGGGGCAAGCTCACAACATCTGGTTCGAGTCCAAGCTTGAAGACTATATTCAAAACAGAGAAGCCAAGATGAAATCTTTTCAAGTGGCAAGAGGCAATTTATCAGAGTCCTGAGAATATAAATGTCTCAAGATTAAGGGGGTGTGGGTCATTGCAGCATCCTCTGCAAGTTAAAACATAATAAAATCTACAGCAAGCCTATCATGAAAAGACAGTTAAAGGAAAGAATCACGGTCAATCTATTACTAGAATAAATAACCAAAAATTTTAAACGGCAAAACAGACATTAGAAAAGCTCTCATTGTAGCTTGGCAGATTCATTTTTCATACTCTCATACCATCAGCATCATAAGGATATCATAAAATGAATTCTGACCTTTCTTTTCTGGTCTTCCGATTCCAACAGAATTTAAGAGAAATTAGGCATGAGTGCCTTTTTACTTTCTGTTAAATTAGTGCCTTAATTTTCTCATCACATGTACCTTTTTATCTTCTGCGAGTAGAGAAATGCTAAATCTATAGCAACCTTACTGGAGAAACACAGTTAAAGATATGAACCATGATCAATCCACAATGAAGATTTATAGCGTAAAGGTTCAATGAGAAAACAGATGTAAAGAAAAACTTTTGTTGTAGCTTGGTAGAGTTTTGAAGATGGTGATGAAGAACCTACAAGAGTTCCATTGGGAGGAGACTCACAGATCAACACAATCTGGACCATGTTTGTATTGGTGTTCTCTCAAGTCCATGCATACAACTTTCAGCTAGTTTTAGGTCTTCTTGCCAAATATAGTCAAAACAGACAGAACTGAGGATCAATGCAGCCGCTCCAATCATCTCTCATTGAGATAAGAACTCTCTACTATATGTTGGAGAAATCTTTCCAGAATATTTTGAAGCTGACAAAACGTTTCTATCAGTTTAGTCTGGATATTCGCAGACCTTCAGTTTAGAGTCTGAAGACTTTCTGATCACCAGACTCAAGACTCAAGACTCAAGACTCAAGACTATTCTCATTGACAGTCTTTCTAATCCAGTGACGAAGGAAATTCAGAGCCGAAGTATTTGGTTGAAGATTTAATCTTACCCTCTGGAGAAGATCTTTTGGCTGGATAAATATAACGGATTCTTTTATTCGTATCTAGATCGATTGAAGATCCGATGGTCGATGAAATATTCTTGGAAGGTTCTATTCTTGGAAACCAAGATCCTGATTGTATGGGCGAACATGATTGATGGGCTATCGTCAGGTTCCTTTAATAACTCGAATGATCTTCCTAATTGATTTCGTCCAACGGGTAGATTGGAGGAATTCTTTTGGTAAGTGTCAACGGGTATGATGGCATAAAAGAGTATAAAAGGAAGACGTTCTAGTTGGTTTAGTGCGTGATTGATAGAGAAATTCCAGAGTCTGAAATACCTTGATTATTAGTCGATACATTTTGAGCGAAATTGTATACACAAAGAGTGTCTATACTTGATGATACCTTGAACGAGTGTGGTAGATCATCTACACCGAGAAATCAAGGAAGATCAACGCTGTAACATCTCTTTGTTCATAGTGGAATCCAGCCAATAGGCTGTCAGTGCAGAAGAGAGGACGTAGGCTTGAATCAAGCCGAACCACTATAAACCGCGTGTTCAATTCTCTCTTTCCTTTACTCAGTCTTACGTTGATTATTATTTGTCTCAAATCCTTCAACTGTCTAGTATTGTGCATTTATCAAGAAAAATCTTTTATATACCTATTCACCCCCCTCTAGGTACTCGTACTAGCTATATCAATTGGTATCAGAGCTTGTGTTCTTATGTGTTTTACTTCAGAGTAAAAGATCTATGGCTAGTATGCTAGCACCAGGGCTGGTGGAAGGGCAAAACAATACCAGACCACCCTACTTTGATGGAAATGATTACAACATCTGGAAGAACAAGATGAAAGCTTTTCTACGATCAAAGGATCCTCTGGAATGGGATATTGTGGAAAGAGGAATTACTCCTACAGCCGCATCAGTCTCTGAAAGAGGGAAAGAAACAGTTGAGACCAGCGGAATGACTCAGGAAGAGATAATCAAGAGACAAGCACTCGATGCAAAAGCAATTTACTCTTTATATTGTGCTTTGTCACCAACTGAATATAACAGAATATCTTCTTGTGTTATAACAAAAGAAGTATGGGACAGATTACATATCACCTATGAAGGAACAGATCGAGTGAAGGAGACCAGAATTAACATTCTTCTCGGTCAATATGAAGCCTTCAAAATGAAACCAGGAGAATCTATAACTGACATGTTTAGTCGTTTTATAGATATTGTCAATGGTCTTGAGAATCAAGGACAAAAAATTTCTGATCCTATGAAGGTAAACAAGCTATTGCGTGGACTCTCTAAGGATTGGAATCACATAAAGACTTCAATAAGAGAGATGCAAAGAATTATGCCACTATCTGTCGACGAGCTGATTGGAACTCTTCAGTCTTATGAAGTGGAACGAATTAATGAAGACGAAGATCCAAAAGGTAAGAAATCCATTGCATTAAAATCAATTGATGATTCTGATGATACAGATTCTGAAGATGATCTGGACAATGAGGAGCTTGCTCTTATGATAAGAAAATTCAGAAAGCTGAATAGAAAAGGAAGAAGGTTCAACTCAAAGAAACAAAGTTTCCAAAGACAGCAAACCAAGTCTGTTGATGATGAAGAACCAAACAAAGATGTAGTTTGCTTCGAATGTAAGAAAAAGGGATACATTAGACCCAACTGTCCTCTTCTGAAGAAGAAGAAAGGAAAAGCTGAAAAGTTTCATAAAGCTCTCAAAGCTGAAACATGGAGTGATACAGAGTGTGAAGAAAGTGATGGAGAATATGCAAACCTGTGTCTGATGACACAATCAGACTCAGACTCAGACTCTGGATCAGACTCAGACAGTGAATTTGAGGCAAGTAATTTTAAAATTCCTGTCAAAGTTTCTAAATACATTGATGAACTGTGTTTTAGTCTTAAGTCTTCTCTCAAAAGAATTTCCGAACTTAAAAAGGAAAACTCAACTCTAAAACAAAAGAAAAATGTCTTAGAAGAAAGAATTAAAAATCTAGATTTGAATGTTTCTACTCTTAAAGAAAATGAAGATAATCTTTTGAAAGAAAATGCTCTTTTAAAAACTGACTTATCAAATATTTCAAAGAAATTTTCAATAGGGTTCGAAAAACTTGAAAAAATTCTTTCAGCTCAAAGACCTTATTTCAATAAATCCGGTCTAGGTATGACTTCCCTTGATTGATTTTCCTAAAGTAAAAGAAAGAATTAAGAAAAGACCGTCGAGAGAGGTTTACAAAAATCATTTCAAGAAAGTTTTTGTAAAGTCTGTAGGTCGAAATGCCCTCAGGTGTTCAAAGTGTAACAGTCAGGATCACTTTGAAAAAAAGTGTCATATGGTTTGGAAACCTGTTAAGAAAGTATGGGCTAATAATGTTTATTTTACTAACACCAAAGGACCCAAGAAAATTTGGGTACCAAAGAAAGCTTGAGACTCTCTTTTAAATGCAGGTCTCCGTCGAGAAAAAGGTAAAATGGTATCTTGACAGCGGATGTTCAAGACACATGACAGGAGACTCAAATTGCTTCATAAAGCTTATTCAAGTAAATGGTGGAAAATTTTCATTTGTAGGAAATGGCAAATGAAGTACTGTGGGATTTGGAACTGTGAAAATTGGAAATCTCACAATAAGCAATGTTTCTCTAGTGGAAGGACTCAATTATAACCTTCTCAAAGATTAGCCAATTGTGTGATATGCGATTTCAAGATCTCCTTTCAAGAAGGAATATGTTTGGAATCGTAAAAAGACTCTACTCAGTCTTTCATGGGTCGAAGACATGGAAATATCTACCTCTTAGACGTGAAACCAAATGAATCGCAATGCCTAATCTCAATTCAAGATGAAGCAAGCTTATGGCACAGAAAGCTTGGTCATGTTAACATGAAGCAGTTAGCCAAAATCTCATCAAAGCAGCTTGTTCGAGGTCTACCCAAATTACCATACCAAAAATCCGATCCATGCACACCATGTATTCTGGGAAAGCAGGTAAGAAATTCATTTAAGCCAATAAATCATGTTTCTACTAATCATGTACTACAGTTGCTGCATATGGATTTTTTTGGACCAACCAGAACCCAGAGCATTGGAGGTAAGAAATATTGTCTAGTAATTGTGAACGATTACTCCCGCTTCACTTGGGTATATTTACTTGCAAGTAAGTCCGAAACCTTCTCGTATTTTGAAAAATTTGCTAAAAAAGTTCAAAAGTTCAAAATGTTGTGTTATCTCAAGTATAAGAACAGATCATGGAGGTGAATTTGAAAATCAAGATTTTACAAAATTTTGTGATGAATCTGGCCTTATGCATGTGTTCTCTTCTCCATATACTCCAGAGCAAAATGGAGTTGTGAAAAGAAAGAATAGATCTCTTCAAGAAATGGCTAGAACTCTTTTAATTGAAAGTAAGATTTCTTCACGATTTTGGGCTGAAGCTGTTTCAACAGCGTGCTATATCATTAATAGAGTCTTCTTAAGACCTATTCTAGAGAAAACCCCTTATGAGTTATTCAAAGGTAAGAAGCCTATTGTTTCATACTTTCATGTGTTCGGTTGCAAATGCTTTATTTTGAAAAATGCAAAAGATCGAGTTGGTAAGTTTGAAGAAAGATCAGATGAAGGCATCTTCCTTGGATATTCTACATCAAGCAAAGCCTACAGAGTCTATAACAAGAAGAGCCAGTCCGTGGAGGGGTCAATGAATGTCAAATTTCAAGACTCTACGCAAGATGAATCCAGTCTGACTCATCATGAAGAGTCTGAACCTGCTCCAGACCCTCCAAAGCTTACAACTCAAGAAGCATCTCAGACTCTGGAAGATCAGCATCAAGCCGTTCGTGAAGATTCAAATAAAGAGAGAGATCATCAACCAGACAAATCAACCAGTAACTGGAAGCATAAGTCCAGTCATCCCAAAGAACTCATAATCGGCGGAATTAATGAAGGAATTCGCACCAGATCCAAAAGGCGTGAAGAGTCTAGTGCTTTGGCTCTCATTTCTGAAATTGAACCAAAGAGCATAGAAGAAGCTTTATCTGATGAAAGCTGGATTGAAGCTATGCAAGAAGAGCTCAGACAGTTCAACATTAATGATGTCTGGGAATTGACATCCAAACCAAAAGGTAAAACTGTTATTGGAGCTAAGTGGGTGTTCAGAAACAAGATGAATGAGAAAGGAAAAGTCGTACGAAACGAAGCAAGACTCGTGGCTAAAGGATACACGCAAGAAGAAGGAATAGACTATGATGAGACTTACGCACTAGTAGCAAGATTAGAAGCTATTCGACTATTACTTGCATTTGCTTGTTATAAAAATTTCAGGTTATTCCAAATGGACGTCAAAAGTGCCTTTCTAAATGGAGTTATCCATGAGGAAGTTTACGTGGAACAACCACCAGGGTTTGAAGACCCAAAGAGGCCAGACTCAGTCTTCAGACTGAAAAAGGCCTTGTATGGTTTAAAGCAAGCACCTTGAACTTGGTATGACAGACTAATCTATGCAGGATGAGTTTGAAATGAGTATGATGGGAGAGTTAACATTCTTTCTCGGGCTTCAAGTGAAACAACTGGAGGAAGGAACTTTCATTCATCAAGAAAAGTATGCAAATGATCTTGTAAAAAGGTTTGGACTGGAAAAGTGCAAAAAGACCGACATACCGATGTCATGTTCCTTGAAGATAGACAAAGATGAAGAAGGGAAGAAAGTTGATCAAAAGCTGTACAGGAGTATCATTGGTTCACTTCTTTATCTTACCGCTTCTAGACCTGACATTTTGTTGAGTGTTTGCATCTGTGCTAGGTTTCAATCAGATCCTAGAGAATCCCATCTCAGTGCTGCGAAACGTATTATTAAATACGTTGCTTCATCTTCAAGCATCGGTCTTTGGTATCCTAAGAAGGGAGACTTTAATCTTCTGGGATATTCAGATGCAGATCTGACCGGTTGCAGAGTCGATAGAAAGAGCACTTCAGGAACTTGCCAGTTGCTTGGAAGCAGGACAGTGTCTTGGTTTTCAAGGAAACAAAGCACTGTGGCTCTCTCAACAACAGAAGCAAAGTATGTAGCTCTTGGAAGCTGCTATTCGCAAATTCTATGGATAAAACAACAGCTACAAGACTTTGGGATTGAAGACTCATGCACAGAGATCAGATGTGATAACACTAGCGCAATCAATCTCACCAAAAATCCAATCCTTCATTCAAGAGCAAAGCATATAGAGATTCGACATCACTTCATTAGAGATCATGTTCAAAATGGAGAAATTTCGATTCAATTTGTTGATTCAAAAAGTCAACTAGCGGATATATTCACAAAACCTTTGGAGAAGAATCAATTCGATTTTATCCGTTCCAGACTCAACATTTTGAAGCTTGAGGAAGTTAAAGTCTAGAGACTCTTCAACCATCAGACTCAGACATCCATGGTTATAGACTGTAAGTTATTATATTCAAACTCGAAAAGGTACGATCTTTAGTTCAGTTAATTTATAATTTCGTGAAAAACGGAATCTTGTCTTTTCAAAAAGTATTAACTTCTATTTTGCAGTTATTGATTTTAAAACGAGGTGTCTGTTCACTTTCCTTTGTACCGATTGATCTTTCCTTTTTAAACTAAGCTATATATATACAGTTTTCCTTTTCGCTTAATCTTCAAAACCCTAAAAGGCATTCTTCTCCCAATCCTGTCTCTACTTCGTGTTCATCTTCGAAAAAGTTGTCATCTTTTCTTGGGAAAGCAAGTAAAGGAATCTCTCAAACGACAAAGGAAGGATGTCTTCTTCGAGGAAGTCTTCAAGAATCGCGAACAGGGGACCACAGAGAATGAGGGAGGGGCCTACCCATTTCGATCTCACTGAAGAAGAAGATTTATCGAGTCAGCAACAAAGCCCGATTCACTCTCCACCACGTCACTCAACACCATCTACCCCACAAGGTGCGGGTCATCAACCGGAGGAAGAAATAATCGAGGATGCAGACCCTGTAAGAGTCCAAAAACCCTCTTTTATTTACAAGCTTTATTGTGCGTTAAAGAGCATTGGGACTCCGTTGAACTACGTGGATGATTTTCTTAAAGATAAGAATTATGGGAATGAGTATATCTTTCTGCGACGGATGGAGGATTTGGGAATTGCTCCCAAAGGAAAAGCTGAGGAAGCACTTGCGAACATTCCAAGTGACCCTCGTATATCGGGTCTGAATCTGACTGACGGGAACGATGATGATAAAATGTTCAGTGAATTTCAACCTAAAATGGGTGTTGCTGCGAAAGTGAAGGGAAAAAGGATGGAGTTGTTTAAATCGAAGGAACAGGAGAATCTGTTCTTCAAACTGTTGAAACGAGGGGTGATAAACCCTAGGAGTGTTGATTTCGATTTCTTGGATGCCATTAATGTGAACTTAAGGGAGAAGTTCAATCTGCTTCAACTTGAGCAATTTTGCACCAATACCACAGATGGTTATGCGCAATTGACAGCATACTTCTATTCGAATCTTAGCTTTTTAGATGAGAATAGAATATCATTCAGTGTTCGAGACAAAGACTATGTGGTAGATGTGGACATGTTGGCTGACATAATTGGAGTTGAACGAGGACGCTATCAACCAATCAAAGTTTCGATTGCTCGTGCCACACTGGAGCTTGTCAAAGATAGAGATGCAGAGGAAAGAGAACAGAGAGAAGAAGAGGGACAAGCAAAGAACAGAGAAGCAGAGGAGCAGCAAGAGAAAGAGAAAGAAGCTGAAGAAGAATGAGAAGCTGAGAAAGAAAAGTCTACAGAGGAAGCCGGAGAGAAGAAGAATCAAAATGCTGAAGAGCCTGACCAACACTCTTTCCCATTTGAGGTATTAGAGACAGGGGGAGATGGCGAGCAAGGAAGAACTACACCACATGCTGTCAACAGTGAATGTGTAAGACGCTCACCAGTAAATCCAAAAGATTACATAGAAGCTCCATCGTCTGCATTCACTCCATTTGAAAGAGCACATGCAAGTACATAGACGGACAATTCAGCAGATTTTCGTCGTATTCTTGATGTTCTTCTGGAAATGCGAGATCAAATCTATGCTCTGGACTATGAAATCCAAGTCATGAAGAATGCTGGACAAGCATCTTCGGTTACTCTGGAGGACAAAATGAAAGACCTCGCTCTGCAAATTCAAGCCAATGCCAAAGGAGAGGAGGTAGCTCATCTAAAGGAAGACTTGAAGAGGCTAGAAGGCATAGTCCAGTCGATGGGAGATTTCCAGATCGTGCACATTCCCAAGCAGACCTGACTCTTTTCTCACCTTTTTAATGATGATAAAAAGGGGGAGAATTGCAATTTGAACGAACTTCAAACTTTGACTTTAAATTTGTGGTTGAATATGTTTGTTTTGATGTTTGTTTTTGAGTATGACTTGAGTGAACTTGGGTGTGAACTTGAACTTGAATTTGACTGAATTGGGTGTAGATTTTGATGCTTGACTGTTTGCATTTATATCAAGTGTTGTTGTATGGTATTACTCATGAAAGACTAACCAATTTTCTGTGGATGCAGAGTCTGGTTGATTTATTAATCTTTATGAGATAGTCATATTACTTGAGAAATGTTTTTGCAGGTCAAAGTTGTTCAATCTACAGGAAAGTTTTGTCACCATCAAAAAGGGGGAGATTGTTGGAGAAATCTTTCCAGAATATTTTGAAGCTGACAAAACGTTTCTATCAGTCTAGTCTAGATATTCGCAGACCTTCAGTTTAGAGTCTGAAGACTTTTTGATTACCAGACTCAAGACTCAAGACTCAAGATTCAAGACTCAAGACTATTCTCATTGACAGTTTTTCTAATCCAGTGACGAAGGAAATTCAGAGCCGAAGTATTTGGTTGAAGATTTAATCCTACCCTCTGGAGAAGATCTCTTGGCTGGATAAATATAACGGATTCTTTTATTCGTATCTAGATCGATTGAAGATCCGATGGTCGACGAAATATTCTTGAAAGGTTCTATTCTTGGAAACCAAGATCCTGATTGTACGGGCGAACATGATTGATGGGCTATCGTCAGGTTCCTTTAATAGCTCGAATGATCTTCCTAATTGATTCCGTCCAACGGGTAGATTGGAGGAATTCATTTGATAAGTGCCAACGGGTATATGATGGCATAAATGAGTATAAAAGGAAGACGTTCTAGTTGGTTTAGTGTGTGATTGATAGAGAAATTCTAGAGTCTGAAACACCTTGATTATTAGTTGATACATTTTGAGCGAAATTGTATACACAAAGAGTGTCTATACTTGGTGATACATTGAACGAGTGTGGTAGATCATCTACACCGAGAAATTAAGGAAGATCAATGCTGTAACATCTCTTTATTCATAGTGGAATCCAGCCAATAGGCTGTCGGTGCAGAAGAGTGGACGTAGGCTTGAATCAAGCCAAACCACTATAAACCGCGTGTTCAATTCTCTCTTTCCTTTACTCAGTCTTACGTTGATTATTATTTGTCTCAAATCCTTCAACTGTCTAGTATTGTACATTTATCAAGAAAAATCTTTTATATACCTATTCACCCCCCCTCTAGGTACTCGTACTAGCTATATCACTATATACAGTCACTCTCAACCATATTGTGCAATCCATGCATTGCCCTCATTTTCTGACCATTTTTAACCAGTGCTCGGGTGGAGAGTGCAGTTTCTCTTTCATTTCTTGAAGCAGCTCATAGGCATCACTCATTTGGTTGGCTTTACATAGCCCTGCAATTATAGCACCAAATAACAAAGCATCATGTTGCAAACCTTTCTTAGGCAAAGCATTGAAGAGTTCTATAGCATCTTCAAGTTCCCCTGCGACATAAGCCGCTAATAAGGGTGTTATAGCTGATGATATGGACATTTCCATCTTTCACTTGTCGATACAAAGCAATTGCCTCATGAACCTGGTGACATTTACAAAGACCACCTAACATTATTTATTATTGTTGATTTAAATGTTCGCAACTAGCTAGAATTTTGTAAAACAAATGGTGTGCAACCCGAGGCAGTTCAATGAGGACAAAGCCACCCCCTGAGATAGTTATAGGCGGCAACATCAGGGACTGATCCATTCTGTAACATTCATGAATCAATGTTAGATTGGTTGTGAGTGAAAGCGAGCAGTTTTATGCAATCATCAAATGAAATGTAGTGGGTGCATCATCCATTTGATTTTAATAATGGTAACCACCAAGCAATGAATTATAAGCAACTAGGTCGGGTGTAAATCCTCCTCAGATCATCAGATCAGAGATGCACTTTGCCTCGGTAGTCCTGCCCATCCCACTCTGCAAAGTGCATCCACAATGATACTGAAGGTTCGAACATCTGCCATCGTTCCTCTTTGCAGCATCTCAGTTAACGCAACTGAAGCCTCTTCCCAGTGGCCACCACAGCATGGGCCTTGGATTAAGGAGTTACAAGTGAAAACATGTGGTCAGATTCCATTGCTAATCATCTTGTCCAACAAAACGCGTGCTTCTTTTCATTAACCTATGCGAGTTAAGCAAGGGATGACATTTGGGCATCAGTAATAGTATTATAGAACTTCAAAGCCTCTGTCCCGGTGCCTCCTATGATCGTGGTGTACATGATCACATCTAGCTCCCAGCCTCTGTCTTCCAAATTCTTCGGCAATCGAACGGTTTTCCTAGCCTTGCCGGTTATGCACAATCTGTCACTATGGCTCCACACGTGTCATATCTACCTTGATTAATCTGACCAACATTTCATCCACCAAGCTCAGGGCTCCGGCAATTTTACCATCTCCAACAAGCCCATTGATCAAAGTGTTAAAGCTCACACTTGTGGGTTCTAGTGCAAGTTCGTCCATTTAAATCGGCGGAGGCAACTCATCAAAATGCTGCAAGTAAAAACGACGGGAGCCGTTCCCTTCGAATCCGTAAAGCTCCGTCTTGGCCACAACCCCCAAGAGTTGGGTGGAAACATGGAGGTGAAGGCAAAGGGTTCATCCGAACCATCCTCTCCAAGTAGAATAAAGCATCGTCGGCTTCCTCCGATCCCGCCATTTCAGCATATTTTTTTTCGTCACAAAGGCCACGCATTCAGGTCGATCCATTGAATCCCTTACTCCAGCAGTGGTCGCGCAAGTGCGAGAGCAACGTGAAGGCAAACGGATCGAGGGAGGGACGAAGGTGTGGACGGTGTCCATCACTCTGCCACCTTCGCGGGGCGCGTCCGGGAGGTGGGCCTTCAAACTGGCATTATATATATATATATATATATATATATATATATTTTTTTTTGGTATTGGAGGAACCGGCTTGCAACCGACAGCCGCGCCGTAAACCCCCAAGTGACACTTAAGCAGGAGGACCCACCACCCCTGAGTCACACTTAATACACCTAGCGCCTCCCCTGGGTTTTGAACCCTTCACCTCTTCGTTGAGGATCAGTAGAGTCTTATCCAGTGGAACCACCGCGGCCGGTGGTCAAACTGGCATTATATTCTTTTCCGTTTTTCGCATTGTATTCTAGATTTTTATTTTTTATCTTTTCGCATTATACTTTAGTGGCATTTTCAAAAGAAATTCTTACCTTATCTATAAATTTCATCTACTTAATAATTTATCCATAAATTAGATTGACAATGTAGAAAAGAACTAGATTTCTTGGAAATTTCTCTTTTCAACTAAATAAATGTTTTTTTTTTTTTTTTGGTAAGAGGTAAGAATATTATAGCTATAGAATCAAAGAGTTACACAAAGGCACAACAACCAACCGACTCCAAGCATACACTCAAGATGACACGGGCGTCAAGGCGAGTGGACGGGAGGCGGAAGGGCTGCATAGTAGAAAAGAAGCACCAGCAACAAAAGGCCAAACATACAGCCAAGAGAAAGGAACAGGCAAGAGCCAAGAGCCATGGAGCCACAACCTGCGAAGACGATAAACAGGGGGGGGGGGAACCCAAAATCAGCTGAGGCACCAAGGCAACCGCACGAGTAGCAAAATGATGTAACGGGCTAGAGATTAATAACAGAGTTATTCAAAGATTGCAGGATGGATTCCCCAGGCCATTTGGATCCTTCGGTTACACGGATTGTCCGGGATTCTTGAAAATGTGGAGGCTCTATCTTTGACAGCTTTCCGAAGATTTTCTTTGAGGGCGGGCAGGAATAATGTCTGATTCCGAAAGATGATATTATTTCGCTCCTTCCATATGAGGTAGCACATAGCAGCGAATGCAAAGCGAGAAATGGAGTGATGGAAAGACGATCAACTAAATAAATGTTTATGAAAGTAATATCTAACAATAAAAAAAAAATAGTGTCTTTGATATACATGAAAAATCTACAGTAAACAAAAACTAAATATATATGAAATTCTTAATTATAGTAAGGAGATCTTACATATATATATATATATATATATATATATATATATATATATATATATATATATATATAGAAAAACTAAAAAGAAAAAAGAAAGTAAATAAATTTGGGACCACCAATTTGAATTGCAATTGAAAACAAATTGCAATTTTGTCTTTTTAATGAAAACTGAGTGGGAGTTAGTCATATAGGGGAAGAAGTAGCACCGCCCCAATAAATTGCAAAGAAAGAAAAAACAACTCACTAGACGTGTCTCTTTAGAGCCTAACCAAGTGCAGTTGGGCGAAATCGCTCCGATTGGGAATCGCACTGCTACGCCATTCAAGCAGCTGGTCGAGCCTTGCTGGAGCCTAAGGCAAAAATCTCAGTCTGTTCCTTTGAACATCTGCTCCATGTGAAAACTCCAAAATCGCGTCGGCACTAGATTTATATGTGCTCGAGCTCAAGATACTAATCAAAATAAAAAGTTCAAAAGGAGTTTTGGGTGCTTGGAGTTAATGTGCTAGCTTTCATTGAACACTGTCGAGGATCGACTGAAAGTTCGGAGGAAAAAAAACATGAAGTACTGTTGTTGAAGTCAACCAAAGCCATACGGATTTTTTTCTCACCATCTTCTACTAATTAAATTATCAGTTCAAAAGGGGAGTCAAACAGTATTTGTTGACTTATAAGGTGCAAAACGATATGGCGCCAATATTATGCAAACAACCATATGCAAAACATCGAGGTGGACACCGACTTAGATTTTTTAAGGCAATGTATATTATAGATTTTATTTTCACGTCAAAATTTAAAAGAAAATTGTTTAAATTTCAGAAGATTATAAATTAAATGGGAGTTTAGGTGTCCTACAGCAAGGGTAAAAAATGAACAAATTGCGCGAATGCATAATTTAATAAAGAGAAAAAAAAAATGAAAAAGCCAATCTAGACACTAAGTCGATTGATTTGATACACGGAATTGAAAGGATCAAAGCAATTCGTCTCGGCAACGACTATGACCATTTTTGGGCATACAAAAATGAATAGCTTAAAAGGTTACAGAGCCAAAGATGACAAGTACCAAATCTAGAGCAAAATGGTGAAAACTCTTTAGTATTCCAAAGCAATACCAATTCCAAAAGGCACTATTGATAGAGAAAGACGAATACCAAAAGAAGCTTGGCAGCACGTGAGACATCATGTGGATGATAGCTAAAGATTCAGTCAAGGTGCCACAAAGATGTTGCTACGGAATATTCAGGCAGAAAAATATATATACACAAGCTGCCATTTATGGATACAGGTATATCTTGACAAACAGCTCTTCAGATGCATGATAACCATAAAATCTCTTTGCTCGTACAAGGCTGCAACCATGCACGTGTTGCCGTTTTACGCCAGCATTGCCTTTGAGCTGCAGTAACTCACAAAACGATCCTTTCAGATACAAACTAGCAAGTGAATCGCAAGAAAAGTTAAAGCCAGGACTTAATATTTTCGAAGAATGACAAATTATACCTTCAAGGCTTTCTCCATGGCTAGAGAGACAGCATTTGTAAACGCATCCCCTGTGCAATTCAACAGTGACCAATTAATTCCACGGTAGTAGCAGAACATGAATTCAAAATATATAAAAGCATGAATAATTCAAAGAAATTGAGATAAAGTCTAAAGCAGCATTATATTACGAGGACATTGACAAAAACTGGTCAAGTAAAACCACAGCCATGCCAAAAGAACATATCACCCTGTAAACACACAAGCTACATGCTAGAGGTATTGTGAACTGAGAGAAACGTTGATTAATTTCTTCAAACCAAGATATGCACAAAGCAGCCTATGCATCTGTAACACGCACAAGTACCTTCAGACATTGGATGGATAGGAATATCTTTACATGGTACATACAAATAGGGTAAAGCCTACAAGAAAAAAAAAAACATAATTTAGAACCAGTACGAAAAAAATGTACAAGATATTGCTGTCTCATAAGCTATGCCATAGACAAGCATCATGTACTTTTCACAATAGATTGCTTGGAGCCACGTAAGCTCCTCATTTGTTATTTAGACATTCAACTAGTGTCCAGCCAGTCAAAGAAAGTAGACTGTTGCCAATATGGTGCCTCTTGCGAGCAGAAAGTGGAAGAAACTTTCTGCATCCTGAATTTGCCTTTTATCTCGTAGCATATATCTCAACTCAAGTCTGTAAACCCATGCTGGTTTAAATTCTTCATCGGCAGAAAGGAAGTTACTTTCATTGCTCCACAGCTCAAGGGGGGTCAAGCAAGTACTTGGAACAATTAAAAAACTACAAATAAACAAGGACTACACTCACCTTATGCACATGTAAGCAAGTTTTTTGACCAGCAGGAGTTGAACCACATACTCTTATTACAGGAACCTCATTCACTTTTTCACCTTCACAATAAATCATGAACAAGATTATTAACATACAAAAGTAGATATTTCTAGCTAAATTTCTAGCTACTGTATAGTAAATGTAACTGTTATTTTTGCAGGTTAAAGGTCAAATCCTCACACAGAATTTTAAAGATTGACATGGGACCACGCCACATGAAAACTGTAAGCGCACCTTCTTCTCTTTGCATCAGCAACAAAAAAGCAAATTTCAAATATGTCATCGTTAAGACAACTACACTCTCCAAACGAAAAGTAATCATCAGTCTACGGAAGAAGATGATGAGTTGAGCAATGCCTACCAAATATTAAGAAAAATATTCAGTACTCTCTGGATTTTCTAAGCAACCAAACCAATCATGTAATAAATTATCAAGACACCAATGTGCTGATTCCATGACTCTGTGCTACAATTTTAATCAATCCTTGCGTATATCCATGCCAGGCAATTACTTAACATCAATCCAGCAGCCCCAACAAGAAGTCCGAATAAGACATCCACGGACAAACTGATAAGTTCTTCATAACAGAACACTAAGTCAAGCATATTCCTTGCACTCATAAGAAAGCAAACAAAACTAACAGCTTCCAGATTCAAAACACAGGCTTCTCTGGCATTTCCTACTTACCACTAGATTCCATAACCAAAGAAGCGAACACAAAAATTATGCTTCAAAATATGAGAGCAGACTCTCATTCTTTTTTTACCAAAGACGCTTTACATACATTTTATTAGGATAAAAACATAGAATAACTTCAAAAGCATCGCTGTTCCTAGGAGAAGACAACATCGAGACCCATTCTAAGACTCCAATTCAGCCACAGCTCCAGGAAGCAGCAAGACCCAACAACATTACTGCGTGGCAACTACCTATTACCATCACGGGCACAGTAAAAAAACGAGTCTTTCCATCTGTTTTCGTGCTTCCCCTAATGCCCATATTCCCACAGTCTCATTCTTTTTTACTAAAGACACGTTAGATACAAATTATTACTATGAAAACATAGAATAACTTCAAAAGCACCGCTGTTCCTAGGAGAAGACAACGTCAAGACCCATTCTAAGACACCAATTCAGCCACAGCTCCATCAAACGGCGAGACCAAACAACGTTCCCACACCGCGGCTACCTATAACCGCCGCGGGCACAGCAAAAAAACGAGTCTTTTCCATCTGTTTTCTCGCTTCCCCTCTAGAAGAAGACAATATCAAGACCCATTCTAAGACACCAATTCAGCCGCAGCTCCATGAAACAGAAAGACCCAACAACGTTCCAGGGCCGCAACTATCCATAACCGTTACGGGCACAGTTAAAAAACGAGTCTTTTGCATTCGTTTTCATGTTTCCCCTACTGCCCATATTCCCCACAGTTAAAAAACGAGTCTTTTGCATTCGTTTGCATTCGTTACGGCCCGCACCTTGAAAGCTGCTGTAACAAACATGACGCCCGGGATCGGGCGCGCCATGTAGTAGTCGATGGACACGATCGGGACGCTGAAAATCGCGGGGTCCTTCTCCGGACTCGACGCCGCTGTACCGGGCTGCGAACCTTCCTCCTCCGTCGGGAGGAGCGGCTCCTCCATCTGCGGAAACCTTCCCACCGACCCTCGCTCGGGAAAAGCGCCGGAACCCAGTGCGCGGTTAGCCCGAAAGTTGATCGCCGGCAAGAGCTCGGAGGCGCTGGCCGGTGATAACCGACCGCGCGAAAGTCGAGAGCGTCTTCTCCAAGCTTTTTCCAATTTTTTCCCTCTCGCTTGCTCTCGTGCAGTGCAGTAACGGAACCCCGGAACAGGAAAATGGACCGAGAAAACTGTTGGGCCGATGAATTATTATAAGTTACCTCGGAACGGTTATTTTACTACTCTCAAATATAATCATAGATTCCGACCAAAAAAAATTTAATGATAGATTCGGCCAAAAAATATTTAAAGAAAACCAATATTCGACTAGAGCTATTAGCAACTTAGCAACCAAATTATGATTGCATGCCTTTCAAATCAATCAAAGAGATAAGTGTACTAGAAAAATTAAAATTTGTCATGAAAATACAATTAAGTTCTACGACTTTTAAAAAGTGCAATCAAATCCTAAAACTTATCAAATCTTAAAAATGGATTAATGATTTTAACATGAATTAAGATTTGTGTATCGCTTGAATTAAACCTAGTTCATAACTTAATAAAAAAAAAATTGTGTGTCGCTCGAATTAAGATTTGTGACTTCATATAAGAATTAATGACATTAACATGTGGATATAAGCTTTACGAATAAACATCTATAAATTATTAAAACAATGGATAATTTCGGAACAATCAAACAGGCCTTAGTATTTTTATTTTATTTTTATTATATTGTGGGTACAAACATGTCGTGAGCCAAATAAGTGGTGGATCACCATTTTAACTAACTGTTTTATAAAAGTTACTAAAATGTATTTTTGATCTTATTCATACGTAACATTGTAATTGTCTTAGTTACTTGGGGTGTGTATGGTAATGTTTTTGTTTTTGGAAACAGTTTCTTTTGAAAAACACTTTTTTTTATTTTTGTTCTGGGAAGTAGTTTCTAAACATTTGAAGGTATTTGATAACTATACAAAATTTCTATTCCTGAAAAAGAAATGCATTCGGTATGATCCTAAATATTTTTTTGACTTAAAGTTTCTTTCATTTATTAATAATTTTTTTTCTTCTCTTTCCTCTAGCCGATCACCAACCTTGGGGGAGCCTCACCGACCATTGGCAAGATCCCTCAAGCCTCATCATAGCTAGGCGAGGCCTTGCCCTGGCTACCTTGCCCAACCATCGTGAGGTCAGCATTGCCCACCTAGGTGAGGCTGATCTCACGGTGGTTAGGAGAGGTGGAGCCTCATTGGGCCATCGCGAGGCTTGTTGGCCACTTAATGAGGCTTGAGGGAGCCTCGCCCAACCATAGCGAGGCTCGAGAGAGGGGTTGGGTATGGTCTAGCCGATCGCTAACCATTGTTTATGGAGTTATTCCGAAAATGAAAAACAACTTTATTCTTATTTTTTATTTCTATTTCAAATCTATTTCCGAAAAAAAAAAATTATCAAATGCATTTTTCTTCTATTTCTGTTCATTAGAGAAACAGATGTTCCCAAAGCATTGCCAAACAACACCTTGGTCAGCCACGATGCTTCTATTCCAATGGCTTCTTCAAGAGGCTTCTTTAGCAACCGCAGTCACCGGATACAAAAGATTCTGTCCACCCATAGTTACATCTACAAGTTCAGCTGAAAGTGTATCAACACCTCAGACAATTTGCTAAAGCATTAGTCAATCCGCAAACAAATTACTCCATAAATACATTAGTTAGTGCACGCATAAGTAAATCATATGCTCCATTTCTTTGCAAATGGCTGAACATATATGTAGGTTGATCACTTGATCAGAGAATCATACAAGCACCACCACCCTTTTCCTCATGGACACTGTTTTTTCATGTGAAATGCATATTACAAGTGCATTATACAATGGTGTATCTACATAATGGTGGGGAAACAAGTTAATCGACAGTTGGAGTTGAACCAAGAATGCAAAGAAACAGAGAATGGCACACATGAAGAAATAGGTTCAATTCCAGTCCCGGGCTTCAAGCTGCCTTCACCACATATTAGGGGTGAGCGGTTCCAGGTTCCGGTTCGGTTCCGTCCGGAACCTGGAACCTACCCTCGGGTACAGGTTCTTCAATTTTTGGAACTTGGAACCTACCCGTTAAAACCGAGAACTTGGAACCTACCCCCATCACGGGTTCCGGGGGTCGGTTCCAGGGTTCCAACAGGTTCTTTTTTTTTTTTTTTTTTTCATTTTCGTAATGGGCGCGAATATCTGGAAGCCGAAATAATTCAATAGTTGGCCCTCCATTTTCAATACCTGCCAATACACAACAATGTGAACCTTTTACATCCAAATAGACAACTAAATTCATAATTTTCTAGATAAAACATTGTCTAATGTATAATTTGGTGATTCCTTATGGTTAATATGTTTCATAATAATAACTACGGGCATGTTGTATGAGCATATGCTCTTGGCATTTCGCTCTTGATTTGAGTGGGTAAGAAGTAGGTGCCACGTCGTTGCTATGCGCTCCTTGCAGAAAGTTACGGCAACATGCTCAGATACACAAAGTACAAGCTCAATATAGCTGCCATGGCGTGCGGTCGGCAAATGCAAGGACAAAACTATGAGGATTGCATCAAAGATCGGCAGGATATATTTCAAGTCCATATGATGTTATGAAACCTCCTTTCCTACACAAGAGCGGTTTATTGTTACCGCCCTAAACCTGCATGAAGAGAGATTGACTTTTCAATTGTCATTCTGAAAATAATAAGTAGCATCACTGAAAGAACAACTTGAAAGCTTAAAACCCAACAAGAGCATGCGTATGGTGCTTCAGTAAATGTATCTATCCCGGGACAAGCAAACAGTTGCAAATCCGTTCATTGTGCCGTAAACTAGCAGAAGAAGTGCAAAATCATCGTTTTCTTAGTTTGATGCATGAGATTTACCAATTACAACAAAATGACGGCCTGGACTGCATGTACTGCAAACTGCCTCAACAGAAGGATTCAGCTTGTCTATTGGGTTTAGCATTTAACTAGAGAATCAATCGGCTGATAATTTCTTTCCCATTTCAGGCCGGCAAAAGAAGATGGTCACATCAATATCAGCTGAAGATTCTTCACCCCAAATTGGCAGTGTTGAGTAGAGTGGCAAATAATATAGATACAGTGCCAAGTATTTCAGGCACATTGGCTATTCCTTCAGTAGACAATAACATATACAATCCTATGAAAATATAGCACATAAATAACAATTTGTTCCAACAAGATCCAAAATATGGCTAAGCTGCACCTTACAATACGATTGCTATCGTATTTTGTCATTGAACAGAAGAAAAAGAATTCTCTTCCCTACAAAGACAACACCAAACTAACCGGTTAAGCAGCAGTATGCCCAGTCTAGCAACATAGTGCTGTTGCTCTGCAGCAGTTAGACCTACTCCACATAAATAATGTCTCCATCAGGATCCCCGCCTTCCCAATCGCTTTCATCTCGCGGATGATCCGATGCCTCAACCACGTCGGCGGTGGCGGTTCGGCGTAATGACGGCCCGAACGGCCAAGCGAGCAGCAACAAGAGGTGGTGACGGTGGCTTGGGACGGTGGCGGTGGCTCACGGCGGCGAGGGGCCGCGCGACAGCTCGTCGGGCTCAACGGCGAGACGGCTCGTCGGACGAGCGGTGAGTGGTGGTGGTTCGGTGGCCAAGAGGTGGTGGTGAGTAGGGTGTGGGGCGGCGGTGTGGTGGTAGTGAAGCAGCAACCAGCAAGAGGAAGGAAGGAAGGAATGAAGAAGAAGAAGAAGAAGAAGAAGAAGAAGAAGGGGTGGGGTTTCGGCCGAGAGAGGGGGAAAGAGAAGAAAGAGAGAGAAGAAAAGAAAAAAGTTGGGGGACAGGAAGTGACGTGAGCAGGAAAAAGGGGGAAAAAGAAAGAGAGAGGGAAAAAGAGGGGGAAAAGAAAGAGAGGGAAAAAGGAAGGAAAGGGGGAAATGACGTGGGTGCTCTTGGGTTTTTTTTTTTTTAAATATCTGACCGGTTCCGGTTCCGCCGGTTCCGGTTCCCATTGGAACCGGAACCAGAACCGGGAACGCCGGTTCCTAGAAAAATGGAACCGGGAATCGAAACCGGTCTCTTTAAAACTGGGAACCGAACCGGAACCTCCGGTCGGTTCTCCGGTTCCCGGTTCTACCCGGGAACCGTGCTCACCCCTACCACATATTTCATCTTATTAAAGCAGCCATGATGTTGCCTAACTATTTCCTTTAGGCCAAGCCCACCTGTCTCTCCCACCTAAGGTCTTCCGAAAATTCTGAGAGCGCAGCCCTTGGGTCACCATCGGAGATAGACAAGTAGTACTGAGCAGTCCCATCATCAACCTGCATGCTCCTCCTAAGCAAGTCAAGTATTCTCTTCTTCCCCTGTTCAGAGGTTGTCCTCTTCAACAAAGAACTTATCTCTATGTCTCGCACGCCTTCTGGATAGAGCACGGCGACTTCCCTCTTTGCATTGTTATCTCGCTCTATGTAGCATGTGGAATCGATAAGAATGTCAGGGTTGCTTATGGGGATTAACAATCTCTCCCTCGAATATATATCATGGTCACTCATCATGTTGTTTAAGCGCTTTATGTCCATGACCTGAGAGTACCAAAAAAATATTCTTTTAAGCATGTAATATTCGGTGTAGACAGGGACAAAAAGGACATGTACAAAAAAAATAAAAAAATAAAAACTTTTAAGCAGGGAAGGAAAAAAATTCAGGGAAGCCATTCTAAAAGTAAGTCTATACCAATAGTTATCAAAACATTGAACTCAGAGAGATCTGAGTTGACAATCATGGACCACATGATACATCATTATTGACTCTTCAGGGATCATTATGACCACAAAAATGGAAAAGTTCCATCAAAAGAAAAGTTCATTTCCTAATTGCACAAACAATTTATGTTCTGGTCTCAAAATTTGAGGGTCACGTTCAACCATTTCAATAAATCAATACCACCATTGCAGAATCATCTACTATTTCTATGTCGGTGTTATTAAGTCAGAGGAACTATCATGACCATCACAAAAGTGCATCACCCCTCATTTCATACTGATGACTTGCAAAATCCGAGCATCATTTAGCCTAATGTGTTCTGGGAACTAAGAGATTGGATTATCTATTAAAGATGCTCAATATCTGCTTGCCAATCAATCATATCTTTTTGCTATTAGTAGCCAGAGATGCTTCTTGCTTGGCAAACTTAACAAAACTCAGTCACATCAAAAGATTTCAGAACGTTTCACTTGAAGAGGATCCTATGCTCACTAAGACAAAACATTTGTGTTCAAGCCCCAACCTTCCTCCATACCTCCATAAGAAACGACGACAATGACTTCTGAGTGTAACCATTTCCTTTTCCTTTTCTTTAGGATTTGCCAAAAGATGAAGTTACTCCAAAATTACAAAATTTGTATATCAATTAGTCTGGCTTTAGTCTGGCTTTCTCCAATGGGAAGAAATCTATAAGATTTGCAGGAGACTCCATTGAGCATCTATCCTACCACCTATTTGGTACAATATAGAACAACAGCGTAAAATGGTCCATATAACTAACCTCACTCAATGGGATGAATCAGTCATTTACATTGAAGTCATTCAACTACCAGCCTGCACAAAGAAGCTATGAACATCATCAAATGGCATATAGAACATCTAGCATCTTGTCAACCTTTTTCTTCTCCTAGTAAACTCCATAAGCTAACCTTTATCAAAGAGGCCAGAACCTATTGAATGGAGGTATGAGAGAGCCATACTCAAAATTCTACAAAACTATGTCCTTAGACAATCTTGCACCGATCAAGAGAGATATCCAACTTTGGCTGTTATGGTGGTGGAGGTATGCCAGAATGCTTCTTCAAGGAAGAAAGCCTCTGCAAAGACCTGACATTGTTGCTAGCTTTAAAACATTCCTCAACCCACAAGTCCTTGACGATTCAATGATCTTAGTCACCAAATAGTAGGTTCATTCACCAAACTCACCACTTTACTCCCCCTTTCGCTGGGATTTGCCATTTTAGCAATCAAACTCAGGATCACAAAGTACTTCACATATTATGAAAAGCACCTAACCCATCCCCACCCATCCTCTCAGCGCCAAGGAAGTAACCAAATAGACAGTCTATGCTGGAGGAGGAAAACAAATGGATTCCAAGCCATCAGCAGAGCCAATCCACCAGAAATTCCATGAAAATTCACAATCAAGCTCCCAGCTTCCATCCACTTCATCATCACTCAAACGGAACTACCTATTTCTAACCCTGTCTGCCCATGACTACACGCAGAGCAAACCAACATGACTTCCAAAACATCAGAAGGATACTACCAGGAAACCTTCTTCGTAAAGTTTCAAATGCTGCAGCTGGACACACCACTTTAGCTAACTTTTAAATGAAATAGCAGTCCATTTGTTCTTCAGAATATGCCGAAAGTGAATCTCCATTGAAAATACAGCGTCAAATCATGTCATTTGCAAACGTTCAAAGTATACCATGCGAGAAAATCATTTCGCCGCGAACATAATTCCCAGTTTTACTCACAATCAATACAGCAAAAAGGACAAAAACTCCATTACCTGAATGGAGTACTTCACGGCGAGGCTCGTGACGCTATCGCCACGCTTAATTCGGTGCGAGATCGCGAACTTCCCCATGCCGTTATCCCTCCAGAAGCTGCCCGAGCTACGGACGCCGACCACCTCCTTCAACCTCCAGGGGGCCGTGAAGGCTCGGGTGACCATGTCGCGATCGGAGGTGACGGAGCTCCAGATGCGGCAGACGCAGCTCGCGCGGGCCAGGTCTGGGACGGGGAGCTTCTCGAAGATGAGCCGGAAGGTGTCGCGGCAGGCGAGGGCAGAGAAGTGGGAGTTCATCGGCGAGATGGTGGAATCGTTGGTAGTGGAGGCGGAGGAGGAGGCGGCGGTGGTGGCAGTGGAGGACGGTGGCGGAGATGTAAGAGTTTTTCTGATGTGGACTAAATTAATTGATATTGTAATTTACTATTTTTATGGTTACCGTAAAACAGGGTTGGTCTAAGGTGAGATAGAAGGTTTCTTAATTAGTCTAATATGGGCTAAAATTTAGTAGTATGGGCCGAGTTGAGCTGGCCCGTAATGAGAGGACCATTTGGAAACTCTATAAATAGTGCTCAAGTCTCTCCTCTAACCCGATTCTCACCGTATCCTCACCTAAGGGCGTTTACCTAACGCTACACGTGAGGGGGCCGCCTCATTGAGCCGGTGATACGGAGGGTAATAGAGGAGAAGGACTTGCGCGTGGAACATTGTGTTTCCGCTTCCGCTTCAAGAACAATAGATCCCAAAAAACAGGTGCGTTAATCTTTCTACTCAATTATACATGTTCTTGTTCTAGTTATGGAGATCTTGGGGTTACGCAATTTGCATCCAACATGTGGTATCAGAGCAACCATAACCCTAGAACTTGAACGCATAAAGGTTTTGCCCTAATCTGTACGGACTAGCCCTAATTAGTACGGATCTTGCCATAATTTGTGATTTTCAAGATTTTTTGTTCGATAAAAATAAAATAAAATCACAAATTCGAACTGGGCTCGACGAGACGAGCAAGACGGTCGGCGGTGCGTCGCCGGGGGAGGCCGCACGCGCCCCCACGCGCGGCCACGTGCCGCCTAGGCGTCGAACGCGCGCCGCGCGTGAGCTCCACGCGCCGCGCACTCAAGCGGCGCGTGAGGGCGCGTGGAGCGTCGGATCGGCGCGTGGATGGCGGCATTGGACTCGTATGGTGATTTCCTATCTCGTGGTATATTTATTTTATATTTTTGATAATTTTATGGATGTGAAAATACATACGGAACCCTAAATACGTGTATTTTTAGTGTATTTTGCGTATTTTTCTTATATTTTCTGTGAAATTGGAAATATAAGTGTTGGGTTACAGGTATGTTATCACATAAACATTATAATGTGTGATTCATCAATAAAAATCAAACTTTATTGTGAATTGAAGCTAACTTAATGAGATACAATCATTATGGAATAGTAATTGAACTATGTATTGAGCTGATGAGAAACAGTAAAAGGTTATGAAACTTTTGTTACTCAAGCATACTCCTTGACACGCTAGTAATCTTTGAATGATGGATGTTTCAAGAACTCGTGACCAAACTGATTGTACTGATTTACATATCTGCTGTATGTGGATAATACATGTTGATTAAGTTACTGCATATTGTACATGAACTCATCTGGTCACTTGTTAATGTCTATCAAGTTAATATTTTTATGGTTAAGGAGTATGACAACATCTACGCAGAGCAATATCTACTGTTAAATTTTAGATATTTTGTTCTCTGGTTTGACTCAATTTATAGGCCACTGGTTGAAGTAATGATATTTGTTACCTAAAATTGATTAATAAATCAATTGTTGGCCTTTGAGTCATTTTTTGTCTTATGAAACTCATGAGCAATGGTTGATCCGCTGTTAAGCTTGTCAATATGGTGTACCCTGTATTACTATTGATGTTAATTTGTGAGAGATATTTTAGATCAACATTCTTTTTATGTTGTTATGGTAATATGTAATTGGGGTGCATAAGAGATGTTTTATTCTCTGTTATAAGAAGTTTCTTATGTTACTGTGATCAATGATCTCATTGGAATCTGTCTTTCAGATTCGCTATATATATTTATATATATGTATAAATAAAGATTAATTTTTATTAATGGATAAAGCAATGTAATTAGCATAATATGTGATTTTAGTGATAACATGCCCCTATCACTAAAGTTAAAATCACATGTATATGATGTATGTGAGTAGTAAAGTTTATATCCCTGGTATGAGAGAATTTCAAAGATTCAATTGAGTAGTGACCGCCAAAGTGGCACGCTTGATTGGGTTTGAGAAATTTCGGTCTCGTATAATGATTGGGATGTCTCCTGGTCTAATGCGTAGTCATACTCCCAAAGGAGGTGATTGTGTATTGGTTCATGGAGGGATACATGATAGTGTGGTGGAGGAGTGACCGATCCTAATGGTTCATATGCCCAAATGTGATGAATTCACGAAGATTGGAATATATTCTCATAACCCTTATTATGTGGGGAGTGTACAATTGCATGTCATGTATTCTGCCCAAAGGTGACTATGTGATTTTGCATGTAACTCTATGGATGTGTACTTGTACGTCAAGTTACACAATACTCACATGATGCTAATTATATATATTGCTTGGTTTTCAGTCACCTTCTCTGTAATTAATAACTTCATTATTATTGAGGTTTTTACTGCTTCAAATTTTAAGTTGTGGACATATGATTTGTTGCTTGAGAAAAGAGCAATTGAATTTTGCTTACTGTCCATAAAGCGTTCCATTCTGGAACACTTAAAAAGAGGTTTGCCTGTGGACCTTTGCTAAAAGATGATGGAAGCCTTAGTTGCTTGAAATTATGTCTTATCTGATATTGAAATTAGGACACATCTGCAAAGATTGTGTTTAAGTTCTAATAATATATACATCTCGTATATGGTTAAAATGTTGTTTTCAAAAGTTTTTTATTTAAGGAAAATGGCCGAGATAAAGAATAAACTGGTTCAAATTAGTCTTGAAGGTTGTCAGGCCTAATTGTAACGGTAAGTATTTTGATAAGTATGACAATACTGAATTGCTTAAAGGGTCATTTGTCAAATACTTGGTAGATTCTGGGGTGGTAATTTAATTACTACACCTGAAAATTCTGACAAAGAGATTTGGCCGAAAGGTATAAATGCACCATATTGAACATGGTGATGAGTATGATTAGTAAGACTAATTTATCTGTTTTTTTTCTTTTGTGGGCTGATATTATGAAAGCAATTTTTTCATATACAAAAGGGGTATTGATTTTATGACCCTAAAGAAGGTATAAGAATTATGGAATCACATACTTTAAAGTTTCTAAAGATTGACGTAATTGTAGAGGATAGTTGCTCTCAGACTATTAAAGATAATAGTATGATGGAAGATCACTATGTCTTTGTCTTTACCTATACAGATAATTATGGAATCTCCTGTACCATAGACTAAACTTGTTGAGGTTCAAGGTACTATTCTTGATATAGTTTATAATGATATTTCTTAACCTCTCAAGTGCAGAATGAAGTAGTGGTAACTTTATTAAAGAGATTTGTTAAGGAAAGACGATCAGTTATTCCATTAGACTATATAGTCTATTTGTGAGAGCATGACTATAATATCCACTACATGATTAATTTAGCGACATAAATAAATATTATTTTTTATCCTCAATCAAGTATGTGATTAGATGCCATAAAAAGCAATATACAATCTATGAAACATGTTTGGAAACTTACTGACTTGTCTAAAGATCACAAGTTTATTAGTTGCAAATTGGCATACAAAACTAAAAGAATTTCAAAGAAATATTATGGAATTTAAAACCAAATTGGTAACTAAAGTTTTAACTCTGAAAGAGGGGTGGATTGTTTATGGTAAAGAAATAATTATTTCTTTAAATATTCTTTCAGAGTGAACGTGGCATTAATAATTTATTTTGATATAAAGTTACGCCAAATAGATACAAAATCTATATTGTGCAACTGGATGATTTTGCAGCAAATTTAAATAAACTTGTGTGTAGACTGAAAAGTCTTATTTATAGTCTTAAGCAAGTTTCCAGACAATATTATTAAAGTTTCATAGTGTTGTTATTTTGTTCAATTGGGAACAAAGTAATTCAATATACTGCAAGGTCAGTGGGAGGAAATTTATTTTTTCTCATACTTTATGTACATAATATTTTGCTTACAAGTTGTGACCTTGAGACATCTTATATCCTTTGTACTGAGGTTTGTAAGGATTGTTTTTACCATATTATATTAGATTTTCTCGGAGGACATTTGCTGATTATATATTAGAAATATTCAATATACATTATTGCAAGCCAGGAATTGCTCCTGTTGTTAAGGGTGATGGACTAAATCTATCACATTGTCCTTATTTAGATATTGAGAAAATCTAATTAAAGGGAGTACCTTGTGTCAGTGCACTTAAAAGTATAATGTATGCTCGAATTTGCACTAGACTAAATGTTATCTTTGTGACAGGACTTCTAGACGAGATATCGGTCAAATTCGGGACATGATCACTGGGTTCTTTGTCAAGAAGGTTTTAAGGTACTTAAAGAAGACAAGAGATTATATGCTAATTTACAGACATGTTCAATTCTTGCAGTTAGTATGGTATTTAGATGTAAACTTTGATGGCTGTTAGGATGATATAATATCAATAACAAGATACAGATTTATGTTAGTAGAAAGTGCAGTTAATAAAGTTTTATATTATCTTCTACTATGTATGTAGTGTTAGTAACATTCTTTTAGGTTGTTACTTGGGCTATTAGGCTCCAAAACCTCATGAAGGAGTTGATCGTTTTAACTTGATGGATAGACCCATACGATTGTATTGAGATAACAAATTTGTAGTATTATTTATTTACTACAGAGGTCTCAAGGGGTCTAAATTTATGGTGGTCAAAATTTTTGACAAAAAGCAAACGGTACAGAAATGTGACTTATAATATAACATATTTTCACAGATGATGTGATTGCAGATCCACTAACTAAAGGCCTACGCCCATGTGTATTTGAGTGACATGTTATTAGCATGGGCCTAGGAGTATCTTCGGATACTTTGTTGTTTAGTGGGAGCTATTTTGGCTTTACTCGATAAAAGTTTCATCCGTGTTCGTTACACTTTGTAACGGTTTGATATGTATCAACTTTTGCATTCAATAAAATATTTTTGAATGCATTGTTATTATGTTGAATACATATTGATAAAGTCTCAAGGGATTGTATAAATCTTGAGCGAAGGCTAGGGGCATCCGGGCATCCGGTTATTAGCCTTGTGCATATATCTTGTGATACATAAAGAAAGGTTAACCATAAGGACAAGACATATGTGGGTTCATTGGAACCATAAAGCATTGTCTTGTGGCACAAGTTTTTTGTGACACCTAAGGTAAGAGAATGGTGACTGATAAATGGGATCTCTCTATGAGAGATGTTATCCATTTGCCACACTACCATATTGAATCCATATCAATAAAGTTGAGAACATTCGTGACCTTGGAAGGCTCTGTGTGTATACATGCAGTTACCGCCATGATTCGGTGTTTAAGACTTTATGGGATAGGATTGACTATTAAGAATTATCTCTGGACCAAATATGCGCACATACGGTACGATTTCAATTAATATAGTCCAAGTGGGAGAATGTAAGAGTTTTTCTGATGTGGACTAAATTAATTGATATTGTAATTTATTATTTTTACGGTTACCGTAAAACAGGGTTGGTCTAAGGTGAGATAGAAGGTTTCTTAATTAGTCTAATATGGGCTGGCTAGTGTGGGCCGAGTTGAGCCTGGCCCGTAATGAGAGGGACTGGCTGGAAACTCTATAAATAGTGCTCAAGTCTCTCCTCTAACCCGAATTCTCACCTGTATCCTCACCTAAGGGGCGTTTACCTAACGCTACACGTGAGGGGGGCCGCCTCATTGAGCCAGTGATACGGAGGGTAATAGAGGAGAAGGACTTGCGCGTGGAACATTGTGTTTCCGCTTCCGCTTCAAGAACAATGGATCCCAAAACAGGTGCGTTAATCTTTCTACTCAATTATACATGTTCTTGTTCTAGTTATGGAGATCTTGGGGTTACGCAATTTGCATCCAACAGGAGAGAGATCAGGGGTCCGAGGCTGATGCTCCAGGTCGTTGTCGTCGTCGCCGTCGCCGCAACAGCACATTTAGAGAGAGATGGGAATAAGAGCGCGTTTTTGTTCAAAAATCATTCCAGGGAGTAGAAATAGAAAAAATTATTTATGTTCTGGGAATAATTTTTGACCAGGAAAAAAGACGCGTTTGGTAAACTTGTTCGGAAATAAAAAAGAATAGAAACATGTTTGGTAAATTTATATTTTTTTTTTGTTCCTTTATTTTTCCTTTTTTTCTTTCTTCTTTCTTTTTTTTTTTTTCTTCTTTTGGCCGGTCGCCGGCCTTTGGCGACCGGCCGACGGGGCCGACAGCCTCGCCCGGCCACGGGGAGGCTCGGCCTCGCCTTGGCTGGGCGAGCTCGGGCTTGCCTAGATCCGACGAGGCCGAGCTTGGCCGGTGGTTGGGCGAGCTTAGCCTCGCTGGGGGCTGGCGATACTCCGGCGAGGTCGTCGACCCTCAACGGCTGGTCGCCGACCATGGCCGAGGTCGGCGACCGGCTAAAGAAAAAGAAGAAAAAAAGAAGAAGAAAAGAGGAGAGAGAAAAAAAATGTTCTTTAAAAGTGTTTATAGAACAAAAAATTAATTTTTTTTTGTTTCTTATTTCCGTTCAATTTTATTAGGGAACAAAAAAACATATTTTGAATAAAAACGTAAATAAACGCGTTTTTGTTCTTTTTTTTGTTCCGGGAACAAAAAAACAAAAATTTTGTTCATAAACAAGAAAAAGAACATTACCATGCAGGGCCTAAATGTCTATAGAGTCGGTTTTTGATGGTTTTGGATTTTTGGTTTTGAGTGGCGGATAGTAGGTGCCTGAAATATGGTTGAATTACGGTTTTCGTCCCATGTTTTGTCATTTATTACAAATTGTCCCCGACTTTTCGATTTTTTGCGATGTCTCCCATAAAATTTGAAATCGGTTGCGATGTCAGACTGGTGTGACTTCCATCATTTTTCAGTTTGAGCACCGACCATGTGCTTGTCACGTGACTGAGTCGATCTTTCATGGAAGGGAGAAAATATCGGCTGCCCGGTGGCAAATAAGACAAGAAGGTGATAAGAAGGCGACACGTGTCCTCGTGGGGTCCACAATCTGGACTGATTGAGCAGAAAATGAGTCGTCATTTAGCTATAGCAGAAGGAACGGTTGGGTTTTTTCTGCGAGTTCTCTTTCTTTGCGCCTCACTCTCTACCCGCCTTCTCTCTCCGACAAACAGGATCGCGACCTCCGTCTCTCTCTCCCTCCCTCTTTCCGATCGGCGAACCACCACGCGGGATCGGCGAAAGGACCGCGAGCAACTGACAAACCACTGCACGGGACCGGCGAGAGGACCGCGACCTCCGTCTCTCTCTCTGCCCTCCCTCTTTTCGACCGGCGAACCACCGCGCCGCCCCTCCGGCTCCAGATCCGGCCCCGATTCATCCGTCCCTTGCTCTTTCTCTCCCCTCGCATCTCTATCTGCCCTCCCTCTCTTCGAAGGCGAACCAGCGCGTGACCGGCGAACCAATATTTTCTCCTTGCGGTAGAAGCAACGAAAATATCTTTGAAGTCTACAGCGAGGTAGTCTTACCGATTTCGAGGAAGGAAGGTTTGTTTCGGCAGTCTTGGTCAAGAAGGTGAGGGTTAAAAAGCAGTACAATCGCCGCGTGAAAAGACGAGCAATCTTGTCGCGCAATCCTCTCCACAAGATTGCGCGTCTCCTTCAGGGCAAGAGTGAGAAGTCAAGCTTTATCAAGAGTCCCGAGTAGGGGTGAGCGTGGTTTCGGGTAGAACCGGGAACCGGAACTGAACCGGAGGAGGTTCCGGTTTGGTTCCCGGTTCTAAGTGGACCGGTTCCGGTTCCGGTTCCGGTTCCCATAGGAACCGGAACCTGAGGAACCGGAACCGGCAAAATTAAAAAATAAAAAACCCTAATTCCTACGCGATTTTCCCCCCCCTTCTGTTCAACTTTCCCCCATTTCCCTTTCTTTTTCTCTCTCTCTTTTCTCCACTTTTTCCTCCTCATGTCACTTCCCGCCCCCACTTTTTCTTTTCTCTCTCTCTCTCTCTCTCTCTCTTCTCTTTCCCCCTCTCTCGGCCAAACCCCCCACCTCTTCTTCTTCTTCTTCCTTCCTTCCTCTCGCCGGTTGCTCTCCACCCACCACCACACCGCCGCCCCACGCCCTACTCACCACCACCTCTTGGCCGCCGAACCCCCACCACCCACTGCTCGTCCAACAAGCCATCTCACCGTTGAGCCCAACGAGCTGTCTTGCCGTCTGCGCCACCGTGAGGCACCGCCGCCGTCCAAATCACTTTTTATCACAGTTGTTCTCCTCTTCCATACTCGCCTCTCCCCGTCCCCGACGCCGCTTGCCCTCACCCTCGACTCCGCCGCTCGACGCCGCTCACCCTCGACGCTGCCGCCGCCGCCGCCAGACGCCGCTCGCCCCGCCCTTGTGCGGTCGCCCCCCTCTCACCCCGACGCTCGGCCACTCAACGCTGCCGGCGGGACGCCGCTCTTCCTCAACTCCACCACCGGACGCCGCTCATCCCCGGTGGACGCGCCGCCGCCCAGCCACCCCGACGCTCGCCGCTCGTCCTGACGCTCAGCCGCTCGTCCCGACGCTCGCCCCGACGCTTAGCCACTCGACGCCTGCTCGCCCTCGACGCCGCCTCTGGACGCCGCTCGCCGCTCGCCCAGCCACCCCCGACGCCGCTCGCCTAGCCGCTCGCCGCCCCCCCAAGCCGCTTGCCCTGTTGCCCCGATGCCACCCGGCTATAGATCGTCTCAACGCCGATTCGCGATGTCGGTGAGTGCTCGATTTCTCTTGCTCTGTCTCTGTTTCTTCTGGTTTCGCTCGATGCATTTGCTTTTTCCAAGCATTCCCATTTGCAAGCAAGCCTATGTTCAATCCTTTTGTTTCCTGAAAATGATCAATCTCCTCAAAATTAATCTCGATTATGCTCTCGATCCAATCCGCCATGTAACTCGTAACATGATTTCCGTCCACGACACTTGTAATCTCTGAGATTGAATACGTTAATGTTCTGCTTTCCCCCTAAATATGCAGGTCTCGGGGATAATGCAGAAAGGAAAAATGGATTGGTCCCAGAATCTATCATGATGTCGAATTGGACAATCAATGTATCCGAGTTGCGGTTAGTTTCGCCAAGATTTTGCAGTCTGCATAACAAGAATACTTGTCGGAATATACTAACCTTGACGCACCTTATCATTGCATCATCAAAATTTATAAACACGTGATATCATGCTCCTCCACGGACGATCAAGGTCAGCAACATATCTCCAAAGAGACATTATCGCATGAAAGCAGTTTTGACCTTGTCCCTTCTTCAAAAATCGCATGGGTACTAGCTAGTTTATCAGAGTATGGAGCTGTTCCATCTATTTTGTTTGGTTATTTGTTTGTCGCATTATATGTCTTGCTAAATTCTTGAAGGACTTGAACTGTATTGTTTTAGCAAGCGCTACGCAGCAAGACCTACATAAGGTACCTGGTGTAAAGGATCTTCGAGTAGTTTTTGACAGTGGGAGCACTTACACTGAATTTTGGGAAAGGAAAAGCCCAACTTCGATTGCTGCCCGAGGCTTATCTCATTGTCACGGTAAGCTTTGTTTCTTTTTTCTTTTTAGCAAGAGAGTGCACCAGCGACTGACAAATTAAGGCTTGTATTTTTCCCCAGAGACACGGTATGAGGCACATGCTTTGTGGTGAGTCCTCCATCCACACTCTAATTATGTTTATGAATAAGGCGCGGATAAGTCACAACTTTTTCTTTAGCTTTGTTTCTCTAGTTTAGACATATCTCTTCCCTGGTTACCATCAGATTCTTCCATTAGCAAACTATGGAATAGATGTGTCATCTTTATTTGTAGAATATTTTAAGATTATGTTTGGATGTGGGTGCTGCATTCAAATGGACCCAAATGAAAAGATATATGAAACCTTGACATACAAAAGCTTCTCTTTTGGATTTATTTCTTTGTAATGTGTCTCCAAAAGACTGAGTTGGTTATGGCGTTCTGTTCATTTTGTTCTTTTGTGGTAGTCATGGATTTATTTCTTTGTAATGTGTCTCCAAAAGACTGAGTTGGTTATGGCGTTCTGTTCATTTTGTTCTTTTGTGGTAGTCAGGTGGTAGGTATATGCTTTAAATTATCTGAAAATCTGCATCAGTCAATAGATTTGCTTCTAAGGTCAATAAATTAATCTTATATACTATAAATAAGGTTGAAGGTGTTATGGGCATCAGTCAATAGATTGTTTTATTAGGTTGCTCCATAATTCTTATGGTCTCTACCATATAATTGAATGTCTCTTGAAATTTCCACTTATTTTAAGGGTTATAGCCTGCTAGTTATTTGAGCTTGAACTTGACCAAATAATTATGATTTACTCCCTTTTTGCCTTTTCCAATTCTGTTGATCATTAACTTGAGCTGGTAATATACTCTGAGGCATCTAAATCAGCGAATTTGAACATAGAGTTGTGAGAACCAGGTTCTAATTGTATCCATTAAATTTTATTTGTTATTGGTATATTTACATTTGTTGAATTTTCCCCTTTTGCATTTAATGCAGGTGATTCCATGTGCTGTGCTGTCTCTAGTGATTCACCCCTCAACACACCATCATATCATTAACAGGATTTGTTGGGCCTTTTGTGTTTATCTTGAAGCTGTTTCAGTGCTACCCCAGCTCCGTGTCATGCAGAACACAAAGGTACTGCAATGTCCAAATCCTGTAATGGCGATATGCGTGGAAAATATCTATGTCAATTGAAACAGGATGTAAAAGGACCTCTACTTCTTATCTGTTGGTCACTTACACTTATAGAGATAGTTTGATGCCTGAAGCCCCTTCATTAAGTTTTCTTTTGCCACTCGCTCCTTTACTTTGAATCTTTGGCTATTTCTTTTGTATATTTGTGTCAGCCAGGTTTGAGATTGCTCATTTGTGAACTACAATTTCTATCAATTTGCTATCTGTCTTGCAAAGTTGGTGTTTTGCAATCACTCCAATGCATACACATCACATCTAGTGTGTTGGCTTATACTATGCTGACAGGAAATTCCCATGGGTTTTTTGCTGCATAGCTATCTCAAACATTGGTCTTATGTAAATGTTGACAGCACATCTATTGGCTTTTTTTCTTCTCTGTTACTGAGTTTGTACCACTCTTTATAATTTTGGGGTACTCAATTGATAAAGGAAAGGAGGAAGAAATAAAAAAAAAAAAGAACCCGTTGGAACCTGTTGGAACCTGGAACTGACCCCGGAACCTGTGATAGGGTAGGTTCCAGGTTCCAAAAAATGAGGAACCTGTACCCGAGGGTAGGTTCCAGGTTCCAGGCGGAACCTGTAAGGAACCGGGAACCGCTCACCCCTAGTCCCGAGTGCTCGTGACCCAGGAGCAGAAACGCCAATCACCGTAAGTCACTTGAGACGCTGGTCTTTCGCTCTGAGATATCTGGCTTTGATACCTCTAGATTGAGGCCTGAAGGTGATCTCATAATTGTGCTGTGCTTTTGAGGCTCGGACACGACTTGATGTGCTTTAAGATAACTCCTTTTTAGACATTAAAGCCTGTCTCTGCATTACTTTTCCAGAGGAGCCGGATAGTCTATTACATTTTGATAGAAGAAAATAAAGACATTTGATTATTACTCATTGCACGACATCTAACATTTTTAAAAGCATGCACAATATAACATGTGAAATTCCATCGACTTTTTCAAAATCACGATCGTCACATTTATTGCAGATTTTTCTTACTATGTTATCCTTTATTCAAACTGAACACTATGAGTGGTGGGACGGGTTAAATCCGGCGGAATTTAATAGTTCCTACCACAATCTCTCTCTCTCTCTCATATTCGTCACTTTCTAAACCTTGTACATCCGTCCTCTCTCTTGCAGAACAGTTCAACGCTATCATCTACAATCTACAGTCCTCGCTTGCTCTCTTTGTTCATTTCCCTCTTGAAACTTCTCGCCGAGGCTTGTTTAGGATCTTCTCTCTCCGACCTTGCACCCCCTTCGCATCTCAGCTCGCGGAAGGTAATCGCATTTTTCATCTCTTATTAGCGTGTCATTTTTGTTGATTTGTTGCGGCCGAACTAGTGTGTAACATGTGTTGGGCTTTTATTGTCTAATGTGGGAGGCTGCTAACGTGGTGTGTCACCAGCTCCAGCTCATAATCGACTTCTGTAGAAAAGGGAAGCCTTTGCTTTCGACTTTAGATGTGACTAATCACGTGGCCTCTCTGTCTCATTGTTCGTTTACATCACAATTCATTGTCCATCCTTTATTAAGC
Source organism: Eucalyptus brandiana (assembly GCA_014182725.1). Taxonomy (NCBI): domain Eukaryota; kingdom Viridiplantae; phylum Streptophyta; class Magnoliopsida; order Myrtales; family Myrtaceae; genus Eucalyptus; species Eucalyptus brandiana. The sequence continues at coordinate 23,864,813 of CM024669.1, forward strand.
TAGAATGAGTTGGAATGCCAGCACGCTAGATTCTATTGCGCGCAAAATTGCCAGTATTCACCTCAAACCAGGGACCGTCTTTTGATGGGTCGTGAGGTTTCTTTGTCTATGAAGGTCTAAGATAAATTAAATAAAAAACGAAACAGAAAAGAAAAAGTAGTAGGCCGGTTTGCGGCCAATTCTGGGATCAAGGGGTTTGATTTTCAATTTCGAAAATTAAAAACAAGCTTTGATAGGGTAGGTTTCAGGTCTTGTTTCGGAATCTACACACTCTATAATCAATCACCCATAAAAGTAATTATTCTCTTAATTGGATTTTATTTGACAATTTTACCTCCCAATAGAACATTCTAGACAAATAATATGCTGTCTTCCTTGAATTATTGGACAAGATAATCCTAAAAGGTACATTGGCTTCACCTTCCTCCAAGGTTTGAGTATTTTTAACTCTATTGCTGCTTTTCTTGAACAAAAAATGAAAACTATATTTGTACTTTCTACCTGCTCTCCACTCATGATAGTTTCAATCATCACAATACAAAACATACCAAAATCCATATTATGATGACTTCTTTCGCTTTCGCGTCTCTCTAAAATTGCAGTCATGGTAAAATCTTGGTTTATTTAATCATCAGGGACTCCCAAGCACACGAATTCTCTCTAAATAGAATAGAAATAGATAATTGAGGGCTTGTTATTCAACAGTATAACATGACTTATATACCCGTGTCAACCAATATCCATATCCATAGATATCTATCTATGATCTTATCTTTAACTCAATATCTTTTACATGATATTCAATAGGAAGAAAAATATCTTATGACACACACGTGAAAACAATCACGTAAATTGAGCCATACGTGCATATTAAGAGATTCACCTAACTTTATAACACTCATTTCTTACACTTCTTATTACAAACAATAAATTCGTTCTTCAAAATGCGATTAATCAATTTAACCTGGTTTATCATGAATTTAGTCAATAATCCTACTCTTCTTCCATTTAGTTGAAGAAAAAAAGCTTTGCGGTGATGTTTTCAAAGTGGGGCGTCCAACAAAAATGGGGACAAGCACTCGACGTCATTGTTTCCAACCTTGGTCGTCTCTTAATTTTCTTCAGCAGCTTCCTTTTACTTCCTTTCTTCTCTTCTTCTCCTGCTTCCACCGAATCCGTACAATTTTGTGTCATTTCTAATCGGTCAGACTAACGTGGAGAAGGGGCAAAGTCAGAGCAAGGCAAACAAAGGGCTGCACCGTTTCGTTTCAGATCGGTTCCTTTGCGGCGCTTCTTGCGTCTCTATGCTTGTATTCAAACATCTCACTAAGAAGAAAAAGAGTGCACTGAGGGAATCTGCCACTCCGTTTGATGCTATCTAACAAATTTATAGCTTTAGTTCTACAGATAAGATATCAATCAATGTTTAAGATTTGAAGATTTAAAATGAAAGGCTCAGTGATGATATACCGGTTCAAAATAAAGTATTTATACATGGAATTATAGCATGTGGTGTTGGCGTGTAATGAGTAAAAGATAAATAACCATGAGCATTTGTTTATCCCTACCTCACATCTCCAACTTCATTAAATATATGACAATTTTAGACATAATTTAAAAATAAAATCACATCCATAATTACTAGCTCAGTCCTTTCTTGACCTCTTTCACGCATATCTAATTCTGTTTCAAATCAATTATTAACTTTTAAATGATTTATCAAATTCTGATTTTCTATAACCCAATAAAAACCAAACGTATGCTTATGTCTTTAGTCGAATGCGATATACTTGTACACAGATTCCAGTTCTTTATAGCCTAATTGAAAAATTAATGTACACGTTGTTCGTGATTGGATCAAGCCAACGAGGTTGACTTGACTAGAGGATGAGGTCCAAAAGAGGATATTTAAAAGCATAGATATTTAAAAATATTTCTTTTATCACACTAAAGGCCCTAAAATTAACGTACAGGTTAATTGAAAAATTTTTGGACCCGCATTTTCAGGGAAATACTCTTAGAAAAGCCCTACTCAATATCTTCTTTGATTTCTATGCACTTTTAGAAAGAAATAAAATGTCGGCCCAAAAGGAAATATTTCCCCTCAATTTAAAATCATTTTCATCAACTTCCTTCATAATTTAAACAGCCAAACAAATGAAATTTTTTCCTCAATTAATATTTTATTTTTAGTTAATTTTACATATGAGCAATGTCTAAAACTTGAATCCTGCCAGTTAAATCATGATTGATGGGAATTTTCTCAAATTAGGAAAGTGCACGCATCTGGAGAATGATGTCCACTGGGCAACAATTACATGACACCACATTAGTTTGGCCAACCGAAATGGGGTTAGTAGAAAGGGTTGGGAAAATGAGGTGGTGAAGATAATGAGGTTTGTTTGTATATTAGGCTAAAAATAGTAAGAGTAAGGTCGAAGGCTATTATAAGGATAAGATGTCGTGGGAGTTTATATTTGGTGGAAGATGGTTCCAGGTATCTCCTACATAATTTCAATGTTTTAGGTGTGAACTAAAAGAATCTGTCTTGAAATATCATAGACAAAGTTATGTCGTTATACCATGTGTTTTGAGGAAGTCGATTAGGCGTGGTGGCTAGGAGCACTGGCATTCGACTTTTTGGTTTAATTACTTCTTTCAATGTGAATTGGCTTTCTGAACAAGTAAATGAAGGGGCTCTTTAGGGGCCCTTTTTAGGGGCCATCACCTAATCTTCTGCAGTCAAGCCACGTTGGTCACCCAAACTGAAGGCCGTGTCCTCCCTCTCTCTCTCTCTCTCTCTCAGGAGCACGAACTTCTTTCGGCATTTCCCTCTCAGATCGCCATGGACAAAGGGCAAAGTCAGACAAAGAGAAAGCCAGCACAGAAAGAGAGCACCGAGGGAGCATCGAGTTCTTCGTTCATCTCTCCAAAACTCACAGGACAAGGTGACGATGCATACGACGTATTCTTGAGCTTTAGAGGCTCAGATACTCGTAAGGAATTCACCGACCACCTCTACAATAGATTGGTCAATACTGGGATTTTTGTGTTCAAGGACGATAAGAGCATCCCAATTGGTGAGGATTTTAGTTCACAAATTCTTGGTGCCATCTCACGATCTAAGATTTCGATCCCCATCATCTCCAAAAATTATGCTACTAGCAAATGGTGCCTTCGTGAGCTCATCCATATGATGGACTGCAAGAATAGTGGGTCACACATGGTGTTGCCAATTTTTTACAAAGTTAAACCATCAGATGTGCGGCATCTAAAAGGAAATTTTGGGGATGCCTTCCGTTCGAGTCAGAAGGATTTTGATGAGAAGGTTATCCAGGAAGGGTCGCGAGCACTTAAAGAAGTGAGTGACTTACAGTTGTGGGAATCCGAGAAATTTGCTAACGGGTACGTCACAGAACTTTTCTTCCTTTTTTTTTTTTTTGGTTGGGAAACTTTTCCTTTTTCTTTGATAAGTTCTCTTCACGCAAAACCAATGAAATGCAGATGTATTACTTGCATTGCAAGCTCAGAAAAGATCCCCAAAATGTCCCAGTAAACAACCCTAATGGGTCGAAGACTAGCAAACACTAGTACTTCCCCAGATCTCGTGAAAACTAAACGAACGACAACTTAAACCAAAGATCCCGCAGTGCCCAAGCATTTTACATTTGTCTCCAACACAAAGCCAAAAAACGAAAGAAACAACCCCTTCAGCCAATAGTATGCCTATAATGGACGCCAATGCTGGGTCTTGATCGCTACCAGAAAAATTAGACCTCATTATGCCAACGGGTTGGCTCGGCTGAGAAGGGTTGGAAAATTCCCATTTACCATGTTTAGGCTTGATTTCCAATGTCAGTAACCCTCATTGGTAGGCAATCTTGGGATAGCCTCCTCTCCTCCTAGAATTTTTTAACCAAAAAAAAAAAAAAGGACCTATCTTTGAACGGGCAACAACCTCAATCGTTATAATGAATATTATAGTTTGAAAGACTCTTCTTGAGCCAGGTACACCACCTTATTTTATTTCAACAAGATCCATCTATTGGCATAAGAGGATAGGGTAAAAAAAATTGGAATGACCGCTACTCCATCTTCCCCCATTGTTATGCGTAAATCCAAAACAGCTTGCATGTTAATTGGCCCCATGCATCCTTAAATATATGCTGGTCTTTGGATGAGATTAAGTATAATCAGGTAGTTATCAATGAATTTTGTTGTTTGATAGGCATGAAGGAGAATTAGTGGAAGAAGTGGTCAAAAAGGTTCTGAGCAAATTGCAACAAGACTTTCAGCTTGATGTTACTAAGCACTTAGTTGGATTTGGGGATCATGTGAGCAAAATCAGGAATTGGGTAGACACTCCTGCCAGTGCTGCTCGAATGATTGGAATCTATGGCATGGGTGGGATCGGAAAAACGACTCTGGCCAAATTAATCTACAACCAGTTGGTGGATGAATTTGTACATCATAGCTTCCTTGCTAATATTCGAGAAACGGCTCAGGGCAAAGGTATTCCTTATCTACAAAATCAACTAATTAAGGAAGTGCTTCAACTCGAAGATCAAGTTTGGAATGTTGACCATGGAATTAGTTTGATTAGATCTAGATTCAAAGGAAAAAAGGTTATCATTCTTCTGGATGATATAGATAACAAAAAGCAACTAGATGCTTTGGCTAGAGAGCGTAACTGGTTTATGAGGGGAAGTATTATCATTGTTACAACAAGAAATAAAGCTATTCTTGATCAATCTGAATTTGAGGTAGACTACCCATATGAATTGAATGGATTGGATGAGGAGCATTCTTTGCTTTTATTTAAGAGACATGCATTTCGTATGGATCGTTGTCCAACGGAGTTTGAGGATATCTCTTGTGAAATCATAATCACCATGGGTGGGCTACCCTTAGCTATTGAGGTCGTTGGTTCATACTTGTTTAAAAAAACAAAGCTAAATGTATGGATAGATGTGTTGAAGCAATTGAAAGAACAACCACATGAAGATGTCCAAGCCATATTGCGGATAAGTTATGACGCATTAAAAGAAGGACATAAACAGATATTTCTCGATATTGCTTGTTTCGTTATTGGGGAAGAGATCAAATTCGCAATGTACATGTGGGAGGACTGTGGGTTTCATCCAAGTCAAGGAATAGAAGAATTGGTACTGAGGTGCTTAATAAAAATTGAAAATGATGACAAGTTATGGATGCATGATCAATTGAGAGATCTTGGAAGGAGCATTTTTTGCCAAGGACAATCACCTGAAAGATGTATTAAACCATTGATCGGCAAAGAAGCCTTCAGAGAACAAATACTAGGATGGGTAACATCTGGCCCTCCTCTCTCACTTTCTCTCATAATTATACATATATATATTTTTAATATGAATATTATTCTATTCTTTATTTAGTATGAGGAAATGCTCCTACTTTTTAGGAAAAAGTATGTTTAAACATCCATTCATGTCCATTGTAGATGAATTGTGACAGCTAATTGGGATTATGAGTGTCCCAAGGATGAAAAAGTTACCTTATTTGATTCAAATTCATTGATATAAATTACATCTGTCAAAAACTTAATTTACAATCAATTTAAGATTCTTTAACTAAGATTCTGCACTAAAAATCTGGTTCACTAAAAGCACGGAACTTTATATCTAGTTGAAAATATTAATAATCTGAAAAATTACAGTAATTAATACAAGATGAAGCGTATACATCGTAAAAAAAAATATGTGCCGATCATAATAAATAATAATTAAGCAAATCAGTAACAGTAAAGAAAAATCAATGTTTGATAAACTTTTTTCCCCCATTTTGATCATGAAAGTACCCGTCCCTCTACTGGTTTCATCTATCTCTTTTCCTTCTTCTTTCCTCTTAATAGATATGATGGTAAAAAATCTCCTTAAGAATTATATTGGGAAAACTTTACTATGCTTTTAGGGTTACGTCACGTTGACCTTGTTCATCTCGTGGACTAGGTTAGGTGTTTGACTATCAGTGGATCTTCTTATTATTTCTTTAATTGCTTCTTTCATTTCCATTGTCCGTTCCTTCGCTTTTCCTAATAAACACTTCTTTCCTCTCCAAGTTGTTTTTATATTATTTATATATTTGGGACAACGCTCTTCTGTGCCAAAAACCACTGGACAAACTTGACTATTTAGAGGAAATGTCATGCTTTTTATTATATCGATGCTTTTTTATTTACTATAAACAATTTTCAGCATGAAGTCAAATTTGAAAGTAAGTTTAGTTTTTACATAGATTGTCAATGTTCATGTCATTTCATTATTTTACATTGTCCATTTGGGGAAGCCTAGTAGGTTCATGACTGATCAATGGCGGGGAATTAACCTTTGCAATTAACCAAGAGATGTTGGGAAAGGAAAAAGCTTTATTTTCTCGATTTAGTTTGAATTAGTTTGCTCATACCATTATAAAGAGCACATTCTTTTTGATTCAATAATTATTCTTAAGAGAAATAATATTGACCATGAGTTTTTCACTAGTTAATATATAAAGTATAGATAATGACAAATGAGTCGAACCATATAATTAAACCCAACCAAAAAAAAGGGAAAAAAGAATTCTATCTTTGGTTTGATAGTGTTCGTGGAAGTTCATATTTCACAAAACAAATTTGTCTTTTAGCAGTTCAGTTTGTTCATAATATTTTCAAGAAACTAATGGAAAAAAATGCACTCAATAATTTTTTTTTAATGTTTACTTATATCTCCTGCCCTATTGTATCTTTGCACTCAACCTATAAATAGCATTCCCAAAAAAAAAAAAAAAAAAAAAAAAACGAGATAATGCTTTCAATTTGGAGCAGATACCGTTGTCACAAAAGTTCATGTGAAAGAAGAAATGTGTCGAGTGTTGTGAAATATGGATCAACTAGTCGTGAGCCCATATCATGCATATGCACAAAACTGACATGAATAAATTTATCATGATATAACTATAGTATCCTTATCTCTATTGGAAAAGCACATATAGATGGACAAATCATGTTCTTTGGAAAGATAGTTATAATTTATAAGTTGATAGTTCTTAATTTTTCATTATAGTAATTCAACCAGAAAAAAAAAAATCTCTCATTATAGTAAAAATTCAGGCGGGAAACTGCATTTGAAAGACATTCCTCTTTTTTTTTTCCAATAACAATGGACATACTTCTTTTGGATGGAGTGCACAAGAAATAGTTAAATGCGTTAAAAATCGAAATATAAGAAATTTAAAAAGATAATAAATGAAATTGCATGAAACGGAAGTGCGATCAAAGGAAAATTACAAGGAAAGTAAAAGATGAACTTTGTTGTGCCGTGCGTGTCTGATCTTACCTCTGAGTACCCCTTTTATACCAATGCCTCGTGTTGACCATTCCGTTTCTAGGCCATTCACATGTAACTTCCACATGCATCATATGTCACATGCATCAATTGTCTCCTGCGTTACTTACCACATACATCCTATGACACCTAGTCCTATACCATTCTTTTCAAGGGAGAGATTTCTCTATTATTCTCTCAACCTAAATTATCTCAAAATCAAGTTCATTATGAATCATATTATTTAAATGAATCCATGGGCTATTTTCATCATTTAGCTCTTAAAAGGGGAAGCCACCATCATTAATCGCAATTGCCCACTGTCTAAACATAATATATATATATATATATATATATATATATATATATATATATATATATATATTATATATATACATGTGTTTTGCTTCGCTTTTAAGAGGGAATTGCTCATCATTTGAAACATTAATTGGTGTCACCTGCTGAATCCAATATAAATGGTGTGCATAGCGTGGGTTATGTCTAGTCTATATCTGATATAACATGATACTATAATTATAGAAATGAAATTGGTGTCACTTTAGGTCCCTTCCAATTTTACTATTATTTAAGGATTCTACTACTAATAAAAAGTATGGCAGAGGAGTGAAGTCTCACTTTGGTAGAGTGCTCCTTCTCTAACCAACACATCCCTCGCCTTTAACGGTTATATAATATTGTCCTCATCAACATGTCATACCATCTCCAATTCTTATCACCATTCTCTTCTTATTTTTAAGAGTTACAAAGTTCACATAAAAATAAGCATAATGTTAACATAACATGCGTGTAGCATGTGTATAGAGTATTGTGGACATTAAGCAAAGTCCATTTACAAAAATAATACCATTTCTAGGTCGAATTTTGCTTTTTACGTGTTACAAATGCATTTTCTTGAACAGGTCAAGTGAGGGGCACTATTGACTTGAAATTACTCTGCTCTAGAAGTGCATGTTAACAGATGAGTACTAATTTCTAATTTCTAATTCATCTCTTGAGAAGCATGCCCATGCTTAAAACGAACGTCAATAATTTACATCAACATACCTCTAGAAAACCTATCTGACAAAAGTGGGTACTAATGGCAACCTAAGTTCCATAATGGTGAAATACTCCATTAACTCTCATTGCCAGGTGGGACACCAGCTTAATTAAGTCCGACTGGACGGTTCAAACAGGAAATTATTTGCACTTAATAGTGCAAGGAATCAAATCATGATACACAAAAGCACATTCCTTAACCACTAAATGAGCTGCGTGGGGTTGCCTCTCAAACATTTCGGCCAAATCTTTCAGAAAACTATCAACTGTACCTTATATTGCTTTTGGTAAATCCTATAGAACCTGACCATAGAATAAATTGCAAAGAAAAAATAACTCACTAGACATGTCTCCTTAGTGCCTAACTGAGCGTGGCTAGGTGCCCGTTGTGATCTAGAACCGCACGCCCAACCGAGCGTGACTAGGTGCCCGCTTTGATCCAGAATCGGACCGTTATGCTGTTCAAGCGACCGAGTCTTGCTGGAGGCCCAGCCACTGACCAGTAGCTTTGGCTACTTGCGATCTCTACTAAGGGCATCTCAATCTGTTCCTCTGAACGTTTACACCATGTTAATGTGCAGATTGAGTCGCGGCTTGATTTATTTGTGGTCAATCTTGAGATGCTAATCCAATAGAAAGTTTAAGATTTTAAATTTTGATACTTGAACGTTATCCAATACCGTCACGATCAGCTAAGCTTTTGGGGGAAAAATAATAAAGTACAGTTGTTAATGTCAATCAAGCCGTTTGGGATTTTGTCACCATCTTCTTCCAATTAAATGATCTCCTTTAGCAACAAACTTTTAGGCGGTATAAGATGTGAAAAGAAATGGTGCCAGTCTTGGGAAATGGTCTTACGTATCTTCACTTTTCTGTTTAGGTAACATAAGTAGATTTCTCTAGAAACTTTCGTGTGGCAGAGTTTGCCGAAAGTTGTTGCCCAGCATCGACAAACCTATTGTTCCATATGTTAAAGACCTTAATCTAACTATAACACCATGTAAGGAAGTTAATTAGTTCATTTTTAGTTGGTCTAAAGCCAGCTCTTTTCCAATTTCCGTCTAAATCTAAAATATTATTCAAATGCTAAAGGTGCATTGCTGAAGAATGATTAAACACTTAATAACAATAGTTAACAAATTGAAAAACAGGTGCTTACTTAGCTACTTAACAAGTGACCCATGGATACTCTTTATCATTCGTATGTTTTAAAAGGTTTCATGTATTTCCACTTTAATAAAAATCAAAGTACATGCACTACAAAATTCCAAAAAAGCAAGAGGTAATAATTGAGGTGTTTCGTCTTGAATCTTTTAAAGCAAGAAAAAGTGATCTTTTTATTTAAAGTATTGTTTGAATTTTTAAAAAAATTATCAAAATACTATGAGTGTGTTTACCTGTCAACATTTATGTTTGGCAAGGGGTAAAAAGATGACAAATTGTGAAAAGTATGGGGTTTAGAAAAACAAAAGTAAAAAAATAAGAAGTCGATTCAGACACTCAATTGATTGATTTTGATATGCAGCGTTTCCAGAGTAGCCTCTATTATTGGCCACGTGGCTGTTCCTCCACATGCACAAGTGAACTATTTAAAAACTTACCGAGCTCAAGGTTCCTTTCATTATGCTGGACGACCATAAGTGGAGACTTTAATGAATTGTTTCCTGAATTGAGATGGCTTCAATGGCTATACATTGAACCTGATATATTTCCTTCAGCAATCAACTTGCATCTATCTAAATTAGTGGTGTTGGAATTGTCACAAAACAAGCTTACAGATGATTGGGGAGGATGGAGTTCGATCATGGTAAGATGGAAAAAAAGACATCTTCTATGATCTTTGCTTTGTTTCATTTTATCGATTAAACTCCTTTTTGACAGCTTTTTCTCTTTTGTACAGGTGGTAAAGCAGCTAAAAGTTCTCAACCTTTCATGTAGCCAGGAGTTAAGATATACTCCTAATCTCTCGGCTTTAACGAAGTTGGAGATTCTCATCTTGTCCGATTGTTACAATCTGAAGCAAGTTGACCATTCTATTGGGAATCTTTCTTCTCTCAAACAACTTGCTCTATGTCGTTGCGAGTCATTGACAAAAATTCCTAGCTCAATTGGGAATCTTTCTTCTCTCGAACAACTTGATCTAAGGTGTTGCGTGGCATTGACAGAAATCCCTAGTTCAATTGGGAATCTTTATTCTCTCAAAAAACTTTGGCTAGGGATTTGGGAGTTATTAATAGACTTCTGTGACTCAAATATGAATCTTTCTTCTCTCCCTAGTTCAATTGAGAATCTTTCTTCTCTCGAAGAACTTTATCTAGTGGGTTGTAAGTTATTGACAGAAATTCCTAGCTCAATTGGGGATCTTTCTTCTCTCGAACTACTTCAGCTAATGCATTGTGAGTCATTGAGAGAAATCCCTAGCTCAATTGGGAATCTTTCTTCTCTCAAATACCTAAATCTATGGTTTTGCATGCCATTGACAGAAATTCCTAATTCAATTGGAAATCTTTCTTCTCTCGAACAACTTAATCTAGGGGGTTGCATGTCATTGAAAGAAATCCCTAGCTCAATTGGGAATCTTTCTTCTCTAAAAGAACTTCATCTAGAGGATTGCGAGTCATTGACAGAAATCCCTAGCTCAATTGGACATCTTTCTTCTCTTAAACAACTTCTTCTAGAGGGTTGCAAGTCATTGACAGAAATCCCTAACTCAATTGGGAATCTTTATTCTCTCAAACAACTTGTTCTAAGAGGTTGCACATCATTGACAGAAATTCCTAGCTCAATTGGGAATCTTTATTCTCTCAAACAACTTAATTTACGGGGTTGCGTGTTATTGACAAAAATCTCTAGCTCAATTGGGAATCTTTCTTCTCTCAAACAACTTAATCTAGAGGGTTGCATGTCATTGACAGAAATCCCTAGCTCGATTGGGAATCTTTCTTCTCTTAAGAAACTTAATCTAAGGAGTTGTGAGTCATTGACAGAAATCCCTAATTCAATTGGGAATCTTTCTTCTCTCGAACAACTTGTTCTAGGGGATTGCATGTCATTGACAGAAATCCCTAACTCGATTGGGAATCTTTCTTCTCTCGAAGAACTTGATCTAGGGAATAGCTTGACAAAAATCCCTAACTCAATTGGGAATCTTTCTTTTTTCAAACATTTTAATCTAGGGGGTTGCACGTCATTGACAAAAATCCCTAGCTCAATTGGGAATCTCTCTTCTCTTAAACATCTTAATTTAAAGGGTTACATGTCATTGAGAAAAATCCCTAGCTCAATTGGGAATCTTTCTTCTCTCGAAGAACTTAATCTAGCTGGTTGCGAGTCATTGAGAAAAATCCCTATCTCAATTGTGAATCTTTCTTCTCTCAAATACCTTATCATTTACGAGTGTCGTTCATTAAAAGAAATTCCTACCTCAATTAGGGATTTACCGAATTTACAAATCTTTGGGTCAAAAACCTTGAATAGTTTCCCATTGCTATGAGATGGTTGAACAAACTGGCAAAGGCTATTTCTTGAATCTTGTGATAGTCTAAAAGGGGGAATTCCAAGAGAAAATGATGACTTGTCTTCACTCGTGATTTTCTATATCACTGGCACATTGATATTTGACCCGCTAGAAAGCATCTGGAATTTTTCTTCTCTGTAATGCCTTGACCAAGAGGGTTGTAAGGAGCTTGATCATTGCTAGAGCTTTCTTCCAAATTAACATATCTTTAGGTCAATTCCCTTATTCCCAGGTTGCCAGAGCTTTCTTACCTATTTCACCGGGAAGAACTTCATTTTTATGGATACGATCAACTTGAGTGCTTCCTAGAGCTTACCTCAAGACTCTTGAAACTTTGTGTTGACTCCTGTCCTAAGTTGATATTGCCTGAGCTTGATGGATTCAAGTACTTGGAAGAGTTGTCAATAAAACACTACAATTCCATTGAAAGAATGGACCTCTCACAATCAAATCTTCTGAAAGGATTGGACATTGAGGATTGTGATAATCTAGTTGAAATTTAGGGCCAAGGTAAATTGGAGTTCTTGGAGACAATCCGTACATATAGCTACTAGTCCATTAGAAGGCCAATCCATTTGAAATTACGTGGGCTTGAAGCGATTAAATACTTGCTATTGCGACAATCTAGTCAAAATACAAGGTCTTGATAAGGTGGAGTTGTTAGAAATGTTCAATGTCTGTAATCGTGGTTCCATCGGAAGATTACCTGACCTATGATGCTTTTGGAACTTGAAAGAGTTGAATATCAATGGTTGTCAAAATCTACATGGTGTTGAGACTCAATTCCTAGTCTTACATAATTGCAAGAGTGGGGAAGTCGGTCCTAGAACCTAACATGATGCTTCAGCCAAGATCAAAATTTAGATCCAATTGTGGTTCTTCATACGTTAGAAGGCATTGATCATCTGGTAAGATTCTTCGTCCTTTAACAACTAGCATGAGCGAAAAGTGTAATACTTTTCTAACAGATATATCTTTTAAGAATAATTTGCTCGACGCTTGGTATCTATTTGATATGGATTTGCCTAAATATATTTGTTGTTGATTGCATCATGGCAATGTTTTTTCAGCTAGTCTTCAATAGGCAAGCTTTCCATAAACAATTGTGAGACTGTTGAAAGATTATAAAGCGAGATAAATTGGTGCTACTTTTGTGACAGGTCTGGTTGGTCTATGTAATGATCAAGGCTTACTTTTGGACTTCAATTCAAAGAGCTGTATAGATGACCTTTTGCATAATTGAGACAATTTTTTGCCTGCTCTGTAAAACAAGCTAGGCGAGGATTTTAAGATTTTGCTTATTATTTTGCATCCCGTTTGATCTTGATGTTGTTGTGGAATCATTTTATCAAATGATTGATCTAGGTCTGGCTAACTTGGCTGAGGCAATTCATATTCCATACCAGAGAACGATCAAATGAAGAAGAGGGATTTTGCTGAGGTGTCATCAGCAACAGCTGAAGGCTAGCTTTTGTGCAACCTTGAACAGGCTCACGGGCCAACTGAAGTGTCCAAAGGAAGTTTTTTGTGCCTGTGAAGATCAAAGCACTTGATATGGTTTCATCAGCACAAAACTGAGTGATTGTGAATGTATTATTTTTCAATTGAATCTACTTTTTGTATGCTCGTTAGGTTCTACCTCTATTAAGCAAATACATATGTGCTGATTTTTCTACATGTTAACCAGATGCAGAGTTCTTTTATGCAATGCGCTCTAATGGTATCATTCCCTAACTCAGTCAGGCTCTGCAGATAGAGGTATGCACTGTCAGTCCTGCTATAACTGTGGAAGAGTGACTTGTGTACTTATATTTAATTGAATGTGCTGTATGCTTGTTAGGTTCTACCTCTTTATTAATCGAATATGTACGTGCTGATTTTTTTGCATGTTACCCTGATGCGGAGTTGTTTGATGCGATCTCGTTCTAATGATATCACTTTCAAACCCAATGAGACTCTGCAAATGGAGGTATGTACTACCAGTTGTACCATAATAGAGCAACCTGTGTGCTTATACTATGTGAGCTGTGGAATTTCACCAGAAATCTGTGAACTAGGATGCATGATGACAATCTCCTCTTTTTCTGTCAGTTCATAATATCTTTCGAATGTTGTGATAAAGGTCTCTGATACGACGAGCTTAAATCTCATGTATGCAGCATTAAATTTGTAAAGTTAAATATAGCCTCCTAGCAAGGCAAACAATTCCATATTGCTCATTTCGCTAATTGGATATTGCAAAATAACCAAGTAACAAGTACGCCTTTCTGTTATGTAGTTTGGGCACTTTGCCTTTTCAGCATCCGTTTGTTCATAAACACAAACAAGGATAATGGTGCTAATTGCTGACTTCTCTTCTCTTAAGTCTGTTGTTTTCTATTTCTTTGGCTGATAATGAATTTTGTTGATTGCAATCCAATTGCGAATTAATCAGAGACCCTTGGAATGTGTGGCAAAACTAATGTCCCCAGATTTTGGTGTTGATAGGTAGGATTCATTGAAGAGGTCACTTGTAGATCGCCAGAATCTAGACCAGGTCAAAATAACCTTGTTTATATTGATGGACTCTCAAGTCTATGCTTATTACTTTCGGCTAATTTTTGGTTCTTCATTCCATATACATCTAAAAATAGACAGAACTAAGGATCCATGCAGCCATGCCTTTATCTCTCTTCGAGATGATTGGAAAGTGTGACACATTTTTACTCTCAACCATCTTGTGTAACACATGCATCGCCCTCATATTCCAACCATCTTTGGCAAGTGCCCGGGTGGAGACTAGTTATAAGTCTTCTAAGGTTGAATTTGTTAGTGTTTGTAACTTTTGATGAAATATCATAAACAACCTGAATTTATCATTCATTCTTTTTCTAAATCTATCACGAAGTACATATGTAGCTAGTAAAATTATAATTATTTTCAAAATCTCATGTGACAACAGCTGATTGGAAAAGCCAATGAGTGTGAGACCCAAATACAGGGTTTACATTTGATGATGCGGTTCAAACTATAAGAGACACAACCTTCAGGTCGTCCAAAACTTATTAATGACTTGCCTCGAAGAAACAACCAAGAGAAGGGAACAAAATCTCACCAAGGAATGAAGAAGGAGAAGGAGAAGGAGAAGGAGAAGGGGAAGGGGAAGGAGAAGAAGAAGATTGCCTCAACTGAGTTGAGAACGAAATTGCAGCTACCACTGCTATCGGAACCTTCTCATGTGGACTCCGGTGCCACCTCCTCTGTGGTTTAACTGGTATGATGACTAATTCATGAAATATTTGATATAATGCCAAAGTGCTAATTTCCAAGTCCCCTTCATTTATTGAGTAGTACAAGCTTGCACAAGTTCAGTTTCCTTGCTCTCGTATCAGCAGCAGCATCACAAAGTCCGGTCTTCCAATTCCCAAGGAAATGTTCTTTTTTTTTAATTCTTTGCAGGGGTTTATACCGATAAATTGTTGATACTCCCTGCAATAACCGCCGACGATCGTGGTGTACATGGTCACCTCTAGCTCTCAGCCTGTGTCTTCCAAATTCTTCAGCAATCGAACGGCTTTTCCAGTATTGCCGGTTCTGCACAATCCCTCATCATGGCTTGGCACGTGGTTATATCTACCTCGATTGTCTGGCCAACATTTCATCTGTCAAGCTCATGGCTTTGGCGATTCTACCCTCTCCAACGAGCCCATTGATCAAAGTTTTAAAGGCTCGCAGTTGTGGGTTCAAGTCCAAGTTTGACCATTTTACACAAAACTGAGGACCCGAGATCGGATATTTTCAATTTGCAGAGGTAATTCATCAAAATGTTGCGAGTAGAACTGTTGGGAGTCGTTCCTTTTGAACCCATCCGCTCGATCATGTCAATGGTGACGGGGTAATGCTTCATCTTGGCCCCAACCCCCAAGAGTTGGGCGAAAGGGAGGTAAAGTCAAGAGGGTTCACTCGAATCGTCCTCTCCAAGAAGAATAAAAGCATTGTCAGCTTCAACCAATCCGCCATTTCTGCATTTGTTCACCACAAAGGTCACAAGTTCAGATTGATCCATTGAATCACTCACTCCAGAAGTGGATGGGCAACCGTGGGAGCGACGTGAAAGAAAATGGTTCAATGCAAAGATGGGATGAGAAGTGAGGTTTAGCGAGATCGCCAAATTCTCGAACAAGACGGTGAAGATCAGAAGTGAAAATGGATCGATTCATTCTCATTAGTTTTGCCAAATTTTCTCCTTCCGAGTTCAAGATTCTCATTAGTTTTGCCAAATTTTCTCCTTCCGAGTTCAAGAATCCACAAATTCACGTGATGGCGTATGGAGAGGACGATTATTAGGCAATTCAATCACTGAAACTTTAGATGTTTGATAACAACATAGTTTTCGGTTCAATCATTGAAAACTACTTGATTGGCAAACTGAACATTTCTAGAAATACTCTAATCGATTCATTCTTGTACTCAGCAATTGAAGAGAGGTCAGGATGCATAATCATGCTCTTATACTGTTGTGAAAACAACTATGAAATCCACATGTGAGACCAAATTCGAATGGATTGAAATCTCACACGACGAGAACGGTGAACACTAGTGGAGTCGAAGTATCACCTGTCGACATGAACGTTTCTAGTTTTACTACTATCGGCCCAAAAAAATGAGAAAACAATACTAACATTTTCTACTATTGTCATTATGTGTATAGAACATACTTTTGACATTATACCAATTTAACAATTTGTTTTGGTCTGTTCGATGCTTTCTTACTTATCGAATGAGGCAGGCATCTCGGCTCACATGTTGCAAAACGAATTTTTCTTATATGAATTTTTGGGCTGGATGGTTTACATATGAAGTGCGTTTTTCTTTGTGTTTTGCATATGAAGTACGTACTCAGCCAGTGGATAAAACTCTAAACATGTGAATCGGCTGACGAAGCTAAATCAATAATTTCTCTTTGAAATTGAAAGTGTCTTCTTTTTGTGACTAGCCCTTTTCATGCTTAGCTTATCATCTTATCGTTCAATTGAACAAAGCATGCAACTGATTAGAAGTGCCGCTCTACGAGGACATAGACAATAATTTACGATTTAAATAGACAGGAACCCGAACGTAATGAGGAAATAATTGATAAAAAAAAAAAAAAATGAGAAAGTCGTCCGTATGACATTCATAATAGGTAATTAGCACTAGATAGGCAATATTTAGGAGGATAGAGTTTTCTGTTTTACATTTCTATTTCAATGTGCCATCAGATTCGGTAATTCTAGATTTAATTCATATCATGATTCCTCTCATTCTTCATCCTGATCTCTTTCACGTCATTTCAGTTGCTTCGTTCTTGTACACCAAACATGCCCTTATGGTTTTCTAGTGTAGGCATGGTAGGTTGTTTTCTTCTAAGATATTTTTGCTTCTTGGAATTAATGTTGACAGAGTAGAGTTTTCTCCATCTTGCGATTTGGGTTGGTGTATTGAGGTGCTTGTGTGGTGGTGTTATGGGAAGGAAGTTTCACATTGGAGACATGATGTAATGCAATGTTGTCGACGTGAATTTTGATGAAAATGCATCTAGACCATAGAGTAGTGGTATAGGAACTCAGAAAACTCTCCGTGGCAGCACAATATATGATTTCTTTGATAGATTTTCCTGTGGAAACTTGTCGAAGAAAGGTATCTGACTTTGCATTCAAAATATGTATGTCGACAGCCATTTCGCCGACGTATTTGTTTTTCTTCGGAGAGTGTATGCATCTTCCGGCCTTCTCTTTTTCTTTGTTTTTTGTTTTTTTTGTTTGTTTGTTTGTTTGTTTTTTTTTTTTGTGCGTCCATGTGGTAGAAATTCTGCATTGGCAAATAATAGAAGTGCTATGCCAAAATTTCAAATTATTGGGGGAAGTTATGAGTTGTGCGTCCAGTGGTCCTTTCTCGAGGATGGGATAACGTGGGTCTTGAATGAAGCTACTAATCAAGATCCTTTTGCTCCCATGCACGTCAAGACGCAAAAACAATTTCGACCTATTTTCTATGGGATTGCGCAGCCATCTGACCTGATCCCGTTGCAAAGAGAACTAGCAAAAGGTGAGGAGGGTTCATTGAGTAAAGAAGTAAATTTTCTGGTCAAAGATGAGCAGTCACGGCAGGATCGCGTGTATCCCAAGCCCGTCCGGCTCATCTTCTAGGGCAATAATCGACGAAGTAATTTCCAATATCAACACCTCACAAAAGGAAAAGTTGCCAAGTACAAGGAGATAATTCCGTACCTCTTAAAGATGGTATCCTGTAAAAAAGTTAATTTCCACCGGGATTGGTGTGGCGATGGGCTCCAATTACAAAGAGACCTAACAAAAATATCACAGCGGGTAGTCTTGCCAATTTCGGGGGAGGAAGGTTTGTTATGGTGGTCTTGGTCAGAGGGTTAAAAAGAAGTAGAAGTGCCTCGTAAAAAGAAGCGCCATCCTCTGCAAGATTGTGCGTCTTCTTTGGGGGCAAGAGACTGAAGTAAAGCTTTATTTATGACATCTTTGATAATGCTTTTGATTCTCAAATTTTATCCTCAAAAATATAAAAAGAGTGGAAATTTATTAAGTGCTGCCAGTTAATTTTTCGATTTCTTGAAACAGAGAAGAGATTTGGAACAAAAATAAAAATAAAAAGTAGAAAAAATGTTTATTTATTCTCAAGAACAATTTGAAACAAATCATTTTTTCTTCTTTTCTTCTTCTCTTCTTCTTTCTCGTCTAGTCAGTTGTTGAGCCTCACTAATGGTCGGCAATTAGCCAGAGACGATGTCCGGCAACCTTGTGACAGCCTAGGGAAGGGGAAGAGGTCCTCTCTAGTCCCACATCGCTTAGAAGGGAGTCTTGGGTTAGTTTATAAGACTTGAGATCCTTTTAATCTGTGCCACGTGTTTTAAAGCTGTGAGGACTCAGTGTCCAAAGTGGACAATATTACATAGTGTGGCCCGGATCGTTACAAATGATATAGAGCTGACGCGTTTTAAAGCCGACACTACAGTGGGGCTCGGGTTGTTACAAACCTCACCAGTGATTGGGCAAGGTCAAGCCTTGCCGGTGACTAGGACCGGAAATAATCTTGTCCTTTTTCTTTATCGTTTAATTCTTTTCGTTGAATTTTATTTTCCTTTTTAATGTTCTTTACATAGTGGCCATGAGTTTGGGGGCATGACCAACTCCTGAGTTAATGAAAAGAAGACTAAGGTTCACTCGTAAGCATAAGAGATTATACAGTTGAGCTTTGAGGTTGAGCTAAAGCTAAGCTTTAACTAGTCTAGTTTGAGTGTAAGAACCTTTTTTGTGGGTAGATATTAAATCAAAGTACATTGAAAATCACTTATTAGGTTATAGTTATGTTTAATTAATTGAACAATTCTAGTGAATAAATGAAAAAAAACGACGTCAGCTTTACTCCTGAAGGGACATAGAAATTAACATGCTGTTAGCACTTAATTAAGGTCATTTATAAACGTTTTTTTTTCCTCCACTGCTCCCCAGTACGTATTTGGTAATTATAATCCTAAATAGAATACGCATTTTCTATGTGGCCTTATAGTGGGCATAGAGCTTCGTATGGTCTCTTCAAAGGTCTTCCCCAGTAATTCAGTAGAAATTGTTATCAAAAGTTGCCTCTGGTGCTGTGTTTTGTCACTTTGTGTCCAAACTTCTTTTGTTCGTATCCTACGGTGGCTTTTTGTTCATGAAAACATGCTTTATTTAACAAACTGTAAGCTAACATGGTTAGAGAAAAATGTTTTAGGAACCGACAGTGTTTTGGACTTAGTATTCAAACCAAAAATGATACTGATCCAGAAGCAATTATCGTACCAAAAGGAAAAAGAGAAGAGAAACGGAGAATATAGATAACAAGTGTTGGTCGGGTTGTTTGTGGGGTTGAGAGGCATCATTCCTTCAGATATAAGATGCTGGAGATCTTGATTTTGTCTGTCACTTTAGGGCGTGTTTGGTAGAATAATTGCATTTAGGGAACAAATTTTAATCGAAATAATTCTTTTTTATTCTATTCCTAATGATTTCAGCTGAAAGAAAAAAATGTGTTTAGAATCGTACAAAATTTCGATTCTAAAATAAAAAAGAACATAAATGCGTTTGCAGTAACTACATAAAATTTTTATTCCAATTCTTTTTTAATAATTTTTTTAGATGAGTGTGAATTTGATATTAAATTCTCATAAACCACTCACTAATATAATTGTCTTCTTTTATGAGTGAAGAAATCGTATTATATTTTATTATATTTTTAATTTCAAAATAATTCGAATTTAGAATTCTATTATATTTTAAAATTCTACCAAATCATAGACATTCTATTGATTAATTATATTTATACTAAGTAATAAAAATATTAACTAATCAATTTTTTATTAAATAGAAAATAATAAACCATAGTATAAACTATACTAATTATAAACTATCCGGACTTGGCACTTGTTAGTGGGATTGAAGCAGCACCACCACTCGGCTACGGCCACCAATGCCTGCGGATGGAAAGCCATACTCTATGCTTTCTTTCATGTGCCGCTTGAACAGAATCGTTTTGCAACCAATCCACGCGAGAACGGTCGTCGCTTCCACCGTATGTCGAGAGAATCCCAACTCGAGAACTCTTTCGCAGGTTAAGACAGCCATCGCGCAAAGGAATCTTTAACGAGTAGAAAGGGGCAAGCTTCTTCCTTTCGAGCAACCAGTCGAGCATACAGGCACACGGGCAAAGGGAGAAAATGCGTCAGCTGTTTTCATATATATATGCATATATAGAGGATACAGTAGATCTCTGCTCTTGAGACAATTTAGGACATGCGGCAAAGGAGCTATCAAGAAAAGGTACTTACTTGCTTTGGCCAGGATGAAGATAACGAGTTCTGCAGCTTTCATGTGTCTAGCAGCAACGTCCTTTAACCCCTCTTTCAACTTAACTTCACGGCGCTTTTTTTCCTCAAGCGAACTCACCAATCTGTCCAGAAATCTACAATTCGGAGAAACGAAGGAGTTATTAAAGTATGTTCTCCTTTGTATATAGGAAATAGAAAGTAGACTGGCAACTCTCCAACTTCCTATAGTGAAAATGACGAATTTCATACACTTTGAAAAATTGAATAGAAATTGCAATGAACAGACCATCAATCTGAAAGAATATCTGAAAGCACCTTTTGGAGTTCAATATCATGATTAAGTCTCGAGTTTTCCTGTTTGTCAGCAGAGAAATGGCCAGTGAAACGTCTGAAACCATTGTCTCGATGGCATCAGCCGCAAACTGCTGTAGAACAAAGGGAGCAACTGACTGGACTTGATGCTGCAAAGATGATGCATCTTGATTCCTCAACTCTGCTAATCGCTGATGGAGAAAGGCTTTGATCTGATGAAAGTACCAAATTAGGCAAGAACAAGAGATGTCGTCCAAAACAATGTCAGTACAATCTTTGCAAAATACAATAAATCTGGGAGATGACCATGAGATGAACCATAAATTGGGAAAGAATAATTGAATGACGCAACAAACTAAACACTATCTCATAGAGATCATCGAGAATCTTATTTCTATACTCTGTATCTAGAAGCTGGCGTTGACCTTCCTCTGTTTCTGCAGCTTGTGCAATAGTTGGTGAATTAACTGCAGCTACATTGGGCAAGCTAACATCATCAATGACATCAACTTGAGGTGTTTCAACACTAACATCCCAAGATATCTCTGACACCAATGCGTCCTGTCCAGCATTGCTCGGTTGAATTTGATTATGCCCGACAGCTTCATTGACCTCACTTGCTGTGACGATTTCATAAGTACCAAAGCCATTACTGCCGTCATCAGTTTCTTCCAGTCCCAATATCCCAATCAATTGCAGCATTGTCTACCGAGATATCCCAGTCAATATTATCTGCAGCAGCATCCACATCACCTCCTATCTCATTGAAGCCTGATTGAGTATTTGCAGAGTCTGTGGTATCAGAGACAGCAGAAACATTCAAAGATGGTGGATTTTCACGAATGTCTATCAAGTTTGGTACAACACTCTTAGGACATATCTGCAAACATGTTTCAAGAAATTAATCTTTACAATCAGACCGAAAACCAATAAATGGATCTTAAATAATTTCTAATTTACTGCCTTACATCCTTCTCTGTGTTAGCATCTTTCACAAAATTTGAGTAATACTCAATAGCTTGAGACACTCAGTCGCTGTTGATCACTTCCAGAATTATGCTAAATGTGCTTGGAAGTGATTTTGCAGTTTCCAAAATTTCAAACCTCACATTTGTTCCCTGAAAAGCAACATGGATGCCCTTTAATCCTATCTAAAGGAAAGGTTGCTATTCTTTAGCTTGGTAGAAGCACACACCCAATATCTTAATAGACTAGATTCCCTGCAAACCAAGCTCTTGACAAGCCTCCACATATTTAGCTGCTGACAGAGCTGCATTTCTTTTGCTATCAACTTCTCTACGCTCTAGCTCTGCTAGTTGCTGCTGAATCTTCTGAACTTGTTTCCTCTGATAGGGGCTTCACATCGTATTAATTATCAATGATATGATTATGCCTATCACAGAAAAACATATTGCAATGTACTCTACACATCCTATCCTCTCGGCAAAACATATCAAGGAATAGACTTACATTTCATAATTGACATTTTGGATCATTATCTGAGCAGCTTCGCCTAAAAATATATGATCTTTCTCAAAAGAATAAACAATTGTCTCCAAAGCACCCTGCCAAAATTATAAATCCAATGCGAGAATTATCTTTTAGATCACAGAAGAGTGTGTGTGAGCGTGTGTGAGAGAGAGAGAGAGAGAGAGAGAGAGGTCTTACAGCGGCACCTGATAGCCAGCCAGATCGGCGCTGGCGCCCGCCGACTTTAGATTTTACTTCAAATCTATTCTCGGGAGCAAAAATTTTATCAAGCGCGATTCTATTCCCAAACTGATCTCGAGAACGAAAAATTAGAATTAGGCATTATTTGGATGATTACCAAATAATGCCTAATAGTTAATACTCGCGAGGTTCATTCACCGGCTGTCTACATGGACTTTGATTCAATTTCTCCGAAGCTCAAGACAAGTCCAAGTTTTGAGCCAAGCTCGAATCTACAAGTACTAAGTCGATGCATCGACTGTCGATTTATTTCCTTTGTTGCTTAACTAGTGCCTAAGTATTTGTTTGAAATTGACAAAGTAGTACTTTTTTTTTCTTAATTTACCTCTCTACTTTTATATTCGTTTTCATCTGACGATCTCCAAAAAAATTGAAAAAATAGCATTTCCAACACTACTTTACCGTCTGGCCAGAAAAAGAAAATGGATAATTATGTACACCAAAGGAAAATTAGCATCCGTCAGGTAATTTACTAATAAACTGAAAATAGAAAAACCATACGACCCATAGCAAAATCACCATCATTAGACAGGATTCGGTCCCATCCTCCCTTCTCATCTGGTCACTGTCGATCATTCGACTAATTCTTGCCATTCTTTAGGTGGCTTTGGCCCTTTGGGTTGTCCCCAAGCATTTTGCTAGCGAGCCGAAGTCGAGTCAAGAAAACAATAATCGATCAAATTTCGATTTTCGAGTGCCACGATCCGAGCCGAATACACGCATTTGTGCACATTTTCTGTGGCAAGTTTCGCCATTACGAGCGAGACATATAATGACATTCGGGGACGAGTCCCACATAAGACAAGAAAAGTGCCAAAAAAATCATAAACCTTTTGTTTTTGTGCCGATTTAGTCCTAAACCTTTTTACGTTGTGCCAATTAAGTCATTTCCGGCCAATTTTGGCCGGAATTTGCTGACTGGATGCCGGCCGGCTGACGTGGCCTGATCAGTGCTGACGTGGACTACTTTTAATAATATTTTAATATTTTTGATTTTTGATTTTTTTTTCTTTTTGTCTTCTCATCTTCTTCCTCTAGCCGGTCGCCGGACCTCGGCAACGGGCCAGAGGCGACGGCCGGCGAGGTCGAGGTCGACCTCGCCGGCCACCTCGCCAGTGGCCATGAGGGCGGCCTCGCGCTGGGCAGCGAGGCTCGCCCTTGTCGGATCTGGCGAAGGTCGAGCCTCGCCCATGGCCGGCGAGGGTGAGCCTCGCCCGCCCGGTGCGAGGCCTGGGTGGCGAGCCTCGCCCTCGCCGGATTTGGCGAGGGTCGAGCCTCGCCCATGGCCGGTGAGGGCAAGCCTCGCCAGCTCGGCACATGGAGCATGGGGAGGAGAGCGAAGCCGATGGTGGCGAAGCTCGGTGAAGGAGATGACGCGGAGCACGAGCCGAAGTCTGCGGTGCCGCTTGGCGGCAGCGACGACGAGGAGGAAGAGAACGAAGACCTGAGCCCGAAAATCGTCGAGAAGGCACTCTCGGCACGCGTTGCGAAGCTCGTCTCCATGCCACCAGGCGTCGACGTGTCGGAGGAGGACGACGATAGGCCTCGGTTCCGTAAGACCTCGAGGACCGAATCCGACTGCCTCCTCGCGCCAAGCTGGCGAGGTTCGCCCTCGCCGGCCATGGGCGAGGCTCGACCCTTGCCAGATCCGGCGAGGGCGAGGCTCGCCACCCAGCCTCGAGGGCGGCCTCACGCCGGCGGGCGAGGCCGCCCCCGCGCGCCACCGGCAAGGTGGCCGGCGAGGTCGACCTCGGCGTCGGCGTCCGTCGCCCGGCCGGTCGCCGAGGTCCGGCGACCGGCTAGAGGAAGAAGATGAGAAGACAAAAAGAAAAAATTAAAAATAAAAATAAAAAAATTCAAAAATATTAAAATATTATTAAAAATAGTCCACGTCAGCATCGATCGGGCCATGTCAGCCGGCTGGTGTCCAGTCAGCAAATTCTGGCCAATTTTGGCCGGAAAGGACTGAATTGGTACAACATAAAAATGTTTAGCACTAAATCGGCACCAAAAAAAGATTTAGAACTAAATCGGCACAAAGACAAAAGGTTTAAAACTTTTTTGGCACTTTTCCCCACATAAGACTGCAAACGGTTGCAGCGAAAGGAAAGGATACTAAAGTCAGAAAAGCATATGGTACACATTGCACGGGCTAGTTAGCTTCAAACTTCAGCCTTGCGAACACTACAGGGCCATCCTGCCTAGCTTTGCATAGGACCCAAAACCTAGATATGTAAGAAATATTGATACTAAATATATATACATAATATATATTATGGCGTGAAAAAAATTCAATATATATTGTTATTTTTAAATTTTCATTTTATATTAGAATACAAATATTATTTATATGTAATTTTCCATTAATTTAAGAAATTTGTTATTTGAGAAAAATAACTTTTATACCATAAGTATAAGATATTCTATCCACCTTTGTCGTACTTTCTATAGGAAAATTTTCATCTAGACTATATTTCTATATATCCAACTTTATTCTATCTTGATACACAAAATATGATACATAACACTATCCTATCTTGATTTTTTAATTAGGCTCATTCAATTATTGGTCAATCGTAAGATCGAGTATTCAGAACTAATTTTTCTACCAAGTGCAATGGCCATCTGATTCTCGGGGTAGCTTCTACTATATATAGCCCAGACTCAAAAGTCTCTCTTCGCTTGGAGCGAAAAAAGGTGTAAGTACTCTGGCTTGGCCACAGCGGATGATGGATATCTTGGCCACAGGGTCATATTCATTATTCAGGCATCAGTGCACCTACTAAAGCACGCTCAGCCACTGGCAAAATTCTCATCATACGGTCAACAGCCATAGCTACATTACACCGGACGTATATACCATGCATGATAAGCAACCAACTTCTTCTTTTCGGACGAGACAACGGCATTTTTCTTCTCTGGTCCGGCCATGATTCTCTCCAGAACATTGGATATCTCACGTTTGCTGATTTCTCTGAGGTCCCGCCTGGGTGCAAGAATGGCTGCTTCGTTCATCAGATCCTGCAAATCAGGCCCCCAAGTAAAGCCCGGAGTTGTCCTCGCAATCTTCTCAAAAGTGGGTCTTCTGTGATTCGGACAGGGTTGGGCCGGTTGCTTTTCTTAAGGGTATGGTATGGGCTTTCCCGATTAGGCCCACCCAACCTCAAATCTGTATTCCTATTTTGGAGAATTCTCGTATATGATCTTTCGGCACGATTTCGGTTTGTCAATGAGGTGAACTGATTGAAGCGACCAAAGAGGGAGGTTGGCTAGGTTTTGAATTTTTCTTTTTTTATCCCCTTTTTTGTGTTATTAGTAATAAATTCGCAACTCTCCACTATTCATTGCCCTAATCGAAGAAAACAAAAACATATTGCTTTGCAATAGTCGGTACCGGTCACAAAATATTTTTATTTTATCATAAATCAATAATCAATATGTTTATGATGGACTGCGACCCCTAAGAATATTGTACATGGCCCTACTCTTATTGATCTCTTGGAGAGCAAGGCGCTGAAGAGGACGCATGGTCACATAGAGTGGCGGATTATTGAACTCTTGGAAACCAAGGCATAAGACAAAAGTGCACCAATTTCTGTCACCTCATCACTTTTGTCCAAAGAAAGTCAACTTCAAAGCAATCGGTGTGACCAAGCCCTTGTTTATGGCTTGGTGCCCAAGGAAAAAAGAAAATTTTTAAAAGGAAAATCTACATATTAAATTACACTGCCCACTTATTTTATTGTCAAAAGAGCCCTTTTGTGGGGACTCCAAAATCAATAATTCCATATTGCAATTTGTCATCGTATTGGGCCATCATAGATGTTAACCACTAAATAGATTATCAATAAATATCACAAAAGGAGTAAATGACAAACTTTGGAGATTTTAGTAGCCACACATTCTTATTTTAGTCAATGAAATCCATAAGCATTTTTTTTTTTTAAAATAAAGATGCCGTGACACCGTGAATTATTCATTCAAGATATTCTTCATTTTAGCTTGTTCCATGCTAAGTCTCATGATATTATTATTTGACATACATATAGACATTTTCTTAGGCGGTTGTCCATCTTAGCAATGGAAGGATATGCTAAATCATACTTCTAAAAGACACATCTTGTGAGTTAATTCCAGTATCATATGTGTCATTAAGGAACTTTCGCCTATTTAATATGCAATTCGGTTCAT
This sequence comes from Eucalyptus brandiana, assembly GCA_014182725.1. Classification (NCBI taxonomy): domain Eukaryota; kingdom Viridiplantae; phylum Streptophyta; class Magnoliopsida; order Myrtales; family Myrtaceae; genus Eucalyptus; species Eucalyptus brandiana. Next base: position 23,891,817 of record CM024669.1, read on the forward strand.
TTATGCTCCATTTACCATTCTAAAAACCTATTAGGAGTTGCTCCTTATTTGGGTGTTTTAGGTGTTGTTGGCCTGGCAATCAATTCTTCAAATCAAAAGAAAAAAAAAATGAAAAAATTGAAAAGATGTGGAGAAACATGACCATCATTTCATGCCTCACACCGCTATAAATTTTTTAGACTCTGTGCTCATTTCCTCCAAGCTAACCGATCCCACGAGCTCCGAAACAGATCGTAGAAACTGCGTGAGAGGAAAAATGCAGAGTTACGTTTTGAGCTCTTTAGCACTCTCTTTGGCTTCTCTGTTCATGTATTGCGTGGGGAAAGTCTACTATGTTTATTGGCATAGACCCAAGACTCTGGAGAAGTACTTGAGAAATCAAGGTCTCCAAGGCACTTCCTACAGTCCCTTCCGTGACGACCTGAAGCAGATGGCGAGGTCCACTGAAGAAGCCTGGCCTGAGCCTGCTGCAAGTCTTGATCATCGGATTGTGCAGCGCGTGAGGCCGTTACTTCAGCAAATGGTCCACAAGTATGGTAAGCAAAATAGAGGCGACACTGCACTCTGCAATTATCTACTTTTCGCCTGATAAAAGAGAATCTTGATGTAGAGAGTATTGTCCAGGAGCATCATGGTTCTGTGATTGAATTTGCGTAAATCTTCACGTATATTTTCGCACAGTGAGGGCGGTATTATCTTTTCTGAAGTTTTTCTAAAACATGGGAAATTGAGCTGGTAAAGTATGTTTGAGTTGGGTTGAAACAAGACCAAGTCTGATAGTGGCAGACCCGGAGTTCATCAAGGTGGTGCTAGCAGACAAGAATGGCCACTTTGTGAAACCACCTTCCAACCCTCTAGTCGATCTTCTACAGCTTGGTGTGTCCACTTTGGAAGGAGAAAAATGGGCCAAACGTAGGAAATTGATCACACCAGCTTTCCACTTTGAGAAGTTGAAGGTATTTTCATATTTTTGCGCATACTGTTATTCAGAATTTTTCTGCCCAATTGTTGTGAAAAATGCAACAAATATTGTACAGAAGTAAGCAATTGAGAGATCAGTAGCTAGGCACATATTAGAATCAAATAGCAATATAGTTCACTAATAAGTTTTCATTTTCCAGGGGATGATACCAGCTTTTTCCATGAGCTGTTGCGACCTTATGGATCGACTCAAGGAGTTGACCAACTCTCAAGGATCGTGTGAAGTTGATGTTTCAACTGAACTGCAAAACCTCACAGCTGACATTATCTCCCGATCTGCCTTCGGGAGCAGCTATGAAGAAGGCAAGAAGATATTTGAGCTTCAGAAGGAACAAGCTGTCCTGGTTCTTGAAGCTTATTTTAGCCTATACTTGCCTGGTTTCAGGTGCATTAATAGGATTTCGCATATTTGGATCCAATTTGTCCGATGCCATAAGTATTATTAAATTCATACAAGAGTTCTGTGCAGCCAATGGTATATATTATTTAATTTTGAGCTTCCTCTTGCTCGGCCTTTTTACGCAGCTTGCTACCGACAAAGAAGAACAAGAGAAGATACTATCTAGACCAACAGATCAAATCAATGATACGCACAATAATCAGAGAGAAAGAGAAGGTGATGCAGAATGGAGAATCATGTACCGATGATTTACTTGGCTTGCTACTGCAATGCAGAGGAGCTGAAAATGACATGACAATCGAAGATGTCGTAGAAGAATGCAAGTTGTTCTACTTCGCAGGCCAAGAGACAACAGCTAACTGGCTCACTTGGACAATGGTCGTCCTGTCGATGCACCCTGAGTGGCAAGAGAAAGCAAGAGAGGAGGTGTTGCAGGCTTGTGGGGACCGGATTCCCGATATTGATGAGATTAATCACCTAAAAATTGTAAGGTTTTCTTCATTCTCTCTCAATTGCCAGTCCCATTTACTAAGCTCCCATTAAGAATCACTCAAAAAGATTCATGGTAAATTTTCACTATGGGAAATATTTTCGGTAACTGTGTAGTGTATACCGGTCAGCAGCACTGGCTTAAGTAATTCTTTCGCAGGTATCGATGATATTACAAGAAGTCATGAGACTATATCCGCCTGTGACTGCCCTTTACCGACACACTTGCAAAAATACTACTTTAGGTGGAATGTCAATCCCAGCTGGAGTGGACATCCTCCTTCCGACTCTGCTGCTTCATTTTGATCCCAAACTTTGGGGCGACGATGCAGATGAATTTAGACCAGAGAGATTTGCCAACGGCATTTCGAATGCTTCAAAGCATCAGTTGGCATTCTATCCATTTGGGTGGGGACCCAGAATATGCCTAGGGCAGAACTTCTCGACAATCGAAGCGAAGATGGCCCTAGCAATGATATTGCAGAATTTTGAGTTTCAGCTCTCTCCTGCTTATGTCCACGCCCCATATACTGTCATTACTCTCCAGCCACAGCATGGAGCTCCAATGATACTGCGCCGGGTTCAACCTTTTAGGTCGTTGTGAAAGTAAATCAATAAGCTACGTCAAGATTAGTGGTCCCGAGATTTGAGGCTTTTAAAGTTCAAATCCTTCTTTGTTTGTGTCCTGCCCGAAAGTACATACTTATTGCGGAAATAAAGAATCTTGGTCAACCGATTCAGCTTGCCTCCGGTACCCAATTTAACAAAATTTTCAGACATGGCCATATGATAACAGAAAAATAGTCTTTACTTGGGTAAATGTATAAAATCAAGCTAAAGCACAATGTGTAGCATTTCTCTTCCGTATACAGAGTGTACCTTTTTGGAATTATTTCTCATCATGCAAGCTCATACGCAAGATTTATGTGGAAGGGAATATATGCTTCATTGGTTTGTCAAATATTAGCTCAAAGGGGAAACACAAGTCATTGGAACAGCAAGAACTCTGTCCGGGACAATCTGTCGCATAATTTTTGTCTAGTATGCGAATTCTGCTTTTACTCTGTGCTTGTCTCGTTAGGTCCTCGTGAAAATGGTGACGAAATCCTGTGCCTATGAGACACCAAGGGTCATATTTTTTCTGTTCAGCAGAGACATTTGATTGAGCTAAAATGCCGAGTGATGGGCAAAGAAAAGCCTGGAGTTGCAGATAACCCAAATAAGGTCATTGTTTGCTGAAACGAAATTTCATCCATATAGCCACTGTCCCCACCCATGCCCATGTTGCCGGGAAATAAAAACAAACAAAAGTTCATCCTTATGTACATAAATAGAGATTCTTTACCTCTTTTACTATTTCATTTCTGAATCTGCGTCTCAAACATTGAGATGGTTCCTTTCTGTATCTTCTCAACATCTTTTGGGGGAGACTTTTGTCTCTGTTCATGGATGGAACTGGACGACCGCACATACTTTGGCCAAAATCTACACAAGACTCAGCTAAATTAGTTTTAGGTGACGATTAATATAGTTGTCTGCTTTTGATAATTGGGACTGAACTACCGATAGACTTGCTGTTTATACCAAAAATGGACAATCCCTTCGGATCTGCACAAGGTTCACTTTACTTGATAGTTACAGTCGAAATTGACATGAACTAGTGCACAGGTTACATCATAATTTCATGCCCATAATGGAAACTCTAAGCAATTGAGAAAATTGCACGTAGTTCTCAACTTTGGTTAAAGTTTGACATTTCAGCAAAAACCAACGTTGGTTCAGTTTACAATTGAGCTAACCTTTAGGAGAACACCATCGCATATCCAACAAAGCCTGCTAATATTGATTGACGCATTTTATTGATACTTCTTTGAGTCTTCAGAGGAATTAACATATGCAGTATAATATGATGACATGTTCTAGAGCAGCCTGATTATGTCATTTTTTCCTTTTATTTTCAAAATTTTCTGCCAAAACATAAGGAAGAGCCAACTTTGGACTTGTTGAACACCACGGATATGTTTTGACTAAATATCCAAGATTTGCCAAGGGGTTACAGCAAAAACTTGACATTCTTGGCAGTTTCCCCATAAAATACTCCATATTCTATAATTTCCTGCCCAGAATATACTATTCCATTATGGGTTGGTAGAATCCAGATGCTGCACTTCCCCATCATTGCTTATCATAAATCAGGAAAGAAGAAAATATACTGTTTAAGCAAATGAAAACCAACTCTCATCCATTTCCAAGAATCTGCTCATCCACTCCAAGTTCAGAGGACCCTCATTGAAGCTATCGAGGATTTCATCCCTAGAGAAGTCAGTTTTCATCACTTCATCTCTCTTTGATGTCTCTCCATTGTTGCCCGCCATGCTATGCATCCCTGCAGCACTATTCCTTAGGTCATGAGACTGATCTTGCTCAGGGGATTTGCTTTGGTTCTCCTTCTGCTTTATCTTTTTGCTCAAATGAGAGTTCCAGTAGTTCTTGATCTCATTATCGGTCCGACCTGGTAGCCTTCCAGCTATTAAGGACCACCTGAAATAGTTTGCAAAAGAAAGAAAACCAATTGAATTCAATCAGTCATTGAATTCCAGCCGGAGGCTCATCAGTTGCAAGAAGAAGTGATTCTGGTGGGAGAGTTCACCTGTTTCCTAGGAGTCTGTGAAGCCTGAGAATCAAGTCCTCTTCTTGGTCTGAGATATTGCCTCTCTTGATATTGGGTCTAAGATAATTCAGCCATCTTAATCTGCAACTCTTCCCACATCTGTTGAGGCCTACAGCAGAAACAGAAGAATCCAATTCAAATTCACATGGGTCCAAATTACCTCAAACAGAAAATTTTGTTGAGTTACTCTGAATGTAATGGGAGATTGCATTGAGCATTGCAGTACCTGCTTTAGCTGCAACAAGCTTCCACCTTCTTGGGCCTTGGGTTTCTATCACTCGAGCTAGCTTTTGGTCTTCTTCTGGAGTCCATGCACCTCTGTTAGCTTCTCTCTTTGAGTACCGACTTCTTGTTGGTGCCATTGGCATGCTGAGTGTGCACAAGCAACCCCCAAGTCAAGCACTGAATATGAGACCTCGTGTTTTGTGTCTCTGAGAGAGAGAGAGAGAGAGGGAGAGAGATTTAGGTTAAGTGGTAGAAGAAGAATTGAAGGTGCGTGTTTGTGCGTGCATTGCAGGGTGGAGAGAAATTGGGGTCCCTGTATCTATCTATCCAGCTACCCTTCTTTAGAGACTCCAACTAACCAATTATAGATGGGTTTGGGAGGGTGTGTGTGAGGGTTCTGAGCAAGTGAATTTTCTCATTTTCTTTTTATTTCTCTGTGGTTTTTGATTTGAGAAAAAGGAAGAAAACAAGGGAGAGAGAATCTTGTACAGACCTGGTCCTCCTTGCTGGAGCTCACATTCCCTTGTATGTCTTTTGTCTTTTAACTGTCTGATGGTTGCTGCATTATGTGGGTTTCATATGGGGTTTGGCACCCAAATGGGATGAGAGAGAATGTAATAGAATGCGACAGAGAATTGGAAGAGCTAGTCATTCTTTCATGACTGGTTAGGCAAACCTAAAATGTTCCTACATTTCCTTCTATTACTTAATTGATGGGCTAAAAGGGAGAGAATTACATGGACTAGTTTTAAGAATATTGTGCAGATGTCAATTTGTTATAAATTTTTCAATTTTATCAATTTAGTCATAAAACTTTACCCGAAATTCCAACATAGTCTTTTTGGTCAATTTCGCTAGAAATTGTTGATGCTCCAATCATTGTTGGCTGTTCTACGTGATACACCATCATGTTAAAGATTTTCAGCAAAAAATTTACCAAAATAATTACATTAGAATTTTGTATAAAGGTTTAAGACTAAATGGAGAAAACTGAAAAATTTATGACTAAATTAGCATCCATATAGTAGGTTCAGGACTAAATGGACAATTTCCCTAATTGAAATTGGATTCAAATCAAAGTGTCATTTTCCCTTGCCCCAATATGCACAAGTCTAAAAAAAAATGGCATTGAGACATATTATGGTTTAGCCTCATGTCACGGAATGGATTGATAATGTGGCCAGGATAATCAAGCAAACCTGAAGACTTTTATGTGTCTTAAAGCTTTTTGAGTACTCAAGAATATTCTTGAGAGTAATATGGGAAATGTATACATGTATTCTAGAGTATTCTTATAATTAATGTGGATAATTGGTATATGGGGAAATTGAATCTCTACTAGTAGATGGAGGGGTAATCCATAGTTGTAATTGAAGGGAATCTTGTATAAATTGGAGTCCCACCCTCATTTCGATTATCCACTTCATTGGAACTGAACAAGAGTTTCTCTCTCTAAATTCTCTATATAGATTTCTCGTGTTGTCGCGAGTAAGGCTGACTCAAGTAAGAAAACTCTAAATCAACTATCTCGTGACACTTAAATAGAACAAGAAAACAAAGCAAAAAATCACTTATAGTGTGATTAAGCAATGCTAAACTAGCTTTTGTCATAATGATGAAAGCACTTAATGCATATTCAACAGCTACAACATTTCTCTTCAAGGTTGACATTATTTAGCTAATTTCTTTTATACGTACATATTCTACTGAATCGAGAACTAATGAAATCCACATTAGGTCCTAGAAAAACCACCTGATGTGATAATATTTTCTCGGCTATCTCAATAGATTCTCTTAATTACATTCTTAGGCAATGCCATTCATCCGTACATGAACTTCTACTGGTAAGCAAAAACCCAAAGGGGCAATCCAAAAATCAGGTGGCATAATGCATGTGATGTGCTCCTAATAGGACCCGCCCAAGTGTCATGATCAAGAAGCATGGACAGGGCAGTGCAATGCAGAGGACAACGAGAGAGTCAAATCACAGATCAAAATAAGAGTCAAATTCGTCATCAAATCCTGTGAAACTCCAATGATTCATGCAAGAAAATAACACAAAGTACAGTGCAAGAGGAGGGACTTAGGTGACTGTTGATGATGATGTCTTGCATATAATATTCTTTCGTAAAAGATATGTGCAGGCAGATTTCTGTATGGGGTATGAATATAAATTTCAACACATGGATCATCATTCCTCCTGAGTCACAGATTTTGTGCCTTTTATCCTGTGTTCTTGTCCAAAGTCTAGTGTGCAGAAATTGGGTCAGCAGGCTTCATAATTATTGCTCTTTTTTTATATTGCTTTTAGCTTGATGGGTCAGTGAAACCCACTTGGGTCTTCTGCCATCGGTTGGGAGGTTGGGGCCCAAATCCTGATCTGGGTGCACGGATCGATAGGCGTTGAAGAAATTCAATTGCGCTAAAACAATAAATTAATGTGACAAAAGCTTAAGAAAAAGAAAAAAAAAATGAGTGCAAATGCTAGGTTGCTCCTTCGGGCTTACATGTTCACGAGGACGAGGTTCTCGATGTTAATCATGCCATGCATATTATCTTTTCAGAATTTTTTTTTTTTAAAAATAATTATCCGTAAATGAGGGCAGGACGGCATTTAAACACTAATTATGCAAAGCTCCATCAAGTTAAATTATCTTGTTTGGGATGAATTCTACTTTACCTTTTCTTATTTTGCCAAATTCGTGTGGTCCTCACACATTGGACTTTTATTTGACCAAAAAGCACCCGGGATCTTTCAAAATATTCAGATATGGACATCTAGATTTACATCAAATATTATTTAGAAAAATTCTTCTTTAATTTTCAAAAGAAAAGTCATAATACGTAGTTCTTTTTCTTCTTCCACGCGATTATATCCAAATATTCGCTGTATAAATCAAGATTAGTTAGGACTCAGGTCAGTCTCTCAGCACAGATCAGACAATATGCTTTTAATCCTGTGTTCTTGTCTTTTGCTTTGTCCTGAACCGAACGTTGCATTTTGATTTGGAATATTCAGCAAGAATAATTCTACGAGGAATCAACTACCACAGGTGTACAGAATCATACAATACTGTAAAAAAAAAAAAAATCATACGAGTCAGATCAATTAGGATGCGTAATACAGATTGCCCTATCGTAGTAGCAGCATGTGTTACGCGGAAATTTTATATTCCATTCGACTTGGGATACTTTGTCGTCTGTTTCTTGGCAGGAATAAAAAACATTTTATAATAGCTTAATTTATTATTTAAGGTGAGGAAGGGATTTCAGCGTCAGGTAATTCATGTGACATTGACTAAGTTGGTCTTTACGGTGACTAGAATTTCTGATCTAGCCATGGACGCAATTATTAAACATCATTACCTAGTATGCCTTAGAATACATTAAATTGGGGTGGGAAGTGATTTTAGTATAAAGTAATTCATTTGACATTGATTAAGTTGGTCATTACAGTGATTAGCATTTCTGATCTAGCCATATACGCAATTAGCTAACATCATTACCTAGTACGTCTTAGACTATATTGAATAAACTTTTCGAGGTTTATATCTGTATAATGAGGGCATGCGTGATGTTAGGCAAGTGGATCTTTCTTGTAACTAGGAAAGTCAATGGTCTACGCATTTGAAAAAAAAAAACATGATTACTGCCTAATTATAATACAGATAATTTAGCCTAAAGAGAAAATCATCATAACTGCTCTATCCGAATCCTGTAAAACGTGAAGAAATCCATTGTCCCATCATGTGACTGGGAAGGAGAAACGACACTGCACATTCGTTTAAACTGGTCATCATAGCTACGGCAGTTTGAGCCGCCATCAAGGCTTTGAGTTTTTTTTTTTTTTGGTCGAAGGGGCTTTGAGGTTGAAGCGATGTGCTTTGTTTGAGGAACGAGGGTATGGCGGAGTTACCAGTATAACACCAAATAAATGTTCGGAAAAGGTACTGGATAAAGGTATCATGAGTTAGTTTCCATTGCACTCTGCAGGGTCTATCACCTATACTCGGAGAAAGGGTCTAAATATGGTTACACTCTTGTGCAGGACACTATCCTGTCATGTTACTTCCCACGCAAAAAGCTAAAACTAAGAACTGCTCATTAGACATTATATGAATGAATCGGGAATGGTACACTGGACTACGGTGAAACTGAGGAACTCCTGATTGTAAACTGAATAATTCGTCAGGTAAGAGTTTGGATGTCTAGTTGAATTTGAGTGTATCAGAGGAAGGTATCATCCCATTATGCTGAGGAAAGGAAAACACAGTAGTTCATCAATCACAAGATTGATTCCAACTGCTTGATTTCGGGGTCTACTATTTCTGGTTCCATGTCTCTTGGTATCCTATATGCATCTGCTGCAGCCTTGCCTTTGTCCAACACGTCTTGGGGAACAGTCTGGAGGAGGCTGTAAATGGAAGAACTAAAAGTTCAGACTCAACCATTTTAATTCATACTAACTAAACACTCAAAACAAACCATCACTAGCAAGGAGAATAACATGTTTCCAGAGACAAAAACGTCTCTGTGTGTGTGTGTGTGTACAGAAACTAGCAAAAGCATGTTTTTAAACAGAAAAGAGATGAAGCGATACCTATCCAGTGCATCAACTGCAATTCCTATTTTGGCTTTCATGGCTTTTACTGAGGCGTCTGGTTCTTTTCTTGATGCACGCAGAAGCAAGGAATCAAGGTCTTCCAAGGCTCTACAAGAAAAAGATAATCAGCTCTCTTAAAATGACACTCGCTCCCATTTGCAGATAATCATATAAAAAATTTTAGTTTCAGAGAAACCAGTTAATAAGGTGAGACATGTTCAAGGGATGAATAGTAAATACACATTCCCTCCAATCCTGGATTTAACCCATGTATTGCAGTCTTGAGTCTCAACTAAGGCACCAAATGTTTATCCCAAATCAAGTGTTTTCTTTTCAGGGGAATAGAGCAGCATTGTTCTCTAGAAATGAAAACTCAGGCAGAACTAAGCTTCTCACAGGGTTCAACCCCTGATTTTCTAGTCTTATGATTTAAATATTTTCTCTCAAGTGAAGCTTTGCCTTAACATATCACCCACAAGAAAATTTTTAAGCAATAATGGAAAAAGGAAGGAAAGGCACTCGTACAATTTGTCTTGAGGATAACATAATGCTGCTTTTCTAGAAATACTGTTCATTGAAAACAAAATCCGGTTGCATATACTGGCTTAGGTGCATCGTTTGCAAACCATAAAGGACTTCCTATCCCCAGAATTGTCAGATTTCTATCTTCTTCAATCTATGTCATGAGAGTCATTACAGCGATAAATCTGTCAATAAACTGTTAGAAAATTCGGTCATCATCATATCCAGAATTGTTTGGATATGATGCTGACATGCAAGCAGAAGGATTCCAAAATAATCTCTAACAGGAAAGGCTCACCACATCCTAAAATAAAGACAAAGTATGAACTCACTGATAAACAGCTTTGTCACTTCACCATTATACTAAAAAAGAATCAACATTACTTTAACTCAACTTGAAAATTAAGAATATTTATTGCCAAAATTTTAAATGAAGTACCTCAGACATTGATCAACATCACCGGAAGCAGCTTTACCATTCCCACTGTCTGAAGCATACTGTGCCACCTATAGTTCCGAAGAAAATTTCCAAAGCTCTTAGGAACTCAATGCATGCAAAACTGCCATTAAGCAAATGGAAAATGAGCATGAAAGACAATGCTAACACAATCACTATTAGCCTGAAATAAGCACTACACTTAAACATTTTGTGAGCTTAAAGACAAAATGAGAGTCAAAACAGATAATTCGACAACACAAACTAATAAATAGTTAGGAAGTGTGAAGAAACAATTCAGATAAGTACTTGGACAATTGGCACCAATCAACCATATCTTAATTAAACACAACTTCGCAGTCCCTAGACCTAGTCTATCCAATTATACACTCCACTTCATCGGTTCTTTCAGAAGAGTTGTTCAATTTACTGGATATATGTCTAAGTCAAGTTAAATAAATGAAAAAACAATTCCTTCTGCAAAACTTGCCATTGGTCCACTGATTGATTTGTTGCTGGTACTTAATAGTAGAGGTTAATCGAGTAAGAAAGAAAGCAACAAATTAGTGCATGCACAGATGAGATTGGCCAAGACCTCAGAAGATTGTCAACTTACCGCTCGAATGTTAACGCGAAGAGATGCTGCTGGGCCAGAGCGTAAAACTGATCGACACGCAGCAAACTCAGGCTTCTCATCATCCAGTGTTTTTTCTGCAATACGTACATTGCTAAGCAAGTAACAAACTCTCTAATTTGACTGAAAAAGCCTAGTTCTATCATGCAGAGATACAGAAAATAAAATAAAAGTAAGGCAGCTGAACAACATGAGAAAAAGAAGAAAAATAAAAAAGAGACCATTGGTGATGCATATAACTATGGATGTTCTCTCCTACCGAAAAAAGGGGAAAAATTAATGCCAAAGAACAAGAGATTACCTAAATCTTTAATCTGCAGCTGACTTAATATCACAGCAGGCACATATGCCTCTAGCGGGTCGAGCCTTTTTCTAATCATTATACGTTAAGAAGGATCAGTATCAAACTCTAGCACCCGATGATAACTCAAAAAACATACCAACTTACTTCTTCACATATTTATCCATAAAGCCGCCTGCAATAGCATCTGCATTCAACAAAAGGAAAACGAAATTGGAATTAACTGTCAATAAAGCAACTTGTAACTGCCTCTGCAGATCTTACTTCAATTTTTTAAAGTGAAGATAACTTCACCACATAATCACCATCGATGCAAATTCCCATTATAACTTGCAGCACATTATAACGAAAGGCAAAATGATAACTTGTACAAGAAACCAATTGCTAAAACCAAGCCCTGAAGAAATGTCTCAACCCCAACTACTACTACTTCACGGGTTTATCGCCACGAAATAAACCGCTCTTCAGTAATCTCCTCCGAAAACACTTCAAAAAGCTCTCATCACAAGGATAATGCAATTCATATATGTCATATCTAGAGTCAAACTCGGCGTAAAGACTACTAGAATCGGCCACGGAACACCTAAATCGCTTAAGCTATACCGAAACAATACGCCAAGACGCCATAACACCATGAAAATCCTGAGTTCATTCGTCGAATCAGGCACCAGAATCGACGAAATGCCAGGTTTTGCTCAGCCCAACTTCCCTAAATTACGAACCATCCGAGACCGAGCTCAACAGACGACAACCGATGGACTCCAAAACGAAATCGCATGGAATCGGAAGACGAAGAGGGGCGTACGGTCGGGGGCGGCGACCAGGTGAGCGAGCAGGAGAGAGAAGGAGAGCGACCGCCTGCTTTCCCGCCACTCCGGCGGCGGGGGGACGACGACGGCGGCGGCGCGCACCGCGAGCGGGAGGGCTCCTTCCGCGCCGGCCCCGGCGCCGCCGCCGCCGCCACCACCGCCGCGGCGCGCCGCCGGAGAGAGCGGGGCGGCGGAGGCGCCGCGCTAACGTGCGCGAGGGGGTTGAGGTTGATCGGCGTCGCCATTGGCGGACTGCATTGGGGAGTGGAAGGCGCGCGAGCGACGATGTCTTATCCGTTGGGTTACTATGCAAAATCGTATAATTTTCTTCGTAAATTTTTCATATAATTTCTTCATTTTTTGAAATTTTTTAATTAACTAAGAAATTCTGAATAATTTATTTTTGTTAAAATTTTTGGTTAAAAAAAAAAAAAAGAGAGGTTATAATGTGCTTTTTCTAGGCATAATTCATTTTCTTGTGAACAATTCAAAAGACCAAAATGACAAGACAAATTAAGGTGACCGAGTTTCGCTCATTCGATAAATTCAAAAATCGAAGAATTCCTTTGACCCCCTTTTTTATTTTCCCAATTTTAGTTTCATAAATTTACTTCTTTTTGGTGTCAAGTGTTTATTTTAGGGTTAATACTCTAAAAACCCCAAACTAAGACACTCGTGACAAATTTACCCCAAACTATTTTTTTGACCATAAAAAATCCAAAACTTGTATACTTTTGATAAATTTATCTAAAACTGGTACACTTGTAACAAATTTACCTTCTGTTAGTTTTCGTTAAATTTTATTGTCAAATTATTAAATTAAATTACACGTGACAGTTGACTAGAATATCAATTTAGGATTTTACGCATTGTTTATCACAATTTACAGTTTTTTTGATTTTTTTGTGATATTAATCTAATTTAGCGGAAGGTATATTTATCACAAATTTATCAGTTTGGGATTTTTTGTGGTTGAATAAATTAGCTTAGGGTAAATTTGTCGTAAATGTACCAGTTTATGATTTTTTTATGGTTAATCAGGGTAAATTTATCACAAGTGTACCAGTTTGAGGGTTTTCATAATTAAAAAAATAGTTTGGAGTAAATTTGTCATAGGTATACCAGTTTTTGGTATTTTTAGGATATTAACCCTTTATTTTATTGTGTCATATCTTCCCACAACACTTCTTTTTATAGAGTAAGTGATCTTTTCTATATTTGAGTTCAATTTCAAGTCAGATGACCGTAATTTGTCACGTCGGATGCTAGAAAATGACTCCCTAATGGCAATTACATGCTTTTCAAATATCGAAGGCTAATTTTTTTTATATAATTATCCTACAATTTACGGTTGTTTGTATATGCTTAAATAATTGTGGAATTATCTATTCTTTGAATATCCCTAATTTCAACAATTCGGACTTCTCTTCTTCAACTCTGCAATTAAGCAAGCTTGTTGTTGGCAGCTAGGATGTTAGATTTCCATCTTCCACAAAATCCTTGCCTTTCAAATCTTGCAATAAGAATTACCTTTTTCTTTCAAGTACCACGTGTAGATTTAGGTCTAACTCTTTTTTTTTTTTAATTATTATTTAAGATGTAAATGCCAAGTGAGATCAATTACACACAATTTGGACCCGAAGAAGAAGCTATGTGCAACTTGGACCGGACAATCAAGCTATTGTCCTAATATTGGGAAGGCGTCAACTATTGAATCACGTGCTCATTTTTTTTTTTTTTTGTCAGTCTTACCATATTCCTATTTTAACTCTCACTTTTAGACTTTTGCCATGCCTCCTTACAGGGCGTAGGAGTCGAAACCCACACTTGAAACTAATTCATCCCTACCCCAACCCTTTAGAATGTGAGGATTCGAATCCCCCACATTCCCCTTCCATGTTGGAAGGGTGGCCATTGGGGGCAAACCCCAGTGGTTTAATCGCATGCTCATTAAAACTAGTGAATCTCGACCAATTTAAACATATTGAATACACTTGGACTAACAACACATACTAGAGACTAACTGGGTGTTTGAAGAATCTTAATTAATGCCTTATAATAAATTATGTAACTTTATTTTGCTTTTTTGAAAATAGAATCATCCCAATCCTCCCATCTTAATGAGAGCCATTAATGCCAGATTACTTGCTTTACTTATATATTTATTTACTTGCCCTACTTAAATGATGGGATTTACTTTTGGAGCTCATGATAATAGTCAAAGTATTTAATGCATACTATATGCAAAAATAATTATATAAAGGGATGGCCCTATGATAACATTCCATACAATCTAGTTCTTACTTTCTTAGGAGGAGATCAAAATCATGGGGGATATGACCAAGCGCCCTTATCCACCTTGTTTTTCTATGGCAAGATGCAGTGCGCGCGAATGCTGTTTTGGTACGCTCCACAAGTCTTATGCCCTTTTTGTTTTTTATATGTCTAGATTAGATATTATTAATTTACATCTACCCTTTTCGTATCATAAGCCACTTAGCCATTTGGACTTTTGAGCATAGGAAATTTAGTAGGCGTGCAATATAAGTTGAATATTACAACATAATCTAAGAAGAGGTCAATAAATGATTGATTGCAGATGAAGAGGCATGAGTCCATGTCGAGTGGCCTGAGTTGGTGGGAGAAAATGGAGAGAAAACGAAGGCACTGATTGAGAAGGACAATGCATAGGTGACGGTCATACTGCTGAAAGTGGAAAAACAAATTGGGTTTATCGATTTTTGCTATAATTGAGTATATGTTCGGATTGATGAAAAGGGCAATGTCTTTCAAATGCCTATGGTTGGATAAGCAGGGAAACTGTGATCCTGAATAACGTAGCTTATGAAGCCATTTTATATAATAAATAAAACAAATAATCATTTGACATGATACTATTCAAAATATTGGATTTGGTTTTGAAGGGGATGATTTTACTCTGTATGTTTGATCAATATATGTGATTTTTCCGTCATGAAATCCTATCTTCTATGCACTTATTGTTGTCAAAGACCCTAAATCAAGTTACTAAAGTGTCCACTTTAATAAGAAGACCAATTTTGAGGAAAAGAACTTGCATGAGGTCTAGATTTACAACAAACATCGCGCTTCTCATAAAATTAAGCAATTTAGAAGAAGTGATCAAAAAATAGAGCTTATCGAATTACATAGATGATTTATTGAAGTCACAACTTGTTAATTTTGAGTAGCGATCAATGCATTTTGAGACTTTTATCAATGACCTTTTACCACGCAACTTTAGCTTCGCCCGCCCTTTATTCGGCTGCTTCATTCCACCAACGGGATTTCTTCTTCTTGTGGATTCTTACCCCATTCCCTCTCGTTGTCTTTGAGTTCTTATCGTGCTGTAGATGCCTCTAAAATCCTTCTACAAGAGCACGAAAACGCCCAACTTTGTGTTTACCACAGTCACTTTATTCACATCTCTCTCGGTTCTCCTATGGAGCATGTCCTGCATTTGCTTCCCCACGGAAGTCGTGGGGCATCTCTGCGATTTGTTATCCTGGCCGTCCGAATCTCCTTGATGGTGATGGTGATGGAATGTGAGGGTCAATATGTTCTTCATTCTTCTCAATCAACCGAATTCCTTCTCGTGATTAGTTGGACAGCTTGATATGGACCCTCTCGCGTTGTCCAGTGTACATGGGGTATCCATTTGGCTATTGCCAGTTGGGCCGGAGTACAAAGAGCTGCTCTCTTTTGATGTCCTTCCTGATCTGGTAGAGAAGTCAGCATCTACATAGGCCTCACTTTTGCTGCTGCTTGTGCTGGTTTCATCGCTGGTCTTGCTGATGTATGAGCTTCGAAAGCTTGAACTGCAATGATCTGATTCTCACTGACTAGAGATGATCTTATTCCTGGGTCTTACACTAGTCTTCTTTGGCACCACATGCGATTGTCTATTCTTACCATCTCTTGAGCCGAGGGCGAATAAGTGCATATTTCTGGGTTATGCACAAGGGGTGAAAGGCTACCGGCTGTGGTGCACTGATCCCAGATCACCCGGTTTTCTAATCAGTAGAGACGTGATCTTCGACGAGACTGCAATGCTTCAAAAGAGGAATCTTGAGACTCAACCAGCAGAGCAAACGGATCATGGTGTCAGAAGTGAGGTGGAGATTCAGGCAGAGTCTCCAAAGACCTCAGAGGTAACTGAGGAAGAGATTGCAGATGAGGCCACAATTCCTGAAGACGGTGATACTGAACAACCAGCAGAGCCACAACACAACATAGCCACGGGCAGACAAAGAAGGCAAATTAAACCACCGGTACGTTATGGTTATACTGATATTGCCTATGCATTAACTGTAGGTGATGAGGTGGAGATGGATGAGCCTTCATCCTATTCTGAGGCGATGGCTAATGCTGAGTCATCACAGTGGTTAGAGGCTATGAGTGAAGAAATAGAATCACTCTATCGGAATCAGACATGGGAGTTGGTCAAAGTACCCAAAAGCCAGAAAATTGTCGGATGCAAATGGGTCTACAAACGGAAAGAAGGCATTCCCGATGTAGAGGCAGCTAGGTTCAAGGCGAGACTTGTTGCGAGGGGGTATACTCAACGAGACGGCATCGACTACAATGAAGTGTTCTCTCCTGTGGTAAGGCATACCTCTATTCGTGTATAACTTGCCTTAGTTGTTGCACAGGATCTTGAGCTTGAGCAGCTAGATGTGAAAACGGCATTTCTTCATGGTGAATTGGAGGAACAAATTTACATGAAGCAGCCTGAGGGATTTGTTATTCCAGGTAAGGAAGACCATGTTTGCTTACTGAAGAAATCCTTGTATGGATTGAAACAATCTCCTAGACAGTGGTATAAGCGTTTCGATGCTTTCATGACTAGTCAAGATTATTCGAAAAGCCAGTTTGATAATTGTGTTTATTTTAGGAGATTGGAGGATGGGTCTTTGATTTATTTGCTATTATATGTTGATGATATGTTAACAGCAGCTAAACATATGTCTGATATTGATGTGTTGAAGCGGCAATTGAGTGCTGAGTTTGAAATGAAAGAATTAGGTGCTGCTAAGAAAATATTGGGTATGGAAATTTTGCGTGACAAAGCTGCAGGAACGTTGCGTTTGTCTCAAAAGAAATACATTGAGAAGATCGTGGCACGTTTCAATATGCAGTCAGCAAAATCTGTAAGTACTTCTTTAGCCGCACATTTCAAACTTTCTAACAAGTTATCACCACAAACTGAGGAGGAGGAGGAACATATGTCCCGTGTTCCTTATTCTAGTGCAGTTGGTAGTATTATGTATGCCATGGTATGTACTAGACCTGACATTTCACAAGCTATGAGTGTTGTCAGCCGTTACATGAAGCACCCAGGTAAGGCTCATTGGGAAGCCGTGAAATGGATCCTCAGATATCTAAAGGGGACAGCAGACGTCGGCATTATGTATCGGAGGAACGTCAATGGCAATGAGACCACAGGGTACGTGGATTCAGATCACGCCGGTAACTTGGATGACCGCAGATCGTTAGCAGGGTACGTGTTTACGCTAGCAGGTGGTGCAATAAGTTGGAAAGCGTCATTACAAGACGATGTTGCATTGTCTTCAACTGAGGCGGAGTACATGGCACTAACCTTTGTTGCAAAGGAGTCGATATGGTTAAGAGGTTTGCTCTTGGACCTTGGACTGGAGCAGAAAAGTGTCACCATACACTGTGACAATCAAGGTGCGATATATTTGGCTTACAATCCAATATATCACGAGCGAACAAAACATATCGACATTAGGTACCATTTCATCCGAGATGTCATAGCGAAGGGTAAAATTGTTGTGAAGAAAATAGCAACAGCGGAGAACCTAGCAGATATGATGACGAAGCATGTTCCTTCAGCAAAGCTCGAGCTCTGTATGAGCTCGATTGGCGTCTATAGAGTATGAGCGCCCATCGGGGCATTGGGAGAGCCGAGCATGGAAAATAATCACTATAACTTGGCTTCAAACGTTGAGTCAATGTGGAGAATTGTTGAATTATGTCTCAAGTTTGAATCCATTATACGATACCCGATACGCGCAAAACATTTTCACGTTGAAACGAGGAAGAACATCCGTGAAGCATTTAATTAAATTTAACGAGCGTGCGATAGAAGCCGAAAGAAAAGATCCAACCCTTGGCGTTGGAAATAAAGTCTTCAATCCATGGGATTCTTCTTTGTCAGCGTGAAATGAGGCCGAAGGGTTGATCGTCCAATTCTTCTACGTCATTAAATGCATGCACATGGCCATGTGCATGCATGCTTGTAGAAGAATAAAGTTGGTCAGCACTTGCAGCCACCGAATTCCCTCTTTTACGGTTTCTCTTTTGTGGACTTCTTTCGTCTTGTTGCAGATAAAGAAGGAGAGAAGGCAGAAGTCTTCTACGTGTGTCAGTACATGCTACTCAGCTCACACGCTAACATTAAATGCATGGAGGTACATGCTTTGAATCGGCAACGTTCTGACAATTTGGAAATACAAGTTTGTTTCTTTTATTTCCTTCACTTCCACCGATAAAAGGAAAAAGATGTCTGGAGCTCGCGGACTACGCACAAGAAAGAGCTAGAGAGAAAAGAGCTCGAGAGAGAGAGCGCGAGGCTTGAGTGCAGAGAGGTTTTGTGCGGAAGTTGAGTCCATTGAGTGTGAGTTGTTAAACACCGTGGGGATCGGGTATAAAGTAAGACTGGGAAACACTTGAGTGCATGTGTGATTGTAATCCTGTAATTTTCCGATTTATAGTAGATTGATTTGCTGGCTCTCCCCGTGGACGTAGGTTCCGATATTCGGACCGAACCACGTAAATTTTTGGTGTCCTTGTCCTTTTATTGTTCCTCGTTTTATTTCGATCGATTTCTATAGCTCCCGACATAATTGCAAAATACACGATCCGCTTCCGCTGCGACGCCGATTTCCAACAGTTGGTTTGAGCGCAACATGGAGAGGGTGGGAGCTTTTGCTTCTGAACCTGTTGCTAGAACAGACAGACGCGATGGAGCCCGATGACTTAGGAGGGTTGAGCCGTCTTGATTTCGCCAACTTCACTGCATAGTTTTTGTCTAGCCATTTGCTTTTGACTAACACGCGACGGAGGCTTCTCTGGCACATTAGCAGAACTTGGTAGAATCATCAAACGGTGAACCATACTGTTCTCCATACTAATCACGCGATTGTTATGATTAACTGATAGGCCCAAATTCTCCACCATCTCCACCATAGCCTTCACATTTCGTGTCGGGACCAGTTTTCTTTTTAGTTTCAGATTGTCATACTTCCCTATTGTATGAAGGACTGTGTTAGCCAGCCAGTGCTAGGCCAAGCCAAGTCTCAATTATGGAGCAACTAGCATGAGTTCGATAAATCGAGGGTCTCGCCAAAGCGCGTGATTGTTTCGATCATCACACCCTCCATCTCCAGAACAATGATGACTGCTATATGTCTTCCACGATTCCACCTTCGAAGACCTCTAAAAGATTATTTTGATTGGGGAGACTGACTAAAACGATCGGTAATCCTTTCAACCTGATGGATTTATTGGAATTGGGCTTACGGCCCGTCCGCTCAAGTTGGGCCCAAAAGGGCCCGGCCCACGGGAATAGGGCCCGTGGAAGGGGAGAGGTATAAAAGGGAGGAGAGAGAGAGAGAAGACAACCGTTGGAAAACGTACGTCTTCCCTTTCTCCCGCGCGTTTTCTCTCCCGAAGAACAGTAGGCATACGGCTTCCAATTTCTTCCCTTCAAGGCATCATCGGATCAGAATTTTTCCTCGGTCTTCAGCATTGGTGTTTAATCCGCGTGGCTAACAAGGTACGCTCGAATCCGTGGTGTGCTTTACGATCGGTGATGCGTGTTTACCCGGGCTTCGTCTTCCGCATTGATTTAGGGGTTCGATTTAGTGTCGAATCCGGTTTTCGGGGATCAGTTATTCCCAACATTGGTATCAGAGCCCTAGTTCACGTTTTCCCGATCAATTTGATGTTTTTTGATTGATTTTTCGCAAAAGGAAGTTCGGCCGTACGGATCGGGCGACAAATCCCGACACCCGAGACTTCTTCGGCCATTTTTCTGAGTTTTCGTAAGTCAAAAACGAGACGAGTCCGACGATGTGTCGACCGTCGCCGGGAGCCACCGCACGCGCCCACACGCGCGGCCGGAAGGCGCTGCGCGTGGGCGCGACGCGCCCGGGAAGCGGCAGCCGCCGCCGGCGCGTGCGCCACACGCGCCGGTGGCGAACCGGCACGTGCGCGTGCGCCGGGCGGCCGGCGAGCGGCGCGCGCGCCGGTCCGCGGACCGCAGCGTGATGACGTCACTCGATGACGTCATCATGACGTCACCAACCGTCGATAACCGTCGGAGATGGCGTCATTGATGACGACGCGCCGCCGACGACGATTGCCGGCCGGCCACCGGCCGGCGACCCGACCCGACGGCGACCGACCCGACCCGATCAGCTGGTGCGTGCCGCGCACGTGCGGCCGACGTCGCGTGACGTCGGCACGCTCACGCGCGAGGCACGTGCCGCCGACGCTCGCGTGTGCGTGGCGTCACCGCACGCACGCGCGCGCACGTGCGGCGGTTCGTCCGGCCGCGCGGCGGCGTTCGTCCGACCGGCGCGGCGGTCCGCCGGCCCGACGGTCCGTCCGATCCGACCGGTCCGACCCGCGCGCCCGTTGACCCGACCCGTTGACCCGTTGACCGACCGTTGACCGTTGACCGACCGTTGACTTTGACCGTTGACTTTGACCGTTGACTGTTGACCCGAAAAAAAAAAAAAAGGAATTTGTTTCTTTTTTTCAGTCATGCCTATGTGGGTATCCATTTTTTATTCTGCATTTGTTGCATGAATTTTGGAAAATTATGTATTTTCCCTTATGAAAATTATGGATTATTCTGCATTTGTTGCGAGGACTATAATGAGTTATGCGCGAGATACACGCAAGCCCGAGAAGGGACGAGGGAAATGCAAGACTTAAAAGGCTGATGTCGATTTAGCTATTTATCGGTGGCATGACGGTGATTTAGTATCACATGTGATCAAGGTCAATCGATGATACAGAAATCATCTGGAATGGTTATCTTATCTTAGGACTTTAAGAAGGTGCCGGCTTTGATAAACACTCTTCCACCCGAATGGCAAGCGGTGTTGGATCGGCTATGGGAGGTCAACGTGGTCCGGATTATAGGAAGCTAGTGGAAGCTTTTGTAAGAGAATCTTATAGGATTGAGTTGGCCAAAACTTCAACCCTTAGATTGAGCGCCACATGGCGCCGAGAGAATGCGCCTTGGTGGCGACATGAAAGCTCTCCAAAAGTTTTTCCTTGGTTGGCAAATGTGCCTTCAGTTTTCTCAGATGTTTTGAATGATAGATTAGAAGGGACTTTCCCTATTTATCCCTTGGATTAATTTAAGATGTTTTTGATGTGAATATCTCTTTCCATGTTGATATTTTTTTTTTCCCTGTATATATATTGCTTAGTGTAATGTATAGTCGTATCATGTGAAAGCATTTTTATTTTATTGGATATAAGATTTTATTTGCTTTCTGTTATTCTTTGGTTCTTTGTGGGTAATTAGTGGGTAGTTTTAGAAGCTTTTGTAGCTTCATAGAATTGATTTTGCATATGACAATCATATTAATGATAATTTTGAGTTAGGATTTTGGAGGATGATTGGAAACATAGTGACCTTTTGATTACGAAGCCTTACTTGAAATTATTTATTAATATGATGGGTCTATGCAAATAGGGATGCATAAATGATAGGCATTAATTATTCGTGCATGGATGTCGATATGTTCGGAACGATGGTTCAAGAACTAAGAACGTGATTCGATATGAACGGTAACAATTGTGAAATATTGAATAAGAAGATTCAATATGTCTTTGGAAAAGCAAGAAGCACTAGAAGCTCTTGACCATGTTATGGAAGATCTTAAGGATGCCGTGCGCCACCTTGAGCTGGTAGAGGACCGCCTAACGGCATTTGAGCCGAAAACGGACATTTGCAATGCTGGTTCTAGCTCAGAAAGAGCTTTGTGCTCCAAGCGCAAGCGTATTGATTCGTTCAATATGTGGGAATGCAAAGGATCAAGTCCTTATTGCAAGAAATCAAGAGTTAACCAACACAAGAAAGGAAAACGTCCTCAAGTGAAGAAAATGTCAAGGGCGAGGTGTTACAATTGTGACAAGAAATGTCACTATGCTTACAATTGTTGTGAGTCAAAAAGGTCAACACCTCTTGTACATTTGAGAACTTTACTTATGTGTCAAGTTCAATATTATTGGCTGAATCCAATCCTTTGTGGACTGTAGATTCAGAAGTGACAAACTATGTAGAGAAGGATAGAGAATCCTTCATGGAATTCCGACAAGTACCAACTGGAACTAAGTGGATCCATATGGGAAACAACTCTAGAGCTGATGTAAAGGAATTGGCACCGGCCAATTGAACATGAGTGGTGGACGCACCTTTGATGTTCTATTTGCTCGGAGATTCGTCGAAATTTAGTGTCTGTCTTAGCGTTGGTTAAGCTTGGTTTTGGTATGAACTTCCATAATAAAGGTGTAGATTTGTGTTTAGATACAAACTACCATGGTTGTGGTCACTTACTGAATGGTTTTATTGTACTAAATGTTGACTGTGTTGATGTCAATATGTTATTCCCTTGTTTCACGTCTTCTACCTTATATGATAATGATGTGAATATGGTGGTATGCTAGACTTGGTCATATGGGCCAACAACGTATGAATAGACTAGCCATAGAGGGCTTGTTGGGCAATATTGAAAAAGTCGATTTGTCCATAAGTGAGCATTACCTAGTAGGGAAAATGACAAGGAAACCATTTAGAAAAAGATAAAAGAGCTGAATTTCCTCTGCATTCAATCCATTAGGACGTCTGTGGTTCAATGAATCTGAGAGGAAGGCATGGGGCTGTTTATTTCATCACTTTTTTATAGATGATTATACTCGAGTCGGATATGTCTATTTGATTTCTCATGAATCTGAAGCATAAGTTGTTTTGAAGGTTTATGAACTGTGAGAAAATCAATTAGACAAGAAAATAAAAGTATTGAGATCCGATCGAGATTGAGAATATTTATCTGATGTGTTCAGAAAATTATGTGATGAAAAAGGAATATAAAGATAGTTGTCTATTCCATATACTCCTCAACAAAATGGTGTTGTAGAGAGAAGAAACAGAACCCTACTGGAAATGGTTAGGTCCATGATGGTGCATGCTAACTTACCTATCACTCTTTGGAGTGATGCGATGTTAACTGTTACCTATATACTTAACCGGATGCCTTCCAAATCAGTTGCTTCCACTCCATATGAGTTATGGACAGTTAGAAAACCGGACTTAAGTTTTCTTAAGCCATAGGGTTGTGCTGCCTATATTCATGAGTCCTCTCACAAGTTTGGGAAATTGGGTCCCAAAGGAAATAAGAGTATTTTCATGAGATACTACGAACACTCGAAAGGGTATGTGTTCATAGGTGAGCGGGGAAAGTGGGAATATAACCGAATTTGAATCACGGGATGTCACATCCTTAGTGGATGAATTTCCTAAAAAGGGCGAAATAAGGGAAGATTGTTCCCTATTTGAAATCTTGGATCAAGATAATGATGTCAGTAGAGTTCGTCCAAGTGGGAGTAATATGAGATGTGATGAATAGAATTCAACTCATTCTCAATTGCAACCACGATGTGACAATATCATCATTACCTAATCCAAGTGGGAGCATGATGGGGAATGATGTGCTAAGTGTACAATCTCCCATACGGTGAACAAGTCGCCAAAGTATTCCCCGTCAATGTTTTGACATCGAAAGGGAAACTTTTTATGGTTGCTCCACAAGATGAGGATGAGCCAAGAAATATTAATAAGGCTCTAAATTGCCCTAATAAGGAAAAATGGATTCATGCAATGGAAGAGGAAATGGAGTCAATGAAGTTAAACCATGTTTAGAACCGATTGATCTTCTAAAAGGACGCAGAGCTATTGGGAACAAGCGGGTTCTCAAAATAAAGCGAAAGGCGATGGCTCGATAGAAAGGCATAAGGCTCGCCTTGTGGCGAAGGGGTATAATCAACAGGAAGAAATTGATTATGAAGGACATGGGTGATGTTGCATATATTCTTGGAGTTAAGATTTCAAGATT
Organism: Eucalyptus brandiana; assembly: GCA_014182725.1. NCBI lineage: Eukaryota > Viridiplantae > Streptophyta > Magnoliopsida > Myrtales > Myrtaceae > Eucalyptus > Eucalyptus brandiana. Next base: position 23,916,064 of record CM024669.1, read on the forward strand.
GTAAACCCATAGACACTCCTATTGCAAAAGGTGAAGGATTGAGCCATAGTCTGTGTCCAAGGACTCCACAAGAGAAGGAATAAAGGAAACATGTTCCTTATGCTAGTGTCTTTGTTGGAAGCTTGATATACACTATGATGTGTACAAGAGACTGGCATATGTTTTGTAATTGGAATGGTGAGCATATACCAATCCAATCCAGTCCAAAGACAATGGAAAGCCGTTATGAGAATACCGAGGTATCTAAAGGGAACCGCGATTAGACGATGAGTTATTAAGGAAAGGATCTGCGACTCTAAGGCTATCCTGATTCTGATTGGGGATGAGATTTAAATGAAAGGAAATCTACTTCTGGGTTTGTTTTCTTACCGAATGATGGCACCATATGTTGGAGCTGTAAAAAACAAACATGCATAGCCTTGTCCACGATAGAAATTGAGTTTGTGGCATTATCGCGGTAGTGTAAGAAGATGTTTGGCTTTAGAGATTTTTTGGATCATTTAGGTGTTATTGGAAGTGCTGCAGATTTGTTATTTGTTAACTGTGATAGCCAAGCAAAGAAAAGCGTACACCAAAGATCCAAAATATCATGGCAAGACCAAACATATAGATACCAAGTATAATTTTGTAAAGGATATGGTTGCACGAATGAACGTGAACTTAGAGTACATACTACGCATAGAATGGTAGCGAGATCCTATGACAAAGCCAATACCCGAGAGATGTGTTTTGTGGCCATATGAAATCTCTAGGGTTGCGTAGAAGCGATGTACTCTGAATATTGTAATTTCCCTAAGTGTTCACAATTTGATGAATTTGTGTTTTCATCATTAATGCCTATGAATCTTTGTTTGATCTTTATGCATCTTAATGCTCAATGCATTACTTTAAGTTGAGAAGTATGTCGGACAGATGTAAGATTAGCCCACTCACACGGGTAATCGCCTCTATTTCTTGTGTGATAAATAGAGATGAGGCGCTTTTAAGCTTATTATCCGGGTGATAATCGAGAGCTCAAGCTTAAAACACGTATGTCGCCTTAAGCGAGTGTTAAGATGAGGACATAATACTTACTATGTCCGAAAGTAAAATACCCCACATATTTTACCTTATCTCGTCTAAGATGCCAGATGTGAGTTCGATGAATTTTGTGAATGAGTAGATACGTGAACTCAAGTTAGACATTGGGTATGTCCGAACTATCATCCGTACGGTATTGAAAGGTGTAGACATACGCTCCATGGGAAAGGAGTTAATACCGTAATACGTATTTCATACTACGTATGCATGAGACGACCAATAAGAGTGACAAAAGTTTGATCTCAACTTTTATGTCGTGTGAGACTCTTGAGGAAGAGAGTTCCTCAATTTCTTTGTCCCCTCATGACTCTTACTTATTCTCGAGATTTCTATTTAGTGTTTGCTATCTTAGGATGTTGCCAATGGTCATGAGTGATTCGATCTAATGGGGCATTTCTAGAAAAGCAAGCGGACTGAAATTGAGAGTTTGAAGGAAAGAGGAAGATCGATTATGGAGAATCACATTGTAGTTTTGTATTCACCGGTTAACAAATTATGATTGTCTTTGTGATAATCATAGTTGTGAATACAATATATATATCATTGTTTAAAAGAGATCAAGAGAAATATAAATGTGATCGATCGATCTAGGTGTCGCATACTAAATCTACTCGGGATGTGATGCCCATTATGAGCCTGCTATATATTCCTAACAGATGTATGGCAACGAGCTCTCAAAGTATCTTTGGTCGCACGGATTATTCACCGGTATGAATGTTGAAGAGAGGAAAAGAGGATTCCCATCATGATAAGTGAGAGTCTATGATGGATTTTCTCTGATGGAGCTGAGTAAGGCCTGTCCGCCCATGTTGGTTTTGTACCACCATGTGCGAGTGGGAGATGATGGATTTATTGGAATTGGGCTTACGGCCCGTCCGCTCAAGTTGGGCCCAAAAGGGCCCGGCCCACGGGAATAGGGCCCGTGGAAGGGGAGAGGTATAAAGGGAGGAGAGAGAGAGAGAAGACAACCGTTGGAAAACGTACGTCTTCCCTTTCTCCCCCGCGTTTTCTCTCCCGAAGAACAGTAGGCATACGGCTTCCAATTTCTTCCCTTCAAGGCATCATCGGATCAGAATTTTTCCTCGGTCTTCAGCATTGGTGTTTAATCTGTGGCTAACAAGGTACGCTCGAATTCGTGGTGTGCTTTACGATCGGTGATGCGTGTTTACCCGGGCTTCGTCTTCCGCATTGATTTAGGGGTTCGATTTAGTGTCGAATCCGGTTTTCGGGGATCAGTTATTCCCAACACAACCCTTCAGACAGCACATTGGAGAGTATCAACAATTTGAAGGGAAACATATGTCAAAGAACACCAAGTCGTTCTTCCTTTTCCATTAAGATTCTTAATCTCGTCAGTATAAAGAACATTTGCCTGACGTGAACTCAAGAGAGGCAGGGTGTTTCAATGGGCGGAGGTTGGTTCTCTATCGTATTTATCAATTGCAAAAGTCTGCCAAATTTTTTTCTCAATGCAATTGGATTTCGAATTCTCTTCATTAGATATCATCCTCCAAAAAATTTCGTGTCATGCCTATTCGGAGTACACTATTATCCAAACTCTCTCCCTCTACTCTCTCGCTCTCTCATATTCTCATATTGTATGTGGGTCATCAACTCCAAACTAGCCAAGTACTTTCTTCTGTATTAGGTCCAGAATGAAAATAAGTTTATAGCTGTCCCATAGTATGCTAATAAGCAGTGGTAATCTAATATTGCAAAAAAGAAAAGCATATTAAAGCATCTCTGAAATAACCCTTGAGTTTAATTTTTATGAAATTATTTATGAAATGCTATACCAAGTGAATTTTGCTTGATGAAATGAATTGTGAATGGTTACGTCTATTGGTTTTTGAACTTAATTTATGAATGGAGGATGAGTTAGTCATTTTGTGCTCATTAGCCTTATGATGTGAATTCTATTGTTTAATGTCGAAAATCCTCGATATACAATAGATTAGTTGGATGTTCGTAGAATCTTAATTAACGCTTATTATAAATTATTTAACATTTTTTTTGCATTTTCAAAAATACATTGCAATCCTTCCATCTTATGGACAACCATTACAGCTGGATTACTTGCTCTACTTAGATGGATAAGGGGGAATAACTTTCCTACTTAGATGATTATGAGGGTATTTCATTTTAGAGCTCATGAAGCCAAAGCATAAAATATGCGAAAATGGGTATATAAAGGGTTGGCCCTATGACAACATTCGCTTTATCGTTGTCGACTGGGATATCGTAATAATGTGGAATAACCTGCGAACCGACTACGTATTTTCGTCGAATTAATTTATATCCGTTCGCTAATTGACTTATAACAATGGTAGTATTGACCATTGTCGGTCCTTATGGTCGAGTAGTCGATCTCTGATCGAATTCTTTTTTTGCATTTTTAACCCTTTACGGCCTTACCCAATAAATTAGTTAATTCGTAAGTGATCAGTTTAGTGTAAAATAATCATAAGTACATTAATGAAATAACCACTTCATATATTTCGAAATAGAGCCAAATTTTGGGATATCACATAGATTACAAGTTCATTAATTCAAGTAAGTCTTGTTTCTTGGTCTTAGGCGTTCCTGGGTGAGTGGTGCCATTTCCTTTTTTGAATTTGCAAATTCATATTTGGAAAATGAAAAGTATGAGGTATATTATGTGCAAATTGTGATTTGGCTAAAAGGCAAAAGTAATGGATCAGGCATTTACTACTTCTTATTCATTTGAAAATGGTTTGAGAAATGTTTTATGGAAGGTGTCATGAAAGTTTAAATGTGTATATTACAATGAGAACTAATTTATGAAATGAGTTTTTTATTATTATTATTATTATTTGGGAAACATTCAATGAAAAAGACGTTTCGAAATGTTACTAGGTTATGGAATGAATTTCAAAATAGTGTGAGAAATTTATTGTGAGATATATATTTATTTATATATCTGTCTAATGAATAAAGTTAGGAAAGAGGATATAGTTTGGGTTTGCGAAACCTTTTTGAGAAAGAATTGTGTTGACTAACATATAGTTATGAAATGTGATTTAATTTGGTATTTATAACTAATTTATGATACGGATTCTAAATTGATTTTGTGGAGAGAATTGATTTGTGAAAACTTATGTTTTGGTTTGTGAAGCCAATTGTGATGTGGACTGGTAAATGACTAAGTGCCACATGATAACGTAATTTCGTGGGAGCCATCTGTAAAGTTTTGTACCATTGATATGTGTTAGAAAAGGAGTAAGTGCAATACAATACTGTAATTTCGTGGGAGCCACCTCTAAAGCCTTGCACCATTGATATGTGTTGAAAAATGATTAAGTGCCACACAATAATGTAATATCGTGGGAGCCACCTCTAAAGTCTTGTACCGTTAATATGTGGTGGTAAAAGACCTTGATAAGAGGAGGTATTTGACTGGGTAAATCTTTATTATTGGAGGTTGTGCTGTCGATTAGAAAGCTACTTTATAACAACATACAGTAGCTTTGTCTACTACAGAAGTAGTCAAAGAGGCCATATGGTTAAGAGGCTTATTTGAAGAGCTCAATATGTATCTGGTGTGATTAGCGTCCATTGTGATGGTTAGACTACTATTCATCTTACTAAATATTAGATGTGCTACGAGAGGACAAAACACATTGATTGTTTGGTATCACTTAATTTGAGACATTCCTACAAATGGCTATATCATGGTCTTGAAGATTGGTACAGAAAACAATCCTATCGATATATTTACGAAGCCCTTACCTATTGCCAAATTCAAGTATTGCTTGGATTTGGTTAATATTTGCTACAACTGAGTTTTACTCTAATAAGAGCAGAAGATTGCTTGTTATTTATGTAGAACAAGCCAAGGTGGAGATTTATTTAGTATGTCTTGAATTTTTTATGGGCTTCGGCCAACGTTAGGGCTTGAGGGCAATATAGATATTGTTTTTCTCAAATTATTAGGTTAAGAAGTTGAGACAAAAACAATATTAGTTTTTTAGAGTCACCTTTCGTAATCCTTGAATTTCAATATCGGATTTTGCTTCTCCTTTTCCCGTGATTTTTCCTACAAAAGTTTTCCACATAGATCCAGTGTTCTTTTATTCTTCTCAATTTTAATTTCGTTATGGTTTCTACATTTGCCATAACAAAATCAATCGTTAAAACTTAACCTTGAAGAAATGTTTGAATACCCACTATAACTTCATGGGATTATCGCCCGAAGTAAACCACTCTTGAGTAATCTCCTCTGCGTTACCCATCCGCAATTAATACTACACAAAAGAGACATGTCTTTGAAAGGCTCCCATCACAAGGATAATGCAAATTCAAATATTTCATATCTAGAGTGAAAACTGCGCATAAAGACTATTGGAATCGGCCATGAAACCCCTAAAATAAGCTATACCAAAACGATATGCCAAGACGGCACAACACAATGAATCCCGATTTAACACATCGAATCAGGCACCACAATCCACGAAACGCCAGATTTAGCTTTAGACCGACTTCCCTAAATTATGAATCATCCGAGGCTGAGCTGCTCAACAGATACGGTTGATGAACTTCGAAGCTGAGTCATACGGGGCCTCGAGATGAAGAGGGCATACGATCGGGGATGATGGTCAGGTGAGCGAGCAAGAGAGAGGAGGAGAGCAATCGCCTGCTTTCCATTGGTTTCTTTTCGATGCAGATCGTAGATCTATGTACAATTTCTTTGTAATTTTTCATATAATTTATTCATTTTTCAAAAATTTATATCCCTAAAAATTCTAAATAATTTTATTTTTGTTAAAAGTTATGGAAAAAGAAAAAGAAAAGAAAAGTTAATGTGCTTTTTCTAGGCATATTCATTTTCTCACGAACAACTGAAAAGACGAAATTGGCCAAACAAATTAAAGCCACCAAGTTTCACCCCACCCCCACAATTCCAAAGCCAAAGAATTTCTATTACCCCCTTTTTTATTTTCCAAATTACTTTAAAAAATTTATTCATTTTTGGTTTCAAGTGTCGACACCTGATTTTTAGTCGACACATTATTAGAAAGAGATGAGTCCAAATTCGGGGTCAATTTGAGAGATTCGTACGAATGCATTCAAATTTGGTCGATTTGGCGTGTTCAAAGATTAGAAAGTCACACTAAGGTGCTTCAATTTACGTAATTCGACTTGGCCCATTTTAGACTAGAGTGCAATTAAAGTAATTGAGCTTCAATTTGGCTAGTTGAGATTCAACTGAAGATATGCGTCTAGCTTGTTGTCTCGCTTCAATAGGAATTCAATGAATTTGAATATTTTGTGCACAATTAGTCGACTTGAGATCGCCCAATTGCATTTCATTTGAACCGATTCATAAAAAAATATTTTATTTCATTTAAATCGGGCAAAACCAGAAAAAAATAGAACAAAATTCAGACAAAAAGTCAACCTGATCAACCTGGCGTTGACCATATTTGACCTAGGTTGACCTGTGTTGACGGGCGAATTTTTCCAGCCATCTTTTGGCCGAAAACCACCATCTGGTGGCCCTTTTCATGGCCAATGCATCTGCACCCTTAATTTTCAAATTTTCAATTATGTTTCTGATTTTACGAAATTCGCAAATCCACCCCTCATATTATAAAAATTGCAAAAAAAGACCCTAATTAGTACACGATTGTTCATCATCCGTTTGTCAAGAATGCATCGTGGCCTTTGAAATAGACATGTGCTCAATTAGAGTGCTCTCAACAAACTTAACAAACCAATTAGGTAGGGAAATCCAACCCTAGCCCTTGGATTAGATATGATCTTGCCCTAAACTATATAACTTTCCCTCCAAAATTAAGGGGGGCCTCATTTTTCAGATCTACTTTCTCTCACTAGTCTCTCTCTACATATCTCTCTCGGTCTCTCTAAACCCAAGCCGAAGGAACAAGTTTACGGGAGCCCGCAAGAAGAAACCCCATTAATTCTCTATGGCAGAAGACTTTGGGGGCCTTTTTCGCTGCAATTTTCTCTACTCACTCTCTTTCTTCTCATTGACTTTCCTTTGGTCGGTTCAATGGAAAGCAGAAGAGAGAACTTTACTCATTCTCTCTCATTCATGGATTTTCACGAACACACACGGGCTTGTTCTCATCTTCATGGGGTCATCCCCGAAGCTTGACATCTGGAATGAAGTAGATGCACGCTTGCACGTAAACAAGCTCGATCGGATGAAGATTCATCTCTTCGAACTCTCCATTACTTGATCATAGCAGCAAGACCGAAGCTAAGTCTTCTTTCCTATTCTCTAGTTTTGACTTTGATGAGATCGATTAGTTGATTTTCCTAGCGATCTTAGGCTACCATGATAGTTTATTCTCGGATCATGCTTTGATCTTGATCAGTTTCCTTTTAGCAGATTTTGTTGATTCGATTTCGCTGATTTTGCTGAAGAAGGGGCGGAGAAAATGCATCTACATTGCGACTCCAAAGAGGCATATATGATCTTCAAATCGGCTGCCGAGGGGTTCATTCGAGGAGCTTGTGGATCACAAGTTTCATTTCTCAGAACCATTTCTAAGATCATAGCAGCAAGACTGAAGTGATCTTATGCTATTGCGATGGCTTCATCTTGGATTGTACCTTGATTATAATTAGTGCATAATTGAAGGCCAACGTTCTTGGTTTTCCAGAAGTTCTAGAAACGAAATTGAAGCATTGAAGCTAAGTGTTTGATTTACCTTTTTCTGCTTTGGTTAAGGAGTGTTATTAGATTCAGATCCTCCACTGATTTCAATGAGTTTTGTCGATTAATAGAATTAGTGTTGCTGAATAAGGCCGTCTCCAAAGGCATGTTCTTCACCGGTTCATTATGAGTCAAGGTAAGTGCGATAAAACTCTTTTTAATAGCATCCGATGAGACGAGAGCTTCTCGTGTCATGACTCATGGTTGAAAATGAAGGTTCAAGGCCAGGATGCAAATCAATGCTTATATGATCTGGAATTGATTGTAGTTGGATGCTGAGATTCTGTGATTTTCGAATTCGAATGAGTGACCTTTGTTTTGGCTTGACTGATGCCTTGATGAGTTTATTTCAACTCAAGTTCTCTTAGGATTAGATAATAGACATCCTGAACTTCGAAATGATAGGTCGCACGCCCTAATTGAGCGTCGTTTGACTCTCGAAAAATACCTCCGAAGATTAACGATTCTGCAGTAATTTAGGTCTTTTTCGGTTATGATTCTGTTCTGCCTTCTGGCTTTATTATTTTTGTGCCAACTTTCATGATCATTTTTTGACAAAATTGTCTTCATGAGTTTTGTTCCAAATCATCTCATACATCTTCTGTAATTTTTTTAATGATTTTTTGATGTGTTCAATTAGGTCAGATCTACTCATATCTAAGCCTAGGTCAATTTGTTCTGTATCAATCTCTGATTTTGCTATTTTTGTACTGATTTTTGTGTTGAGTTCTGGAACAACTTTCCTTCATGAAAGTTTCTTGTATATGTGTTTTTCATGTTCTGTATTTTTTTCAAAATTTTCAGACATGTTTAGTTCTAAACATAGGTCAGTCTGTCTTGCATTGGTTCGAGATTTGTTTTGATGAAATTAAGTCCATAAATGCATATATTTGATCTCAAAATCTTCATGAGAGTTGAAATACATGATATATATATATGTTCAATTAATGCATGATTTGTAAGATTTTTACATTGGCAATGTGAATCAATTACATGCACTAGAGTAAAAGGTAATGCGGCAACATGTGTTGGACATATAATTTATTTGTTTTGCCATTTTTGCCATGATTCATATGATCTTAATTAAGTTTTGACCTCTTAACAAGAAATATTCATCATCGTATGCTCTATATGTGAGACTTTTGGTAAGATTTATGCATGTCTTGAGAATGACTGAAATCATGCTTGTTCTATAAACTTAATGCTGAAATGAAACCTTGTCATATGTGCACATTTTCATGTTTTTTTTGGTCATTTAAGGATAAAATCTTACGATCATACCTTCTTGATGATTGAACCGCATATTGCAAGGTTTATATACGTGTTTAGATCATGTCATTTGAGTTACATCTTGCATATTAAATTTGTCTCACTAAAAGTGTTCATCATACTAAGAATTTCCAAGCATATCATTAAGAATCATGAATCATCTTATAATGTTTATTTAAATTATATGACATTTTGCATGCCGACTTAGGATTAGATGACTATCCAAACTTTCTGTTGCATTCAATCCTAAGTCCCATGTAATTTCTTCATATCGTTTGTGCATTCTTTGAGTGATTTTAAGGTTTTCTAATGAATGCGTATGATTTGTTTTATTAATTACTAATGCATACACTTTTAAAAATCTCGATTTTAAGATATCAAATTGACCTAGTTTGGACTTGAGCTCTTCTAGGAAGACGTAGGACACACTTAGAAGTTTCTAATGCCGCTAATTTCATACCCATCGCTCATCGTTTGGACTATCTTCCATTTTTTTCAAAGCCGGATCACAATCTGGACAAAGGATCAAATTCGGTTGATATTTTTGTTCCATTTTTTCTATATGAAATATGAACTTGGTCTCTTAATGAAACTTGCTTCTCATCACGTGGGCTATGTTGTGTATAAATTTGATAATTTTTAGACATGTTTTGATGGGAAAAATCCTCGTGACATTAGTTGAATGTCATGTTATTTTGACAAATTTTTTTATGTATTGTTGCTTGTTATTTGACTTGTATAAAATCATGTATAGATTTTTTAAGGAAACTTTCTTCACAGAATTTGTTCATCATCATGTCATGCATGTTAGAGAATTTTTTCATTGTCAAATTATCATTAGGTATTGCCCAATTTTGCCGTCCTTACTCGCTTGTTCTGAAATTTCCTAATATAAACATGATTGTGCTTGTTTAGTTATACCTTTTAGGTTAGTTTGTGTATGAAATTAGGATATGCCATCTTCATGAAAATTGTTCTAAATGCTTTGATCTTTATTATTAAGCAATCGGCCATTTCAAATTGCATCTTTCAAAAAAATGTTTTGGTATATGTGATGTTTCTCAAAAACAATTTATAAAAAAGTTCTTCTCCAAAACTTAATTTGGCTTAAGGAAAAACCGTGGTTTTGACCATTTTTAAAATGCCTGCGACGTTTGTGAGTGCATTTATGCGAGTCCCGAGCTAGCCTTGGCAATTGAATGTGTTCCATAGCTTAGATATTCCTTAATTTTAAATATTTTCAAACATTTTTTAAAAATCCTGATTTGATATCGTGAAAGTCACGATTTGAATTATTTTCATAATGCCTGCAATACTTGTGAGTGTATTTATGCAAGCCCCAGGCTAGCCTTGGCAATTGAATGCATTTCATAGCCGAGACATCATTTTGTCTCAAAACTTTTCATGACTAATTTCGAGATATGTTTTTATTCTTATTTTTAAATATCACATGTACCCTCCATACATATAATCCTATCATGCATTAGAAACTTTTTGTGTTTGTGATTAGTGCATGCCCTTGGTAATAAGTGACCCGTTGATGGTTCACCTTCATGTTTGAAAGTTCAAAAGACCTGCATGCATGTTTAAATTTTCACAATGCATGTGACTTTTAGATGAATGGTAAGGTCGATGTACGATATCGAGGGAAAACCTTAGGATTACATAGATCACTTGATTAGGGGACTTATAAGCATTATTGGCTATGCAAGAACACAATTGGTCACCAATTGCTATAAGTCACAAAAAAAAAAAAAAAAAAAAAAAAAGGATTGGGTAAGTGTCTTAGTGGGACCCTCGCATGAAAGACAAAGGTCGACTCCGAGACCCCAAAATTTGACTTTCGTATTGCTCTTACTTTAAATGAGGGAGAAGTACACTATCAGTGCCATAAGTTGTGTACGGCGCTCACTTTTGTGTCAAAAATTTTTGTCAGATCACTTAAGTGCCAAAAAGTTTGAAAAACGCTCACTTTGGTGCCAACTCCGATTTGGTTGGTTGGAAATTCGATGATGCACTTTTTTTTTAATATTTGAAGCTGATGTGGCTCGCCAGAGAGTACAATCAGCATTTAAATAACAAAATGATATCATTTGTTGTCTTTCCCCCAATTCAAAACTCTAAATTCCCAAATTGAGAGAGAGAGAGAGAGAGAGAGAGAGAGAGAGAGAGAGAGAGAAGATAAGCCACTGACGATGAGCCAGTCGTCATCCTCAACGGCCCCCGCGCTTGGCGGCTGCAACTTCGACCCTGACCTCGACCCTGATGACGACCACTCGGCGGCTAAGTTGAAGGCCGTGATCTGGCCGGTGCTCGAGGAGGCCGCCGACAAGTGCGCCACCCTCAATCTCTCCTTCTCCATCTCTGATCTCCCCGACGAGTGTCTGGCCTGCGTTTTCTAGTATCTAGGCTCCGGCGACAGGGGCCGATGCTCCCTTGCTCGCAATCAAAGGCCGGAGCTGCTAGAGGCTCGCCCTCCATGCCCACTCGAAGTTGTTGGATGCGGTCCCGGTTATCGAGATTGGGACACGATACTACTACAACGGAGGCCAAGCGATGGCAGCTGAGCGACGGAGGCCGAGCAACAGCAGCTGGCGTTGGGCGAGGATCGAACAAAAAAAACCCTAATTTCAATCCCCAAATAAAATAAAATAAAAACCCAAATGAGTTGTGCGATGTCGGTTTCTTGAGGCCATCCACTTAGGACGGCAGAATGATATTGTTTTCTTAAGGAGGACAGAAAACGACGTCATTTAAAGCCCTTGTCGATTTTATTTTTTTTAAATATAAAAGCCATGTAATCATTTTGGCCGGAATCTGTCGTCGGTGGCACCAAAGTGATCGTTTTTCCTTTGATTTGGCACTTAAGTGATCCGACGGAAACTTTTGGCACTAAAGTAAGCACCGTACATAACTTATAACACTGATAGTATAGTCTCCTTTTAAATGATTAATTTCGACATGATGTCTTACTTTTGATTGTTTTGATGTGCATATTTGTTTCTTTCTATTGTATACACCTAGTTATAAGTTTTTTATATTAGGTTCAAATTAGGACCCGAAAGATGAAGAAAGCATGAAGACGGTGGAGGTCATTGTTCATTCCGACCATTACCATGTACCATTCATTTCCCCGACATATGTCTTGGGTTCCATTTATTGTATAAAGCCCAACAAATTGCGGGTTTTCTCTCTTTATTTCATCTTTTCTTCAATTATGTTTCTCTTTTATATTTTCTAGGATTGTATGGTAGATTTATTGCTTTCCTTGATCGTTTACTTATTGTCTTGTAATTTTAATTCCATTTATTGCTTTCTTTTCTTATTTTTCTAGAAATAGAATATAATGAAAATGACCAACCGCGCATGATCGCTTAGTTTAGAACTAATGATCCCAAAAATGTAAAGAGAAACGCATGGACATGTTAGGAAAATACAACATACTGTTTAGATACCAAAAGGACGCTAATAGAAATATTAGCATAACCCAGATCTCTGAACTTAGATATTTGGTTGCGTAGAAATTAAGGGAATACTCCAGACTCTCGATTGAATATTTTAGCCAACTCCCAAAATGAGGTTTGTGGCAACTCCCATATTATTTTTAGGTTGTCTTAAACAACTAGGCCATATAACTAAACCCATCACGCGGGGTATGAGTTTCGATGAAACTCACCATGTTTTAGCATACTTGATATGGGAGTACCTCAAAGGATGAAGTGATGTCATCCTTATGGGCGAGGCATACTATTGAGAGGGCTACCATGATAAAAGGTTTCCTTAAATTTGATATCCACACCTGACCTCTTCTTCTAAGGTGTGTTGCTCGTGTGGGTATAGATCGTGACACTCTGCTGTCATGCGGGGTACGAGCTTAAGAGATCTCATGATCTCGTGAAGGGAACTCACAAGAGGCTTGATCCGAAAGGCAAATTGATGACGTCTTTTGGACCGCAAGCCGTGAGGGAACTCTCGTAATCAAGTACCCCTAAACCCAACCTTTTCCCAATTTCTCTTCTTGTGATGATGAGGGAGGGCAGCGAGATCGAGTTGCAACATCGAATGGTTATTTGATTATTACACAAGTAATTCAAGTCATATCTCCACACGTCACTTTTTATCGGTTCGTAAGTGATCTTTTCTATATTTTATCTCGGTCAACCATAATTTTTCATGTCGGATGTTGGAAAATGACTCTCCCATCGCAGTTATGTACCTTTCAAAATGAAGGCTATTTTCTTTAATAGTTATTTAAACTTTGCAATTTGTTTTTGCTTAAATAATTAAAGGTGATTGTTAACACCTAAATTTTGGGCAACCCATTTAGTTATTTATGGCACAAAAATTATGAATTAATTTTTAACCCCTAAAAAAAATATAATTGCATAACATATAATTTTAGGTACATTTATTTAATTTGCATTTATATTGGACTGATGACAGATGAATTCGAATCTATGGTTCTGAGCTTTAAATTGATAGATCGAGCTAAGCTCACAAAGCTAGCAAATTGGCTCAAGCCTTTTTTTAATGATCAAAGATTATCTCATGAAAAATAGAGATTTGACATTTTTCTAGGATATGTTCAGATAGGGCAAGTGTAAGCAAATATTGCGTTCAAAAAATCAAATATATTACGTTTGGAAAAGATATCTTCGTGGATATCGATTAACCTCAATTATTGACCTATAAATAGGTTGTTCGCGTAGGGTTTCGGGAGACCACACAATAAAAATACACGACCACATTGCGGGGTTTTTCTTCAGATCACTAGGCAAAGGGGGGTTTTTTCTTCGTTTTCTCTTGAGTTAAAGAAAAATTGCCAAAAACAGAAGAAGAGAAGAAGGCTTTTCCACCGACCAAAAAAAAAAAAAAAAAAAAAGATGGCTTTTCCGTGGTGTTTTCCTTTCGAAGAGAAACAGAAGAAAAGAAAGAAACTGGAGGAAGAGTCAGGAAAAGGAAAAAGCAAAGGGGAAACGTGTAAAAAGAAAAAGCAGAAGCAAAAGTACAAACAGGGGTGTGAAGGGACAACTACTGTTCACTGTCTTCCTCCGCACTTGCTGCTCGCATCGGCGCACCAGCAGCCGGACCACCGCACCGCCTGCCCCCCCGTGCGAGCACCACCCACGAGCTCGCGCCGCCGCTCGTCGCCCTGCTGTGGTTGTGACGACCCGCTTCTGCTCCGACGCCCCCTGCAGTTTCGCCATCTGCGCCGCCCGAGCGACAACGCCTCTGCCTGTGACGCCGCGAACCGCCCCCCTGCGACGCTGCCGCTGATCTGCTCCGCCCGCTCGAAGCTGCTGCCTGTGACCCCACTTCTGCTTCCGTTCTGCCCGCGCCCCAGCAGATCTCGAGCCAGCTCCTCCCTGCTTTGTCCGTGAGCCGCCCGAGCCGCCTAGCTCCGCCTCTGCTTCGACCGGCGACCGACGCTGCTCCTGCCCGGGTGCCGCCCCTGTCCCGCCTGATCCAGCACCGCGCGTGCTCCGAGCTTCCCCGAACGACTGCCCTGCGGCCCTGTGACGCCGGACTCCCCTGTTTCGCTGCTGGTCCGCCGGTTGCTGTCCCTCGCCGGAGCTCCGAACGCCGGCGACCAACCCCCTCGGCGACCCACCACCACAGCCACCGTCCGTGAGCCGTGCCACGCCGAGCCTCCATCGTTGGTCCATTCTACGTTCGGATTTTGGAAAAATTCAAATTTAGGTAAATATTTATTTTATTTTATTAGGTAGATTTATTTTACTAGGTAAATTTATTTTATCATGTTTTAATTTTTTATATTTTGTCTCATTGTTTGAAATATTTATCGATTCATGGTTGAAATTCCTAATGTACCACCTCGATTCGCAACCACACATAAATTTTTATTATATGTATAAGGCTTTAGATGGATAATTTGGTGTTTATCTCTTAATGGTTTTGTTTATCTTGGAAATACAAAAAAAAATTGCATCTGCATTTCATATATATTAGAATTGATTGCACAATAAATTAGTTAGATTTTAAAAAAATAAAAAAAATGCAAAGGGTATCTAGAATAGATAATATCACACTTTAGTTAGATTTTTATTTTTAGCAATTTTAATTAAGAATTTTCATTAAAAAAATACAAAAAATCACACACATGTCATATAGAATTAGATTCATGAAATGCACGTCATTTAATATTTGTTGCTAGGTTCATTTAATTAGAAATTGCTCTTCATTAGAATTAGGTCATTTAGATTAATTTAGATTGCACATTTAATTATTGCATTTCTTTAGTTTCGAATTTCATGAAAAAATACCAAAAAGAATTGTCTTAGAATTAATTTTATTCTCTAGGATAGATTGCAACTCATTAAAAAAACACAAAAAATTACTTTGCTCACGTCATATAGTTTAGGTCATATAGTTATGTCATTTCATGTTAGATTAGTAACATTGCATATAGATTAGATTCTCATTAAATAAGTGAAAATAAAAATTCAGTGATTGCGTGTTAATTAGAAATCATATTTAGGACTACTGATCTGAATTATGATCTAACAATGCAGATGCTTTCAATGCCATGAGGTAAGTCATACAATTCATTCGTTGTTTTATCTGGATATTAAATTGGTAATTTGCGCACTCACATGATAATAGGAAAGTGAATTAAAATTAATTCAAGTTGTCTGCAAACTATTTTTTTCGAAATAAAAATATAAATGTACCAAAAATGCATTAGAAAAGTAGTGTAACCAAGTCCCTGTACCTAAAGTCTCTGGTTCGTAAAAGTAAAATAATTCTCCAATTATTTTACTTATGTGTTTAATCGACCTACCGTAAATTAATTAATGGCAACTTCCTTTTGCATTCTAAATATATGAATATAAGTTACGAATTGGTATGGATTTGGGAGAGGCCAAGCTAAGTTAAATTTAGTAGTCCATTAACCTAATTTTAAGTGGTGTACCCGAAATTTAGGTTGCAACAGCAATCGTATTGAACCGTTACAAATGTCGAGAAAATTTGTAAACTAGATGTTATTCCGTGTTATTTTAGCATGGAATAATCAATTAATGTAGCTTTTTTTGTCATGGGAATATGGGGTTTGTCCCTCAATGAATGTTTTGGGGTCTAATTATGAGGTTCACCAACTAATGTTCTATAGAAGCAATCCCATCGAATTTAACAGTGTTGGACACACGTCGACTGCCATACACACGAGATTAGCTAGGTGTTTGTAGAATCTCAATTAATGCCTTACCGTAAATTATTTAACTTTGTTTTGCTTTTTCAGAAATAAAATCATCGTAATCCTCCCATCTTAATGAGAGTTATTAGAACGAGATTACTTGCTTTACTTGGACGTCGGTTTACTTGCACTACTTAGATGGTTACAAGGGATTGATTTCCTTTTAGAGTTCATGATAGTAGCCAAAGCATTTATTGAATTTACTTCTTGCTTTCTTACAAGGAAGATCAGAAGCATGGGGGATATGACCAAATACCCTTATCCACCTTGTCATTTTGTGCGGGATTGCGATCGTTCCGAATGTTGTTTTGGTACGCTCCAAGAGGCTTGTGCTCCTTCTGTTTTTCTGTTTCCAGCTTACGATATTGCTAATTTACATCAACTCTTAAGGTACCATAAGTCGTTTGGACTTCTGAGAATAGGAAATTTAGTAGTGCGCATGGATGATAGAGGCATGAAATATAAGTTGAATATGACAACATAATCTGAGATTGAGGTCGATAAATGATTTATTGCAGATCCAAAGATACAAGTCCGCGTCCGGTGGCCTGAGTTGGTGGGACAAAATGGAGAGAAAGCAAAGGCGGTGATTGAGAAGGATAATGCATTAGTGACGGTGATACTGATTAAAGTGGGAAAAGAATATGGGTTTACCGATTTTTGCTGTAATCGAGTATATGTTTATATCAATGACGAGGACAATGTCGTTCAAGAGCCTATGGTTGGATAAGCGGGGAAACTGTAATCCTGAATTATATAGCTTATGAAGCCATTTGAAATAATAAATAAAGAAAATAATTATTTGAAGCAATGCAATTCTATGTGCTGGATCTGGTTTTGAGAGATGATGATTTTACTATGTACGCTTGATCAATATGTGTGATTTTTCTGTGTGAAATCCCATCTTGCATGCACTAGTAATTATTTGCGGAAGGTCTAGATTTACAGCAAACATCATGCATCTCATAAAATTAAGCAATTGAGGAGAAATGAGCAAAAAAGAGAGCTTACCAGATAACATACATGATTTATCGAAAGCACAACTTGTTAATTTTGATTAGCAATTAATGTGTTTTGAGACTTTTATCAATGCCCTTTCACCACGCAACTTTAGCTTTGTCCGCCCTCAACTCGGTTGCTTCATCCCAACATGATGCCTCATCTTTGGCCTCCAGCGGGATTACTTCTTCTTGTGGACTCTTACCCCATTCCCTCTCGATACCTTTGACTTCTTAGTGCATTGTAAATGCCTCAGAAATCCTTCTAGAAAAGCATGAAAACACCCAACTTGGCGTTTACTGTAAAATATGCTTGGGTTTTGACCAAGTCAAAAGAGAGAAAAGTAAGAAAAATAAAATAAAAGGAAGTGCTGAAAGTCAAAGAACAAGAGAAAAAGGGGGGAAGGAACGTTCGGCTACTCTCTTTTTAACCGAGGGCCCGCGCAAGGAGCGGGGTAGAGAAAAGAGAGAAATAGAGGAAAGAAAGAAAGAAGAAAAATGGGGAAGACAGAAGAGGGGTACTCGCTGCAAACGCCTCCTCAAGCCGATTCGATTTCATAATGTAACACCCGGTAAGTATTTGTGCCCCTCGTTCATCCAATTGGAATAGTTCTTAGAGTTAGGTTGTACATTCGAAGTTTTGTGAAAATCAAGCCTTGAAGTCCAATTCTTGGGAATGGTGGATTGTAGTGTTGTAAAGTCATGGGGCTTGACAGTCGTTGATTTGAAGCAACGATATTGTGGGAGCGAGATTTTAAAATTTCCTATGCAAGTTTAGCGATGCATTTAGATTCGAATAATTGCTTCGGGTAAACAATTTGTTGACGTGTGGGAATTATTTTGTTAACATTTAAGTTTAGCTTAGGCAAGCCATAGTTGAAATAGCATTTTGCATGATTTTGATGTTATTTCTCACATAAATGATAGGATCGCGAGTTCGTTGATTCAAGGGAACCTTGTTGTTTGGTCATAGGCGTTCCCAAGTGAGTGGTTCTATCTCATTTTTGAATTTGGAAACTCATATTTCGAAAATGAAAAGTATGAGGTATATTATATGCAATTCATGATTTGGCTAAAATGCAAAAGTAATGGATGGGGCATGTACTACATTTTATTCATTTGAGAATGGTTTGAGAAATGTTTTATGGAAGGTGTCATGAAAGTTTAAATATATATAGACGTGCGGACCCCTGGAGTGTCATAACTTTGCACAAATTGACACTTAAGTGCCATAATTTACGAAAGGTACACATGAGTGCCAAAATTGGAGTAAAATGGATCACTTGAGTGCCAATCCGGCCAAAACGCCGACGTGGCATTTTTCCGGCAAACCGAGCCCAAAATGACACCGTTTTGCACGCCGACGTGGCCAAATAATGCAAAAACGGCGTCATTTTGGGCTAACGTGATAAAAAAATAAATTTAATTTAATTACAATTAAATTTAGTTAAAATATTAAAAAAATAATAATTTTAAAATTTTAAAAGAATTTTAAAAAAGGAAAGGGGGAGGCGGTTGAGGGATCAGCCCTCGCCCGCCACTACCGCCGCCCCGCCCGCCGCCGGGAAGGGCCGGCGACGGTGGGGGAGGATCGGCCGGAGTCGCTGTGCCTTGGCCAGGGGCTGGCGACCAAGGCCCAGCGACCTTGGCCAACCGGCGGCAAGGGCTTGCGAGCCCTTGCCTAGATCCGGCGAGGGTTGGCGGCCCTCGCCTAGCCCCCGGCGGGCGACGGCCCTTGGCTTCGACCGGGCGAGGGCCGCCGACCTCGCCGCCGATTTGGGCGAGGGCTCACGAGCCCTCGACGCCGTTGGCCGGGGTTGCCGGCCCCCGGCCGTGGCCCGGCAACCTCGGCCGACCCTCCCCCCGCCGTCGCCGGCGAGGGCCGATCCCTCGCCCGCCTCCCCCCCCCTTTTTTTTTTTTTTTTTTTTTTTTTTAAATTTTTAAATTATTATTTTTAAATATTTTAACTAAATTTAATTTTATTAATTTTATTATTATTATTTTTTACCACGTCAGCCTAAAACGATGCCGTTTTTGTATTATTTGGTCCCGTCAGCGTGTAAATCGACGTCGTTTTGGGCGTGCTTCGCTGGAAAAATGCCACGTCGGTGTTTTGGCCGGACTTTGGCCGGAGTGTACTCAAGTGAACCGTTTTTCTTCGAATGTGGTACTTAAGTGTACCTTTTGTAAGTTATGACACTTAAGTGTCACTTTGCGCAAAGTTATGGCACTTGAAGCGTTATTTTGCCAATATATATATTACGATAAGAATTGATTTTATGGAATGGATTCTTTGATAATTTGGGAAACATTCAATGGGAAAGACATTTCGAAATGTTACTAGGTTATGAAATGAATTTTGAAATGGTATGAGAAATGTATTGTGATATATCAATAAATGGAGTTGAGAAAGAATATATAGTTTGGGTTTGTGAAACCTTTCTAAGAAAGAATTGTGTCAACTTGCATATAGTTTATGAAAGGTGATTGAATTTGGTATGTGAAACCGATATATGATACGGATTCTAAATTGATTTTGTGGAGAGAAATGATTTGTGAAAGGTTATGTTTTGATTTGAGAATCCATTTGTAATGTGGATCGGTAAAAGACTAAGTGCTACAAGATAACATAATTTCATGGGAGCCGCTTGCAGAGCCTTGTACCAATAATATGTGTTGGAAAATGACTAAGTGTAATATGATAACGTAATTTCATGGAAACCATCTCTAAAGCCTTGTGCCATTGATATATGGTGGTAAAGTATGAAGTGCTATACAATAACATAACTTCGCGAGAGCCACCTGTAGAGCCCTGTACTATTAACATGTGTTGGAAAAAGACTAAGTACTACACGATAACATAAATTTATGGGAGCCACATCTAGAGCCTTTTCCCTTTGATATGTGTTGGAAAAATACTAAGTGCTACATAATAATGTAACTTCGTGAGAGCCACCTTTAGAGCCTTGCACCATTGACATGTGTTGGTTAAGGGTTAAGTGCTACATGGTGATGCAAATCTCATGAGAACCACCTCTATGGCCTTGTACTACTCAAGAGCTAAGTGCTACATGATGTAATGAGCCTCGTGGGATTCACCTCTAAGGCCTTGAGATGTGATGCGGTACGAGTTTAGAAAATGTAATGAGCCATTGACATGAGATATGATGAGTTTGATTATTGAACTGAACCAGCAATAATTGTTTTGATATTATGGATCGACAATAAATTTTGTTGTTGATATAGCAAGGTTGAAGTAGTATATAACTCATTTTATTTTGATATAGCAAGGTTGACATAAATGAGTCATATCTTTGAGTTTCAAATGTGTAATGTGAAGACTTAATCTGTCAAGAAGATATGTACTATCTACTAAGTTGTGGTTACTCACTCTTCTCCTTCCTAATCTTTTCAGGTCTCTCGATAAGCGACTTATAGAGTGAGAGCAATATCCACGAGGACATTTGAGAGTTGGATTTGGGTGGTTAGAGGTTGCATCCTTTGTATTGAAGGATGGCCGTGTAATTCCCCCTTTTTGCTAGGATTTGGGGTGTGACATCTTTTGGTATTAGAACTAAGATCATGATATTTGAGTGTATAGTTTATTGAACATTATGAAGTTGTGCGTTAGCCTATAACGCATTAGTCTCTTGTTAGGTGCTAGGACATATGTTTTGTTTTAGGCCCAAGTGATCGTTGGTTCCCTTTTAAAGAGCGAAAGAGCCGTAGTGGTTCGAGAGATTATGAGTTTAGGTGGCATCTCTACCGAATCCAAAGAGGAAACTCTGGATTCTTCCTTCCTCCAAAGTTTGCACTGGCTGTTTTGCGCTCGGTTTTCAAGTTTTTTTTTAGGTTATGGATTTAAGGAGCTTTTTATTTTCTAAGATATGGAGCAAGGTCAAAGTTTGGTGGATATTGAGATATTGAGTATAGGTATTGCTTATTAGCACTTAGATACGTTATCTGAAGTTTTTCTTTGTGGTAAGCAGCTACAATGATGAGGAAATTGTTTATTGGAGAACACAGGAGATTTTAGTAGAATAAAAAGACACGAGTTGGACTTTATATTCATAACAGCTTTATAGTTCATTGGTGCTGGTGGCCTGCTTGAAAACAAGCTCTCTGATAAAATCAAGGACGCAAGTTTTGGTACTCAACCAGAAGAACTCACATCTATTGTATGGGGGCATGACAAAAAGTGTTTGAAACTTCTTGGTGGAGTTCAAGGGATCGCAAGTTAAGTTTTGGTTTCTCTTCATGAAGGCATCTACACAAAGGACCCATCCTCGAAATCTTCAATATCTGTTGGGCAAAGGATCCACGGCTTTAATCGATTCACAGAGAAACCTGCGAGATCATTTCTAACATTTGTGTGCGGAGCTGTGCAAGATCTAACACTCCCTGTTCTTATGCTTAGTGATGTGGTTTATATCGATGTTGGGATTCTACATAAGGATGGCCAAAGGGAATGTATGACTGGACTAGGAATATCACTTAGTATATTCTTGGTGGTCATGATAACAATAATTAGTGGCTATAAGCAGTACTTGCAATTCAAGAATTTGGATCGGGAGAGAGAAAATATTTGTTCAGATTACGAGGGATGGGAAAAGAAAAAAAGTGTTCATCTGTCACTTGGTCGTTGGGGATATCCACTTGGGACAGTTCCAGACTTGGAAATTTATTTAATATTGATAAATGGTTGTTGCAAGCAAGGGAATTTGCAGTCAGCTTATCGTTTCATGGACCAAATTAGTGAGAGAGGACCAAAGCCAGTGTCGCCATGGATGACTGCATTATAGGTTTTGTAAGCAGTAAAAAGAGAATTTCTGAGGCAGAAGACCTTTAAAGGAGAATGCTTGAGGATGGGGTGGATATGATTAAACTATATACATGATGACGATAAATGCTTATGCTAGAAATGGAAGACTTTTGGGAGCTAGCTAATTGTTTAATAAAATGAAAGAAAACTTGACTAAGCCAAGCTCATATAACTATACTACTCTCATGAACGGTTTGGTAAAGAGAAATATGACTGAGAATGTGTGAACATACCTTGATAAAAATGATTAGAGATGATTATTGCCTGATTTTTAGTCGACGCGTCATTAAAAGTTAAAAAATTGAGATTTGGATTTCTAGTTGCAATGGAGCCCCATTTCTTGGCCAAAAAGTGTCGTTTTTTATTTCTTTCATTTGCATTGTTGTTTTTAAAAAATTTCTAGCTCATTTTCAAGAAATGCACGAAAAGTCAAACAGTTTACTTTCATATTGACTCTTTGGTCAACCCTTTGACCAAAAGTTAATACCAAATCAAAATTTAACTTTTTACTAACAAAAATCAATTTAGATTTATTTTTACTTTTGGTCAAATCAATTTCTTAAAAATTCAAAGATTTGACCAAAAAAATCAACATTTTAGGAAAAGTCAATTAAATGGTTGATTTTTTTATCAAACTTTTGACAAAAAGATGGAAAAATTAAAAAAAAAATGCACAAATACATTTTTTTTTTTTTAATGTCAATTTGACTTTTGTGTTGAAAATTTCACAAAATTCAATTAAGGACCCTTGATTTATGAATTTTTAGTTTTAAGTTCTAAATCAACAAAAAATGAAATTACTTTTATTTTAATCATAATTAGGTGTAATTCCTTTTTTGACATTTGGTTTAGGGACTGTTTGAGATCTACTTGCACATTCAATTTTGCGATTTGTCGAGTCAAACTGCGAATCGCCGTTTTAAGTCCTAATCCGGGGACTAAAATCGATCATTCATAACTTGCGAATAGATGATTATTTCTCACTCATTTTCTTAAGATAAATCCAAATTCAAAATCGATTTTGAGAAAGTCATACCAAAACTAATCAATTTGGAGAATTTTATCCTCCCAAGCATAAGAAAGTCAAGCAATTAAGCTTCAATCGACAAAATTTGAATTGATCCATTCATTGTTATGGTTTAATTTCATAAACTAGGTCCAATTTTAATATTAGATCTAGATCCATCGATGACATAAGCTCGAGTGTTTCAATTCAAGCTCAATTTGAATGCAATAAGTGATCTTACATATGGGTAATTCATTAGATAGGGTAATTGTGATACTAATTGAATTCAATTTTAGTTAATTTGCAATTTGGCCCATTAAATTGCAAATTTAACAATTTTAGCTATTTAGGACCAATTCAAGGCATCCATGATTTTGACCCGTTGCATTTCACGTTAATCATTCAATTAGGTCAATAAAAGATCCCTAAATTATGTTCATAAGGTTTGATTAGTTTTTTTTTTTTTATGAGGTTTGATCAATTGTACCTTAATTGGCCAATTTCTTTTAAATAGGATACAATTCATTTTCAATTTGCTCCTTTAAGGACCAAATTGCATAAATTTTGGATCCACAAGGCCATGAAATAAACCGCTCTTCAGTTATCTCCTCTGAAAACACTTCAAAAGGCTCTCATCACAATGATAATGCAATTCATATATGTCATATCTGTAGTCAAAGTAAAGACTACTAGAATCGGCCACGGAACACCTAAATCGCTTAAGCTATACCGAAACAATACGCCAAGACGCCATAACACCATGAAAATCCTGAGTTCATTCGTCGAATCAGGCACCAGAATCGACGAAATGCCAGGTTTTGCTCAGCTCAACTTCCCTAAATTACGAACCATCCGAGACCGAGCTCAACAGACGACGATCGATGAACTTCCGAGCGAAATCGCATGGAGTCGGGAGACGAAGAGGGGCGTACGGTCGGGTGGGGCGACCAGGTGAGCGAGCAGGAGAGAGAAGGAGAGCGACCGCCTGCTCTCCCGCCACTCCGGCGGCAGGGGGGGGGACGACGATGGCGGCGGCGACATGCACCGCGAGTGGGAGGGCTCCTTCTGTGCCGGACCCGGCGCTGCCGCCGCCACCACCGCCGCCGCGGGCCGCCGGAGAGAGCGGGGCGGCGGAGGCACCGCACTAACGTGCGCGAGGGGGTTGAGGTTGATCGGCGTCGCCACTCCGCTGCATTAGGGAGTGCGAGGCACGCAAGCGACTACGTCTTATCCGTTGGGTTTCTATGCAAAATCGTATAATTTTCTTCGTAAATTTTTCGTATAATTTCTTCATTTTTCAAAATTTTTAAATAACTAAGAAATTCTGAATAATTTATTTTTGTTAAAATTTTTGGTTAAGAAAAAGAGAGAGGTTATAATGTGCTTTTTCTAGGCATAATTCATTTTCTCGTGAACAATTCAAAAGACCAAAATGACCATACAAATTAAGGTGACCGAGTTTCGCCCCTTCAATAAATTCAAAAGGTGAAGAAATCCTTTGACCGCTTTTTTATTTTCCCAATTTTAGTTTCATAAATTTACTTCTTTTTCGTGCTGACAACTCGACTAGTTCGTGACTAGTCGGTTGGTCGATCGGTCGGACCATGATCGATCCTTGGTTCCTTACTGACCGATCCCATGGACAATGGCCCATGATCAATCCTTTTAAGACCTTATGGCCAATCCTCAAAAGCTTGGAATTGAGGGTGTTACAATCCCAATGACCAAAATCAGCAAGCAGCGAGCCACGACTAGGGAGCCGTGCGAGCGTGGGGCTGAGCAAGCCGCACGAGGGTGCTTCGCGAGTCGGGCGAACCGCGTGCAAGCCGCGTGCGTGCCACGTGCCAGCTGCATGTGTGCCGTGCATGGGTGTCTCGCAAGCTGGACAAGCCCTATGAATTGCACGAGGCGTGAGATCACAAGAGAGAACTCCCGTAAGGAAGAGTCGCGAGTGAGAAAAGGGACACACGATGGAGACTAGCCGCGACGGCGACTATTCCTGTGAGTAGCCGACGGTGGCAACGGCAACTGTTCCGGCGTCTAGGGTTAAGCCCTTGGCTCTAATATCACGTGAGAGAAAAGCGCTATTTTTTTATTCAGTAATGTTCTATATATACACATAAAATAAACCCTAAAGCTCCTAAAGATTATTTTACCCTTACGAATAAAGCACGCCCTGTGTGTTGTTTGGAGGCCATACACTTGCTCTTGATGAGCCACCACAAATCCCAGTTTGTCCTGCATTGCAATGACTTCATCTAGAGTCAGCCTCACTACGAAACCAGTCATAACATTCCAGTATGAATAAAGCACGCGCTGCTGTTTCTCTGAGGCAGTATAGTTCGTGGGCAAAAACGAGTGGTACCGGGAAGTGAGATCTTCCAACTCAAGAAGGTTGTGGCCATTGGGGGGAGTGACCTGGAAAATCTAGGTTTGCAAGTTGGGGGATTGAGTTGGGGATGACAGGCCATTGGTTAGAGAGACCTTGCGATGGACACTGGAAAACAAAACAAGCAAGTAGAGAAGATGACGGAAAGCCATAGTTGGCCTTTGGCAAAAGAGAACTTGTGATTCAAGTTCAGTGACTACCTCTATTTATACAGATAGTCACTAAATGCAACCTGTATCTAATCCTACAAAGCATTATCAAAAAGTTGGAGTCTAGGGAGTGGTGGTTGAATATTGATAACGAGTCAAGTCAAAAGTTCTATTTTCATGCACATTTATGGGAAAATTCTAAATAAGGACTCGAAGTGGATCAATTTTCTCAAATAAAGATCCGAAATGAACTTTGTGTTAGGTAAAGACCTAAAGTGGACCCATTGTCTCAAATAAGGACCTGAAGTGATTGAATCAATTTCAAATAAAGACTTGAGCTTGTTGGTCAGCCAAATATTTGGCTTCGCAAGTCGGGTGAACCACGTGCAAGTCGCGTGCGTGCCACGTGCCAGCTGTGTGCGAGCCGCGCGTGGGTGTCTTGCGAGCTGGACAAGCCCTGCGAATTGCACGAGGCGTGAGGTCACGAGAGAGAACTCCCATAAGGAAGAGTCGCGCGTGAGAAAAGGGACACACGATGGAGACTAGCCGCAACGGTGACTATTCCTGTGAGTGGCCGTCGTTCCGGCGTCTAGGGTTAAGTACTAGGCTGTAATATCATGTGAGAGAAAATTGCTATTTTTTGATTCAGTAATGTTCTATATATATATAGTGTGTTGTTTGGAGGCAATACACTTGCTCCTGGTGAGCCACCACGAATCTCGGTTTCTCCTGCATTGCAATGACTTCATCTAAAGTCCGCCTCACTGCAAAACCACTCATAACATTCCGGTATGAATAAAGCACACTCGCTTTGTTTCTCGAGGCGTATGGTTCGGGGCAAAAACGAGTGGTACCAGAAAGTGAGATCTTCCAACTCAAGAAGGTCATGGCCGTTGGGGGAGTGACTGGCCAATGTTGGTTTGCAAGTTGGGGGATTGAGTTGAGGATGACAGGCCATTGGCAAGAGAGACCTTGCGATGGACACTGGAAAACAAAACAAGCAGGTAGAGAAGATGACGGAAAGCCATAGTTGGCCTTTGGCAAAAGAGAACTTGTGATTCAAGTTCAGTGACTATCTCTATTTATACAGATAGTCACTGAATGCAACCTGTATCTAATCCTACAAAGCATTATCAAAAAGTTGGAGTCTAGGGAGTGGTGGTTGGATATTGATAACGAGTCAAGTCAAAAGTTCTATTTTCATGCACATTTATGGGAAAATTCTAAATAAGGACTCGGAGTGGATCAATTTTCTCAAATAAATATCCAAAATGAACTTTGTGTTAGGTAAAGACCTAAAGTGGACCCATTGTCTCAAATAAGGACTGAAGTGATTGAATCAATTCCAAATAAAGACTTGAGCTTGCCGGTCAGTCGGCCAAATATTTGGCTTCGCGAGTCGGGTGAACCACGTGCAAGTCGCGTGCGTGCCACGTGCCAGCTGCGTGCGAGCCGCGCGTGGGTGTCTTGCGAGCTGGACAAGCCCTGCGAATTGCACGAGGTGTGAGGTCACGAGAGAGAACTCCCATAAGGAAGAGTCGCGCGTGAGAAAAGGGACACACGATGGAGACTAGCCGCAACGGTGACTATTCCTGTGAGTGGCCGTCGTTCCGGCGTCTAGGGTTAAGTCCTAGGCTGTAATATCATGTGAGAGAAAAGTGCTATTTTTTTATTTAGTAATGTTCTATATATATATAGTGTGTTGTTTGGAGGCAATACACTTGTTCCTGGTGAGCCACCACGAATCCCGGTTTCTCCTGCATTGCAATGACTTCATCTAAAGTCCGCCTCACTGCGAAACCAGTCATAACATTCCGGTATGAATAAAGCACACTCTGCTGTTTCTCTGAGGCAGTATGGTTCTGGGCAAAAACGAGTGGTACCAGAAAGTGAGATCTTCCAACTCAAGAAGGTCATGGCCGTTGGGGGGAGTGACCTGGCCAATGTTGGTTTGCAAGTTGGGGGATTGAGTTGAGGATGACAGGCCATTGGCAAGAGAGACCTTGCGATGGACACTGGAAAACAAAACAAGCAGGTAGAGAAGATGACGGAAAGCCATAGTTGGCCTTTGGCAAAAGAGAACTTGTGATTCAAGTTCAGTGACTATCTCTATTTATACGATAGTCACCGAATGCAACCTGTATCTAATCCTACAAAGCATTATCAAAAAGTTGGAGTCTAGGGAGTGGTGGTTGGATATTGATAACGAGTCAAGTCAAAAGTTCTATTTTCATGCACATTTATGGGAAAATTCTAAATAAGGACTCGGAGTGGATCAATTTTCTCAAATAAATATCCGAAATGAACTTTGTGTTAGGTAAAGACCTAAAGTGGACCCATTGTCTCAAATAAGGACCTGAAGTGATTGAATCAATTCCAAATAAAGACTTGAGCTTGCTGGTCAGCCAAATATTTGGCTTCGCGAGTCGGGTGAACCACGTGCAAGTCGCGTGCGTGCCACGTGCCAGCTGCGTGCGAGCCGCGCGTGGGTGTCTTGCGAGCTGGACAAGCCCTGCTAATTGCACTAGGCGTGAGGTCACGAGAGAGAACTCCCATAAGGAAGAGTCGCGCGTGAGAAAAGGGACACACGATGGAGACTAGCCGCAACGGTGACTATTCCTGTGAGTGGCCGTCGTTTCGGCATCTAGGGTTAAGTCCTAGGCTGTAATATCATGTGAGGGAAAAGTGCTATTTTTTTATTCAGTAATGTTCTACATATATATATAGTGTGTTGTTTGGAGGCAATACACTTGCTCCTGGTGAGCCACCACGAATCTCGGTTTCTCCTGCATTGCAATGACTTCATCTAAAGTCCGCCTCACTGCGAAACCAATCATAACATTCCGGTATGAATAAAGCACACTCTGCTGTTTTTCTGAGGCAGTATGGTTCTGGGCAAAAACGAGTGGTACCAGAAAGTGAGATCTTCCAACTGAAGAAGGTTATGGCCGTTGGGGGGAGTGACCTGGCCAATGTTGGTTTGCAAGTTGGGGGATTGAGTTGAGGATGACAGGCCATTGGCAAGAGAGACCTTGCGATGGACACTGGAAAACAAAACAAGCAGGTAGAGAAGATGACGGAAAGCCATAGTTGGCCTTTGGCAAAAGAGAACTTGTGATTCAAGTTCAGTGACTATCTCTATTTATACAGATAGTCACTGAATGCAACCTGTATCTAATCCTACAAAGCATTATCAAAAAGTTGGAGACTGGGGAGTGGTGGTTGAATATTGATAACGAGTCAGGTCAGATGTTCTATTTTCATGCACATTTATGGGAAAA
Source organism: Eucalyptus brandiana (assembly GCA_014182725.1). Lineage (NCBI taxonomy): Eukaryota > Viridiplantae > Streptophyta > Magnoliopsida > Myrtales > Myrtaceae > Eucalyptus > Eucalyptus brandiana. The sequence continues at coordinate 23,944,978 of CM024669.1, forward strand.
TTTTAAATAAGGACCCGAAGTGGATCAATTTTCTCAAATAATGATCCGAAATGAATTTTTTTTTTGGTTAAGCTCCGAAATGAATTTTATGTCAGGTAAAGACCTAAAGTAGACTCATTGTCTCAAATAAGGACATAAAGTGGTTAAACCAATTCCAAATAGAGACTTGAGCTTGTTGGTCAACCAAATATTTGGCTTGCAACATTTCCAATGACCACAATTTTGTCCAAAAAAAATCTAGGGAAAATTAACAAATCTTAAATAGAAACAAAAAACCCCTAGATTTTCTATGGTTTCCTCATTTCTTGTACCCATCCTCCACAAAGTCGAAGACCCAAATTCTCTGCCGGTTGAGACACAAATTTAAAAACAAGAAGAAAACCCGATGCTTCTTTCTTTGTTTGTGGAGATCCAAATTCTCCGCCAGTCGAGCAAGGCAATGAGTGACAAGAATCGAGTCGTAAATATCTAAATGAATAACCTAAACTTAATTAATATATAATTTTCCTCTTTTCACAAATTTCTGACAAAATTGCCCCTATTTTAATCACCGTAAAATGTCTACCGTCAAGCTAAGGTCCTCAATAGAGATTAACTTGATCACTTCATGTCCTTATTTGACACAAAATTCATTTTGGGTCATTATTTGAAATAATGAGTCTACTTCGGGTTTTTATTTGACACAAAATTTACTTTGGATTCTTATTTGAGAAAATAGATTCACTTCAGATCCTTATTTGGAATTTTCCCCACATTTACTGCAAGATGATGATGTGTTGGCTATGACCACTAACATTGCATGGTTTAGTACAAACATTTGACATAAGTGGAGTGCGATGAAGGATTTTTCTCCAAATTCCTTATCACTTTAACAAGAACAAGTGGGAATATTTCATTTTTTCTTTTTGTTAATTTCTGAATAAAAAAATAACTCTTTTCTCTCACATGATATTAGAGTCTAGGGCTTAACCCTAGACGTTGGAACAGTTGCCGTCGCCACCGTCGGCCACTCATAGGAATAGTCGCCGTCACAGCTAGTCTCCATCGTGTGTGCCTTTTCTCACGCACGACTCTTCCTTACGGGAGTTCTCTCTCGTGACCTCACGCCTTGCGCAATTCGCGGGGCTTGTCTAGCTCACGAGACACCCACGTGCGGCTCACACGCGGCTCGCACGTGGCTCGCACGCGGTTCGCCCGGCTTGCAAAGCACCCTCGCTCTGCCCCACGCTCGCACGGCTCCCTAGTCATGGCTCGTTGCTTGCTGATTTTGGTCATTAAGATTGTAACACCCTCAATTCCGAGCCTGTGAGGATTGGCCATAAGGTCTTAAAAGGATCGATCATGGGCCATTGTCCATGGGATCAATCAGTAAGGAACCAAGGATTGGTCATGGTCCGACCGATTGACCAACCGGTTAGTTATGAGCTGGTCGAGTTGTTGGCCGTGAATTATCTACCAATCATACCGATGGGATAGGATCACTAGCTCATAAGATGACATTTTGATCACAAGGATTGGTCACGGGATGATTTTGGATCGGCGGATGATCATGGGTCGATACAACTAGTCATAGTGCCTGGCCACAGGTGATTCCACTCGGCTATGCACCAAGATACAAACGATTCGATTTGATCAAATGCAATCGTCTTCTAACCAAAATGAATCATTCCCTCTTTAATTCTTAGTGATCGGAAGGACGGGTCTATCCCGAAGCTCATTTCGATCGGTACCCGATCCACCCGTATGGTTCATGGTCGGTGCATTACCAATCCATGATTGGACATCACCAATTCGAGATTCCTTCCAATCACTAAGAATTAAAGAATCTACCTGGCTATGCATCGAGATATGAACGATCCGACTTGATCAAATGCGATCGTCTTTTGACCAAAAATGAATCGTTCCCTCTTTAATTCTTAGTGATCGGAAGGAATTTCGAATTGGTGATGTCTGATTATGGATCGGTAATGCACCGACCATGAACCATACAGGTGGATCGAGTATCGATTGGAATATGAGTTTTGAGATAGACTCGGCTATTTTATCATTAATTCTAAGGTCCATGAGTGCATTGGCTTAGTGCTAGGCAAGCCTTAGGATTGGCCTTGATCAACCAAAGGACCAAGGACCGCCATTTAGGCTGACCGACTTTCCAAAAAAACGGTTCAAGTGAGCATGGGGCGTGATGGTCGAACCTCGGGTGAAGATGATTTGATTTTTTGAGATGTACCTAATGATCCCTTTCCCGGCCCCGGAACCAATATAGATGACGGAATTCTCTAGACCACATTCTTGATGAAGAAATTGACAAAATAAAACCTTCTAGAATATCCTAGGTTCTTCTTGAAGAATGATGACTCACCACTTTGGAAAAAAAATTTTAGATTTGGTAATGATTACCAAAAATTCATCTTGGGAATTAAGTAAGGCACTTTTGGACAAATGGACCAATCAAGCCTTGATTCCTTCAATTGGATTAGTGAAGGTATAATTTAGGATTGTGTTGAATATTGAGTTGTTGGGTCAATTCTAGAGGTCGTTGAATCTTAAATCATATTGTAAAGAAATTTTAGGGTGCCGTGAAACTATGGAACTATATAGAAGTCGATTTGATTATTTTGTTTGATCCAAGATAACTTGTGGTGGACACTGGAAAAGAAAACAATTAGGCAGAGGAGATGACGAAAAGCCATAGTTGGTCTTAGTTTAGAATGCGGATTCAAGTTGTTGGAAATGGCCTGGTTTGCATTCAGTGACTATCTCTATATATACAGATGCCGGGATGGAGATATGGCCAGCTTGTGCGTATCAAGGTCAGCAGTGAGTACAGCAGCATCTTGGTCGGGCCCATAGAATAATTTGTTTCAAGTGGCTTCTATATCTAATCCTACGAGTAACTTCAAGAGCATTATCAAAAAGTGGGAGCTGCAGCAACCACAGAAGATCTACTTTTAATAGGATGATTAGAATAATTTGTTTCAATTGGCTTCTGTTTCTAATTCTGTGAGTTACTTTAGGAGCATTATCAAAAAAAGTTGGAGTTGCGGCAAAGCATCAAAGATCTATTTTTAATAGGATGATTTAATTCCCGGCTTTTTCCGATTCTCGGTGGTTTGCATATGGTGGAGGTTGTCGTGTTGCTGAGTTTATGGGTGAGTAGGAACATCATATGACCTGTAACTTTTAAACCTGTTCTTATAGGCATTTCACCATCAGGTATGACTTCTAAATCGGGATCTTTAAGCAGAATGTCCTGGAAGACCAGTGAAGATAAATTAAAATGAAGGTTATCACTACTTGCTCATTGTTGAACCTTAAATCATCGATCAACAGGATCACAGGCCTTATTCATTGTGGGAGTGGGAGGTGCAGCGGATGCCTTGTCCCTTGGTTTCTATTTCATCATAAACCTTTCGAAATGGAAATCTAGATTTCTATATGATTTTTTCTGTAATCTCTTTGTTTTTTTTTTTTTTTGAAATTTTATATGGAAAAGAATGTGCAATGTGTTTTTTCTTTTTGCATATCTATTTTTATTGTAAGTTGATCAAGAACTAGGGGTAAGCATATGAGCCAATTTAACTCGAGACCCTAGGTCTTTCAAGCCAAACCCATTATACCAACCCTATTCAAATTGGAACTGTTCTCGTTTCCATTTTTTGGAATAGGGAATTGAGTTTGGTCAATTCCAACTAGTTTTGACCCCAATTCACCCCCAACTCTAATTAAGTTCTTTCCTTCATTAGTTCGGTATTGCATGTATTTCACATATTACTATTAAGTAGAAAAAAATCCATTCATGATTAACACAATCCATATTTTGTATATATAAAAAAATGAACCAAAAAAAAAAAAAAAAAAAAAAAGGCCCAACCAGTTCCTGGATTAACCTTAAAAGCGGGCTTGCAACCGACCGGCTTAGTTCCCAAATTTTTAGGTCCCTCAATTATGTTTATAATTTATTGAGCCTAGAACCGATCACCCTTATTAAGAAAAACCAAACTATATTGCAGAAATAATTTAAGATGAAAATGTCCAAGAAATTAAAGCTACCCAAGTGTCTCTCGTCCACACATGCGGGACGTTTCTGACGTCATGCCAACCGAAACGGGTATCTTGCGTCGTCCCCCCTCCTGATCATCCTCGTCATCTTCTTCTTCTTCTTCTTCACTTGAGCAGTGACGATGTTCGGAGAAAAAGAAGAGGAAGATGGAGCATCATCTTCTGTGCCTCTCCAGTTCATCGCCTGCTTCAGTTCTACGACTCCCCAGAACGGCTTCGCATTCAACCGGCTCGCTGATCCCTTCACCTTCCATGTCGAGGCCTAATCTCTCCGTGAGCTGCAGAGGGAGATTCGGAGGCGGCGGCGGCGACGGCCCTCTCGACAGCTCGTCCGCTCGCGATGTCCTCGGTGTCGAGCCAAGCTGCTCCCCCGCCGAGCTCAAAGCCGCTTTCCGAGCCAAGGTAGTGATTGCTTTGACTCTGTTCTTGATCTTTCTCGGGTTTGTATCGAAGCGGTTGATGTGTCGTGTGTTGTCTTTCTGATGGAAAGGTGAAGCAGTACCATCCTGACGTGAACAGAGAGGGGGATTCTGATGCGATGATTCGGCTCGTGATTCAGGCTTATGAGGTTTGATCATTGACCCCAGTCCTTCACTCCTTTTAGCTATCTCTTGTCACTTGGTTGATGCGCTGTTGGAGGATACCTACTTTTCTTTTCGCGCATAAGTTGGCAGAGAGAGTCCATTGCCGCGAGCAGGATCTTTGGGCAAATGGGATGATGCAGAGATTGCTAAACGCGAAGCTAAATGAATGTTGCTTGATGATTATTACTAGCAAGAACGATTTTCTTGAAAAAGAACTTCCGTCACAGCAGAAGCATGGCGTCCTTCTGGGTTCTGATTTCTATAGCTCTTGAATCAGTTAAATCACTTTAGGGTGTCTGCTGTTACAGATAGTACTATAGCTGTTTTATCATGAAACATGGATTGCTTGTTGAACCGTAAGAATTCCCCAAACCGAGGATAGCGCCAAGGAATTTTCACCTTGAAAATATTCTACATCTGGAATTTGTGTTTAGAAAAATGGCAAGGAATGCTGTCCCAGAAGTTAATTCCGATTACTGCTTGAGGGACCTAGCATTTTTTTTTTTCAAATTTTTCTTCTTTTTTTTGGGAACTCTGCAAATACTCAGCCTCTTAGATAAGTATGTGTTGTGAGTGTGACCGCATGAATTTCACCGTCGGAAGCTTTTCTATTGACAAAGTGTATCTAGTTTCTAGAGCTCTTGCCATGTCTATGAACTAGTGACTCCAATTATGGTGAGCAAAAATTGGTGATTATGGTGAGGAATGATGTGTGCAGATGCTATCCAACTACAGCCGGTCTGATATCATTGAGAGGTGAGGCAGATCTTCATGCCTTCAGTTCACAGTATTGGCTGGCAGAGCATTTTTCAGTTGACCTTAAAATTCAGACCTTTATATGTTCTCAAGTCTGTAATTTGGGGGAAAATAAACAGTCTGTCATTTGGAAGTTTGTGATGTTACTGAGTCTTCTACTCTTCTAGGGTACTCATAAGCTGTTTATCTTTGTGAAGTAGATCCAACTGTTTTGGGGGGCTTGCTGTTCATATTCAATGCTTAGTCAAAAGTTTTGGAGTTGCCGAGTCGGTTATGGTATATTTTTTCTGTTAATCTGATAGTAATGTTCTGTTTTTTGTGCAGTGAATGCCTAGATCCTTTTGATGAACCAGAATGTGAGGCACTTGATCTGTTTGTGAATGAGCTTCTCTGTGTCGGCAAAGGTACTCACGACTGGCGTTATCCTTTTATTCTTGAGTCTTTGCAAATCCAGTCATTACTTCAGCGATGCCTAAACCTGTTAAAAGGGTGCTTTTTCATGGGATTCTGCTTTTGTAAAACTGGCTTTCCTCTAGAGCTTGTACTCTCTTGTTTAGTTCGTAATCAAGGAAACATCTGAAAATGTTAAACGGCTTGCAAGGCCTGAACTTTCTGTGACTACTCACCAGCGGCTGAGAGTGGTTTGCCTACTCATAAGTGCAACGCAGACCTTGTTTCTAGTTGGTTGTATGGGGGAAATCGGGAACACCCTCATCCTCTCTTGCAAAACCACAAAACCAAATCTGACTTGAGGCACGGAGTTTGTGGGACCTGTTTATCTTCATCGCAGAATGTTCCATGTCTTCTGCAGGGTGTCCATACTCATGCGTCAAAGCAGCCCCACATGCTTTCACGTTTGCTACATCTGGAGGAACTGCTCGTGCAACTTCCCGAGGAGGTGAGTTTGCCAGGCAAAGTCCTCACCATTTCTTATACGCACAAGCATCAGTGCATGCAATCAGTTCAGAGAAGGGGGGAAAAAGAAAAGGAGACTGATCTGATGACGTTACATTGTAATTAAGATCCCATCTATTCTGCAGTATCTGGCTGTAGTCCTGTCACTCCCTATCTTCCAAGTAAGGTGCCCTAACCATTGAACTGAAGTTGCTGATTTTCCCAGGAAATGGTGATGACTATCAGGTGCAAGTTGCCGTTGGTCAGTGCCCGAGAAATTGCATTCACTATGTAACTCCTTCTCAGAGAATAATCTTAGAAGAATTACTTGACAGGTAGTCACTCTTTATAATCTCCTAGATACATGCTTGCTCCCTAGTCAATTAAATAAAGCACTCTCTGGCCAAAAAAGAAAAAAAAAATACAGATAAATTCACTCATATTGTACTCTGGCTATGGTTGTGTTCTTGCTTTTGCCTAGTTCTTGGTTGGCATCTAATCATATACCTTTCAATGCAGTGTTTGTTACTCATGCAAATTAACCCGATGTGGTTTTCTTTCTGTTTATGTTCCTCCTTAGTGTAATGGACGTGCCATACGATACTTCAGCTGAGGCAGATCTGCTATACTCTTTGATTGTGAAAGCCAAGTTTGAGAATAATCGGTTCCGGAAGCCAAAGAAGCAGCCCAAGCATTCGACCAATCATGTAGATTGGTACTGAAATGTGAAGTGCAGCTGCTTGTTCTGCGGTAACAGCACTGATGCGTTACTCTGTTTCCAGTCAAGGACAGCAAGCTGATACTACCATGAATATGGTTGTCATTAATCGATACAGATGGTACTAGATGATACAACCTCATCACCTGAGCCGTTTTAACTCGAGGAGAGCCAGGGCAAATTAGTTCTGCAATCATTATTTCAAGGATAATCTGGTTTTTGCATGCATTTTGAAGGATTTCATTGCATAGCGTCTTGATCTTTGTACCGCTAGCAATATCCCTATCTACATCAACGCAAAAGAGTTCAGAAAATTCTATCTATCTCAAGTGTATATATATCCAGACACATAAAGATTGGAAATTGAGGCGGTTGTGAATCAATCACAGCTGTTCACCTTTTCAGTTGACTTGCTCAGGCACTGTTGCGTCTCCATGATTTGAACGTGAGTTTTATCTTGTCGTGAATGGATTGCTAAAATGATGTCTCTGCATTATTTGCATCAGAAAGGTATTTCTTGCGGATCCAATGTTTGAACGATTTCCTTCGTCGACACTCGGTTCGTGAAATCATTTCAGTTACAGTCGCCAAATCAAAATGACCTTTTTGTTTTTCATTTTATGGCTATTAGAACCAGCTTAAAGGCAGAGCCTGTTAAAGAGCATAGACTCTGCTTCTAGAGGTGTAGAGTTATGCCTGGACATGATTCCTTTTCTAGAAAGTCAAGATACCTAGTAATTACAATATTGAGTATAGTATACACTTAGTTATAAGAGCATTACTTTGAAATGACTTTCACAAATCGACTTAATGACGAGAAAATTCCGGCTGCTGCATTGAAGAACGATGGACCCTTCTCAGACTTCTCTTCCACGTCTCCATAAATTATCTGCAAAAATAGAATGTTCCACTGTCAACTGATGCATGCGTCTTCGCTTTTTGAATCCCAATGCCAGTAACTTAGGATAAAGCTTCTCTAAAAGCCAGTCATCCAATAAGATTTGCTAGGCACTTCAATACAAAAAATCTGTGCGTCGTGTCAATGTGATGTTCATGTTGCCGTCACTCAAGATAATAGGTTGACTAACCTCAAGGTCTTCTGCATCCGGACGATTAATCATTTCCTTGGCTAGCAAATATCGGTTTGGCCTATCCTTATCATCATAAAAAACCTTCCACGATCTGGTGCCAAGTGAAAAGGGAGAATGAAATATTAGGGTTGAAACACATGGGACACCAATTGCATTGGGCATTAAAGAAGAGCGCCATGATTATTGCTCAGAATGGCCAAATGGTTGCAGATAACGCAGCAACTTTGGTGTCAATATTATGATTCGCAAAATTGATATAAGATAACCTTATAAGATTCCATGGGTCACTCATAACAACTCAACTAGCCAGAACCAATCGACAATTTTGGTAGGAAACAGGCTAGACACCCTTATGCAATAGTATCATAAAGTATAACTGGAATACAATAAGTTAACAATGATCAAATATCTCTCTCATCAAGTATGATATTGTTTTTACCAAATTTGGAATCAAACTCATAGATCAAACCAAAAGGAAGTAGCCAATCTTCTATTTCAGTTTATCTTCTATTGCAGTTTGGAACATCAAAGAGGTCACACAGCTAAAAAATCACATAACTGAGGCATGAAACAAGCCAAGAATCATATAACTATGGCCCTAAAAGGATAAAAACCAAAGAAGAATTGTGGAGGCACCTGCAAATGTTAGGGAAAAGAGGCACGCAATTTGAATCTTACCCAGGGTAACATCGGAATACAGCGCCAGATGGGAGGGGTCTCATTGAATATACTGTTGTAAAAGTCCTGCACAGCAGTGGGAGGGTTATTGACTTACTAAAACAATGTGCAAAATAGAGGAGTAAACGCCATCAATTTATGTTTATAAACAAGAAAAGAGGTCTCACAAATAACATTTATTAGTGTGAGCTTCGCATGTCATGGGATTGTGACTGAAGAGGAAGATCAAATTTTGGCCTTGCATTTTGAGGTCCTTGATGGCCAAAAAGGAATAAGTACAGGCCATGCCAAAATTAACATTTAATGCTGGACGTATAGGTTCTTTACGAAGCTAACAGCAAAAAGCAGTTCATCTTTGAAACTTAAATGAGTGCTTGCTTGATTTAGTTTCACATAAAACAAGTCCTCATGAAAGTTGTTACAGAAAAAAAGGGAGATTGGTGGGCATTATATGTGGGGAAAGGGAAAGTTTACCTCAAGAAGTATCGCCGCAACTTTCGGACATTGAACCCTACTCCAACATCTTCACTGATAAGGCGTGGATTCCACATGATGAGAGGCCTTGGCTGCAATTATGCAAGAGAATGTTAGAGAATATCGGCACTAAAAGGAAGAGAAAATATTCAGTCAGCATAATATAATAGACTATACTATTCTATAATAATGTGGTTGTGAAATGCCTTTCCTTCTTTCCTGCCAAACCCACCCCCCACCCCCTTTAATTTAATGATTCATGATGCTTATGATCAGATTCATGACAATACTGTGACAGGATGCAGCTTTTAGAATTTATGCCTTCTTAAGGATGGCTGAGCAAATGATTTGCGTAAACTCCAGTAATAGGTATAACAGGACAGTCCATCCAATTCGCTTGCATCCACAAAGATGCATGCATCTGTAAATTTAGACACATTCATTAAGACTAGAGATTTGCTCTCCTTCCAGAAGTTACTTCGCCTTCCCTATAACTGATCATGAATGCAAATTGTTTAAGATAGGTACCGGATCATCTGAGAGATCAGAAGCAATCCGTTCCACATACTCCAACATTTGATAGTCAGGAACAACCATAACTATGATCTCATCTTCTTTTTCCACTGGTTTTCGATCACTTAAGCTGTACAAAGAAAATGCAGAAAAGAACTCCATATGACACAAACGGCAAAGTCATGATAATTGAACTGAATGATAAGAATCCAGCCTTAATCAACTTAATTCAAAAGGAGTTCAAGATATAGCATAACGTCAAAGGAGGAAAGTACAATAACTTCACTAACAAGGTAAACATTACCTGGAGAATCCAAAAGCTGCATCTTGCCATTTATATGTCAGAAGAGCAGCAGCACCAGCATCTGGAAATACAGCTTTGATTCTCTAGCAATTAATTTGCAGAAGCAAAACACATATGAACTATTATTCTGAAGGAATCAATATACTTGTGACCATGGTTCAATGCATCAAATTTTTCTCTTGTAAGCTCTTTAAGCGGTAACTTTTCCTGATAAGCAGTCTTTAATAGGCCTTGCTGAGCTACAACGTTGAAGAGATAGAGTTCAATACATGATAAAGTTACATGCACAAGCATGCATTCCATAGGTCTTGACGAACTTGAATTTCAGGAAGCTAGAGTTTTAGACTGCTTGTGATGCAAGGGTCAGATAGGTTGCATATTTATAGAAGACCCTCATTTCTATATAACTTGGAGTCTTTCCACAACAAGATTTTAAATCCAAAGAACCACCACAAATTTTCAGTCACTAGAAAAAATTGTTGCAACTTACCTGACATCCTGTTTCTGCAATTAGTGTGTCCACGAAGATCCTGGACAGTCCCCAAAGTTCAGCTTGTGCACCTTCATCATCCAGAAATTGCAGTTGCGGGATTAAGAGTTCCACCTGTAAAATATCAAAGGCAGAGATGCTACTGATAAGTACTCAAGTTAAGATGCACTAATGTCACTTAATGAAAGATAACACTCCAGCAATCTTCCATCGACCCTCTCAAATAATTTAGTGGTTTGTTCCTCCACCAATATGAGCACAAAATTTCTCGAAGTCGATACCTTAATATCTAGGAAAGGTTCGTTATGCTACATGCACATGATAAGATTTAGAGATGGGATCATTTGGTTGCCTAAACAAATTACACATTCCAAAAATTATCTTTTGTTACTGCAGATTGCTAAGAATAATGCACAACATCAGAGGTTACCCAGGTTACCCCACTCCCAGCCTTTTATACACCCATTTCAAATCAAAAGAGAAGAAAGGCAAGACAATAAACAATTCCTACATATGCTAAAAGTTCTTTGAGCACGTTGTACATACTATGGCTCTCATCCCTCCAGAAGACAAGAATGAGGCACTTGCTTGACTTGATTGCCGAACAGCACCCTCCAAATCAGAAGGCAAGCAGCTGAAAAATCAAGCACGTTCTGTCAGTTCTTCTCACTCAATGAAATAATGCATTTCAAAGCATCAAGGCCATTAAACACTCCAAATGGGAAACTATGATTGGAAATGGACAATCATCACCATCTAAACACCAAATGCTAATTTTGAGGCCTGTGACCACTTAATGTCCAGCAGTCTGGATTCATCATTTACAAGAAAACAATCACAATCAAAATCTACCTCATTCGAAGTGTAAATCTGCTTATGAACCCCCAACCATGTATCCAATTCCGACAGGTATCTTGAAGAAGCTCATTCTACCATCAGCAAACTAAAACTACTAGCCTCTCAAACGTCCATTTTTCCACATATAAATAAACAAAATGAGCATGCAACCGAACCAAAACCTCCAAAAACTCAAGCTTGAATGGCACAAAAAGTAGATTCGAATAAATTTCCCAGTTTCACAAATTTTCAACCAAGGAGCATATCATCATTACACAAGAATTGACAACCAAATTCCATCCTCAAAGCAACATTATTTTCATATACCCTCAAAGCCCAACTCAAACATTCTCCCAAGTAATCCCAAGCACAGAAATTCGCAACGTTTCTTTTCACTACTACAGAACTGAACCTGTCGTCCTCATCATCTTCTTCCTGAACTATCCCTTCTTCTCGGGACTCCGAAGAATTCAACCCGCCCTCTTCGACGACGTCGCCGTCGACCTCTCCCTCGAACTTCTCGAACTTGGCGCGCGCTTCGCAGGCGCGCCGACCTCCAGGGACAGAAACCCGGCTGCGGACGCCGAGCGCGGAGGCCGGAGGAGGTAAGGAAGAACGAGTGGGGAAGCCGTGGGAGGTGGGTTTGGAAGCAGAGCGGCAGTAGAAGGAGCAACTGGGTAGCGAAGAGGCCATGGAGGACTGCTCTCGGCCTCAAGAAGCCATGAACGAGTTTCACCGGAAGCTGATATATCTCCCCCGTTTATTGTATTCTCGTTTCTTTTTTCCTTCTAGCTCTGATGTTTATTTAACGAAACCCTCTTTTAAAGTTGGGTCGATATTATAAAAAATTCTAAACATATATATCCGTGAGAAATTATTCTAAATTAATTTTTTGACCAACAAAAATTATAAATGAGTACACTTGTGGCAAATTTCACTATTTGTTAATTTCTGTTAAATTGTATTAATAATACAAAAAATCACAAATTAGTATATTTGTGACAAACAAATGATAAAATCTTAAACTGATACACCAATTAGAGGATCCAAATGGGCAATTATCATCTTAAAATTAAGAACCATATACTTAAAACCAGTTCAGAGAAATTGGAATCGGAAGCCGTCCGTTGATTTCATAAAACCACCCGTGGTTTCCAAATAGATTCATGGAATCAGATTTTAAATCCGAAAAACCATCACAAATTTTCACTCACAAGTTTTAGACTGCTATAAATTCGTGATGATTTTTCAGATTTAAAATCTTGTCGTAGAAAGGTTCCAAGTTATATGGAAATGAGGGTCTTCTATAAATATGCAGCCTATCTGACCCTTGCACCGCTGGCAGTCTAAAACTCTAGCTTCCTGAAATTCAAGTTCGTCAAGACCTAGGAAATGCATGCTTGTGCATGTAACTTTATCATGTATTGAACTCTATCTCTTCAACGTCGTAGCTCAGCAAGGCCTATTGAAGGCGTGCTTATCAGGAAAAGTTACTGCTTAAATAGCTTACAAGATGAAAAATTTGATGCGTTGAACCATGGTCACAAGTATATTGATTCCTTCAGAATAATAGTTCATATATGTTTTGCTTCTGCAAATTTAATTGCTAGAGAATCAAAGCTGTATTTCCAGATGCTGGTGCTGCTGCTCTTCTGAAATATCGATGGCTAGATGCAGCTTTTGGATTCTCCAGGTAATGTTTACCTTGTTAGTGAAGTTACTGTACTTTCCTCCTTTGCCTCTTGAATTAAGTTGATTAAGGCTGGATTCTTATCATTCAGTTCAATTATCATGGGTTTGCCATTATGGATGTGTCATATGGAGTTCTTTTCTGCATTTTCTTTGTACAGCTTAAGTGATCGAAAACCAGTGGAAAAAGAAGATGAGATCATATTTATGGTTGTTCCTGACTATCAAATGTTGGAGTATGTGGAACAGATTGCTTCTGATCTCTCAGATGACCCGGTACCTATCTTAAACAATTTGCATTCATGATCAGTTATAGGGAAGGCGAAGTAACTTCTGGAAGGAGAGCAAATCTCTAGTCTTAATGAATGTGTCTAAATTCACAGATGCATGCATCTTTGTGGATGCAAGCGAATTGGATGGACTGTCCTGTTATACCTGTTACTGGAGTTTATGCAAATCATTTGCTCAGCCATCCTTAAGAAGGCGTAACTTCTAAAAGCTGCATTACCTGTCACAACATTGTCATGAATTTGATCGTAAGCATCATGAATAATTAAATCAAAGAGGGGGGATTGGCAGGAAAGAAGGAAAAAAATTTCACGACCATATTATTATAGAATAGTTTAGTCTATTATATTATGCCGATTGAATATTTTCTCTTCCTTTCAGTGCCGGTATTCTCTAACATTCTCTTGCATAATTGCAGCCAAGGCTCTCATCATGTGGAATCCACGCCTTATCGGACGCCTTATCGGTGAAGATGTTGGAGTAGGGTTCAATGTCCGAAAGTTGCGGCGATACTTATTGAGGTAAACCTTCCCCACATTAATAATGCCCACTAATCTCCCTTTTTTTTCTTCTGTAAGGACTTGTTTTGTGTGAAACTAAATCAAGCAAGCACTCATTTAAGTTTCAAAGACGAAGTGCTTTTTGCTGTTAGCCTCGTAAAGAACCTATACGTCAAGCATTAAATGTTAATTTTGGCATGGCCCGTACTTATTCTTTTTTTGGCCATCAAGGACCTCAAAATGCAAGCCAAAATTTGATCTTCCTCTTCAGTCACAATCCCATGACATGCGAAGCTCACACTAATAAATGTTATTTGTCAGACCTCTTTTCTTGTTTATAAACATGGATTGATGGCGTCTACTCCTCTATTTTGCACATTGTTTTAGTAAGTCAATAACCCTCCCACTGCTGTGCAGCACTTTTACAACAGTATATTCAATGAGACCTCTCCCATCTGGCGCTGTATTCCGATGTTACCCTGGGTAAGATTCAAATTGTGTGCCTCTACGATTCTTCTTTGGTTTTGATTCTTTTAGGGCCAAAGTTATATGATTGTTGGCTTGTTTCATGCCTCAGTTATCTTTGATGTTCCAAACTGCAATAGAAGATAAACTGAAATAGAAGATTGGCTACTTCCTTTTGATTTGATCTATGAGTTTGATTCCAAATGTGGTAAAAACAATATCATACTTGACGAGAGAGATATTTGATCATTGTTAACTTATTGTATTCCACTTATACTTTATGATACTATTGAATAAGGGTGTCTAGCCTGTTTCCTACCAAAATTGTCGATTGGTTCTGGCTAGTTGAGTTGTTATGAGGTTATAAGGTTATCTTATATCAATTTTGCGAATCATATAAGGTTATCTTATATCAATTTTGCGAATCATAATATTGACACCAAAGTCGCTGCGTTATCTGCAACCATTTGGCCAGTCTGAGCAATAATCATGGCGCTCTTCTTTAACGCCCAATGCAATTGGTTTCCCATGTGTTTCAACTCTAATATTTCGTTCTCCCTTTTCACTTGGCACCAGATCGTGGAAGGTTTTTTATGATGATAAGGATAGGCCAAGCCGATATTTGCTAGCCAGGGAAATGATTAATCGTCCGGATGCAGAAGACCTTGAGGTTAGTCAACCTATTATCTTGAGTGACGGCGGCATGAACATCACATTGACACGACGCACAGATTTTTTGTATTGAAGTGCCTAGCAAATCTTATTGGATGACTGGCTTTTAGAGAAGCTTTTATCCTAAGTTACTGGCATTGGGATTCAAGAAGTGAAGACGCATGCATCAGTTGACAGTGGAACATTCTATTTTTGCAGATAATTTATGGAGACGTGGAAGACAAGTCTGAGAAGGGTCCATCGTTCTTCAATGCAGCAGCCGGAATTTTCTCGTCATTAAGTCGATTTGTGAAAGTCATTTCAAAGTAATGCTCTTATAACTAAGTGTATACTATACTCAATATTGTAATTACTAGGTATCTTGACTTTCTAGAAAAGGAATCATGTCCAGGCATAACTCTACACCTCTAGAAGCAGAGTCTATGCTCTTTTAACAGGCTCTGCCTTTAAGCTGGTTCTAATAGCCATAAAATGAAAAACAAAAAGGTCATTTTAATTTGGAGACTGTAACTGAAATGATTTTACGAACGAAGGAAATCGTTCAAACATTGGATCCGCAAGAAATACCTTTCTGATGCAAATAATGCAGAGACATCATTTTGGCAATCCATTCACGACAAGAGAAGACTTACGTTCAAATCATGGAGACGCAACAGTGCCTGAGCAAGTCAACTGAAAAGGTGAACAGCTGTGAATGATTTACAGCCGCCTCAATTTCCAATCTTTATGTGTCTGGATATATATACTAACACTAGATACAATTTTCTGAACTCTTCTGCGTTGATGTAGATAGGTATATTGCTAGCGGTACAAAAATCAAGACACTATGCAATGAAACCCTACAAAATGCATGCAAAAACCAGATTATCCTTGAAATAATGATTGCAGAACTAATTTGCCCTGGCTCTCCTCCCGTTAAAACAGCTCAGGTGATGAGGTTGTATTGATTAATGACAACCATATTCATAGTAGTATCAGCTTGCTGTCCTTGAATGGAATCGGAGTAACGCATCAGTGCTGTTACTGCAGAACAAGCAGCTGCACTTCACATTTCAGTGCCAATCTACATGATTGCTTGAACTCTTGGGCTGCTTCTTTGGCTTCCAGAACCAATTATTCTCAAACTTGGCTTTCACAATCAAAGAGTATAGCAGATCTGCCTCAGCTGAAGTATCGTACGGCACGTCCATTATACTAACAAGGAAAATTAACAGAAAGAAAACCACGTTGGGTTAATTTGCATGAGAAACAAACACTGCATTGAAAGGTATATGATTAGATGCCACCCAAGAACTAGGCAAAAGCAAGAACACAACCACAGCCAGAGCACAATATGAGTGAATCTTTATTTAATTGACTAGGAAGGCAAGCATGTATTTAGGAGATTATACAGAGTGACTACCTGTCAAGTAATTCTTCTAGGATTATTCTCTGAGAAGGAGTTACATAGTGAATGCAATTTCTGGGGCACTGACCAACAGCAACTTGCACCTGATAGTCATCACCATTTCCTGGAAAAAATGGCAACTTCAGTTCAATGGCTTACTTTTACTTGGAAGATAGGGAGTGACAGGACTACAGCCAGATATGGCAGAATAGACGGAATCTTAATTACAATGTAACGTCATCAGATCAGTCTCCTTTCTTTTTCCCCCCTTCTCTGAACTGATTGCATGCACTGATGCTTGTGCGTATAAGAAATGGTGAGGACTTTGCCTGGCAAACTCACCTCGGGAAGTTGCACGAGCAGTTCCTCCAGATGTAGCAAACGTGAAAGCATGTGGGGCTGCTTTGACTCATGAGTATGGACACCCTGCAGAAGACATGGAACAGAAAAGGCTCCCTTTCACATAATTACTTCTTGTGTTTAAGTATTATATGGTTATGAATGACAGACATTCAAAGGCCGAGAATCCGATTCAATGAATTATAAGACATTCTGAGGACAAAACTTAGAGCACAATCATTTGCAGAAACCCGTTATTTCTGATGCAATTAATACAAAAATTCAGGTGGAACAGTCCAGAAATGGGATGTGAAACAACATTCTCAGCACTTTGGTAACACTACATCCACAGATAGTGGCACACAAGTTACCGGGTTTTAAGTAGTAGAATCTGCAAAGCAATAATGATGAACTTACAATGGAAAATAACAAAAGGGGCATTACGTTGTCATCTCCAGAAAACAGAAGACCGTTCCCCATTAGATGTTCAATCAGAGTAAGCACTGCCTGTTAGGCAATTGTACCATGCTCTCATCACTCTAATTAGGCTGCACTTGTTGATCAGTTTGAAGTGTTCATGGTCTGTAAATTACAAACGTCATGAATGATTGAATCAAAGCTAATTTTGCTGTAAATGCACTACACTCTACCTTTCTATTTTCTTTGTTCTTTTTTCGGCAACTGCTGCAGTACACTTCAATATAGAGGCACATGTTTTCTGATTACAGTTGCACTAAAATATTCATGGGGTGACATAGAATCTTTACTACTCATTTATTACCTCCCCAGTTTTTCAATGGAATTGCTGTAAATTCTCTCTCCAGCGACTCCAGTTTTTCCTCCTTTGCCTTCAATTCTGCTTCTAACGGGGGGTCCTCTCCTGTCAAATCTAGTTTCACCTCAAAAGAAAAAGTGGCTATGGTTTTTTGTTAATAATTTTCCATTATTTCCTAAAGTACGAAAATGACACATAGAAAGTTTCATGTGCATAAGCTTTCAACCTTCATTCATTGAACTGAAGTTCTTCATCCGAAGAATCTCTCTCTCTCTCTCTCTCATGTAGTATGTAGGTCATCAACTCCAAACTAGCCTAGTACGTTCATCCGTATTTGTTCCAGAATGAAAACAAGTTTATAGTTGTCTTATCGTATGCTAATAAGCAGTTGTAATCTTGCCAAAAAGAGCTACATTAATTTTCTGGCAGAGGTAGGGAAATTAGAGCATATGGATTATGCTTTCATTAATCATAGCATCATGGTAATACGAAATTACAATCCAATGTAATTTCTTTATTCTACTATCATATATTCTTGGTTGAACATCACCGAAATTGGACTCCTAACAGAGTACTTCTCGGAATCCCACCTCAAATATCCTTGGGAGTAATTACCCATCTTGCCAATGGAATATGCGCGGCTGAACGTGATGGAATACGTCGCTTTCTGGTTCAACTTCGAGGAGCTGATATACACGCTTTGTTGGGGAACAACCATGACAGCATAAGACGAATTTCCCGTGCCAACATTAGTCACGGTCCTGGTAAATGTCTGCGGAGGTCCAAGGATAACCAAAAAAGAAGGGTAGTTCAGCTCTCCGGGAATGCTAGATGAGACTGGTTGGTGAGTAATTGTAGCCACCTGCTTGTGCGTGTATCCCAGACCACAGAGATAAGGAATGTAATGATCTGGTTGAATGTCGTAAATGAATCCAGGTCAATGGCCTTTATAGGATCAATATGGCCTGCTCCGATGGCGAAGACATCCGCAGGTTGAAGTCTCTCGTCCAGGATAGGGCTTTGCTTGATGTTCATCTGCTTGGCCGGAGTCATGATAGCGGACTTAATCGCCGCTGGAGATGAGTCTGGATGAACGCCCTTTATCAAAGCTGCAATAACACTTAGTGAGGGCAAGACATGGAAGTGCCAAAGAGGAAGTCGAAGTAATACTTCGCTTTTGCATCATTTTGGACAGGAAATGGCCATGCTGCTAATGTGTTCAAACCAGGACCAATAATGTCCGGCTTTAGAATTCCAGGGCTAATCGAGCTTGGGCCTCTTGAAGAGAAGGCAGCAACCACAGGAGCAGTCGGGTTTCCATACACGGTCCCCTTGAACAAGATGGTGGCAGTAGGAGTTTTGGTCAAATTAATGTAGGCTTTGATCTCCTTACCTGTGAAGTAGCTGACTTGAAACGTGGGGAGGTCATAAACTTTGGCCAAAGCAACGAATCAGCCACTTCTGGGTTCATCAAAACCATAGCGGCTCCGCCAGCTTTTTTACCTCGATCGCTTGGTTCCATCCCCTGATTCACACAGGACAATCCATCCCCAGATTCACACAGGACAACCTTCCCTTTCACATCTTTGCTTCTCAGTGCGCCCTTTTCGCAATATTTCGATCCTTCTGTACCGTCAATCCCAGGATACACTAGTGGCAATGAAGTTGAAGGGAAGGAGGGTTGATATATTGCGTCACCTTCATATTCTGCTTCGTTCCCGAGTGTTTCCTGTCAATGCTGCTTGCCCCGACGGTGAGCATCCACGGAGCCACATTGGATACTGTGCCTGAGTGAGGACCGGAGTTCCCAGCGGAGGAGCTGATGAAGATGCCCCTCTGAATGGCTGCAAAAGTGGCTATAGCCATACTGTCCATATGGAATGGAAGGGAGGGACCACCGAGAGAGAGTGAGAGTACGTCCACACCAGCTGCAAGGGCAGCATCAAATCCAGCGAGCAAGTCGCCCTCAAAACAACCTAATGGAGGACACACATCGTAGATTGCCAGGTGAGCGTACGAAGCCATGCCAACAGCTGTGCCCTCAGCCATCCCAAGCAGATTGACATGCGGCGCAGAAGCACCGGCCGCCGTACTGGCAGTGTGAGTGCCGTGTTCTGGGTGTGCTGCGACGAATGACTTCATCTGGTCATCACATTCTGGCCATTTTCTGTCCAAAATGATGCAAAAGCGAAGTACTACTTCGACTTCCTCTCTGGCACTTCCATGTCTTGCCCTCACCTAAGTGGCATTGCAGCTTTGATAAAGAGCGTTCATCCAGACTGGTCTCTAGTGGCGATTAAGTCCGCACTTCGGCCAAGCAGCTGAACATCAAGCAAAGCCCGATCCTGAACGAGAGACTTCAACTTGCAGATGTCTTCGCCATTGGAGCAGGCCATATTGATCCTATAAAGGCCATTGACACTGGATTCATTTATGACAATCAACTAGACGATTACATTCCTTATCTCTGAGGTTTGGGATACACGCACAAGAGAGGCCTTGCGACCGACGCTGGAAAACAAAACAAGAAGTTTTGTAGAGTCAGTGGGGGATCTGTAGTGGAGAGCCACGATCCAGATTATATGGGAGGGGGAGGGGGCCTGAGATCGCGACACATGTAAGTGTGGCCCGGGGGGTCGTGATAGATTGGAGATTAGTTGGAGGTTGGGTATGTATAATTGAATGCTGGTTTTGCCATCCTCGCGAAGCCCTTCCTTTCTTTCTTTTCCAAGAAGTTTTCGCCATTTCTTCGATGCAAATAGATGGAAAAAATTGGGTCCAATAGGATGATAAAGGTAACCCCCATTAACTGCTTCATTTATGAGAGGGCCTTCATAAATACTTTCGAGCCTCTCCGATCTGGACGTGGTTGTTTCTTTCTGTGTATATGAAACTTTTCTTGGGTAGGACTTCCTGTAGATATGGTACTTGGAGCTAAGTTTGATTTCCATTTGCAGATCTATTGATAAGAAAAAGCATCGACATCGAAAAAGAAAAGAAAGGAAGGAAGAAGGGCCTTAACGTTCAGTTGACTCCCCCACCCAAAAAGCAACACAATTTACTCCCTCCTTCTCCGCCCTTCCCCCCACTTTAATACCACCCCCACACCACCAAACCCCACTTTCTCTCTCTACCCACCCAGCCCTAACCCCCGGCGATCCCCCACCCTTTCCCCCTCCGGCCACCCCCGCCGCCCTCCTCCGCCTCCGCCTCCGCCTCCGCCTCCGCCTCCGCTTCCCCTTCCCGCCCTTAGCTACTAGCGTGCAGCGTGCAGCCGTATAGGTTCTTTACGAGGCTAACAGCAAAAAGCACGTCGTCTTTGAAACTTAAATGAGTGCTTGCTTGATTTAGTTTCACATAAAACGAGTCCTCATGGAAGTTGTTAGTTGTTACAGAAAACAAGGGAGAATAGTGGGCCTTATATGTGGGGAAGGTTTACCTCAAGAAGTATCGCCGCAACTTTCGGACATTGAACCCTACTCCAACATCTTCACTGATAAGGCGTGGATTCCACATGATGAGAGGCCTTGGCTGCAATTATGCAAGAGAATGTTAGAGAATACCGGCACTGAAAGGAAGAGAAAATATTCAATCGGCATAATATAATAGACTAAACTATTCTATAATAATATGGTTGTGAAATGTTTTTCCTTCTTTCCTGCCAATCCCCTCTCTTTAATTTAATGATTCATGATGCTTATGATCAAATTCGTGACAATGCTGTGACGGGTAATGCAGCTTTTAGAAGTTACGCCTTCTTAAGGATGGCTGAGCAAATGATTTGCATAAACTCCATTAACAGGTATAACAGGACAGTCCATCCAATTCGCTTGCATCCGCAAAGATGCATGCATTTGTGGATTTAGACACATTCATTAAGACTAGAGATTTGCTCTCCTTCCAGAAGTTACTTTGCCTTCCCTATAACCGATCATGAATGCAAATTGTTTAAGATAGGTATCGAGTCATCTGAGAGATCAGAAGCAATCCGTTACACATACTCCAACATTTGATAGTCAGGAACAACCATAACTATGATCTCATCTTCTTTTTCCACTAGTTTCCGATCACTTAAGCTGTACAAAGCAAATGCAAAAAAGAACTCCATATGACACAAACGGCAAAGTCATGATAATTGAACTGAATGATAAGAATCCAGCCTTAATCAACTTAATTCAAAAGGAGTTCAAAATATAGCATAACGTCATAGGAGGAAAGTACAATAACTTCACTAACAAGGTAAACATTACCTGGAGAATCCAAAAGCTGCATCTTGCCATCGATATTTCAGAAGAGCAGCAGCACCAGCATCTGGAAATACAACTTTGATTCTCTAGCAATTAAATTTGCAGAAGCAAAACATATATGAACTATTATTCTTAAGGAATCAATATACTTGTGACCATGGTTCAATAAATCAAATTTTTCATCTCGTAAGCTCTTTAAGCAGTAAGTTTTCCTGATAAGCACGCCTTCAATAGGCCTTGCTGAGCTACGATGTTGAAGAGATAGAGTTCAATACATGATAAAGTTACATGCACAAGCATGCATTTCATAGGTCTTGACGAACTTGAATTTCAGGAAGCTAGAGTTTTAGACTGCTTGCGGTGCAAGGGTCAGATAGTTTGCATATTTATAGAAGACCCTCATTTCCATATAACTTGGAGCCTTTCTACAACAAGATTTTAAATCCGAAAAACCATCACAAAGTTATAGCAGTCCAAAACTTGTGAATGAAAATTTGTGATGATTTTTCGGATTTAAAATCTGATTCCATAAATCTATTTGGAAACCACAAGCGGTTTTACAAAACCAACGGACTGTTTCCGATTCCAATTTTTCTAAACTGGTTTTAAGTAGATGGTTTTTGATTTCAAGATGATAATTGCCCACTTGAATCCTCTAATGGGTATATCAGTTTAAGATTTTATCATTTGTTTGTCACAAATATATTTAACAGAAACTAATAAATGGTGAATTTTGTTTAGAATTTTTGTTGGTCAAAAACTTAATTTAGAATAAATTTCTCACGAATATATATGTTTAGAATTTTTCATTATATCAACCCAATTTTAAAAGAGGGTTCCGTAAAATAAAAACATCAGAATTAGAAGGAAAAAGAAACGAAAACGCAAAAAACAGGGGAGATCTATTGATAAGAAAAAGCATCGACATCCCTAGCCATTAGTTGGAGGTTTTTTTTTTTTTTATTTATTTATTAGTTGGAGGTTGGGTATGTATAATTGAATGCTGGTTTTGCCATCGGAAAATGGGATTAAAGGAAACAATGAATTAAAGTGGAATTGGTTAGGTCACGCGGACAAATCTAACTTACATCATTCTGCACTTGAAAAAAAAGAGGGTATAATTAATTGTTCAAATTTTCTTGTTGAAATGTACTATCCTTTTTTAAAAAAAAAAAAATTTATCGGTGCGGGAGAATCTTGTAATTAAATACCAACAACATATCATACATAAACAGGAGCCAGATTATCAAAAGATAGCCTTAAAACATCTCGCTAAAGAAGATGAAGAATTTCTGGAAAAGTCGGCATATCAAAAGCACGAAAAACGTTGGAAAAGTGTGCGAAAATATTATTTAGGACGAATTAATTGGTAAAGAAAATAATAAACCCCCACGAGTGCGCAATTAAAATAATAATATACTCGGACGTAGGTATACTTCACTTATTAACGTTGACAATTTGAGCAAATTCGGGTCCGGTTCGATTTTTCTAAACTTTGAAGAACGCTAATTTCTTTTTTAAAATCGATTAGGTTGACCAAAGCACTATTAGGATCTTGATCTCCAGTGGAAATAACGTGAGGCCAACTGAGGAGCAATTAATAATTAATTAGATCTGACAATTTAAGAGGAAAATGACACAAATCATTCATGAATTATAGTTCAATATATAATATGATTCGTAAATTTTTAATTTATTTGACATTATTTTTTTAACTTTAGCCCAATATGAGATTAATTATGAACTATCTGAAAATGTTCAACGTTTTGCTTTCATTAATTCAAATTAAGGGACTATGTTAAATAATTTCATATAGTTTAGAGACTAAATTGAATGTGTAACAAAAGTTCAAGAATTATATTAAACAGATTAAAATTTAGGTATCACATTGAATATATACCAAAAAGTCTAGGGACGATATTGTGTATTAAAATAAAGTTAAAAAAAAATGACATGAATAAAATTATAAGTTCATGAACAATGTTACACACCCCAGCTAAAACTTAAGAATTACACACTTAATATCATACCTAATTAAAAAAAAAAAAAACAAAAACTACGTCTTGCGACCCCAGTGGATATAGATATTGAATGCCAGCATTAAAAGAATGACATGCTTTTTTTTTTTTTTTGGTCGGCCCTACTCTACGCCTATTTTACACTCACTCGACTTTTGCCTCGCCTCTTGCGGGCGAGCCGAAACCCACTCCTGAAACTTACGCGTCCCCACCACATCCCCATGAGAATGTGGAGATTTGAACCCTTTACCTCCCTCTTCCATGTTGGAAGGGTGGCCACTGGGGCGAATCCCAGTGGTTAGGAATGACAGGCTTTGCTCACAGAAATTTTGTCACTGGTATTGGGCAAGAAAGTCCGTCCCTTTGTTTGGTTTTGAAGAGGGAGGGTCACGGGTTTGAAAGTTCCAAACGTCGGAACATGATTGGACCCAAAGCTGGTGCTGGCATTGATTCTGCTCTCGTGGGGCATCTTCAGTTGTCGTGCTTTATTTCTTATGATAGAAAAGGCTATCATCATTGATGGCAAGAGGAGGATCCTCATCTCTGGTTCCATTCACTATCCCAGGAGCAAAGCCTGAGGTAGCGACGATCCTAATGCTACTCACGCCATGTCTCTTTCTATACCCTTTTCTTTTTCTTTGAAAAGGAATCGTGTTTTACTTAGTCTCTGGGCTTTCCCGTGGTTGCAGATGTGGCCTGTTCTCATATGGAAGGCCAACTGGATGTCATTCAAACCTATGTTTTCTGGAACGGACATGAACCTTCTCTCGGAAATGTAAATGCTACTTATGATCTTCTTTGGATTATATAACCATTTTGATTCACTGATTATATGCTCCCCATTTTTCTTCTTTAAATTAATGAATTTTCTTGTTCTTTCCTTCTTAAATCGATATACCCGTTAGGGAGATCTAGGTGGGCAATAATCATCTTGAAATTGGGAACCACGAAATAAAAAATTAATTTCGAAAAATTGGAATCAAAAATCACCCATTGATTTCACAGAACCGCCCAAGGTCACCTGATGGATTCATGGAATTGATTTCACCAAACTTCACGCATTGAATATAACATTTTCCAACAAGTCAAAGTAAAAGTAAAAAACAAAGAACTTTCCTATTCTTAAATGCAAGATCAATAAAAAGATTGGACTCTTATTAAAAATTGAGAGTTGAGGTCGTAAGTTGATAAGCATTGAATTTGAGAGTCGAGGTAGTGAGTAAGAAATAGAGAAATGACTCAAACAAGGTGAGAGTAAGATAAGATGAGCCCTCAGTTAATAGGTATTCTTGTCTCTTTTACACACCTCTAATACCCATCAACTATTACATGTTACGGTAAAATTTAATGAGGACTTAAAAATGATAAGTTTATTATAGATATATCTATTTGAGGTCTAGATTAGTTTGAGATAAAATTATCATAAATGCATCGATCTTGAGTTTTTTTATGATATTAACTATTTATATTTAATATTTGGATAAGAGCACAATCTAAGTACTACTTTGACTCGTGCTACTTGATTTGAGTGCAAAAACGTGTTGATTCGATTACTATTTAGGACAACTTCGATTATGCTAAAAATAATATTCTTATTTTACGTAATTTGTCCATCGGTATGAAATAAGGTCAAATTGTGATGTTATGTGAGATGATTCCCACCGCTAGAGTGCGTTAATTTACAAAGTTCTTCTATTCCTTAGAAAATGAGGACCTCCTTAATCTCAAATAATATTAACCATACATGATCGATTATTTAGTCGATAAGCACACCGTATAAGAGTATCTCCAGGGTGTCTAATAGTTCTTTGAATTTGCAAATTATTTATGAAGTAGGTGATTATAAGAGATCCATTATTTTATTTAAGTATGTAATGGAGGGGTGGTTTAGAAAACTACATAATAAGGGAAACAGACATATATGGGGCACTTGTTAATTACCTAATTAAGAAAAAATTTCTAATTTTCAAAGCACAGCATTTCTCGTGTTATTTTATAAACAGTGCTTTGGAAAATAGGAACATTTCTTTTACATAAACTAACCTGAAGCAATTTTTTCGAAGAGTTACGCACTTCCTCCTTAGGTTTAACTAATAAATAGTAACATTTTGCAAGCGATGTACCCGTTTTCTCTCTGCTTTATCATTTACAATACCCATAATAAATTTAACACAAATTCTATTGATAAATTGGAATTGTGAAAAATTCCAACTCTGCCATTTCTTCTACCTTTTAACTTTGCCCCATTTTTCAACCAAAAAAAAAAAAATTTCCCTATTTTTAAATTTCACGGGATTTATATTTCGACAATTTATTTGACAAAAATGCCCGAAATATTTTGAACATTTGAATATAATAACATGTAGAGTCACATAAATATTTAAATATTTTTCCAGAATTCTGAAATAACATTTCTCTATATTTTTGAAAACTTTAGGAAGAATAAACATAAAAGCCCACGTCAATGAGGCCCGCCGAATAAACAAAGAAGGCCCAGGTCAACGAGGCCCGCATTGGAGCCCATCTTCCAAACCTTGTAGCCGTTAGGAGCTGCTCCGCGATCCAACGGCTCGGGATCCTCCAAATTCAAAAATTGAATCCGATCAAAAAACCCTGCAACGCGCATAACGCTCCAAAGCACCCTCTCTCCCTCTCTCTCTCTCTCTCTCTCTCTCTCTTTCTCGATCTCTCTCTCTCTCTCGCTCGATCTCTCTGCAACCAGCAACCAGCAACTCCAATTCCATCTGGCGATTCTCGGATTCTCAGCCATGGACGGTAATCTCTCTCTCTCTCTGCGCACCGATTCGGTTCGCTTGCTCGTGCCGTGTCGTGCCGTATGCGTTCGATCCGTGCCGCGTCTTCACTCTGAAAATCTTTTCCCCTGACCCAGTTCTTCGCGCGTCAGATCACGCGGTGGACGCGCTCTCCGAAAAGTTCGATCGCATCGTCCTCAGTTCCGCTGCAAAGCCTCCCGCCGCGGCGTGCAGATACGGTTCGATCTCTCTCTTTCGTTTCCCCTTATCGATGCGAATCTTGCGTTCTTAAGCTTTGCCACGCGAATCTTGCGTTCCTCTCGCGGAACTTAAGCCGAGGACGGACGTGTCTCTTTACTGTTATCGCTTGAAAAGGATGGACGCGAGGTCGATTTGTTATGTAGATGAACCGATAGATTTAGCAGCGGTGGAGTTGTATTCGTCTTTTGAGTTCGTAATCTGTTTATTGTGTTCTTTGTGTTTCGATTAGACATGTATGGAACCCTAATTTAAGAATTTGACTCCAGGTTTGGAGCGAGTGGAAGGAAATGAAAATTCGATTGATGATACCGCTGAGTACAGCGGCAATCGGGAATCTTCGCCTGACGAGGGACAGACCCTCCCCATACTACAGAAGATCATTAGCTTGAGTTCCAAGATACAAGTAAGTTCTTGGCAAGAAGTCACAAGACTTCACAGCATCTCCCTGTTGTAGCATTCCATACGGTGATTTTGGTGTCGAATCGAAAGCCTGATTCCATTCAATATAACCCGGCTTAGTTTAAGAAAACTGTTTGGAATTTTCTTGTTCTTTCGATTATTAATTTGATAACGCTTTAGGATTTGAGGAAGGATCACACTGCTCTGTCTGATGAAGTGAAGGGTATAACTCCAAGTGCCTTTGCTGGGCCCGAACTAATCGATACGCTCGATCGACTCGGTAAGTGCTCTCTACTTTCTAAGTCTTGTCCACATTTTTAATACGCTGTTTACATTGTGTTCATTGGTTTCCTGCACATGATTGGTAGGCAAAGAGAATGAAAGATTAAAGAAGAAGTACCTTGACGAGTCATCTGAAAGAAAGAGACTGTACAATGAAGTAATCGAGCTTAAAGGCAACATAAGGGTCTTCTGTAGATGTAGACCATTAAACTCAGAAGAAGTTGCGAGTGGCTCTACTTGTGTGGTGGAATTTGACCCTTCTCAGGACAGTGAGCTTCAGGTCCTTTCCTCTGATTCATCGAAGAAGCCGTTTAAATTTGATCATGTGTTTAAGCCCGATGATGATCAAGGTAGCGTGACTCACTTTCTTGCAGAAGTTAACTGCATTTTCACATGTTTTGGAAATTATTCTTCATCCTCTCATCTTCTGCATCATGCAGAGGCTGTTTTTGCTCAGACAAAGCCTATTATCGCTTCGGTAATGGATGGATTTAATGTATGCATTTTCGCATATGGCCAAACTGGTACTGGAAAGACATTTACAATGGAAGGAACTCAAGAGAACCGGGGAGTCAACTACAGGACCTTGGAAGAGTTGTTTCAAATATCTGAAGAAAGGAATGGCATTATGAGATATGAATTGTTTGTCAGCATGCTGGAAGTGTACAATGAGAAGATAAGAGATCTCTTGGTAGAAAGCTCAGAACAACCAGCTAAGAAGTGAGTCTTGTTTTTTCCCCTGGATCTGGGATCAGTTCTCCTGTTCTATATGATCATTTAGACACTACTGTTAAAACTACTGCTAAAATATTGTTATTGCATATGGCATGTCTAAAGTACTCCATTCTTTGGAATAGAATGGAGGTATGGAACAGATTGATACACCTAGTTTTGCCACCAAGTACTCTTAGATTCTCTAGTTTAGGTCAAACCGCTTTGACGACTGTCATGGGACAAGTAGCCTATAGTCAACGCGGACTCTCTTATCTAATAATACCCAACATGTTCAGCATCGGGCATTAAGAAAACCATAAACTAATTCAAATGGCTTTGTTGTTATGTATAAGTCTAGTTTGGATCGTCAACTGTGACTATATGCAACATTGGTAATACTCACGTTTTTTGTTCGATTCCCAAATATCAAGTTGTCGCACAAGTTGTTTATTTCTTAACAAGTGCTTCATTTTCATTGTGGTTCTTCTTACATCATAATTTGTATCTACTAGTCATATTTGGTTTCAAGCATTAAAACAGTGTTCTTGTGATTGAAGGCTGGAGATAAAGCAAGCTGCAGAGGGGACTCAAGAGGTTCCAGGGCTGGTTGAATCTCGTGTTTTTCATACAGAGGAAGTGTGGGAGCTACTGAAGTCTGGATCTCGAGCTAGATCAGTCGGATCCACAAGTGCGAATGAGCTGAGTAGCCGCTCTCACTGGTGATGTTTCTAGTTTATGCCAATCCTAGATTTTATCTCACTTAATTCAATTGCTGGATGTGTGCTTTTTTGAGCCAATTTTAAAGAATCCGATCCGGTATATAATAATATACACTGGCACTAGCTCATTCACTGAGTTCATTGATCACTGACCACAGTTGCCAAATATTCCTTTGCAGCCTGTTGCGAGTGACCGTGAAGGGTGAGAACCTGATAAATGGACAGAAGACAAAGAGTCATCTTTGGATGGTTGATTTGGCTGGCAGTGAGCGTGTTGGAAGGATTGAAGTTGAAGGTGATAGGTTGAAGGAATCTCAATTTATAAATAAGTCCCTTTCTGCACTGGGAGATGTAATATCTGCCCTTGCGTCTAAATCAGCTCATATTCCTTACAGGTTCTCTCTCTCTCTCCCCCTTTTTTTTATGGTTGTCTGTCACTGGTGTTGCATTCTAATTACTTAAATTTTGAACAGAAACTCGAAGCTTACGCACATGCTGCAGAGTTCCCTAGGTGGGCCTTTCTCTAGTATTACTCAGGTTTTGATCTACCAAGCTCCCAAGATTTCTTTCATAACATGGTTAAACATGTTTTGCAGGTGGAGATTGCAAAACCCTGATGTTTGTCCAGATCAGTCCAAGTTCTGCAGATCTTGGGGAGACTCTTTGTTCTCTTAATTTTGCCAGTCGGGTCCGGGGGGTCGAGAGTGGACCTGCTCGCAAGCAAGCGGATGTTTCGGAACTTTTCAAGTATAAGCAGATGGTATGCAACGGCATTCAGAACCTCTGGGAGTTTCACCTTCTGTCAACTTATATTGCTGCTTCTGAACTATGCTTTTTAAACAGGTGGAAAAACTGAAGCATGATGATAAGGAAACGAAAAAGTTGCATGAAAATTTGCAGTCATTGCAGTTGAGGTTTGCTGCTAGAGAGCATACTTGCAGAAGCCTTCAAGAAAAGGTTAGAAATATATTTGGATTTTCTCCATTATTTTGTTTTATTATCTTTCATAAGCAAGTCCATTTGAGTATATTGTTGACTGTTAAACCAAGAGTTACATTTGACACTACATATGGTATGGAAAACACAATTTTTGCCATTGGCATTTGCAACACTGGCCTTAGTCAAATCAATAAAAGTTTATCACGTTCAAATTAATTGACAATTATTTGCTTCTGGCAGGTTCGAGACCTTGAGCATCAATTAGCAGAAGAAAGGAAAACTAGACTCAAACAGGAAACTAGAAGCTTAACAGTTGCTTCTACTCAGTCTAAAGCAATGCCATCTTATAGGCAGCCACCTCTGAAGACAATAGCAGAAAAAAAGCCACCGCTAGTCCCCTCCAAGCTGAGGCCGCCGCTGCGGAGAATTACAAATTTCCTTCCACCCCCATCTCCTTCATACAGACCTGTCAGTAAAGGCCCAACTTTAGCAGTAGACAAAGAAAACATTGCCAGACCAGGTGCTGCAGCGAACAGCAGAAGCTTGATGAAACCAAGACGAATTTCCATAGCAACTGGGCGAGCTCCTCCTTCAACAGGGCAGGTTTTCCAGCCCAGGAGGCGGGTTTCCATTGCTACCCTCCACCCGGAATCTAATGTGCATTTGTCTACCCCTCTTCGTACCAACTCTCATTTGCCAAATAACAGTTCAGTGAGCCAGCAATCATTTGTAAAGGACCCACGGAAGGCTCGGTACTCCAGACTTTTCTCCCCAATGCCTGGATTGAAGGGAGCATCGGAAACGACGCCGGTTGCTATGAAGACCAGCAGCAAGTTCATGGGAAGTCCTCCGACACAACAAGTGGGTTCATGGAAGCCGAAGCATCCTACTGTTGTCGCCTTGCAACGCAAGTCGATCGTCTGGAGTCCCCTCAAGTGGAGAGGGATGAAGAAGCGGCCTTCCCTGTTGCCTTCTCGTCCTTTTTCTGAAATGCAATGACGTAACTTGCGCAAGTGCTCAATCTCTTCCCTGGATCCTCAAAATTGTATGCGTCTTGCTTACGAGTCAATTATTCTTTGGACAAGACAGACATTTCTGGAGATTCATCATGCATGTACACAGGCAATGACAGTTTGAAGAAATTTGAATGGCAAAACAATTTTCTTTTCCCGTTACGTTGTTTCCCTTATTGCTCGCTTTGTTTCGAAATAAGCTCATACCAAGGAACATCTATATGCCAAATACCAATACATGGAAATTGCAATCGAGTAGAGGCAGATTCATCAGATAGTTGATAGCATCTTCAAAGCGCTCAAGAACGTTTGAGCTTTTACAGCTGGTTAACAATTTGGGTTGTTTAAAAAAAAAAAAATTTAGTCGGAGAACAAGAATTTCTGTGTACAAGCATAATCTTAGTTTTAATCATCTGCTCGAGTTCATAAAGACTCGACTTGATTGAGGGAAAGAGCGACTAGAATTTATCTTCTACATATTTGGATCACTAATTAGAAAAAATATCTCGTGATTCGATCATACATTCGAAATTTAAATTCAAAGTTTTTCTAACTGATGTTATTATTATAATGAATATTTCAAGTTATTGCTTGTGATTTGCCTAAATCAGGAGATTACCCATAAAAATTATCTATTTAATTCCATAGAATCAAATGAAAAATTGATGAGCACAATAAATCGCAGCATATTGCACGCGAAACGTACGAGGAAAATTTAAATTCCACAGTTTCATACATAGGCATTTGCATGCTTTCAAGAAAATCAATAAATGAGGATTTAAGAAAAGAGAAATGGGCAGACAAAAAGGGCTAAGAAATTTACATAAAGCAGAAAGTCAACGAGAAGAAAGGAGCAGGGACAAGGAATTGAAATTTCCTTTTTCGGGGAGAGCAATATAATATGAGAGGAGAGAGAAAGTAGCCGTTTCCGCATGCCACCCTCTTTCTCTGTCTTCGGTATCTCTCTCTGATTGGACCGTTGGGACCGAAAAAAGGATCCGTTGCCACAACCCCATTCGTTTTGCCTTCTTCTCTCCCACCACTTCGAAGAGACAAAGACAGAAAGAGGTGGGTGGAACAAAAAGGAGTTGCAAACACTTCTACCTTTTAGGGTGAGGGAGAGAGAGAGAGAGAGAGAGAGAGAGAGAGAGAGAGAGAGAGGGATAGGGAGAGGCCCATTTGATTTCAAATGCTTTGGTGGGTTATAATGTGTTTTGATTGATTGGGAGGGGGAGAGAGAGAGAGAGAGAGGGAGGGAGAGAGAGAGATCAGAAAGACTTTGGGTCCTCTGTTTTACTTGTAAATCTCTGCACTGAGAGGAGGAGAGGAAAAAGAGATGGTTGCAAGAACCCCACCCAAGCTGAGAAAGATGGTGGCACCTCTCAACCCTGTTCTAGTGAGAGAAACTCTAAAGAAGGTACCAAAAACAAATCTCTGTCCCTCTCTTTCTCTCTCTCTGTCTGCGCACTTAGCATTTGCCCATTTTCAACATAGCTCTCATTTTGAGTGCCACATCCATCTACAAGCTAACAAAAGGGTCACTTTTGCACTCTCTGTGTTCAGAAGGTCCTTCAAAATCTAATCTTTCTTTATCTCAAATTTTTTTTGTACCTTTTTTTTATGTGGGTTTGTGGAAAAGGTGGATCGGTGCATGGCGAGATTGGAGGAGCTGCAGTACACGGTGGCCGGCGGGAGAAAAATGGTGGCCGGTGTCAGTTTGAGCCCCCGTAGCACTCGAGGTTATATCAAGACGAGCGTCAGGTGCAAGCAAGAATCGGTCAGGTAAAAAATTTATGTTTGGGACTTGTTTTGTGTTTTGACGGTTCAGTTCCTTCCTTGTGGTTTTTCGAGCGAAAATTTTTAGTGCTGTCCTGGGTATATTCTAGTTGAAGTAGTGACTATACTAAATTTGGTGGTCTTTTTGCTCGTTGTGATTTTGTAGGATCAAGAACTCTTCGCTGAAAAAATCTCCGGTGGGCAAGTTTCCTCCAGCTGCAGCAGGTACTCTCTCTCTCTCTCTCTCTCTCTCTCTCTCTCTCTCTCTCTCTGGGCATTAATTTTGGCATTTTTCAGTAAATATTGCCCTATTGATCTTTCAGTGCCTAGTTGTCAGAGTGTTTTGTTGGAAAAGGTGTCTTCTTTTTTGAAAGTTTGTGGTTTAGAGGGTGGCTCTGTTACTGATGCATTTCCAAATCTTAGAGTTTGTGTACAGTGTCCACAAAGCAAAATGAGCCCAGTACCAAGCTTCATTTTCGTGCCAAACAATGACAAATCAATGATGTTTCTGTTGATTATGGGTTGGTTTGATCAATTGTTTGGATTAATCAAGTATTACTTTTGGTCCAGGAGAATGGCGTAGGATGTCCCTACCGGCAATGCTGGTGGGTGAAACGGTGGGAGAAATTCTCCAAGCCAGCAAATTCGCCAGAGATATTTTAGCTGCTGTTGCTCCTAAACCCAATCTCGTTGATGACCCAAAAACTCCGATGACCCAATCCAAGAAGCAAAGACCGATGCACCAGCCCGAAGACTCCGAGCTAAGGACTAGAAGAAAGAGGGAGAAACAGAACAAGTTGAGGTCAGAACCCAAATCGCCGACTCTCCAGAGAGCACGGTCACGAATCAACTTCAAAGTCTCTCCTCCGAAGCAAAGAGAGACCGAGAGAGATAATAACAGATACATGGCCAACAGAGTTTCCCCTAGAAACAGGCCTTGGGCTAAGAAGACTGTCCTTTTCCCCAACCCTTTGTTCCTCCCCGCAACACCTGCCGCAACACAGAAGTTTTGCAAAACGAGGTCTCCGGTGATAGCCAAAAAGAACGTCGAAACTCCACACAAGTTCTTGATCAAGTCACCACACTCATCTTCCAAGTTCCAAGTCAAGATCAAGAGCCCCCCGAAAGTTTGTATCTCCCCAACAAGAGCTTTGAGCTTGAGCAAGAATTCGCCTAAGCCATCAACTGCTGCGAAATTGCGGAGGTCTTTCTCGCCTTCAAGATTGGCAAATAGATTGATGTCCCCATTGAAAAGCAGGAAATGTGTGCAAAAAAGCGATAGTGGGTTGATGATGAGCGGGCTGAAACAGCGCCCTGCTGTTTCGACAGCACCAATCCGGTTCGCTAGTCACAATAGAATTCCACTGAGGGGTTAAAGCTTATATTTATGCACCGGTTGATGTGAAGTTTCTTTCGTTGGAGAAATGTTCTCGTAGTCCATTCTTTGTTATCTCATCTGCGAGGTACTTTTGTAAATAACTCATCTGTTCATTGTTTTTCTGGTGTGTTCTGCTACAGTGGTAAATGATATAGAACTTTGTGATGCATTGTTCTCAATGGAGAGCTCTACTTTGACTTCTGAATCTAGAGGGGAGGGTGTAGAAATATGGAAAATTGATATTGACCTCTTTGTTATATTTCCTCTCTTTGCATTGATTTCTGTAGTTTCAATGTCCTGGCGTTGACGTTGAAACTACAGAAATGAAGTATTCACACTTCAAACGACGAATTCCACAGAACCATACCTTAAGTTCCCTGAATCGAGATTATTTCACGTGATGCTTATGTATCTGCACCAGTTGAAAGTGCAATCACGCACTCAGACCAAACACCCTTATATACAAGCGCCATATTCCCTTTGGTTTTTGTTCCGGGTCAAAACATCTCATACGTTCTTCATGCATCACTCCCATATTACTTTTGTGCCATGTCGAAGTTGAAAATGAACATTATAGGCTACCAACCCAGCATCAACCGTTCAGAATTCTCCCTACAAGATGATCAGTGTTTGTGTAGATGGCAATGACAAACCAAATTACCTACTTTTTAACAAGAGTAAACCGTTGGTTGAATGTCTAATTTCAGTGCCCATTGGTTGCAACAGGATGTTGCGCGAAAGGAAAACATGAAAAATTCTACAACCCAGAAGAAAAACCTTGGATAATTTATCACACTGCTCTTCACAAAGAATGAAGCATACAAAATGTCTAGAAATATGAGTATGCAAAATCGGTCATGGGGTTTCGACTTTCAAGATACTCAAAGAACTGCATTTGGATTGGATAATCTTGTACTTTTCTATGGACACATAAACTACTAGAATATACCTTGGTACCTTCCAAGATACGCAGTCGTTACAGTTTGCAGAAGGCATAAGCAGAAGAAGATGGATATGATAGATCACTCCCTAATATTTTATATCAGAAGCATGATTTTCTTATCTTTCAACACACAACTGTCGTCTTTGGCACCTCTCACAAGTCCTTGTAAAGAAGTCGTTCCATTTCTCGGAACGATCACACATGTGAAAGTTCTATTAGAGGTCAATTTAGTTATAAACCTTTCACTTATACAAATTTAGCCCTAAAATCTATTGACAAGGGGAAAAGAGAGAAATTTAGCCCTAAAATCTCCACTATCTAGTTCATGGCACACCAAAGGGGAAAAAAATTCATATGTGATTTTCATTTACCGACTTTTTTCAATTTCCAACTTATAAGAAAAAAAGAAAAAGGAAATTAAATACGATGACTTCTTCCCGGTCATCATTGAACTTTGTCAAAAGCTTTTCCTTTGAAGATCTATAAAACCTTATAAGCTACATACAAATATAGCCACTGGTGTTGGCACTCTATATACCTAGTTTTCTTGCATTGCTGTGCTTCTTATTCAAAGAAATGAAGCGCCTAGTATCTGTGACATTGATCTTCCAGTGCCCATTAGCCAAATTGGCCTTCTTAGCTATGCCTCTCCACTTTCTTATTCTAAAGTCCATCTTCTCAGTTAACCCACAAAACGACTGCAACTTTCTCGGCATCGAATCGTAAACCTCCCACCACAACCTATTCGCAGAGTCGCTCGCGAAAGCATGGTAAGACTCCTTGTCCCAATTGCAATCGTAGTCCCTGTAACACATCCACGGCTTGAGCCCCAAGAAATGCATCGTGTAAAGATTGTCGGGGACTGTGTGTTCTCTGTCTTTGCGCCCCACGAAGATCTTCAAGTAATTGAGCCTTCTCGGCCACCGGTGCCACCATGTGAAGAACTCGTTCAGGAATCCTTGGTCGCCGCCGTTGTAAGAATCCAACTTGAAGGATTTCGACATGAGGTCCTCAAAAACGCAATTTGATGGCTCGATCAGCATGATACCTGAGTTGAACAGCACTCGATCGTTTGGTGCCGCCGATAACTGTGGATATACGAAGAACTCGTCGAGGTTCCGGAGGACAAGTAGATCTGCGTCGATAAAGATTACCTTGTCGTATTGCGTCAATTGCCACACTCTTAACTTGCTGAAGTTCCACTCGTTGTAAGCGCCCTTTTTCGCGTTTGGAGATCGGATCCGGTGGATGTGCCGAATCTTCCATCCAGCGGCTCGTAGGCCCGCTAGGGACTTGCTGGTGATCGAGTCATCGGCTAGAAGGACCAGGTCTTTGGTCGAGCCGGTCCTCCTGATGCTTTGAGCCAAGGATATAGCACCGCAGACATAAGCTTCCGAAGAGTGAAGAACAGTCGCATAGGCCTCCCGAGGGCGGTACATCGTGCCGTTTGCGTTTCTTTGGGACGACCGCAACGGGTATCCTCTCCACCTCTCTTTTCCTGGAAACCAGTCACCATATGTTTCTTCATTAAGTTTGACATTCAATTATTAGTGAGTATCCAATTTTTTAATTAATATATATATATATATATATATATATATATATATATATATATATATATATATCCTGCAATCATGAACTGGATTTAATCATTCAATGCTGATTGACAATTTAGCTAATGATTGAATGCTCCCATATATGCTCCTAGTACATATCTCTTCTAGGAAGAATCAAGATTCAAGAATCGGTTTTCCTCTGAAAGTCATTTACTGGAAGACGCATGAAATGAAAGAAATCTGGCGTGCCGCATTGTAATCAGATTCTCTTATCAGCTTAGCAAGAGAGGTTTTTAGTGTAAAATTCTTGAACTTTAACCCTCGGTATGCTAAGAATAGTTTATAAAGTTGGTGTACTAAATGATATGGCGGGTCATTAGTTGATTTTGATTATAGTCCCTTATTTACGTGCACTATGCCGAGTCTATTTATCTATCCGCAAAATCAGAAGCATAAGAAATGAATTTGTCAAAGAACTCACCGTTCTCAGCATAGGCGGGAGCGATTTGGCAAGACCCAACAGGCATCAAAACCTTCTGCTTTAATCTCCCTTGCTCAGGCTTATACACCCAGTAATCGCCCACATGCCTCACCAGATCATCGCACCGGAAAATCTCAACCATCGGCCCACACGATCCAAGGAAAACAGCATAGATTTTCCGATTCATGTCCAGGTTTATCCGCCCGGTCACGGCCAAATTAGCCACCACCAAGTTAACTTGCAGTCTAAACACATCCCTCAAACCTCTCCTCCTGTCTCCGCCATCCTCACATGGAACCTTGGCCACAATCACGTCGAGATCGCGATAATCTTCAAACTTCGGCATCGGTATATCAGGGCATGAAGGCTTAGCCTTCGGATCTTCATTGATCCATGAGGGAAAGAAGTTTACCCACGTGAGGTTTCCGGGCACACGGTCAAATGTCACTTTGACGGCCTTCGCGAGGCCTTTCATCGCGAACTCAGGGTCAGATATGTCATCGATATTCACGAACCCCACGCGGACTTTCTTGCCCTTCATTTCATCTTCGACAAGGCGGTACCAAATGGGGAGCTTGGTCTCGTTCCTCACAAGGTGGGCATGCTGGAGGGGAGGCTTCGTCCGAGCAGAAGACGACGGCGACGACGGTGTCTTGAAGTGGTCTTTGGTGATATTGAAAGAGCCTGAGAGGATTAGGAGAGCGAAAGTAATGATGAAGAGAGAGACGATCAAGGGCCTATGCTTTGAATTTGGTCTTGAAGCCTTGTAGGCCATTACGTTCTCTGAGTCTTTTGCTGCTTATTTTGAAGGTTTTGTCCTTGAATGGACAACTTAAATAGGAGAAAAGGAAAAAAAAAGGGGAGAGAGAATGCGTGCATGGATGCACGTTGAGGCTGTGTAGTTGGTAACCTTGTGATAATGTTGCGTTTGAAAATACTAATGGATTTAATCTCTTTTTAATAAGCAACAAGGCTCCAACATCCATTGAATTATATGCCTTTTTAAAAATAATTTCGGGGATTTTATGCCCAGATCTAAATCATTTTTAAAATGGTAGGTAGGCGAAAAGGGGTCCCACTTGCTTTATAATAAGATTTGGTTTAAGCATTATTTGGATGATTGGTGATTATTGACTTTCCTAAATGCCGGCCAATGTCGCTACTTATAGAATCTTATATTATAGGGTCATCTCATAAATGGGAGATTTTGTTTATGTATTATTTGGATTATTGATGATTATTGACTTCCTAAATGCCGGCCAATGCAACCACTGGGGTTCGCCCCAGTGGCCACCCTTCCAACATGGAAGGGGGAGGTGAGGGGTTCAAATCCCCACTTCTTAGGAGGGAATGGGGGTGGGGACGCGTAAGTTTCGAGAGTGGGTTGCGACTCCCACGCCCTGCAAGAGGCATGGCACAAGTCTCCGAGTGAATGTAGAGTAGGAATAGAGTATGACTGACCAAAAAAAAAAAAAATGCCGGCCAATGCCGCTACTTATAGAATCTAATATTATAGGATCATCTCATAAATGGGAGCCCCACAAATAACATATTTGTACGGAAAAGTAAGCCCATTGATTCAAAATTAACGAGAGGAAATGAAGAGTTGAATAAGGTTAGCCACCTGAATTCCGAACAAATATATTTGTACAGAATAGCAAGCTCGTTGATTCAAAATTAATGAGAGAAAATGAAGAGTCTAATAAGGTTAGCCACCCTGATTGCTCGATTTCATATGATCTTAGCAGCAATATTGAAAGTGTTATTTCAATAATTTATTATGGAGTTACTACAGATGATTAGATTGATCGTTCTACTGAAATTGTATATAATATCTCATGCCCCGAGTTCTTAGATTGCATAAAATATGTAAATTTCATTTCTTCGCTAATCATATGAAAGAGTGATCGTGGAAATCGGATGGATTATAGGGAAATTGATAGTTTAGACGATTTTTTCTTCTTACCTATAGCCAATAAGTTGACTTTTGATGTAGGAAAATGTCACGTTGGGAAGGAAATCCGGACAAATAAAATTGCTTTCCCATATATGTATAGTGCTAATCATATTAGTTTTAATTTAAAAGGAGATTATTAATAAGTGTATACCCAAAGTAGTGACCGACCAATAAGTTCACAATTTGACCGCACCAGTCAATCGAGTAGGCATAAGGAAAGAAGTTGAATTGGACATTGATGATTTTCATTTTCAAAGTAAAAAAAAAAAACCACATTTTCATTTGTAGGAAGAAATCACCTGTGTTTTTATGAGTGCAAGTTAAAATCTAAAACTCATTTCACTAATTATTCACCCCTCAAAAACCGACGAGTCAGATAGATATCAAATTAACTTGGTTATATCGGTGCATCGCATCATTATTGGCTTTGGCATTACACGATCAATCCATAGACATTGGATGTTATGTTAGGTTAAGATTACTAGGTTGTGAAGGAGAAGTCTCCAATAGATTTCATTCTTTTCAAAAAAATGAGTCCGAGTATTTTGTAATTGATGATGATATATCTATCTTTTAACATAAATCGTGAGTAATCTATATTATCACACTTGAGAGAGAGATCACTTCATTTTTTATATATATGTGAATGGTAACATTCTTATAAAGACTTCTTAGGAAGATTAAATTACCACATGGATTAATTGAAAAGAAGCAATTAAATCACCCAAAGCTCATAATCAGAGGAGATAAAAGTCATCACGTGATTGTCGTCTAAAAAAGAAATTGAAGTGAAAGTTTGTAGCGTTGACTTTAGTGTACAAAGAGGCCGTCCGCCGAAACAGAGAAAAGAATTGATTAGGCCTAAGAGGACATGCGGTACATCCAGCGGAATCGTTTCCCGGTATGGTGTGCCGTCGTAATCAAGTACAAAAGCATGGTCACAAGTTATACAATTGTAAATACCGGGCGGGACTGAACATCGGTGGCATCGTTATTACATATCCTCTGGCATTAAATGGTCGTTATCTTTATCGCTAATTTACGCAATTAGAATTTACTTAGAAATCCTTAATAAATGATTAACAAATGATGCCGCGATCTGTATGCATTATTTATGTTAAAAAGAACTAATTCGTTAACAAGATAAAATGATTTCTAAGACTAGTACATAGTAACGCAACTTATGCTAACAATGTATATGGCCGATGACATGGCACATGCCACATCATTTAACAAGAATCTCTTAATAGTGGCATTACTTTTGTGTTTTTCTCAAAAGTACTTTCGATCGGTTGCACAAAAGCCCACTCAAAAGATTCAATCTGCCTAGTGATTTTGAGTTAATTGAAGTGGGTATATTGTATTATTGTCTATGAGCAACCAAGTATGAGTATCAAACTGCCGCCACAGTGCCCCTGCACCCCTTCCTTTTCTGCGCTCCACGCCTGGGTGTTTCATCGGGGAAGGCCGCTGAAATCCAAGGTGGCTTCCCTACCCCCTGAAGGGGGGTTGTGGCGGGTAAACCTGCGGGTTATCTATGTTTTTCGAGGGGATAACCACCCTCTAGCCCGTCTGCTTCCGGGCTGTCAAAGCCTTTTAAGGTCTTGCTTAGGACCACTTTTTTACGTGTAGAACCCCTTGAAGGGGGCCGAATCACGGCCTAATTTTGTATCCAGGCATGGATAGATTTTTTCACCAGGGGGGTCTTCCTGGGGGCTTTCCTTGCCAGGGGCTTCATTTTCCCTGGGTTACTCACCCTCATGGCCCTTAGACGGCACCGTGAAGGAGCAGTTTAAAGTCCTGCTCAGGACTAAGTATTAGTATCAAAAGAATCCCAACACTACATTACTCTTTCTCAAGGAATATGTAGGCTAAAGAAATTAAGACCAAATTCGAACAAATCAAACATTTTCAGTAAT
Organism: Eucalyptus brandiana; assembly: GCA_014182725.1. Lineage (NCBI taxonomy): Eukaryota > Viridiplantae > Streptophyta > Magnoliopsida > Myrtales > Myrtaceae > Eucalyptus > Eucalyptus brandiana. The sequence goes on from CM024669.1 coordinate 23,985,849, forward strand.
GTTACTCAAGTCACTGTAACTTAAGTCTTAGTTCAAATCGGACCGTTTAGATTAATTGAGAAGTAATAATTCACAACACATACTACATGGTTGAAAGTTTGAAAAATAATTAAGCAACTTTCGGAGAGAAAATGTAACTGAATTCCTTTTGGGGAGGATGAGATTAACATAATATTTTAAAAGTAGGGATCCCATGAGCCATTTAATGAATTTTTTGGGGCTATATTGAATAATTTTGATTCTCCTTTCATGCAAAATTGGAGCCCAAATTTGCTAAAAATCATTAATTTTAGGTCTAATATTAATTCTGTCTTGAACTTTCTTTCCTCTAAAAACATAGCACTAACTTTCACTCCAACTCACCACCGCCCGCAGCGGTGCAGCTGGCTTGGGCTCTCTCCCCCTCACGAAGAGGAGGAGTTCGAATCCCAAAAGCGTCGTTAGGGATTTTTACCTGGAGTACTGTGGTGGTGAGGGTTTGCTCGCCGGCTGTTGGCATGGGGTTCCCTGAGTTATCAAAAAAAAAAAAAAAAACTTTCACTCCAACCCCAAGCTGTCCATAAGTCCAAAATGGCCACTAATTTCTTCAAAATTAACAACATTTGTGCCACTTAGAAGTCATTTTCAGAACCCACATCTTTATCAGTGCTCTCACTTTCGTATAAAATAACCATAGTCTCATAAAGTGGATAATTTTGAAGAAACCAAAGGCGATTTTTTGACAAATGGTTTACAATGGTAAATTTGGACTAGAATGAAAGTTACTAAAATAAAAAGTTGGTGATTATTTTTAGTAAAAAAAAGGTCTGAGACAAAATTAAGATTGAACTTAAAGTTGGATTTTTTTTAAAAAAAAAAAAGGAATTAGGCCCGCAATCTGATCATTAGCTACTTACTTTGGATGCTTGTCTCATATCCGATTAGCTTGGCCACAAAAAAATAAAAAAAAATAAAAAAATCCCAATTTCAAAATTTTCTCTTTAAATTGAAATCCACTGGAGTCTGGTTTAAAGGCCATTGAATAAACCAGTGGTGATTCTTGAACGAATGATTGATAATGGCAAATTTGGACTGGAGTGAAATTTACTATAATGAAAGTTGGTGATTTTTTTAAGATTAAAAAAGTTTGGGACAAAATTAGGATTAAACCTAAAGTTGAGTTCTGTTTTTTTTTTAGGAATTAAGCCCAAGATACTATTTTTAACTTAAAATCCACTATAGTGTGGTTTAATATATGGTTTGCATTATCTTAATGGTGAGACTTGTTCCTTCCTCGTTATTGTTTTTTTCTCTTAGATTTTTTTCTTATTAAACCTACTTTACTCTCACTCTAACTTTCAGACTCAAATTTTTGCCCTATCTCTTTATAAGGCGTGAGAGTCAAAACTCACACCTGAAATTAAATCGTCTCCACGCTAACCCCCTGAGATAATTGGGAATTCAAATCTCCCATCTCCCCCTTCCAATATGAGAGGATGGTTTTTCCCTTAGATGTTTTGGTTAATTTGTCATGTGTTTTGTCGAACTCCAATTGGAAATATGCTCATACACGCCAATTGAAGAAGGCTTGTCATGCGTCCTTTACCTAAACTCCCTCTCCATCAGATGGGCTTGTTTGACGTTGTATCACTGAGCGACGTACGTAACAAATAGTTAAATTCATCTCTTAGAATTTATTAATGTTCCCTAAATACATTGTAGTTCATTAAGAGAAATTATAAATAAAGTCATACACCTATTGTTATTGTGTCTATTTAATCTTAACTATTTTAAAAATTTGCTAATATTGTCATTATGGCCAATGTTGATAAAAAAAAACGCTAACATGGCAATCTAGCTTGATCGTCTTATGTGGTGCAATTGATGCTAACTTTGACGATTTTTATAAACTTTTTGATTTTTTTTCCCTTTTCTTTTTTTTTTCTTTGCACTACGCCTAAGACCAGCCATAGGCAAGGACTGCCCTTACAGGCCACAGGTGAGGCCGGCTTAGCCAGATTTGGGTGAGGGTCGCCTTGCCCACGGTCGGCGAGGGTTGTGACCCTCACCAATAGCTGGCGTGGGCTTGTAAACCCAACCCTCGTCAGTTGTGACAAAGAAAAAAAAGAAAAAAGAAAAGGGAACTAAAGAAAAAAATTAAAAAATAAAATATTGTAAAAGTTGTTCACGTTAACACCGACGTTGTCGGGTAGGATGGCATGCATCCACATCAACGATTTCGGGCCAAAATTGGCTGAATGAACTATTTTGGCAAATTATCGAAATGATTAAGATAAAATTGTCCAAACTAAAAAATTTATGATTAAATTGGTAAAAGTACAATAAAATGAGGATTTTTTTTGGTAAATTTTGCCCTACTTATGCAACAGCACCATGCTAAGTGAAGAAGGGTGTTCGAGCTTCTCGCTTCAAGACTTGAATTCGAATCATCAACTTTGCACGCCCTTTTGAGGCTAACTCGACACCACGGAATTGCTTTTGTGCTTATTGCAGCTTGCTGAAATAATTAAATATTAAATCACGCATTCATTTTATAACTTAAGCTTTTAAAACAATTGACAATTGTTTCGTAAAATCTTTTATGGTATAAGAGTTGGAGGTCTTGAGTTCCAATCTTTCCAAACTCTATTTGCCTCCCCAATTAAATATGTCCACGTCTATTACTAGGCAAGAAGACTAGATTAAGTGTGCAGGGGATTGTTGGAATAATTAAATATTAAATTATGCTTTCATCTAACGGCTTAAACTTTTAAAACAGTTAACAGTGGTTCCATAAAATTTGACATGGCTAATCAGCTGAGGATGGGGAATACCATGCAAATGCTCGAGCACTTTAGTGGGGGAGAAAAGATGGCATTTGTCAATTAGGGAGATGACGAGGTGACTTGCAGTAAAATAAGGCATTATGGTTTTTTTTTTTTTTATTTGTCCTTTTGCTTTCCAAAGACTCCAGCATATTCTACTACGAAGTTCCTATAAATTGAACTCCATGTTTAACTTGATTTTCATTTGCATGCCCACTCAAAAAGAGAAGAAGAATAAGAAGAAGAAGAAGTCGTTTTCATTTCCTTTCTATTCCATAGTATTTTGAAGATCGAGGCCATGAATCTTTTGGTAAATGGTGGGGTTTTCTTGTTGAGCATCATTCTGTTTTCAGCTCTCGAAAAGGTCCTGCAGAAGTTCTGGTGGAACCCGACTCAGGTACGACGTGTAATGGCTTCGCAAGGAGTGAGAGGCCCTCCCTTACGGATTCTTCCATGGCTGCACCAGAGAAATATTAAAGTTGAGAGACGAAGTTGGCGAGGAAAATGAACAAGCCCACGGTGGACTTTTCTCAGGATATTTTGCCCATTGTGGAGCCTCACGTTCACAAGCGGACTCAAATTTACGTTAACAAGCAGACTCAAATGTTTGGTATCTAAATCTCTCTTGTCGCCTCTTTTAGATGATTGATTTCAATGGAATGCCTACATCCCTAAGTTTTGTAAGCAGCTTGATATGGTGATTTGGTTGTGAATACGCTCTTCACTTGCCACTCTCTGGATCCTGTGGATTAGAAAACTTATCTGAAACTTAAAATTTATGAAGTAATTCCATGGTATTGACACCTAAATTTTGGCATCCCATTTAGTAATTCATTGAATAGAAAATTAGGAATCAATTCCAGTCCCTAGTAAAAATATTAAGTTAAAATTGCATATAGATATTAGAAGTACTTGCTTTAATATTTAAACTTGCATTTTACCGAGGGTGGATGGACTCAATTGAAAGCTTCTGAGCTTAGTTGTGGACTGAACCCGTGAGCTAGAAGATTTCAAGCAAGCCCTTTTGTTGTTGGGGTTGAAATTGTTGCACGTGGTGACTCACTTGATTGCATGACTTGGTTGAATTTGGGAATATTTTAGGAACATATACATGGGAGATTGACGGCCACAAAGGAAAAAGGGAGAGAGAGATGGGCCATTTTATTAGTGTGAGCTTTTTCTAGTTTATAAAAAAGGATTGTGAGTTAGGCCTACAATACTCACATGCAGGTGCACGAATAATTGTGTGATTATTAGGCGTACTTAGCATTAACTCTTATATTTTTGTTCTTTAATTTTATTTCGTACAGTTATCTTGTTAATCTTTATTAGTCAAAAGGTTATATTTGTTCATTCAGTTTTTTTGGAAATTATGAAATTCGGAATTTTGTTAGAAAATTATTATCATTTTTTTATTTCGAATTTTATTTGTCTTTTCGAGATAATATTTGAAAATATATTTTCAGTTTGCAACTTTTTTCCAAAGGGATGCTTTGTTCACTTTGCAATCTTTCCTACGCCAATTAAGTCTTTTTGAGTCAACCATTATTTCAATTGTTTCCCTTGAAAGACTCTAGAGAATTAGTATAATTGCTATATAGTATTTTCAATTATAACTTTATTGTATCTTGGAGGATATTTGGTGGTCCTCGGCATTACTGCTTCCTCATTGACTGAGTAGCACCGTGAATCGCTGAGCCAAGCCGAGCCTCGATGATCGCTACTCTCTATTTTTGCATTCCCCCCCAGCTGAGCACTGTCAGCCGCCACGCCGGTCAGCCACAGCCCACCGTGACTCGACGAATTTCTTGCAGGTCCTCGACGAGTTGTTGCCACCAATCCACGGACGTCTCCAACCGTGGTCAACCTCTTGCTCCTCCGAGGCCCAGTCCACCGGTGAACTGGAGATTCTCGGTGTAATTCCGTTGAAGGGAAGATTGAAAAAGTCAAATAAAAGACCTAGCAGAGACCAAATAGAAAGAATCGATGGAGGACAAAGGAAGCAAATCCGGTGCTACTGTTTTATCCAAATAAGGAGGTCGAGAGTTATCATTGCTCTAATGGAGAAGTCCAGTCCCGACGTTTAAGCCATCCTTTGCCCCAAACTCGTCGCTGATCACCGACGGGCACCGCCATGAGCCTCCTCCGCTTGTGGGTTCGTGATTCCTGCGATTCGTCGTCAGTCACAATTTGGAAACACATTCGAGCGGCATCGAGAGCTAGGTAAGAATTTTGGGTAATTCAATTTTCATATGTTTTGTTGCCTTCTTTGAAATATTCTAATATTGGTTGAATTTCTGAACATATTATTGATATCCATAAAACCCTGAGTAGACTTTAAAATTAGGGATTATTCCCTAATTTTTTAACGTACTATAATTATCAATTTGATGTAATGCCCGATGTACAATTCGTAATTGCACAGAAAATCGCCAATCCTATCTCATACCTGAGATACAATTCATGATTGTACTAAAAATTGGTCAATTTGATCTCATACTCGAAATACGATTCGTTAATTTATTTCCGAACTTAGATTAATATCAATAGTATCTTGTGTGATTTGATGCCGTGTGGATTTGATTTCTTTCTATCTTTGTTTGATTTGAATTGCTGTTGTTTCTTAAAAAAAAAAAAAAATCCAAAAGAAAAAGGATCGGATACAGTTAAAGTACATTATTTTTGGGATAGATTGAATGTTTAAATTAGGGGATTTAATTAATTTAGAATTGAATAAAGAAAAATACAAAATAAGTCATGTTTCATGCGTGTATCATCACTATATGTCATTACTATATGCTTTTCATTCATAACTTGCCATGTCATAATCACTGCCATGTCATTGCTTACGTGTAATCTATTAATTATATTTTAGGTTCATGAAATTGTGTGCCCAGCTAGAATAGTTGTATATTAATTTTGCTCGTCGTTAGAGATTACATCTTATGTCATTTAATTAAAAATTGAGTGTATCTTTAGAGTAGACATGTTTTGTACGTCATCATATTAGAATAGTTCCATAATGATTTTTGTCCATCATCAGAATTAGGTCATTTAGTTAAAAATTGGCCTGTCCTACTAGAATACTATGTTTAGTTGTTGTTAGGATTAGGACATTTAAATAAATTATGTCTCATGTCATGTTAGATCAGTAGTGTGCATTGCATAAAGCATGATTTTCATTAAATAAGTGAAAACCTTAAAAATATTGAGTGAATTGCTTGGTAATTAGAAATCATTGTTGATGTGAATGCCTAACTAATATTCCGGATGCTTTCCTTGTTTTGAGGTAAGCATTTCCTTCATGTGCTTGCAATTTATTAACTGCTTTGCTTTTTTGAGTGTTAAACAATGGTTGCGCACTTGCATGATCACCACATATGTTAGGAGTAAATTAAAATAAATGCAAATTGCCTACAAAACATTTTTTTTCTTTTAATGAAAGAGAAAAGGTAACAAAAAGGTGTTAGAAAAATATAGCATAATCAAGTTCCCGTATCCATAATCTCTTATTTGTAGGAGTAAAGTAAGTTTTTTGTTACTTTGCTTGGGTTTCCAATAGGCCCACTAAAAATTAAATTAATGGCGACTCTTAATTGAAAATCATTTGCATGTTAATGTCTTAAATCCTAAATTGCCAATTGGTATATGCTTTGGAGAACCCAAGTTAAGTCTAAGCCTTGGAGATCCCAAGTTAAGTTTAAACTTAACAATCCATTAGCCGAATCTATAGGTGATTCCACCTACTTTGGGAAGGTCGCGACGCATGGTACTTGGAGGCTAAAAGGCACTCCGTCTACAATAAGGCTGACATAGTTGTGTTTTATAAGATAGCATATTTACCTCAAGTATTCTTGAATTTTACTGGTATTGTGGAAACCCAAATTGAATCAAATTTTTGACACTCCTAATTTCTATATTATTTCGGAAAAAAAAAAAAAAAAAAAAAAAAAAGTAACCTAACTTCAAGAGTGTCCCTTAATAAGAAAGTTAAAAACATATCATGCATGCAAAAACGGAGTTGATATAAGATCCACTAAACTACTTATTAACTGCAGTGGGTCAGGACTACTTATACAAACCCAAGGCATGAATCCCGGTTCATAAAAACTCGTAGGGCACTTTCTGCATTTTCCAAATAATTAGGCCTCTATAATCGTACTCTTGCGTTATTGAAAAGAGAATATCAATACGATCTCCATTAAGCATAGTTTACTAGCAACATAGTTAATTCATCGTTTGATCTCTCTTTGAGGTATTAATGAGACTTAAGCTAAATTCGCCATTTAAGTTAAATAAGGTTTTAGTATACCCGTTAGAGTTAGCAGAAGCCAGAAGCCAAACATTAAATTACCTAGATTTTTGCTTCTTTTAATTAATTCTTAAGAATACTTCTTCTCCTCCCCCACGAAGCCAAAAAGTCTTTTCCTCCATCTTCTCTTTTAATTAAACCCCGCGGATACTTTGTTGATCCTCATTGTTTTTTGAATTTGGCTTTGTTTTGTAGTGTTCTGGCCTTTGCTCTACTTCAATTTGCTTTACCATGGAAGCCTATATACTTCTCACGAATCCTTTTGAGCCATGAATACAATTTTTTTTTTGACAAAAAAAAAATTAATTCTTAAGAATTGAATGATAATACGTATTTTGTTAAGGTGCCCTACTTCGATATAAGACTATCTATTATGAGTACAATAAACTCAGAAATAAAAACTCATATTCCAAAAGTTAAAATGTTTCAATTAAAGTGAAAAACTAAAGCTAATGCTACCCTAAATGCACTACTTATATAAAAGTTACTGCATATGTTATATCATTTGCCGTTTCAGCATCCTTTTATTCCACGTGCTTACGGTCAAATTGGAAAAAATTACTCAATTAAATCTAAACATATTGTGTGGATGCCAATTTAATCTTAAATTTTTCAAATTTCCTAATTTAGTCGTAAACGTTTACTTGAAGTTCCAATGTAGTCCTTCCGGCCTATGTATTCGAAAATCGCTAATATGGCAATTTAGTTATTGCTAGCCGTCCTACATAGCATACCATACGTTAGCGATTTCTAGCAAAAATTGGATGGAATGACCATATAAGAATTACACATAAATGTTTATGATCGAATTGATAAAATTGAAAAGTTTAGGGCTAAATTGACATTTATACAATAAGTTTATGTGTAACATCCTGAATTTCCGTTCGCTTAATTAGTGAGAATTCAAGGAAGGACTAAGGTTAGCAATAATCAAGGTGGAAATGTCAACATCTCGAGATTCCTTTGAAAGATTTATTCGATCTATTTGAGTCCAAGAATATAGGAAAATTCGTTGGACAATTGCAGAATATAGTTTAGACGATATTCTTGCGTTGAATTAATTTTTTATGGTCAATTTCATTAATGTGGCCATTATACTCTAAAGTATGCTTTATATTATATAATGGATTATAAAATTAGGATAAGATAAGTGGATACTAAGCCTAATCACCCTATGGCCGGCCACCTATTACCTAACCTTAGCCCTAAAAATTCATTTTTTCCCTTGGATGATTTAATGCATGTAATCATGGGCGAATAGTACCCAAACCAATGGATTTACATGCATGAAATGTGTTTAACAAGCCAAGTGAACACCCTTTCCCTCTTAAAACCCCTTTACCGGCGCCATTCTCTCTCTCTCCCCTCCCCCCACTCCCCCTCATTTTCTTCATTTTGACCCAAGAAGTTCTTTTCATCTCCCTTCTCCCTTGGCTGCTCCATCACCGAACCCTCTCTTCTCCATTTCCTTCTCCTTTCTTGCCAGTTCTTGCTCAAATTCTCACCACAAGTGAAGTTTAATATCAAGGCAAGCAAATGGGACTAACTCTTAAGCCTCTTGATCTCTCTTTCTCTTGGTTTTGCTTGCTTAGGTAATGGGGGGTTGTTATGGTGTTTGATATGTCGTTTGTTCGATTTTGGTGTCTTCTTTGAGATAGAGTAACCAAGCTAGTGATCTTCCTATGAACGACTTTGGTCGAGGCTTATAAGGGAGGCTTGAGTCATTTTTATGAGATGCATGTTGATTAGTAGTGAATTTTGAGCTTGTATGTTGATGATCTTTCCTTAGATGTCTAGACGGTAAGTCTTATACTAAGTTTATGCCTTGCATGTGATTTCCATGGTTTGTGACTGTGAGATGAAGCTGAAATGAAGTCTTCCATGGCTGTTTTAGCTTGTCGTGTGACGTTTTGGTGAGTGGATCTCGATGAGGCGACAAAAAAATGGAATTCATGTACTTGGTTCAAGCCCAAAAAATAGTGTGCATATTGTACCCTTCTGTTTTGCTAATTTTGCTGCAACTTTTTTAGACTAGATCTCAAGAAATTTCCTTTTCAAAATTGTTTAAAATATTCTAAAGTTTAAAATGTTTAAATTTTAGATTTTTTGGAGTTAATTTGGAGGGTCAAATGGTCATATTTCTTTTCAAATTCCTATTTGTCCAGTACCGTCGAGAAGGTGACCCTCACTGATTCTTGATTTTCTATGGATTTCTCTAGTTAGAATCTTGATGAGCTTTCTCACAAAAGTTGTTTGAAATTGTTTTTTCTGCAACATATCCAAATTTGATAATTTTTTAAGGTGGTTTCTTTGAAACAAATTTCCGAAGATTTAACTATCCTGTTTTGAGGCTCTATTTTGCTCCAAGTCCTAGCAAACGAAAGGCATAGTTGCATGTCGATTTTGACCTAGTGATCTTCATGAGAAATCTTTGTCAAGGTCTTTGTGTAACGTTTCAAAAATTAGAATTGTTGAAGGTCACTTACTATTTTAAATCAAAGTGATTTCCACAATCGGACAAAACTGCCCTTTTTGACCGATTTTCAAAATGAGGCTCTCATGAGAGGAAAACGAGGGAATCTTGAAATGATGACTTCCGTAGAGTCAACCAGCACACTTGAGAGCTATGATTCACTGTGATATGATCCCACTTGATGATGTTTTCAATTTATTAAGTGTAGTGATAGAATCTGTAAATTCTGGCTATTGAGTGAGCATAAGGTATTAAGTGTTGCAATAGTTGCATGATATAGCCTATACATGAAATTGATGGAATGAAATGCCATGTCATATGTATGCCGTGTGTGATGATGGATGAGTATGAGGCTACGGATGGCAAACCATGGCGTTATGATTGGGTTAGTTGAGGGTTAATAGGGTTCCCTAGTACCTAAATGTCCGGGGGATAACAGGGTTTCCCACTAGTTCCCTAATGATGGCCTAGAATGGATGTCAGGAGGGTTTCCTAGGATACTGTGTGTTCTCTAAATGCCCAGTAGTGGGAACCCTAGGGGTAATAGGGTTCCCTAGAAGTTTGGCTGTGTGAATGGTATATTGGAAGTGACCCACATGATGCCGACTTGCCACCGATTGAAATTGTGAGATGGGGTGGACCAAATGGTGTGTTATGCATGAAATGAAACATGTGCCGAATGCTATTGCATTTCGTGTGCTACACGTACTTGTGAGGGCATTATAAGTATTGATTAATTGCTAATTCCATTATAGGATCACTGTAGGCGCATCTTGGAAATCAAAAGTGCATTATATTGATTGATTTATGAATATGTCTTATCTTTTGCTAAGTTTTGGTTTACTCATGTTGTATTACAAATTTTGCAGATAATTAAAAACGACGAAGGTATCTCCTTTAACTTGATTGGGACAGCCATGTTATTTTGAAAGTATATCAGAGGACGTCACGTTTCAGTAGTCCGAACATGTGTATGTTCGCAGATGTCTACTTTCTGGGTAGATGTAGGCCGTAGTCAATTGATACCATAACGTTTTATTGCATGGTTTGTATGGGAGGGCAACAAACTGAAGGGACCTCTCTGGTTTTTGGAGTGACAGTGACAACAACGACTCTGAGGATGACAGTAGCAGTAGTGGACCATCTGAGTATAGAGACCCGGATGAGAAGTGGGTTAGCGATGGATGGGAATGATGCATGACAGTATTGGGTTAGGCGAGTTGGTTTCCAAGGCAATGATTTTCATGACAGCCACTTTTTGAGTTTTAATTGCATGGTGGGCGATGAATGATGTTGCTCATGTGGGCGGGGGTGGAGATATCTTTTTTGTTACGCCAAGATTAAGGTCAGAGGTTGTTTTGTTTGTGTGCCGCCCATGTAACTAAATAATTAAGCCAGTGAACGGAAACTAACTTCAACCTGTTATGCCCCTGAGGGTACATGTCTGCATAATTCACCTTATTCGTGCTTCTGTGCTAAAGAAAAAATAACGGCTATTAAGATGGCATTAATTAAGGTGGCACGCTTGGGGCATCACATTATAAATCTGATTGAATAATTTCTTCAGGTAAATTGTTCAACATTTTGGTCATGGCTGGCTAAATTTTGCAATAAATTGGACCTTTTTGGGCTTAAAATGTGAAAGGAAAAAAAAATTCACACTTTTAGCATTCAAAAAGACACTCAAAATCATCAAATTCAAAAGCCAAAAGTCAAACTGGTACTCCTATAAGAAAATATTGGGTACATTAGTTGTATCTAGTCGGCAAATTACTAGTCGTTGATCGACACTAGGGCCAACATTTCAGATTTTCCAAAATTCTTTTGCCAATCAGTTTCTTTCTTCCATAAACTCCTTTCTTCTCTCTCCTTTGTCTCTGTCTCTGTCTCTATCTCCATCTCCAAGAAAATATTGGGTACATTAGTTGTATCCAGTGGGCAATCAAGTAAAGAAATGACAAGGTTACTTGCAGTTAAATAAGACAATTAGGGTTTTTTTTCTTTTTTTTTTTTTTTTTTTTTCCGTTTGCTTTCAAAAGATTCCAGTATATTCTACCATGAAGTGCCTATAAATTGAACTCCATGTTTAACTTGATCTCATATTCATACCCACTCAAAAAGAGGAGAAGTCGTTTTCATTTCCTTTCTATTCCATTGTATTTTGAGGATCGAGGCCATGAATCTTTGGGTAAATGGTGGGGTTTTCTTGTTGAGCATCATTCTGTTTTCAGCTCTCGAAAAGGTCCTGCAGAAATTCTGGTGGAACCCGATTCGGGTGCAACGTGCAATGGCTTCACAAGGAGTGAGAGGCCCTCCCTACGGATTCGCCCATGGCTCTACCAGAGAAATATTCAAGTTGAGAGAGGAAGTGGCGAGGCAGATGAACAAGCACACGGTGGATGTTTCTCATGATATTTTGCCCATCGTGGAGCCTCACATTTACAAGTGGAGTCAAATGTTTGGTAACTAAATCTCTCTCGTTGCCTCTTTTAGGATGATTTATTTCAACGAACTTCATCCGTCCCTAAGTTTCATAAGCATGTTTTGTTAGCTTGATACGATGATTTGGCTGAGTATGCTCTCTACTAGCCACTTTGTTGATCCCGTAAATCAGAAAACTTCTCTAAAAGGTGTGTTAGTAAATAATAAATTATGTTTTCATCTAACAACTTGAGTTTTTAAAATAATTTGGTCATGGTCTTACCAAATCTCACATGGTATTAGAGTAGGAGGATTTTTAGATCTCATTTGCCTCCTTAATTAAATTTCCACGCTTAATAAATAGGCAGAATAATAATAATAATAATAATAATAAATAAAGACCAGACTAACCGTGAGGAGAGTGTTATGATATTTAAATAATAAATTATACCTTCATCTAATAGCTTGAATTTTTAGAATAGTCGATAGTAGTTCCACAAAATTTCACTAGTGAAAATTTATGGAATAGTTCCATAGTGCTTGGTGGCTAAAAAGACAGTCCCTCCTAAGTAAGGCTAACGCAGACGTGTTTTATGGATAGCATATTTACCTCAAGTATTCATGACCTCCTCCATGCCCCTTCATATATATATATATGCGCGCACACATACATAGATACATTCATCTTTCATAAGTGCACTTTTTAAGTTTCCATGCTCATTGAATGGAATATAACCGAAAAAGTTTGAGAACAAAACTGCTCTTATTTTTCTTTCATACAATCATTTTGATTGACAAAACACCATATAAAGTAATTAGGCCAATATAGAGAATAATACAATTACTTAGGGGCGTCAAAAATACCGGAACTAAACCGATCTAATCTGACTCCAAAATTTTGATCCTTTCGGTTTGAGAAAGTAAAGGAATTAGGATAGATTGACAATTTGGTTTGGGTTCCGAATTTTTTTTCCCTCCTCTTCCTTCTTCGTCCCTTCTTGTCTACATTCCAGAGAATCCTAAAAAAAGCACTATAATTCATCAATAGATAACATTTAAAGATTCAATCCAAAAATTGGAAAAAAAAAAAATGAGGTCTCACCGTAGAGAAGTTGTTGCTGGTGTAAGAGATCAGCAAGAAAGTTTTATCGTTCTCCCTAAAGCTTCATTGTTGAATAATTGCACCATTGGATGCTTTCATTCTTTAGAGTGGAGGACAAAAATTAAAGTAGAGTTATATAATTACTGTTTGTAACATGAATACAATACCTACTGGAGCATCATTAGAAAAACATATGTGGGTGTTTTCCTCATGATTGGAAAATTCACAATATCAATAATTAATTGGGTTGTTTGAAAGATTCTCCTCGGGAGATTTAGCTAATATGGTCTTTTTGGCCATTATGGAGATTGCTTGACTCTAATTGAATCTGTTGAAAAATATTTGCTTTGTAGATGAAAAGATGGGAGATCTTTGTCATTCATCATTCCTTTATGTTATCGTGCTTGAGATTATGTTTGTATATCTTTACAAGCACATAATAGTTAACTTGACCGAATGTGTTCCACAATTAAAGTTTTGGTGTTTCAAGAAACTAAACTTCCTGAGCAGGTTTTGCTAGTTTAGCTTGTTGCTAAATTTCTTTGTCCGACTGATTTGGAAGTGAAATCAAATGTGATAGACTAGGTTTGGAACAACTTGATGCTCAATCAAGGCATATGCTTGAAATAGCCAGAAAAAAGAAGAGGAAAACCTGAAAACTCGACCCAAACTGCATTTTCAATTAGGATTAGGTCAATCCACAGTTCGGGTCGAAATAAGTATGACTCCAAATGGTTCCGTTTGGTTTGGTTATCATGGAAACCGGAACCATTGACACCTCTAGTTACTATGTTATTTAAAAAATAAAAAGGTAACCTAACTTCAAGAGTTCCCTTAATAAAAAAGTTAAAAACATATCGTGTGTAAAAAGGCAGTTGATATATGATCCGCTAAACTGCATGCAGACCGCACGGGGTAAGAATTACCCGTATAGGCCAAAGGCATGGATCCCGATTCATGGAACCTATAGGATGCTTATGGATTTTCCAAATAGTTAGGCCTCTACAATCGCACTGTTGGGTTATTGAAAAGAGAATATCAATATGTTCTTCAGATGTGCCTAATTTACCAGAAACGGAGTCAATTCATTGTTTGATCCCTCTTCGAGGTATTAATGAAACTGAAGCTCCATTAGCAATCTAAGTTTATTAGGCTTTATTCTACCGGTTAGAGTTAGCAGAAGCTAGAAGCCAAACATCAGATTACCTAGATTTTTGCTTCTTTTAACTCATTCTTGTAAATAAGAAGAATCGAATGAAAATACTTACTTGTTGAGATGCCCCGCTTCGATATAAAACTATCTATAATAAGCACAATTGACTCAGAAATAAAAAATCATATTCCAAAAGTTAAAAAGTTTCAATTAAAATAAAAAACTAAAGCTAATGCTACCCCAAATGCACTACATATATAAAAGCTGCTGTATATGTTATATCATTTGCCGTTTCAGCACCCTTTTATTTCACATGCGTAGAGCTAATTGAAGAAAATTGATCAATTAATTCTAAATCTATTACATAAATTTTATTTTAGTTTTTAAACTTTTCACTTTTGTCAATTTAGTCCTAAATCTATGCATGAAATTTTTACATAATTCTTCTGGCCTACTTTCCGTAGAAATTGCTAATGTGGCAATCTAGTTATTGCTAACCGTCCTAACACCACTTTGGTGATTTCTTACAAAAATTGGCTGATACAACTATATTGGAATTTCGCGTAAATATTTAGGATTGAATTGACAAAATTTGAAAATTTATGATTAAATTAACATATATGCAATAGGTTTGGAATTGATTGGATGATTTCTCCTGATAAAATTGTTTAACAATTTGTTCATGAGTGTTTAAATTTCGCAAAAAGTTGGACCTTTTTGGGCTTAAAATCCCATTAAAAAAAATCACACTTTTAGCCTTAAAAACAAAACTAGTAATCGACAAATTGAAAAGCTAAAAAGTCAAAGTGACGCTCCCGTAACGCGTGCTCGGTGTGGCTTAACTTTTCAACTTTTCGCCATCTTTTATAACTTGAGAGCGAACTTTTTTCGATATCTTCAATCCTCAGGCGGACGTAACGATGTTGTTTTAGTGGACCCAAGACAAGTAATCATAAATCATGAAAATGACGATAACTTTATTTTATTATCAAGTCTTAACATTAAACAAAATATGCATTTCCCTAATTTAAAAAATAAGAAAGTATTTTTCTTGAAAAAGATTTTTACAGAAAGCATTTTCTTTTATCAGAAAATTTTTGCCTAAAAAACATACTGTTAGAAATATTCATGAAAATAAATAATATTTTACTCCTGTCCAATCATTAAGCACCGACGCTGCCTGCGTGAATTTGCAAAATCATCGTGCAAAAATGCAATTTCCGCGGAGAAAATGATGGAGCTTTAGCAAGTCAACGATGTGTGCTGGATCTTTTAATGATAAATGGAGGGGACTATTTGAAATATATATAGCTGTGGGGTAGACAATGGAAATGAATATAATTAAATTGTGCAAAAGATCTATCTTGAACGTTGCATGTTTTATTTTATTTTTTTCAATTAATACGATCCCATTCTTGGTAAACTCGTACATATATACAGAACAAACACATCTATAAAAATCCACAAAAAAAAAAAACTATAAAATTGTATGAGACCAATAGATAATAAGGGAGGAAATTAAAGGGATTGGAAATATTTGACCTCAGGATTTCCTACTCTAATATTTGACCTCCGGATTTCCTACTCTAGTATTATGAAAAAAGTTTATGATATCTTTGCCAACTAAATAGACTATTTAATACGTAAATAGTTTAAATAGAAACTAAAACATTATTGCAAGTGCTGGTTGTCTCCAAAAGTGGTAACACTTTGAATTAAGTAAAGGAACATTCTAAAGAAACGGTGGGAAATTACCAAGAAAGTTTTAAACATATTATAAAGACATCAATTCAATTCTAAACATGTTAATTTAGCCAATTGAGTTTCAATATAACTATGCGATCGATTTCATGTGGACATTATTGACGTTGACACTAGTCATCTTACACAGTACTGTTATTACTAATGTTGACAATTTTTAAATAATTTTTCTAACTTTTTATCTTTCTTTGTTTTTCCCTTTTTCTTTTCGCTAGTGGTTGGTCATCGGCAACCAGCCATTGGCGATGGCTAGCCTCACCAAAAGGAAGGTGAGGTCCAACAAAGGCCACCTTGGCCTAGGTGAAGGTCACCCTTGCCTACTAGAGGTGAGGGCAAGCACCAATCATGGGGCGCCCTTGCCAAATTTGGCGAGAATGACCTCACCACCTTGGCTTGGGCGAGGGCTAGCCTCACCAAAATTGGTGAGGGAGGCCCCCACCGGGGCTGGCCTTCGCTGAAGCAATGCCTAGTGAGGTTGACCCTTGCTCAAGTGAGGCAAACCCTTGCTTAAGTGAGGTCAACTATTGCTTGTGGTTGGCACATGTCACATAAGATACGTCCATATCAACAATTTTTGGCCAAAATTTGTTGGATGGATTGTATTAACAAATTGCCAAAAGGTTTAGCACTAAATTAGCTAGATTAAAAGGTTTGGAGTTGAATTGGTACAAATGCAATAAATTTAGGACCTTGAGAATTAGCCATGGATTTGACAAGCCGCCAAAGTCAACCACCAAAAGAAAACATAGAATCTTGCATGTGAAGGACTTTGAGAATTAGCCATGGATTTTCTGGGTTTCTTGCTGAGCACATCGATGTTGCTTCTTTCCGCAATCCTTACTTCACAAGTTATGGTGGAAACCAATTAAGTACAAAGGGCAAAGGCTTCACGAGGCACGGAAGGACCTCCCTACTTTTGGTTGAACCTTTTGATTATAGTATAGCAAATGGATATCTTCTCAATATCAAACGCAAATAGTTTTCTTTTTAAGTATATATATTTGTTTTCCACTTGTAATTAGCTAGAATTAACATACACTTAATTGGTCATAGTCAGGTAGGTTCAAGGTTCATCTAGTATAATTTAATATTAAATTGTTCTACATTCAAGCTCTTGTTAACACCATGCCTTCATTTTGTTAGTGGAATTTATTCTTTTCCTTTTCTTGATGATATGTAGGAGGAATTTTTCTGTATTGGTATGGTCCTGCAGCTCAACTATCAATCTCAGACACTGAGCTAGTCAAAGAGGTACTTAACAACAGAGATAATACATATGTAAAGCCAGACTTCCAAGAAAACATCAAGAAGCTTTTAGGCGACGGGCTATTTAGTACTAAACGCGAAAAATGGGCAAGGCAACGTAGATTGGCACACCTTGCCTTCCATGGAGAAAGCTTGAAGGTCGTTTACTGTCTTGCTACTTAGAAGTCAATTTTCCGACACGACGCGGGTTTCTATCAATTTTTGTTAGATATATCGTGATTTTGTAATATAACGAATGATAGACATAACAGGAAAACTTGTTAACTCATGTTATTACATGATTTTAACCATATACTGTCTTGTTATATATGCATAATGATAATTGAGTATGTATGTTTCAGGGCCATCCAAGGGCTTCGAACATGCATGAGAACTGTTGCTGATTATAACCATAAATTGTGAATGCAGTGCATGATTCCAGCAATGGTGGATAGTGTTCACATGCTGCTCAAGAGATGGCAGAATCTAGAAGCCAGAGAGGTTGAGTTGTTCAAAGAGTTTACGGGGATCACGTCTGATGTGATTTCCAGGACAGCATTTGGAAGCAGCTACATTAAAGGGAGAAATATGTTCCGAATGTTGGGCGAGTTGACTACTATAGCATCGCGAAATCTTTTCAAATTAAGACTTCCCGGAGTAAGGTACTTTTTTTTATTAAAAAAAAAAAAGGAAATTCTGGTGAACATCGGGGTCTTTTTATTTCAATAAATCTTTTTTTTTCTTGCGAACATTAGTGCCAATTTTGGGTTGGTTTAGAAGTTGATTCATGTGTTTCTTTGTGTAGAAATATATGGAAAACAAGTGATGAAATTGATTCCGAGAGACTAGAGAAGGCAATACGCGATGCGGTGTTAGAAATAATCAAAAAGAGAGAAGAGAAGGTGAATATGGGAGAAATGAACAACTATGGGAATGACTTTTTAGGGTCTCTTCTGAAGGCATATCATGATCCGGACGAGAGCAAGAGAATCACGATTGATGATGTCATAGACGAGTGCAAGACGTTCTATTTCGCAGGACAAGAAACAACAAATTCTGTCCTCACTTGGACACTCTTCCTCCTTGCAATTCACAAAGATTGGCAACAGGAGGCAAGAAAAGAGGTGACCAATGTATTTGGCAATGAAGATCCGAACCATGATGGAATGATGAAACTCAAAACCGTATGTAAATGTAGTTCTCTTTTTAGCAACATAGTCTATATGCCTCATGTACTTGTAAATGTGGTTTTTTTTTTTTCCCAGGTAGGGATGATCATTAACGAATCGCTTCGACTGTACCCTCCCGTCACCAGCGTCCATAGAAAAGTCAAAAAGCAAGTCACGTTGGGAAGTCTCGTTCTCCCTGCGGACATCGTCCTCCACATACCGACCCTGACCATTCACCATGACCATCGAATTTGGGGCAACGATGTGCATCTTTTCAAGCCGGAGAGGTTCTCGGAAGGGATCGCTAAAGCCACAAACAACAACGCCGCTGCGTTCCTCCCTTTCGGCTTGGGACCGCGGACTTGCGTGGGCTTGAATTTTGCGATGAACGAGGTGAAGATCGCCATCGCGATGATTCTACAGCGCTATAGCTTCACTCTCTCCCCCGGCTACATCCACTTGCCTGCCCATTTCCTCACCATTCACCCTCAACATGGAGTCAAAGTGATTCTTCATCCCCTACAGTGTGAACATGTGCGTGCTCAGTTAGATTAAAAGAAGAGGATAAACGTTCAATAATGCACGGTTATAGTGCTTGTAAAATTGCTAAGTAGCTTCCCTCGTTTCCCTTGTTTCGCACTCCATCAGTGACCACTTCTTTCAATGCAGTTTTATGCTTCATGTATCCTACCTTTGGTTTCATTTTCCTTCGTTTGTGAGAAGTAATAATGATCAGCATGAGAAGAGAGGTTGGTAGCCACTTTCTATCAAGATCATGTAAGTGACGCTATCCTCAACTTGCCCGTCCCCTACAGTAAACGGTCAATGGCAGGTCCAATTGACTTGTCCTTAGCAGCCCATCAATGATCTTGTTGTAAGAAAAATGCGAGTGGCTTCATCCCAAAATTCTTCATTTCCTCATCGTGCAGCCTACTTAAGATCTCGAATTGCTTCTTGCTGGACGGCTTTCCCTAAAAGTCCATCGACTCAGACAACTCGTCAGTTGCCCTGGACTTATTGTTCCTGTTCAAGCAATAAGCGAGTAGGTTGTAAGCCGCATAATTACACCTATCGCCCTTTTGCTGACCTGCCCAACCAATGAACTTGGAGGCGACTGCGGGGTTGTTTTACACCTCGAGCACCTTGGCGATGAGCCTAGGGCTCGCATGATGGAGCTTGCCGAGAACGATGACGACAAGGTGGCCCTCAACTGCTTCGAGTCAGGAGGAAAGTGTAGACGATGAACTGGCTGATCAGCGAGAGGCGGTGAGGGAAGAGGGAAGCTTGGGGGGCTGAGCTTGGAGATTGGAGGGGGCTGTAGGGGTGGTGGTCCGGGTCTTAGTTGTGGAGGTGGAAGGTGGTTCGGGTGTTTTAGGGGTTTAGGAGAAGAGGCGGTCGTAGACAACGGGCTGCTTATAGGAGGGCCGCGGTGGTCGGAGAACAAGAAGGGTTGAGGCTTCGGTGCGGGGATCTTTTCGTGGTGTCGCCGCCGTCCCTACGGCGGAAAGTGGGGGGCACCGCAAGTGTAGATGGGGGAGAGTCGTTGGCTGTTTTGATGGCGATGGCAAAATGGGGGGACAATTATTACATTATGACCCCTACTCCTAAGTTTTTGGCTTATAGTGCTTCTTGCGTTTTCATCTTTGCGATGCTTATAATATATTCTTGAATTCATTTTGAGTAATAACCTTTGCTTTCAGCGCTGATCAAATTCTCCTCGATATTTAAGTCGCGTGCTCTCATAGGTACCCATTGTGAAGATAAAACAATAGGGCAAATTTGGTTCATTGTAATTTGCCCAACTTCGATTGTAAAATAAAATTAAAAAAAAAAATGTCAACTATAAATAAAGAGAAAATAAAGTGACCATAAAAAGGAAACTGAGTAGATGAGAGAGGGATAGGGAAGTAACGAGAATGGTGAAAGAGATTGGGAAAATGTACAAAAAAAACTTTAAATATATTGCATTTTTGTCAATTCAATTCTAAATTTTTTAATTTTGTCAATGAGTTCTAAATCTTTTCTCATTTTACCAATTGGACAATTTTGATAAATTATTGATTTGGACATTAGTCTTCTCATGTGGTTCGATCAGCGTTGACATTGGCAATTTTTAATAATATTCTAATGTATTTGTTGAATTTATTTATTTTTTACTTTTAACTTTCTTTTTTTTTTTTACACTATTATGGCCAGCGACCCTCACCCATTGATTAGCAATCGGCCCTGATCAATCACTGGGCAAGGGTCAATAGCTAGAGTTGTAAATAAACAAAGAAAAGATAAGAAAAGGGAAAAAAAAGAAAATATAAATAAATAAATTTGAAAAATATTAAAAATTGTCAAAAAAATATCTATGTCAGCACTGAGCCTACCACGCAGGACTACCAACATTTACATCAATAATTTTTTGCCAAAATTGTCTTGACGGAATTAATTTGTAAAATGTGAAAATATTTAGAACCCAATTGGCAAAAGATTCTTATCAGATGCACTTAGTATGATGAGTTACATAATGAGTAGAACTCCATTAATGGTGATTGAATGTCGAATTCCCAAGAAAGTGTGGTTTGATAATAATGCCAATCATTCTAGTCTTAGAAATTTGATTGCCCATGTTATGTTTGAATTAGTATGGATAAGCTCGATTGGAGGATAAGAAAGTGCATTTCTAGGTATGCACAAGGTGAGCGGAACTATCAATTATGATACTGGAGTTAAATTCACATGTTGTCTACAAATAAGTTACATTTGATAAATTTTCAATACTTCTAGGTAGGAGTGAGTGTAGTAATGTTTATACGAATCTATATGATATTTAGTTCAAGGCAGAATTTCAACTAGAAATTCTTGAGTAGTGGATACTAGAGTGCTAATCAACATAGACTGAGCTTTTAGCGAGGTAAATCTTGTAGAGCTAATAGGTGTTGTAACAGGGTGCATGTTTAAATTCCCAGCAAATATGGACACAATGATGGCTTGGTTTATATGTTGTAAAGGAATTGTGTCTAAAAATCCACTAGGAATAGTTGAAGGTGCAATTAGAGTTGGTGTTATGATGAAATCCATAGTGTGGTGAAATTCAAGTGCGGCTTGGATTGAAAAGATGTTTTTGGCAATTGAGCCCATGAATGGTTATGGGTGGGTAACAGTAAAGTTTGGATTTTTAGCAAAGTGATTGAGAGTTGGCTCGAATGTCAAGCCAATGTGAAGATTGTTGAAGATATTCTTGAGCTTCAAATGGTGAAGGAAACTTAAGTTGAATAGGGAGTTTCCTAGTTTAAGTGAGTATCCTAATTAGAAAAAGTTTCCTATTTTTTATCCAAATCTTTTCTATAGAATAATTAGTTTTCTTTGTGAAGAGTATCCAAATTTCTACTTCTTCATGAATTGTCCCTCTAACAATCCAAGAGTGTTCAAGTCCATTAAAGAATGTGGTAAGATTTGCGAATTCGTTTGTGAGATTAAGATATAGTTCGCGAGGTATTATGGGGTTAAACACAATGTGAGTCATTGAGTGTAATTAGAAACTGGGAAACATTAAGAGTATTTGAGTATTTCAAGTGTTGTTGTAATCTCTATTGTTTTGCTGGATTTATAATGGTATATTGAGCTGCTCTTCCTATGGACGTACATTATACTGACCGAGCAACGTAACTCAAGTATCTAACTTATTATCTTGTTTTGTTTATTTAACTATTCGATCGCTACTGTCCCATGAAATGGACTAAATGAAAGGATGCTCAAACTTGGACAAAACTTATGAAAATGAAAATATTAGACTTCTGTCCAACCATCGCGCGGCAGCCCTGCCTACGTGAATTATAAGAATACAACGTGCAAAAATGAAATTTCTGAGGAGAAAAAGAATGGAGCTCTAGCAAGCCCTCCTTTTGTGCTGGATATTTGAATAATTATTGGAGTGGACAATATACGAAAATCTATAGCTTGTCGCGTTGGCAATGGAAATGAAAATCATTAAAATGTGCAAAAGATCTAACTTCACTGTTGAATGTTTTATTTTTATTTGTAGGGTAATACGATTTCATCAATTTGTCTCGCAAAATCTTTGGAGAAAGTGATTCATTACGCAAGTACCGTTGGACTTTCACATTCGATAGCTACTAAAATATACTTAAGTCACTAAGATCTCAGAACTGTCATGATTAATTAACATTGTTACTATACTCGAAAATGATTAAACGCCTAATTATTTGGGGAAAAAAAAAGATCTTCAAAACAATACTTTACTTTTATATCCCAATATCAAGTTTTCAATCTCCCAAAGTGGTAGCAGGTTGAGTCAAGCAAAGGATGATCTTGGGGTAACAAACTCCATTTACATCTCTGTCCAGTCAAGCCGCCAAAGTCGAAGGATCGAAATGAAATGAATGTGAAGGTGCTGCAATTTCAAATTTTTAACCTGTACGAAATCCAACATTTCACACAATAAAGTGGCTATAAAATGGGCAATTCGATTTCGTATGTCCCAATAGGAATTCTTCCTTTCGGCCCCTCAACTTTGGAAATAAGCCCAATTAGCCATGATTTTCTGGGTTTCTTGTTGAGCATTTCGGCTTTTTTTCTCTCCTCAATTCTTACCAAATTGCTTCACAAGCTGTGGTGGAGACAAGGCCTCAAAGGCCCTCCCTACAAGTTCATCCACGGCAGCACCAAGGAAATATTCAAGTTGAAGGTGGATGTCATGATGAAGACGAACGAGCCCATGACGAATGTTTCTCATGAGATTTTACCCATCGTTAAGCCTCACATTCAGGGTGGAATAAAATATATGGTAATTTAGGCCCTACTTTTATAACAGGAAAAGTGCCAAAAAAGTCATAAACCTTTTGTTTTTGTGCCAATTTAGTCATAAACCTTTTTTTGATGCTAATTTAGTTTTAAACAATTTTACGTTGTGCCAATTTAGTCCTTTCTAACCATTTTTGGCCGGATTTTACTCACTGGACGTCAGCCGGCTGATATGATTTGATTGGCGCTGACGTGGACAACTTTTAATAATATTTTAATATTTTTGAATTTTCTTTTCTTTTTTTCTTCTCCTCTTCTTCCTCCAACCGGTTACCGAACCTCGGTGACCGGCCAGAGGCAACGGATGGCGAGGGTCGAGCCTCGCCCATGGCCAGAAAGGGCGAGCCCCGCCGACTCAGCGCAAGGAGGCGGCCTAGAGCTAGCCTCGTGCCGAGCTGGTGAGGCTCAACCCTCACCAGATCCGACAAGGGCGAGCCTTGCCGCCCACCACGAGGCCACCCTTGCGGCCACTGGCGAGGTAGCCGGCGAGGTCAACCTCGACCTCACCCGTCATCGCCTCTGACCGATTGCCGAGGTCCCACGATCAGCTGGAGGAAGAAGAGGAGAAGAAGAAAAAAAAGAGAAAAAAAAGAAAAAAATATTAAAATATTATCAAAAGTTGTCCATGTCAGCGCCAATCAAGTCACGTTAGCTGGCCGGCATCCAGTTAGCAAAATCTGGCCAAAATTGGCCGGAAATGACTGAATTGGCACAATGTAAAAAAGTTTATGACTAAATCGACACCAAAAAAAAAAAAAGTTTAGGACTAAATTGGCAAAAACATAAAAGGTTTAGGACTTTTTTGGCACTTTTCCCCTTTTATAACATAACCCATAAGTGGGACCACCACCTCATAGCATGTTGCCGCCAGGAGCAGAACCCCATATTTTTTCTAGAGAATCTCCTAATTTTTTTAGAGCAACTATCTAACTTATCTATTGATAAATATATAATATAGCCTTGGGTAAAAGTAGTACTTAGCGCAGTTATTTAACACACACTTGGCTATAAGTCATGTCCGTCTAGTGTAACTTTATTTTATTTTAATTGTTTTATATTCAAGCCCTTGCTAACACCATGCCTTCATACGGTATATAGGGGGCATTTGTCTGTATTGGTATGGTCCTCAAGCTCAACTACTTATCTCAGACACTGAGCTAGTCAAAGGGGTACTTAACAACAGAGATAAAACATACGTAAAGCCAGAATTCCCAGGAGACATCAAGAAGATTTTAGGTGATGGGCTTGTGAGTACTGAAGGCAAAAAATGGACACGGCAACGTAGATTGGCACATCTCGCCTTCCATGGCGAAAGCTTGAAGGTAAAATTTTACCGTGCTCCTTAGAAATCAATTGTCTGATACGACTTCTGGATTCCCGTCAATTTGTGTTAGAAATATTGTGATTTTGTAATGTGCCAAATGATAGACATAACAGGAAAACTTGTTAACTCGTGTTAACACATGATTTTATCCATATACCGTCATGTTCTATATGCATAACAATAATTGAGTATGTACGCTCTAAGCCATGCAAGGGCTTGGGCTTAGAACATGCATGAGAACTGTTGCTGATTGTACCATAAATTGTGAATATGCACGGCATGATTCCACAATGGTGGATAGTGTTCACATGCTGCTCAAGAGATGGCAGAATTTAGAAGCCGAAGAGGTTGAGTCGTTCAAAGAGTTTACGGCGATCATGTCGAAAGTGATTTCCAGGACAGCATTTGGAAGCAGCTACATTGAAGGAAGAGATATTTTCCAAATGTTGGGCGAGTTGACTATTATAGCTTCGCGAAATCTTTTGAGATTAAGACTTCCTGGAATTAGGTGCTTGTTTTTTTCCTTCTGAACATTAGGGTCTTATTATTTCACTAAATCTATTTTTCCAGGTGAATAGAGTTTCAGTGGTAATAGTAATTTTGGCTTGGTTTAAAAGTCGATTCATGTTTTTCTTTCTATAGTAAGATATGGAAAACGAGCGATGAAATCGAGTTCAAGCGACTGGAGAATGCGATATGCGATGCGGTGTTAGGGATAATTGAGAAGCGAGAAAAGAAGTTGAACACAGGAGAAATGGATGACCACGCGAATGACTTCTTAGGTTCCGTTCTAAAGGCCTATCACGATCCGGACGAGAGCAAGCGAATCACAATTGGCGATCTTGTGGACGAGTGCAAGACGTTCTATATCGCGGGACAAGAAACGACGAATTCCATCCTCCCTTGGACACTCTTCTTCCTTGCAATTCACAAAGATTGGCAAGAAGAGGCAAGAAAGAGGGGCCGATGTAGTTGGCAATGAAGATCCCAATTATGAAGGAATCATGAAACTCAAAACTGTATGTAAATGGTTGTCTTTTTACCAACATAGTCCTTTTGAGACTGACTCAACACCAAGTGGTTGTTTTTGTGCTTATTGGGCCTTGTTGGAATAATTAACTATTAAACCACGCCTTCGTCTAATGACTTAAACTTTTAGAATAATTAGTAGTGATCCCATAAAATCTCACACAGCTAATCGGCCGAGGACGGGAAATACCATGCAAATACTCAAGCACTTTAGTGGGAAGAAAATACGGTATTTGTCCATTAGGGAGATGATGAGGTTACTTGCAGTAAAATAAGGCTTTAGTTTTTTTTTTCTTTCCCTTTGGCTTTCGAAAGACACCAGCATATTCTACTATGAAGTTCCTACAAATTGAACTCCATGTTTAACTTGATTTTCATTTTCATGTCCACTCAAAAAGAAGTCGTTTGAAAAAGAAGTCGTTTTCATTTCCTTTCTGTTCCATTGTATTTTGAGGATCGAGGCCATGAATCTTTTGGTAAATGGTGCGGTTTTCTTGTTGAGCATCATTCTGTTTTCAGCTCTCGAGAAGGTCCTGCAGAAGTTCTGGTGGAACCCGAGTCAGGTACGACGTCCAATGGCTTCGCAAGGAGTGAGAGGCCCTCCCTTGCGGATTCGTCCATGGCTGCACCAGAGAAATATTCAAGTTGAGAGACGAAGAGGCGAGGTAGACGAACAAGCCCACGGTGGATGTTTCTCATGATATTTTGCTCATTGCGGAGCCTCACGTTCACAAGCGGACTCAAATGTTTTGTAACTAAATCTCTCTTGTTGCCTCTTTTAGATGATTGATTTCAATGGAATGCCTAAATCCCTAAGTTTTGTAAGCAGCTTGATATGATAATTTGGTTGTGAATATGCTCTTCACTTGCCAACCTCTGGATCTAGTAGATCAGAAGACTTATCTATGGAGTAATTCTGTAGTGTTGATATCTAAATTTTGACATCTCATTTAGTAATTCATTGTATAGAAAATTAGGGATGCATCCAATCCCAGTAAAAATATTAAGTTAAAATTTCATATAGATACTAGAAGTAATTGCATTAATAGTTGAACTTGCATTTTACTGGCCTTGGATGGACTCGATTGACATGTTTAGTTGTGGATTGAGCCCATGAACTAAAATAATTCAGCCAAGCCCATTTGTTATTGGGACTGAAATTTTTGCACGTTGGTGCCTCACTTGAAAAGATTACATTAATTGGTTGATTTTGGGAAGATTTTAGGAAAATATACATGGGAGATTGACGGCCATAAAGGAAAAAGGGGGAGAGACAATACGCTAAAAAAAGACGAGGGAAAACACGAGAATTGAAGAGAGAGAGAGAGAGAGAGAGCGCTTGGTTGAGAACCACTTCCTCTGGCTGTGCCTCTTCGTCCGCAGCGAAGTGTCCCACCATTGAGCTGATGTTGGTGTTGGCATTGTTAGTTATTTGTTTGGAAAACAAACAGAAGGTATTTTTTCCCTGTCCTACGTAGAAAATTGGGTTAATACCCTAAAAAATCGCAAACCAATATATATGTGATAAATTTACTTTAAATTAATTTTAACCATAAAAAATATCAAATTTGTATACTTTTGACAAATTTATCCCAAATTGATACGCTTGTGATAAATTTACTCACTTAAATGATATATGACAGTAGACTAGTATACTAGTTTGAGATTTTACTATTTATTTGTCACAGATGTACCATTTTTATGGTTTTTTTTGTGTTATTAATCTAATTTAACATAAGATATATTTGTTATTAATGTACAAGTTTGGGGTTTGTAACTGTTGAACAAATTAGTTTTGAGTAAATTTGTCACAAGCGTACTGATTTGAGAATTTTTGTGGCAAAAAAATTAGTTTATGGTAAATTTATCACATGTGTACCAGTCTGAGGTTTTTCAGATATTAACCCTAGAAAATTTGAAAGGAAAGATGTCATTCTATAAGTGTGAGCTTCTTCTAATTTGTACAAATCATTGTGAGATAAACCTATAATACTTGCATGCGGGCAAGCGAATAATTGCATTTTAGGCGCTTCACAATTATTAGAGAAAATTTCAAATAAGGACCCAAAGTGAGCCTATTTTCTCAAATAAGGACCCGAAGTGACCGTTGTCCCTAATAAGGACCCGAAGTGGCTAACAAGTCTCAAATAAAGACCTGAACTTGCCAGCTGGCCAAAATGTTCACCGGACGGCAAGAGTGACATTTCTAGTGACCGGAATATGGGCAATTTTGTCCAAAAAATATATAGATAGAAATTAACAAACCCTAAAAACCACCCCCCGAACTCTTCACAGTTCTTTTGACCTAAAAAGAAAAACTCTTCATGTTCTCACATTTTTCTTCTTCTGCTCTTCATCTTCTTCGTTCTTTGCCCTCTCTCGCTTGGAGCACGGAAATTTTCTATTAATGGAACACGAATTGAAACACAACAAGAAACCCCTACCTTCGTTTCTTCACATCTTCTTTTGTTTTCTGTCTTCATTTCTTTCCAACGAAGAAAACAAATCTTGAGTAAAGCCACATTTTCATTATTGAGACACTCGTGTGTAAGGCGAGGGCCTTGATTCTTCATTATCTTTTCCTAGGTTCGCCATACACTTTGATTCACACTCCCGTTCAACCCAGGTTAGTTTCATTCAAATTGAGAGAGAGAGGGAGGGAGGGAGGGAGGGAGGGAGGGCACGTACCTTTGGAACTCAAGGAGACAGGGATCTTGCTCCATCAACAGAGAATTTGGGTTTTCCAAACGAGAGGGGACAAAGAACGTAAAAGATGAAGAGTGGAAGAAGAAGAACGTGAAGAGTTTGGGGGTTTTGTTTTTAGGGTTTGTTAATTTCTATCTATAATTTTTTGGAACAAAATTGCCCATATTCCGGCCATCGGAAATGTCATATGCTCGCCCCGGTAAAGATTTTGGTTGGTCGGCGGGTTCAAGTCCTTATTTGAGACTTGTTAGCCATTTCGAGTCTTTATTTGGAACAACGGTCACTTCAGGTCCTTATTTGATAAAATAGGCTCACTTTGGGTCTTTATTTGAGATTTTCCCCAATTATTATGTGCACTTAGCGTTAACCCCTATTTTTTTACTTTAATTTTATTTTGTAAAGTTATCTTGTTAATCTTTATTAGTTGGAAGGTTGTGCTTGTTCCTTCACTATTTTTGAAAATTATGAAATTAGAAATTTTATTAAAAATTATTTTTTTTTTTTTCGAATTTTATATATCTTTGCAAGATAATCTTTGAAAATACACCTGTTTAGCTTGCAATTCTGAAGAGATATCTTTATTCACTTTGCAATCTTTCTCGAAAGATTATCTATGTTCATTAAGATTGACATAAATATATCGGTTTTTGGCATGAATGCCAATTAAGTTTTTTTTAGTCTTCTTCCCAAAATTACAACCATCATTTCAATTCTTTCCCTTGAAAGATCTGGAGAATTACTAGTCTCAATCGTGACTTTGTTGTATCTTGGGAGATATTTGACGGTCCACAATGTTACTGCTTCCTCATCGACTGAGCAGCACTGTGAATCACTGAGCCGAGCCACTACTCTCTCTTTCTAGGTGAGTCCGTGGACCATCCAGCCGCGATCCCCAGCTGAGCACTATGAGCCGCCACGCCTGTCAGCCACAGCCCACCGTGACTTGACGAATTTCCTGCAGGTCCTCGACGAGTTGTTGCGACCAATCCACGGATGTCTCCAACCGTGGTCAACCTCTTGTTCCTCCGAGGCCCAGTCTTCCGGGGAACTGGAGATTCTCATTCTCATTCCGTTGATAAAAGAGCTATCTGAGACCAAATAGAAAGGATGGGTGGAGGCCGAAGGAAGTAATACAGGTGTTATTGTTTTATCCAAATAAGGAGGTCGAGAGTGATCATTGCTTTGATGGAGAAGTCCAGTCCTGACGTTTAAGCCATCCTTTGCCCCAAGCACGTTGCTGATCGCCGTCGAGCGCTGCCATGAGCCTCCTCCGGTTGTGGGTTCGTGATTGCTGCGATTCGTTGTCAGTCAAAATTTGGAAACACCTCTGAGCAGCGTCGAGAGCTAGATAAGAATTTTATTTAATTCAATTTTCATATGTTTTGTTGCCTTCTTGGAAATATTCTAATGTTTGTTGGATTTCCGAATGTATTACTAATATCCACAAAATCTGAGTAGACTTTAAATTAGGGATTATTCCCTAATTATTTAACTTGCTATAATTGTCAATTTGATCTTATGCTTGATGTACGATTCATGATTGCACAGAAAATCGTCAATCCAATATCATGCCCGAGATACGATTCCCAATCGCACAAAAAATTGGCCGATCCGATCTCACACCCCAGATACAATTTGTCAATTTATTTTTGAAATTAGATGAATATTGATAATATCTTGTGTGTTTTGATGCCGTGATTTGAATTGTTTTTGTTTCTAAAAAAACCTATAAAAAAAAAAAGAAAAAAGATTCAATTGAAGTACATTACTTTTAGGATAGATTGCACGTTTAAATTAGGGATTTTAATTAACTTCGAATTGAATAAAGAAAAATCATAAAAAAGTCATGTGCATGTCATGCTTGCATCTCACTACCTTGTCATTACTATATGCCACATCATTCATAACTTGTCATGTCATCATCACCACCATGTCATTGCTCACGTGTAATCTATTAATTATATTTTAGGTTCATGAAATTGTGTGTCCCGCTAGAATACTTGTATGTTAATTTTGCTTGTCATTAGAAATTACATGTTATGTCAGTTAATTAATAATTGAGTATCATGTTAAAGTAGACATGTTTTACATGTCATCATATTAGAATAGTTCCATAATGAGATCTATCCATCATTAGAATTAGGTCATGTAGTTAAAAGTTCGCCCGTCCTGCTAGAATACTAAGTTTAATTGTTGTTAGGATTAGGACATTTAAATAAATTATGTCTCGTGTCATGTTAGATTAATAGTGTGCATTGCATAAAGCATGATTTTCATTAAATAGGTGAAAACCCTAAAAATATTGAATGAATTGCTTGTTAATTATAAATCGTTGTTGATGTGAATATCTAACTAATATTATAGATGCTTTTGTTGTTCTGAGTTAAGCATTTCCTTCATGTGCTTGCAATTTGTTAACTACTTTGCTTTTTCGAGTGTTAAATAATGGTTGTACATTTGCATGATCACCTCAAATGTTAGGAATAAATTAAAGTCAACGCAAATTGCCCGCAAAATATTTAAAAAAAACTAAAAGAGAAAATGTATCTAAAAGGTGTTAGAGAAATCAAGCATAATCAAATTCTCATACCCATAATCTCAGATTTGTATGAGTAAATTAAGTTTCCCGTTACTTTACTTGAGTTTCCAATTGACTCACTAAAAAATATATTAGTAACGACTCTTAATTAAAAATCATTTGCATGTTGATGTCTTAAACGTTAAGTAGCAAATTGGTATAGGCTTTTAAGAGCCCAAGTTAAGTCTAAGATTTGGAGAGCCAAGTTAAGTCTACGCTTAACAATCCATTAGCTGAATCCATAGGTGAATCCACCCGCTTTGGGAAGGTCACGACACATGGTACTTGGAGGCTAAAAGGCACTCCCTCCACAGTATGGCTAATGCAGCCATGTTTTATGGGATAGCATAATTACCTTAGGTATTCATGAATTTTACTGGTATCATGGAAATCCAAATCAATTCAAACCGTTGACACCCCTAATTTCTATATTATTTCGGAAAAAAAAACAAAGGGTGACCTAACATCAAGAGTGTCCCTTAATAAGAAAGTTAAAAACATATCATGTCTGCAAAAAAAGAGTTGATATCCACTTAACTGCTTATTAACCGCAGTGGGTCATAACTACTTGTATAGACCAAAGGCATGAATCCCGGTTCATAAAAACTGGCAAGGCACTTCCTGCATTTTCCAAATAATTAGGCCTCTACAATCGTACTCATGGGCTATTGAAAAGAGAATATCAAGACGATCTCCATTAAGCCTAGTCTACTAGCAATATAGTTAATTCATTGTTTGATCCCTCTGAGGTATTAATGAAACTTAAGCTACATTCGCCATTTAAGTTGGATAAGGTTTTAGTCTACCTGTTAGAGTTGGCAGAAGCCAGAAGCCAGACGTCAAATTACCTAGATTTTTGCTTCTTTTAACTAATTTTTAAGAATACTTCTTCTCCCCCAGGAAGCCGAAAAGTCTTTTCGTCCCTCTTCTCTTTTCACTTTCTTCTTCAATTTGCAACCATGTGGATGATTTGAGCTAGTCTCATCCTCCCCTCCATCTATTATGATTTTTTTCTTTTTTGAGTCGTTTTGTACTCTCCCGATCTAAATCTAGGAGTTGTGCTCTCTTGACCTAGTTCTAGATTTGAGAATGTGAACTTTACGAATCTAGTTCTAGACCTAGGAGTTCTCCTCCCCAATCTAGATTTAGGAGTTTAATGGTGTTTTAGGGGATTTGATACCCTCATGCTTTGTTCGTGTACAAGTCATTTACCTCTAGTTTTAATGATGATTGCAAGAACTCTAGCTTTTTGCTAAACCATAAAAATTTACTTTTCCAAAGGTTAGATCAGTGTTTATCAACCTATTTTTGGTTGTTCAGTGATTAGCCGTCAATTATTTTGCTTAATAGATTCATTTTTTTGGAACGAGTGTGTGCTGAACCCTGTCGTACTTTTTTAATCCTCTTTCTTTTTTGGATTTGGCTTTATTTTGTAGTGTTGCGGCCTTTGCTCTACTTCAATTTGTTTTATCATGAAAGTTTATATACTTCTCATGTATTCTTTTGAGCCATGAATACAACTTTTTCAACAAAAAAAAAAAAAATCTTAAGAACTGAATGATAACACGTACTCATTAAGACGACCTACTTTGATATAAGACTATCTATAATAAGTACAATATACTCAAAAATAAAAACTCATATTCCAAAAGTTAAAAAGTTTCAATTAAAGTAAAAAAACTAAAGCTAATGCTACACTAAATGCACTACATATATAAAAGTTGCTGCATATGTCATATCATTTGCCGTTTCAGCATCCTTTTGTTCCACGTGCTTATGGTTAAATTGGGAAAAATTACCCAATTAAATCTAAATATTATGCATGAATAACAATTTAATCTTAAATTTTTCAAATTTACCAATTTAGCCATAAACTTGTACTTGAAGTTTCAATGTACTCCTTCTAGCCTATGTATTTGGGAATTGCTGATATGGTAATTTAGTCATTACTAACTGTTTTACATAGCATATTGTCATGTTAGCGATTTTTAGCAAAAATTGGATGGAATGACCATATAAGCATTGCCCACAAATGTTTAGGATCGAATTGACAAAATCGAAGAGTTTATGGCTAAATTGACATTTGTACAATAAATTTATGACTCTAATTGAATAATTTCTTCGAGTAAATTGTTCAATATTTTGGTCCTAACTAGCTAAATTTTGCATTAAGTTTTTTTGGACTTAAAATGCAAAAGGAAAAAAAAAAAAAAATCACACTTTTAGTATTCAAAACAACACTCAAAATTAACCTTTACCAAAAAAAAAAAAAAAAAAAACAACAACAACACTCAAAATTATCAAATTGAAAAGCAAAAGTGAAACCGACACTCCCATAACAAAATACTGGGTACGTTAGTTGTATCCAGTCGGCAGATTGTTACTTCATCCGTTGATCGACACATGTCAGTGGGCCCCACATTTCGGATATTTCAAAAATTCTTTTCCCAATCAGTTTCTTTCTTCCATAAACACACTTCTTCTCTCTCCTTTGTCTCGATCCCGGTCTCCGTCTCCAAGAAAATATTGGGTACATTAGTTGAATCCAGTCGGCAATCAAGTCGGGAAATGAGGAGCTTACTTGCAGTTAAATAAGGCATTAGGGTTTTTTTTTTTTTTTTTTTTTTTCCTTTTGCTTTCAAAAGATCCCAGCATATTCTACCATGAAGTGCCTATAAATTGAACTCCGTGTTTAACTTGATCTCATTTTCATACCCACTCAAAAAGAGAAGAAGTCGTTTTCATTTCCTTTCTATTCCACTGTTATTTTGAGGATCGAGGCCATGAATCTTTTGGTAAATGGTGGGGTTATCTTGTTGAGCATCATTCTATTTTCAGCTCTCGAAAAGGTCTTGCAGAAGTTCTGGTGGAACCCGATTCGGCTACAACGTGCAATGGCTTCACAAGGAGTGAGAGGCCCTCCCTACGGATTCGCCCATGGCTCTACCAGAGAAATATTCAAGTTGAGTGGGGAAGTGGCGAGGAAGATGAACAAGCCCACGGTGGATGTTTGTCATGATATTTTGCCCATTGTGGAGCCTCACATTTACAAGTGGAGTCAAATGTTTGGTAACTAAATCTCTCTCGTTGCCTCTTTTAGATGATTGATTTCAATGAACTTCGTCCATCCCTAAGTTTCATAAGCATGTTTTGTTAGCTTGATATGATGATTTGGTTGTGAGTATGCTCTCTACTAGCCACTTTGTTGATCTCGTAAATTAGAAAACTTCTCTAAAAGGCATGTTAGAATATTTAAATAATAAATTATGTTTTCATCTAACAGCTTAAGTTTTTAAAACAATTGATTGTAATCTTACCAAATCTCTCATGGTATAGGAGATCCTAAGTTTGAATCTTTCTAGATCATATTTGCCTCCTTAATTAAATTTTTATGCTTAATACTAGGAAAAAAAACTAGAATAACCGTGAGGGGAGTATTAAAATATTTAAATAATAAATCACACATTCATCTAATAACTTAAGTTTTTAAAATAGTCGACATTACTCCCACAAAATTTTACAAGGTGAAAATTTATGAAGTGGTTCCAAAGTGCATGGAGGCTAAAAGACAGTCCCTCCTAAGTAAGGCCAACACGGACGTGGTTTATGGATAGCATATTTACCTCAAATATTCATGACCTCCTCCACGCCCCTTCATACATACATACATACATACATACATACATACATACATATATATATATATATATCCATAAATACACACACGCACATACATAGATACATACATCTTTCACTATTTATTAGAAAAAGCTGGTGGGATTCTTGTATGTCAAATTTCATAAGTGCACTTTTTAAGTCCCACGCTCGAATGGAATATAACCGAAAAAGTTTGAGAACAAAACTGCTCTTATTTGTCTTTCATACAATCATTTTGATTGACAAAACACCATATACAGTAATTAGGCCAATATAGAGAATAATACAATTACTTAGGGGTGTCAAAAATGCCCGAACTGAACGGATCCAACCTGACTCGAAAATTTAGATCCTTTCAGTTTGAGTAATAAGTAAAGGAATTCGGATAGTTTGACAATTTGGTTTGGGTTTCAAATATTTTTTTTTCCCTCCTCTTCCTTCATTGTCCCTTCTTGTCTACATTCCGGAGAATCCTAAAAAAAACACTATATTTCATCAATAGATAATATTTAAAGATTCAATCCAAAAATTGGAAAAAAAATGCGGTCTCACTGTAGAGAAGGTGTTGCTGGTGTAAGAGATCAGCAAGCAAGTTTTATCATTCTCCCTAAAGCTTCATGGTTGAATAATTGCGCCATTGGATGCTTTCATTCTTTAGAGTGGAGGACAAAAATTGAAAGTAGAGTTGTATAATTACTGTTCTTAACATGAGTAAAGAACCTTGCAGACTGGAGCATCATTAGAAAAACATATGTGGGTGTTCTCCTGATGATTGGAAAATTCACAATATCAATAAATAATTGGGTTGTTGGAAAGATTCTCCTCGAGAGATTGCTTGACTCTGGTTGAATTTGTTGAAAAATATTTGCTTTGTAGATGAAAAGATGGGAGATCTTGGTCATTCATCATTCCTTTATGTTATCGTGCTTGATATTATGTTTGTATATCTTTGCAAGCACATAATAGTTAACCTGACCAAATGTGTTCCACGATTAAAGTTCTGGTGTTTCAAGAAAATAAACTTCCTGTGCAGGTTTTGCTAATTTAGCTTGTTGCTAAATTTCTTTGTTCGACTGATTTGGAAGTGAAATCAAAATGTGGTAGACTAGGTTTGGAACAACTTGATGCTCAATCAAGGCATATGCTTGAAATAGCAAGGAAAAAAGAAGAGGAAAACCCCAAAACTTGACCCAAACTGCACTTTCGGTTCAGGTCGGGTCAATCCACAATCGGGTCAAAATAAGTGTGACTCCAAATGGTTCCATTTGGTTTGGGTATCATGAAAATTGGTAACCTAACTTCAAGAGTCTAGTTACTATATTATTGAAGAAATAAAAAGGTAACCTAACTTCAAGAGTCTCCCCTAATAAGAAAGTTAAAAAAATATCGTGTGTAAAAAGGAGTTGATATATGATCCGCTAAACTGCATGCAAACCGCACGGGGTAAGAATTACCCGTACAGGCCAAAGGCATGGATCCCGATTCATGGAACTTATAGGACCCTTTCGGATTTTCCAAATAATTAGGCCTCTACAATCGCACTGTTGGGTTATTGAAAAGAGAATATCAGTATGATCTCCAGATGTGCCTAGTTTATCAGCAACGAGAGTCAATTCATTGTTTGATCCCTCTTCAAGATATTAATGAAACTTGAGCTCCATTAGCAATCTAAGTTAGATTAGGCTTTAGTCTACCGGTTAGAGTTAGCAGAAGCTAGAAGCCAAACATCAGATTACCTAGATTTTTGCTTCTTTTAACTAATTCTTGTAAATAAAATAAAAAACTAATTATTGTAAATAAGAAGAATCGAATGAAATACTTACTTGTTGAGATACCCCACTTCGATATAATACTATCTATATAAAGCACAATCAACTCAGAAATAAAAAATCATTTCCAAAAGTTAAAAAGTTTCAATTAAAGTAAAAAAACTAAAGCTAATGCTACCCCAAATGCACTACATATATAAAAGCTGCTGTATATGCTATATCATTTGCCGTTTCAGCATCCTTTCATTTCACATGCGTACGGCTAATTAAAGAAAATCAATCAAGTAATTCTAAATCTATTACATAAATGTTAATTCAGTTTTTAAACTTCTCAATTTTGTCAATTTAGTCCTAAATTTATGCATGAAATTCTTACATGATTCTTTTGGCCTACTTTTGCTAGAAATCGCTAATGTGGCAATC